>CM060105.1:19156776-20554276 GCA_030522415.1 Channallabes apus | reverse complement strand
CGATCAGCCACAACACAAACATCACCGACCAGTAGATTTGATTAACATTGATTATCAATCACATACCAGTATACTTTTGACAGGATCATGGGCACCCAATGCTCATCCATGCTTGTGGGTAAAAAAAGGTCAGTCTGAAATGACAGAAAAGCCAATGCACTGTAAGAAAAATAGTCCATGGTGACCATGGTAGAAAGTTATCAGAACACCCAGTGCATCACAGCCTGCCGCATAGAGGGCTTAGCAGGCAACAAGTTCAAAGTTGTTGACCCAACCGACAGAGTCTCCATATCTCAATCCAAAGAGCATCCATGGGATGCACAGAACAAACAAGTCTGATCCAAAGAGGCCCCACCACGCGACCCACAGCACCAGTGCAGACACCACAGCACACCCACAGAGGTTATGGTTAGGATGTTATTAAAGAAGCCCAATTGGCACAAGGGGAACCTACACAATACCGGGCTTAAGGTTTTGTGCTTTAATTTTATGTTTGATCTATAAAGCAGTTAACAGAACCCAGGGGTGAAATATGATATTTTTACTCTCATCACCTCTACGGACAATTATACTGAACATAACACTGTCCCTGCATCTACACTATGTATGTTTTCTTTTGGACTACTGATGTAGCACAGTAGGGCATGAAACTTCTGCTCGATTCAACCTCATGCCGTGTCCCAATCTGGCTTCCAATATTAGTTTTAGTGCAACAGAATGACATAACACAGTATGGCTATATTTTAATATAACAAGTTAGAAATGTCACAACGAAGCATATGATACAGTAGGTGGCAAGTAATGAAGTACTTTACTATAACGTGATTATTTTTAACTTGATACTTTTTTGATGAAAAACCTGTAGTTTTTCTCACTGCATTTTAAATAGAGTCGGTACTTTTTCAGCTGATGATCACACAAAAGTGTATAGATTTTCTAATCTAAAAATAAGAATTCATGCTGTCACTCACAACATATCGTGACCTAAGATACCCCATGTTGGGAAGACAGAACCGAAACAATTCCATCAATCCTACTGTAGTTAACAGAAATGATTGGCAGGTCATTATGATAGCACAGATTGGTTAGTGCACCCAAGAGATTGAAGGTTATCTGGACAGATCCCACACACTTGGCCTCTGGGCTGCGGATTCTTCTGGCTCCTTTCTCAAGTCTCTCAAAACGGGCAGGTAAGAATAGATGCGATCAAGCTAACTAGCTAACCTTCTGAGCAAACGAGGTAAAGAGGAACTCTATAACTCTTCTTTTGGTTTAATTTTTACCCCATAACAATGGAGTTTTTATGGAAAAATGTTAATCATGTTTTGGCGTGTGCAACATATTATTTTCTGTATGTTTGCAGTATGCTTATGTTTTATTAATACAGTGTAGCAATGATAGCAAATAGATGACTCAGCTACTTGAAGTAATGGAAGACGCTAAAAATGCTGCCCGCCATTTGTTTTATTAATGTCAAATCTTGTTGATATCAGCGAGTCGTTGCATGGAAAAAAATTCTAGGTTTTTGAGACGCATACCAAATAACTAACATGGTCTCTTCTTCATGCATAAAACTCACCAATGCTAAAAAGTATTCAAATGTCATTTCCCTAAACACTTACGCAGTGTTCACTCCTATTTGTTCAGTTGTGTATAAACCAACCAGTTAAATAATGAATCTAACTTGTGTTAAAAATTATAAATAACTTTTTGTTTACCTAATCTTGTAATGCCTACAAGATTTCATGAACTTTGTAAAGTATCTAAACACAGCTGATGAACTTGACATTTAATTGTTCTTTGCTAATGTATGCTTTAATTTTTTACATTTTAGAGGTCTACAAGAATTTATGCGCATTGATGTTATCAACAGCAGCAACTTCAATTGTGTTTAAAATACCATCAAATATTAGTTTCAGTACCTCGGACAGATACACTAGATATCCGGAAAAATCTGTTTTTTTGTGGAGTGCTTGAAGTTAAAGTACATTTTAGAGCACGTACTTAGTAATTGTACTTGAGTAAGTAATTTTCTGGTAGTTGCATCCATAACTTGGATTCTAAACAATCTAATCAAATGACAGAATGTTCACAAACTATGTACAATGCAATATACAGTATATTATCTTCTAGGTAGCTAAAAACATGGAACCTTTATATTGTAACAAACGTTCTTAAGAAAACACTTACTGTATGCCTTAAATTTGGACAGAAGTATTCAAATAATTATCTGGATCATGGTAGAGTCAATGAAATTCATTTAATAAATGAATAATTTAATGTCATGGCTTATAATTGGCTGGAGCTTTGAAATATAGCAATGAATGAACAGGCTTTTAAAAAATTAAGCCATACTGTAGTTCTTCTGTCAAATTTGTCAAAATGACATATGGTAATTTATTCAGGTTATTTTGTGTCAGGGAGCCATTACTTTTGAAGTCATAACAAGAGACACATACGGTGAACTTATTACAGTATATAAGTGAAGTTAACTACTATTTTTTTTTTTGCTTTTATTTTATTGTTTCTCTTTACATTACATGTGAATTTTTCTAATTGCTTTCAAATTGCAGAGTTAATCAAAGCATTGTTGATTACATGAATATTACAGAGGCTTGCTCGTTAAGTGTGAACACAACGCATCTGACAAAGCATGAGCATAATTGATAGGTGCAATTACTACATGGCTAAAGCAGCCGTTTCCTGGCTGTGATAGCAAACACATTAAAGAAGCAGCAGCGGGAGGAACGCCATCCCAAGTATTGCATCCGTGATGGTAAAAGAGACAAACTTCCTCCCACGGAGGAGGATGTAATTGCTTCTTTTCTATATGTCGAATGATGAAAATAAAAGATGTTTTTATTTATTTTTTTTAGCCAAGGGGAAAAAGGGAGGGGGGGTACTATCATGTAATAGTGCTGTCGTGGGTGTTGCGTCAGGATTGACAAAAGGCATAAATACTATGCCAGCCAAGATAAGTTAAGGATCATTAAACTCTAACTTTAGGTGTTAAAGGAATCAAGCTGCATGATGGGAGCGTAGCTTACTTGTTGCTTGGTGTATTATTGCTATAATATTCTCTGGCTTGTTTATGACATGCAAGAAAACAGAATTTTTACAACAAAGTGAAGAAGAGGTTATAACTATAACTTGCCCCTCAAAAAAATTTTTTTTTTGTTATTTTTGTTCCCATAATACATCAGTATTATTAAGGAATAGCTGTAATAAAGGTTTATCTTTATACATTCAAATATACATACATGTATAGAGTATTCTGTACATTCCAGTGTGGTTGTGATTTGATGTTTTCATGTATAATTCTTTATGCGGCCGGAACCACTCTTTCACTATTTGTGCCGTGGAATATGCCTATGAAAGAAAGAAAACACCCTATTCATGTGGTAACCTGGTCATTCAGTCCATGAAGGTCATCAGATGATTTTGTTTCATTGCCACATGACGTTGATGAGCCTAAACCTGACCAACTGAAACAACCCGAGATCATAATACTGCCTTTAGTGGCTTGTACAGTGACCACTATGCAAGGCGCCTCCCTTCTTACCTCTACTTCTACTTCTCATTCTGGACTAGGGTCATTCTGACCTCATCAAAGCACATCGCCTTTTAACCATTGATCTGTAGTCCAAAATGCTATCAAACCTAAGCCTTTTTTTTCTGATTAATCTCACTAACAAGTGGTTTTCTTAGGGCCACACAGCTATTTAGTCCCAACCCGGTGAGTTCTCCATCATATTGTGCATGCTCTTAATTCCACAATTAATCATAGCTGTTATTTCTACTGTCAGTTCTTTTATCCATCTTTACTAAGCCTTTTAGGAATAACTATTCAGGAATGTTTCTCCTGACCAATCTGCAACAATCTGCAGTCAGTGTGCTTGCATTGAGCATGTTAGATTTAAAGCAGCTAGGCAGCTGGGTTAGGAGCAATCCTCTGCTCAAACTTGAGTTCAGAGTTTCACCACATTCAGACGATGTAATATACGATGATTAAGGTGAATGGTGTCTGGTCTTTTTTTCCAACCACACCGGTTTCATAAGCCTTCGCCTGCTGTACCATCAGATTCCTCTTTGTGGATGATAGGAGTCGACCCTGATGTGTTTTTTCCTGCTGTTGTAGACAAGCTGCCTCAATGTTTGACCATTTTATTTGCTTTTCTGCTCAGCATGGTCAGCTCGAACCAGTTTGGCCATTCTTCTCTGATCTCTATCATCAGCAAGACATTTCTGCCCACATACAGTACAGGACCTGTTGCTTACTAGACAGTTTTTTTTTTTTGTCTTTTGAACCATTTTTGTTCTGTGGATGTGAGCAAACATTCATATCTGTACACCATGCATGGATGAACAACTTAATCTTTATACATGTAATTCCATGTAAATATGACTGTGAAAAATCCAGCTAAAGTCATTTTTGTATAATCATACAGTATGTAGTAGGATTTTATGTAGAAAACAGAAATTCATTTAAAAAAAAAGTCATTTGCAGACAGAGTCACAAATGTTTATGACCCATTCTACAGTCTGTTAAAAGCTGATGAATTATGAGGGTAAAATGCAACATATACAGTTTCACTGATGTACTTCTGCATTGAAATATAAGTGCAAAATGTGCCAGAAGCAAAATACATGAAAAAGGCTTAAGAAAACTATTAGTCATCTGGTAGCTCTATGAAGAAAATACAGATTATATTAATGTACATTTTTAAATGAAAAGTATAGTATAGAAGAAATAAAGAAGCTGCCCTGATGTGCAATTGTTGCAGTGAATTAAGATAAAAAAAATAATAAAGCTTTTAATTTCTTTTATGCATTTCCCTCTTTTGTCTTTTTGTGTCCTTTTCTTTCCAGGTCTGCCAGCGCTGATTGTTGCTGTATCTGTAGGATTTACCAGAGCTAGAGGCTACGGCACAACAAACTAGTGAGTATCCTCATCTCTCACTGATTAAACACTGAAATATCAGGAACACTCATATTTGTCTTCATACTTATTATTCTTACAAGAAAATGTCAGAATAAAATATGTTTTAAACATAACTTTTCTCGGTCACATGACCAGGAGGATTGCAACGCATGGGGGAAAAAATGTAATGTGCATTTACATTAAATACTGTATGTAGTTTATGTAGGTATCCAGTGGTGGCCAAAAGCATTAAGACAACATGAGTGAAAAACTATGTAATGTGACAATGGTATTCAGCTTCTTGAGCCATGGCCTGGGTCTTGACTGTTTGACAATGGCAGAAGCAGTCAAGAAATCATCTTCTGTACATCATACATAGTAATATATAGCAATATATACAGTATGGGAAGTAATCAAGCAGGCATGGATTGAGTGAGTGACACCTGAGTACTTCAGATGTCTTTTTGCTCATCCGGATCTAGAAGGATTTTATACTAAATATTTTTATTTATTTTTTATATCCATTTAATTGCAAATTAATAACAAATTATTATCTTGATTGCCATGATTTAAATTGAAATAAAAGTGAGAATGTCATTAAAACATTGAATTCCACTTTTGTCTCAGTATACAGTATATGTGATGGATTTACCAAAATTGGACCAATTTCACATTTTTACAAGATGGTATTCACTTACAGTACAATTGTTAGACTGATAGTTTGACTGACTGATCAATTAACTTGTGTAAAACAAATAAATGAAAAAAAACAAAACTAAAAAACCAAGTCTACCAGGTTTGAAAACGCTGTTCTTTTTATTTTCATATTCATATGTTAATGGATGCTCAACACATAAATTGTTACATATGGTGCACAGCTGATTGGCTCCAGTAGTGATGCCTACTAAACTGTCTAAACATACTCTAAAGGACTCACTTAAAAAAAAAAGGTGCACAAACAGCTCTAAGCATGAAGCAACTGATCAGGACACAGCATGAAAAACTAAAGAGGAAAAAGAACTTTTAATTTTTCCTTATTATTATTGAGTCCAATATAAATATTTAATAATGTATAGTATTAATAGCAATAAGTGAGTGCTAAATTTCCGAGGTATTTGTTTACAGCTCTGTGCAGACAAACTGGCCTGTCTTGTGGAATGAAACCATATATATAATGGTTTTATTTGTCTTCCTTCCATAATCCATAATTAAAGCCAATTATATAAAGCGACTCATTTTTACCACATTTCCTCAGTTCCAGACCCAGTGAACTAGCATGAGGATATGTTTTCTGTAAGGATTAGAGGTTTTGCTAAGTGCTGCAAATGTTGAAAAATCACATTAGTATATTTCAGATATGAAAGAGGAGGGATTCACTAAATGAACACTAAATAATGTGGATTGACCTGACTGGCAATTACTATGTCATTGAAAATAAAGAAAAAAAAAACTTAACTTTGCTTCTTATTATTATTTTCAGACAATATAAATGATCCAACTTCATAAAATAATGTCTGTTTGATGACTGAGTATTGTAAGACACAAAATATATTTTTGACAAGTATTTTAATTATGACATTCCAAGGTGAAATATACTTATAAATTCATGTAAATTTTTGACTGTATGTAGTGAAGGACGATTTACAGTACACAGACATAAAATGTCTTTTCTTTTGACCAGTGTTAGCATTAGTTTCTGATAAATCATGATTCCCCGCAAGTTTTGCCGCTATAATTACAGTAGGTTTCCATCTTTCTGCGCATCGGTCCTCACATAGTCAAACCACATAGATGAGATAGGGGTATAACAGCAGGAATAAAAAAGGGGGCGGAGCTTGTAAGACGACTTTCACGCACACACATTAAGGGATTGGGAATAACTGCTGTCTGGCTCATGGATAACATAAATTGTCTAAATAACGGATTTTTGAAAAAGTAACTAAATAACTGAGTACTTAAATGGCAGACCTAATGCGTTAGATTACTCGTTACATCAAAAAATTTATCCAAGTATTCTAACATGTTACTTTGTAGCGCGTTACACCCAACACTGCTCTTGACATACAGTACGTGTAGAAATTAATCAATTTAGGATTAGTGGGATGCAAATGGCATGCCAATCATGAAATAATTCAGATAGAAGGATAGTCATGTACACACATACACATACAGTATATACATAAACACACACACACACACACACACACACCCACAAACAAAAAGTAAATGATTTGATGAAAAGTAAATGAAAAGATTTCACCTGCCAGACTCTGAGTATAATGGTGGGAAGGATGTAGAATTGAGCGATGGAGACTAAAAAACTGATAATGAACTGTGTGGGGGTTCCATTCTCAATAAGACGAGTAGGAGGGGGAAATCAAACTGCAGACGGAACAAAATTAATTTTTTTTCACTCTCTGTCTGTCTTTATTTTTTTCCCCTTCTTCACCCTTTGGCTCTGCCTAAAATTGGATGAATACTTTGCTACGATTATGACGGAATGATATTCAAAGCATCAGTGTGATATGAATCTGTTTAACCCTTAGGAGCTGGTGAATGCAATTTGCTCTGGTTTTGACTCTATTTAATTGCTTAAATTATATGAGTCAGTAATTTACATCGATTTGTGGGAAGTAAAGGCTAAAAGAATGCTGTTGTGATAAATATTAGCAAGTATGTCAAGCAGGCATAGACATGAGGGTGCACCATGAGAACAGAAGGCATGAACAGCTATGCTGATTTTCAGTACATCGGCATGATCTTGAGTGTGATATTGCTTAAATAATACACATCTCTTGACCAATTATATTGAAGAAGACAGAGTCAGATTTAAGCACACTACATGGGTTGTAAAAGCTAATACTTGTTGCTCAAGCAACAAGGGGCCTGATAGAAACACCTACATTTATTAATATTTTTGTCCATATAGTGTACTGTATATGTACAGTAATGTATGTAAACACACACAGAGTAGTGCCCTTGGGGTTAGAGAGGGATTTGGGAGTCAGCCTTCTGCTAGAACCTAATCAGCTTTGTAGCTCCCTTTAGCTGGTGGTTCAAAGGCAGTTCAGAGCAACTTATACAGTAAGAAGTTATCAGATGTGTTTTCTTGTGCTTCTGTGACTGGTTTTGAATGTAGGTTTTTGGCAGGCAGCTGCTACTTTCATGCATGCTTGCCTCCCACAGTTAGGTGTTCTAACAGTTGTAAATTACACTATGATGTGTAATGATTTGGATCATTTCTACAGGGTCTTACAAAGGGACAGGTCACATTTATTTAACAGGTATAGGACGAATTTCCAAAGTCAGCACAAAGTCAGAAAAAATAAACTGTCTTTTGATAATATGAGAAATTGCTAATAGCAAATGTTTGTAAAAGGTATCTTTGTTGAGAGAATGATTTATCAGGTACAATGTAGACTATTAAACTAGTGTTGTGGATGTCTCACAAGTTTTTGTTGTTTGCAGGAGCATTTACACAAGGAATGTGGTATTCATTGAACTCCAAAGATGTATAATTGATATCAGTTATGGCATTTCATGTACAGATTCCACAAGTTATAATATAATTCCACTTATTTATTTAAGTTATTTAATATAAATTACAGGCGGCACGGTGGTGTAGTGGTTAGCACTGTCGCCTTGCACCGCCAGGGTCTGGGTTCGATTCCCCGGCCAGGCTCGAATCCCATCTCTGTGTGCATGGAGTTTGCATGTTCTCCCCGTGCTTGGTGGGTTTCCTCCGGGTTCTCCGGTTTCCTCCCACAATCCAAAGACATGTAGGTTAGGTTAATTGACATTCCAAAATTGCCCGTAGTGTGTGAATGAGTGTGTGTATGTAAGTATGTGTGTGTGCCCTGCGATGGATTGGCACCCTGTCCAGGGTGTACCCCGCCTTGAAAAAAAATACAATTATGTTAAATAATTTAAGGATAATAATAATAATACTAATAATAATAATGCATAAATGAATACAAATTAACCTTGTCCAGGGTGTACCCTGCCTAGTGCCCGAAGTCTCCTGGGATAGGCTCCAGGTCCTCCACGACCCTGAACACAGGATTAAGCGGTATAGAAAAAAAATGAATGAATGAATGAATACAAATTAGACTAGACATACTATTAGTATAAAAGTATTGGCACACTTGCTATTTGTGTCTGTGGTATAATGAATCTTTGATTTTGTTTTTTTTTGTTTGTTTTTTAACTTTAGTCATTTGTAATGTGTGAAATGATCAGCCTAAGTGGAAAAGAGTGTAATATCACAGCTAACTCTCAAATAGATGGAACAGTATCTATCTATCTATCTATCTATCTATCTATCTATCTATCTATCTATCTGTTGATATTATATCCTGACTAACATGATTGCTGTGGTGGCTTTGACATGCTTTTGTTTTTCTCCTCCTCTTTAGCTGCTGGCTGTCTCTGGAAGGAGGTCTCCTCTATGCGTTTGTTGGTCCTGCAGCTGTCATTGTTTTGGTATGTATCGTGCTCCAGATTTCTGATTTCATTCTCTCTCTCGTACAGCCATTTTTGCATCTTTGATGTCCACCACTACACACAACACTAATAACATAGGGGGAAAAATCTAATGAAATTAGTGTTGTGCATAAATAAAAATTTTTTTGTCAGTATATCATGTTTTAAATGCTTCAGTAAACCTTGAAGAGCTCTGAATATTTGTGTGTGTGTGTGTGTGTGTGTGTGTGTGTGTGTGTGTGTGTGTGTGTGTGTGTGTGTGTGTGTGTGTGTGCGTGCTTGTGTGTGCATTCGTGTCCATGCATATGCATTATCTCTGGTCTGTTCTCAGGTGTGTTTAGAGTGAGTTTTGAGTGACCTGTTTTCGTTGTATTTCACGGTCAGATGCGATTTGCGTTGTTTGCCTGTTTCTTCATGGTCAGATGTGATTTACGTTGTTTGTTCGTGTCTCGGTGGTGTTGTGACTCAAACAAACTGCAGGAAATGAGATTTGGGCATCTGGAGATGCTGCCTCCATCATCCTCGGGGAGGCAAAATCTAATTAATGGAAAAATAATTAGTCTAGCTTACAGCAAAGACCAGAACAGTGCAATTGTCTCTCAGCAAGTACTTTAACATGATCAGAATTTGAAAGGTTGGTGAACCTGCTGTTGTTTAGGTCACTTTCGATGCCCATGCCGTAGCAGCGCACACAGCTCCAGAACAGAACTTTACAAACACCAGTCGTCAGATTCTAGCGCGGATACAGTAGGTGTGTGTTCACGTTTAAGGTGCTGCAAGACTGTCAAGCAGATTTGCAACGTGCCTCCAGGAAGCGAAAAACAAGAACACAAGTGTAGGATTTGGCGCTAAAACTTCACTATACTATACATTCACTGTCCTGGTTTTAGCTCAAAGTTGTATCAACACATCTCTTCAGTGCAGCTGAAACAGAAATCTGAAATGCTTCTCAACTATATATAAAATGTCTAGATGTTTTGTCTACTAACTTAACATATAGCTTCACTTACAGTAGCTTTGTCATGGCTAAAATGAAGGATATAAATGGTCCTTTGGCTATATAATCACTTTAGCTTTCTTAAAAAGGTTTAACTTTGAACTTCTTCAGAAATACATCCTTTTAGATGGAATTTCTCAGCAAAAACATTAATTTGGAAACATTACAAACTTTGGAACAATCGTGTTATTATCTTGCTTTTTTCGAAGTTAGAATTAATTCGATGAAATGAATGATGTTGGAACAACACTGACTCCATGACGATGTGATAACGGTGAACGAATGCCCCATACACAGTGTTGCAAAAGGACTTTAAAACAATATTAATGTCAAACTGATGGTCTGAGCGAGACTCAAACTCTACTTCTACAGTACTGCGATGTTACATTATTGCGATGGAGCACTATTGATACTAATAAATGCATGTATTTAATAAGATGTGTCACAAAAACAGGAGATACACCCACTGTGTGTGGGAAGCTGTTGTATCCATACCATTCTCTGATCATCATTCTAAACCCTGTTAGAAACTTGCAGGATCATGAATGTGGCTAGACATGGTGCATTTGGTTCTTAATCGACGTAAATGCATTAATAAAGATTTCTTCACTTAAAGTTGTATTTCAAAGTCAAAGTATTTGCTAGTAAGTTGTGTTAGTAGAATCATTCATTCAACATTCTCACAATGTCATTTTATCGAGTCGTTCTTAATTCTCAAAAACTATATTATATTAGTAGTAATCCAACATCGGGGTTTTTGCTAGGTTTTACGGGTTCCCAAAGAGTCTTTTTACAGGTCTTTTATAATAATGATTGTTACTGTAAATTACTCGTAATGATGATAATAATAATAATAATAATCAATATGTATCTGTTTCTTCGATACTTGAACTTATACACTACAATCAACATTTACAAAAAAAAAAAAAAAAGTGTTTGACTGATGGCACTTAGTTAGTAACCTAGTAACCTAGTGTAAGTATCTATCCAATAGCAGAAACTTCAAAGCACCTTTGTAAGTCGCTCTGGATAAGAGCATCTGCCAAATGCCTAAATGTAATAATAATAAAAAGAAGAACCATCATCATCAGCATTATTCAAGATTCAAGATTCAAGATTCAAAGAACTTTATTAATCCCAAAGGGAAATTGCTTATGCTCGGTTACAGGTGCTCACAGTTGTTAACTAAGGAAGGTAATAAAGGTAATAAATAATAATTTAAAAAAAAAAAAAAAAGGTTAAGGATTAGTGTCCTGTTGTATACCAGTCAGTGAAAAAATCCACATACATGTGTGTATGAGTTACAGAGAAGAGTTGTAAAGTTTTATGGCCATTGGGAGAAAGGATCTCCTGTGACACTCGGTGGAACACTTGATAGTAATCAGTCTCTGGCTGAAACTGCTCCTCTGTTCAGCCAAAACACTGTATAGCGGGTGAGAAGGATTGTTCACAATGGATTGTACTTTGGACAGAATCCTCCTCTTTGCTACTACATCCACCGAGTCAAGCTCCATGCCTAGCACAGATCCGGCCTTTTTAATTGACTTGTCCAGTTTGTTCTTATCAGACACCTTAATGTTACCACCCCAACAGACCACAGCGTAGAAAATGACACTCGCCACAACGGTTTCATAGAACATCTGTAGAATGGTATTACAGACGTTAAAAGACCTGAGCCTTCGAAGAAAGTAATTATACTACTACTACCACCACCACCACTACTACTAATAATAATAATAAGAATTTTATTTAGCATCAGTTAATTTAAACAGGTTAAGAATTCAAAGAATTAAAGGCTCATGTAATGAAAGTAATTAATGACTGTGTGACTAAATGCACGGTTTGATGGCATGGTGTTATTTTTGAAGCAAATTTCACAAGAATTAATGGCTACAGAGACCTCATGTTCAGAAAGCGTCAGCTTTGAAGTACATAAATTGCACTTAATTACGGACTATACATGTCGCCCGACAAGTCACGTAATTTCATTTAATTAATTTTTTTAAATAAATAAATTTTTGCATATAACCAGTCTATGGTGAGGAAGAGAAAGAATACGATAGCATAGGACAACATGATTAGCATTATTTCTCGATCCATTTAGTGAAGTCACAGAACAATCAGGCAGGGTCAGGATTCATGAGTTAAAGGGTCAGGGATTACAACACTCCTTTATTCTCCCTCTCCGCTCATTCCGCTAGCACCATGCAGATTAGAGTATCCGGAGGCAACTTTTTGAATTAGCCTGCCTGTTATAGACCACTAGCACAGCGTGAAGCACTTGACAAGGTGTGAATGGAAGCTGGTGTCCTGGAACCACAGCCAGATTTACTGCCACATTATTTACAACAGGCAGGAACCGCAGGAAGGCAGTCGTCCATGCTGTGCATAAACACAGAGAGAGATGGCTGAAGATATTGCGTAAATTAGCATACCCATTAGCACTCGGTCTTAAAGAAATCTTAGAGATTAAACCCAATTAGTGGATAATCTAATGAGCATGAATGCGTTTTGTGGATTTTATACGAATGTGGCCATGAGAAAAAGAACATCTTTATTACTTACAAGTGTTTCTTACACACTGCCAGGTATAAATTGATCCAAATTTGTAATTGTAAGACCAAGGTAGTTTGAATAGATGACAAAGGCGGGGGGTAGGGCATATTTTAACCATAGTCGCCTCACCAGGCAATTGTCGAAGTCTAGTCTCTTTCATTCTGAGAGCCAGTTCCTGCCGGCTCATTTTATTCACACCACAGGCAAAGAGCCCACTATTATCAACTGCAGTGATAATACCGCAATCAGTCAATCCGGAATATTTTTTTTTCCCTCACTGTGGTGATTTAGTCATGAGTGAAGACTCCTGCTGGTTCCAAGCTGTTGAACATCTTCTTCAACACACATTCAAGGTTTCTTCATATTATGTGGAATATATGATAGGAATTCTGTTTATCAGTTCTACCAATAAAATGGTAACACTCTGATAAACGACTCTGATGTAATTGAAATATAATGAAAGGACAGTATTGTTTAAGATTTTTTATTTTTTTTTACAATTTCCAGGAACAACAAATTTGACAAATTATCCTTATATTTCATTCAAATGAGTGTCTAGACATAGCTAAATTGCAATTTGTCACTTCTAGCCTGTCCGTAAACCATTTTTTCATGAACCCTCGGCTAGAAAGCTTATCACTAGGCTCATCACACGACCCATTACCGCACTCTTACTCCCAGACTTAGGTACATGTACACACCTCAGATCTCTGCTCAATAAGTATCACTACTAGCTCATCACCAGCGATAAGGCTAAGTATGTTTCGATCTTAAGTAAATAAAGCATGTTTTTCTTTATACAGAACCTCCCACCTCGTTAGTAAGCTAGGGTGAGAAGCTTGATAAGGCACCCTAGAGTTGTCAAGGGATTCGGGCCTGGAAGCTTGTTGGGTCTGAAATTCAAACGCTCCACCTATTGATTGACAGTCCACAGAGTTTCCTTAGCCTGGTCTAGTCCATTTGTTGATCTCCAAAGCCTTAACATTTTCTACAATTTTGTCTTTGATTCTTTGGATTGATTTTCTTTGACAATAACCTTGCATTTGCAACCTGATGAGGATGATTGTCCTGCCAAAGCTGTTCTTGTTTTATCCAACTTTTCAAAACTGGGGCGTTGAAATTAAAATGTATTCTGGTTATTTACAACCCATGCAAGTACGGTACATTGCTGCTGAATGGCCAAAATTTATTATTAACCATAACAAATTGTAACCATATATCGGTCTAATATGAGGGGATATCAAAAGGTTTTAAGATTAGCTGCATTTACGTACAAGTTTGGTTTTTGACCATATGTCCTTCCTCAGACGTCTTAAAACATGACGGCAGAATTCGGTTTGGACTCTCTGGGTACTGGGGACGAAATCTTGCACATCATGCACAATGGCACAAATTGCTCATCGAGTAAGACGATGGTCCCAGGTTCAACTCCCACAAGTCCCTGTTGGGCCTTTGAGCAAACTCCTTAACCCTCAACTGCTCAGATGTATAATGACATACAAATTTACTGTAAGCTGTATAAATGTAAATTTAAGACTGTTGCTTCATATCAGGGTCATACAAGTACACCAGAGTTTACTCACCAGTAATGATCCTTGACATGAAGGATGGGCCATCCACAGGATGCTGACAGAGTTCTTGACAGACTTCTGAACGATGTTCCTTCTGCTCCTGGGTCAACAGTTTTGGTACACTGACACTGACTGAAGATCGGTGCTCCTAGCATGTTACAAAACTTTTTGATACCCCCTCATAGACTTCACTGTAGTTACATTAGATACTGGTCATAAAATTGATTCTCATATGATGAGCATCTGTTTTACAGGTGAACATGCTTATTGGGATTGTGGTCTTCAACAAGCTCATGTCGAGAGACGGCATCTCAGACAAATCGAAAAAGCAAAGAGCGGGGTGAGTGAAGACACAAGACATACTCTCGGTGCTGAAACTCTATACATCTCTAAGCCCGTGTTCATTTCATAATGGGTTAGCGCACTCCAGCCATTTGTATAACGATAAACCAATGGTTAGACACATTGCATCAGTCAAAGGTAGTCAAGAGGCTCATAAAAGGTTTTAATAAAAGATGAGTTAATAACATCTTCATAAGTGGAACTGTATTGATCTGGAGCCTTATTTACTTGTGATGCTCCTCTCATTAACTCTCTCCCACACACACACACACACACACACACACACACACACACACACACACACACACACACACACACACACACACACACACACACACACACACACACACACAAAGCAACAGGCTTCTAGAGTTCAATGTTTTTCTTTGCCATGCTAAAGGAACAGGCAGGTATAAAAGCTCTTTTATTATACGAATACATGAGCATAGATGATCAGGGTAAAAAATTGCTTCCTGGCATGGAAACCTTGACCGACCTGCCTTATAGAAACTCACTACAGACACAGGCCTGTGAAATTCAAATATATTTTGCGCAGCTTGGATGTGGTTGTGAATTAAAACAACTGAAGTGGCACTCATAAGGCCAATGGATAACTCGTCCACTCGGTGCAGTGACACAATGAAATAGTTCTGTAGATTTCTATACATGAGTGGGCAGGAAACTATTGGCTTTACTTATTAAATGAGGAGCTATTCAGAGATGGGAGCTAATCTAATGGCGGGATATTTCTAATCCCTGCTCCAGACAGCAATCCATGCAGCAATTTCCTCCCAAATTGATTTCTTTTAATTTATTTATTTCCTTTTTATATGTGCAAGTGGGCTTGAGTCATGTCAGAGGCTACAATAGGCAAGAAACAGGGAGTTATCTCAGCCAGACAGTGTTGTTAGGACATACACGTATCTCCATATCTCATGCAATCATTACTCAGAAATGATAAATGGGCCACAATGATTTTTCCTGATCAGGGTTGCAGTAGATCTGACATGTATGTATTGAACCCTTTATTATGAGAAGTTACATTTAGAATTTTACCAGCCAGCTCCTATTACCTTAAAAAGATACTACAGTATTTTATTGTAAATGATAGTTTTTTAGACCCATGTGTCCCTGATACATACACTACCGTTCAAAAATTTTAGAACACTTTCTAACTCAACTGTTCAAAGGAGATTAATGCATTTTTTGGACGCCTTCAGCCTTTACAATGTAGAAAGAAATACGAATCAGGAACGATCATGGAGTTAGAAAGTGACCCCAGAACTGTTGGGGAAAAAAAAAAAAAAAAAAAAAAAAAAAAATATATATATATATATATATATATATATATATATATATATATATATATATATATATATATATATATATATATATTCCTTCAACAATTCTGGTATGAAATCACATATCCTTAATATTAAATAGAAATTAATAAATAATGGCTTATATGGAGGAAAAAACATTAAATTCTTAATGCATGCACACACACACACACACACACACACACACACACACACACACACACACACACACAATATGAAAAGAAAAGCTTAACAAATTATCATGTCATACCTGAACTGTTTATTAATGTTTGTGTTTTAAAAAAATGATTTTGGTACATACAGTAAGGTTGTACATGACTGGGTGCTTGTGCTTATACTGTACAGTATATACCGTATATGTGTATATACTGGGGAGTATACAACAAATGTATACACACTTCAACAGTTGTTACTGTATCTATGCCCTTTTTATAACTTGAATTGAATTATGGCAGTGATGTGACGTTTCCTCTAAAGATGTCCATCATTGATGCTATCATGTGAAGAGAGGCATAATTTGTAGAATTTTTTTAGGCCCCTATGAAAGATAAACCTAAACTACACAATATTTGCCATATATAGTTTGTTGAAGCTGTATTATTATTACTTATTCATTTCATTAGCTGCATTTTTGCTGATTTCATGAGGGATGCCAATAATTTTGGAGATGACCATATTTACATAGACGAAAAGGTCGAGAGTCAGTTTTTTATTTGATCTGGCACCCGTCAGTGTGTGTGTGTGTTTGTGTGTGTGTGTGTGTGTGTGTGTGTGTGTGTGTGTGTGTGTGTGTGTGTGTGTGTGTGTGTGTGTGTGTGTAAAAACGTGAAGTTATTTTCAATGATTTGGACTGCTCACCCGGTGTGGCCCATGAGCATTTCTGACGTTCTCCAAACACTCTCCAAATTAATGAAGCATCACAACATTGCCCTTTACATCCTGTGCATGTTGCACTGCAACCATCCGTCTGGCACACACACACACACACACACACACACACACACACACACACACACACACACACACCCTTTAGCTGATTCCTGACCCGCCCACTTTGGCAGACGAGCTCTTCTGGAAAGCTATAAACCATGGAGAGAAAAGTAACAGAGCTTTCTAACTTTCATTCAGCGAGGCCGTTTTCCCCCGTGGAGCTTTTTGCACTTTGCATATGGCTGACGCAGGACTTCTAGTTAGCGTTAACATTTTCACAGTGTTAAAGGCCAGCATTTGAATCTGACTCCACCAACACGTTTATAAATAATGAATATCGCAGCACGCTTCCCTTACATCGCATCGGTCTCTCTTCTCATTTAGGTCGTCAGGAAAGACTGCAAAGTCCGGACATTTGTGAAACTCAGGGAGAGTCTGACGGCTTCATTAAACACCCAAATCCATGACTAACGACCTGTGAGAGAGCTGGATCAGGATGCTCTCATATGCTTTCTTTACCAACACACGCTCACACGTACGTAGATAGAGGGAATATTTCAGGACTCGTAGGTCGTTAGTCATGGAGTTCAAGCGTGTTGACATCTCTTTTATTACAACTTGCACAAAAACTTCTGCCCCTCCCTCCCATAAAAAAAGAAAACACACACACACAGACACACACACACACACACACAGTTGGTTCTTCCAGTTCCCTCGTGTTGCATGTGTTATTAATGAGGTATAGTCAAAAAGCTGCTTTTTTTCTGTGTATGCACTCTTATCTATCTTCTACAACTCCAACATTTCTTCTGTATTAACTATTTTATGTACCATATAAACATAATCCACATTCAAAATCTGATATATAATTCCTGATTATGCACATTCATGTTAATTATTAATTCCATTGTTTTTCCTTTTTTTTTATTCTTATTCTTATTTGTTTGGTTTTGGTCTTATCTCTCTATATGTCATTCCCTCTGCTTCTTGTGCAAATGATTGGAAATGCACCTTATCATCCTCTGGTTCTTTAATGTGTGTTTGTGTGCGTGTGTGTGCATGAATAAACCTTCTTTTCCGTCCTATATGTGTATGTTTCCTTGTCTATATCCTCCCTGTGCACTGTGTATCCATATGCGTGCGCGCGTGTGTGTACCGGGTCCCGAAGTCCGTCGCTGGAGGCTCGTAGCAGACTGCTCCTCCAGTGCTCCAAGTGCGGGGTGATCACCAGCAGTGCTCTGTCCAGCTCCACCGCCAGCAGCGCCATGTTAGTCCCATTTCACTCTGCTTTTTTGTCTTTTCTTTTTATCTTGCACTTTTTCTGATTATGCTAATCATCATATCTTTCATTTACTTGCTCATTTGATCATTTGGATTGTATAAGTATCATAACCTTTAATTAAGCAGACTTGAAAATGTCAAGACAGGCAGCAAACCTGTTCAAGGTTTCAGACCAAAAATACAAATTACAAGCAATAATGATTAAACCAAGATGCCCTCTGCTTAGTTAAAGACTAAACGGTAAACTATAAATCAAATCAAAAACTCGTAAAACATTCAGAGTTAGAAAGAACCAAGCACCCTGCCAATGCCAATTAGACAGTAAAGCATCAAATTTGACCAGTGGCTGTCATTTTAGCTCATTTTCCAAGCAGTCACATACAGCAAACCTCTTAAACCAAATTCCTTTCGAACCTCAACAATACCTTGCTCGATAACGCGATAACAGGACAAGCGGTAAGCGAACAGCACAATTGCTTTCAACATTGCTTGCCATGTGTACTATGTGTAAATATTCAGTTGCTAATCCAAAAAATAATTCTTTATAAATACAATAATGACTTCAAAGCAGTATGGTATTTCTCTTCAAGGGCTCAGAAAGGTTCATTCAACCCCAGCATACTGTACAGTGAACAGTCATGAGTAAAAGCCTTACAGCTTGTGATAAGTCTCGGTGCCTGATAGAGTCAAGCATTGAAAGAAATGCAGGGGAAATCAACCTTGTTTACCCATGACAGAAAAACCTTTCTTAAAAAGAAACCTAATTTAAGTCCCAGCTTTTGAGTGTAAAGCTTGAAAGAAAGACGATCATACAAAACAATCCCGAGGTAATTATAAGACGGTACAAATTCTATGTTCTTTGCTTGCCTTGAAACAAGTGTTCAATGATTGAAACACCTATTGTTTGTTTTTTTGGTGGTGGTGGGGGGGGGGTGGTTTCAAATCAAGCGAGGATTGCTGATTGACATCAAATGCATCCTGAAGTTGGGGAAGAACCCATGCCTCAGCTGAAGCAGCACAGTACATACATAACATGTCATTTGTATAAAAATGAAAACTAAAATTATACACATTTAGCTCTTTAGATAAATGTTTATATGAATAGAAAACAATAATGGTCCAAATACCGAACCTTGTGGCACAATGTCAAAAATTAAATTATCTAGGAAGGTATTAAGCATTAGTGTATCCAGAGGGTGTAAAATTGACTGGGTGTGCTAAAATAGGAATTTCCATGCATACCACAGCAACTTTATTTTTATTTTCTTTTGTGCAAATTATCTCTTTTTTAAATTAAACAACACATGTAGATTTATAGCAGAGGTACTGAATTAAAATAATGTAATAATATCTGGTCAATCAAAGTGATGTGTTTTGTTTCAAGGTGGCACTTCACATTACTCTTTTTTATTATTTCTATGTTTTTGGAACATATGAGACAAACTGGTTCAAACTTCCCACAGAAAAAATTGTCATATATCAGTAGTATGTAGTCATTGATCAGTTTCAAATTGAAAGGTTCAGTTTTCATAGTCTACTTTCATTTTCTTGAAGTAAGCCATGCTGTGTCACACTTTTGTTTCTGTTTCTTCTGCACTCTGTCCATACATGGTAAACTGTCACATTAATGATGTTTGCCTAAAACGAGAACCAAAACATCCTTTAGGAAAAATACATTACAAAATACAAGAAAGTCTGACTCTTTGGGAGCAAAATATAAAAAAGAAGTACTGTACACAACTGTGCTGTACACTTACATTTAGATTTTTTTTTCCATTCATGTGGACCATCCAACACATATTTACCTGTTTAAGTTTAAGTAAGTTGGAAAGACTCTCCACCCCTTGCTGTCAGAGAAATTTACTCACCTGTGTTAAGGGTAGGGGAAATCAAGAACAGGGCATTATAATTGACTTGGATTTGTGACGCATTACATGGTAATTATACAAATACAAATACTGTATATTTACATTCCAAGTACCACTTAATGCATCTATAACATACAGTACAAATAAAAATAATAACATTGAAATGTTGTATCTGGTATCTGGTAGAGGGTCAAACTCTTTTGGCTTAATATATATTACAAATTACAGAACCATCAGAATATGATCATAATATTACACTGTAAAGAACATACTGTAGAATTTACAATAATTTACTGGCAAAAAAGTAGCCAATAAAATCCTGTAAAATAGCCGTTAATTGCTGTAAAATGGATTACAGTATAATACTGCTTAGCAATTTACAATAAATTGATGTCTGCAGAATACAGTATTTTATCATTTTTTTACAGGATTATAAAATTAAACTTGTAAAAAGGCATTACAGGTTTTTTTTTGTAATTACGCTAAATTACAGTACTTACCTGGCAACAAAAGTTGCCAATAAAATCCTGTGAATTCAACAAAAGCCAAGATGTAGCTGTAACATTTTTACTATGAAATTCCTGTAAATAACTATTTTGACTGTGAACTGTACTGTGCTGTAACCTGTAACTGTACTTTACTATTATACTGATGTAAATGCATTAAAACAACGATTTTGAAAAATAATCACTCAAATTCAAAGCTGTTGTAAGTAAACTGTTTATTAACGCTGACACCTGACAACACTTCAGCACCGTCACTGGTAACATCATTTTACTCTTTCAACTACAGAAAAACTTAAAAAATCAGCTGTTACAAAACAACTACAAACAACTCAAGATTAAAGCATAAAGCAATAGTTAAAGAAAAGTTAAAGGTACTGTTTGCCTAAAAAAATAAAAATGGTCAGCATTTCAGTCTGTTGTGTCTGTTTATATGCAATTATTTCAAAAATACTCTATCGAGAGCAAAGTGAATAAATCGGTAAGAAAAAGCAGCATTCATCAACACCGGCATGACATTTTACCTTTTAGCTCCGTTATGTTTCAGTTTGCCTGACAAAACAATTAATGAAAAAAAATAAAATAACGACATACAAAATATACTCCATGTTTCAGAGAAACTCATCCAACGATGTTAATATTTACATTTTTCAACAGCAAAGTCAACGGAGCACTTCATGTAACGTTAATTTTGTCTCACACACACTTCCATAGCAACGCTGTTCCTGCCAAACTACAAATACTCTCTAGAAAATAAAGGCAAATAAAGCTAACAAACTGCAGCATATATCAACATTAATATGACGATAACGATTTACCTTTTAGTTTAGGCTGCTTTCTGAAATGGTGCGCATCGCATTTCTCCTCCTCGCCTGAAGCAACAGATAAATAAAGTTAACTAAACATCCCTTTACAAAATAACTAAACATAAAATTTAGAGGGAATATCCTGATAAAACTTGTACAACGTTATATAAGTTTTATCAGGATATTCCCCATATATATGAATTACTTTACATGAAAAGAAATAATTAATACTTATGGAAGTAAATTTAATTGATCTTCTTCAGCTGTTGTAGCTGTGCTTCAGTCCACCAGATTTCAAACCATATCAGCCGGCGCAATACCATAATGCAACAGCACAGGAAATTCTTGTAAAAATATTTAAGATACAGTGAAAGCACCTCCTACCTGTAAATTAATTACAGCTAACAGTGAAATATACAGTTAACACTTGTAAAACCCTATATAACCCATAATGCATTGCAAATTACAGCAATAAATTGTAAAATGGCAAAACGGTAATTTTCTGTTTAATTTTGCTGTAAAAAATACAGCAATTTGTTACAGTGCATAGATATTTTAGCCATATAAGTTAAAGATTTATCATGCTAAATTCACACAAAAAGTTAACTTTGGAAGTGATATAATTTAAATACATGAACTTGCGGTATAAACATTAATGATTTACAGTAAAAACAAATAAACATGTCCTGACCTAAATTCAATCCTCCACATATTAAACATGATAAATAATGTAATATGTGCCTATTTTTTTTTCCTTTTTTTAAAAAAAAAAAGGTTTCATGAACACCACAAGTATTTGCCACCTTATGATTAAAAATTTTTTTTTTTTTTCAAAGTTGGTACACTTTAGTGACTGGGATCATCATTTAATTTTAATGTTACATAAAGATAAGCTGAGTAAATGCAAAATGCAGTTTTTAAAGAATTATTTTATTTATTAAGGGGAAAAAAAGCTGCCCTGTGTGTAAAAGTAATTGCCCCCTTGGTAAACCATGAATTATCTGTGGTTAATTCTTTTTGGAAACCTGTGTTAAATTCTACTTTAAATTTTACTTGCCGCAACCAGGCTTGATTACTGCCAGACCTGTAAAATCACTTAAATCATGAAATCCCTTAAAATAGAACCTGTCTGACAATGTCAATAGCGCTGAAAGATCTCACAGCATGCAAAGAAAATAAATGACATGTATCAGTCTGGAAGGGCTTACAATCCATTTCTATTAATTTATTACTAGTATTATGGACAGTATTATTACTAGTATAATTATAATTAAATTCATAGTTTATTATTTTCATGTAAGTTTTCTCCCGCCTCTCCTATTGCTGTTTCTCTTTTTTCCTGCTCTTCTTCTCTTTTTATCCACCTCCCTCTTTTGCACTTGTTCTCTCATCCCCTCTCTTGCATCTAGCAGTGAAAGTGTGGTACTAACTCTTCAAAGAGCTGCTCTCTTGCCTGCACACACACGTACACACACTGAGATGTTTGTTCTTTGAAGAGGTAGAGAGCCAGAGAGTGGGTCCAAGGTCACCTCTTGTTCTTTAAAAGAAAATTGGACTAATCTGTGGCTTTTTGCCAATTTAGTCATGTTATTAAAATAATAATGGAATTACAGATATACATCCATCTATCCGTCCGTCCATCTCTCTATTTCCCTGTATTTCAAGGACTGTTTTTCTTTTGAATGCAAATTCAGTCCATGTGTGTGAAAGTGGCTTTCCTGTGCTACTATTATCTGAGGACTTTAGCCTGGATTTCCATACTTCTGTCTGTCTTCTCTCTCTCTCTCTCTCTCTCTCTCTCTCTCCCCCTCTCCCCCTTTCTGTTTTTCTCACCGTCATTGATAATGAACTAAAAGTGGGTTGTCTGTCCCCTGTCAGTGAAGCCCATTTACACTCAGGATTTGGACTCAGTGCAGCGAGAACACACTAAATTGGTGTCAGACACCATGGCTAAGCAGCATGAAGCCAGCACCAGACGCAACTACATCTGAGTCGAGTTGGGAGGGGCTTTAACTGACAGATCTCAGGATGTGACAAAGTGAGACAGGAATTTCCTGCCTTCGCATATTTAAACTAACATACACCAATACAGAGGCAAATGCAAGAGTAGGATCCAAATGCATAGCTATTATAAACATATGTATTATTATTATTAGTAGTAGTAGTAATTGTAATAGTGATGATATTAGTAATTGTAGCAATAGAACTAACAGTATTAATATTAGAGCAGTAGTACTGTAAGTAGTAGTTCTGTGATGGTTGTTATTACGATAAAATTAACAACAATAGCAATTGCTGTAATGGAAGTAGCAATAGAGTTGCAAAAGTACTGTAATAGCAGCAGCAGTAGTAGTAAGAGTAATTAATGAGTCGATTAATTAAAAAAGATGAATGATGATTTCATTTGCTATTTAAAAAAAAATGTCCAAACCTGACTGGACTGAGAGGTGGACTTGCTGGTGTGTTTTGGATCATCATCCAGCTGCATAACCCAAGTGCTTTTGAGGTGATGGCTACAGTGATGGCTGGACATTCTCCTTCAGGATATCCTGGTAGAGCGCGGAATTCCTGGTAATTATGACAAGCCATCCAAGTCCAGAAGCTGCAAAGCAGCTCCCAGACCATCATGCTACCACCACCATGTTTAACCACTCTGATCAGATGTAACAGGATGCACACCTTCCACAATGTTCTTTTGTCTTATCAGTCTACAGAATATCTGCCTTAAAGTCTTAGGGATAATGCAGATCCTTTTTCTTTTTTTTTCTTTTTTGCCAAATGTGAGAAGAGCCTTTGTGGGTTTTTTTTTTTTTTTTGGGTCCCTTTCCAGACTGATACATGTCAATTACAGTACTTTGTTTCTCATGCATTCTTGAATTTCTTTAGCTTGAGCATGCTTCATTTGTCAGAAAGGTTCTATTTAAGTGATATTTTGATTCAACAGGCCAGGCTGCAATCCGGTCTGGGTGTGGCAAGTGAATTTACTCACAGATTCATATTCATGATTTAGCGAGGGCACCAGTAACTTTTTCAGATAGGAAAAGGAACAGCTTTTTTCTCGTTAATAAATCGTTTAAAAACTGCAATTTGTATTTAATCTTTTTAATCTAGTTATCTTAATGTAATTTTTAAATTAGTTCTCAAATTTATCTCAATCATTTACGTATATGATATATGTAAGAAAAAAACAAACAAACAGGAAGGGCGCAAATACTTTTTCATGTCCCTACTGTATATAGTAGTAAAACCAGCAGAAGCACCACCAACAGTAGTAGTAGCAGTATTGGTATTTGTGGTGGTGATAATAGTGATAGCATTAGTAGTGTTTGTGTGATGGGTGTCAGATCATAAGCACCAGTGACCAAGATGGTACCAAAATAAGACCAGTTTGTCTTATTTTACATGATCTATGACTATAATCAGTGACTGCAATGAGCATCCATTTTTTTTTTACAAATACATTTCCCCTAGGAAAATAAGGAATGACTGAATTTTCTTTTGCATTTTCCAGTATTGATAACAGTAAACTCCCAATAGCAAATAAATAATCTGAGGATATCCTGTGTGTTTGAAGCTAATTATCCATGTAAACTTGTACATATTAGTACAATTGAATAAGAGACTGAGTTAATGTGTGTGTGTGTGCACGTGCCTGTGTGTGCACATGTGTTTTTGCATTTACAGGACATCATTGTGGAGCTCATGTGTCGTTTTGCCATTACTGGCACTCACATGGATGTCAGCAGTGTTAGCCATCACGGATCGGCGCTCCACACTCTTCCAGGTGCTCTTCGCGGTCTTCGACTCAGTCCAAGGCTTCGTCATCATCATCGTTCACTGTGCCATGAGGCGGGAGGTGAGGAACTTCTTTACTAATACTCGGACACCACTGATGCATTGTGCTCCCAGTGCATATCTGCGTTTTAGTCGTTTTTAAAATAATATAATTTGGAGGGCTGCTCAATTTGGTTCGACTGCTATATTTAATGTATAGCTCACAAAGTAATTATTATAAAAGCAAATTCAAAATAGGAAAATTATGAAATGTAAAAAAAGAGGGATGTACTGTACTTAGTATTTATGTGAGAAATTTCCATTAATAATTATAATAATAATAATAATAATAATAATAAAGAAGGAGAAGAAATGTAATTTAATATTTAATTGGCTGGACTTCTGCAATGCACTCCTCATTGGGACTTATGGAAAAAGCCTTCAAAAGCTGCAGTATATTCAAAATTGTGCTGCTAGGATCCTGATGCGAGCACGTAAATATGACAATATTACGCCCATCCTTAAATCTCTTCATCAATACAGGGTTGCCCTTCTACCCACCAGTGCATCTATGGGGATGCCCCTCTACATCTCAAAGAACATATTACTTCACATCTATCTACACACAACCTCCGGTCTGTCTCAGTACATCTTCTGAAACCTCCAAAGACCAAGCTTCTTACTATGGAAGATATGGCTTTTTGCTCAGCGGCATCTACAGTAGACTATAGAATGGTCTTCCAGAGTATCTGAGGACGCCACAGACTGTGGATGATTTTAAATCTGGCCTAAAAAACTTACCTTTTTCATGAGAGCTTTTGGGTTGAAATAATTTGAAGCACTAAGATTTGCTTAAAATATAAAGTGCATTATAAATAAAATGTATTATTATTATTATTATTATTATTATTATTATTATTAATAATAATGAAACTCTACACATACATTGTATAATATGCAGGCACAAATGTAATATAACTATTTAATAACAGTAAAAAAAATATATATATATACTGTATACACACTGCATATGACAAAATAAAAGAGAAACAAGCACAGTTCCTCCATTCAGTCATAATAACAAATCACCACATTTTTACAGGGGTAGTAACCGCCATAATCCAACTGCAATTTTTAATAAAAATGGGTTCTTTGGCAGGAAAGTTAAAAGAAAGAAAGGGAAAAACGAACTTTAATATATTAAAAGGCTCCTTGAGTATAAAAAAGTTTGAGAACCCCTGATCTGCAAAACCACACACTTCTATAAAAAGAACCCAAAATGAGACCAAATCTATTCTCTATCCATACTGACATTTAACAGGCAGGGACATTGAACCTTGGCTAATGAAACACCAGTCAATTTAGTCTTACACATCTCTGATAGCCATACCAGAACCTTCATGTTTTTTTCTTTTTTTTTTTGTTACCGTGAACTTATATCCACATTGCTCTTTACATGACAGAACATCAATAATTTCAAGATAATTGGACAGTTATGAAAATCAATTATTGACCCTGTTTCACAACTTTCAATTATTGAAGAATCTTCTTTGGTATCTCATTTGATATATCAGGATCTAATGCAACACTAGGTCCTTAGCCTCTCAGAAATCGATTTATATCAGTTTTATCCTGATAAATCCCTGGATTTTAACGTTTCAATACTAATACAGTTAATTTGGGAATTGACATTTGTGCTTCAATTTTAATAGTATCAACACTGAATTAAATGGGACCTGTTCCCCGCAATATTCCCTTTAGTTGTGTTTAGTCATTCAAACGAGTCTCCATCATGCATTTACAAAAATAAATAAATTAAAACTAAAAAGTATGAATTTTTTTTTTTTTGCTTTTTTTTATATTTTATTCATGTTTTAACAATCCAATTAGATTTTCCCTTAATGACCTCATGTATGGAGTTAACTTTTTCTGGTTTGTTGCTCAGATCTGCCCAGCTCAGCAGCAGCTCATTTACAAAGACAATAAAAAGGTGCATTTGGAGGAGGAGGAGAAATCTAAGACTTATTTTATGGAATAAAATCACTGTCAAAAATATTCGTGCGTAAAAAAAAGATGTGTGTGTAATCTACGGCCACGACAGCGTACAGATACGAGATTTTGTGTGTTTGTTACAATACAACTCTGAAATATACGACTCTGACCGCTTACAGATACGAATCTCGTTGTTACAACTCCTCTGTTTCACGGACGAATTGTGAAATTACGGGTACGAATGCTGTGCGTGAAACCACTGTCAAAAATACGTCATCAAGATCACAGGCATTACTATCAGAGGGAAGATTAATCGATTCCACGATATGCACATGATTACTTACTATAGTTAAACTATCTTCTTAATATTAATCCTTTCTGTAATTAGTGATAACTAACCCTTAGAAATTTGGGTGGAATTGTGCACTTACCTGAGACGATGAGTGAGCTATTGGCTGCTGATCCGCCATTTTGGCGCCTGTGGTTTAAACCGCTAAAGGGCTCATGCGCATATCGTGGAATCGATTAATCTTCCCTCTGATAGTAATGCCTGTGATCTTGATGACGTATTTTTGACAGTGCGTATTTTCACGCACGAATATTTTTGACAGTGATTTTATTCCATATATTTCAGCTTCAGTATAAACAGACATATTGTAGTTTTGATGACCTCTGAGTCCTTTGAAATATGTGGAATATGTGCAATAATTAAAAATGCAAGTTTGCATGGTGTTACTAGAGCACACTCATTGACATGGCAGACGGGGTAATATTTTAATCCTTGATATTTATTTTGCATAAAGCAAGGTCAAGACAACCTGGGTTGATGGCAAAAATACATCAAATGCAAACCAATCCCAAACCAGTAGCAAGAGGCAAGGTTAGTTGGCGAAGCGGGGTGAAAAATACCAATAACCAAAATCGAGGAAAGACAGATCAAAGACTTATGCAAGGCGCAAAGTCAAGATTAAGGTAGTACAAGAGATCATTACACCATATAGATAGCTCTAGATAACTTACATGATTGTAGGCAAATATTCATACAGAATTGTATGACCAAGTGCTTTAGGTAAGTATAGGTTACTTACCAAGGAAATGAACTGGGAATATAATATAATTTTTCTTTCACTAATTACTTGTCTCAATTGTGCCTGAGGAAACTTTTTTTTACACTAATTTTACAGTAATGACCAGGCTCTTGGAGCGGGGATACTAAATAAAAGTATCATCTTTGTTTGTATTCTAGTTACAAGCTATCACATACAGTATAGCGCTTAATAAAGAACTACATGTTTCTGGGGTGACAGGTAATATCAACGCATTTGATATCTCTGCACCAGTGTCAGTCATTCTAGATTGTCTCGTCTACTGATTTTATCAAGAGAGAAAAGCTTTTGATATTTTTTTTTTGTGACATGTATACCATGGCGATTTGAAAAAAGTTGACAAAGTTTAATCTATTAATATAAACATTGTCTTGCATTTAACTTTATAGCAACAATAAATGCCAGCATCTCTCTCTCTCTCTCTCTCTCTCTCTCTCTCTCTGGGCATGAGCTATTACTTTATAAATCAATAGTTTACAGTGGTGTGAAAAACTATTTGCCCCCCTCCTGATTTCTTATTCTTTGGCATGTTTGTCACAATTAAATGTTTCAGATCATCAAACACATTTAATTATTAGTCAAAGATAACACAAGTAAACACAAAATGCAGTTTTTAAATGAGGGGTTTTATTATTTAGGGAGAAAAAAATCCAAACCTACATGGCCCTGTGTGAAAAAGTAATTGCCCCCTGAACCTAATAACTGGTTGGGCCACCCTTAGCAGCAATAACTGCAATCAAGCGTTTGCGATAACTTGCAACGAGTCTTTTACAGCGCTCTGGACGAATTTTGGCCCACTCATCTTTTCAGAATTGTTGTAATTCAGCTTTATTTGAGGGTTTTCTAGCATGAACCGCCTTTTTAAGGTCATGCCACAACATCTCAATAGGATTCAGGTCAGGACTTTGACTAGGCCACTCCAAAGTCTTCATTTTGTATTTCTTCAGCCATTCAGAGGTGGATTTGCTGGTGTGTTTTGGGTCATTGTCCTGCTGCAGCACCCAAGATCGCTTCAGCTTGAGTTGACGAACAGATGGCCGGACAGGATTTTTTGGTAGACAGTAGAATTCATGGTTCCATCTATCACAGCAAGCCTTCCAGGTCCTGAAGCAGCAAAACAACCCCAGACCATCACACTACCACCACCATATTTTACTGTTGGTATGATGTTCTTTTTCTGAAATGCTGTGTTACTTTTACGCCAGTTGTAACGGGACACGCACCTTGCAAAAAGGTCAACTTTTGTCTCGTCGGTCCACAAGGTATTTTCCCAAAAGTCTTGGCCAATCATTGAGATGTTTTTTAGCAAAATTGAGACGAGATGTTCTTTTTGCTTAAAAGTGGTTTGCGCCTTGGAAATCTGCCATGCAGGCCGTTTTTGCCCAGTCTCTTTCTTATGGTGGAGTCGTGAACACTGACCTTAATTGAGGCAAGTGAGGCCTGCAGTTCTTTAGATGTTGTCCTGGGGTCTTTTGTGGCCTCTCGGATGAGTCGTCTCTGCGCTCTTGGGGTAGTTTTGGTCGGCCGGCCACTCCTGGGAAGGTTCACCACTGTTCCATGTTTTTGCCATTTGTGGATAATGGCTCTCACTGTGGTTCGCTGGAGTCCCAAAGCTTTAGAAATGGCTTTATAAACTTTACCAGACTGATAGATCTCAATGACTTTTGTTCTCATTTGTTCCTGAATTTCTTTGGATCTTGGCATGATGTCTAGCTTTTGAGGTGCTTTTGGTCTACTTCTCTGTGTCAGGTAGCTCCTATTTAAGTGATTTCTTGACTGAAACAGGTGTGGCAGTGATCAGGCCTGGGGGTGACTACAGAAATTGAACTCAGGTGTGATAAACCACAGTTAAGTTATTTTTTAACAAGGGGGGCAATCACTTTTTCACACAGGGCCATGTAGATTTGGAGTTTTTTTTCTTCTTTAATAAAGTAAACCTTCATTTAAAAACTGCATTTTGTGTTCAATTATGTTATCTTTGACTAATAGTTAATGTTTTTTGATGAGCAGAAACATTTAAGTGTGACAAACATGTAAAAGAATAAGAAATCAGGAAGGGGCAAATAGTTTTTCACACCACTGTATTATAGTTAACATAATCCTATATACAACAAAGACTACTTGCTAAAACAATTAATAAAAAAATAAGTAAATAATGAAAAAATATATATATATATCAGATTACAGAATTCAACTCTATTGTGGTATATTTCATAAATAAGAGTTTTCCTCCCAGCATTAGAAACGTGGGCAAAATAAAAACCTGGCTAATGCAAGAATTTAACATCAGTTACTTGCTTCATGTCATTATGGAAATATGAAAGCACACTATTTGGATCCACATGCATATTTCCCCTTGTTTTACTTGTTAATAATAATATAATCTTTACAAAAAAAGAACTATTTGATCAGCACTTATACATCAACTGATTACATCTGAATTGCATGAGCATGTGGTACTATATGCACACACAACTCATAAACCAAGTAAATACAGTCCAAAATAGGCCAGGGGTAATTTGTGTATGCATTTGTAACCTAATTTCTTGTTATTTTTGAATAAGCTTTAAAAAAAAAAAAAAAAAAAAAGAAAAGTCGTAAAACTGGATGTAATGGAGGTTCAGTTACAAAAAAACATGTGCATGCACCATATCGTGGCTCCAAATCACCAAGGTCGGATTATAAGGATCAGAACCTTATTATTGAGTCAGAAAGTGCATTTAAAATTTTCCGTACATAGCAACTGCAGCATGTCCTTACCCACAATGCATCAAAGCTTTGCTCCGATTCCCTAGCACGTGTTAAAGTTGGCTGAGTTTTAGCACATTTTAAGCATAAAATACTATTTTGGTTGCAGGGGGAAAAATAGAAGTGTTAAATCACTAATCCATATATTTGAAATCAATACCGGAAACCTGGGGAATTAGAGTAAGATGAATCCGGAATTATTTCTTTCCAAATACATGAAAATCCCCGACAAGCATTTGATGTAATCCCAAATAGCTTTTTTTTTTGACATAACAAGGGAACAGAGAGGGACCTAGTGAGTGTGCCAGGATCACGCACAAGCCACCCAGTTTGATGTGTAAATTACACCAGTTAGGTGGTGTAGACCAACCAGGCGAGGCAGAAGTGACAATTAGCACAGAAAGTAGCTCGTTTCACACAGTCTATTTAAGTCCCATGTTGCTCCTCTGTATTCTGAATGAAAGGAACTGAGGCAGAATCGGGAGTCATTCTAGCCTCACCTTTGAGCCAGAAGTAGAACAAGTGACAGGGTCAAGACAAGATCTCCCAATTGCAGAACAGGAGGCTGACAATTTGAGACATGTGATGTGTGTGAAAGGAAATTGGAAGGTTTAACCAACTGCTAGCTAAAAAAATAAAAAATTAAAACGACCAAAAAAAAAAAACCAAAAAAAAAAAAAACACTTAACAATGGCCTTGACCAGTTAATAAAGAAGCACCTACTTAGGACTTTTATTGACGCACTACAGACATGGAGCAGACGTGAAGGGTTGGATGGTGTCCTGAATGACCTGTCATTGGGATGCCTAGATGCATTATGTTCATATTACATTCTTGCAGCGCTTACCACATGTACGGCATACATGCAACAGGTTATCAGCATGTATTTATACCAACCCACTGGGTTCAGTGACAATGTAGTTAGCACATAATAAGCGGCTGATAAGGGCGCGGTGTGATCTGATTGAACTCAGTAATGATGATGTTCGATCTCGCGCGCGTGATATATATATATATATAAAATATATTTATTTATTTATTTTCCCATCTAATTCCACCTTCTGCAGCTGTTGCTTACAAGGATCCTGTTTCATCTGATATAAGAGCTAATCAAAGAGCATGAAATGAAGGCACGACTTCAGCCAGAAGGTCTGTTTTACCACCTTATTAATGAGAAATACAGTAACAGTAAAGTATCTGTACAGCGATCTCCGAGCAGAGCTTAGAGTTTGGTAAACTATGTCAATGTGAATGGCAAACAAAATCACCTCAGCAATCAGTATAACTGCCCTTATCGTTTTGAAAGTAACAGATGTGTGATATTTCTGAGCCACACACATTCCATGTCACACTAGACGCAGACGCTTTCGTGTTAACTGTCATGCCTTCTGTAGTCGCAGAATACTGCACGCTCTTTGAAAGCACACAGTGAGTGAAAGCTACATATATTGTGGGAGGTTTCTAGCATGTGTTCTGTGTTCTGTATTCTGTGTTCTGTGTTCTGAGGTAGCATTAAAATGATGTTTAGATGGATTGAAAGGGGAGATGAGAGATGCGTGTAGTTCAATATATGACGCTTAATATTCAATATATTGAGCGTAGATGGAATCATTAATATTAAATCTGAGAATGATTTGGCTACACCAGTCTACACTGCTCATTATGCCTTACATCAAAGTGCATCATGGGTAGGCTCAGTATGTGTTAGGGTTCTAGGTTGCATCAGTTGGATACTAATCTATCTCGATACAGGTTTGGTATTCGTCATGATGTTTTTAGACAGGAGTACAAAATTACAAAATGATGCATTTACTAGTGAAGAGGATGTGGATAAAAAGTAATAATAATAATAATAATAATAATAATAATAATAATAAAAACAAATGCCCTGAAATGAACTTATAAAAAAAAGAATAAATTTGAGTAATTTTCAGATGTGCAAAGGATTGGCTTCTGTCACTGTGATTTGACAGCATGCCATCACAACAAAAACAAGCATAAATAAATAAATATTACATTAATTAAATAGGTGGGGTTTCTTCCCATACCCCCGGTCTCTCAGGCAATGAACGTTCTGGCATTGTTGGAAAATTTAAAAGGGGAAAGTGACCAAATTTAGAAGAAATGATGGGTGGGCCAATACTTTTGCACACTATTGTGTAATGGATGTTATTCAGAAACATGCAGTGCATTTTAACCGAACCAAAAGGTAACAATATATGAACCTCATATCATGCATTTATGTTTAAATATCACTTGCTTTTGTGGCAATCCTTCCAATATTTCATCGGCTGGCCCATGGGTAAAATATTAAATGTAAGATTATTTTATATGTAAGAAGTAGAGTGACAAATGTAGGTGTTTTAAACATTGGTATTGTAATAAAAAAGCACAGGATCATAAACAGAAAGACTATGCACTCACACTGTAATAACTTGCATATAAAGTCTATCCAGACCATACAGTATGCTGGATGCTGTTGTAAGGATACTGTTCAAGGAAATGGAAATGAAGAATGAAAGAATAGTATTGGATTAAATAAAAGAAACATAACAAAGAAACACAAGATGAAATAAAGATGGGCCTACCAGTATGTTTTGTTATTTTTCAATTGTTTCATATTTTTTTATTTTACTGCCTAGAGAGGTCACAGCAATACATAGTTCATATCCTTAAGAAAAAAAAAACTGTGATGCAAATGGATATTGACCTATATTTAACGTTATAAAGCATAGAGAGAAATAAGCTATTTCAAGTTGGCTGTCATTAATGGTGTCATTAGTGCTTTTCTTATTATTTATAGGATGCGTAAGCATTGACTATGAGGAAGGTTTGTCACTCAGGGGTATAAGCTCATATCAAAGTTTCATTAGGGATCTCATCAGGCCGCCCTGCCTCGATCGCTCCCCTAACTAGATTAAAGTGATAGATTCAGCTTTGTGAGGCAGGTCTGTCTCCATCTCCAGCATACTTATTATCATTATTAGTTCTGTGTTAGCAATAAACCAGGCCTTGAAAGGTATTGTTTATGCTTCCTTCCACACATTTTCTTCGGGGACGTTCCGGATATCAACCTCGCATTCAATCTCGATGTCCTGGCTGATCTATACACAGGACGCATAGTAAAATGATTACGCAGTTTAATAAACAATGGATAATTAAAATCATTCAATCAGGAGTAATGAGCAGATCGTGTAGTGTGGAAGAAAGTCTGCATGCAGCGGGGAGCATTTATATCCACATATCAACGAGAAAGGCAGCATAATACATAATAAGTTTTTCGAATTTCAGCCTCATCCTTTTGTGCTTAGCATTCATATCTAGCTAAATAGATGAAATAGTGTTTAATTACATTGTCATGCTTCCACCTGGAGTTTTCTTTCTTCCCCCCCCCCCTTTTTTAAGACAACCTAAAAGGAGATAGCTCATGCCGTTAAAATTGTATATTTTAAAAAGAATGGAGAGCAATTATAACTGGACACTCATTTTTAATTTCTATTAATTTTTATTTTATTTTTTTTTAGAATTCATGCATATTTATTTATTAAATCCCTCTAAGCCAAAACGTTTTCAATCAGTTTTGGTTATACAGTATAGTGTGTCAATTTATTAACCATTTCCCGATCTCATGCATGTTTGTAAATATACATAAAAAAGTTCTTTGCTGATGAGGAAAGACTTTTCCGTCTGCTTCGAGCCAACACGAAGGCTTTGGTAATTAAAACAGCCACAAACTTGGATGCGGAAAAGCATCTAAAAATCACAAAACTAAAGAGGTGGACATTACATCAGGTTCTGTTCTTGTTAGCCAAGAACAGGACTCTGGGACTCCACAGGTTGACTGGAACTGGAAAGCTGAAGGATAGAAAAAAGACCAGACAAAGTTTTCTCAGCTGATGCTCTTTACCTGTGCACATTTTATCTTATACAAAGGTGATGATGATAATATAGATTTTGATTACAAAAAATGTAAAGCATAATTTTAATTATAAAATGATACTTTTGTATGTAAATCCATAAATCATAATCTACAACTTTCTTCTTCTTCCTCTTCTTCTTCTCCTCTCTCTCTCTTTCTTTCTCAGGTACAGGATGCTGTGCGATGTAGAATGGGTGGATGTAAGGACGACAGTGAAAACTCGCCAGACTCCTGCAAAAACGGCCAGGTGCAGATCATGGTGAATAGCATCTCATTTCACCTCATCCTCTTGGTTAGGTTTAAAAGGAAGAAGAGTGTCCGCAATACGTTTTAAGCTGAATTAAGAGAAGAAGAGTTCTTGCTTGTTGCGTCCACCGTGAGACTACAAGCAGGCATGATGTCTAAAGATCTCAAAAGCAAAGAGAGCACATTTAAAGCGGTGCTTTGTCCCGAACATCAAACGGAGGAGTCATTAACATGACAGTCATAGAGAGACGGAAATACATTTGCATTCTCCTGGTTAAAGAAAATGTTTTTGGCGGACAAGAGTCGTTTGGTTGTACTGTACAGTATATTCTTCTGGATGCAGGATATAGAGTAGAAGGTGTTACCACATAAGGAATCGGGAAGGTCTTCTCATTAGATTATAATACCTTACACTCTTCACTGAACTTTAATTGTTTAGAAAAGTATTAGAAAACCATGTTTTTTTTATTTATTTACCTTTTCTTAAAAAGGCGACAAAATGTCCATGTTATCAACATTTTCATGTCCATCAGTCTTCATCCTTTATTTGGATTGTTGTGGTACTAATAGGTTAGACCAGTTGATATAATCAGGATGATACAGTTCCCTTCTAAATGACTATATTTTAAGGAGAGACAGCTGTGTTTTTCTCCTTCTGCCACTTTATTCATTCTTGAAGAAACATAACCACAGGCATCGCTATAGCCACAGGCTTAATCATTATCTATTTCCATGCCCTCAGCACCCACTGCCCAATGCCAGGACTGTAATTTATATTCAGGCCGTCATATACTCTGACTTGTAACCTCTTTAAAAAACAAAGTGTCAACAATTTTGACCATTTTTTCATGAAATATACAGTGCTTCTCAATAAACGGTATAGCCAGTGTAGTACTGTAGGACTGTAGTATAACAGTTAGCAGCAGGAACCTCGCTTACAGAAATGCATGTCTACCATGATGCATGAGGTTTACATTGGTGCAGATGTTGGCCAACATAAATTCATGACAGAACGATCATAAAGTCATGAGCTAAAATTTTACTACTGTTGCTTATGTTATACTATATGCCATAAAGTCTGATTTATTGTACTGCTACACAGCAATAATAACAACAGCAATAACAGGATTACGTAAAATCATAAAATGCACGAAATAAAGTACAAGCTTCATGCAGAAATGATGTTACTGTGTAGATAGTGTAACAGATGCTCCAACCTAGCTTTATTACATTTATCAAATTTAAACTTTTTTGCAAAACCGCACATTAAAGACACATCGACAGAATCTATAACCCTACATTACCTCACGCATAATATACCACAAACAGCCATATCATTAAAACACAAACCTTAAGCACAGTATTGTGTATTGTAGATTCCCCTTGTGCTGTCGTGCATATGATTAAGATCTCTTGTGCCTGGCACTGGGATGCTGGCAGTGAATCCTCTAGTGTTTAGGGATGCTATGGGTTGAGGGTTGGGTCTTCATGGAGCAGACTTGTTTGTCCAGTGCTTGATCGAAACTTGAATGACTTGAACTCAACACCCGGCAGGCTGTGATGCACTGGGTGTTCGGGTATCTTTCTATTGTGGCCTGCATTAATTCTGTTGTTTTTTCTAGCAATTTGTTCTGCATTGGCATCTCTGTGGGTTGAGACTAGACTGGTTTACTGGTATATAATTAATAATCAACGTTTTTTTTTTTATTATTTAATTTATCTAGTTATGGCATTAGTGATCATGTATAAAAACACAGCATCCTTTTTCTTTTATTATTCTTTAACTCAGTTCATGAGGACAATCTAGAAAGCTCCTGTCTGTCAGTGTTAAGACACTGTTGACATCTCAGACTTAGACTAAAGAAGGACCTAAGCCTTTTATATTAAATCTGCCCATCTTATGCCACCATTCAGGCGGTCCACATTTCTCAGGGGATAGATTTTTGATTGGAACGACATACAGTATTTGTTTGAGTTTTACAACAGTGAATTTCAGCTAGCTTCAAGAATAACCTTGAATCCGACCCCCTTTTGCAGTAGTAAGTTGGTCTATTGCAGTCAGTGGAATAAGTAAGTAAAATATACATCAATGGGCGGCACAGTGGCTTACTGTTTAGCACTGTCGCCTTGCACCTCCAGGGTCTGGGTTCGATTGCCACCTCGGGTCTGTGTGCATGGAGTCTGCGTGTTCTCCCCGTGCTTAGTGGGTTTCCTCCCAAAGCCAGAAGACATGTATATTAACTAACAGGCGTTCCCAAATTGCCCATATTATGAGAATGAGTGTGTGTGTATTTATGCGATGGATTGGTACCCCGTCCATGTTGTACCTTGCCTCATGACTCACATAAGTCCACTGTGATAGGCTTCAGGCCTTCTGCAACCCTGTATACATGACTAAGCAGTATAGGTGACGAGTGAGTGAGTGAAAATGCATTAAAATTGGCCAGACTGTAGTAGGAAATTAATCAGTGATAGTTTGGTGTGGTGCACATTCCAAAGCACTTTATTATCTTTTTCCAACTTGATAATACTGTAATTGTTTGCAAGACAAGTTAGTTCCTCTTATCTTGTACATTGTAGCGAATATACAGTATACAATTCCCTTCCCAACTTTTTTTCCTATTTAATATAATGAATATAATGAAAAATATCACTTGGATTGTAACAAAAAAAGTGCAAATTCATCACTCTTAATTGTGACAAAGTAATGACACTATAGATTCCTTTCATCAATGTGTTATAAATGTGTAATCTCTTTACAGAAATCATGACCGTATAAGTGTTTGTGCATTATGTTTTATGAACAGCATCATTTTTCATCAATTTATTATTAGGTATTATATACAGTAGAGCATCCTTATATCCATAGCTGTGAATGAGCTGTTACTATAGAAACGGGTATAAGAAAGAATGCATATCCCATATGTAATAATGAACAGATATAAAAAATAACTTCTTTTATTAGAACTACTGCTGATTTGCTGTTAAAGAAATGTAATCCCCATCTTTTGACCGATCAGATTTGAGAATTCAACAGCACTGAGGTATAAGCTCCCTTAATGTACTCACACAAGACATGTCCAGGAAGTAGAGGACAAATGATAGATAAAGGAAATTCGAATCAATATTTCACATCACCCGTGATACGGAGTGGCAGTTTAATGCTTCGTTGGCAGTGTCAGACTGTTTATAACTGCACTCGAGCAATTAGTAAAAAGATCAGAAAAGCGATAAATCTGTTACCATTAGTGTTTTTGGGTTTACATAAGAGGCGTGACTTTTTTCCCCTCTCCGCTGCAGTGTGCTTAGATTTCAATATTTCACCAAAAAAACCACTGGACATCATCGTTTTAGTTTTCACTCAGATACTTTCATGAGCAGCGAAACCAGAACTTGTGATTGTGAATAACAACAGAATATAGTTATAAGAGTGAAAACTCATGTTATTTTTCTATATCATCCCCTACTACACTAATGAACTTAGTAATGAACTTATTCCAACTTTTCACGAGTGCTTGGATACCATGAAGGTAGAACGATTTCTCAGTATGCCGGAGCCATGATCGGACTGAAGCACTGGCCTCCCAGGAACTCCAAAAGGTTGTAGTGAAGTCAGGGCTGTACAAGCGACGTGGGAATAACTTCTAGCTGGAAGTTTTAATCCCCTCATTTATGAGAAACATCCTCGTTTGACTTAAAAGCCCCTCGTAGATTACACTTATTAAAATCTAATCCTAATAATTGATAATTTATACAGGATAAATCTCAGTCTCCTGAAATTTGGATCCGTCACAGATTTAGGAAAACTTTTATTCATTCATTCATTCATCTTCTGTACCGCTTTATCCTCTATTCAGGGTCGCGGGGGACCTGGAGCCTATCCCAGGAGACTTCGGGCACAAGGCGGGGTACACCCTGGACAGGGTGGAAAACTTTTAGTTTCATGAATTTTGAACAAATCCTGATTAAAAATTTGTTAAGACGTGAAATAAATGCCGTAATAAAGTATTGATGCGATGTGATATTACAGTTGCAGTCAACAACGGAAGGAAAAGCAAATAATTTATTGCACTGTAAGTTCTAAGAGTTGGCCAATAAGACAGGCAGACTTGAAAAAGCGGGAGAGGCTTTATAGTCCACGAATTTTGAGGTTCAGCTGAAGTTCAGCCGTTGTATGCTTTCCTCCTGATCCAGGTGCTTCAGAGAGTTTAAAGGAGTGTTTTTTTCACCCCTATTAACTTTGATCATGAGCTCTTTCAGGTTATGGGTAACATTCTTCATTTTAGACTTGGATGTGTTGCATTCTGTTTATGATATTTGAGTTCAACAGCACTGGACCAGTGTTGTTTGTAACACCAAGTCTTATTTGTAACTATAGTTCTCTAAAACATTTAATTTCTTTCTTCATGAAATCTAAGAGATCCAGACCTCTTTGGAATCTGGACCATTGTAATTAACCTTTCATAAAATAATAAAATTTGATTGGCCAAAACCACTCACACACTTACTCACACACTACGGATAATTTGAAAACACCAATTAACCTAATCTGCATGTATTTGGACTGTGGGAGGAAACCAAAGTACCGGAAACTCCCACAAAACATGGGGGGGACCAGGCAAACTCAATGCAGAGAGACCTAGAAGAACCTGGAACCTGGAGGTGCAAGGCGACAGTGCTTACCGGTGCTGGCCAAAAGAAATATGCTTAATATTCCGTAATAGTATCTCTGAAAGTTGGACTTTTATCCTAGGGGTGCCCAATTTTGGATTGTTTTGGAAGATGCCCTTTCTGTTGCAACCCTCCCATTTCCTAACCTGGCTTGGGACTGGCGCTGCATGTAGTGACTGTGTTTCATAAGGGATTAGGACCCAAGGACCCAACAGTGATGGCCCAGAATTGGTGAAGCTTCGAACCCCCAACACTACAGTCAGCAAGCCAGAGCCTGAACCACATGAGATACCGCTGTCCCAACAGCATCTCTAACAGTAATTCAAACCACAGCTTTTAAACCAATGTGTTTGTTGTTATATATTGTCATTTATATAGTAACAGCACATCCACAGGGATTTGTAGGGTAAATGCTCAAAAATAATCTTTATACTAATAATTAACAAGGAGGCATAGTGGGGTAGATGATTCAAGTCCCACTATGGGTCCACTGTAGTATTAGTGTAGTTTCCTCTAGGTACACTGGTTTCCTCCCACAGTCTAAAGACATGCAGCGTAGACTAACTGGCATTTCCAAATTCACTGTAGTGTGTGTCCCCTGCAAAGTATTGGCACCCCTTCCATGGGGTACCATGCCTCTTGCCCAGAGTACCCTGGTATAGGGTCCAGGCCTCCTGTAGCCCTGAACAGGATAAGCGGTATAGAAGGTGTGAGTGAGAGTAATAATAAAGTAGAGTTTTTATTAAGGAACATGACTTGTGGCATGGTGGCCTAATGGTTAGCACTGTCGCCTCTAACCTACAGGGTTGGATGATTAGGTCTCACTTTCAGCCTGTGCCCATGTTCTCTAAGTGCTTGGTGGGTTTCTTCCAGGTACTTCAGTCCAAAGATATGCTGTAATTTGGCTGGGATTCTCAAATTGCCTGTAGTGTATGGCTTGTTGAGTAAATGTGGATACGAGGTACATTATATAGATGGATATAAAAAACAATTGTTGATATAATTCAGATTCCTGGAATTAATGGTTTATTTAAAATTTTAAAAAGTAGTCTCCAGTGTCAATGCTTTGTGACTGTAATTAACTTCGAGTGAAAGAAACCTATAACTGTTTAATAACTGTTTAAATCTTAACACTGTAAGAGTGTTAGCACTAACCTGTCTTGTGGATGTTCAACAGATAAAAGTTGAATATTGCAATAACTGGCAGAACTGTAACAGAATATTCAATATTCAAGAATATTCAGTTTTACTGTGAAGTTATGTTGCTTGATATGAAACATGATAAATCATTTTCTTATAGGAGCATGCTTTGTTATGCTTTATTATAGACAAAAATCATTATGAAATAATTATATTTAATGTTATTTTCAATTTTACTATTAATGAAAATCAATTTTAAAGTCTTAACATTTTGATACTACATATCGTGTTGAAATCTCCAACCGCTACATTCTGTACATCACACTCTTTGTGTGTGTGTGTGTGTGTGTGTGTGTGTGTGTGTGTGTAGTGGTGTACAAGTTGTGAATTTTAGAGTGCAATCAATGGCATAGTGTGAACAGATTAGATGGCTAATTAGATAAGTAGCTTGCAGTCAGCAGGTTTTACTTCAAGTTTATTGAGTGTCAGGTTAAACCAGTGTGTCGATTGGTTGCTGTGGATCCAAGCGCATCACACAAACACATACGAAGACACAGAAGCCGCTCTCATTGAATTCTTGCAGAAAATTATCCTTGTTCATTTTCCCGAGTCATGATGATGATGTTTTCCTTCGGTTTATTGACTTCATCACTTCTGATTGCGTTATTTTCGATCAATCCCGTCTCTGGTGTTTTCATTCATGTATTAGCCTCTGAATAAGCATTAGCATCTAGACGATGAGAGTCATTCGAGCTTTAAAATCACTACCGATTTCTTCCCGTCAGAGAGGCGCGACTGAGTGTATGATCACTTGATTGCATATTACCTTTTTAAAAATGTAAAGTCTCTACTAATCAACTGTATAAGCCACAGCAGCCATACAGTACGATATGCTCCATATACAGTACACCATACATACTGTATACACATGAATTATTGAAATGATCGTTGCTGCATTTCCCCCCTCTCCATTGTGTAGATATTGCAGTAGATTCTAGAGGTGTTGCAATATACTTTTTATTTCTTGTGAAAGATTATATGATGATTGTTGACCAAAAACTTTTCATTTAAATCTGCTCTCTCGCACTCAGCCAAGTGCCAGCTGTCTTTGTGCTCTCAATCCACTCCTCTCACACTACACAGAAATAGCTCATTTCTGCTCAGAACACAGCATTCCCAACACTCTCCATATAGCTCCTTGCCGCAGTAAAGTATACACACGTACGTATTTGTCAGATTTGCATACGGTTGATTATTTGTCAGATTCGCATACGGTTGATTTAATACTGTCAGATTTTATGAGTCCAACTGGACCTATATAAACCCTGTAAAGTGTTCATTCGCCACTCCAGTTGTTAACGCAATGCTGGAAATTCTGCAGTGTACACAGTTCTGATTTGACTGTTATTCGAGTATTCCAAGCTGTAAAAAAAAAAAAACAATCATAAAAGACTACATCATTCATCTATGAATTGCTAAACTAATGCACAAACCAATCATGGTTATGCAATAATGCATCATTCTTTAGGGCAGTGGTTCTCAAACATTTTCTGTCATTCCCCACTTAAGGGGGTGAGCCAATTTTCAAGCCCCACTTGTCAACAAAATAATAACGAAATCGGCCAAGTTTACTGTTTATTGAAATATCAATTCCTAAACCAATACGATCAAACACCACCAAGTTAAAAACAGATAAAATACACGTGCAATTGTTATAAAAGGCTTACGTTGTCACTTATCTTTGCATAATTGACCCCATGTTTATTAGCTGCTCAGCAATCGTTTGTAGTTTTTTTTGCACTGGCCAATTCTGTATGCAACTTTGAATGAAGCCATTTGTGCTTTGCTGTCCACTGATTCAGATGTTACCATGCGATTCTCCTGCTGTCTGTATTCTGCCAGCTTTCTTTGAAAGAAGTCGAGTGGCTTATTAATGTGACTGGAGTGTGTTGTCTCTAAGTGTCTTCCTAATTTGTTGGGTCTCATGCGGTCTGCTGCCAGCGGTATAAGACACAAAACACACACGAGCCTCTCTTCTGCCCCCACCATCCTCACCATGAATCCAAGCTCAAGATAGGCTTCATTAGGGGTGGGCGATATAACCAAAATCTTCTATCATGGTAGAAGCAATTTTCTACCTTGATAACGATATATATCACAATATAGCAATTTGTATCTGAAAATGCATAAATAAAAATTCAAACACAAAGAAACTATTTTACATAATTGTATTTTTTATATGTAATTTTATTTAAACTGTGAAATGTTGAGGTTTGCCGCATTTTTTTACTTTGGCCATATTCATTTGGATGCTTGGATTTCAGATGATAGAAAAGGTTTGACGTGTTTCCACCACTTGTTAAAACAGTGCACTTGCATACCTTGCAAATCACCTTCATCTCATTCGTATCACTTTTATACCCAAACCAATTCCACACCACAGACGAGGCACCTTTTTTCTTTACAATCTCCTCGTTCTTGGTTTCGTCACATGTAAGCAAACTCACTGCTGCTGCACCGTCTTCTTCCATTGTCGAAGTGTATGTGAAGCCAAACACGTCAAAAGTGGGACGTGGCACCCGGTTGAACCAAATATCTGCGCAAAATACAGCGCAGCGCGACTATCTGGATAGCGCAGTGATGATCTGGTATATTCGCGCAACCCGGTGGATCGCGCATCGCCGCTCGAAACACAAACCTGCGCGACCCACTGTGTTTTATTTAGAATGTCAGGACTGTTTAATATTGTTTCCGCCTTGCCATGCCTGGTTTGTACAGTATGTACCCATCCCAGTCGGGTAAAATGTATTTTGATCAGCGCGGTTTATTTCTGTCAGAGTCGCGCAGCGCTGCCCAGTGGGTCGCGCAGGTTTGTGATTCGAGCAGCGCTGCTCAAGTTGGTCCGACGTTAAACCATTATTCTTGCACTATGATTCCACTTTTTCTCCCGGCCCACAACTGATGATATTTTAAATTTACTTGTATTAATGATCCATTTATTTGTGTGTCATTGTTTAGTTTTGAGCGTATCATTCATTATCAATAAAGAAAAGTATGAATTAGAATAGCTACTTTCCTGTTATTTTCCACTAATTTCCATCCATTTATTGCGCCCCACCTGTCATGTCTGTATTTCCCACTAGTGGGGCCCCACACTTTGAGAACCACTGCTTTAGGGTAAGTTGTGTGTAAAGGTTTTTGTCAAGCTAAACGTTCTTTGACTATCAAAACTTTTGGCAACTCAAATTTTCTTCCTAATCATATTATATTATTATATTATATATGATATATTATTCCTAAGGATATATGTGTCTCTGACAGGTTTTGTCTAACACTTATAAAGTCCCTGGTTGAGTTTTTTAAAAACAGTAAAAAAACAATGGACTTGTGATAAGATTTCTTGTGAATGAAGGCATAAAAGGGATTAAAATATACCCAAGACTTCAAGCACAGCACTGTGATACTGTGATAGAGTCGTGTTAAAACCCAACATGCGACAACAAGAACTACAATAAGTTAGAAGTTATCCCATGTTAGCCATATCCGTCGTAAAGCGGTTCATGGTAGACCAGGGTTTCATGCATGGTTTAGGAAGCATACTGAGAAAAAGTTCTACGTCTGGGATAATTTTTTGTTCTGCCCAATCGAAAGTCCTGGTTTTACTTGAACAGAAATTATATATGGTGCCATTTATTTTGTCCTATTTTATATGCTAGTCTTATTTGTTATATTTTTTTCCCATTGCTTTCATCTAAGTCATTCATATGAAATGACCAAATATCACATTTATTACTATTTTATCTTTTTTTGTGTGTGTGTAAATGAAATAAATTAATTCTCTATATTTTATTCCTGTACAGGGTTGTGGGCATAAATTAAACAAATATAAATTTTATGAATATCATGTAAAGGTTTAGTTTTACAAATTAGCCTTTAACTTTGCATTAAAGAGTAAGAGTTAGCCCTTTCGTTTTTGTATATTTGAAAAAGTAGTGCATTTCAATAATAGCAATCGTTATATGCTGATAATGTAGAGCAACAGAACAGGACACAAAAGGGAACTCTTTGGTTGAAGAGAGGTTACTCATGTAGAAATCACAAATCTATTTATTACATCGTTTATCGATTCCTGAGCAACCGATGTCCGCTAATTCAGGACCTTCACTGTAGACAGCGCCGCGTAACATCGGACGTAAGAGGCAGTGACTTAAGAAGACTCCTAAGAGACGGTTCGAGAAATACACTTAGAAAAGTTATCACTTAAAGTAAGAAATATCTTAAGAGTCTTCTTAGCGCGCAAATAATGTGCGTTATCGAGAAACTGGCCCCAGTTCCGTAGTGGTGTAAGACCTTTTAACTTTACACTCAAAAGCTAAGTTCTCATGTAACTATATTTACTTACTGTATGTCTGATGCACAAAAATTGGTAAATAAAATGCCTCTTATTATTCTTTTTTTCACACAGAACATAAATATATAACATGAATATATATAGAATATATATACAATATATATATATATAGAATATAAATATAACATAAATGTATATAGAAACATGACCAAACAATTCTGAAAGAAATTAGTCAAATTAGTCTAGCAAGTACAGATTACTCGCTTTGCTTATCTGTTCAAATGTACAGAAGGGCACATCAACAGTGGTGTTAAAAGTATTCACATTCATTACTTGAGTAGAAGTATAGATACTAGGGTTCAAAAATACTTCTTTAGAAGTTGAAGTATCAACCCAAGCTTTTTACTTAAGTAAAAGTTTAAAAGTACTGGTTTCAAAACTACTTAAAGTATAAAAGTAAAAGTACCGTGAGGGGCGAAAAAAGCATTAAGGTCTCGCTTTCTGATCATGCAACGGGGGGGGTTGTTGGCGTTGTGCGCGTTCTGATCATGTGACGAGGGGGAGGGGTGGACGTTGTGTGCGTTCTGATCATGTCACGGGGGGGTGCGATGTGCGCGTTCTGATCATGTGACGGGGGGGTTGCGCGTTCTGATCATAAAAATAAAGTAACGAGGCTATTTTTAAAAAGTAAGGAGTAGAAAGTACAGATAATTGCTTAAAAATTTAAGGAGTAGAAGTAAAAAGTCGGCTGAAAAATAATTACTCCAGTAAAGTATAGATACCCAAAATTTCTACTTAAGTAAAGTAACGAAGTATTTGTACTTCGTTACTTGACACCTCTGCACATCAAACAACTTATTTTCATAATTTCCATAATATACTGTATAGCTGCAATCATTTTTCATTAACGCTGAAATAAAAACATTAATACTGCACAGTGCGTATTTCACCAGCTGCAACATTAGCCGCAAACTATAAACTTGGAAGCAAAGTAGAAACAACCTGTAGTGTGCCAGCGTGATATCAAGGTAAAAGTTGCAGTAATTTGTGCTTAATTAACAGTAAATCTGTTTATTTTTAAAGTAAATTTACTTATAAGGTTTTGCTTATTATCAGCATCACTGATATGAACAGCTATAGCACCAAGTACAGATAGATGAAGTATACAGTACATAGACCTACAAGTACATATAGGTCCATAGTACAAATACATCCATTTGAGTACCTGAAAATACCAGGGACTGTTGGGAATGTCTCTCATATGAAGCGTATCATCCAATGCACCTGCTATTACTTTGCTAGTGCGTGAACCCCGAAACTTATAAGTATGTAGCGCGACTCTCTGTGGAGTAAAATCCTCATCAATCCTTCTGATGTGCTTTTGCACACACTTAATCCACTTAATCGTCTGTTTTGTTTTTGTGGCTAAGAAAAAATTTTCTTGCATGCAATTGTGCTTACTGGAAATGCAATATACTATTACATACAGCATCTTGTACAGTAAAAACATTTCATTGGGCAAGAAATCACTTTCCTTCCATCTGTGGGCTCTTTCATTACCATGGCAACTGCTCATAAACAACAACAACAACGTTATTGCTTGAAAAATCATTTAAAGGAAGATAATTCTTGTTATATATTTAACAATTTGAGCACATTTCCACTCACAACTATGATAATGTCTCGATGATCTAATGATGCTAATATAGCTGTCTGGTTGAGTTTATCAAATGAAATAAATTGTTCTGTTTCCTATGACTTTTGTCAATGTTGTCACAGAACACGGCTCTAGAAGTGTCTGTCGAACGCTCAGACTAGCGATATCGCTGAAAGCTGACCTGCTTGCTGTTCTTGCAGTTCACTAGTTTTTTTTTTTTGTTTCTTTTTCTTCTGTACTTTGTTCGGAACCAGAAAGATAATTTATCATCAATGTCTCATCAAAGTAATCAACACCGTCTGTGATTTGACATGGGGGTGATGAGAGGCAATTGTGCCGGCTCTGCTTTAAAGTGGTACAGAGTAGATAAGCGCGGTATCTTACATCAGGACATCCCTAGGTGTAATTACTCCTTAAGACAACTGATATCCATCTGTTACCATTTGCATGAAGTATATAGTTCAGCATAATGTTAATACCGCTTTGAATATTCATATCTCTGTCTGTATCTGGATTAACACACAACGTGGGCATGGCCTAACCTGATAGCGTTTTAATAAAACAATTAATACAGGATGAACATGCCTGTTTTTCTTATCTCACAATGTTCATGTTTTATTACATACCTTGTACAATATAAAATGTCTCCAGGATACTGTACATCTACTTATTACTACTTACATCTACGTACTGTATATAATCGCTTATTACAGTATATTAGATTATTAAATTCATATTGTGTTTAAGAAGAATACATTCCTGGAAATAATCATCAGCTCAATAATTTGTTTGTTTAAGCAGTAATTCGTAATCATGTTGTACTTATTATACTTATTAATTCATTTTTCTTTCTACAGACCGATTTTGAGAAAGACGTGGACCTGGCATGTCAAACAGGTAAGTATTTTTAAACCCTTCTATTCTTTCCTCTTTCATTCCTCACTCTCCTGCTCTAGATTTTATTTATATATATTTTTTCAGGATTACATTGGAGATTGAGATTTATTTGTTGAATGAATAGTAAGACTGCGTAACATTGTGTCCTTATTATTTGCAGAGAGAGGACATCCATGTAAGTTCAATTTAAGCATTTCTTGCGTTTTCTCATTTCTTTCTCATTTTTTTTTTTCATTTTAGTTAAAGTAGATTTGTTGTTATTATTTTGCCTTATGTATACAGTATGTAGTAGCAAAAATTCTATAAATATGTCAAGGTTTTTTTTCCCGAAGACAAAAAGAAGCATAGAACCTTCCATGCTGTTTGTTTAGTGGGCGTAAATGTGGAAATGAAATTCAAATCTACTGTAGCTAATCTAATCAGCAATAAACTTAGATCTTTTGCTTAATTTAGCTTGTAATGTTCCAAGTTGCCAGAGGGCTACAAAAACACTGCTAAATTATTACAGACCATGTTTGATAAAAAAAGAGATTTCAAAATTGAAAATGATTGGCTTAAACTGCCATCCAAAAGCATCCATTACAAATACTGAAAACATTTAAGATTTTTATAATTATATATTTTCTACATATTTATCTTTTATTATAAATGACATTATAAACTCCTACTTGTTTAAAAACAATCATTTCTGTTGAAATAATTTTTATTTCGTACTCCGGTTTCCTCCCACAGTCCAAAGATATGCAGGTTAGGCTAATTGGCGTTCCTAAATTGCCCGTAGTGTGTGTGAGTGTGTGTATGTGTGTATGTGTGTGTGCCCTGCGATGGATTGGCACCCTGTCCAGGGTGTACCCCGCCTAGTGCCCGAAGTCTCCTGGGATAGGCTCCAGGTCCCCCGCGACCCTGAACACAGGATTAAGCGGTATAGAAAATGAATGAATAAAACCGTGCAATAATGTTTATTCCCATTGTTTATAAAGAACTATTACCCAGAACTATAAAACACAGGTATAACAGTTTATGAATCCGGACTTCACGGAAATTGCGTGCACATTTAGCAGCCTAATTAAATGATTGAATGACATTTAGATGAAACTACTAATTCAAAAATTCACCTCTGACCACTTTTTTTTGCATTTGACTCTAAGCAGTAATTACAAGATCATGAGATTCTTCAAGCATGATGTTTGTTATTCAGATAATAAGATGTTAAATCCTTTTCCTCCAGGAGGATTATTGAATTTTTCTGTGCATGCAAATCTGTGAAACTTCATCAGAACTCTGCTTTACTTTTGTTTCGTTCCTTCACACCTGCATGCTATAATTCAACAACATACCATGGGGAAAAAATTGTGCCCTTTTTTCTTTCATCATTCTGATTTCTGGCTTCCTTTCCAATCTTATCTTTGATATTTTCCTCCCATCATTTATTCTTTCCTCACCGGTCTTTATTAATCTCACATATCCACATACTTGGGCTAACTTTGTGACCTCTGTTATGTATTTGTTATATGTCTACAATCTGCCTGTCATACACTGTCTTACTATCTGTTATTGTTCATCATTTCATGTTCTTTTATCTCTCTGCTATGCGTTTTCACTTTGTGCCGTTCACTTTTTTTCGCTTTGCGTTCTCTTGCCGTCTATCTTGTCTTGTGCACTCGACCTCTGCTTCTGTCTTTTTCTCTCTTTCCTGCCTTTGTGTGCACTCCCTCTTTCTTGTCTTCCCTCCTTCTGGGCCCTCTCTTTTTCTTTCTGTCCTCCTTCTCTCGCTCCCTCAGTCATCTTCAAGGAGGTGAACACGTGCAACCCAGCTAGCATCACTGGCACACTGTCACGCATTTCACTGGATGATGAGGATGATCCCAAGTTAGCCACGCATCAAGAAGGCCTCAACTTCAGCAGTCTGCCTGGCAATATTCCTCCACCGAACCTCTTGGCACAGGTGCCAACTCTGGGCACGTTGAATGAACTTAATGAGACACCTAGGAAAAAAGAGATCAACATGGAACAGCAGGGTCAGCACCAACGTTCTGCACCAGTTTACTTGTGCACAGAGAGTGCACTGGGTTGGGCACGGTCATCTACTGCTGCCACTGACCCAACCAACAGTATAGGTGGTGGTGAAGGGGACTACATGGTATTACCACGGCGGACGGTCAGCCTCAAGCCCAATCCGATGCAGGAAGAGGAAAAGCCTCTCAATATTAGCGTGGAAGACCCACCTTTTCCTCCGCCCCCTTCACCCATGACCATGCACCCGGCCGAGAGCGAGCCGTACCCAGCGGACTTTGCCACTGTGGACCATGTTGGTGTAGGTCTGAACCGATCCTATGGTACTGTCAAGCAGGTACCTGGCCTCGCCAGTGCCCGTACGCTGCAGGTGAAGTCAAGCCGACCATCCATCAGGCAGATCTTCACTTCCAGCAAGGCAGAACGCACCCGGACCCTGCCCCGCAATTTGGGCAGCGCCAATGCCAATGTCTCAGCTGGCTCCCTGGAAGTAAGTAAAGCTCAGCCCTTTTTCTGGCACACAGGTTTAAAGCTGTCCTGTTAAAACTGGGACAAGTCCATCTGTAATTACAATGATGAATCTGGCACCACTCTTGTAGTGTATAAAAGTGTATTTAGTCTTTTGCAGCATGAGGCAATGATAGTTACTTAATGAAAATCAAGAGCAAAACAAAGCCACAGCTTAAGGATTGGCATTAATGCACACATATGTTACAAATACCTATTAAAATATTAATGTAGTATAGGTCGATAAGGAATAGCTTTTAATAGAGTCCCAGGAGTCCCTTTCTGATTAAGGATTATCAACGAGCTCAATACATAATAGCAAGTAAAAGAGGTGATAATTAGACAAATGAGCGAATGTTCTACCACCATCCAACTAAGAAAGATTTGTCTAGTTTGGTTTCATGGGAAAATCCACTTCACCCATCATTAGTATAGTGAGTTAAACAGGGCACAAGTACTGTACATGTGGTTGGTGCATGTTTTATTTAGGACCAAACTTAAAACATCATTGAAATCCATGAGGAGGGGCAGTACATTGGTATGCAGTAACAAACTATAATGATTCATGATTATAATTGGAATTGGAAGAATTGAATTCAAACCAAGAAACATAGTAATAGGCCCAAGCTTAAAGATGTGCAATGAGAGAAAAATAAGTCTTCTTTTGTACATCTCTCTTTATTATTTAATAGGGTTACAGTGTGTATGACAATTTTATAAATTTACACTTAATGTGTTTTGACTTCTTTTAAATATATTATATCAAACACCACAAATTACCAACATTAGTACTTTACTGCAGAGAAGTTCTTGGTAATTAGAGCCTTGTGATGTTTATGGTAACAAATAATTGGTTTATTTGTTGCTGCACTGTGGTTCAATTTTGGCCAATTTCTCTTGGCAAATTGTCTTTAATTCCCCAAGGTTACCAGAGGCTCTTTGATAGATGTGTAATTTTGAATCCTCTCTATGTTTTCATTGGGGTTCATTCAAAGCCGTCTCAAGTTTGTTTGGATAAGTGTTGGGACTTTGTATCTTGGAGAATTGTTCATCGTTTCCCAGGTTTTTTGCTGATAGGATTAACATTTCCTGTGTACGTATATTCGTGTTTCCTTTGATGACACACCACAGCAGCCTGGTGTTGTTTGCATCCATTTCATGATGCTCCCACCTTCGTGCTTCTCTGTGCACACAACCCTACCTGCTCTAAACATAATGAGCTAAGTTATGCCCCAAAAAATATATCTTTGTTTTAACTAATCAGAGTATCAAAAGAGTTCTAATTTATCTGGATGCTTTTAATCTCTTACCTTCTGTGTCATGACTCTGAGAAATCTTTTATGGTGCAACATTAGGGTTTTATGGATTTCTACCTGAATATTATTAAACCAGTTGCACTGAAAAAATGTTGAACGTCTTTGCTATAGCTTTGTAGCCTTTTCTGTCTGAATGTTATTCAATAATGTTGACAGTAAGAACTTTAGAAAGTTTCTTTCCCCTTACATTACTCAGTGTTAACTTGTTAACACCAGGTTTGCATATACAGTATATAATATTAATATTGACCAATGATTTTTTTTCATATTAGTTTTGTTTTTTAAATGGCCATTCAAGTCAGACTGGGACTTTTGATTGTGCAGAAAAAGAAAACATAGTCATAAGAATAAAAACTACCTTTATTTCTCTATATAATCCCCTGCTACACTAATGCACACATCCCAGTGGTTCACTAGTGTTTGGTACCATCAAGGTAGAAAGTTTTCTTCACATCTGAAACATTGGCCTCCCAGTTGGTTCAAATATGTGGAAATAACTTGGAGTGAGGTCAGGACTGTACAGAGGATGTGGCAATGTCTCCGAGCCAAGTTCCTGTAATGTGCAAGTGGTGCGGTGGGCGGTATGAGGTCATGACTCATTGTCCTGCAAAAAAAGGAAGCCTTCAATGATCAAACCAGTACTTTTTTTATTATAATTAAGGGAAAATGCTATTAAAAGGAGTTCCTTGGGGGCCAGGGTTTCAGATGTGAAGCAGGCAGTTTGATCATAGCCCTGATGTACTGAGAAATATTTCTAGTGTATTAGTGTAGCAGGGGATTATATAGATAAAATAAAGAAAGTTTTTACTCTCATAACTGTGTTCTGTTATTCTGCACAATGGTCCTGGTTTAACTTTTTTTATTTTTTATTTTATTTCAAATAATAGCAGTATTAATTGTTGTCGTGTGTACATGACACTGGTTAGTAACGAAATTAAATGTCTGCGTTTTTTGGAGTTAGCACTCCTATGGCATACTTGCAAAAACATGCAAAAATAAAACAGTTTTTGGTAGTGGACTCAAATTATTAGACTCTGTATATATAGGAACGAAGAGAATGGGATGGCAGAAGGTGACAGATAGAAAGGACAACAAGCATGTAGTGAGAGATTATTTGAGATGACAAGACAAGAATAATGAGGCAAAAATAGAGGTTCCAGACAACACCAAACTAAAAAACTGAACATTTTTAGACAGAAATGAATAAAATCCCTAACATACTGTACATATATTTAGCAGCCTCATATACAGTATATTTATTATCCGACAATTATCAGGGGTGGTTTTAATTATAGACAGTTTTAAACAATATGAAATACAGTAAGTCTGGTTTCTAAAACCATCATATCATGCTCTGTTTCATAATTCAGATAGATACTTGAGTAATATATTTGGTGTCTGAATTCCTATTCACACTCCTCACCTGGCTACTGTCATAACTTGCAAAAAATGCTCTATTTTATCTTTTCTTTAAAGCACCCTGTCAGAATGCTCTCTGTCCAGTCCTGAACTGTATAATTCTTCATCCATATATGTGTTATACTTGCGTTTCTGTGGGTCTAAAATTAACCTCAGTCCTTTAGAGAGGGACAGATGGAGGCGAAAGATGCAATGCCAAAGGAAGTGTCTAGGCTCTGTCCTTCTCTCTTAAAAAGGGACACACATAGACAGAAACACACACACACACGCTAAGCATAGTTGGATTTACAGAGGTGTTGGTCACATGGGATGCTTTTAAGAAGCACTTTTTAAACTTTAAGAAATGTCATATTGTGCTTCACACACACATACAAACACACACACACACACACACACCTACACACACACACACACACACACACACACACACACACACACACACACACACACACACACAGGCGTACACATCTAGTTATTGTGCAGTGTATTAAATTAAAGAGCACCCCACAGTGTGAATACAGGAAGTAGTCACATAAAAAAATATGTGCTTTTAGTCCTTTGCCTGAGAGCCAGTTTGACATTAGCATTAATGGTCGTGTATTAAAATATAATAAATAAGGTCATTTGTCATTTCGTCTAACCAGTCTAGGGCTGTTTTTCTTTCTGGCCGCTGCTTTTTGCTACTTATACAGTATATATCCAAATTGTTGCAGCCACTTTTAAGAAATGTGACTGGAAAAAAAAAGTAGATTTCGCATAATGAAAGAAAAATTATACAAAATGAAATCAAATAGGTGTGACTCTTAACAAAAAAATAGTTATACTTGTGTATTTTATTATTTTGGTGGCACAGTGGCACCTGTGGTCTCACTCCTTCAGGGTTGAGGGTTCAAGTCCCACCTTCAGGTATGCATTCTCCCCGTACTTGGTGGGTTTCCTCTGGATATTCCGGTTTCCTCCCATAGAAGACAGTGTAGGTTTCTCTATGTGTCCAAATTGCACATGTGTGTGTGTGCTTGTGTATCCTGTGATCTTTCCAGGGTGTACAGTATGTACCCTGTTTAGTGCCCCAAGTCCCCTGGAAAGGCTCCAGGCCTCCTGCAATCCTGTACAGGATAAGTGCTATAGAGCATGAGTGAGATTTTATCATTTCATTTAAATTTACAGATCAATACATCCATGTATTATATACACGCTAACAGCTAACAAGAAAGTTCTTTTTTCAATGCCTGAAATGCTTAATATTTCCTATAAAAAGATATCTTAAGCTATCAACAGTAAGACAGGATATCATGAAAAAAGGATGCTAATAGACAGAAAAAAAAATTACCTCAGAAGAAAGAAATATTACCTCAAACTTTCTTGTTTTCTTCATCATATGCTCATTATATTCATTTGAAAAGTTTTATTGGGGTCATTAACAGACCACTGATATCTTAATGAAACATGTAATAATTGCTACTTTCCTTATGCAGTGATGTCATGCAGTAATCAAGCTTTTAGTGTCACGGTAAAAGAATTTAGTGTAACAGAGTCAGATTTTAAAAGGTTTAATGCCAGTTGTCAAATTGTCTATAATATCCACATGTTGTCTTGTATGCTGTAAAAACAGTATTCATCAAAAAACTGATAGGAAATGAGATTGTTGATCAAAGAAAGCTGAGATAAGCTGAGAAAACTGATGATTAAAGTATTTACTCGTGTTCTTTTTTGCAAAATTATAATAGTACAATAAATAGATTAGGTTATAAATGTAGACATAGACAAGCCTTTTGCTTGTTGTAGTCTGCATAGGGATAACTAAGGTTAGTTTCAAATTCAATTGTAGGTAAATATTCTAGATTCTAGATTAGGCGGCACAGTGGTGTAGTGGTTAGCACTGTCGTCTTGCACCTCCAGGGTCCAGGTTCGATTCCCGTCTCTGTGTGCATGGAGTTTGCATGTTCTCCCCATGCTTGGTGGGTTTCGTCCAGGTACTCTGGTTTCCTCCCACAGTCCAAAGCCCTGCAGCTTAGGCTGATTGGCGTTCCCAAATTGCCTCTAGTGTGTGAGTGAGTGTGTGAGTGAGTGCATGCGTGTGTGCCCTGTGATGGATTGGCACCCTGTCCAGGGTGTACCCTGCCTCATCCTCCTGGGATAGGATCCATGCTGTCTGCTACCTTAAATACAGGATAAAGCGGTATAGACGATGAGTGAGTGAGTGAGTCAAGTAGATCTACATTTCTATGTTGAAATGTAGATCTTATTTATTTTAATACTCATTAAAAGCTATGTGCTTTCGAAAAAAAATTATTTTTTCCTAAACATGTATGTTTGCAGCAGTTGTTAATACAGCAGATTTTGTTAATTCAAAATCCATGATGGTTGGTGATGTCAGTGATTGGCATTAGCCAGTTTCTCAAAGGGGCATTTACCCCAAAATGATAGGGTGGTCAGCAATTATAGGAACACATGCAAAATGTTTGTTTATATTCTGTTTTCATAAGATTAATGATCAAAATTTGAATTAAAAAAATATTCAAATTTGGTGAGAAATATGACATATGCAAATAATTTTAGTTTTTTTGTCATTTAATTATGTATTGCACCAATTGGGGAAAAATATAATTAAAGAAAATAGTATGAAATTAGAAACCCACATTATAACTTTGTATTACTATTTGTCTATGTACAGTATTTGGTTATAAAATCTCAGAACATCATTATTTGTAATAAGCTTGTGATGACTGATGACTTTATGGTGATATTAACCCCTATACAGTACATCCAAAAAATATTTGTGGAAAAGTTTTTTTTTTTTAATACTTTAAATAGAATACATTTTAATTCAAATTTATTTAATTCAGTTCGATTCAATTTAAACCTTTATATATTCTAGATTCATTGCAAGTAAAGTTAAATGTTATAAGACTTTCTTGTTTAAATTTCCCTGATTTCACAAAACTTCAGTATCTCAAGATATTAGAATATTTCCAAATAAGATTTACAATACAGAAATGTCCAATTTCTGAATGTGGCATGCCATGGAAGTGATCAGCCTGTGGCACAGATGTTATTGAAGACCAGGTTACTTTGATAGCAGTTTGAAACTTGTCTGTATTGTTGGGTTGGGTGTATCTCATCCTCCTCTTGACAATACCCCATAAATTATCTATGAGTTTCAGGTCAGGTAAGTTGTCTGGCCAGTTAGTCTTAGTTGTGGCTAAGTCTTGCTGGAAAATAAAATTGTCACATTGATAAAAATTAGTCAGCAGCATGAAGTGTCTTTAAGATCTCATGTTAGATAACTACAGTATGTTGACTTTGTACTTGATAAAACACAGAGGATCAACACCAGCTGATGACATGGCAAACCAAATCATTACCGACTGGAGAAACGTCACACCAAATGTTAAGCAGTTTAGATTCTGTGTCTCTCTACTTTTCCTCCAGATTCTTTGACCTTGATTTCCAAATGAAATGCTAAATTTACTGTCATTTAAAAAGAGGACTTTTGACCAATTAGCGCAGCGATAGTACAATTCTGTCTTCTACCACATTTTTCCCTTCCAGTAAACTTTCCATAAATTTGACATGGCACTCTGTGAACATCCAACCCTTTCAGCAATGACCTTCTGTGGTGCATCCTCCTTGTTGTTGTTTGTCTACTGGACAACTGCCAAGTCATAAGTCGTCTCCATGATTGTGATTTCATGTACTGAACTAAACCAGGAGATAAACTACATGGTATTTACTGTATGCTATTCTGAAATAAAATATACTAATATTTTGGGATAATGAATATATTGCATAAAGTTACAGTACATTCACACAAAAAAAATTTACCAGAGCTTATGAGACTACACACAGTGCACAGAAGTACCAACAGTTTTACCATAAAGAAATCCAAATGCTATTAAAATGCAAATTGGTAATGTCCGCCAATCCTGCATACACCCACCTCATTCTCCTGGTAAACTGGTGGTGCATGTCACATGTCTAATAGCTGTTAGTGCACTTTGATGAATCAAATTAATTACCATGACAGGGTTTAGCATGTAAAAGGTTCTCTAAGGTTGCTGAAAATATTTAAATACAAATATATAGAGTATATTGTCACATGGTTATTGTTAAGTGGGTGGTGTACTTCCTCATCACAGAGAACCACATGCATGTTTGGTCAATAACTAATTAACATTTAAATTTCATACACTGTCACATCTGGATTTTGTGATTGAAGATTTGTTCTGTTGGTCAGTGATTGAACACATTCTGACAGAGAGAACACACGTGGTCACAATGTTATAATAAACAGTATATACGACTATACGGGTGACGTAGTGATGGGTCGTTCCTGAACGATTCGTTCTTTTTGTCTTTAACTTGACTCAGAAGAATGAATAGTCTCAGAGAGAGATTAATTCGTTTTCTACTGGGTACGCATGCACAAAGCATCGCAAAACGTCCATAGGTTATATACAGAAAACAGAAATGAGTAGTTACCTCTCGAGTCGTGGCCCGAATAGTTTGACTTTTGTCACGTGACTCCCATAGACGCTATGCAGTGAACAGGAAACAGAATTGAGTCGTTCTTCTCAAGTGTCTTCTGGTCCAAATTGTTCATTCTTTTGTCACATGGTTCTCCTAGACTCTAATAGCATAAAGAACAAATGATTTGGACCAGAAGATATGAGAGAGGCGTGTTGGGGGTCTGTTTATTGAAAATGTAACATTTTATTTTATTTCTGATGAATGAGATTTAAAGAACTAAGTGATTAAAATGATCCAAACTTCCCATCACTAGAGTGACACCCGCGCACTGAGACTGGGCATGTGAGACGGTTACCTATAATCCTGTAGCGTGAGAGAGAGAGAGAAAAAACCCATTGGTTTAGTTGTGATCACGTGACGCTCGGCAGACAAAGCGCATGCGTACTACTCGTATATCAAGACCTTGCATGTTTATTAGGTCAAAATTACTGTAGTTCAAAATTTTTACAATTTTAAAAAAAGCTTACAATGAGCTAATGCTATCACTTAGCAAAGTGTACCGAATCTGGAAGGAATCAAACTTTTGTATACTGTATGAGTCAATCACGTTATGATAAATCAGGCTTTTGCAAATTAAATTCCATATTACCTCCTTAATTCATTTTATATGATTATTTTTCATTTGAATTGTGAATTCCAACACAAATAATTCATGTAAATGAACAAAACTATATAATATATATTTTTTCAATTGCTAGGTTACTCTTTTGTCTATGTGACAAAGCATCAGGAAATGTTTTTTTTTGCCTCAAAAATACACCTAGAATATAATTATCAACAAAAATACATAATAACCTTATTTTGGTCAGTACTTCCACCATCCGCTATTATGATTGACGTCATGGTAGTCATGTGACTGCAGAAGGTCTATATTAAATAAAAATAGGCTAGACAGGAAGGAAATAGGCCTATCTGCCTAAGAGGAATGCTACTCTAAGCAACAATAAGAGATTGATTAAAAAAAAGTTAAATGCAACAATAAAAATGTAAACAGAACAATAAAAAACAACAGGCCTACTTGCTGTGACAAAAAAAATGTGGCATTTCCAGTTCTGCTCTCTTTTATGGCAGAAGACTACCAAAGCGTCATGGAACAAAGTATAACACACTCATTGTTTTGCAGTTTACAGTACTGGCATGGCTTTAGGGATGAAATGGGTCACGTGACTATACGATACAACAACTTTGCCCTCCAAACTGACATGTACTGTATGTGCAGTACATAATGGCAAGCACGGTAACCACTGGGCACCTTGGCAAGAAGCTAATACTGTAAATGGCTATAGAGCTGCGTTTGTCACTAAGACCTGGCAACTCTAAATGACATAGTGTTTGGGTATAGACCTTAAGAAGATTGCAAAGACATAAATATGCCAGATGCCACACACAAAACAAAGCATGCAAATAGGCTGAGTGCCATCATTATACATCTATAGAGCGCCATTAACTCTTGAGTCGCCATTTTAAATTTATTATGTTATTATGAAAGTACTCACTCACTCATTCTCCACAGCACTTACAGGATTTTGTACAGGTTTGTCGGAGACCAGGAGCCTATCCAAGGGGATCTGGGAGCTAGCCGGGGTCACTTTGGAAGTTGATGACATACTATGAGCAATGTGAAAATGTCTTTGTACTGTGGGAGGAAGCTGCAATACTCAGAGGAAACCCACCAAGCACAGGGAGAACATGCAAACTCTATGCACACACACCAAAAAGAGGGACTTGAACCCTCAACTCACCTGGAGGCACAAGGCCACAGTGCTAAACACTAAGTCACCTTTAGTCTGTATGGAATTAATGGAAAGATAATTGAATCATGATAATGTGGGTCATTAAAGATGTATTAATGTGAGTACTATATATACAGTATGTGTATGTATATACAGTATATGTATGTATGTACAGTATGTGTATATATATATATATATATATATATATATATATATATATATATATATATATATATATATACTACCGTTCAAAAGTTTTAGATCACTTTCAAATTTCTTTGTTTTTGTTTAGTGATTTATTTTCCACATTCTACAACAACACTGGGGATTTCAAAACTATAAAATAACACATATGGGATTAGGTAATTACGTAACAACAAGAAAAACACCAGTTAGTTGTTATTTTAAGACACAGAGGTCAGCCTTTCTGTAATAGTTCTTGCAAGAACAGTATTGTCAAGTGCATTTGCAAAATCCGTCAAGCACCATAATGAAACTGTCTCTCATGAAGGCCGTCCCAGGAGGACGAGACCAAAACCTCCCTCTGCTGCAGACGAGAAGTTCATTTAGAGTTATCAGCCTGAAAAATGACCAATTAACAGCAGCTCAGATTAGAGGCGTCATGAAGTCTTTACAGAGCAGAAGTAGCAGAAACATCTCAATATCAACTGTTCAAAGGAGATTCATGCATTTTTTGGACGCCTTCAGCATTCCTTTACAATGTAGAAAGAAATAAACATCAGGAACGAGTTAGAAAGTGACCCCAAACTTTTGAACGGTAGTGTATATCATCTTTAAACAATCACAGCACCGAGTCTTCCAGGCCCTCTGTAGTCGTGTGCGTGTGTGTGCTATACTGTATATAAAAGTGCTTGGGCTTTGTTTGACATAGCTACAGACCCAGTTATTACTTTGTGTAACGTCTTATTGGATGACATGATTTCACTGTAATTCTGGATAAACCCAAGCACTTGTGTGGCAGCTCAAAGAGATGATGTGCGCCATACTGCCCCCGAATCCACTGCTCAAGTGTTATAAACCATACTGCAAGTAGGGATTTTGGATAAGACTCGGATGAACTAGAATCTGGTGTGACAATTTCCACTCTGAAGTTGTTGTGGCATTTTTGTTGAGTGCATATTTGCATTTTGCCTCCTCTGCCACTCAATCTTATTTCTGAGGTATTATATGCTTGAGTAACAGTTTATGACATACCAACATATTTCAAACCCCCTTTTTTTTTTGCATTTTATAAGGATAGTCACTCATTTTATTATGTTTATTACATTGCTATATAGATTGGGCCCAGCAAATAAATAAATAAATTAATAAATAAATAAATAAACCACAACCACCAAGTTACCACTGTTGGGCCCTTGAGCAAGGCCCTTAACCCACAATTGCTCAGATGTACTGTATAAAGAGATAAAAATGTAAGTCGCTCTGGATAAGGGCATCTGCCAAAAGCCTAGATGTAGATGTAGTATAGATGTAATCACGCCATTGTTTCCACAAATGCATTCAGCTTATATATAAAAAAAATTAACATGCAATACTTGTCCTGATAGAATAAATATGTGTAGTGTCCTTATAAACAAGTGTGTATGAACATCTACAATAATGACTCCGCCAAGTAATTTGTAACAAATATCCTTGCTTATCTGGGAATATTTCAGACCGGGAACATAATCACAACTTCATCCAGAAGCAGTGTTGCAAATTGATATAAGCTAGTCCAGTTCATGGTCATGCTTACCTTGGATCGTTTTGGGTTTTGTATATTATGTATCTTGAATTACTGAATTGCCATGGTGTAGTTATTAGTGGATCTGTCAGGTGCTCTGTTAAGTAGGAAATCCCTGATTGACTTCACTATGATTATAACAGTGTGTAGAAAATAAGATGAAGTATTTAAGGTCGTTTCAGCGGAAGATCATTATGGTGATTGCAAAAAAAAAAAAAAAAAAACGGTTGGTGACAATTTCCATGAGCCCATAATCGTAAAAGCATTACAACCAGGCTTATATTTTTTATAAGGTGACTCCTTGTGAAATTTTTTATATCTCAATAACAATACCTCGTAAAACTCTAATCATGCGCCATAGATAATTGTAAATAATAGCTGTTTACACAATACACATTGTGTAACATTGGAACCTGTCAAGCAGAGAAGGAATTCATGTTCAAGGTTGTAGCAAATAAAGTGAAATCACAATCTAGCAGCAAAAATGCAGGCAAATGTCTGAACACAATAACTGTCTCACTGAGTCATGTTCCCACTATGTGTTCAAATCTTGGGTAAACACAGAAAGAACTTGTGCAACGTGGCGGGAACTCAGTTGTATTGTTTCCCTCTATGTTTTTATTTTATTATTATTATTATTTGGGGATATTTAAAAAAAAAAAAAAAAAAAGCGTGGTAAAGTCGCTGGAAGAATTGTTGAGTTGTCTCCTTGTTGTTGCTACATCAATGGAGTTCTCACATTGACTTCTTCAGGCTTGTGCTATGAACATGGTACCTTGTGGACCACGCTACTGTACCTTGTCGATAGAAGTCCATAATAACATTCTTCTGGTGCTTACCAAGTTTGTGGCAGGTTATTAGCGCATCTACTGTATGTAATGTTCTGAGAACTGAATATAAATACTGGATCAAAATCCTTCATGATGAAAAGTACTGCACGTGTTGCAGTATTTATACAGTACCAACCCACCAGACGTAATGGAAATGTAATAATCGCATGTTCAGCACACACTAAGAGATCTCAGCCCGACCTGGTGAGAGCATGATCATGTGAATGATTTGAAATTAGTAAGAACATAATAGATTAGGGATGTAACGGTATCAAAACTTCACGGTACGGTAATACCCTGGTATGAATGGCACGGTACAGTATTTATTGAATCCTTTACAGGAAAAACAAAACTAATGAAGAGACTCGAAAAAAGTGCCAGAAGTGTTTATTAAACAGTATACATGAACACTGAACATATCAATGGCATACAAATTAGCCATATATCTGTAAACTTTGAAACAGAAACTTAAATTTTTCAATTTTAATAACAAAAAATTATTAAACAATGTAAAAAAAGAAAAAAAAAAGTTTCAATTTAGTATTCTTGAAAAATCATGAATGAATTAATGAATGAATAAAAATCAGAAAAAAATTAAAATAGCAGCCTACTTATTGCAGCTGGCCCATGTGCTGAATGAGTATTTGAGAACACTTACTTCATTCACTCACTTATTCAGACAGAGACAGAATTTTTTTCCCCTTTCCCGTTTCTTTTCAGAGAGAAACCGAAATGACTCGATAAAACTATACGTAGGTCTTCTGAGAAAAGTTTGCTCAGGCAAATGGAGAGAACGGGAGGCAGCGGGAACTACAATTCTTTCATCCTTTGCGGTCTGTTGTCGCTGCAGATCCAGTAATGCGGAAATGGCGGTTGCTGCTATTAGCGGCGAAGGAAAAGAGATGGAAAGAGTAATTAATCATTACGGAGTAAGCGTGTTTTAAATCGGATGTGCACATTACTGGATCTGTAGCGACAACAGACCACAAAGGATGATGGCCACGCCTGGGCTGATGGGAATTGTAGTTACCTCCCGTTCGCTCCATTCGCCTGAGCAAACTTTTCTCAGAAGACCTATCATTTTACCGTCATGTGACCACGGTATTATTGAAATAAATTGTTATTTCAGTATGACGGTATTGACAATACCGTTACATCCCTATAATAGATACATTGAAACCCTAACAAGAACTTGATAAATGTTCATTTTTTTAATGTTGATCTCATTCCCACTGCGTTCTTTGATATTTTTAGGACATGTGGAAACTTCATCGTCAGAGTGGGATGGGGACATTAGAACAGCAATGCCTTAAGGAATTTAAAAGAAAATGACAATAAGCTGTTATGGGTTCAAAACAAGTTAATTAGCATTAATAACCAGGTTTGCAATAAATGGTTAGATACTGAACTGCTCAAATATTATAAAGAAATATTCATTAAAAGTCACACTAACACTCCTACAGTCCTACACCACAACCTCTGCCAGGAGGGGGAGAAGTGTCCTTATTTTGTGTTACACAAACAGGTTTCATAAGAGTTTGTTCTCTAATAGGGATTTACAAAAAAAAAAAAAAAAGCTTTAAAAGTTCTAGATTTAACTTTTTTCTTAGGGCATTGTTAAGGGATTTTCCAGTACTTAAATTATTTGTCTTGTCATCCTTCTGGGATATGGCCCAGATTGTTCACCAGCATGAAATAGCAAATCTCCAAATTTCCACAGTTATAATCAATATATGTCCACTGGGGTGGGTCGATAGGGCATTTTCATAGGTTATTTACTGACACATTGCCGTAATTTATCATGTCTTTTCTCCACTCCCCACCTTTCCTAGAGGAAAAGAGTACGATACTCTGAGCTGGACTTTGAGGTAAGACCATGTACTCCTCTGTACCCTGGCTTAGTGTTTGCGCTTTGCTTTTAGTGAAGGGGTTTGATTGCTGTCTAGAGGACCCGATGGCATTGCTGCTTTAGTGCTTGTATCCCTTTGCATTTGTCAATCAGAATAGCAGCCATTCAATTCATGGTAGAGTTGTTCAGTGTTTCATCAGTCTTGATTCTAATCGTGTTCCGGATTGGAAATGGAGCTCCTTCCATATCGCACCAAACAATACTAGCGTTTAAAAAAAGCATCTGGACGAGAATATCATGACAACAATGATTTGTTTAAATGTTGCGACTGCAGAAACACTGGGCTGTGAGCGTGTGATTAGTGAGAGAGTGTGCACATAAGACGCCTGGGGAATGACTAAGCTCTGGAAACAAGCAAACCTCCAGTCAACATCAGATTTTATTCTAACTACTTTGTTGCAAGTTGTTTATGGATCTGAAGGATTTGGCACCTAAACATAGCTATTTCAGGTCATTCTTTTGTAAACGTTGCTGGAGTTTTGCTTTCCAACATGGAGGCATCCTCTCAAGCAAAGGTATGTTACTAACAAAACCCAGTTGCTTTAAGGTTCATTACTTCTTCCATCCTGGACAGGGCTGCATGGTGTTTCTGTCTGGGGGAAAGAAAGAAAGAAAGAAAGAAAAAAACACTCAGTCAGTTTACAATATCTGGCCACCCAATGCTATTACAGGATTTGGTGAAAAGTGATTGGTACAAGGTCACAGTTCTTATCCACTGTAAGACATAATTGGAGTTTGATTTCACAGTGTGATTTGACCCAGGATGATCAAAATTTTGTAGCGAGCAGCCATGTCTGTTAGCTTTAAACCACCTTTAATTAAATCGGTACACAGGGGACACTGTGTCGCCCTGTAGAGAATGCCACTGAACAAAGAAATCCTGCTGTGCCCCTGATTCCTTTGGCATTTAGACTCAGTGTTTTGGAGACTAAATAAATAAATAAATCCATAGTAATGGTTGGCAAATATTGCCAGCTACTGTACATACCCCACCTCCTAGTCTGTCTCTCCACCACCATCACCTTCTGTCCCCTTCCCATTTATTCTGTTTATTTTTTTTGTTTTGTTGCTTTTTTTGTACCTTCCTTCTAGAAAGTGATGCACACTCGCAAAAGACACTCAGAGCTCTACCATGAACTCAACCACTCCACCAAGTTCCACACCATAGATAGGTATAGCAGGGATGCTGCCATGGCCAAGTTTAAGGTAAGAGTCTAAACTGTTTTTGGGGTAGGGGATGGGAAGTGTCGTACTTCTGCACTAGTCACATGGGAACTTTAATTACCGTGATGCTTTACGGATCTTTTAAGGATTTAATGGCAAAATCATTTACATTTTTAAGCTGTTTTTTTTTAGGCGTTCATAAAAAGTGATTGAAAGTCAAAATTGATTTGGAAATGAACTTTGAAAAGATCATTTTAAAAAGAATACATGATTTTGGATTGTAAATGGACTAAATGAAAATTATTTAATTTATAACAATGGATGTAATATTAAGGTATCAGTGTGATTGTTAAGTCTGTAGTGACAAGATGACAGGTTTCAGTTATGCTGGAAAAACCTGATTACCCGCTTTAAGTGGAAACCTTGTGGAAAATGTCCCTTTACAAAAGCTGTCCAAACTTCTTTTTCAACATTTTTATTATGACTCCAAAGACTGAACGAGTCATGACACCATAATACATGAACTAAGCAATTACACTTTTATTCATATGGTATTGGATAATACTTCTAATCTAACTTAGAACTACACCTTAAAATGCAATTAGAAATAAAGTAAGTACCCTACATACTGTATGAATATTCGAGATACAAACTATCATACTGTAGATACGAACATACGCTCACAAAAGTTCAATCACTAACGTTTTATCACGTTTGTGTACATTGTCACATGCTTGCAGTGTGCATCCCAGGATGCCTGGAAGCAAGCGTAAATGTATTGCCGATGAAGCTGGTACTGCTAAGAAGCACAAAGCAATATGAATGAATGAATAAAAAAGTGAATGGAGAATGGAGCAAGTGAAAAGATAACAGACAATGCTCTTTTAGAATTAATTGCTCAACCACCATCACAATTTTAAAGAACAAGGACAAGATCATGGAACATGTTGGTGTTATACTGTGTATAGTCAATTGTGTTAGTATACTAGAATCTAGACAATGTTTGTTGGACTTTGTCCAACAAATGGAACAAATGGAACTCATTTTTATGTAGGGGACTTACTGTATTGATAATACCTTATAATGTAACTATGTGTAGTAAATAAACCCTAGTATATAGTACACAGTATATGCATTTTGAGAATCCTATTTTTTAAGACATGCTGTTTTTGGAAACTGTACTATAGATGTAATCTAAATGGAAAAAGGCACACCCAAAGTCAGTATTTATAGAACACATATTTATGTTAATGAGTCTTCTATTTACTCCCAAGTGCAACTGCCCTTAATAAAGTGCACATTTAGAACCACATTAGGATCTGAGAGCAACCATTTAATAATTTCCAGCAAGATTTAGGTTTTCTTACATAGTTGCTTCTAATGTTCTCTTTTTTTTGTGCGTTGGCAATGACAGTGATTAAGTAGGGAATAAAACAAAAGGCCATGGTTTTGTATGAAAATAATCAAAGACTGGGTGGTATAAGACATTCTTGCCACACAGAAGCTGATTCTGTTTTAATAAAAGCACATCTTGAGGTGTTTCTTTTTCTTCCTGTCACAAGCAACACTAAGAACACTTTTTAAACCATTTTTTTTATTAAGGAACTTTTTGTTCTTTATCCTTCATATCCTTCCAAGAAGGTTAGTTCATGTTATTTCATATAAAACAGCATCTCATGAATGCATAGTGGAGAGAGATGCAAGTACAGGTACATGATATTTCAGTGAAACAATTGAAACACAAAGACTACGAAACATGAACAAGGCACAGTGGCGCTAGTGAGGAATATATAGTAGTATGCAAATAAAGTGAGGGAGACTGAAACCTGACAATAAGTGTTATATAATCTGTGACATAAATGCTTGTGCTAATTAGACAACACTGTGTTCATTGTGCTTGTGGTCATTTGACGTTGCGTGCAGTCACATGCAGTGGCTTATGGGTGTTGTCATCCAATGCTGTATTAGCCCTACAGTGCCAAAGTGTTAAAATTGTTGATCTGCAAGTTACAATTTTTCTCTTTCTTGAAGCTTTCTGAGGTCTTTCTCAAGTTTGAAAACTTATAATATAATATAATATAATATAATATAATATAATATAATATAATATAATATAATATAATATAATAAATATAATATACTGTAATATACTGTAATATAATATAATATAATATAATATAATATAATATAATATAATATAATATAATATAATATAATATAATATAATTTAGTGTTGGGTATACAAGTACAGCTATCCTGTACTTGAGTAAAGGTAGGGATATCGCAGGTGAAATAGTTCTCAAGTAAAAGTAGAAATCATCCATTTACAGTATAATGCTACTTAAATAAAAGTACTTACTGTACCTTTAAATTATCTTAAGTATCAAAAGTACCAAGTTGGTATTTGCTCACAGTAGCCTTAAATACTCCTCTCTGCTTCCTGACTGTAAATGTCCTGTTTTCTTTGCTACCTGCACCCATTTCTATCTCTGATTTTAAACACCTGCTATATGATTGAGTGTTTTACGGAGGGAAGGCACAATCATGAATAACAGTAAGCAGATGGTAATAGCACTCCTTCAGATACTATACACCACTGGTATGTAAGATAACAGAAATAGAAAGTACAGATATTTGCTTTAGGATGCAGCAGAGTAAAAGTAATAAAGTTTTCATTACTTTATTACTTTTATTTATAAAAGTAATAAAAAGTTACTTTTATTACACTAAACCTACTAAGTACAGATTGTTAAGAAAGAACAGCAGTACAGAAAAGAACAGATACATAAAATACTGTACTATACTCTGAATATACAGTACTGTATAAAAGTCTTAGGCACCATATTATACAGTATGCTGTACCAATTTTGTTATATATGTTTATCATGTCTGCAGGTTTTACACTCACTCCTTTCTATTTTTATGCAAATCCCGGGAGAGTACTTTAGGGTTTTTGTTTCCATCTGAAAACTGGTCTGTCTTGTACTATATTCTTTTTCTTTACAACCATGCATATATTCTCCTGTAATGTTATTTTTATATATAAATTTTGAAGTTATATATGGAAATACTGAATGATTTTGAACATAATTATGCAGACATGATAAACATATATAACAAAATTGGCACAGCATATAATATGCTGCCTAAGATTTTTGCACCGTACCGTATAATTTGTATTTATTTATTTACTTATTTTATTCATTAAGTTTGTTAATGCTTCAACCCTTTGTGATGACAAGTGTTTATTGAATGTTACACTGAAAGAAAATAACTACTGTACATTATCAAACCAAATACTATTCCGAAAGGGTGTGAAATCAGCCTGACACAGATCACAGCACAGTATAGTACTAAACTAAGATGCCTGACTGATTTGATGACAGTCAAACCCAATGGTTAGATTTTATTAACTTATTTTATTATATTTATTTGTGAACGAAAAACATTTACTACATTTCACTGCGACCTAATATCTTTGGCAAACGTACAGTGCTGTTTCCTGTTGAAGGGGCTGTTTAATGCTTTATGCTCCATAAGTAGTGGAGTAAGGAGACCCCATACACAATTTTGCACTCTTGTTTCCAAAAGGGATTTATGTCATTATGATTTAAAAACAATTACCTACTCCCAGGGTAATCTTCAGGGGCACTTACTACAAGTTCACTCATAGTAAATTTGTGTCATGCTGTCTGCACCCTATTTCATTTCCACATTGTTGACTTGGATTTGCCTTAAAATTTTAGAAGGAACGCGGATCATGCCACCGAGTCACCAACATGCGTTTTGACTGAATGATTTCGATCGCACTCATGAATCCTAATGACATTGACTTTTGCTTTATTTCATTCTTAATGAGGAAGATGTAGCCAAGGCTGCTTTCAGGGAAACATCAGGCACGTTCTGTAATCTCTCACACAGTTAACTTTGACAAAGCAGTAATTGCAGTTATAATGGCATCTGTGAAAGTGCACAGAATGGAGATTATGCTTTGGTAATTACTATAATAACCCAGAGCCTAAGCCTTGTGACAGTCAGTCATTTTGATCTTATCCTCAAGTCACTAGGTTGAGTGTGCAGAAGAGAGCAACTGAATACTTCTAATCTTGCCTTTAAATACTTATACATGCATGAGCCCCATGTAATTCTCCTATTAAAAAAAAACAAAAGCAAAAATGTGTTTTATCTGGGATCACTGTAATCCTTTGTAATTCTGACCATGATTATACCATTTATTGATCAAATAGAATACAGTCATGTTTATAAGTTAGTACCCCCTCTTTTATTTCTAGTGTGTGTGTGTGTGTGTGTGTGTGTGTGTGTGTGTGTGTGTGTGTGTGTGTGTGTGTGTAAAAACATAATAAAAATAATCTGATCATAGCGGGTCTCTGTATTAGCATATACAACCTCAGAAGTACAGCAACTTACATCATTTTTCACTGTGCTATTATTTATTTCAACAAATTAAGCCAAAAACGTAGGCAATACTAACTGCTTACTACTTACTGCGTTTACAGTTTTTTATTCATTGATCATCAGCAGGTGTACAGACCTCTATAAAAGCAGTGACCCTACGGGTCTCACTGTGCAAGTTAAATGTTAAAGTCCATGAGAGTACAATGAGAGCACAATGAGAGCACAAAAGTCCCTGCGAGCACAAGTATGGTTTGTTTGGAAGGCTTGCCAGAAAGCCTCTTCTGTCTAAAAAGAACATGTACTGTATCAAGAACTGTATCGAAACAAACAACAAGACTTCTGGAACAATTTCCCATGAACAAACAGAAAGAGAATGGAGCTGATTGGCCTTTATGGCCCGAGCCATGTTTGGTAAAAATCAAACAACATTTCAGCAGAAACTCCTCATAGCCATTGTCAAGCACAATATTGAAGGGGTGATGATTTGGACTTGTTCTTTTGCAGCTACAGGACCTGGGCACCTTGCAGCCATTGAGTCGGCCATGAACTCCTATATATGCCATTCTAGCCAGGGTATTCTAGAGGCAACCATGTGGCCATCTGTGTGAAAGCTAAAACTTAGTTGAAATTGGGTCATGCAACAGGACAGTGATCTGGAACACACAGGTTAATCTAAATCAGAATGGCAAAAGAAAATAAAAGACTCAAGGTTTTGGAAATGCCTAGTCAAAGTCCAGACCTCAAACCAATTAATGTTGTAGCGAGACCTTAAGCAAGACCTTGATTGGTGCAGTCCACCCTGGATACCATGAGGAGTGCATTGCAGGAACACTACACACATGCACCCACTCATCAACACTTAGCGTGGAAAATTCACCTGTCCGAACAACCCAGAGGAAACCCTCACAGTTAGGGAGATCATATGGAATAGACAGCCTTAAGAGAGCTGTGTATAAGCAAAAGCCCCCCCCCCCCCCCCCACACACACACACTAAAAATTACTGAAACAATTTTGTACAGACGAATCGGCCAAAATTCCTCCCCAACAATGTGAGAGACTGATAGTCGTACAGGATATTATTACGTCAAGTTATTGCTGCTAAAGGTGGAACTGCAATTATATTATTAGGGTACTTATTATTGCCCACATTTAGAAATTGTGCATTTCTATAATATGATAAAATAAATGCTTTTAGTATGGAAAGTCCTTGCAATTTATATTATAAATGTTCCATGATGCTAAGTGTAACTCACATGGGAAACCAGTGTATGCTTTATATTAACCTGTATGTCCCTGAGGACATTAACTTCCCTAGATTCAGTTAAGAAGGATTGCTGTAGTGCCTACTTGAAAGTAGCAGAAAACTTTCCCTTAAAAAACAGACAAAACATTCAATGTTTTATAATAATTAGAAAATATATTGTCAGACATTTTACAGTCAAATAAAATGTAATTCTTGAAATTCAAACAAATAAGAGTGAAAATATAGATAAATGTTCAGTCCAAAATAAAGGAAAATAGAAGATGCCCTCCATTCATGCACTCTAGCATGTTTCTTTTAAAGCAAACATCTAGCAAATGTCCACTTGAATGAACTTTACATAAAGAAGATGATCACCACTCTTTAGATTAAGAACTGTACTTAATTTGGAGTTCAAATTGTTAAAAGAAAAAGAACAGCCATTGGTTCATTCATTCATTTACTGGTATATTTTCAACAGCCACTTAACTCTTTTTATGGTAGACCTGAAACCTATTATCAGAATGATGGATGCAGTCCACCCTGGATGCCATAAGCAGGACATTGCAGGGACACCACACACATGCACCCACTCATTAACACTAAGCTTGGACAAGTCATCTGTCCGAACGACCCAGAGGAAACCCAAACCATTAAGAAGATTATATGGAATAGACAGAATAGACATCCAAACTAAGTATTAAGCCAGAGCCCCTGGAGCTACAAGAGAGCAGAATACCTCAATATTGGGCCATGTATACATTATTACATACAGCATTAGGCCAGGTTACAAGGCTCATGTCTAATTAAATAAAGCATCATTTAACTTTTGGGTTCTCTATCTATCTTACTCAGTAAGTGCCGTGGATACATTCGTGGGTTCTGAGATGTTAAATGGACAAACTTGTCCAATTTCCTCCATAATTTGTGATGTAAAATTCTAATCTATCTTGTTAGAGCACTCCCAACCAGGAGGACAAAAGCTAACACATGCTTCCGCTGCCGCATATAAAGCCACAGAACACATTTTTTAGTAAGGTGCTCTGAGGAAAGCGCTATTGAATCCCTTTCACTCTAAGGTTATGACTGCTCTGATCAATGTTGAAGTACGAGTGAGACAGCATGACCAATCTGCTCTATAGGCTTCCTGCATATTCACCACAGGATCAGACTGTCCAATGCTCAAAGAAATACAAAAAAGGGCTAAATCTCAGAACTTACATGCATCACTGAGCATGGTAAATGGCAAAGCCCATTACAACACAATTAGAAGAAGAATGAACAGTCTGTTTGCCAGGGGAAAGATTCAGGAGATACTGCATCTGTAACAAACAGTTACAGTTTTTGCCATTTCAAGTGTTATGTTTGAGAATCAGCATTTCAGCAGAAGCACCTCATACCCTCTGTTAAGCATGGTGGTGGAGGGGTGAATATTTGGGCTTGCTTTTCAGCCACGGGAGCTCGGCAGTCAATAGGTCAACAATGAGTATCTCTGTATACCAGAGTGTTCTAGAGGCCAATGTGAGGCCGTCTGTCTGACAGTTAAAGCTTAGACGAAATCGGTTCATGCAACAGGACGATGATCTGAAGCAAACCAGTAATTCTTCCACAGAAAACAAAAGAATGAAAGTTAAGGAATACAAATTGTCAAAAAGCCTAATGAACTAAAGCAATGCTCCACCACAATGATGTGAGGCACTGATAAACTCATACAGGAACTGATTACTTCAAGTTATTGCTGCTAAAGGTGGATCGGCACCTATTGAATCATGGGGACTTTTTATTATTATGGAGGTCCTTTATTATGGTTTTATTATTAAATAAATAAATAAATAAATAAATAAAGGCATGTGAAAAAGTTACATGTTATTTGTCTGAATTGTGATCATCATTACTTTTGAATACATTTTTTGTATTATTATTTGGTCAATGAAACCATCAAAGACAACCATAAAAACACAGGAGCATGTGTATCTGTGCTATTGTGTGTATATTTGCCAGGTCATGTTTGTACTGCGTAGGCTGTGCTGAAAAATAAAAAGAATGCCGTCACTCTATATTGCAAGATCATGACCTACAGTATATATACAGTATACACTATATCCTATTTATATATTGCAAGATCATGACCTATACAGTACAGGCCAAAAGTTTGGACCCACCTTCTCATCTATCTGTCAATGTGTTTTCTTTATTTTCATGACCATTTACATTGGTAGATTCTCACTGAAGGCATCAAAACTATGAATGAACACATGCGGAGTTATGTACTTAACCAAAAAAAAGGTCTCCACAGTCACCGGACCTGAACCCAATCGAGATGGTTTGGAGTGAGCTGGACCGCAGAGTGAAGGCAAAGGGGCCAACAAGTGCTAAACACCTCTGGGAACTCCTTCAAGACTGTTGGAAACCATTTCTGGTGACGACCTCTTGAAGCTCATCGAGAGAATGCCAAGAGTGTGCAAAGCAGTAATCAGAGCAAAGGGTGGCTATTTTGAAGAAACTAGAATATAAAACATGTTATATTTCACGTTTTTTTGTTAAGTACATAACTCCACATGTGTTTATTTATAGTTTTGATGCCTTCAGTGAAAATCTACCAATGCAAATGGTCATGAAAATAAAGAAAAACCCATTGAATGGGTGAAGGTGTGTCCAAACTTTTGGCCTGTACTGTATATATATATATATATATATATATATATATATACTCTATAGTATATATTGATTAAACAAAAGTTAAACAGTAAGTAAATAAAAAAATAAATAAAACATAAAAAAAAAATCCAATGTACACGTTGCATTCTTTATACTGTAGTAAGTTTAGATCATAGTAAATTGTTCGAGTACCATTCATTCATTCATCTTCTATACTGCTTTATCCTGTATTTAGGGTCGCGGGGACCTGGAGCCCAGGAGACTCTGGGCACAAGGGAGGGTACACCATGGACAGCGTGCCAATCCATCGCAGAGCACACACACACACATTCATTCACACACAGAGGTGTCAAGTAACGAAGTACAAATACTTCATTACTTTACTTAAGTAGAAATTTTGGGTATCTATACTTTACTGGAGTAATTATTTTTCAGCCGACTTTTTACTTCTACTCCTTAAATTTTTAAGCAATTATCTGTACTTTCTACTCCTTACATTTTAAAAATAGCCTCGTTACTCTATTTTTATGATCAGAACGCCCAACCCCCCCCGCCCCCCATGATAAGAACGCGCACAACGCCCCCGGGTCGCATGATAAGAACATGCACAACGCAAACCCCCCCACTCCCGGTCGCATGATAGGAGCGCGCACAACGCACCCGTCCCCCCCCACCCCCTGTCGCATGATCAGAAAGCGAGACCATAATGCTTTTTTCCCCCTCACAGTACTTTTACTTTTATACTTTAAGTAGTTTTGCAACCAGTACTTTTAAACTTTTACTTAAGTAAAAAGCTTGGGTTGATACTTCAACTTCTAAGGAAGTATTTTTGAACCCTAGTATCTATACTTCTACTCAAGTAATGAATGTGAATACTTTTGACACCACTGTTCACACACTATGGTCAATTTGGGAATGCCAATTAGCCTAATCTACATGTCTTTGGACTGTGGGAGGAAACCGGAGTACCCGGAGGAAACCCACCAAGCACGGGGAGAACATGCAAACTCCATGCACACGGAGACGGGAATCGAGCCTGGCCGGGAATCGAACCCGGACCCTGGAGGTGCAAGGCGACAGTGCTAACCACTACACCACCGTGCCGCCTTTGTTCGAGTACCTTTTATTCAAAATCAGCCCTTTTTTTCTTATTTATGTAATAATTGACCTATTGAGGTTTTTAACACTTTCAAGCACTCTCATACTGAGTGTGTCCCTCAGAATAACCACTCGATTTCTTTCTCTTCTTTCACAGTGTGGTTCAAGTCTATTTTTTCCCTGTCCATTTGTTTCCTTCTCCTTTCTATCCATTTTCTTTCTCCTGTACAAGCCATGTCATTATCCCCCCAATCTCTATTTTCTACCATAACACATGGATGGATCAGTCGTTGGCCCTGAATAGGCTACACGTTAGCAATTGAGGTCCTCGATGCAGTTTGAAAGGCAGTTAACCTCTAAATGATGATGCTGGATGGCGATAGCTTTAGCAGAGACACCCCATACGTCTCTAAATGGATGAAGGACTCGAACCTTGCATTCAATCTAGTTGTGGCAAATGCGAGCACAAATGAAAACAGCATGAGGGTTGGACTATAGAGGAGGCCAACATTCTTGGCTTCGAAAGCGTGGAGTGAATTGGCTATAACTTGTGCCTCATAGCCTAGTTTATTGCTTACTATTTCTCTTTCAGGAACAATAATAATCACATTGTCACTTGTTTTAAGGCAAACAGAGGTGGGTAGTAAGACAGTACATTAAATGTTTTGAATAAATTGTGTATTCGTGTGCATTCCTCTACTATATACAGTATATATAAAATGTTCTCCTCATTTTATTTGTGCTTTCGGTTCTTTATTACCAGTCATATCCTCACGATTTAAAGTGGTCACACAAAGGTCATGTCGAATTTCAAATCAAATGCCACATCAATTGAAGATTAAGAGAAGAAGAGACAGAGTAGCCAGATTAATGCATTGCTGGATCCAAAAGTTACATACTTTTTCTAATAAAATATTACTGCTAAAAATGGTCTCAAAATAACTTTATTGAATATAGCCTAATGTATCTGCTATTCTGCCTTTTTTTTGTTACTACTTTCAAGCTTTACATTTTCTTATTTTCACTACCTCACTCATTCACTTTAATACCATATTTCTATATTTTTGCAATATTTTATTATGCCCTTATGCACAGTTAATTTTACAAATTTTACTAGTTAAAATTATTTCTTTAGTATTTCCTTTTTATTGATTATTTATTTTACGTACAAGATTTTCTTTTCTTTTTTTAAGGTCACTGGCGGTCGTATAAAAGCATTTCACTGCATATTATACTGTGTATGATTGTGTATGTGACTAATAAAATTTGAATTTGATTCATAATACCGCTTATTCTGTAGAGGGTCGCGGGAGACCTGGAGCCTGGATCTCAGGGGTACTTGGGGCACTAGACAGGGTTCACCCTGGATGGGGTGTTAATTCATTGCAGGACAAACTAGCACACTCGCCCTTACATACTCACTAACACAGTACAGGGAATTTAGAAACATAATTTAACCTACTCTGCATGTCTCTGGACTGTGGGAAGAAACCAGAGAACCCAGAGGAAACTCTCCAAGAACCGTGAGAACATGTTAACCATGTCTGTCTTCCTTCATTTATTAATTCTTTCTTTATACTGCAGATTAAGGCAGATATTTACCAACATTATCTCTAACAATGGAAGATTATATATATGTATATATACTTTTTTCAGAGATAGTTTTGCTATTCTTTTACTTGGTTCATGCTGGTCTGATGAGAAAATAGCAGATGCACTTGACTATATTCAATATATGATATAGCTTTCTTAACTAAGTGCTTGCGGGATTTAGCGGCACATTCGCAATACGAATTCATACTGACCGTATACTCATAATAGTACACATAGATTTATTCTACAAAAATACTTTTTTCACCCAGAAGAGCATTCCCGTTTGATTCTGTTTTTGTCTATTTTTTTTGTTAATTTCTTCCATTTTTTTTCTTTTTTCTTGCCTGCAAATTAGGGATTAAAATCTACTATCGGATTTCTGTAAAGCTGCTTTGTATAATTGAACTGAAATTGAAACCATTAATTTTCTATTTAAATAAACCACTTGTTGAAAGTATGTTTACTTGCAAATCCATAAAAATCGAAAATTTTAATTGTACTTTTGATATTAGTGCTTGTAAAATATCTGTGCGTTGCTATTATGAATTCCATGACTCTACAGAAAAAAAAGTTACAAACTCAAAATTTTTAGCTGATGTCTTGTGGCAGTTTGTTCACTGAACCATGTACCTTGAACCTTATGTGGTCGGTTATACATACTGTAGTGCAAGTCAAACTAGTCCAAATGCAGTAATTTTCACAACATAAACAATGCTTTGTAATCACTAAGATGCAACATGAACATAAATTAATGAAGAATAAACAAGTGGCATAAAGCTTCATGCCAAATGTACTGTACTATGGCTGTTACAGTACTATGATGCAGAAGTAGAAAATATTTAAGTATTTATACCTTCATATTGTTTTAAGTACATATTATTATTTTTATTGTAAAGTTTATACCGTCTTTAAGTGAAACTTACTTTTTTAAGTAAAGCATTGATAGGCTGTGCCAAGTTGTGAGCGAATCGGATCAGACAGTCTGCTGTTTTTAAGTACTTTCCATATTAAGCTAATTTCTAGATATTTGTACTCGGGTAACTCAGGTATTTGGCTCCATACATCTTCCCATCAACTCTGACCAGCTTCCCTGTCCCTGCTGAAGAGAAGCACCCCCAGAGCATGATGCTGCCACCACCATATTTGACAGTGGGGATGGTGTGTTCAGAGTGATGTGCAGTGTTAGTTTTACGCCACACATAGCGTTTTGCATTTTGGCCCAAAAGTTCCATTTTGGTCTCATCTGACCAGAGCACCTTCTTCCACATGTTTGCTGTGCAAACGGGACTTCTTGTGGTTTTCTGTTAACAATGGCTTTCTTCTTGCCACTCTTCCATAAAGGCCAACTTTGTGCAGTGCACGACTAATAGTGGTCCTATGGACAGATTCCCCCACCTGAGCTGTAGATCTCTGCAGCTCGTCCAGAGTCACCATGGGCCTCTTGGCTGCATTTCCGATAAGCGGTCTCCTTGTTTGGCCTGTGAGTTTAGGTGGACGGCCTTGTCTTGGTAGGTTTAAAGTTGTGCCATATTCCTTCCATTTCTGAATGATCGCTTGAACAGTGCTCCGTGGGATGTTCAAGGCTTTGGAAATCTTTTTGTAGCCTAAGCCTGCTTTAAATTTCTCAATAACTTTATCCCTGATCTGTCTGGTGTGTTCTTTCGACTTCATGGTGTTGTTGCTCCCAGTATTCTCTTAGACGACCTCTGAGGCCGTCACAGAGCAGCTGTATTTGTACTGACATTAGATTACACACAGGTGCACTCTATTTAGTCATTAGCACTCATCAGGCAATGTCTTTGGGCAACTGACTGCACTCAGACCAAAGGGGGCTGAATAATTATGCACCCTCCACTTTGCAGTTATTTATTTGTAAAAAATGTTTGGAATCATGTATGATTTTGTGGAAAAGTTGAAGGGGGCTGAATACTTTTGCAAGCCACTGTAATAATCTTATGCTGAAAATGACAAACTATGTCTAGTATTAGGCTTAATTAATATTTTACAATTCTACATAATATATCCCAAAATAAAGAATATAATAAATAAAATTTGCTAAAATTATTTATTTTTTTTGCAGGTAGTAAAACAAACAATCAATAATTTACTAGCAACTATATATCGATCAATCCAACCAATTAAACCCAAACCAACTAATCATGTTTCTACTGTACATATTTGTTCACGACAATAAGAAATTCTTCCATTCTGAAGTTTGTGCGTATAAACATTAACACAGCCCCTATTTGGACATTGGTGGCTCAACACTGTAGGTTACTGATCAGAGGGTCAGCGGCTTAATCTTCAGCACCACCAAGCCGCCACTATTAGTCCCCTTGAGCAAGGCCCTTAATCCTCTCTGCTCTAGGGCTGCCATGTCATGGCTGATCCTGCACTCTGACCCCATCTTTCCAACAAGCTTCTCTGTGTGAAGAAAAAATTTCACTGTGCTGCAATGCACATGTGAAAGAAAGGCTTCTACTTATTCTTACCCCAACCATAGCTTTCATATCTTTCAAGTTCAAGTAGGCTTTATTGTCACTTCAACCATATACAGTTAGTACACAGTGAAAGAAGCAACGTTCCTCCAGGACCAAGGTGCTACATGCATCATAAATTTACAACATAAATTAACAGAAAAACTAAACTAGCTAATTAAAGAGGCCTAGTTAGCTGGCTAACAGAGACAAGACAGATAGACTAACATAAATTACAACATAAATTAACAAAAACTAACTAGCTAAGTAGACTATCTACAGGTTTTACAGACAATATAAAGTGCACGTGCAAATGTGCAAACAAGAGCAACAACAAAGTGACAGTGCGACAAACATGACATAACAAAACAGAATACTATGGTGTTGAGGTAGTGGAGAAACAGTAAACATTCCTTAACACAGCAGCAAGAATTGAGGAATTAGTGCAAAAAGTAATCCAGTAATGAATATTGTGCAAAAGAGATAAACAGTGAAGCATTTACACATTGGTGTGTAACTCGAGTAAAAGTACTGCGAGTAACATATACTGTGAAAAGAGAAAATGGATCCATTATACATTGAGTAGTAAAAGAAGTTTCCAGCATAGATAAAAAAAAACAACAGCTGTGTATCTGGAAAAGGTGCTTGCCATTACTAGTTTCAAATAATATACAGTAAAACCTCGGATTGCGAGTAACGTGGTTTACGAGTGTTCCGCAAGACGAGCAAAGATTTTTAATAAATTTTGACTTGAAAAATGAGTGTTGACTCTGGTTTATGAGTGCCGAGTATCATGTACAGTATGCGCTTCTTGTTTTGAAGCCGATCGTCACATGATCACAACTGAGCCAACGTTTTTTTCTCTCTTGTGCTGTGGAATTGTGGGTAATCGTCTCCCCTGCTGGGTCTTAGGGCGTATCTCTCACTGGTATAATCAACATCCGTGCACGTGTGTACTGTTTGCTATAACGCTGTGATCATGTGTGTGCGCGTAAAACATTTTATTGTGTGTCTGAGTACAGCGCGCGTGATGAATAAAGCAAAAGCAAGTCTCATTCGAGAGGTTAAAGATCCATTTTCCCTTGAGTTTTCATTATTTCTTATGGGAAAATTTTATTTGGTTTACAAGTGTTTTGAAACATGAGCTCGCTACTGGAATGAATTATGCTCGTAATCCGAGGTTCCACTGTATAAGGAATAAACCATAGTGAGCCTTGTTCTTATAGGGAAATAATATAATAAATATTTGCTTCGTTGTTTCTGTTCCACTGAATCAGAGTTATTTGATGATGTTGAGGAACATGTGGAGGTTGATATGTACTACTTCCGCCATACTAAAAGGTGAATCCCAATTATTTGAAAGTAGTAGGGCACACAATCTGTCTTCATAGCCAGATCGATTTGTAAAACAATACAAATAATAAAGTAAAAAATTACGAGATTTTTTCATGATCACATTTGTAACTGAAACGATGCCATGTTGAGGTTGCGACTCCTACTTTTCTCAAATTAAAGTCTGAATGCAGATATCTCAAAATGCTTTGGAAAGCAAAGATGATACAACAGCACGCATTATAATGTTAATACTGCTTGAGACATCCTTCACGTCTCCGCCAAACAACCTTCATTATTATGAGCTGTTAGCACCAGTTCTACTGCTGCCACTCAAGCTTTCTTTGGGCTTTGATATGATTGACTAGGGAGAATAAACAGTTCGGTTATCTGTAGAGTGAAGACAAAAGAGTTGTTGAAGTGAAAAATAAATAGAAAACTAATTTAAAAAAATGTAGGGAAGAAAATAAGGAGAAGGAAATAGCAACGGTATAAGTAATGGAGTAAAAGTACTGTTACAGGACTTGAAGTCTACTCAAGTAAAAAAAAGTGTGAAACTTTATAAGAGTCAAAAATCGCAAAATATTAGAGTTTTTCAAATTGATTTCTCTCCCCTGGTATGCTGTAACATACAGTTAAACGGTTTTTATAGGTTTTATAGAATAATCTTAGCACAATTATGCTTATGATTTCTCATAATTTTGAAATCTGCTTTTCTTTCTTTTCTCTCCTTCTGACACACACACACACAGCCTGCTTCATTCTCTTTTGCTGTTTTTATGTCATTCTGTGTGTTAATGAAATGTTTAGTACGCTATTTAATTTATACATAGGATTAAACCATACTCGTTCCTATCATTAGTTAAAATGTATGGTAAATTTATTCTGATATTTTTAATAATGTGTTGCAGCAGGGTCACAAGGTGCTTTTTCACCAATTTGTCCTCTCATTTCCTATCCTTTAGCAGTCGTTGATCTTTCAAACCGAGCACTGCGCGGCATAATCAAGCCATTAATTGAATAATTGATTTGGCTCATTAACATGTTTCTAGATGACACCGCGCCCTCCGTAGTTTGAGCACGTCTCTGTTTTTGATTCACACAAATTAGCCGTTAAATTGTGTTTCTTTACTGGCCGCCGCGTTGGCTGAGCATGGGCTAGCTTAATGAGGAAACTGAGAGGGAGAACTAAACTAAATCACACATAAAGAGACGAAGAGAACAGTGGTAATGTAAGGGCTGGTGCCAATTAAGATGTAAGATGCTCGCACAGAAAGAAAAAAAATAGACGCTGCCGGATTGCATTAATTTGCAGCGACTGTTAGTTGTTGTTGTACAATTATATTACACAATATTTCTGATTAGATTAACATTCATAAGCCTTTGAGGAGTTTTTGATCTCTCTCTCTCTCTCTCTCTCTCTCAAAGTACAAAAGTTTCTTAAAGACTAAGATGATTATAGCAAAACAGTTTAATAGTCAAATTCATTACAAAGTATTTTTCCTGAAATTATTTATTTTTTAAAAAACAGCATTTTACAAGTTCAACAGTTTGTATTTCTCTTCCTGAGTCTAATTTCCCATAAGGCTACTTGATAGCTTACACCCACTCCAACCTTGTTTGTGGCTTTCTGGGTTATAATACACATTTGCCATTTAAACCAACCTTTGTTCCGTTATATTTGTAATCCCAATGCTGATTTCCTATGATCCTGTTGGCCTGTGTTAGCAAATTTACATACGCATCTTTCCAATGCCCCATCTGTTGTTCGTATTTGCAATACACTTTGATTGATTCACAAATTTTATTTGAAATGTTTTCTCCCATTCATAATATGATACAACAAAAAGGTGTAGGATGAGAGGTGATGGACATGGACAGTTTGGGGTGATGGACATGATCGGCTTGGACCGTGGATTTTGGTGGGACATGACAACATTCATAATGAAACCAAATTAAGCAAAGCAATGACATTTTAAGGTCTAGGGCCCATATTTTTTGACGCCATTAAAAGATCTTTATATTAATAGATGCTTTTGCCAAATTGGTGTGAAGAGTATGAGTAGTCTGTTTTTTGTTGTAATGCTTTTAGAAGTCAAGCACATTGCTACTTGATAAATAAGCTCGGTTGACTCAGCTGCGGTGAACCGTTTGATTTGACGCCTGTGGTTCCTTTACAGGAGCCTGTTGAACTATAGCCTTACTGTCTAATTAGTACAGTCTGGCAATTGTTTACTTAGGCATCTATAAACAAACCAAGGAAAAGATCAAAAGGCTATCACATTTGACTTATGCTGTAGGCTTCTATTTAGTGAACTATATCTGACACAGCAGGTGTATTTTCCAAATGCCAGACACACACACACACACACACACACACACACACACACACACACACACACACACACAGAGCGAGTACAGCTAATATCATTATCCAGGCATGCCAGCATTTCCAGCCCAATTTTATTTCATAAAAGTATACAAAAGATTTAAACCTTGCCCCCAAATTCTGCCACTGGGAAAAGATTCGCAGTCATACTTCTCCTTGCCTCTTGCGGTATAAACGAGCTCGTGCTAGTGTGCACACATTTTACATTGTATGAAAATCACCTGCCTTGGGACTGTACAGTATGTGTGGAGTTTGCATGTTCTCCCAATGCTTGGTGGGTTTCCTCTGGGTACTCCGGTTTTCTCCTACAGTACAAAGACATGCAGATTAGGCTAATTGGCATTCCCAAGTTGCTTGCAGTGTGTGAATGAGCATATGTTTGTGTACTGTATGTGTGTGCCCTGCGATGGATTGTCAGCCCATCCATGGTGTACCCCATCTCGTGCCCTAAGTCTCCTGGAATAGACCCCAGGCCCTCTACAACCCTGTGTCTGTGAGTAAAAATAACATCACAGACACACAGTCTGTAATTACATACTGTATAACCTTTATGAAAGAATTTGCCTAGGGTTAGGGCTAACCCTTTCCCTATCCCTAACCCTAACCCTGTCAATGCCACATTGTCACTGTTAGGCCCGTAGGCCACGGCCTTAACCCTATTCCCCATGCGAAATCACTCTGCCAATGCTGGTCCAAAAACCTGGATGAGGATGGAGGCTAGAAACCTGGAACCATAAAAACCACCATTGCTACTGAATTGCCAGAAATAATGGCCCCATGTGCTCAACAGCACGATGGGCACAAATGGTTTCTATTGGCTTTGTTTCTATTTTCTTTCTGTTCTCATTTAAATTCCAATGTCTTTTCCTTATTATCACTTGTCCAAAAGTATTAATGCATGATTTGTTTCCACACTGCATGTCTTCCGCCAGAGTTTGACAATAACCAAGCAGACATCAAACCTGAAGGCATCAAAGAGAGAAAAGGTAAAACATAAATAAAATAAAAATCTTGAGAGCAGCAGGTCTGCCGTGACCAGCCTCTGTAGTCCATTCACTTGTTCTTTTCCTCCTCTCCGCTCTGCAGTCTCAGTAGTAATACTCAAACAAGCATAGATCTGTAAATGACTCCCTCAGCTCTCTCTCTCTCTCTCTCTCTCTCTCTCCTGATACACAGAATGCTGCTGTGATTGCTGCTTTTAGTGCTCTCGTTTTCTCTACTCTTTTTTCCACCATTATATACTTCTCCTGTCTCCTGTGTATTTAGCAATGACCTTGTTTGTCCAGGACGAATCCTATACGCATAGCACATGTTTTTCATCTTTCTCCCCATTTACTTTCACTTACAGTAAGTGCATAGTGTTTAATTTATCGATTGATGTATTTGCTAGAGTGCTGAAAGACAATATGCTTTTTACATAACAATAATACTTGAAATAATAACTTCTATGAAGGGTGATAGCAATAACCTGTGGTAATCTCTCAGCTGTTTCACTTTACTTCAATCAGCCAGCACACTTGTATGGTACTGTAGTTCACGTCTGACAGTGCGTTCAGGCTGTACGTTAGATCTTGGATGTACAGTACTATAGTAGCCCACTATCTCAAGCTAACCAGAAATACAAAAAATTGTCACTGTTATTAAGTGCATGTATTTTTATTACCCAACCTGTGTTCTGTGTGTGTTTTATTTTCTAATTTGTATAATTTGTTCCCTAGCCTGTCAAAAACAGGCCTGATAATTGTAGCACACTATCAGAAACCGAGAGTGGGACTCTCTATCGCTTTGTATTACAAACCGGATTCCAAAAAAGTTGGGACACTAAACAAATTGTGAATAAAAACTGAATGCAATGATGTGGAGATGGCAAATGTCAATATTTTATTCAGAATAGAACATAAATCATGGAACAAAAGTTTAAACTGAGAAAATGTATCATTTTAAGGGAAGAATATGGTGAATCAAAATGTCATGGTGTCAACAAATCCCAAATCCCAAAAAAGTTGGGACAAGGCCATTTTCACCACTGTGTGGCATCTCCCCTTCTTCTTACAACACTCAACAGACGTCTGGGGACCGAGGAGACCAGTTTCTCAAGTTTAGAAATAGGAATGCTCTCCCATTCTTGTCTAATACAGGCCTCTAACTGTTCAATCGTCTTGGGCCTTCTTTGTCGCACCTTCCTCTTTATGATGCGCCAAATGTTCTCTATAGGGGAAAGATCTGGACTGCAGACTGGCCATTTCAGTACCCGGATCCTTCTCCTACGCAGCCATGATGTTGTGATTGATGCAGAATGTGGTCTGGCATTATCTTGTTGAAAAATGCAGGGTCTTCTCTGAAAGAGATGACGTCTGGATGGGAGCATATGTTGTTCTAGAACCTGAATATATTTTTCTGCATTGATGGTGCCGTTCCAGACATGCAAGCTGCCCATGACACACGCACTCATGCAACCCCATACCATCAGAGATGCAGACTTCTGAACTGAGCGTTGATAACAACTTGGGTCGTCCTTGTCCTCTTTGGTCCGGATGACATGGCGTCCCACATTTCCAACAAGAACTTCGAATCGTGACTCGTCTGACCACAGAACAGTCTTCCATTTTGCCACACTCCATTTTAAATGATTCCTGGCCCAATGAAAACGCCTGTGCTTGTGGATCTTGCTTAGAAATGGCTTCTTCTTTGCACTGTAGAGTTTCAGCTGGCAACTGCGGATGGCACGGTGGATTGTGTTCACTGACAATGGTTTCTGGAAGTATTCCTGAGCCCATTCTGTGATTTCCTTTACAGTAGCATTCCTGTTTGTAGTGCAGTGTCGTTTAAGGGCCCGGAGATCACGGGCATCCAGTATGGTTTTACGCCCTTGACCCTTACGCACAGAGATTGTTCCAGATTCTCTGAATCTTCGGATGATATTATGCACAGTTGATGATGATAACTGCAAAGTCTTTGCAATTTTTCGCTGGGTAACACCTTTCTGATATTGCTCCACTATCTTTCTGTGCAACCTTGTGGGAATTGGTGATCCTCTACCCATCTTGGCTTCTGAGAGACACTGCCACTCTGAGAAGCTCTTTTTATACCCAATCATGTTGCCAATTAACCTAATTACTGTTAATTGGTCTTCCAGCTCTTCGTTATGCTCAAATTTACTTTTTCCAGCCTCTTATTGCTACTTGTCCCAACTTTTTTGGGATTTGTTGACACTGTGAAATTTGGAATCAACATATTTTTCCTTTAAAATGATACATTTTCTCGGATTAAACTTTTGATCTGTCATCCATGTTCTATTCTGAATAAAATATTGACATTTGCCATCTCCACATCATTGCATTCAGTTTTTATTCACAATTTGTTTAGTGTCCCAACTTTTTTGGAATCCGGTTTGTACATGAGTTTTAAACACAAAGAAACATGGTTTCTCATCCTGAGTTCATGAGTTCACTAGCTAAACAACTGGATCATAATACAAATCATCATCCAGTACTTACCTATTCAACAAGGATAAATTGGCAATCATCTGCCAAATTGCCACCAAATTAGCGAACAAATAAATACCCTACCTGCTCAGAAATCAACCAAGATTACCAGTCTGGATGCCAGCTCATGCCTCTCAGCATGCCTAAAGTTAGGCCATAATAATATTAGATGTGTCCGAGCTGGCACATAATCATAAATGTTAAGTTCCCTGAATTGTTATTTCCTTTTTTCCCCGACTGCTGAGATGCACAAAAAAGCATAAAGCATGAATGAAATTAAAATACAAGCATTGACTGCAAAACACAGATTTTGTGTTTGTGAACCCAAAGGAATATTAGAAGTAAAAGCTCTCCATAGGTACATCTGTTGTAGTTACCTTCTACTATACTGTAGATATACAAAAACAAATGTCATTCATTCTCTGCACAATAAAACTCCCATTGTAAATTAAACACCTTCAGATATATTTTGCGTTCAACCATAGACTGTATAAGAATAAGACAAACCCTCCATGATGTCACCCAAAGGTTTTCTAAAGACCTCTTTTGAAGCTCAACTGTGAAAGCTCTGGCCATCGCTGTCTTGGCAATCTGATTAATCCATAAATGTGCAGAACAAATTGATCCTGGTTGTTGGTTAAAACATATCTACTTAACCCAGTTACCAGAACTTAGCTAGCTTAGCTTTAGCTTATCAGGGGTGCGTTTCCCAAAAGCATCGTTAGCCAACTATGGTCGCAAGTTCCGTCGTTACCAACATAGTTCAACAACTAGGTGTTTCCCGAAACCATAGTTCAAACGAACATTCGCAAACAGCGTCGCAAACTTACGTGGTTGGAACTACAGCCTTCGACCTGTGGTTAGAAGCAGAGTTCCTTGCCGCGGCTGGGTGTGTTCTATTCACAGTTAACGACCCTACGCCCTATTAGTTTCTAAAAAAATTCCCAACCACTTTGAGCGATTTGGAAAACTTAATGTTTTGGTGCTCAGATATTAGGTTATTTATTTTTCGGTTATTTTTATTACAAATTCACTTTAAACGATATAACAGCGGTACCATCGCAATTATTCTCCCTTCGAAGTGCCCTACAGAAGCATTATTTATGCCGGTTGGAACACAGCCTTGGTTTCGTTTGTGCGAAGAAAAGGCGAGTTTTTAACTGAGTATCTTTAAACATACCCAAAGAGAAATGTCTCATAATATTTGTAGTATTATGTTAGAGGTTTTTATATGAATACTTATAATGAATGTTATTTGAATGTTATACAGTGCACAAAGTGTTAAGCACTAAGAAATTGTAAAATTTATGCACTACCATAGTGTAAGCCTATTTAAAATATTACTCAATATATGTAAGCCTATTTAAAATATTACTCGATACATATTCAATGAATGTACCCAAATAAATCAACAAACTGGGGTTTGGGCACTGGCTGGGAATCGAACCCGGGCCGTCCACACGGTAAGCAGAACAGCTACCGCTGAGCCACCAGTTGGTCACACCTGCAAAGTCCCTCCACTTGTTTCTGACTTCCTCTGGGCTTCTCTCATACCCATTCCCAGAAGCATACATTTTTTTGTGCGATTTCATTCCAATTTTTTGTCCGAATTTGTAACTGCAAGCTCTTTTTTTTTTTTAGTAAATTGTGGTTTTCGTGTCATTTTTTTTCACGTCAACTCTCATTAAACCATGGCTGTATGTAAAGGGACTTATATAGGAAATAATATTGAGCAAAATAGGTAACAGGTGTTCACAACACAATCCCAGCGTTTTCAAAGCCCATCATTTCTTTTTATTTTAATTGTACTGATGTATCAATACCAAATAAAAAATGAGTTCAAATGAAATATTGAAAAATGAAAAATGTTGCGTTTGTGACATTATTACACCACTTCTAGGTTACGTCACTGCGAAAGCGTATTGAATGCGAGCCGAAGAGAGAGAGAGAGAAAAAATAAACACACTATACAGTAGGGGGCGATATGTGCCTATTGCACTACTCCGCCATTGTATCGAAGAAGAAGAAGAACGACGGTTCAAACTAACAAAGTTCTAACCATGGAAGTGCGACACAGGTACTATGGTTTTGGGAAACACTTGTGACTAGTTAGTTATTTTCTTCAACGTTGCATCGTACTATGGTGGTTAAGCAAAGAGCTACATAGTTGTACGGGAAACGCACCCCTGAATGGCTAAGGTGGCTAAGTTTAATTTATACTGTAACATTTCCTTGCATTAAACTCCATCATCCATATCTTACATGTCGTTCCATTTCAAATTTCTTTATTCCAGTTTGCTGGTTAATTAGTGACGCATACAGACATCTAGCAGTTTTACACCTGCAATTAATTAGCCACTATCAATTATTCATAATTGTATAGCTTAATGTAATTTAAACTTTTCCTTTACATTTAATAAATTGGGCCCAAACACTATGACATCAGCCTCTTGGTCTCTTAAGGAATTTTTTTTCCAGCATTCAGGGCTCTTTGGGGGTCTTAAAATGCTCAACAAGTCATAAAAGGTTGGAAGACAGCTACCACAAGACAGGTTGGAATCTGCTACCATTAGGATGCCTGAGAGTCTCGGCCTTGGGCGTGGCTCGGGGCCCTTACATGGGGCCCTCTCACAGGGACCACAGACGAGATTTTGCTGCATACTGAAGCTCATACAAAATTGCACGTATGCATGTGAAACCTGGGACACATTTCATTGTTCACAGTTCATTGAGCTGAACAACTTTCACATTTCATGTCATGGGCTCTACTCAACAGGAAGCCAGTTATTTTGGGTTGTTTACAAAACACACCCAATGCATTTTGGGCCCACTAGGTTTCATATAAATATTCATACAGTGGAACTGTATGAACATTGTTGTTGTTGTTTAACGTTACAGCAATGATTCCGTTAGTATGCGCTCACGCGAGTGTGTCTAGCGATCTTCCTTGCAAATTTTTAAACGGTTAATTTTTAAGGGCCTCTCCCTTAATATGTGTGTGTGTGTGTGAACGGAAACACTTATCTGTCAGGATTTATTTTGACGTTTTTTTAAAGGTAAAGTGCAGGTTAATTTGATTTATTTTTACTTCATATTTTGTGTTAATTATTTTTATGTATTTATTTTTTGGGGCTGTAGAACGAATAATTTGAGTTTACCATTATTTCCTATGGGAAAGTTAAATTTGGTTTACGGGTGTTTTGGAATACGAGCCCGCTTCCGGAATGAATTATGCTCGTAATCCGAGGTTCCACTGTAATTTTAAATTTTACAGCCATGAAAAGAAAATGTAACTATGTAGACCAGAAAAAAATTTTTATGGTTATTTCTTTATGGTCTGTATGGTCTTTGTCTATGTGTACAGTATATTGACGAAGTTTTGGACTTTTTTTTTTACGTAGTTTGCAAATTAACCCTAGTGCATTTGTGCTTAAGCTAATTTGTCATGGTCATAAATTAATGTGCAACACAGACTTGGGTGAACTAACACAAAAGGGAATGTGACGACTGTTTAATCCATTGAAACAGTGGGAGTGTTAATTAATTTTAGTCTAAAATTGGATGAGCTTTAGCATCTCCTGAGATCTCTTCTTAGTGCATATCCTGGAATAAGCCAGTTAATTATTTTATCTGAACCACAAACAACTGAGTTGTTGCCACTGAAGACCATTTCACATTAATGCATCTTGAAGTCATGCATAAGCTTTTTAAACTAGTATTTAAACCTACACTAGTTGTAACTCCGAAGGAAATTCATCCAAAACCATGTTGAGTCCAAAATCCATTATAAAATTCTGTTATAAATGTAAAATTGATATGTTTAAATAACAAGCATATTTACATACTGTAATAGTCAGGAATACCAGCGCTTTTAAAATGCCAGCAGCGTTATCAGTCAATTAAGCACTCTACACAGGGTCAGAAATCCTCTCTGGAATTTCTGCTGCATTTTCAGTTTTTCTCTTGCGCGACCTTCTTTCTCTCAAATGATAAAACTTGCCAATAAATCTACATATTCACACATAAATAAAACCGTGAATGCGTGATTGTTTTTCACTGTTGGAGCTGGTGTGAAACAGATGACTTGGATTAAGTACATACTGTACTGTAGGCACTTGAATTAAATTCTCCCTTTAGAATTCTGCTACTCTGTCTATATGCGTTGTTTACCTTCTGTGTGTTTCTCATTAATGCCGTTTGATCTCTACAGCCCTAGCTCTTATATCTGTAGATTTTACCCAGGACTTAAGTTGAACTTTGTTGAAAAGTTGAATTTTCCGCCTTTATTGTTCTACCAAGGAAATATCAAGGTTGACGATGATCTAGATGATTTGATTTAGATATCTTAGCAGCATACTTCACTATTTGATAACCTTATGATAATTTATTCCTTCAAACCAAAGCAATTATTACATCTTGCACAGCTCTGTGCCACACGTAATACAGCACTTTGATGTTTCTGCTTGTTTCTGATCATAAATATAACAATAGGAATAGGAAAATAATTAAAAATATTAAAATAATAAAGATCCCAAAACATTTAATGCTATATTTAAAATGATCTAAATCTCACCAAGTAATCTCACAAATCTGAATCTGAAACTATAAAATCTGATGCAAGTGAATGTTATGCACTGAAAACTTTATAAGGAGCAAATGTATACACTTGCAAATAAATGCAATTATGCAGTCAGACAATTATGAAGCAGACATAGAGACATAGGTCAAGAGCTTTAGTTAACATTTATTTCAAGTATTAGATCGAAGGGGGAGAAATGTCATCTCTATGGGGTGGTTGCAAAACCTGCTCATTCCCTGGTATTTCCATGTAAAACAATTATTTGTGTTTATACAGAGGTATAGAAAAAAGTGGCTTGTTGATAAAAGATTTTAGCAAGAGTTGTCAGATTCAAAACATTTACATTTAGGCATTTGGCAGACGCTCTTATCCAGAGCGACTTACATTTTTATCTCATTACACATCTGAGCAGTTAAGGGCCTTGCTCAAGGGCCCAACAGTGACAACTTGGTGGTTGTGGGGTTTGAACCTGGGATCTTCCGAACCGTAGTCCAATGCCTTAACCACTGAGCTACCCCTGGCCCTATGACTATGACTATGACAAAACCATGACTATGACAGACTATGGTTACTCAAAAAAGAAAAATCATCTCTTTAAAACCATAGTGAGCTGAAATGCACATTTCAACCTAAAGCAGATGATCTGTTATAGCAACTGCATTGGGTGCCGCTCTTGTCAGCTAAAAACAGATGTGGTCAGCTACAATGGGCACAGGTTTACCTGAACCTGGTGAGGCAATAAATGTCTTCGTATACCTACACCCTATACCTACACAGCGTCAGGGTGCTTTCACACCATGGATCATTTGCTCTGGTCTGAATAACTCGAGTTTGAAAACGTGTTGCATTTTTCCACTGGTTTGCTTTCTTTTCACACAGACAAAAATCCAAGCATATCAAAATGTGCCACTTCAAACCATGCGAGAATGTCATCTTTGCCTATTTGGTTAGATGAAGTATACTGTATTTGCTGTGGGATCCAAAAAAAGTAACTACAGGAAGAAAGATCCTGTGTCATGGATTACTGAGAGACAATTTCACGATCGAGGAGAATCTGTGTGGGTTGATTGTCTCCCTGATGATTGTTTATGATGTAGCCTGAATTTACCACTTTAGGAAAATGAAAGTTTGAAAATGAAACACAAATTGTTGATGCGCTAGATTTGCAAGATACACGATACAAGAGACGGCATGCATTAATCCTACTAAACTGTGACATGTTCACCAGAGGAATAATTTCCAAAAATCCATCAGGGATGTACATTGCTCCTACTTTAGTCTGGTATGCTTTCTCACCAGGTGCATGGCACTCAGATTTGGAGCACACATTTTTACAGGTCTTTGTGTGGTTGTTTTGGTCCGCAATGTTTGGTGCGATTACTGTGGTCACACCAGACTAACCAAACTAAACCTAGAAAAAAAAAGAACTAAAGTTCAATTTAAATGGATTAAAGCCAGTAGATCTTAAAGCAATATTATTTTATGTATTCTTGTGAATAGATAGTATGATAAATTTAGCCAAAGCTACAGTATAGTATGTACAGGTATTGTGATGGTCGTGCCTACAAGCTGTTCATAGGAATTGCAAATGACATGACAAACTGTATAATTTAGTCTCAAATCTCACACAATATATACACTGAATAAATCTTAGAACTTAATTAAAGTTAAAGAGAAAAGGTAAACAAGAAAAAGAACAGAAAGAGAAACAAAACCTTAAAAATCTCACCTGCACAATCACAATCCCAGAAGTAACGTGTCAAAATAATGGGCTATTTAGTTGCAACAATGACATAACATTGAAAAATGGAAATTTTGTGTTGAAATAATGACAACACTTGAAGGCCTTTTTCAAGACTTGTGGCTCAGGGCTTCCATAATGATGTACGCAATCCTTGAAGGATAAAACTGGAAAAATAACAAGTAATAATGTGTGTTCCTTATTCAAGTGGCGTGTGGAGCCTCGGGCTATACATCGCTGCAGGGCTTGGGCTGAGAGCACCAAACATAACAAGCCTGAAATTGAATGACAGCAGAGTAAATTAGGTATTTCTTTAATACTTGACTTGCTGTAGCAGTTTACAAGGGATTATTTCTCTAATGATGCATAGCTCACACATCAATGTCATGAGGTCTGTAAGAGTCTTGCCAAGTTCCATGGAGACTTGAGCAGTAGTAACTTGAATGAAATCTGTACACCATTCTTAGCCAAGTCTTTTTCCCAGAATCTAGTGTCAACAGGGGAAACATGGTTTAAGTCAAACACACACCAAGAATAAGTCTGAAGGCCCATTAGTGAATGCTGAATGAAGCTGAGGTGGAATTTGATGTAGAAATGCATCAAGGTATTCTTCGCTCTTGTAGAATCCTTAATGTTTGAGCGTAGAATTGCTCTAAATATACAAATATGACGTTAAGTGAGTAGGAGTACAGTATATTAAACATTACAGACTCCACACAGAACAAACTTTGTTCTATTTTTCATGAGCAGCATTTTATAAGGTATAATTTGCTAAAGACATCAAACCACAATAAAACGTAACCACAAATCTGAAAAAATGCATCATACTGTAGTTCTCATTAACAGAAATTGCCTCTATGTTAAATTGCCTATTATTTTCACAAAACATCACAGTTAACAATGGTAACTGATCTTCCTGTGCATAAATTTTATTTTATTTTTTTTTTTTTTAGTATTAGGGGCGTTAACCATGATAGTGGATGGTTAACTACTGTGTATATATATATATATATATATATATATATTCATTCATTCATTCATTTTCTATACCGCTTAATCCTATATTAAGGGTCGCGGGGGACCTGGAGCCTATCCCAGGAGACTTTGGGCACTAGTCGGGGTACACCCTGGACAGGGTGCCAGTCCATCGCTGGGCATACACACACATACTCACACACACTCATTCACACACTACGGGCAATTTGGGAACGCCAATTAGCCTAACCTGCATATCTTTGGACTGTGGGAGGAAACCGGAGTACCCGGAGGAAACCCACCAAGCACGGGGAGAACATGCAAACTCCATGCACACAGAGACGGGAATCAAGCCTGGCCGGGAATCGAACCCAGACCCTGGAGGTGCAAGGCGACAGTGCTAACCACTACACCACCATATATATATATATATATACAGGGTGGGCCATTTATATGGATACACCTTAATAAAATGAGAATGGTTGGTGATATTAACTTCCTGTTTGTGGCACATTAGTATATTTGAGGGGGACAACTTTTCAAGATGGGTGGCGACCATGGTGGCCATTTTAGATCCAACTTTTGTTTTTTCAATAGGAAGAGGGTCATGTGACACATCAAACTTAATGGGAATTTCAGAAGAAAAACAATGGTGTGCTTGGTTTTAATGTAACTTTATTCTTTCATTGTCTGTACTTTGGTCAGAACTCGCTCTTTTAATTATATCTTTACATTTCATACATTGGAGGACCCAAAACCAGTCTCCTCTTAGAAATTCTGTTTGTACAGTACGTCTATATATCTGTATGTCTGTCCAGCTGATTTTGTCACAGCATCACGCAAAACTGTCTCGACAGAATTGAATGAAACCTTGCCACTCCTTTGGTATTTGCCTGAAGTTAAATCTGCACCATAAATTAAATCATAATATTGATGTGTGCAAGATTACCTCACAGTAGCCAGCACTTTTTTGGACGAATATAGCGTTATGCTATGCTGTCGAGCCATGCCCTTAAAATCAACATGATTGTTTACCATAAATACAGAGTATGTGGAAGACACAGAAATTACCCTTAATGCGGTGAGGTAAAAAATATCTATTCTGACACTCTGTCATGCGCTAAAATGTGCGGGATGTAATAATCTACTTAAAACATTTGCCTGACAACAAAAAAAGTAAAACCTTTTTTAAACAAGCATAAACAAGAAGTAATACACAACCTTACACGATTCTTTGAATTAACAAGTTAGGCAGAGAGTATGTAGGCATACATGTATGTAGTCTTAAACCTAAAATAATGACTTCACCGATTCCATAAAAGCTGATCAGCTTACTTTTAGCTTTAACCTTTTAACTATTTCTAAAAAAAAACATTGACAGTTACTAACCCTAGTTTAATATGTTTGTTTAATTCTTGAAACACAACCGCACGTCAGCTTAACATAGATAACTTTCACAAGGCATTAACAATTAACACCTGTAATAATCTGAGAAGTTTTTATGCAAGCACACCTACTTTTTCTTTTTTCTTTTTTTATTATTATTACAGTTCTATACATTGGCATTGTTGTATCAAAAGGTTTTCATGGTAGACTGGAAATGAATCCTACCATTAAAACAAACTGTATTGTGCTCTTTATTACTGACAGGCAGAAAACATGCCATACTAAAAAGCAACCTGCTCTTGATCTCTTTGGTGAAAAATACCTATCAGGGTATTGCTTTTTAAAAGACATTAAAGCCGACTTTTTTTTTATTTCATAAAATGTTTTGTCGAAATTGAATGCATTGAACTTTATTTCCTTTACAGTCATGCCATACAGAAAATAAGCATTAATACTAAAAGTATTTAGTATGCTTTTTTAAGCATTAATACTAAAAGTATTTATGGCTCACATTGGTAGTATGCCAAAATAAAAAATAAAAAATATTACTTTTAGCTAAGTTTGACATTGCCCTGCGATGGATTGGAACCCTGTCCAGGGTGTACCCTGCCTAGTGCCCGAAGTCTCCTGGGATAGGCTCCAGGTCCCCGCGACCCTGAACACAGGATTAAGCGGTATAGAAAATGAAATGAATGAATGAGCTCAACATTTATCATTGCTCTATTTTAGGACAGTATCATGTCATAATTATGTGGTTAAGTGCACAACTGTTATTGGAAAATAGTTCAGTGACCATGTAATTCCAGCTAGGTTTAATGTAGATCTAAAATATTTTCCTATAACAAGGGAGAGACATATTAGGGATCATTAATGCAATCACCCCTGGATCGAGATTACAATATAATTAGAAAATCTGACATAAATGGGAACCTCTGTAGACTATCCACAAGAGGTCACGGTCAAAAGGTAATGACTTTACTACTGAGATTCGTCCAGGAAATGAGCAAACTCAGAAAGAAATGGGCCTTGCAGTCATAGAACGATGGTTGCACACAGTAGTGTTTCTTTCTCCTTGTAACTGTACTTGAAATCTGTCTGACAGTTTGTTCATTTCCAGACAAGTGGTAGGGAAAATGGCTAAATAAATCTGTGATTTTTCTGGACTTGTGGGTGTTCACCCTATTACATTTATTTAGGCCATTTCACTACCACTTGTCAAGAAGTAAGCAAACCTGTTGGCAGATTTCCAGCTTGTTCATGGTTCAGCAAATGGTGAAGCCTAAAACCTTATAAGGGCCACAAGAAAATGTGCACACACATGTACAGTACACCAGGATAGAACAGTAGCAAGTACAGTTACAAACAGACATAAACAATATGATTGCTTATTGAATCCCAATCCTGCAGGTAGGAGTTTCACTCAATGTGTGTACATGACCATGATAAAGAAGATACGGAAAACTAATTAAAGACAAGTTAATTAAATTAATTAAATACATTTGCAACCCCTGATGATCAATGACGATTTTTTTTTTGCATGTCTTCAGCAGCAAGTAGATACTACAGAGCCCCTAAAGCCGTGGTTCTCAAAGTGTGGGGTGCGCCCCACTAGTGGGGAATACAGACATGACAGGTGGGGCGCAATGAAGGGGAGGGAATTAGTGGAAAATAATAGGGAAGTACCTATTCTAATTCATGCTTTTCTTTATTGACAATAAAGATTGGACACTCAAAACTAAACAATCACACGCAAAGAAATGATTCATTAATACAAGTAAGTTAAAATTACATCAGAGAAAAAGTGCAACAGTAACAGTTTAACGTCGGCATGTTAATTGCAGAGGAACAATATATAAGGAAACATTCTGTATTATATATCTAATTTCATTTATTCCAATGTGTATGCTGATGTTTCTGTATTTTTTTAGTTAAAGATTAATATTTTTATCAGGCAGTACTAGTCTGGCATTTCTAGTTTCCGGTGTGGCAACAAAGTTGCTTTTTGATCCTTCAGGTGCTGAACAGAAGGGAAAATCAATATCATTCTACGCTTTTTGTTGGTGTGTGGCATTTTGCGAACATCCCTAAATCATTCGTTGCGCCGTAGAGAATAATGGTGTTTATGCTTTTAAACATGTATAATTTAAGGCGGTTGTATAGCTTTAAAGACAATGTAGAGAGGAAATGTATATGGGTATCTTATTTGCGGGTTTATTTATACAGCTATTGAATTCGGAGATGCGAAGATGCGAATATAAAACTAACTTTACCGCCGTCACAAACCGGGTCAGTAGCGTACTGTACTGTATGTAGTGGGCATAATAATGTCAATGGATACTGTACATTTGGTACATGGACCACAAAAAAGCAGGCGATTCAGCACGATCAGCCTAATCAACCAAAAAGCCAGCCGAAAGGAAAACATGATGAAGCCTATGTTGCGCTTGGATTCATGGTGGGAATGGTGGGGGCAGAGGAGAGACCCGTGTGTGTTTTGTGTCTTTAACTGCTAGACATAAGACAAATTAGGAAGACACTTAGAGACAACACAACGCAGTCATGTTAATAAGCCACTCGACTTCATTGAAAGAAAGCTCTAGATAAGTGATGATGTAAGCCTGATATAACAATTGCACGTGTATTTTATCTGTTTTGAACTTGGTGCTATTTGATCTTATTGGTTTAGAAATTTCTATTTCAATAAACATTAAACTTGGCCGATTTCATTATCATTTTGTTAACAAGTGGGGCTTGAAATCCCCCCCCCCCCCCCTTAAGTGGGGAATGACCGAATATGTTTGAGAACCACTGCCCTAAAGGGACATAGGTGGCAAAAAAAAAAAATTGGTCTCAGGTTTTTTTTTCCCCCTTGCATCCCATGTTTTTTTTTTCCTCCAAAATGATTTTTTTTTCAATGGATTTTCCCCCTCACCCATGTCCCTTTAGTGTTTCCGTAAGATACTGTTAATGGTTAACGGGTAATTTGTTATTGATTAAAAATTATACCAATTGAATCATTACAACAGAATATGCAGTTAAACCAAATGCTTAAAATATCTGCCTAAATGTAATATTTTGCAAATCAATATATTTTTTTTGCAATTAATCATGAAAGCCACTTAAAAATACAAATCCTGGTTTGTACAAGAGCTTTTTGTACGTATATCACAACACTACTGCAATTCTGTAATGCAGTGGCAGTGTCAGAATTATTTCCTAGTAAAAGAACCGCCTTTACTACATAGCTTCAGTGTCTGGGTCTCAGCAAGTGAGAGAGTGAACATGAGTGAGCGAGATTGATTCAGTTTTTTTTTTTTTTTCTGATACAATACTACCATAAAACTCTTATTACTCTACCGTGTGCATTTGGAAGGCCAGACACGGTGCTGCTGTTGCTCTCGGCAGAATCTTCACTGTGTGCAACAACTCGCCTTTTTTCTTTAAAGATTGCAAAATGTTCGGCTGTTTTCTTTTGCCCCTTTCTAGGGTACGTATTTGCTTGCTAACACACAATATGAGCTAAATGTGGTGGGAAAAGCTAGAATGCCACTCATGCAAATTGTCAGCTGACCAAAATCATTAAAAATATATATATTTTTTGCAGTAAATGCAGGATTACATTTGCCAGAGCACTTGCTGTAATGTTCGAGTCACTAAAGAAATTTCAGTCTATATTGATCAAGTGAACTGCAATATAGGATTTTAATTAAATAAAATTCAGCAAAAACAATTATAAACACCCATTTTGCTGTAGTTGCTAAGATTGGCACAATAAAAATTATATAATTATTTATTATTAATAAATTATATGCTGTTTTTATATATATATATATATATATATATATATATATATATATATTGTAGCGTTTTTCAACACTAAGCAGGGATCTTGGAGGACGAGTGAGCTTGGTGGCTACCCAATGTAATGACTGGGAGTATTTTATTCTCTCTCAGTACAAGCATAAACACACATACAGGTCAAAACACACACACCCACATGCTTAAACATGGCCGAAGCCACTAACCTAAAACCAACATCCCACCCATGGTGAACACAAACATCATGCTGGACCAAAGCCGGCGATCGCCAGCCCCGCCCACGCCACACTGCCCCCACCCGAGCTGTGACCGTCCCCGGTCACCCCTAATCCTTCAGTCTCTGAGACGTGCAGGCGGTCGGCGCTGGCGCTGCGAACGCCGGAGCCCTGCTGTAGACGACACATGAACATTAACCTGAGGCGGCCGGGCCTCTGCAGCAGTCGCCGTCTCACCGGCATGCGGCTGGTAGGGAGCGAGACGGTCTCGGTGAAGCACAATCATCCGCGCCCGCCCCGCCAGCCGCACCCGGTAGACGACATCCGAAAGTTGAGCGATCACCGTACAGGGTCCCACCCAGTGTGACATAAGTTTGGGTGATAGCCCTCTCTTCCTTCTCGGGGAATAAACCCATACCTGCTCTCCCGGCTCAAAGTCTCGCCCCCGGCTGTGAGTGTCATAAACCCGGCGCTGCTTAACACCGGCGTCCGCCAAGTGTTTGCGCGCTAACTCGTGAACCCGGAACAGTTTTTCTTTTAAAGAACAAAAATAATCCAACCCCGGTGCCGTGGGTAAATCCGACTGTGGCGGTGGCCCGAAAACGAGGTCCACTGGAGTGCGCAGCTCGCGTCCAAACATGAGAACAGCTGGCGTTAGCTGCGATGACTCCTGTACTGCCGTGCGATATGCCCAAAGAACGAGAGGCAAATGTTCGTCCCAATCACGTTGCCGATCGCTGGTAAGTAGGGCGAGTTGTGTGGTGAGCGTCCGATTAAAGCGCTCCACGAGGCCGTCACTTTGTGGATGAAGCGGCGTGGTGCGGGTCTTTTTCACCCCGAGGCGTTCGCACACCGCCGCAAACACCTCCGCCTCGAAGTTGCGCCCCTGATCGCTGTGTAACTGCTCTGGAGCGCCAAACCGGCTGAACACCTCATCCACTAGTACTCGGGCCGTAGTGGAGGCGCTCTGATCAGGCACAGCGAAAGCCTCCGGCCACTTGGTGAAGTAATCCACAACGACCAGCACATAACGGTTACCCCGATCGGAAACGGGGAACGGTCCAAGAATGTCCACGCCCATACGCTCCATGGGCGCCCCCACCCGAAAGTCCTGCAGCGGGGCTCGCGAGCGCTGGGTAGGGCCCTTCTTCGCCGTGCAGGAGTCGCATCTGTGAACAAAGAGTTCACTGTCAGTGTGACAGCCCGGCCAGTAGAAGCGAGCGCGCAACCGCCGCAGAGTTTTTGTCACACCGAAGTGTCCTGAACCCGTATGCCCATGAACCAACCCCAGCACACATGCCCGCAAAGTTTTTGGTACCAGAAGCTGGAAACATTCGCCAGCGCCGCACGGCCGCTCCCAGCGACGGTAGAGTAACCCTTGCCGCAATGCTAGGCGGGTGAACTGTGAGTGCAGAGCTTTCGCCTCTAACCCCAGGTGAGTGATTGCAGTATAATCCGGTCTCCGGCCCGCTTTAACCCAACCCAGAACTTGATGCAGAACCGGATCGCTCTCCTGCTCGGCCGCGAGCTGTTCACTGTCCAGCTGTGGCACAGGTGAGATGACTGTGGGAGGTGCCCTAGGCGAGGCAGTGACTCGGCTGCACGCTGGAACGGTCAGCTGATCACCCCCGGGGGGTCCGGGGGACTGAACGGAAAGGAAGTTGTGCGCCAGTGGTTCCGGAGGTTGGCCTACATCGCAACCGCGCTCTTCGACCCGCTCGCAGTACCGACAACGTGCTTCGCTGCATGGTCGGCGCGACAACGCGTCGGCGTTAGCGTGTAGCTTCCCGGCTCGGTGTTGAATGGTGAAGCTATAATCCTGTAGGCGCTCCAGCCAACGCGCTAACTGCCCCTCAGGTTCTTTGAAGCTAAGCAGCCACACTAACGAAGCGTGATCGGTCCGCAGCAGGAAGGTTTGCCCGTATAAATATGGCCGGAAGTGTTTTAGCGCCGCGACGACAGCTAACAGCTCGCGCCGCGTGACGCAATAATTCCGCTCGGGCCCAGACAACGCGCGGCTGAAATATGCGACAACCCGCTCTTGGTTACCGGAAACCTGAGACAGTACGGCCCCCAGCCCTACATCGCTCGCGTCTGTATCAAGGGTGAACGCGCGCGCTGCATCCGGATAGCCGAGGACGGGACACGTGACCAAAGCTTCGCGCAACCGAGTGAACGCGCGCGCATGTACAACCTCCCAGCGGAACGGCTGGTTCTTTTTCGTCAACCCATGCAACGGACTTGCGACGGTGGCGAAGTCTTTCACGAACCGGCGGTAGTACGAAGCTAACCCGAGGAAAGTGCGCAGCTGTGACACATTTACTGGTTCTGGCCAATTCTGTACTGCCGCGATTTTGTTTGGGTCGGTAGCAATCCCGTTCGCACTAATTATGTGGCCCAGAAACGCGGTCTCTCGACGCAACAGCTGGCATTTCCCCGGATTGAGCCGCAAGTTCGCCCGTCGGATAGCCAAAAATACCACCCGGAGATTAGCTAGCGCGACCTCAAACTCCTTGCCGTGCACTAGCAAATCATCCAGGTAGACGACGCAACGGTTACGAGGGATATCCGCCAACACTTTCTCCATCAACCGTTCAAACGTCGCCGGAGCGTTGCATAGGCCGAAAGGCATACGCCGGAATTGCCACAGCCCGTGCCCGATCGAAAACGCGGTTTTAGGGCGGTCTTCCGGAGCGAGCTCTACTTGCCAATACCCGCTACGCAGATCTAATGAACTAAACCAAGCCGAGCCTGCGACATGCTCCAGCGCATCATCTATCCGTGGCAACGGGTATGAGTCCTTCCGCGTCACCGCGTTTAACCGCCGGTAATCGACACAAAACCGCCAAGAATTGTCCCTCTTACGCACAAGCACAACCGGTGAAGACCACGGTCCGGACGCTGGCTCAATGACGCCTGAGTTGACCATCTCACGCAGCTTCTGTTCGGCGACAGCCCGTTTAGCTAATGGGAGGCGTCGCGGGTGCAACCGAACAGGAGCTGCATTCCCCGTATCAATCCTGTGCTGCACCAGATTGGTATGGGTGCAATCGCGCTCGTCTACCGCGAATACATCCGCGAATTCGTTAAGGAACGATCTCAGCGTTTCGGTCTGTGTCGCAGTTAACCCCGCGCTGCTACGTCGCAAAAGCTCATCTAGCACGCTCGATTGGTCGTGTACCGGATGTTTGTGTGGCGCAGCCTCCGGAAGTTCCGCCCCCCGGGTGTGTGCTACTTTCACATGCGGCTGTGGTTTCGATGTTAGCAACCTAGCTCTGCCAAAATCCCCACAAAGAGTCCCGTCCGTTAGGCTGAGCACCGCCCCCCACTTTTCCAAAATGTCTAGCCCCAATATACAGTCATCTTCAATGTTCCCCAGCAAAAAATCATGAACATAGTTGTGCTCACCTATGTTGATTCGCACCGAGCGACGAGCCCGTATCTTCAAATGGCTCCCAGACACGGTGCGGATGCTGAGGGTTGGTTTGGGCACTTTGCCAGCGCGCTCGCATGGTCCCAACACTCCGTTGCGGAGTAGTGAAACAGTGGAGCCGGTGTCCACAAGCGCACGCAGCGGGACGCCGTCTAGCACACAATCCACGTAGATCCCAGCGCGTTGTCCCACACGTCCTGAACGGAGATCGACTCCGCCAATTGGGGAAACAGAATCGGCCACGGGAGGTGGCTTCCCCTCGCTGCCTCCCGGTCCTAGTTTAACGGCTGCTGGGGTACGTTGTCCTCGCGCCTCGAACTGTTAGGGCCGTAATACTGCGGTCCCGGGCCTCTGCGTCGCCGCGGAAATTCAGCGTCTTGCTCGTAGCCTGGCCGTGACGGGTAGCCCTGTCCCCGGCCAGGTTCACCTCCCGAGCGCCCCCTAGTGGCGGGAGGTAGCTCGGCTCTTTCGCCGCCATGCTCGACCATGATGGGTTCAGCGCGCTCGGCCTCGCGCAGTGCCTCGGCCAGAGAACTGGGTGCCGCCAACCGAATGTGCTCGCGGAGCCGCAGCGGTCGGAGCCCCCGGAGGAATGCACGACGAGCTAGCTCTTCCTGCTGGTCGTGCCCGAAGTCAGGATAGCCCCGCCGCGCGAGGCATCGCACGTCCATTGCAAACGCGCCCAGCGGCTCTGAAGCGCGCCGCTCGCGGACCGCGAGCTCTTCGCCAGCCGCTTCTCTGCGGTCACCCGTGCCGAACCGGAAGTGGAGCGATTCCCGCAGCTTCGCCCAGTCGTTCCGCTCCTCGGCCCGGAGGTCCTCGAGCACCCGGAGTGCGTCGCCCTCAAGCGAGAGTGCTACGCGGACCGCGATTTCCGCTGGGGACCAGCCCGCGAGATTGGCGGCGAGCTCTACCTGCGCAAAAAATGCGTAGGGTTCGACGGCGCCGTTATAGAAAGGAAGGCGCAGCTGTAAGTCGCCTCGCCGGTTAACGGTGCACGGGGCTTGGTCTGTGGGAAGTTCCGCCCCGAGATCCAGTGCCGGGACCCTCATCTCGCCGCTCTGCTTTCGCCGCGCTGCTTTCTTTGTGCTGGCACCGTCCGGAAGGTGTTTCCTCTGCAGGAGTTCTGCTGCCACTCGGCGGCCCTCTTTGATCTTCTTCAGATCCTCCGCCGTTCGCTCCAACTCGGAGATCTCCATCCCACTTCTGACACCAATGTAGCGTTTTTCAACACTAAGCAGGGATCTTGGAGGACGAGTGAGCTTGGTGGCTACCCAATGTAATGACTGGGAGTATTTTATTCTCTCTCAGTACAAGCATAAACACACATACAGGTCAAAACACACACACCCACATGCTTAAACATGGCCGAAGCCACTAACCTAAAACCAACATCCCACCCATGGTGAACACAAACATCATGCTGGACCAAAGCCGGCGATCGCCAGCCCCGCCCACGCCACAATATATATAATTGTCTGACTGCATATATATAAAATTTAATATACTGTATATACTCTGATTATAATGTACCATAACACTAAGACGTATTACGTATCCTTTCAAATAGACAACTATAATCTTGGTAGAATCTTACACAGTTGTCCAGGTCTGACACTTTTTAGACGCTCCCTTACCGACTCCATTACTATAAAAACGATTCAGTAGATTTTAACAGAAAAAAAACAATTAAAAAAAATCAATCGGTCCACTTCATAAAACACACAATTTACATGTGTCCAACCATGATAAACTCAACCAGATGTACAAACCTACTAATTTGTGGATGATGATGTAGAACATGGACACGGACCTCTGTTTCAATTTTAGCTTTATTAATATTAATAACTTAACCAAACAATATGTATCTAAAATTAGTTTGCAGTTTTATTATTTTGTTTATATCTATTAAGTATATTTCATGAATCATCTCGGTTTCCTTTTGACTTTAAAATTACTGTGATATCCTACGTCTTGCCACAAGGGACACTTTCATAATTCATGAAAACTGAACTGCACACTGCAGATTTATTTGACTCTAGATTTTATGTGTTTTTTTTTTTTGTCAAGGATAAGTGTTGCGGTGCAACCGTGGAATCACTAAAGCAACGAATAATAATGCACTTTGGTGATTTTAAATAAGTCGAGGCTTTAGGCTCTGCATCCCATTAAGTATCATGTCCTCTGGTTCTACTGTAAATGAGCTTGGGCCAAATAATAATTGGTTCAAGCTGGATTTATGTATATACTGTAAATTAACTTTTGTAGTTCATGACAACATGACTGTACGCACATCAGTGCACAAAGCAACGTACTGTACCATAAAGACATGGATGAGCGAGTTTGGTGTGGAAGATCTTGACTGGCCTGCACAGGGTCACAAATGTTCTTCTAGAAAAATAATTAAAAAATTCACATAAACCAACTCCTAAACCTTGTGAAGAGCTGAAGCAGTTATAGCTGCAAAGGAGGAGGGGCCAACATCATATTAAACCCTATGGATTAAGAATCGGATGTTACTCAAGTTCATATACACGTATAGGGGGGTAACAGTGACAGTGGCACTGAAGAAAAGAAGGCAGATTTTGAGGTAGCAGAGATGAAGATGTTGTGGTTCTCTTTGGGAGTGACAAGGATGAATAGGATCAAGACTGACTTCATCAGAGGGACAACCCATGTTAGATGTTTTGGAGATAAAGTCAGAGAGGCCAGATTAAGGTGGTTTGGACATGTTCAGAGGAGAGATGGTGAATATATCGGTAGAAGGATGCTGAGGTTGGAACTCCCAGGCAGAAGGTCTAAAGGAAGACCAAAGAGGAGATTTATGGATGCAGTGAGAGAGGACATGAAGTTAGTTGGGGTGAGAGAAGAGTAAGCAGAGGATAGGGTTAGATGGAGGCAAATGATTCGCTTTGGCGACCCCTGAAAGGAAATAGCTGAAAGACAAAGTAGAAGAAGATATGCATGTTAAGGTGAGTGGATACTTTTGGCAATATAGTTAGGAACCTAATAAAAATTGAGGTCGGATATTCTTTCACACATTTTTGTCACACAACCTTTTTGGGCCTACATAAATAATGGAATAATGTTTAAGATGAAGAAAAATCATCAATTAAATTTTTCATATCTTATTATAAGTGTCCTATTTTCTATAATAGTGGGCCTTTTGATCCTGTTCTACAAGGTGTTAATGTAAAAAGAAAACGCTGACAGTTTATTAACACCTGCTCTTGCACAACACAAACCGAGTTATGTAGGCTATTTGCCTTTACTCCATTCTATGCAATCTTCCCTCTAGGGGAGTTGTAGATTAGACACAATTTATATGGAATCTTGCTTTTATACTGTAGGAATACTGTCATTTTTCAGAATCAGAAAGAGTTTTATTGCCAAGTACGCTTGCACGTACAAGGAATTTGTTTTAGTGACGGAGCTTCCAGGACAAAAAATACAAATGACAAGACAAAAACAGCATGACACAAAAAAAAAAAAAGTGAGGGAAACAGAGAAATTGATATATAGAGTTCACAAATTCTCCAAGACTACACAGCCCTCCATCAAGGTAAAAAGGAACATTACTGTGATTCCCCAACTTTTCTTTCTCTTCCCACCTTTTTCCTGCTAGGGAAGGGGCCGCGATGGATCATTTTATCCGCCGTTGGTGAAAAGAGCTTGCAGAGTATACGTAAGTGGTAAAAGAGCTGACAGATAGAGTTGGGTGGGAATAGATACAGAGTATAGTTGGGAATCATTGTACAGCGCATACAGACAGAGGGAAATAGAGAGTGTGAGAGAGAGAGAGGGAGGAGGGGGTGGCTTTCACAAGCAGTATAATCACATTATGATGTTTCCGGGAATGAAGTTTGGTTCCACTCCAATGTTAGCGGCTCTTCCGCATTACACATTTCTTCTCCAGCATTTAATATGCAAATTGTTTCCAGGACCATAGCGTTTGTATTCATTTTGCCTACTGTCATTGTTTTACAGTACATTAGAGAAATGGCAATAAGGTTGCTGTCACCCTCTTGTGGTCAGACAGTAGCACATTGCAGAAGTCAGGGGACTGCAGAAAGGAAAGGAAACTCTTTTTTTCCGACTCTCTTGTAGTCAGTATTTGTGTCTTTTTTGTTGTTGTCATTTTGTGTGTTCAAATATATTTATGTTGTGAGTTCTCCAGTTCTTTTCACAGTCCTCTTTTTACAAAATAGATACTGTAACACTAAACCATAACACTACTCTCCATAGAACATACAAAGGTGTGTAGCACATGCAGTCAGCAAGAATGGAGGTATGAAAAGCTGAAAGTATGGGATAATCATCAGAGACTTTAATAAAGAGCATTTTTAAAGCAAATAGAAGGAAGTAAACTGGGCCGAGAATGAAACCCTGTGGTATACCACTCATGGTATAGCAAGTGTTCATTCATGTGTGTCTGTAATCTGTTTTAAAATATGCACAATACCAATATGTTAACCTGATGTAATCTTGGCAGTGATTTGTATCTGATACCATTGATCGATGATCGATTAGACTTTTGTCAAAAGTTTTGCAAAAATCCCGAATTTTATCTGCCTATACGTATACAAGATGATTTGTAACACAATGCTAATAGATATGTAAATACTCTCACTACAGTATTATGGGTGATGTTTCACCATGTTAATTAAATGTTAGGGGTCTGTGATACAGTAGATAAAGGCTGAATCCCATTTCTATTTTCTACCCCTTCCCCTTCCCCTACCCCTTCCCCTTCCCCTTGTCCCTTGAAACGAAGTGGAAAGGGAAAGGGTTTAAATTTTTCCCCTAAGAAATGGGACACCACTACAACACTGTTATACGTCATCATACGTTGTCACTAGTTCCTAATGTTACGTTAAAGGACATGCGCCGATGTTTATCACACATTGCAATAAGAGAGAGATTACTCACTCCCAAAGTATTTTCGCGCCGTATTTCATCCCTATACATAATATAAATTATAAAAATATATATAAATAAAATATATATTTGTAATATCGTGCAATCGGTGCTAGCCGCTAGCAAACTTTAGCGATTTTTTTGCAAACATTTCTTTACAGAACATCACCATAAACACAAACACAAGACTAGAGGTAATATACATATAATGAAAACTTGTCATAAAAATCTTTATTTATGGCAAAAATTTACATTTATGGGTCTGTTTGCTCGAGTGAGCAGCCATGTTGAAAATTTCGCTTAGCCCTTCGTTTGAAGTGAGGTCCTGAAAAATCTTCGTTTGGAGGGCTATCTGGCCCTTCCCCTTCCCCCTCCCCCTCCAACCAAAAGAGAAATGAGACACCCCTACCCCTTCACGTGAACGCGCCAAACGGAGGGGTAGGGCTATGTGAAGGGGTAAGGGGTAGAAATGGGATTCAGCCAAAGTATTTTGTTGCATCTTCAGTACCTGTCTCACCAGTCTTGGATAGGTATCCAACTTGAAATACAGTATGTATAAATGGTAAAGTGTGCTATATCCTATTTTCATTATATGGAAAAGCCTTGCAATTGAAAGTACATTATGAGGATGAGTTAGCAGTATAACACAATGTGCAACAATGCCACTTACCAATTTGTGTGCCTGTATATCCGTAGCCTCCCCAGTATCCTTATCTGTATTTTGATTTAAATTTAATGTCAGTGACAAAACGAGTGCAGCTTTAGAATGTTAAATGGACAAATCTTTGTCTGATTCATGAAAGTGTCATACAACATCAAAATGAGTGATGATTTAACCTGCAAGTTACCCCACTAGTCACTTATTTACAAGTCATATGCATACAAAATGCACTGATTTAACCTCATGTACATCTAATTTACACAAAACATGCCATAACTTATGGAGGCGTTGTGTTAGTGGTCAAAAAAAAAAAGCAATCAGCAGTGGAAGCTCTAATAAATGTAAGCAGGAAAAATGTCATTTGCTAATGTTCGATGTGCTTTTGTCTGTTGCTGTGGAAAATAAAAAGACAGTAATTGATGTATGCTATGTTTCCTATAAAGATGTTCAAGGACAACTTTACAAAAGAAAAATCAAAGAACTGTAGTAATGCAAAGTGTTTTATGTTTCAGGCTTGAATAGGTATGATTTAACTCAAGTTAAATTTAATTAAAGTTTTACAAGCATGATTATAGGCACAATAAGTTATGTTTCTAACTGTAATTTTTTTTTCTATGAACAAAATCTTGAAATAACAATCACTAAAAAAAGTAAACAAGTAAAATGAATAAAATGACCCTACTATATATTACGCTACTATAATTTTTTTTATTGTACAGTGGTGTGAAAATTTGCCCCCTTCCTGGGCAAATAATTATTTGCCCCCTTCCTGATTTCTTATTCTTTTGCATGTTTGTCACACTTAAATGTTTCTGCTCATCAAAAACAATTAACTATTAGTCAAAGATAACATAATTGAACACACAATGCAGTTTTTAAATGAAGGTTTACGTTATTAAGGGAGAAAAAAAACTCAAAATCTACATGGCCCTGTGTGAAAAAGTGATTGCCCCCCTTGTTAAAAGATAACTTAACTGTGGTTTATCACACCTGAGTTCAATTTCTGTAGTCACCCCCAGGCCTGATTACTGCCACACCTGTTTCAATCAAGAAATCACTTAAATAGGAGCTACCTGACACAGAGAAGTAGACCAAAAGCACCTCAAAAGCTAGACATCATACCAAGATCCAAAGAAATTCAGGAACAAATGAGAACAAAAGTATTTGAGATCTATCAGTCTGGTAAAGGTTATAAAGCCAATTCTAAAGCTTTGGGACTCCAGCGAACCACAGTGAGAGCCATTATCCACAAATGGCAAAAACATGGAACAGTGGTGAACCTTCCCAGGAGCGGCCGGCCGACCAAAATTGCTGATTGTCGGCGGCCGGCCGACAAGAGCGCAGAGACAACTCATCCGAGAGGCCACAAAAGACCCCAGGACAACATCTAAAGAGCTGCAGGCCTCACTTGCCTCAATTAAGGTCAGTGTTCACGACTCCACCATACTGTAAGAAAGAGACTGGGCAAAAATGGCCTGCATGGCAGATTTCCAAGGCGCAAACCACTTTTAAGCAAAAAGAACATTAAGGCTCATTTCAATTTTGCTAAAAAACATCTCAATGATTGCCAAGACTTTTGGGAAAATACTTGTGGACCGACGAGACAAAAGTTGAACTTTTTGGAAGGTGCGTGTCCCATTACATCTGACGTAAAAGTAACACAGCATTTCAGAAAAAGAACATCATACCAACAGTAAAATATGGTGGTGGTAGTGTGATGGTCTGAGGTTGTTTTGCTGCTTCAGGACCTGGAAGGCTTGCTGTGATGGATGGAACCATGAATTCTACTGTCTACCAAAAAATCCTGAAGGAGAATGTCCGGCCATCTGTTCGTCAACTCAAGCTGAAGCGATCTTGGGTGCTGCACCAGGACAATGACCCAAAACACACCAGCAAATCCACCTCTGAATGGCTGAAGAAAAAAAAATGAAGACTTTGGAGTGGCCTAGTCAAAGTCCTGACCTGAATCCTATTGAGATGTTGTGGCATGACCTTAAAAAGGCGGTTCATGCTAGAAAACCCTCAAATAAAGCTGACTTACAACAATTCTGCAAAGATGAGTGGGCCAAAATTCCTCCAGAGCGCTGTAAAAGACTTGTTGCAAGTTATCGCAAACGCTTGATTGCAGTTATTGCTGCTAAGGGTGGCCCAACCAGTTATTAGGTTCAGGGGGCAATTACTTTTTCACACAGGGCCATGTAGGTTTGGATTTTTTTTCTCCCTAAATAATAAAACCCCTCATTTAAAAACTGCATTTTGTGTTTACTTGTGTTATACTGTGTTTTACTAATAGTTAAATGTGTTTGATGATCAGAAACATTTTGTGTGACAAACATGCAAAAGAATAAGAAATCAGGAGGGGGGCAAATAGTTTTTCACACCACTGTATATTTGGAAATTACTGTGATTGATTTGTTCAAGATTCTTTCACATTCAGGCTATTTATTTCATTTTAGGAACTTGTAGGTATGAATAGGTCCTTGTATCCATAGTTTAGTCCAGTTTGATGTTTAAGTGCAGACACACCGAACGGCCACAACGCTACTACCGTTAGGTAAAACAAATAATATTGATTATCAATTATATACTAGTAAACTGGTGACAGGATTATGGGCAACCAAGTCTTAACTATGACTGTGCAGAACAAAGGCCAACCCTTCTACTCTAATCCCACAGAAAAGCCAATGTAGCACAAATTGCTATGCCACTATGCCGTTATCAGAACACCCAGTGCATCACAGCCTGCTATGTAGTGGCTTAGAAGGCAAATAGTTCAAGGTTGATTCCACAGATTTCAACCCAAGCACCCATGAAATGCAAACAAACAAGCACCATACGGTACATTGAGGTCCCACCCCACATCCAACAGCACCCAAAGGATCTGCCACTAATGTCACAGTACCAGACACCACAGCCCATCTTGGGAGGTCTCGTGAAGTCATACCACAAGGGGAAAAAGTTGACCCAGGAGCACATGGGGAACATACTTTTTTGAATGTTAATGTTATGGCTGATTGGTAAGAACCATTTCTGTTGTGAGATCTTTATTGCAGTTCCATGATGCAAATGTTGCTGATTAAAAGTCTTTTCATGCAGTAGATACAGTAAAATTATGAGCATCTGTTGAACTTGTTTTATACATAAAGATGAAGAAAATGAATCTCCTTTCTGAAGCTCAAACATTCCATTTTAATTATAAGATATTAGTTAATTTTTTTTCAAATTGCCACTATATTAGAAATTTAGTTGAGATCTGGTAAAACTGCTAATACTGCAAAAGACAAGACAATATCTATATACAACTGTGATGAGGAATGTCTTTTCTAATGAATGACCTTTCAATCTTCAATATATGTGTGTATGTTCACACACAGGACAAGGCCACAGCAGATGAGAAGCAATCCTGGGACAGCTTTAAGACAATGACAACTGAGCCATCATCCGGTTCTGGGGGACAAAAATTGGATCGAGTGGAACTGCACAGTAAAGCTTGGGATGCTTCCCCAGCAAACACTCCAGACACGTCTGAAGGAGACTTCCAGACTGAAGTGTGAAAAAAAGAACACACACACAGAGAAATGGAATGAGATTTACCAAAAGGAGAATCTATAAAAGGATTATACATTTGTTTACGAGAATAGACCATTAAAAAAAAAAAAAAAAAGACTTCTATATTTTCACATGGACACTTTCAGTGAATGAAAATGGGGCTCGGAGAGTATATGGGAGAATTTTTAACAAACTGTTTCTGAAATGTATTGATTTTACTCTGGAAAAGATTCTCTTTCACACATTTGGAAATTTGAAAAAAAAAAAATATTTCTGCACCATCCTTTTTATAGAGATAAAAAAAAAAAAAACTACCCCCCTTCTCTTGTTTCACAGACTGATCGGCACCATAGGGTTCTGTTCGACATTTATGTCCTGTCTTTCCTAATAAATGACTCTGTATTTGGAGGAAGGGGTGGGGGGGGGAGGTTTAACACGATTCATTAATAGGATCAAGAATCAAACCACTTTTGAACTTGTCATTTTTATTTCGGTTTTCCCAACGTTGTTTAATTCATTTGCTTAAACAGTGGACGATTAAAACAAAAAAAGAAAAAAACAAACAAAAAAAAAAGAATTGTGTGCAAGTCCAGTTTTATTCCTTCTGTGACTGTGTATTTTTCCCCTTATGTTCATTTACTTTTTTTTTGTTTGTTTAAATTTATAGCAATCATATTTTTTGTTTTCACAAGAACATCTGCATAACAGAAGACTAATAATCATGACAGAAAGAAGTATAGTTCCAATTTACCCTCGCTTCTGTTCATCTCAGCTGAAAACACTTATGGAGATCCTATTTCTGCTTGATAGAATGCAACCGTCCGGCAGTACCTCTCTCTGCACTGTAGTATCATTCACCCGCTGCTTGAAGTGCTTATTGATTCCGCGTTGATTCAGTGGCTGCTATCCACTTAAAATGGAGGAAAATAAAGTCTGCTGCCAGTGACCCTAAACTATCTGTTAGCGCAAAGTCCATTTGTAATAGAGGCTCAATAACAGAATTTGTAAAAAGGCGAAGCCATGCCATAACAGCAGAGCCTACATCAGCAAGGCCGAGAGAGATTTATTATCCCTCATGAGTGCTTCCGTTCTGTACTGAAGTCGTGCCTATGAAATGCGGAAAGGTCAGAACTCACCCCAAAAGAAAGTGGAATACAGTAATTTCCGGGTTAAGAGCATCATTTGCTTATGCTCACAGAAATAAAAGGTACAGGACTGTACTTTCTTCTCATTCCTTGGAATGATAATGTTCTCAACACTTTTGAAAGTAATTGAAGGTACACAATTGGATCTTAAGGACCACTTTTAAAGCCTTTCCCTGCAAGTAGCTTCTTTGATCCATAGCCTACTAAAGTTATAAATATGTCACCTTAATGGTCACATACCAGAGACAGTGAACAGTGCTGTCTGGTACCTCTATTTCTGAGACTGTGTATAAAAAGTTTATGCCAGTCTGTCTCTGTTTAATTTGGTCCCACAAATTTGATAGAAAATGTATCAGCTTTCATATTTTTATTAATCCAGGATTAAGTGATATTAAAAGATCAAATTAAGAGATAGACGTACACACATGCCTGCACACAGTGCTTTGAAAAAGTATTTGACCCTTTCTAGATTTTCATTTGTTGCATATTTTTCACACTTACTGTAAATGACAAATGATAATTATACACAAAGATAACCAGAGTAAATACAAAAATGCATTTTTTTAAATGACAATTTCATTTAATAAGGAAAAAAGCTGTACCAACATACCCAAACTTTGAACAGTGGTGAACCTTATCAGTTTTGGCAGATTGGTCTACAAAAATTACTCCAAGAGCACAATGATGACATGAAAGAATCCAGGACAACATCTAAAAGACCTAGGGTTAGGCCCTACCCTAACCCAGGCCACCCTTACCCCGGTTAAGTATGCATCATGTTACTCAGCATTTCGTAAAAAGAAAATCATATCAACAGACTGACATGATGGTGATGGTGTGATGGTTGCTGCCAAGGGTGGTAAAGGTTTTGCTGCTAAGGGTGGCACAACCAGTTACCTTTTTCACATTGAGCCAGGTAGGTTTGGACATCATTTAAAAACTGCATTTTGGGTGATGCTGTAACCTCTCGTCATGTGGTAGAGAAAAAACTGTGAGAGCCTTCGGCCCTCCCTGACTGTACTAATAGCCTTAATGAGGAATCGTCAATGACGGGTGGGAATTGGATATGCGGTGAAAAATCAGGGGGAAAAATACATTGTGTATTTACTCAGGTTATCTTTGTGAAATCTATACATATACTGTAATAAAACGTTAAATTTGGCCTGTCTGCACATTAAAGATAGATTAAAAAATAAATATTTGGGGGGAGGGGGGGTGTAAGATGAGTAATAGAACACTTTAATATGTTTAGTGAAATGTCTGTCTGTTCTCACACCTTCATTCCACATACTGCATGGTAAAACGTGAAAATTCTAGTTCACTGCAAAATGTAAAAAAAAAAATTAAACACGCTTATGAGTGTGCAATTTAATTCTAAGCAACAAAGTCACAGGCACATCTGGTTTTAATATTTGTTTGATAATCTCAATTAAGTAAGCAATTTAAATGTGACAATCCATGTCATTCAAGGAAGACGAGATAGCTAACTAGAATCCTATTTCATAATCTTGCTTTGACTAGCTGCCTACAAAGATCATTCCAGTTTAACAAACACCAGTAAATTCTAATTAAAGTCTCTAAATTCTTTGTAAAAGTGTACTTTTCTAATAATGTTGGCAACTTCTACAACGAAAGGAACAAAGCCTAAGGAAAAAAAGACCTGCACACACCATAATGAAATGAACATTAGTCTAATTAGGTATCGGTTTGATTCTGCTTAGCGTCAAAATACTGCACATTCTCATCAAAATACACAAGTGCTTACACATAACCATGATGACAGTGGGCAGTGATTAAAATTTCTTAATGGTGTTTATTAAAAGCAATTGATAGCAAAAAATTTAGCAATCTGAACTCTGAAGAGTAAAGCTACTAGGGAGATAGGACTTAAAATGTCTCAGGTGGACTTAGATAGAGGAGGTTCATAAAAAAAGATCAAATTAAAAATAAATACCTAATTTGTTCAAGTTCGATCATGTTAAGGGTTTTCCTAGATGACCATTCATTCTCCCACGTTAAACTCATGTTTTTGTTTGTTTGTTTTTTTCGGCTCAAGGTTACATACATAATGGTGCTATTATTACTCGTAGGCTAATATGTTTTGGTACTTTGACAAGCCACAACGCTAAAAAAGACACACCAAGGGCCCATTGGGGAGAATGTTCACTTTCTAAAACAAACATTTCACAAGTTAAACAATATTTATGCTTGTTAGAGGTCATATAATTTTTTGCTTGTCTTACTCCAAAATCCCACAAACAACTTGTAAGTTTTAATCAAGCTCTGAAAACCGAAAGTTTCTGTGTTTATGCTAACACCGCAGCACAGAAGGCTTCAGGTTTAATACCGAATTAAGTATAGAGGTCATTTTTGTTTCCTCCTTCCCACTGCAACTCGTACCAATTAGGCCAGTTGTGTAGGCTGATGTAACCGTACATGGAGGCTTGGGGAGAGAAGGAGATAATTACCTTTGGGGCTGACAATTTGTCCTGACATTTTCCTGCTCAGTGCAACAACCATCTGCTCAAAGATCCCTGAAGTCACTACATCATATAGACACAGACCACAATGCAAGACCACGGCATTTTGACCTTAAGAACTCATCTGCGGTAATAGAGAATGTGTCACAGGAAGTAACCCTTTTGCCTTCACTGTGATTAAAAATGCTTTCCTCTACAATTTGCCAACAGTGTGAAGTGATTATGTTACACACCCTTGGTTGAACTAATGTTCAAGCCGTTATTGCACAATTACGTTCAGTCTTTTGTCAAGTGAGAGCACTTACCCACGTAGCATTAGCATTGCTTCGAATTGCTGTATAAGAGCATTATAAGGTATGTATGCTCCACACACTTGTGCAATGTTGTTTCTTTTTTTATACACTAAAACCATTTAATTTCGATAATTTTTTTTAAAAAAGTGAGCAATGTTACATACAATAAATGAAACCAATCTTTTTCAGATTATTAATGCTAACCCTTAAAACCACAATAAAATATCTGAATGCTGAAAATGTTTCAAGAAAGACCAAACCTCCATGAATGATGATCCCAGCTGAGGTGGCTTAGAGCCAAGTCATGTTCAAGTCATTCACGTGAGCACTGAGTCAGTGGAATCGCTCGTCCTTGACGCCAACTTCTGGAAGAGACACATCTGTACACCAGGGCTTGACATTAACTTTTTTGCTCACTGGCCAGTGTGGCTAGTGGATTTCCGGAGTCACTCGCCATTCAGCCTTTTTACTAGCCACAATTTTGTTACCAGAAAATCGCATTTTTTTCTTCACCATGATACGTTAATGTTTGTTATATCTAGATTTACTTATAAATGACAGCATACACTGTATCACTATAGTAGTAGTCAAGTATTCAGTACTGTTAAGATCCCAATATAAAAACATGCAAACATGAACAGTATATTCTGCTTATTGAACTTAAATTCAAGCCTCTTACCACATGAAATTGAAAAATAACAGATTCAGTACAACTGAACTCATTCTGATGTGTGTTATTATGTGTACTATTACCAGGTATTATTATTCATTATGTATTATTATATCAGAATTCTGAGTTAGGACAATGGACTCTGGTCTATCTTGTAGTGTTGACTCTTTATAGTGTGAGGTAATTCAATCAATTGATGAATTTTCTATCATTCAACATGAAATCTAAGTAGATTTTAATAGTGATTATTTTTTTTTATATATAATCAGTAAATAACCTATGCAAAAGGGGCAAACATTCTCATCCTGTTGAAAAGCAATAGCCCTTTAAGGAAATGATACACACACACCAAACAGGAAGTAAAAGTGTGTGTGTGTGTGTGTGTGTGTGTGTGTGTGTGTGTGTGTGTGTGTGTGTGTGTGTTAGTGATGGGACGTTCAAATCATTTTAGTGACTCGGTTCTTTGAATCTCGTTCAACAAAATGAATGAATCTTTTTTTAGTCATTTTGTTCATTTGATCTGAAATAAATTAAAATGTTGCGTAGGAAGAATAAAAATACCCCCAATACATTTACATACCTGTACACAAATTTCGGCTATAGTTCCAGTTATGAAAATATTACAATGTAACTAAGGACATATTATAATAAACAGAATGAGCAGCTCACCTCTTATATCTTCTCTGAGTCGTTCGTTCTTTTGAATCTATTGCACTGCAAAGCGTCTATGGGCGATAGACGTCTAACGAACGACTCGAGACCTGAAGTCTTATTGCTGAGAATTGTTCAATTCTGTTTCCTGTATATAACATACGGAGGTTTTGCGATGCTTTGCGCATGCGCGCCCAATAGAAAATGAACGAATCACTCTCAGAGACGACACGTTCATCTGAGTCATGTTAAAGATTTGTTCAAAAAGAATGAATCGTTCATGAATGCCCCATCACTAGTGTGTGTGTGTGTGTGTGTGTGTGTGTGTGTGTGCATGAATGTACAATGCATGTGTGAACAGAGTGAGAAATGTCCTCATTACATTCATGCGCGTTTAATGCGCGAAATATTACATTGCAATGCGTTTAATATATCGGATGATTTTAGAGAAAACTACAACAAAAATATATTGTCATACCAAAGAATAAACTACCCGGCAAAGTGGCTAGTGAGACTAAAGTTAGTACCCGCCACAGCCGAATTTTACCCGCATTTGGCGGGTGGGCAGGTGCCAATGTCAAACACTGCTGTACACACAATCATTCACCAACACCAGATTTTTTACTCTTAGAACTGTTGTCAAATGTCCTGGTTTGACCCTGAGAATTGCCTTTAAATTGAGAGTTAATTACATTTTCTTAAAATTTGTTTGACATGAATATGCAAACCAAAGTTATATAGATCTTTCAACGATATATTTACGTTTCATACATTGGAGAACAATTTCTATCTGTATGTCTGTATATCTGTATATCTGAATGTCTGTCCAGCCAATTTTGTTACAGCATCACAAAAAAATTGGCTCGAAAGAATTTAAATTACTTTTCCAGTCCTTGGATATTTGCCTGAAGTTAAATCTGCACCACGAATTCAATCAAAATGTCGAGTAGAAGGGTTGTTATGAGAGGTTTTTGAGACAAAAAGCAATTTCTCTCTCAAGGTGGGAGTGGTTATAAACACCCATAATGCCCCTCATAATGCAAATCTGGTGCTAATTAAAGAAGTAATGTTAAGCGCCACTAATGTGTAATGTGTATTTGGCTTTAAATTTAGAACAAACAGGGCTTAGGATATTCAACCTTATAAAATTGTATTTCTTTGTATTAATATGTTAGGTGGAGAGTTCTGTCATACAGAAAGAAAGGCAGACATGGTCGTGGGCTTCAACCTGAAATATTATCAGATTAAAAGTTCCAAAAACTTTATACCTGTCTATGACAAAATGCAAAAATATCTCTTGAACAGTTGATATTGAGATGTTTCTGCTACTTATGATCTATAAAATCCTTTATAATGGCTCTAATCTGAAGTGCTGACTTCATGGACTTCTCCTGGTGAGAGCCAGTTTCATCATGGTGCTTGATCGGTTTTGCATTTGTTCCAGAAGAGCTGATCTTTGTGTCTTAAAGTGACAACTGATTACATTTAATAAATATGTATACAATTTACACAATCTTATATTATTATTATTATTATTATTATTATTATTACTACTACTACTACTCCTACAAATCCATCCTATAATGAGTGTTTTTCTTTATCTGAAAATAAATGTAAAATTTATCAGTATCAGTTTACTTCTTTTTATGTTCCATCATTTTAATTATGGTTATTACTGTGGATATAATTATTACTATGGTTAACACCCATAGTTACATTTTAAATCCAACTACATTTTATAAATATGTAAACAATAAACAGTAGGGTGAAAAAGTGTTTTGCATGTTTGTCACACTTTAATGCTCAGATCATCAAACAACTTTACATATTAGTCAAAGATAACACAAGTAAAGACATCATGCAGTTTTTAAATGAAGGTTTTTATTATTAAGAGAAAACCCAGCTAAGGGTGGCCCAACCAGTTATTAGGTTTAAGGGGCAAACACTTTTTCACACAGGGATATGTAGTTTTGGATTTTGTTTTCCGTTAATAATAATAATAATTAAAAAAAAAAGAAATCAATAAGGGGCAAATAATATTTTAAGTGGCGGTGCGGTGGTGTAGTGGTTAGCACTGTCGCCTTGCACCTCCAGGGTCCGGGTTCGATTCCCCGGCCAGGCTCGATTCCCGTCTCTGTGTGCATGGAGTTTGCATATTCTCCTCGTGCTTGGTGGGTTTCCTCCGGGTACTCCGGTTTCCTCCCACAGTCCAAAGACATGCAGGTTAGGCTAATTGGCGTTCCTAAATTGCCCGTAGTGTGTGATTGGGTGTGTGAGTGTGTGTATGTGTGTGTGCCCTGCGATGGATTGGCACCCTGTCCAGGGTGTACCCCGCCTAGTGCCCGTAGTCTCCTGGGATAGGCTCCAGGTCCCCCGCGACCCTGAACACAGGATTAAGCGGTATAGAAAATGAATGAATGAAGAATAATATTTTAACCCAAGAATTATATACAGTGTATATATTATACAAATATAATAATAATAATAATAATTATTATTATTATTTATTATTATTATTGTTATTATTGTTGTTGTTATTATTATTCTTGTTGTTATTATTATACAAATATATCCTATAGTGTTTCCCTTGAGTGTCTTTTTTATATAAAAATAAAATTTTTAATCTCAAGTATCAAGTGTTGATTATGGTTATTACTATGGTTATAATTATTACTATGGTTAACAGTCATAGTCACAGTAGCTTGTTTGATAACTGGGAAAACATCAACACTTAAACACAAGGTTAACTTCCTGCTGTATATCATGTGGGGATTAATGGAGTCATCTTATAGTGATAATAAATACAATCCTCACAATCATCCTATAGTATGATGAACAAATGTTTAATGCACCTTACTGTGTGTGATTAATGAAATGACCCACTTTGTGATGTCACCAAAGCTGCAATGCTATAATGGTGATCCAAAAGGACAGTGTGCCAACATCTTCCCAATTAAAGATGTAATTTGCACATGTACAGTACTGCTAATACTGACAGTGTGTGTGTGTGTGTGTGTGTGTGTGTGTGTGTGTGTGTGTGGATTTTGGTCACAAAACAGTTTAGCAATTACAGCAGCACAAATTCAATAAAATTTCATAAAATTAAATTAAGTCTTATTTGACTTACAAGTCTAAATTGTTGAAGATGACTTGGCTAAGTTAATAGCTATACCTTGTCTTAAAACTTAATTTACTGTTACAAATCACATTTTTTTAATAGTTTAAAATATTACATAACCTTAATATGAAAAGGCATATTTTATCCGCACACACAGTATGCTTGGAACATGAGCTCACATTGTATTTTATTTGTATTAACCATACTTAGGACAGAAAAGTTATTTGTGATTTATACACAGTGACAAATTGAAGGGCTGTGATTATACATGGAGATTATACTAAACGCATCAATCAGTGTTTAATCAGGGATTTCAATCAATTTAATTTAATGTTGTTTGTATATATATTTTTAACAAAGCAGCTTGACAGACATCCAGATATAGATTTATAGTTTGATTCCTAATGAGAATCATATCTGTATTTAGATTTTTTTACTTAATAATTTCTTATTTTGATCATCTTTATCTTTACATTAACTTAATATTTGACGTCTTATATAAATAAAACACATGAAAATATGTTGTGTATATAAGTGACCTAAGGGTAATTTAATTTAATATTCTGCAATGGTCAACAAAAACAATGTGATTAGCCTAGAGTTTAAAGTCGGTCCTCCACCCTTATGGTCCAGTTGACAAGATTTAGCATTGAAACTAACTGAAGTTATGATCTCCAGCCCTGATGTATTTTTTTATATTGGAGGAAACCAAAGAACATGAAGAAAACCCACCAAGCACGGGGAGAACATGGAAACTAAATGCACACAAACCACAAGGTGGGAATCAAATCCAGAGGAAACACAAAGACTGGTTCAAGTTCGACCAAGACGACCAGAGGCCGGCAGGAAAGGGAATCCTCTTCAGCCGCAGCTCCCCGAACGCGAAGGATCCTCGACGGATGACATGGATGTCGGATCGTCACATTTGTCAGCAGCTGAAAGATCCAGACGCATGACGGCGGGGTTATGCCTGTACTGTGGGGGGGACAGACACAAAGTCAGCTCCTGTCCCCTAATCAAAGTAACCTCTATCACACCACCCCGCACTCATTCACCCTTTTGTTTACCTGTCTCATTGTCATTTAATAACACTACCTTGTCTGTCTTTCCTCTGATAGATTCCGGGTCGGCAGGCAATCTTATCTCCACTTCGCTGTTTTCCGCGCTGCGAGCTCCAGTGTCGAAGCTTTCACACCCGATAACGGTAAAAGCTCTGGATGGCAATAACTTAAAACACTCGCCTTTAGAACTTATTTCCGCGCCCCTTCGATTAACTTTCCCCGGCCACTCTGAGGAGATAAAATTTTTTGTGATCCCTCAGGCGGACCATCCCGTCGTTCTGGCGTTACCCTGGCTCAGTTTTCACAATCCCAATTTCAATTGGGGAAATTCTCGCATCATTTCGTGGTCACAGCGATGCGTGCAAACCTGTAAACCACCCACGTTGGTGGTCCAAACCACCACCATTGAAAGTCCGACTGATAAAGTGTCCATTAGTGTGCCTCCAGAGTATGCGGAATTTCAAGATGTGTTTAGTGTTAGGGCAGCAGCGAGACTTCCTCCCCATTGTCCGTCGGATTGTGCCATTGAGCTCCTGCCGGGGAAAGCACCGCCTTATTCACGTATCTATCCGCTGTCTCTGGAAGAGACCAGAGCGATGGAGGAATACGTGGAGGAGGCTCTCTGACAGGGACTCATTAGCAGGTCCACGTCACCCGCATCAGCCGGTTTCTTTTTCATTGAGAAAAAAGGCGGGGGCCTTCGCCCGTGCATTGATTATAGGGGACTCAATGCCGTGACAGTAAAATATAAGCACCCACTGCCATTGGTTCCGGCCGCTATCGACCGCTATCGACCAGGCGCCTCCATCTTCACAAAACTCGATCTCCGCAGCGCTTACAACCTCGTTCATGTGCGTAAAGGTGATGAGTGGAAGACAGCGTTTAGCACCTCATCTGGTCATTATCAGTACAATGTAATGTCTTATGGGCTGGTCAAAGCTCCTGCGGTGTTAGGTCATATTCTGAGCACGTCTATCAGGTAACCGCCATCCCTCGTTGGCTGCACGCGCATGGGCTCTATGCGAAGGCGGAGAAATGTGAATTCCACAGAAGGGAGATTGCTACCGCATAGGGCCACTGGGGGTCGAGATGGAGACAGCCAAGGTAGAGGCCGTAACCCAATGGCCGGAGCCCCGGTCAGTAAAGCCGCTACAGAGCTTTCTCGGGTTTGCCAATTTTTATAGGCGGTTCATACGCAATTTTAGTTCCATAGCCGCGTCCCTCACCACCATGTTGAAGGGGAAACCCAAAAAGCTGAAAGCGCTCTCCGCGGAAGCCATTTTTGGTCGAGGTAGATGCATCAGAGGTCGGAATAGGGGCGGTATTATGACAACGCTATGGGCAACCCGAGAAACTTGTCCCTGTGCATTTTTCTCTAGGAAACTGACGCCGGCTGAGCAAAATTATGATATTGGCAATAGAGAATTACTCGCAGTGAAAGCGGCATCAGAGGAATGGAGACATTGACTAGAGAGAGCCAAACACCCATTCATAGTATACATCGATCACCGAAATCTTGAATATATCCAACAAGCAAAAAGATTAAACACACGACAAGCTCGGTGGTCGTTGTTCTTTACGCGTTTCCAATTTCACATCACCTATCAGCCCGGTTCTAAAAATAAAAAAGCTGATGCATTATCGCGCTATTATCCCGCATCAAAGCCTAACGAAAAACCTGAGCCGCGACGCGGAGCTGGACGCGGAGATCACCCGGCAGGTGCAGAAAGACACCGTGCCTCCCGGGTGCCCTCCGGGTAGGGTTTATGTCCCCGGGGCGCTATGTGACGGAGTGGTGAGTGAGGCTCACACCAATGTGACCTCCAGACACCCCGAAGTGACACGCACGTTTCAGAACCTAAAGCAAAAATACTGGTGGCCGGGGATGAGGGAAACCGTAAAGAACGTAGTTTTGTCTTGTGCTGTGTGTGCTACCACAAAAACACCACGTAGCCTACCGGTTGGTAAACTAATGCCCCTACCGACACCGAACCGGCCGTGGTCACACGTAGCGGTAGACTTCGTCACGGACCTGCTGGTGTCTCAAGGGTACACTAGCATTTTAGTAGTTCTGGATCGGTTCTCGAAGGGGTGTCATTTCATCCTGTTTGGCTCCCTCCCGTCCGCCACCCAAGTAACCGAAGCTCTTTTTTCATCCGTGTTCCGCCACTACGGTATGCCCGAAGATATAGTTTCCAATCGTGGTCCCCAATTTATCGCCAAAGTCTGGAAAGCTTTTTTCCAGAAGGCAGAAAGGCGGAAAGAGTCTGGGAAGATGCGCACACACACATCTCCAGAGCCATAAGCAGATTTAAAAGATTTGCCGATAGACAAAGGAAGGAAGGACCTCCGCTCCGCGATAGGCGATCGAGTGTGGCTCTCGACACGGGACCTCAACCTTCACCTCCCATGTCATAAGCTTGCCCCTCGATATATAGGCCCCTTTGTCATCCTAGCACAAATCAACCCAGTATCCTTTAAACTGCAGTTACCACCTCACATGCGTATTAACCCTGTCTTCCATGTCTCTCTTCTAAGGCCAGTGATCCGGCGACCCCTAGACGAGGGCGCCGCCGAACCCTCGCTCCCTGGGGCTGTGGAGATAGAGGGCACCCCGGCATTCAAGGTAACCCAGCTATTAGATTCGCGAAGGAGAGGAGGGTCCCTCCAGTATCTCGTGGACTGGGAGGGATACGGTCCGGAGGAGAGGAGTTGGGTCCCGGCCAAGGACATCCTGAGCCCCGAACTAATCACAACCTTTCACCAAGTGCGGCCGGAGCGCCCAGCTCCCCGACCTCCGGGGCGCCCCGCCCGTCGGCCGGTCCATTCAGGCCATGAGTCCCGACCTCCTCAGGTGAAATGTCGGGGTCGCCCTCGCCTCCCTCGGGAGGCCGGTCCTGAGGGGGGGGTACTGTAACGTCTGTGCCACCACGGTCCGGGGGAATAAGATCTGGGTCTCCGGACTACTGAGCCGACGGTTTGTCCCCACCTAGTGTGTCAATGTTGGTATGTCACCCTAATCACGAATCACGTACACCTGTGTCTCACCCCTGTGTCTCTCTATTTATGCCGGCCGAGCCCGTAGCGTCTCGTCCGTTCACCGTTGTGTTTTATGTGTCGTTGTGTGTGTGTCTCACTCACCGCTAAGCTCTCGTGTCCGTGTCTCTCCACCTCAGCAGTAACATACAGCAGCGCCGAAGGAAACGCAAAGACTGGTTCAAGTTCCTTATTTCAGTTCAAGTTCAAGGTAACAAGCATACCTCGCTGGAGGTTCACCTGTTCAGGCGCCGTGGGAAGTGCACCTGGAGTATTTCCGGGAATCATGAAACCGGCCTGCTGTATCCCAGCGGGGGAGATCAACGTGTGTATCCCTTATGGGATTTTGTAATTTTTTTTGTTTAGTTGATTTTTGACTTTAAAAGTGGTCTCTCCAGAGAGAGAGAGAAGAAGAAAGACTTTTTTGTTTTCAAGAAAGAAACAGATTAATAAAAGACGAGTGTAACGTACTCCTGCATCTGTGTCCGCTTTCCACACACACGTGAGCGATCATGACAAATGCTGCCTCATATTGATTTACATTCTTTTTTTAAATGATGATGATGATGTGATGATGATGTGATTAGTAGAGAATTTAACTACAAATAAACCAAAAACAGTATGGATATGGAACAGAAAAACAGCAGGCTGGAAGATTAATTATTTCCAATTATCACAAAAGGAAGCACATTTACTGTATTAGATAGTCCTAAACTTAGGATGTGCATTTATTTACAATATAATGACAGGACCAACTTTTTTTCCCCCTGTATTCATGTTCAGAGTTGAGTACTTACAATGCATAGCGGATAAAGAAATGTAAAGCACAGTACCTCAGGATAGATACTGTATATTAGACAGGCCAGAACAATAATTTCCACTAGTATCTGCATTGTGGTACACCTTGGAAATGGTAGCCATGCACTGCAGGGCACACACACACACACACACACACACACACACCATGGGGAATCTATAAACACCACTGAGCTTAATCTGCATGTGTTTGGATTGTGGAAGGAAATCAGAGTACCTTGAAGAAACCCACTAAGCATGAGGAGAATATTTAAGGTGTTAATCAAACCCTCAATCCTGGAGCACACTGTGCTACTACCCACTACACCACTGTACCCCCTAGCAGGAATTGTGTACAAATTAATATTTTTCTTTGTCTCTCTGCAAAGAACCTTGCTATTCACAGAACTTTTCCAGCATTTATGTTTTTATAGACATCAAGCTAGTGATATGATTGAATGAATAAAATGGCAGGTGTCCAGAAAACAGACAAGTGGCCAAATGCAAATAGCACTATAAGTGAATTAGAAATAAGTTAATTAGACATAATCATTATAATGTGTCATCTGCATTTCATTAAATCCACCCCAAGAACCACATACAGGATCAAATTATCTACTATTACAGATTTACAGATTTACTATATACTGAAACACAGCTATATACTATATATATATAAAATGAAAATGTCTCGGGTTACTTTGCTGTAACCCTGTTCCCTGAAAAGGCGGGAACGAGATGCTGCGTGAGAACGCTATGGGAACCATTTTGTGTGCCGGTTGTGAAGCGTATGTGCAAACACGCCAAATTTTTTGGCTATATATAACCTCGGTCAGGTGACATCATCTGATTAGGCACAGCTGCAGATTATAAATACTAGTGAGCCGGCGACAAACCTCAGATTAATTTGTCTGAATGGACGTCCGGTCACGTGGTAGTGCGGCATTAGGACGCAGCATCTCGTTCCCGCCTTTTCAGGGAACAGGGTTACAGCAAAGTAACCCGAGATGTTCCCTTTCAAAGGCTTCTCTCGATGCTGCGTGAGAACGCTATGGGAACCATTTTGTGTGCCGGTTGTGAAGCGTATGGTGATAAGGCACGCAGGTCTCCGATCCTCTTGAGAGAGGTAATGGCCATAAGAAGAACCATCTTGAGAATCTGGATTTTGTCGGGCGCTGACTCTAGTGGTTCAAAAGGAGTCGATTAGACCTTCGAGCACGATAGATAAATCCCACGAAGGGACCGTGGCTCTAGTGAATGGCCTCAGCCATTTAGCTCAATGAATGAAACGGGCGACTAAAGGGTGATTTCCCACAGTAACCCCTTCAGTCAGGACGTGGCAGACTGAAACAGCGGCCATGTACGTTCTGCAGGTACTAGGGCACAAGCCCGAGGACAATTTCTCTTGCAGGAATTCCAGCACTGAAACGATTTGGCAGGGGACTGGGTCCACCTGCTTTGCCATGCACCAACTTTCGAATACCTTCCATTTGAAGGCATAAATTCTTCTAGTGGAGGGAGCCCTAGCACTTAGGATGGTGTCAATTATGCGGGCTGAAATGCCAGCTTGACTTAATTGGTCCCGTTTAGGGGCCAAACGTGAAGGTTCCAGAGCTTGGGCCGGGGATGAAATATTGTCCCCTGCGTCTGAGATAGAAGATCCCTCCTCACTGGAATCATCCAAGGTGAGCCGTCAAGAAGAGATATTAGTTCTGAGAACCATACTCAGGCCGGCCAACGGGGCGCTATCAATAAGAGGCACAAACCGTGTTGACGGACCCTCGCCAGGACTCCAGGGTATGCGTAGAGGCTTAAATTGGGCCACGTATGGGCCATCGCGTCCAGAGTAAGAGAGTAGTAGAGGGGACATTGTGCAGTCTCATGGGAGGCAAAGAGGCCCACCTCTGCTGTAAAGAATCTCTCTCAGATTCGAGTGACTACTTCAGGGTGGAGTTTCCATTCCCCTTGATTCACAGTTTGTCTGGACAGTAAGTCTGCTCCCACATTCCTGTATCCTGGAAAGTGAATCACCCTGAGGGACAGGAACTTGTCCTGAGCCCAGAGCAGAACCTGATGCGCTAGCTGGTTTAAGCGGCGCGAATGCAGGCCGCCCTGGCGATTTATGTAGGAGACTACCGTTGTGCTGTCCACCCACACTAGGACATGGTAGCTTCTCAGCTGCTGGAGGAAATGCTGTAGAGCTAAAAATAGAGCCATCATTTTGAGGCAATTGATGTGCCATGTGAAAAGGTGGCCTCTCCAGCTCCCTTAGGCTGGATGGCGATCCAAGACCGCACCCCAGCCGGTAAGGGAAGCATCTGTTGTTAGCATTTTGCGACGACAAGATGGACCTAGAGTGGGACCCAAGGTGAGAAACCGGGGTCTGAACCACATAGAAAGGGTACGAAGTCCTTCGCGCGTAACCCTTATTTGCCTTCGGGGATTTGTTCTCGTGTGAACTCCCCTGGCTCTTAGCCACAGCTGAAAAGCGACCCAAAGGTATCACCGTGGATGCAGATGCCATGAGGCCTAAACATTTTTGTTTAGTGATGTACAGTCACTCCTCGGTCTAGCCTGATTTCCTTCATAGCGTTGTTTATGGATTCGACGCGAGCAGGAGACAGATGTGCCTGCATAGCGATCGAATTCCACCTGACGGAATTCCACCTGAATTCCAAGCTGTCCTTACGGGGTGGTGCGTGACTCCTGACGTTCTCCTTCTGCGCCTCTCGCCTGGCGAGACTCAGATAAGGTCGAGGCTGGGTGGCCGACGGTCTCGACTCCTGGGCACGGCGTGGGATAAATTTCCCAAAAGCCTGTTCATAAAGCCTGGCCTCTCTAAATCTGGTGGCGATGGTATTAACCGCGTCGCCAAATAGGCCTGAGGGTGAGATAGGAGCATCAAGAAGGAATGCTCGATCTTTATCCTTAATGACAGTCAGATTTAGCCACAGGTGCCTCTCTGTGGACACCAGGGAGGCCATAGAGCGGCCAATAGCACAGGCTGTCTGTTTCGTCGCACGCAGGGACAGATCAGTAGCCCCGGGCGTAATTCTATGAATGCTTCATGATTCATATTGCCACTCGTGCTCATATCATTCAGTAGGTCGGCCTGATACGCCTGCAAAACCGTCATAGTGTGCAAGGAAGCGCCGGCTTGACCTGCTGCTTGGAACGCCTTCCCTACCAGGGTAGAAGAAGTTCTACATGGCTTGGAGGAAAGGGTCGGCTTCTTTAATGAGGATGATGTCCCAGGAGCAAGATAGCCCGCGAGCGTCTCCTCAATCTGGGGCATCATCACATAACCTCGTGCCTTTGCATCCACGATATTCGAGTAAAACGAAGTCGATGGTACAAAGATACGGGAAGAAAAGGGTTTATTCCATGAACGAGACAACTCGTTGTGGAGATCATCAAAAAGGGGAGAGAGTGGCGTTGTGGCGCCATCTCCTGGCCACCTGACAGAAACCTGTCGTCTAATTTAGATCGCTTAGGGTGAGCTTGCTCCTGTGGCCAAGGAGATTATCACATTGCTCACACTCTCCTTTAAGTCCAAGGAGAGCATGGCTCTCACCCAAACATTCAAAACAGAGGATTTCTTTCTTCGGGAAGAAAGCTATCGCACAGGCATCTAACTCTGAACTCGGCCATTCTATCTGGTGAGTTTATGGGTTATTTTTTTCTCTCAATTTTTTTTAATTATGCTTGCTGCACACACGAAATTCACAATGTCGGTGAAGACAAAATGATCTGAGGTTTGTCGCTGGCTCACTAGTATTTATAACCTGCAGCTGCGTCTAATCAGATGACGTCACCTGACCGAGGTTATATATAGCCAAAAAATTTGCTGTGTTTGCATACATGCTTCACAACCGGCACACAAAATGGTTCCCATAGCGTTCTCACGCAGCATCGAGAGAAGCCTTTGAAAGGGAACAAATGTTTTACTGTGACAGACTGCAAAGTGCCTAAAGATACAATTTAAAAATTGGTTGTTTATGTAACAAGTTTTTGTTGCTTATGTAACAGCCTTAACAGCAACCTCATTTCCCCTCTCGTCTGTTCCAAACACTCAGCACTCAGCATCACTAGTATACATGGTGAATGTTGAAGTATGCATATTATACTGTATGAAATACATTTTGAGTTGAACTAGCACAATAAAAAAATAAGACAATAAAAAATTATGTTTAGCGGAAAAAATTGAGATTATCCTGAAATAAAAAAAAAATTAATAAAACATTTTTTTAAGATTTAAGGTAAAATAATGACATTAAATAATATAATAGCAAGTTTCTGAGATCCTGGTACTGTATAGTGGTGTAATATCTTTCATTACAATTAAATTAAAAATAATGACATTTTGTCTCAAAAGTTAAAACAATAAATGAATAAATTGTTTGTCAGTTCATTAATTAATTGAAAAATTCTAATTGGTAAATTGATTCAAGAATGAATGAATAAATTAATGAATGTTTTTTATAAACAATAACTTCAGTAAAACTGTTAAATAGATAATGTATCGAAAAACTGTATCACTTTGATTAAGTAAAAATGTTTTTTGTTGTGATGAAGCAGTGGAATAGGAATTCATCACAAAACCAATACTTTGTTTATTTATTCCAATATAGTCTTAAAACATTAACACATGAAAAATAATCTCTTTATTTTTAAAAGAACAATTTCTTCTAATAAATAGGTGTTTGGTTTTAATAATAAAACCACTTGCCTTTGGAATCTGAGAGATGTAGTCATTTTCCTTTATTTGGACAATGAATATGCCATACTCTACATTGAGCTTTGAAGCTTGAAGCTGATCAACCATTCAAAACACTCCGAGTGATACACAGATGTTAACGATGCCATGCGGGTCTCCTGGTTCTGGGGGTAATTAGAGATTCCACCTGCATACTATACATTAATACATTGCAGTGCTCACTTATTATTCCTTTTGTACCTTCTGGCTTTTTCACATCTGATTTAACAGAAATGAAATCCACTGCACTCTTATGTTACTCAGGGTTTGACCTTAAAAAAGATAACGAGACTAAATTAACTTATTAATACTCTTGGGCTATCCTGCTTCTTTCCTTACACCACAGTGAATCGATTTTTAAGGTCAGACAATTTGTTAGTGTCAGTATTTATTCTTCTTTGTTTATTCGATCATGCTCGCCGTGATGCTGGGGATCTGTTTCCTCTTAGCTAGTGCAATGAAAAAGAAGAAGAAATGAAGCATATTCTAATGTATCCTGTATTTATGAATTATATATACAACATAAAAAACAATAAACAACTCTCACATGCTTTCATTGTTCGGTGCATTATCAATAGCAGCAGCTTCCTCTTGAGGGGGGAAGAAAGCAAGGCCTCTCTTTACATGTGGGAAACACATGGTAAAAGTGCGTTTGCATTTCATTGCGCTGTTAACTACGTAGATACTGTAAGTCTCCTGCGCCTAGAGGACAGCCGAGTATAAAAGTGTACACGCCTTGGAAACTCGAGCCTTGGGAGTACGCGGATTTCATCCGACTCAAAGAGCAACCCCAAGGCAAGAGAAAAATAGATCTATAACGATATGCACAAAAGCCCTAATATGAGAAATGACATTTGATATTTCAAAAATAAGGGAAATGTATACGCGCATCACGGATCTCTTACGGCATTTGGCATTTGGTTAATCCACAAATTATCCGGTATGACAAACTTAATTACGTATAATGTGGATTCAAAAAGGACACGAGCATCACGAAATGCCTTATTAATATCCATTTAAAACAGCGCAGGTTTCATTCATATGCATTACCTTAATCTTTGTATTTGGATTGGTGGAAAAAAATGTCCTCCTATAGTCTAGAAACTCGACCCACAAAACAAGCAAACAAATCTCCTGTTTTTTTTTTTTTTTTTTAAATATTACACAAAAGTTTCAGTCATGCTTATTCTGGCAAAAGAAAATCCATTTTGCTTTGGTGCATTAAAACTAAAAAGGCAACATAAAAAAGCACTCTCTGCTAAAAGTGATGCCGTCCATATTATTCTTTATATATAACAACATGAATCCTGACACTCCCAAGTGATAAGCATAAATCTCAGAGATCAGGCAAATGGAGAAAAAGGCTGATACTGAGTGCCGGTCATTCTTTCTTTCCATTTCTTCCTAGATTTGCTGAAAGGGCTCCTGTCAGGACTAAAGCTCGACTAATGGATTTGCTCGCCAAAGAGCTGTGTGCCACTATATTGACAACTGTCCTCGCTGCACATGGAGCATTCTTTAGGAAAGTTGGACACTCCAGGCGGTACTGTGCAGCCCAAAGTAGTTTTTCATTACGTTTTCTTTCTCCGAAAATGAGTTTTCGTCTACACTGGTGCACTTCAGTCCGAGAAAGAAACGATATTGTCGAAGAAAAGGGTGCCATGAAAGATTATATCTGAAGGCAGCAGCTTATGATCACAGGCTGTTATAAAAGAGTGGGAGAGTGGAAAGGATATGAAAGTGGGGGAAAAAAAGAAACAAATGTCATCTATCTATCTATCTTCTTTTGATTTGTGCAACTTGCTCCGGCTACAGCGGAGACTCGTCAGAATTAATCATATGTGCTGTAAACAAGGCTTATGATGCAATCATGACGTGCATCCGTGAATTATCCCCTTAACCATGGACTGGCTCACTTCTCAGCATTTTATGTGACTTTTCACACTGCACCGAATGCTCATAGGACTCTAAATATTTTTTTTTATAATCTTGTGGATGTTCTTTACATACAGTAAAAGCACCATGTATCCCATACTGTACATCACTTCTTTTCATGTCTGCATGATCTAGTGGCCTCTCATCTTACACTCGAGCTCTATTGACTGTTCGAAGCACAGAATCATAAAATGGACATGTAACGCACAGGGACTTCCCAATCTAAAGCTATCTCTGAGCGCAGATGCTTGGCAGAAGCTAATGGTGCAGTGGGGAAGCAACAGAGTGCCTCCGGATGTGTGTAAACGCTGCCATCAGTGCATACACACAAACACATACACACCTCACTCCCTATCCCTTTCCCACTCATGAATAAACCCACAGGCTTTGGAAATGTCTGCATGCTCCAGTCAGATTGCGCCGCACTCCGAAAAAAGATTTGCGCCTCCTGAAATGATTTGATTAGAGGCTTGATTTGAAGGCATATCACATTCAGATTGAACTAAGCTTCAAACAGCAAGCTTTATGAAGCTTATGAAGGCGCAAGCATCTCGCTATTTTGATGCGGTATGTATGCATGAAGCAGAAATTGTGGTTTTACTATCTGAAAATATGACGCCGTCGTCCTTTCTGCACATAGATGCAGATGCTGCAGCTCGGGAAATCACAGGAAATGTTGCCATGACACCACAAATGATACCAAATTTGATTCTGAAAAAAAGTAGAAAGGGATTAGAAATGCATCATGGAGATTCAAAAGCCTTCCCTCCAAATGAAAGAGCATCTGGATGTTATTAATATGGACAAATTCGAATGTATATATATATATATATATGAGCTGTATGAAAATAATAAATATATATATTTATTATCTTTTTACAACTCTTTTTTTTTTCAGTATTTCAGCCAGTGTGTTCTGTCTGCCACATCACATTTCCTCTTTTTAAAATGGAGACGACAGAGCTCTAGCATGATTAAATCTCAGTGCCATGGTGACATTTATTGCACACAGCAGTTTTGAGACACACTCTTGCTTTGGAGGTTCAGTTGGGTAATAGGCCCAATTTTCAAGTTCAAGTGGACAGACAGGAATGTGCTTTAAATTACGGACTGTTTCAACCCCAACAGAAGCTGATAAGGGCACAGAGATAACGAGCAGGTGAACATCACTTATTTCACATTGTAATATGTTAAATATTTATAGACAGCAGAACACATGAGTAAAAGTGTTACTGGCTAGGCGGCAATTTATCCAAACTTTTAATAAATATGTGTAGGCAGGGTGTCTGTAAACAAACATCAGAAAATTAACTGATTGAAAAGTATGGAAAAGTAAACTGCATTATGTAATCCTACATAATAAATATATATAATGTTATTACAACTGTTTGTTTTAGGGTGGCATTGTTTTACCAATTTTTTACAATGTGGTTGTGTTTTGGGAAATACTTTTGCGGTTTTGTGAAATGTGATATCGTTTTGTGGACAGAACGTAAGTCAATTTACAGTTTTTATTTCCTGCCTCCTCTTTCTTGCATTGATGCCTCAGTGGTATTGGTACATGATAGTTATGGTAGTTAGAAACTATTGAAGAAAAGATTAAATCTATTAGAAGATATGTCAATTAAGGATTTTCATATAAAAACCGCACCATAACATTAAAATGTCCTTTAACCTTAAAAACAACAGAAGTAAGGAGACAGGGCAGCTGCTCTTCAACAAGTAACATTAAAAATGCATTTTATACGGACTTCGTGTTCCAAGGCCAATTAACTCAGACTGAGTTTCTTAAAGAAGAAAGCTACTTATAAATTCACTCAATAAGGCTTGTAGTTTTTATGGAGTAAATGCAAATTCGGGGGAAGTACACCGGCACTCAACAATTGATGCTCACTACAATGCCTACTACAGCAAATATGCTGGTCAGTCTCACTCTGACCCAACTTTCCATGCATGGTGAAGAAAGATATTTTTTTTATATGTGTGCAAAAAAAAAGAAAAAAAAACTGTGCAGATTTGTTATATTTATTTGACAGTAAATGAGAAAACTTTGTTAAAAGATCTAAGAAACTGAAAAGTCATTCACTTACTCTGTCTCTGTACCACTTATCCTATAGAGCAGTCATCACTAAATGGTGCACCACAATCCGGATCCGGACTGAGTAACAGTTTTATCAGTTTTTGCTTTTTTAACTGTTTTACAATTATTGCTCCAAGAGAAGAATGTTTGACTATGGAAACTGAACCTTCAAAGATGAATGGAGAGAGCAATGTGCATTTATTCCTCTCTATCCTGTGGGAAGTTTAAAACCAGCTTGACTTAGATGTTACAAAACCATGAGGCTAATAAAAAGCAATAATGTGAAGTGCCATTATGTGAGAAACCAGAGATCATTTAAGCAAACATACTGTATCCGCAGTTGTCCAAGATGAGAGCATGTAAAATACCCGGACTGAGAGCCCAGTATGACAGAGTCTTTTTAAATTCATTTACAGCCCAGAAGCATGCAAATAAAGATTGATTCGCATTGAAAGCTAAAGATTGATTAAAGATCGTTGTTTGCATTCAAGGAAATATTCAAGGAAAGTTTAAATTATGTTTAAAGTTTTTTTTATTATATTTAATTATAATGAGTATTATTCAAATTCTATCAAAATTTTAAACTGCTCATTTTCACAGACTTACAATGACTGCATATGTAGAGAGTTGATTCCTAACACAAACACAAAATTCAGAGTATGGGTTGAGGAAAAAATTATTGACTGGACCTTATTAAATTTTAATTCGGTACCCCTACTGTACAGAGTTGTGGAAAAACCTGGAGCCTACCCCAAGTACTCTGGGCAGGGGTCTAGACCATCACTGTGGCCTAAGGTCCTCATTTAAGCACTGATGTTCTGTACTGTAACTTAAGTTGCAACTCTGACCAAGTCCATAAGGCCATTATATTGTACTATATCAGTTCATGAACACAAAATCTAGTGGACTAATAGCGACATGACTTGTGATTGATAAATTACATTCATCTACAGTCTGAGCTGGAAATAAGTCAGTCTTAACCTTCTTCTTTATACTATTCCACAAGGGACATTCAAGTCACGCCAGGACTTTCTGATGAAATTACTTGTAAATCAAGATTGGCATTTAAAGAAGACTTTTGAGCACAGTGATGAGACTCTGAGCTGCAGTTAAACATTTGAAATGGTGCACACGTTTTAAACAAGCTTATATGTCCATGAATGATTATCCTGGCCGAGGTGGCCCAGATCCCACTGAGTAAACCCTTTGAACATTCAGTGAGACAAATGCCTGATCCTTAAAGAAATTGCTAACTTGCAGAAGAAGTACATCTGTCTGTGGGAACTGTACACACAACCACATGCACATTACAAGAACTCAGCTTGGAGCTCATGCCGCATCCCCCTAAAGTCCTGACCTCACTCCTAGCCATTTCCACACGTTTTGGCAATTCATTTTCTCAGAGCCATGATAATTATTTCTCCTTTGTTGTTATCCATGCACTAGGGAAATACTGGCAAGTACAGAAATGCAGCATGGAGAGAAATAAAGGTAGCTTTCACTCTCATAACTATCTCACACTCTAAATTCTCTATATTGTGTATCCTGTAGATGGGGCCTGGAGCTTTTAGGGGACTTGAGCCACAAAGTGAGACAGGGTTTCAGTCGATTGCAGGGTCCACAATCACACTCCCGCAGTCACTCACACCCTATGGGCAATTTGGACATGCCAGTTGGACTGCTCTGCATGTCTTTGGAATGTGGCAGGAAATCAGAGTACCCAAATGAAATCCACTAAGCATGAGGAGAATATAACTATTTTCTGTTATTCTGCACAGTCAAACATCCTGGCTTGACTTAATGAGTAAATGTGGTGATTTTGCCCTTGGTTCCACAAAGTACAGTACCAATATATTCCCTTTTTAGACACTTCTTAGCGCACCATCTGATGTGGTTGTCAAAAAATTTTATTTTCATTCATGTATTCTGATCTTTAAAAGACTGAACATGATGGCTACATTAGAAGATTACAAAACAAAGATAGACTTACACTAAAATACCAATAATGGTTAATATGGTTAACAATCTCAAAGTGTTCACCAGAGCTCCATATAGATTTCCCCTGAGCATCATTTGAAATGTTTAGACATGTTTCCTTGTTCAGCTCAGGCTATATAAAGAGATTCATTTATTTCATTAGCATTTAGATCCCAGACCTCACGCTTACAATCAACAGTAAAGCAATATAGGCGTTATTCATGCTGTGCTCTGAGGCATCTTGGTGTGTATGCATGTGTTTGTGTGTGTGTGGTTGATGCTCACCCATCCTTAATACTACCTATGATAACTGTCCTTGTAGAGTAAGTGCCTGAGGCGATACCCAATTTCACTTCTGAAAATGATGTCTGCATTTTCTCAATCCTGTTACAGCATTCCTTCCATTTTCTCATCCTGTACCAATAACGGCCATAAGCTTCTAAATCAACATTGTACAACTGAGGAGAATAGAACACGTAGGCACTAGACAAGTGATGCTTCAGAAGAAGAAAAAATCTTTATGGAGAACTTACTAAAATGGAAAATATAACATTCTTACTTTCTAAAACTTGACAGGAACCTGTCTAGAAATTATCTAAAGCTACATCGTTATATATATAGAGGTGTCTCATGCAGTGCATTTGCTCTTTGGGGTGATGTTATATAGAATGTTCTCAATATTCAGCTTTAGAAAAATTGTAAGATTAATACAGGTAATATACAGTCATCTTCCTGATCATTTAATTAAATGTCTTTTTGTGTAAAAACATAATAAAAATCATTTGATTGGGTCTTAGCATTAGGCAAATACAACCTCAGATGAACAACAACCTCTAACTTTTAGCACATTCTTGTTTGTACCATTGCTTTAGTATTCATGTATGCACAGCTCTTATAAGGTCCTGCCACAGCATTTCAATTGGTTTGAGCTCTGGACTTCCAAAACCCTGATTCTTATATTTTTCATCCATTCTGATGCACACAAAAATTAATGGAACACTTAGTCCTGGTTTGACTTGAACCTTACATACTGTACACATATGAGAAGCATTCAAGTCAAACGGGGACTAAGTGTTCCCTTAACTTTTTTGAGCAGGATAGATTTACTGGTTTGCTTTGGATCATTGTCCTGCTGCAAGACAGAATTTCGAGGTTTTAGCTATTAAACACACACAGCTCCACATTTGCCTCTAGACTACTATGGTATACAGGGGAGTTCATGGTCCACATAATGACTGCAAGGTGCCCATGTCCTGTAGCTGCAAAAAAACAAAAAAAAACAAATCATCACCCCTCCACTGCCTCTTGACAGTGGGTATGAGGTGTTTCCCCTGAATTGCTGTTTTTACTAAACATACGTAGTACTGGGCATAAGGCAGAACAACTCAATTGATCAGAGGTTTTTCCTGGGATCCCTTTCAAGCAACTGTACTTATTCTAATTGTGCTGTCATGCACATGAACGTTTAACATACTCAGTGAGGCATGTAAGGTCTGAGATGGCTGCGCTCTTTGATGTCTGAGCTCTTAGATTTTCTCTAAGCATTGCATAGTCTCATCTTGGGGTGAAAGTGCTGAGATGTTTACTCCTAGGAAGTGGGCAACTATCTTTCTTACTTGTGATGGTGGTCCCTACAGCCAGCATCTCTTGCCATGTTCATGCTTCATGCTCTGGGAAAATGAGGCTAGGAAAGTGCTTCAGCACCACGACCAGCTCCACTGCTCTTCTAAGAGGGGCAGGGCACCTCAACTAACCAGGGTCGACAGCAAATATCCGGTTTCCATCATGCTGTCACTGGCTGCCTATAAAAGGACAGCCAAGCATCAGTCCAGTGAGAAGTAGGTCTTGGGTCTTTAATTCATGACTATTCTGACTCTCTACACATTGAGAGAATGATGGCTGTGGAAACTCTTCTCCATGGGGCAGACCGCCAAGGAACAGCCAACAAAAAGCCTCAACCGCATCCTCAGCATTCTCAACATCACCACTCAGCTCGGGACAACCACTACCACACACCAGAAGTCATGAACCTGCACCCCTCTCCCTATCTCTCACTTTCCTGCCCATTTCCCTCCCCAGCTCTCATTTTGTTAAATAAAAGGCCATACAGTATTTAACCTTCATAACCTTCTGTTGGTTGTATGTTGAACTCCAAGTTGTTTGGAAATGGTTTTATAACCCTTTCCAGATTGATGTGCAGCAACATTTACTTCTCTAAGACCATTGTTTATGTCTTTACCTCTTGGCATTGTGCTAACACACCTGAGTGCTCCAGACCAATAAATGGTTATCCTAACATACAGGTATGTGTGCGGCCTAAGTTTCTAATGTTTAGTGGTTCAAATCTAATATAACCATTAGCTGAAACAAAAAGAAATTTGTGGCGTCCTGGATGTGGAGCTACCTGCTTGAAAAGTTGAGTTATCCTCCTTCAGGACAGATCAATATAGTGAACTTGACTATGTATTTCAGTTAGATACTGTAGATAGTTGGCCCCAATGCTGCGGCTGCCCTAGCACCGGGCTCTGGGGAGGCACAGGGGCCACAGGACAAGGGGAGGTCACCCCTATGCACAGCACTGGATGGTGGGCTGGGTGCGTGGCGGGTCAAGTGGTCCTATGGCAGCGAATCAGTACTTGTGCCGGGTCCTTCTTATGGATGCTGATTTCCTGAGTTAAACCCAACCAGACAACTAGTCTGCAGTAAATTCTATCTACAGTACCTACAGTACCTACAGGCTACCTTCACACCGTACCGTCTATTGACTGCCAGTTTAAGGGCAATGCCTATGAAAATTTCATTCTACCTCATAATATAATAATCTACTCTAATGCACTTCATTATACAGTATAGCCTACAAACATGCAGAGCCAATTGGTTTATGTCCTTAATACTGGAATGCTTTAAGTGGAAGTTTAAGTTTAAGTGAAATTACAGAATATTTTATAGAGATTATCTATTGATTTTTTAAATAATATTAGCCATATTTTAGCTCTGGTACATTTGCATTTTGCAGGTAATATGGAAATGCAATCATAAATACTGTAAAACAACCGCAACAGGAAAGTCATGATGAAAACTATGATTTTATTATTATTATTATTATTTTTAAATCAAAGAATAACCAAGTTAGTCTTTTTTTTCATGTTCTGCACTTTTGGAAAAAGAAGATTATAACATCAAATGCCATGCCAAGAATTTCTTAGGCTAGGATTAGAACGCCATTAGAAACCTCGCTAATGTCACTTGATTTTCTGTAATACTGTACATCTTTTAACAAAAGTATGTTTTGTGAATTTTCAAACACAGAGCATTATGTAATATATTGGCTAAACATTAAAAATATTAATAATAGACAACATGCAACACAAATGAAATGTAATGAAATTGGTAACATGAATAATCTTTAAGTCCTGGGGACAGATTTAGGTTCCGTAAGTAAAACCACCTCCAATTATTTTACTCCTTTTACCTCAAATAACCCTCCAAAGCTTTAAATACATTAGATTAAACAGTAAATCCCTTAGTCTGATTGGATAATCGGTAAGAATGGGATACTTTTGCTATTTAAAGAATGATAGCTGTTCACCCGTTGCACAAACCTGTCCCTTGCCCGCAGTCATTTTCATTACCTTCATTACCAGCTCCCACTCAGGTCCTGCTGGCTGCTCCAGCTGAACCACGCTAACACTTCCGCATTAAATTACTATTATGGAAATGAGAAATGATTTCTGTGTTTTTCAGTACACCACTGGAGTCAGTATATGCTTATGCAGGCTTGTCCCTACAGATATATTATATTACATTCCACCAACTAAAAGGCACAGCATCTGTCTTGCGGCAGGTGACTCCACTGCCTCTGGCAAAGCCTGCTCCCTGTAGCACATTTTCAGCCAACAACTGATTTGTTTTAAACCTTTCCTTTCGGTAAATTCTATCAAAAAGCTTGAACTCTATGAAAATTATATCAGTGTCTAAGTTTGAGTTTATGTACAAACACAGTATGTGCTGAAAATCACAATATGTGATATAGCCTTGTATAGAATAACATTATTATTTGTGATGCACCAATCCTATGACTGATCATTGAACATATGACTATCATTTGAAACTATTATTATATAATTGCTTTAATACTAATATCCATTTGGTGGCCATGCTGGCTTCCTACAAGCTTCTGCTGCAAGCTTCAGTGTTTGCCATCTGTGTCCTGTCAGTCAACATAACGGCCTTTGTGACAATTGGAAAATGGCCTAAAATAAGTGTATTGCATCAGAAAATATGTAAAATCTGATCTAATAGTGAGCCAGGATTTCAGACCAGTATTAATCCTAATATACACAACTAGTCAAAAGTTTTGACACACCTTCTAATTCCATGGTCTTTCCATTTTTAAAAAAAAAATTCTTTCTACATTGTAAAACAATACAGAAGGCATCCAAAATACTGTATGTAATAATCTCCTGTAATCATTGTGTGGTGTTCATATTTTTGTTACCCAACCAGTGTTCTGGGTCTGGTGGACCCGCTGCAGTTTGTAGTTTTTTATTCAACACAATCAATCAATTTTATGTTAAAATTCTCAACAGATGTTTACTTCATCCTGATTACAAGCAATATGCACAGGATATATGGTTAATATTTGACCTTTGACCTGGTTAGATCACATTTATGAATTGAAGTGCTACTCGTTTTTTTTTTTTTTTTTATAAAATGTAATAAAAAAAGATCAATTATCAATATCAGTGAAAAAAATCAACAGATTTACAAATTAAGCAACTATTGATTTTGCTTAATTAGACGTTTAACCCTTTCACGTCATTTATACAACACAAGCTGAACCATGTCAGTCTAGCCAACACATCAGCTCCACTGAACACATTGCCTTTTCATACCAGCCTATACATGTACTGTATATGTACAACACATGAGGGGCAGAGTTTTACTGTTTATATGTTGCATATGTACTTTTTGATGCATATACATAGTGTTCTTGATGCATGTACTGTCCATCTTGGGTCCACACATTTCACAGAATTTTTGTTGTTGTTGCTGGCCACAACCTAGAATAATAGGCCCAGGGTTGTAAAATAAGGGGAGGCGATGCACCCACTTGTCCCACACAGTCCTGATGACAGCTAGATTGTCTCTCTGCGATCAAGCTGGTCTGTCATCGTGGTTATCAAAGTGGATAATGCTAGAAATTATATGGACGTTTTCCTGGGACATTGTTGCATGGAAATGTTTCTCTGCCAGTTTCTGCATCCTACTGGGATTCTGTGGATTCCCCCTCGGCCCTGAAAACTCCAGCAAGGATAAGAGCCCCAAAGTGGGGAAAAAAGTGGGCATTCCAAAAAACATGCCTTCCTTCTAAATTATTGCAATCCAGAATAATTTTATGGATTGAATCTGGGATGAAAAGATCAAAAGAAAATGTCCTGATGTCCTACACATGAAAAACTGCCATCCCTGTTGGCCCTGGTTGCATTCTTATCACATTGGCAGCCATGCAGGGGGGCAAATTTAAAGACCATTCAATTTCACCAATTTTTAACAGATATTTTTTTCACTTGCTAGCTGCTGATGGCCTGGTTCTGCGTCTTGTCTTTGTTTCGGAACTAGCTGATGCTCAGTCTCAACCTTTTCACTGTCAGACTCTGAATGTTCAGAAATATGATCCTCTTCCACTACATCATCATCAAAAGCATCTCTCTTTTTCAAATTCAATTGCAATGTCTTCTGACCAGAGAAGCTTTTTCGCCATCTTAATAAGCTGTGATACCAAAGGTGTAAGTGCTTGAATTTTGCCACAAAGTTGTATACCACTGTTTGCAACCTGTGCAAGACGACAGGTCCAAAACACAAAACTCACACAGTAACTCTAGTTAAAAAGGCTAATATAAGTAAAAATATAAACGTAAATGAACACTATTTTGTAATTCATTCATACATACAACATATTGCAATTGTCCCTTAGCCAGTGTTGGCATGAAGCTTAAAGCTGTAATGTAAACATAAGACTGAGTTGTACTATAAACATGAATGGTGCACTAGCTCAGATTGACCACTTAGCAGTGTTCAGCATGGTGATGGCTGAAGGATAAAAAATGTTTCTTAATCTGTTTGTTTTAGTCTGTATGGATCTGAAACATCTGCCTGAGGGCAGGCGTTCAAACAGCACATGTCCTGGATGTGATGGGTCCTGAAGAATTTTCTTTGCATTGCTTAGACATAAGGAACTGTGAAGTTCTTCAACTGAGGGGAGAGGACAGCCGACTATCCTCTGAGCGACCTTAATTACCCTGTGGAGCTCTTTTCTCTGTACTACTATGCAGCTGGAGAACCATGCACGGTTTCTCTTGGATGTTGTTCTTCCTGAGAAGTCTCAGGAAGTAGAGTCTTTATTGGTTCTTCTTCACTACCTCTGCAGCGTGTGTCCCCCAGGTCAGGTCCTCCGATGGTGGCGGAAGTCTGAGACCCTCTCCACACAGTCCCCATTGATGATGAGTGGTTGGATGTTGTCTGCCTTTTTCCTGAAGGTACACAGGACCTAAAATTTTCACAATTTTATTAGCCCCAGGTCCAGTGGACCGGAACATCCTCTATGTAATATAAATGTGTAGGGTGGTGTACAGGGTGTAGTCATTGAAACTGTTTTATGATATATGCTCTTCACAGAAAATAAGCCAAGGCCAATGAGTCTGAGTTCAAAATAATATTAATTGCATAATTTTTCATTTGATAAAACATGAAAACGTGTCCCACAGACCCGAACACCACACAAGGGTTAAACAGTTGATATTGAGATGTACAGTATCTGCTACTTATGCACTGTAATCCTTCATAACGGCTCTAATCTGAGGTGCAGATTGTTAATTTGAGATTTCTGAGGCTGGTAACTCTAAATGAACTTCTCATCTGCAAAGGTAAGTTTTGTTCTTGCTTCCTGGAAAGGTCTTCATGAGAGACAGTTTTAACATAGTGCATGATGGGTTTTGCAAATGCACTTGACCATACTGTTCTTATGAGAACTGTTCCAGATCAGCTGACCTTCATGTCTTAAAATAACAACCTACTGTTGTTGTTGTTGTTGTTGTTACTTAATTATCTAATGCCATATGTGTTATTTCATAATTTAAAAAAAATCCAGTATTGTTCTATTCAGAAATCTCCAAAATGTCTCAAAACTATCAAAGATGTAATTATGGGTTGTGTGGACTAGATGTCCAATATATTCACTAGATGTAATCATGGAGAGTTAACTAGTTGAAGAGTGGAATAAAAAGAATCAGACAGATGGATGGTAAAGAAAGCAATATTTGTAGTAGGCTAGAATGAATGAGATGAAACCATTTTTACAGTAGACCGCACAAGATGTTTGATATTGCATGAAATGAAGACATGTTCTTTTCTTTTTTTTTCTTTTTCTTTGCCTGCTCCCAGTGGAATTCCTCCTACAGTTATTTTCGCTGTCCTTTCAAGCTAAATAAAATGTAAATAAAATTCTTGCACTGTGTGCCGAGTTAATTTTGTTCTGCCCACTCTGTGTGAAAGAGCGTTCCAAAATAAATAAATAAATAAATCAAATGAAAAAAAGACACACATAAACAATCCCACTTGGCTAGTTTAGAGTCAGATCAGTGGTGCGTGCCAGGTCAAATAGGCCAATTTATACTTGTTTTCTGATTCTGCCAAGACTGGCATTGAACATGATTGAAAAATCTCAAACATTGCATCCACATACTATTTCTAAGCTACATAGAGTACAAGGACAAGGGATGGCTCAGTGGATAAGCAATTAGACTACTAGTCCTGGGTTGCCACTGGTGGGCCCTTGAGCAAGGCCCTTAACCCCTTATAACTGCTCATACAGTAAGTGTCCCTCTGGATAAGGGCGTCTGCCAAATGCTATAAAAGTAAATAAAGATCCATTATTTTCAGCATCAATTATTTTAGCTAAGAGGTCAAAAATTAATGTGTTTAAGCAGACTAATATGATTGGTGTTAGCCTTCACCCTCTCCGGTTAGAAACTGTGTTATGATAAGGGAGCTGGCTTTTACTGTAGGTAGGAACAGGGAAATTAACAAATTAGTGTTCAAATAGGGTGGAAGTGAGAACAAGTACCTTTTTCATGACCTGGTTAGAAATGAAAATACCGTTCAAAATTGATATGCTAGACCCCAAGGTAAACGTCTCTCTCCACATTTACCGTACATTGAATAAATATTTCATGCCTATAGAAGGCATATTTTCTCTTTTTACTCTAGCATTTTTCTGGCAGGCATACTGTTTAGTCAAGCCGTCATTAGAGCTTGGACATATTGGCCTAGTCGGAAAAAATGCTCACCCTTCTTCCTGGAAGACCCAAAGTGTTTGAAGTGTATAACACTGGCATGCTGGAGAAAGCTCTGCAATGACTCACAGATTGGAGCCTCAGATTGATACGGCATTGGTGATGTCTTGCAAACATTTTTTTCTACATTATTTATGACAAGTTTTCTCATTTTAGGGTTTTATGTTGTCATATTGATACGACGGCGGTGAGGAGCAAAAAGGGCAGCTGAGCAGATTTAGTCAGTAGGGATTCGACACTATTGTGGAATTTTTTAACAATTAATATTGTTTATATTGGCTGTGTGATGAACATTTCATGAGCCTGTATGGCATTCTGGAAAACTCTTCTTGACATTGATAGATTTCTCTGGAATGTTATGACATTTTCCCTCGTAGCAAGAGTTGAACTTGAAATGTCAGACCGTGCCTCTTTTCTGTGCCCTACCCCCTGCCATCTCTGGCATCCTGGGCATTTATTACTTTCTAGTGTCTCCCTGTGAAAAAAAACAACCAAGATGAAGTACCAGACTGCCAAACTGACCCCCTGCCCTACCTTCTCACAGTTTCATTACACTGCTAGAGAGAAATGTCCCAGCCTAATTATACATGCTGCGATCATGGACCAGTAAGGTCAATCATGAGGGAAAATACGTTCCAAAAAAAAAAGCGAGATTATTTTATTATATATATCTTTTCTTTTCAGTAAACCTCCAAGTCCACTAGTTTGGTATTGTGCCTTGGGAAATAAGCTGAATATGCCAACCCTGTCTTCCTGCAGATGCTGTCAAATGAGATGATTGTGGTCATTTATTGTTGCGGTTCCACTGTGCTGACAGGGTTGAATTTTTTGTCTAAAGCTCAATTAACCTTTGCCTCATGATTAACTCTACAGATAAGTATGTAATTCCATTGTCAAGAAGAAGCTCGGGCGGTTTGGACAGGCTGTTAGTGTGAATTTAAAATAAGCACACCAGCCACGGTGTCTAGAAAGCACTGTCATTCTTCTGGATGTGACTCAGAATTCAGACAAGTCCAAGAGCTGTATTGTTTTGTTTTGCTTTTTTCCCAGAGATGAGTCAGTGTGAAATAAATCCATGTCAGGTGGACGATAAGATAATTATCAAGTCGGCACCCGTGAGAGATCTGATGATCCTCAGAGTGGTCACACTGTAAAATTAAACATGTGTGAAATGCCTAGTGCTGTCTCTCCAGTCCTCCTTTTTTGACTCTCAGGCTCATGTCATTGCATGGCATGAGTTAGATCTCTAGTGACTGGCTGGAATAACGGCTTCTTCTTGTTCTCTTGCCGGTGGCGTACAATGGAAAGGCAGAGATGGAAGATGGACCACAGAGACACTTCCATGTCATCCACTTTCCTTACTTTCCAATTATTCCACTTGTCATTTTTGACACAGTAGGGAAGGCTACTGCACACAAAAGTTGTACGAGTGCTTTAGACCATTAACCCTATACTGCATTGACGTGCTCATACTGTAGTTGCATATCCTGCTATGGTACGTAACTTCCATAGGAACTTAGGCAACCAATCAGTCTTTCAGGATCGTTGTGACGCCGTCAAGCAAGCATTTTAGAGCACCTTAGCAACTGATCCCATAGATTGTCATTATACTGTACATTTACATTTAGGCATTTGGCAGACACCCTTATCCAGAACTACTTAAATTTTTATCTTATTATACTGTACATCTGAACTATACAATTGAACGTTAAGGGCCTTGCTCAAGGGCCCAACAGTGGCAAGTTGGTGGTTGTTGGATTTGAAACTGATTTCTTCTGAACAAATTTTACCAAATGAGACAGGAACGCCTCTGACCAATCACAACACTGCATCTATAAGCAGCCGTTTAACCATTTAACAAGCAGACCAGGTAATTACAAAGCCAATGAGTACAAGGACAATGTGTGGAGAGTGTTGGCCCAAGAGCTTTGTTATACCCTACTCAGCAGTTTTTTCAATTACTTTCATTTTTAATTGTTTTACTGTGTACAGTGGAACATTAGACTATGAGCATAATTCATTCCCGAAGCGGGCTCGTATTCCAAAACACTCCTAAACCAAATTTCGGAAACACTGTGTTAACGAAAAAATTAACAAGAAATCTCTCTAATGACACTCGATTGAGCGACACACTAACTGAGTCGCTGCTGTAAAGTAAAAATAAAACAAAATATCCTGCACTTTACCTAGAAATAGCGACATACAGGTACAGTAGCAGTGTTTCTGTGTAGAGCAGAGAGAATGTGTGTGTGTCTGTGAAGACGAAAGTAGGAGGGGTCTGTGTGTGTGTGTGTGTGTGTGTGTGTGTGTGTGTGTGTGGCACGGTGTCCAATGACACGTGCGCACACAGACACACAGAGCAGGCAAACAGCAGTCTAAGCCTTGAGCAGAGAGAAAATGGATCTTTAACCTCTCTAATGAGCACTGTACACACATGCATACAGACACAAAATAAAATATGTTTTACGCACACACACGTGGTCACAGTGTTATAGTAAACAGTACACGCGTGCATGGATGTTGATTATACCAGTAAGAGACGAGCACTAAGACCCAGCAGGGGAGACAATTACCCACAATTCCGCAGCGCAAGAGAGAGAAAAACCGTTGGCGTCAAAACAAGAAGTGCATGTGTGATATTCAATTCAATTCAATTCAATTCAATTCAATTCAATTCAATTTTATTTATATAGCGCTTTTAACAATGGTCATTGTCTCAAAGCAGCTTCACAAAAATTAAAAAAAAAAAAAAAAAAATATATATATATATATATATATATATATATATATATATATATAGAGAGAGAGAGAATAATTATATATAAAATAATAAATAAATAAAATTATAATAGAAAATAAATAAATAAAAACAAATAATAATAATAATTTTAGAAAAGAAAATAATTGGAAGTGTGCATGTGTGAGAAAAATGTGCAGATAATAATGAGACGAATGAATGAAATTTCTCTGATGAGCAAGCCAAGGGTGACGGCGACGGTGGCAAGGAAAAACTCCCTGAGATGGCATTAGGAAGAAACCTTGAGAGGAACCAGACTCAACAGGGAACCCATCCTCATTTGGGCGATAACAGATAGAAATGATATAACATCTTGTGTGTTGTGCAGGTGAAAATTCAATATGACAGAAATTATTTAAATTTGTCATGAAGACCAGTTCAGCATAGGGACGAGTCGGTAGGTGCAGAGGGCAGATGAGGTCTGGATCACTGGAAGCACAGGAGCAGCATGTGTAGCTCCAACCATCATAAAGCTGAATCCAGTTGGAGCTGGTCCTTCTCTGGATGCCTCAGGAACCTCGCAGGGTCGGCCTTTGTCTACTGAAGCTGGCAAAATCTCCCGATGCCTCGGGATGGGTAGAGAAATACAGAACAGATGGGGAGAATTAGCGTAGTTGCCATTCGGTATAGGTGTACTGGAGTATGAGTACTGGGATGAGTTATGTGTATGCCAGATTAAAAAGATGCGTCTTGAGTCTACTTTTGAACTGAGAAACCGTGTCTGCTCCCCGAACACTGTCTGGAAGGCTATTCCAAAGCTTTGGAGCTAAATATGAAAAAGCCCTACCCCCTTTTGTAGATTTTGAAATTCTGGGAACTACCAGAAGTCCGGAGCTTTGTGATCTTAAGGCGCGTGGTGGATTGTAGCGTATCAGAAGACTGGTTAGGTATGTGGGAGCTAAACCATTTAAGGCCTTGTATGTAAGTAATACTATTTTGTAATTTATTCTAAACTGAACAGGTAGCCAGTGCAGGGATGATAATATTGGGGTTATATGATCATATTTTCTGGATCTAGTGAGAACCCTGGCAGCTGCATTTTGGATTAACTGAAGCTTGTTTATTGATACATGATACTCAGTACTCATAAACCAAGACTTGTTCGTTTTCCAAGTCAAAATTTATTAAAAATCTTTGCTCATCTTGCAGAATACTCGCAATCCAAAGTTTCAATGTAAAGTATATATACTGTACTGTATATTTCGGGTTAATATTCAAACATCAGCATGGGGTAAAGAATGTAATTTAAAACCGGAAAGGCTACCATAATTTATTGAAGCACTCTTTACCACCACAGAACAGCATCTCAGAAAACCCAGCATGCTGACCCTTAAGATGGATGACCTACAACAGTGGAACTGCATAATGTTCCACTTCTGCCAGCCAAGAATAGGAATCTGAGGCTACAATGAGGCTACAGGCTCACCGAAACTGGATAGTGACATTTTTTCCCAATATATTACAGTACATCATCCACCATATATGCCATCTTGTACTGTCTTTCTTGAAGTCAGAAAAAACCCTGTGTGGTCTTGACATACTGTATAGTCATGCTATTCTAGCATTTCTCACACCATATAGCCTCTGTCCTTCTGCTGTCATTTCCCATTGAATTGTTCCCAGTAGCTGCCTTTGAGGTTGCTCCAGGCACAAAATCTAGAGATAAATGAGGATATTATTCATGACTGTGCCAAAGGTAATGATGATAGGTGAAATGATAGTCGACAGTAAAAGCAGAGGAGCTGTCAGAGCAAATATGGTTGATTAAGGTTTAATCATTGTTTAAAATCTAACTTTCAAGACCTTCACTGAAGTCTACAGAATTAACATCGACAGTAAGGCTGCCTTTAGTGCTGAAAGTCAAGCTGGCTTGCTTCAGTGGCTGCACTTATTAGTAATAATTTCTCAATTGTAGGCACTGATAAGTAGCTAATTAATCATTTAAGCATGTTTAACCAAGTGGTATGGATGGTATATAAAGCATCAGGTATCATAAACGATAAATGATGTGAATAAAGAAATAAGAAGAAAATGAGAGGGAGTGTTTTGTTCTTGGAAATGAATCTACTGTATGTCGGGGTGATGTGATGCTGCATGACATAAAGGCACTTTCATCTACTGTGTTGAAAAAAAAATCTGTATGTTAAATCCTTAGTGTGAATACAGCTACCATTGTGAATTTTGTAACTTAACTAATTTACATTACACAACAATAGTGAATTACATTAACTTTCAGTTGGCAGCTAGGGTAAAAGTAGATTAGTACGGCTCACAGTACTGGAAAGAGGAGAGAGCAACTCGCTGCCAAATCCCACATTTAAAATCAGCACTTTCAGCGAAAAAGCACATTTCATCTCATGTCATCTTAAACAACAGGTTGTCTCCTTAGTAAATGTCCCTAGTAAGTTGTTCTGAATTACCGTCCACGTTGTTCTGTTCATGGCTAATGTGAGCTACAAAGCTAGCTAGCTTCTAACACAAGGCTGAATCCCAAATCCCTCTATAACCCTGATCAAGGCATACTTGGCATGTGTAACAATAATGTTCAGTTCAAAGGGAACTGCGAACAGTGTAGAGACCGAGTGAACAAAAGGTCCTCATTTCACCGGAAAAGGGAATGAAAAACGTCTCATGAGTCATTGCATTTCGCTGGAACGTGAAAAAAATTAGGCCCAAAGAAATTATTTATATATTTATTATCATTATTATCGAGGCCGACATCATTTTAAAAAGACACACTAATTGAAAGTTTTATTTAATCAAGAAATCCTTAGATATTATATAGGCTAGTAATCTGTCAAATAAATAAATAAATAAATCTTTAAGCAATTATTATTCATCAAGAATTTATTTACAAGTTATACACATTTCAGTAATATGTTTTATAATGGTATCATTATACCATTTGGTATCATTTTCACAGCAGCACCGACAGGTAGCCGAGGTGCTTATGTTACTATGGTGCACACGTGTTACACACGTGCAGTAGGAAGTGATGTCTGCACTGGTGACTTTGCAGGGTGTTCCAAATGGTGGAGATTTGTCGAGGGACATTCCCTACATCGACTTTCCCTGCAAACGGAGCAGGCAGTAGGGAGCACCCTGTGAAGTACACTTTGGAATCGAACGCAGTCAATGGATTGTGCACTCTAGCACACTAGATTTCCATTAAATGCTATTTGGAATTCAACTCTACAACCTAGAAGTGAACGTAGCTGATATTCTAAAGCTGAATAAGTGGAAATGTAAATAAAATCTTGTGAGATTTATAGGACTGTCCACCATCTCTATGGTTTATCCTTTTTTGCTAAGACCTTAAAACTACTTTCACCCCTGTAACCCCTGGAAGGATATGTGTTGGCGGAGCAAAATAAGTGCCTAATAATCAAACGAATCACGAACAAATCTTTTAATAATAAATGGTGTCTGTAGAACTATTGTATAAAAGCAATATCACACTCAAGGTCATGCTTCTGTACTGAATATCATCTTCAGTCGGGCTGTGACCTGGTGCCTATGACTGCATCGCAGCCGTGCCGTTATTCAGTACAACAGCACTCCCTCCTGTGTCATATTGCTTAAGTATATTATAGAAAAAGCTAGAATAGTTATTTAAGTTTTACCCACTCAGTTCACTAAGGTATAGCTCATGGTGTGTTCCTCGGTTGAGCTCTGATCAATGATCAAACCAGCATAGTACAGAAAAAAAGGATGGCGAAAGGCCACAGTGATCCCTCTGTCCCGACTCAGAGCATCAGTGTCCTCTCAGAGCTGCGCTAAATTAAAACAACCAGCATTTCATTGATTTCAGCACTGACAGGAGCCATGCATCACCTGAGGCTGGAGGGAAGAAGAGAGAGAGAAAAGGGTGTAGCTTGAAGGAAGGCATTGGGGAAGGCTCGTTTTATCCAAACATTCTCAGTGACAGTGTAGCCGAGGCTAATATTTCAGTAATTGCATGTCCAGGGAGAGTGGCTTAGGGATGCTTATGCATATATGAGGTAGGTCTAATCCACAATGAAAAGAAATTTAACATGGTGGTATTCGTTGGTTTTTTTTTTCTTTTGCCTTTTTTTCCATTCAATCTCAAGCTATAAAAAGTGGGGCTACCATGGGAACAGAGGTATATGAGCTGATTGCCTGGCTAATGACTGGCTGATCAGACAAATCACAAGGCTCCTGATTGAGGCTCTTTGATTTGAGGCAAGAAGCTCAAATGGTCTAATGGAGCAATCGGAGTTTCTCAGAGTCTGTCATTAGCTCTTGCCCAGCATGCTGAGAGCTCTTCTGTACCATTCTATGCCAATGCATGTCCAGATTAATGTATTTTCAGCATTATGTAAAGGCAAGAATAGTATAGTGCAAGTGAAATGCTTTGAATTAGGAATTCCAAATTTTGTACCATTGCATCCTGGAGCCTTGTAATAATAATAATAATTAAATAAAAAAAAAAATACACCAGTATGATTTGCATGATTTAGCAAATTTGCATGATTTTATTTTACAAATACAAAGCTACAAAATTAGATTGTGTAAGTACTCTCTCTCATTGTTGTGAAACCCCGAAATTTGTTCTGATGAAATGCACCTGCATCAGAATTCATGTGCAGGTAATTTCAATATAAATATACTTTGATGGCATGGGAGCCGGTTTAAAGAAATACATAAAAAATAGAAAAAATATCAGTATTTGGTCATAAAATCATATTCTAAGCTTTGTATATCCTACAGATTTTTTATTTTTTTTTATCATTATTAAAAATGGAAGTAATATGTCACTTCGAGCAGACTAAGGAGTCAGAACATGGTTACCTGAAGAGTAGAAGATTGGAAAACGACCAAGCACTGTTTTATTCGCCTGTCTAATTCCGCTGAATCCGTGCCTTCTGTAGCTTCAGATACATGTTCTGGCCTGACAAGAGTAAAACCAGATGTGCTTTTTTTTTGCTAGTGATGGGTTGTTTATAAATGATTCGTTCTTTTCGGAGTCTTTAACATGACTCAGAAGACTGAGTTGTCTCGGAGAGTGATTTGTTCATTTTCGACAGGGCGTGCATGCGCAAAGCATCACAAAACCTCCATAGGTTATGTATAGGAAACAAAATTAAATGGATCTTCTTAATAAGTCTTCTAGACCGAGTTGTTCGTTATTTTGTCATGTGACTCTCATAGATGCTATGCAGTGCAATAGATTCAAAAGAATGAAATATTCAAACTAGAAAATACGAGAGGTGAACTGCTCATTTTGTTTATCATAATACGTCCTTACTGTAGCTGCATTGTAATATTTTCATTACTGGAACTACAGTATAGCCAACATTTGTTTACTGTATGTACTGTACTGTATAGGTGTGTGGGATCAATTTATTGAAAATGTAACTTTTTATTTTAATTCTGAACAAAAAAGAATTAAATGAACTAAATGACTCGTTTATTTTGATGATCGAGGTTCAAAGAACCGAGTCACTAAAATAATTCAAACTTCCCATCACTGATTTCTGCTGCTGAAGCTCAGATGTCATAAGATTCACCATGTCCTGCCCTTTGAGATGCTTTTCCGCTGTTCATGGTTCTTTCAAATTTGCTTATTTGTGTTGCCATATCCATCATATTAGCTTAAATCAGTCTCATCTATGAACAATTTTCATTACCAGAACCTCCTTTTGTTGGATATTTTTTGTTTTTCACACCACTCTGGGAAAACTCTGAAGAAGATCTGAAGAAGTGATAAAATACTACAGTCACTATGATATTAATTTTACCATATTCTAATGTTTGATAAGAACATTATTAGGGAATTATTCCATAATTGCTGATTATTCCATAATTGAATGTAGCAGGTAGAGGTTTTTTCCAAATGCATGAGCTTATAATCCCAAGTAAATCAATTTCAGTCCATACAAAAGGTAAAAAAAAAAAAAAAAAAGTTCAAGCAAGGCAAATACTTGTGCAAACCCCTGTACATACAGATGCGTACATAAAGTTCAATGGTCTGACAAGCACCAGACAAGAACAAGGCCTGATAATCAGAGACAGGTGCAGGAGTCTTCCACATGCATTTTAATTTAGGTGAGAATTAACATTTATCAGACCTAGGCAGCCCGCTGCTTCTAGCACAGCACTATCTTGGTTCAAACACCTCTGATACCATACTAGGTCTCTGACAGAATTCAACACACACACACACACACACACACAGGTGAGCAATAGCAGCAGGAAGTAGCTGACATAAGCAAGAGATCTCAAGAAAGATTTACCCCGGGGAGACATAGGAACAGAAAGAGCCAGTGTCTGGGATTTCTGCATCTCCACCTACAATTAATTAAAGCAAGCCCTGAGTTGAGTGACAGGTGGCCTCTAGGCTGAGTCTGGGTGGAGAACTTCAATGAATTATGGAGCAGCTGAGTGAGCCAGTAAAACACCAGAGTGCAATCTAAACAACAATGGTGTTTCTTTCCTGTAAAATCATTGCACAAACAAATATTGAAAAATGTCCACTATTCTTATTTATAAATACAATACAAGCATTTATTATTATTCTAGTACATTTTTTCTCATAGTCATTCTATGAATTTTTCCTTCAATATTCCAAATAAATTAATTAATTGAATTGAGATTAATTAATTCACAATCATTTACTTACTGTAGTTCTCTTCTTTCTTTTCTTTTTCTATTTCTACATTATTTCTAGGCGGTGCAGTGGTGTAGTGGTTAGCACTGTCGCCTTGCACCTCCAGGGTCTGGGTTCGATTCCCCGGCCAGGCTCGATTCCCGTCTCTGTGTGCATGGAGTTTGCATGTTCTCCCTTGGTGGGTTTCCTCCGGGTACTCCGGAGGAAGTTCCTCCCACAGTCCAAAGATATTAGGTAGGCTAATTGGTGTTCCCAAATTGCCCGTAGTGTGTGATTGGGTGTGTGAGTGTGTGTATGTGTGTGTGCCCTGCGATGGATTGGCACCCTGTCCAGGGTGTACCCCGCCTAGTGCCCGAAGTCTCCTGGGATAGGCTCCAGGTCCCACGTGACCCTGAACACAGTATTAAGTGGTATAGAAAATGAATGAATGAATGAATACATTATTTCTAAAGCATCTTTAACTCCAACTGCGTCACAGAGGTTTAGTTATAAACCTTATGATGCTTTGGGAAGACACAGTGGCTTAGTGGTTATCGCTGTCACCTTGCACCTCCAGTGTCTGGGTTCAATTCCCAGGCAGGTTTGATACTTGCCTCTGTGTGCATGTTCTCCCCATGCTTGGTGGGTAACGCTCCGGGTTACTGCGGTTACCTCCCAAAGACAGGTAGGTTAAGCTAAAAGGCATTCTCAAATCACCCATTGTGTGTGAGTGTGTATGTGTGTCCCCTGCGATGAATTGGAACCCTGTCCAGTGTGTGCCACACCGCATGCCCTAAGTTTCCTGGGATAGGCTCCAGGTGCACCGTGACCATGTACAGTATACGGGATAAAACAGTATACTGTAGGCCTGGAGCTTATGGCCAGGGTACTTGGTAGACACCATGGAGCACACAAAATTTTAAAACTAGCCTAACCTGCATATCTTAGGACTGTGGAAGGAAACCCACAAACTAAAGTACTGCTGCATCAGTATCTTTAGGGACAGGTGAAGTGAGGGTGAATCAGTTGGTGGGACCAAGAACAGCACTGTGGGTCTTACCCATTATTTATACCACTTTATCCTTTTACAGGGTCACGGTGGCCTGGAGTCGATCTCAAAAGACTTAGGACACAACGCGGGGCACACCCTGGGTGCCAATCCATAGCAGGGCGCGCACACACACACACACACACACACACACACACACACACACACACACACACACTCTCTCATTCACATACTAAGGGCAATTCAGGAATGTCAGCTATCCCAATCTGTCTGTCTTTGAACTGTTGGAGGAAACCAGAGTACATGGAGGAAACCCATCAAACACAGGGGGAGAACTCCATGCACACAGACCCCGAGGTGGGAATCGAACCTAGAACCTGAAGATGTGATTAGCTAAGGAGAAATTACCTGACCATGTCCAGAAAAGACACGTATACTAAAAAATAAATATTGGTCACCACTTATAATCACGCTCATACGTTCATGTTCTTCATTCCACTGCAAGAAGTACACAAAAAAATATTAACATTAATTATGTTTTTTTTTTTTTTTTACAAATATTCATATAAAAGACATGTATATGTTAAAGTACATATACAGTAAGTATATATATTTTTGTTTTATTGTTGCTTTTTTCCCCAGAAGTTATGTAGGTGGAAACCAGTTAAATGCAAGAACATCAACAAGAAAAGGAGGGGAAAAAAGGAAGAGGAAGCAGAGCAACACATTGAATTAATTAAAGACTGGTGACATTAATAGAAACATTATGCTGGATATTAACTAACGTATTCAGATAGGTGACAAATTAAAGTGAAAGTCGTCTCTGTTGGTGGTATTTAGCTGACATGATGTGAATCCACTTATCGCATTATAGGGAAAGGTCACTGCAAATCAATACAAAGTTCTTTTGAATGATCACCTATGTCCTTTATCTCACAGCTCTAAAACATGCAGAGCTCCACTAGAGCATCTCTCTCTCTCTCTCTCTTTAGAGGAGTATTACTGAAAGAAGAAAATGCTGACCAATTTTCAGGTACATGAAAGAAGAGCCTTTGAGGGCCCTCCAGAGTGTGTGTGTGATGCTACACGGGGTGCTGGCCTTCATCTTGTCTTGCTTCACTTTAATTAGCCCAGAGAAAATTGGGCTTTTCTTCTTTCCACTCCTGGCTGCTTCTTTTGTTCTGACGTGCCTCACATGGAACAGGGCACAATGACGGTATGCGCCTCTAATGATAAAACCTAATAAAATACAGATCTAAGGTGTCCTCAGTTCCATGAAGGCACTCACTTTACATATGCTACAGAGCAAATTCGGAAGCAAGCAGTCTTTGTTTTTTGTTGTTGTTAAAGTTTCTAAAATATTAGAAGTCAAGAATAAGTCAATTTGCCAGCAAGAACCATAACACGATATGATTATTGACATCCAGCTGAGGTGGATGAAGAATTTCCAGCCACCCACAATGTACTGTACAGAATTTAGCTCCTGGGATGACACAACGATGACACCAAACAAATGGGCTTATAAAGTCGTTATCTAGCTTCTAATGTAATACCTGCTTGAATTTAATTAATAAATGTTTTGAATGCAGTATGTCAGACTCTGACTAAAGCTAAAGCAGGAGATGATGAATGAATGGGGAGCGTCAATCAACTGTACAGCATTCTAGTAGGCAATTAATGCAACCTCTTTTGATAATGTTAATTAACAAATTACTGTCCATTATCTTTGAAACAAATGTTTAACTCCACAATAAGCCATTGATGAAGCATATTACCTTAGTCAGAGAAGACCAATGTGCATGTCTCTTTATAACAGCTAATTCATCCAGGTGCAATGCTCAAACCCTTGTGGAATATTTCACGGCAGAAAAGATAGTAATGGTTATAGAGGCACTAAATGTGTCTCAGTGTCATGGTGTGAGAAAAATACTGCTGCTTCGTCATTTGTTTGAAAAATCTTTCTCCATCACCCTTTATAACGTCTTACCTTTATGGATACACTGTCATTCTGGTGTCAGGAAAGTGCAAAAGCGTGTGGTATTTAAATGTTCCAAATGTATTCGATTCCTCTTTTAACAATAGATATTGTCAAAAAGGAGCCTTACAGAAACCCAGGCGCAGATTTAGATCCCTAATGAGCAAACCAGTTGTGACAGTGGCAAGGAACTTTTTTTTTTTTCAAAAGGGAAAGTATCAGATAGATAGTCATCATTTGAAACCGTACAGTACGCAGCTGTATAAGCACATGAGTGAGCACAAAACAAGTCTTTCTGTTTGTGTAGCAGCAGCTATTACGTACAAATCCAGAATGCGATTTCATCCAGGTGAGATTATGCACATAAACTGTTTTGTGTGAAGGGCAAATCTGTAGGTTGTCCTTGCCGGGACTGTCTACAGATGATGAAGGTGAGTCAGAAGCTCCAAGCAGTAGTATGAGCATCAGGATGAATCAGGCGGTAAGAGGAGAAACAGCGGTAGAAGTGTGTCAGAAGCTAGCACTCGCATCACATCAAGCAGCATCAGGATCGCATGTACAGCTCGACTGTGGGTGTGTGTATATATGTCAGAGAGAAAGAGAGAAAGTTTATTAGGAAGTCTATTATCATGCAGTGATTTAAAATGGGGTACATTACGAATGGTGTTTCCAATAAGGTACTGTATATTTATGTGGCAATACATAATTAGACTAAATACCATTACATCAGTCAATAATGATGACCTTTTACAGGGGGAAAAAATCTATGCACATAATATTCATACATGAAGATACACAGTGGTTAAATGGTTAAATATTTGGCTGGCTAATGAGAGATATACAGTTCAGTATTAGAAACACTTGCTCATTCAAGCAGAAAAGAAATGTTTTGTTGAAGAGAGAGAGAGAGTAGCCGAGACTGCACACATAAAGGACCACACTTGTTCCTAGGATTAAGACATTTAACATTTTTCTGCGTGCATGGAGTTTGCATGTTTTCCCTATGCTTGGTGGGTTTCCTCTGGGTTTCCTCCCACAGTGCATTAGGGTAACCTGCATTTCCAAATTGCTTGTAGTGTGTTTAGTGAGTGTACTGTATATGCTTATGTGTCCTGCAATAGATTGGCAACTCATCTAGGGTGTTCCTGGCCTCATGCGCTCATGTGCATGATAAACACTATAAAGATTGAGTGATTTTTTTATGCCACATGAAGATGGTATAGTCAGTATTCGGCATCTGCACCTGTTGGTGTAATGATGTAGGATTTTTTTTATTGGAAGCCCTTAACACCTATGCACAGTGGCGGACTGGCCATCTGGAGTACCGGGAGTTTTCCCGGTGGGCCGTCAGTACGCCCAGTGCCCAGTCAGTACGCAAATATATAAAAAATGACGGAAACCATAATATTGCATCTCGCTCCTACTCATATGGATGAGCACGTCGATCGCACGGACGCCGACGGCAAAGAGCATGTTGTTGCGGGAGAGAGAGGTTGATTTACGACAGTTGTTTACGGGAGTGTAGTCCAGTGCGAGAGATGCATTGTGGGTCTGGTGTGTGTGAATGCGAGATGTAAGCTGGTATATAGAGCTTGAGTTTTCTTTTCTTTTCAGTAGTTTTTAGTTGGATTTAAGTGCAGGATCCACCCGAAAGTTTGTACTATAACCTGACAATGCAGCAAATAAAAGAACGGGCATCGAGCAGTTTGTCCATCTCATCAGTACACGAGCATGAATTAACGAGCTGTTACGCTGCCATGAGCAACATTAAAATAAAGCGGAGAAGCTAACAGCGTGTTTATGTTACCGCGCATGCAGATGTTTAGACCTCCCTCAATATTAACTAGACACCTTCACTTTTAATTTACGGAGGGAGAGATATCTCGATGCAGCGAATTTCTTTGAGTAAATTAATAATAATTTCAATGAATGAAAAGGAGGAAGAAGAAAAGGTGACGCTGAAAGTTACACCAAAATAAGAAAAAGTTTTAGAGGTAAATGCTGTGAAACGCTTCAAATGTACAGATTCTGCCTTTGTTGTGAAGAAAAATTATAGGTCCGCAGGCTCTGATGGCTCTAACATCACGGTCATTTACATTACAATCACAATCAACCTGAACAGGTAAGCTGGAATAAAATCAGTCGCAGCATTAACTCGTGCTAGTGATTATTATGGTAGACAATTCAAAATAATGTTTCTCAGCCTTATTTCAAATTAATATTGAATACCATAATAATTAAAATAAGTTTGTGTTTACTAGCGTAAGCTTATGTTGCCACTGATTTTACTTCAGCTTACCTGTTCATTTTTATTGCCATTCTTTTTAAAATATTGTATTTATAGATTTATATATAGATTAATATACAGCTTATTGGTTGTCTTGATGTTCTTTCCTTTGTTTCTTTGTTTTACTAATATGACCCAAATCAAAGCATTGATTTCTGTATTGTGCTATATTTTTATACTTGTAACTGGTGTTAAAAATGTATCTCTACATTAATAAGCCAATGTATTGGCAGCTCAGATGTGGGCTGCTGTGGGCCAGAAAGTCCACGGCCACGTTTTGGTCCCAGTCCACCCCTGTCTATGCACATAATATTCATACATGAAGATACACAGTGGTTAAACAGTTAAACATTTTAATCATCACACAGTTTAACCATCATACATCATTTGAATCCCATATCAATTGCTGATCATATTCATTTACACAACTTATAACACATACTGTACCACCATGATAAAAAGTCACAAAGCGCAAATTGTCTTAAACCACCCCCTGGATTCTGCTAATATGAGTTTACAGTATGTGTGTGTGGTACTATGTACATAACTGTGTGTAGCTAAATTTATAGCTAGACTCGCCAGTCCATTCTCCTTGTGATTTGACATTGTGCAGGGTGCCTTGGGATGTGTAGTTAATTATTGCTAATGAACTGCTCCCTATAGCTCCTCCTGCTGCTGTCTGCATCATGCCCTGATTAAAATATCCATTTGAGCACTGAGTATTCGAGCTAGCTTTTACTTCATTATACTGCACCATGAGTAATGCCTAATTGGTCATTGGTTGATCTAGTAGATCCAAAGCAAATTTAATGAGTTTCACCCTTAAGTATGGCATTATTCATATAGTACAGCAGTATAACATCAAGTCTTGTGTCCCCTATAGACATATGCTGGATTTGGGGGGGACTAGAAATAAGCCCAAGCACTAGTAATACCATCATCACTCATAGTTAGCAGTGACCAAATACAATCAGAGCCATATCAGCTCCTTGCTTGGTTGACAGCCATTGAAGGGTATCCATATAGCTACTAATGGCCAGTGATGGATGGATTGTTCCTCTGGACCTGGTATTGTATTCGTCTCTTTCCCTCTGTGAGTGTGTGTGTGTTTTTTTTTTCTTTCCCCAATCATTTCCCTTAAGACTGCCTGTTGATGCTCCATGCAGCTGCTAGATAGTAAATGATTTCCTGTCTATGATAAATACTCTGGGGCGCTTTTATTTTTTGGCTGAAATCTACTGCATCATTTGGCTCCATTGACTGACCCACAGACTGCAGCTTTCCCATTCATTGTTTTCCCTCTTTCAGTAAAAAAGGGATGATCATATTTAAGCATTGGGCGGAAAAAAGGTATCATAAACATAAAAGCAGTTTCATAAAATCTGTTTTCATAATTGGATATTAGGTCCAATAGAGAAAAGCCACATGATGTTTTAACAAAATCCTGTGGTCTTGAATTAAAGAAAGAGTTTTGCATGAAAGGTGGGGTCAGTTTGTAGTACTTGGCATAGGGCTCCTTACCTTCTGGCACTTTTTAATAAAACACTGCTAAAACTCTGGTCTCAGCAGCTTATATGAACCAAACCTTCTATTTTATGAACCAAATATTGTACTAGGCGGCACGGTGGTGTAGTGGTTAGCACTGTCGCCTTGCACCTCCAAGGTCCGGGTTCGATTCCCGGCCAGGCTCGATTCCCGTCTCTGTGTGCATGGAGTTTGCATGTTCTCCCTTGGTGGGTTTCCTCCGGGTACTCCGGAGGAAGTTCCTCCCACAGTCCAAAGATATTAGGTAGGCTAATTGGTGTTCCCAAATTGCCCGTAGTGTGTGATTGGGTGTGTGAGTGTGTGTATGTGTGTGTGCCCTGCGATGGATTGGCACCCTGTCCAGGGTGTACCCCGCCTAGTGCCCGAAGTCTCCTGGGATAGGCTCCAGGTCCCACGTGACCCTGAACACAGTATTAAGTGGTATAGAAAATGAATGAATGAATGAATACATTATTTCTAAAGCATCTTTAACTCCAACTGCGTCACAGAGGTTTAGTTATAAACCTTATGATGCTTTGGGAAGACACAGTGGCTTAGTGGTTATCGCTGTCACCTTGCACCTCCAGTGTCTGGGTTCAATTCCCAGGCAGGTTTGATACTTGCCTCTGTGTGCATGTTCTCCCCATGCTTGGTGGGTAACGCTCCGGGTTACTCCGGTTTCCTCCCACAGTCAAAAGACATGCAGATTAGGCTAATTGGCATTCCCAAATTGACCATAGTGTGTGAATGAGTGTGTGTGTGTGTGTGCTCTGCGATGGATTGGCATGCTGTCCAGGGTGTACCCTGCCTCGTGCCCTGAGTCTCCTGGGATAGGCTCCAGGTCCCCGCGACCCTAATACAGGATAAAGCGGTATAGAAGATGAATGAATGAATGAATATTGTACTCCACCAATGAGGCAGTGGGTGTGTACTGTGTGTATTAGGCATAATAGCTAACCTTTATTAAAACCTCCACCACTAAGTACAACATTAAACTCTGGTTTTAAAAGCCTTTTTTTTAATTAATTAAGCCAATTAAATTTTTTTTTTCAAGCACCACAACGTAGAAGCATGATTGCAGTAGGTGCGTTGATTAAAAAAATTCATTAAATTTAAACCATTTCAGCCTACAGACCCTATGTTTGACACCTCTGAAACAGTTGATAACAGACAAAAGTGTATCATTATAGAACCACCCACACAGAGTAACTCCTGTCAATCAGAAGCCTCTTCGATTTTACTTTGCTGTTTTTACCAGAATTTAAAGAGTGTGGTTCATCCATTAAGACTATGCTCATGTTACCAGCCTGAAGTGACTCAGAATGTATGTTTTTTTTTTATTACCCTAATGTGACACAGATCTGGGCCTGTATTCACAAAGCTTATTAAGCCTAAAAGTCACTTCTAGTGACGAAATTCTAAGAAAATTCTTAGGATTGTGACATTTGCTTAGAATTTCCCTTAAATTTATGACTAAATGTTAGTATAGGTAAAACAGTTATCTAATACACGGTCATGCGACATGAATGAGAATGGTCAGATAGGAATTCATTTCACTTTTTGCTCCATAGCAGCGCTAATGATGGCTGCTAAAACACCTAAAGTAAGACATCTTGCTTCCTGTCTTTCTTCTTCTGGACCTCAACTAATCCAGCCAACTTTCTGCTTGCCGTCCTCTAATAGCAAGATCCCTGAGCATATTTTGACTAAAATCCATTGAAATGAATGAATCATGAATAAGATGTGTTTGACCTTGAGCAAAGATGTATCGATGTGTGCATGTGTGAGATTTCAGAGGACAGGCATGTACAGTATAGTCACTAAAAAAGTCACTTGTAATTATGAATGTGAACCATCATGACATGCAAATCTGATCTGACCAGAAAAGTCACAATAAACAGTGTAGCTTGTAATATAAACCTATGACTGGCTTTGGCCTAAACTGCTGGAGGTGCAAGGGAAAAAGTACCATTTGTCATTTACAATAAAAAATAAAGCAAGAACTCTTGCCTAGATTTTAAACCAAAGAGTAAATCTGATCTTCATCAAAAGTAACTTTGTAAATTTATATCATTTTATGAAACACAGGATCCAAAATGAAACATTTGACAAAATGATTTTGTGTTTAATAACAAGAGTTTTTTTTAAAGACTTTTAATCCTTAGAAGGGCGACACAGTGGCATAGTGCTTAGCACGGGTTTCTTCCCACAGTCCAAAGACATGCAGTTTAGACTAATTGGTGTGCCCAAATTTCTCAGAGTGTGTGAATGAGTGTATGTATGTGCCCTGCAATGGATTGGCACCCTGTCCAGGATGTACCCCACCTCGTTCCCTATGTCTCCTGGAGTATACTGTTTGCTCCAGACCCCTGTGACCCTATAAGTGGAATAGATAATGAGTGAGTGAATGAGTGAGTAATTCTTAGTATTTATGTTTTCCTTCACATTTGACTAGCACCATGTGATAGCTACAGTACTAATCCCATGGATCTTAATCCAGTCCAGACATTTACCCTTTCACACTCAGCTGAACACTGACACACCGGTTTCTATCTTTGTTCCAATCATTCTCACTACTTAAAGTGTCTCTAATCATATTTTTCTCTTACTCCTACCTTGTGACAGAGTCTGATCAGCTCAGACACTTATTTTAGAATTTGACATTTTAAAAAGTAAATTTCATTGCCCATTCGTCTTCCAGATCATCAGCTTATCATTATATATTTTTTTAAACAGGCCATGTTATCATATACAGTACTGTAGATAATCATTCATTCATTCATTTTCTATACCGCTTAATCCTGTGTTCAGGGTCGCGGGGGACCTGGAGTCTATCCCAGGAGACTTCGGGCACTAGGCGGGGTACACCCTGGACAGGGTGCCAATCCATCGCAGGGCACACACACATAAACACACACTCACACACCCAATCACACACTACGGGCAATTTAGGAACGCCAATTAGCCTAACCTGCATATCTTTGGACTGTGGGAGGAAACCGGAGTACCCGGAGGAAACACACCAAGCACGGGGAGAACATGCAAACTCCATGCACATAGAGACGGGAATCGAGCCTGGCCGGGGAATCGAACCCAGACCCTGGAGGTGCAAGGCGCCAGTGCTAATCACTACACCACCGTGCCGCCTGTAGATAATCAGTAAACCTAAAACAAAAAAGGTCTGTAAATCTGCCATTGTCTGCCAGTTTGTCTATATTGACAAACCCTTGCTTGCTAGTTACCTTAATACGTCTACAGTAGTTTCACAGAAAACAAACAGCATACAGTATGTCCTGCTTAAAGCAGATGTACTCTAAATCGAATACAGGTTTCATGAGAAAACCAACATTCTACCTTGAAAGAAGTGAAACTATTGGAAAATTGTGCGCATACATTCTTTACAGCGTAATTCACATGACACGCACATTTCTCGGAATGATTAGACAATAAACTTTCATGGCCACATGTGTTCCATCGGGCAGTCATTTCTCTCTCTTGCGTGCTCACTCTCTCTATCTACACTCTACCTGTGCCCACCATCCGGTAGATTCACCTTATAATTCAGTAATTAAACATTCCAGCATGGTTATTGTTTTATCGTTCTCTGCAGGGGATTTTCTTTTTGTTATTTTTTTTAAGGTTGTACATTTTTTATGAAAAAAAGGGGGGGAAAAGTATTAAAGTTATTTGAAGCTCATCGTTTTCTGCCTCTGCCATCTGGCATGATTTCTGATCATGTGAATACCAGCTGAGAGGGCACGATCCAGAGCTTTTAGTGTGCCATGCTGCATGGTGGTTTAATGCACAGTGACGGCGTCATTCAGGAATACCTATTCATGGCAGCTAATTCATCAACACACTGATAGCTTACATACAGGCAGCATAATTTGGTCCCACCTTAAATAGGGCTCATTGGCAAATGATTTATGACTATGTCACCACTCAGGAAAAAAAAAAAAGAAAAAAAGTCTGTTGGGTGAAGGTATGTTAGCTTGTGACCTGGATTCAGTACAGCAACATTTTGATAGGACAGTGTTCAATACATACAATATACAAACAATATGTCTTTGTTATGTTTTTGGAAAGAAAAAAGGAAGCATGAAACAACATCAGAATGAATACCACGCACTGTTAGGTTATTAATTCAAAAAGCAATATTATGTTCTGAACAGTTTGAGATCCAAAGATGGGAGCACTCCAGAGCTGATATAATAGTCAGGGTTGAGGTGGATCCAGAGCCTATGCCATCATCAACACTTCATGTGAAATGGGAATATATCCAGAATGAGATGCCAGTCCATCACAGGACCTTCAGAAAACTAAGTAACACACTCCAGACAGCCAATAATACAAGATGAAGGAATTGTGAGTCTGTAAAGCAGGTCCAGAATAGTTCAAATGAGCCAAATACTAAGTTTGAGTGACCATCAGAATATTAAAATCCATTCACAGTGCTACTTTTCTGACAATCCTCTTCATCTGTTGAAGTGTGTAGTAATATCACAGTCAGGCTCAGCTAAGCCTTGCACACAGTGAGGAGTAATGGGTAGTACTGAGCACACAGTGGCAGTCCCATGCCCCATTGGCCAGCCAGCATCTGACAGTGGACACCAGCCATCAGCTGTCTCTTTCACCAAATGTGTTTTTCCATTCCCTCAGCATGAACCATGTCTTCAGATTTCCAATGGCTCCTAGTTTAGTCTTCTTCCCTCAGGCTTCAAATTCACAGGCCATATCCCTGTCATGCCTCCTTTCAGAAATCAGTTGCAAGCTGAACAGTACAGTACCTACAGTATAATTTCACCCTCACTCAGTTAATCCGGCTTCCGTTCCATTAAAGGTTGTACAGTAGTTTTAGCTAGGTGAACAAGAAGCATTTACCAAACTACTCTACCATTAAGCTGTCATCTGAGCAGGGTTTAGAAATAAATCAACTCACAGCCCCTAATTCATCCCTGCCATTTTATCTGACCTCCACGGTATTACAATGAGACATCCAATCCTGATAGCTAAATATTTAGTAACCAATCTGGGAGGTGTATAAAGAATTAAAACAGCAAGCTTATTAATGGCTTTGCTGTTTGAAAGGCTTTAATTACTCAAGAAAGCCTGGAGTTCTGCGGATTTGCCCCGGGCTTGTCAAGGCAAAAGGACTCTGAAGCAAAACATGGTTATTTATGATGGCTAGCCGGAGGAAATGCAGATATATATAATTTCCCCATAACATTATCGTCCAGTAAACTCCCCGCACAAATCATACCTTTTTTGCCATCGTAAGTCACTGCTAAGTCAAAATAAGTGATTCCTTTTGTTTTTTTAGTGCACACATTATCCAGATTTTTTAAAAATATTTCCAGTACTCTGACTCTTCTTACCTCTGGTTGTATCAGTTAGCCAAAGACCTCCTGTTTGCTTACTCAGACTTTTTTTCTCCCTCCTCCGCGCTCCCAGATTTCCAGCAGCCCACTAGTGTTTTTAATCAATAGAGTTCAGTGGAGGCCCCAGGGGAGCAAGGCATGGTAGGTGAGGAGGTTAATGTGCTGGCAGTTTCAGATACGCCCGTGACATTTCAATCCAGCATCTGTTTTTATCGGGACTGATTTAAAAGGTGGCTGACGGTGCTGTGTGGGCTCTGAAAACTGTAGCTCCACACTATGTGTGGTCCTGAACACCAGAGGTGTATTTCACTATGGAAATGTCACCTCCGAGTGGAGCATGTGAGAAATGCAGAGAAACACCGGTACCTTCTAATCCGCCTGTTTGATTTGATTCGCTTTGACATGTACCGTGGAGTAACATGTTCAACAAGGACCCACAAGTGCAAGGGTGCTTGTGAAAAAAGAAATTCAGTTCACAATAAATGATTAACATAACACACATATATATATATATATATATATATATATATATATATATATATATATATATATAGAGAGAGAGAGAGAGAGAGAGATGTAGTAAATACAAATATACTACTAGCCATGGTTCATTATCTACTAGGTACTGTATTATTAGAAAGCTTTCCAGAAAGGTTCCAATGCACAAGATTTTTACTTTAATACATTTACATTTACATTTAGGTATTTGGCAGACGCTCTTATCCAGAGCGACTTACAAAAAGTGCTTTAAAGTTTACATCATTGGATACATACTTACACTGGGTTAACTAGCTTATCTTAATACAAGACACGGTGGTTAAATTTGGCTAATAGTGTGTAGTATAATATATACACAAACCGGATTCCAAAAAAGTTGGGACACTAAACAAATTGAGAATAAAAACTGAATGCAATGATGTGGAGATGGCAAATCTCAATATTTTATTTAGAATAGAACATAAATCACGGAACAAAAGTTTAAACTGAGAAAATTTATAATTTTAAGGGAAAAATATGGTGAATCAAAATGTCATTGTGTCAACAAATCCCAAAAAAGTTGGGACAAGGCCATTTTCACCACTGTGTGGCATCTCCCCTTCTTCTTACAACACTCAACAGACGTCTGGGGACCGAGGAGACCAGTTTCTCAAGTTTAGAAATAGGAATGCTCTCCCATTCTTGTCTAATACAGGCCTCTAACTGTTCAATCGTCTTGGGCCTTCTTTGTCGCACCTTCCTCTTTATGATGCGCCAAATGTTCTCTATAGGGGAAAGATCTGGACTGCAGACTGGCCAATTTCAGTACCCGGATCCTTCTCCTACGCAGCCATGATGTTGTGATTGATGCAGAATGTGGTCTGGCATCTCGTTGAAAAATGCAGGGTCTTCCCTGAAAGAGATGACGTCTGGATGGGAGCATATGTTGTTCTAGAACCTGAATATATTTTTCTGCATTGATGGTGCCTTTGTGAAAGCACCATGGGCACCCAAGGTTCATTTATGCACACAGGGACCAAATGCCATCCTGCCTGTATGGCAATCCTTCATAGAAACCGATGCAGCACAAATTTCTGAAGTCATTGCTGGCAATGATAGAAAGGTATTAGGTGTAATGGGGCTTGGCCTGCAAAGAGTTCAAGGTTGTTCATACAGTAAATCGAGCCAGACAAACAAGTCTGATACACAGAGGCTCCACCCTTACAACCCAGAGCACCCAAAAGATACATCCTGGTGCCAGACATGACAGCACGCCCCTAGTGGTCTTGTGAAGATATGTGCAGGTGAAAGTTCAATTTAACAGAAGTTCTTTAGACACATTTTTCTCACACACACACTTCCAAATATTTTCTTTTCTAAAAACTTTGAAGCTGCTTTGATACAATGACCATTGTTAAAAGCGCTATATAAATAAAGTTGAATTGAATTGAAGATATCCCTCAAGGGGTAAGAGCTGCCTCGGTGGTACAAGGGAATCCTGCACAATAACAGGCTTAATGTTTTACATAGTAATGTTTTACAGTTAATATTTTGGGAAATGAGACCAAGGAAATTAGTTGCATGCAGGCAGGCACAACCGGAAAAAAAAATCTGACTGTGTGAATGGGGTTAAGTAAAATTGAACGTTGATTAATCAGAGCTGAAGCTGAGGAACAGGGCCATGTTGATAGTCTTGGCATTTTTATCTCTGGTCTGGCTTCAAATATCTCCAGGGGACATAAGGGTAGGGTTTATCCTAAAAGAAAAAGAAACAGCACTTTGTTTGCAGCACTTTTCGATTTTTTTGTGTGCATTTAACATCTTTTTCTTACTTTCCACAGCAGAATAAATATCATATGAAGTAAAAAGGATCATTATAATATGATAGGTGACAGAAAGATTGGTTCCGAGTTTCAGAAAGAGACTGAGGGTAGTGGTAAAGGGCAGAGAGCACAATAAAAACTGTGAGAGAGAGTGTAAGAATAGCTAACTAACTTATAATTATTTGGTGCAGATTAGCAGCAGAGAGACTCAGCCTGCCACTTAAGATTCGTTTGATATGATATGAAGTACATTTGATATGACCGCTTCTGCACCAGCTGCAATTACCAGAGGAACAACAGGCACAGTGTAAATAGACTGCAGCTTAAATGTTCCCTTTTCATTCTTCTCATTCATTGCTGATATTGTCTGCAAAATGTCAATTATCAAGAAAAGAGAGGTGCAGTGGAAGAAAAGAAGGCTGGAGGAGGAGGTGGTGGCTCGAGTGAATACTAATGTAACCCTGAATTTATTTATTTTTTTCCCCATATCTGTAATGGAAGAAAGCATGGTGTAACGTTTGGAACTGCATTTGGATGTATAGCAGTATAGCAAAGATTGTCCCCTCTTTGAGCTTTGAGCCTCTTGACAACCAGAACATATGACTCAAGCAGAACCTTTTTTAAATAGCTCTTTACAGAAAGACATGGGTATGAAAGCAAGCCAGATACTGGCTAAAATGAAATAATGTAAGACCTGAGCTAATTCATTTGAAAGGTGAAATAAGTAGGATGGGCATGTGTGTTAAAATATTTAAATGGGAAAATAGGTTACCATTCCAGCATATTGATATTGCTTCTAAATGTATGTGCAGGGGTAGTTCAGTGGTTAAGGCACGGGCTTAGTGATGGGAAGTTTGAATCATTGTAGTGATTCGGTTCTTTGAATCTTTTTTTTAAATAATTTAGTTCACCTCGTTCTTTTGATCAGAAATAAAATAAAATGTTAAATTTTCAACAAACAGACCCCCATTATGTCAACATACACAAATTTCGGCTATAGTTCCAGTAATGAAATATTACAATGCAACTAAGGACACATGAATAAACAGAATGGGCAGCTCACCATCATATCTTCTAGTCTGAGCTGTTAATTTTTTTAATCTATTGCACTGCATAGCATCTATGGGAGTCACGTGACAAAAGAATGAACGATTCAGACCAAAAGACTCAAAGGGATCTACTCATTTCTGTTCCTTGTACATAACCTACAGAGTTTTTTGCGATGCTTTGCGCATACAGTACACGTCCAGTAGAAAATGAACAAATCACTCTCCGAGACTACTAATTCTTCTGAGTTACGTTAAAGACTCATTCAAAAAGAATGGACTACATTGGACTACTAATCAGAAGGTCCCTGGTTCAAACCCCAGCACCCAAGTTCCCACTGTTGGGCCCTTGAGCAAGGCCCTTAACCCTCAACTTGATAAAATGGCCCTCTACCAAATGTCATAAATGTACATTGAGGCATATAAAGTGTATCAGTATAGGTTTTTATGGTATTTGGATTTAAACCCTGCAAGTGTCAGACCCTGTACTTTTTGTTGTTGTTGTTCTTTTTCAAGCCTCACCACTCTACTACTGCCTTCAGGGACACTGGGAAAAAAAAATCTGGGAGTAGAAATGCCCGATTCGGCATGGCATGTGAATTCTGACTCTGACAGTTCCTCAGCCTCAGCTACAGCACTCGAGTATATAACTATTCCCAACTAAACTTTTTTGTTTGTATATATATATATAATATTTATGTTTTTATATGTAATATTCAATTTTTCATTATTTTTTATCCTTTCTAAAAATCTGAACAAGCTACAGTAGTATGCACATTTTAAAACACCTTGTAATTAGAAAACACTTGTGATAAGTAACCTTGATTAGTCAGTTACTGTACTGAATACCGAATGAAGAAATGGTGTTGCATAGTGATAGAGTTTTATGGTAATGAGCATAGTCTTTGTTTATACTACTCGCTCATACTAGCATATGTGTAAATCTCTTGATCCTAATGCACACCTGTGAGCGTTTCCTGAATAGAAGAATACCTTTATACAGTATATAAGAAATGCAGGAATCTTAAAAAAAAAACTTCTAATAATCTATCAATGTTTGCTTACTTTTCTCCCTGTTAAGAAACACTGAATCGCCCCAAGGCTTCTGCCTTATTAAAGTTCAAGTCTTATATGAGAAAAGGTTTAACTAAATGTATCTACAACCTTCTCTTTGCAATAAACTCCTTTGTGAAATAGCAACCCAAATAGCATCTTTGAGTTAAAAAAAGGGAAACTAATAAATATTTCCAGCCTCTATCAGTGTGCATTGCCTTGATCTTTCCCTAAAGGACAAAAAGCTGGGTAAACATCATGAAAAATTGAAGGGAGGAATCTCAGCTGACTTGCTAATGTAGCAGCTGCTGAGAGACCAAAACGCTGCGTGGGTCTCAGAGGGACCTTATCCCAATGCGCCATTGCAATCTGCTCCATTTATGCATGATCGACAATAGCCAAACCTAAAAACAAACAAACAAAAAAAAAGGAAAAAGCAGTGATAGGACTAAAGTCAAACAGGTGGCTATGTGCCACCAAGCTGAGCATGTTGAAGTGCAACAAAGCGTTGTTTGACTCATTCGGGCCAACTCATCTGTGAAGGCTCGTGAGATTGGTACATTATCATGCTTTTGGTGTATGAAAAAAAAGAGTGGTGTTCTGCAATCTGTGTCCTGTAATGGTGTTCATTATTTGTGCTAATTGTTTGTAAAGATTATGTAAAGATAATGACTATGATGCGGTGAAACTGTAGTGATCTCTCAGCCATAATACATTCTATATATGACTGTACTGTATGTGTCTATATGTCTTGTCTGTATATATAAATGTTTTTCACATTTTTAGTAACCTAAAAAAAAATCATGTTAGATGATAGTTATGACTATCGAGTAATAATTATTTCCCCGTATATTTCATCTTTAAGAACATGTTAGTCCAAGTCATCTCCCTAATGAACCTCAATGTACATTAATTTCGGTCTCCCACACACCTAGAGTACACAATCCATGGACCTTTAGCTTTTTTTTCGAAAACATACTGATATCAAATGGTTTGGAGTATACAGGAAGCAAGAAGCGCTAACATGAGATATGAATGCAAACATATGTGTGAATGAATGTGAAGTTCACTCAAGCCAAACATACATACTGTTATGCAGCTGTAATGAAAAGTGAGCTAGAATCAGAATCAGTAGCTGACACGCTACCAAAAAAAAAAAAAAAAAAATATATATATATATATATATATATATATATATATATATATATAATTATTTTTTTTTTTTTTTGGTAGCTTGTCAGCGCTTCTGGCTTGCAAAATTATTTATATATATATATATATATATATATATATATATATATATATATATATATATATATATATATAAATAAATAAACACACTATATATATGTTAATTATACAAGTGATTTGTATCTTACATTTTTTTACCATTTCCCATTATAAGATCACAATGGTGTTTTATATACAGTGTATATATACAGTTTGGTAATTATTTATAAGCATATAAATTAAAGAAATATTATATAATAAGCAATGGCCATCATACCAGTTATTGACTTAATTTCATCACTTTACTGCTTTTTATAGTACCGTATTTCTTTTTATAATGCACAGTAGTGTAAATACAAAATGTGTTAATGATAATTATAATAGTAATAATATTAATAATAATAATAAGAAGAAGAAGAAGAAGACGAAAATGGAAAAGAAAACCAACGAGGAAAATACAACAAAATTTTCAAGAACAATCAAAACTTTTCCCAAGATATCTTCACATTTGTTTGTTTGTTTTTGTGCTTTAAAATTGAATTAAACCCTATGTAGGATTAGTTTTACATTGGATGTTGAGTTAATGTAATTAGTGTAATGCAATTATGTCCAAAAATAGTATTTTATTCTAATCCAAATCTATCCCATCAGATATTCTTCTTCTGGACTCTGCATGTTGGCATCTGAAAATATTATAATGCTGCATAAATAATCACGGGTAATGTACTATAAATCCTGTTTGAACTGACATTAACAATTTTCGCAACTATTTCATAACATCCTGTCGGGGAAAAAATAAATAAATAAATAAGCTCACTCTAATCTATGATCTGTGGCCAAAACCATGTGAATCAATCAAATACACCAGTTTTTCCAGAACTTTATCCAGTTTGAATAATACTTTAAAACTAATCATGTTATAATATCTATGTGGCCAGTATTAAAATGTACAGTCATTGTGCTTATAATAATAATAATAATAACAATAAGCTAATATGTCAACAGAATTGCTCTTGAATAAGTGATTAATAATCCACTACCTTTAACCATAATAGCACATGTGAATCTTTAGTGGCCTTTAATTTGCCTAAGCAAACCAGGGACAGGTGCTTAACCATTCCCTCGATGTAATCAATACCTGGAAAAAAAAAAAGCAATCAATAATGATCTTGATCCTGTGAGCAGTAGAACTCACCAGGAGATAAAGCAAGTAAATCTGTTCCCTCTGGAACTTGCAGTATGCAGTAAAATCGGCGAGAATAACAGAGTCGTAAATCAGACGCTCTTACAGCAGCGAGCAAGACAGCAATGTGTTTTTAGTGCTGTATGCCCGTGTGTGTGTGTGCGTGCTCATGAGCCGGGGTTGGCCATAAATGAACAGTTTCGTGTGTGCATTATTAACAGCGTCTTGTGACATTCCATTTCAAACATCACTTAATGAAATGCATTTGCAGATAGTTCAGTCACCAGTCGAGTATTTACTGCTTTAATGAAACTACTGACAGAATAATAAAAAAACACAGGAAACAGATACATTACAAGTATTTGCCTCCGTCTCCACGCTGCATGATGGGTTGGCCTGTTCTCCTTCAGAAGAGCCATAGCTTCTGCCTTTGTCACCTTCATTTCATGGAGCTTTTGATCAGCTCCTGACAGGTGTAGCACTCTTGTCTGTGATCAGGTGTGTGTGTGTGTGTCTGTGTGTGTCACAACTAGGCCATTGTTGTATCTTGACGCAACAGCGTGTCCCAGATCCATCCTGAGCTCATGAAGGAATGTCACACTCATTTAAGAGACACACTCCTGTTTGTCGAGCGGTTCAACCTCTTGATATCATACTGTATGTAGCATGAATAGCGTTGTGCAATCTGACTAGGTAGGAAGGAACGAATCTAATCCAGAGTAAATTTATCCTTCATTACATTTGGAATTGTGGTCATGTCGATCATTTTCCAAATCATAAAAAGTCATCTCTTAAACTGTAGTGACAAAGGCTTCAGTCCACTTGGCTCAATGACGTCATTATAAAATATACAGTATTGAAATGAAAGTAATTTTAAATCAAGCCAACCAATAATTTGTTATTTCTACGCAATAGTCAATATTTAGTACAGACCAAAAAAATTTCAAAGCCTGCTGGATCTGAAAGTCAGAAAGACGTTTGGTGTTGCTTGTTCAATTCATTCCTGCTTGAATGCTTCCTCAAGGTCATGTCCTATATAGTACTTGAGTTCTTGAGTGGTATTGCCGTCTTCACCATTGTCCAGCAGTTTTCTGAATACCCTTATCACATACTGTAGGCAGTTTTTCAGTTAATTAGCACAACTTTTTAACCAGATATGCTCAAGCTAATTTGTGAAATCATGTGTTTTGTGCACAGGGACAGCTACTGTATATAAGCAATACATGGCATATGGTTTTAATGCTTTTGCCAACAGCGTATAACCTCAAAAAGCTTGTCTTTTAAAATTTATGTAAATGTGATATGGTTCAATATGGCATACCTAAAATACCTACAAACCAAATTGTATTAAAATCAGTTTTTCACAGTTAAAAATAATACTAAATTAATTATCATTGCAATAATAATAATAATAATAATAACAACTTGTGAACTTTTCAAACTCATTATCCTTAACGAATTAACTTCCCAAAATGTAAATGATTGATGTATTTACATTGTTGTGATTTAATAATGAAAAACAAAGTGTGCATTTCTTAATAGTACATTTTCTTGATTAAACAATAAAAAAAATTTCAAACAAAGTAATTCCTTCAAAAGTCTTTCCTTTGATAGTCTCCTCAAAGTGACAAAAGGGCTTTTCAATTCTAATAACATCAATAAACTTGATATTTAAAAATAAGGTTTGAAGTGGTATCCCTGTTAAATTTGCAAAGCCTCATTTGCATAAAAAAATGTCAATTTCTAAATTATCAGGAATGTCAAAAACTGAAAAATGTTATCTATTAATGAAGTATGGAACTACATACTCCGGTCAAGCTGAATATTTGATGAGTGTTTTGATGTTTGAATGCACAACTGTGAATGGAAATAAAAGCTGATTTAATTGGGCACATGATTGAATTAGACATAATGTTTGTAATGTAAACAATATATAGGGTTTCAAACCTTTTATTTATTTGTGTTGGGGGGAAAAGTAGTTAATGGTTGTTGGAAACTATGTAATATTTCCAACATTCTTATTTTTACTGTACAAAATAATATAAGTATAAAAATGATGCTATAAGGCTATTTAAAATCACTGGAGACAACCACATTATTTTTAATATGCTTTTAATCATAAACTGCAGTCTTGGAGGCTACTTGTATCCTTGTCAGAGTGGATACTTGATATTCAAGGGAAACGATCTGTATGTCTCCGAGGAGGCCTGGTTTTCTTTTATAATTTTCTTCAGCCTTAGATTTTCTTTTACTTTTATTTTTTTTCTTTCATGTTTGACCTTCAAGTTTTTCTCAGTATTCAATCCTGCGTGATTTCCAACTTTTCCTGACCTCTTGATCTCTGAACCTTGGCTCTGGCTTGCTATACACACGACCAAACATATGCGCACACACAGGCAGGACAAACAGCAGGACAAAATAAACCATCGAGCATGAATGCATGCAGGAAAGATTGCACATGAGCTAATATTTAATGGCAGGAGAACAGATAGAAAAAAACATTAAAACAGTTCCTATGTCAATTCAAGGTAAAGCTAAACAACATGGGATCACATCCCATATCACATACATCTAAGAAAGCGATGCATTTCAATGAGCAGAATTAATTTATTTGAAAGGAACCCAGAGGTGATTTTCTTCGTGGCCTTCATTTATGCATTAGTTCTCAGCATGATGATTTTGCAAACCCCTTTTTTCCCTCTTTTTTCTTGGCTGTAGTTCCAGTGTTAAATGATACCAACAGTCGTGTTCCCACCTGTTCCGCGTCCAGCAAGGCTGAACATGTCGTTTTGATTCTCTTAACGAGTTATCGATCAATTTCTTACTTGAAGAATTGTTTTTTCTATTACCCTGAAAATACCTTTTCACTAAGCACACTCCTTACTTTTTTTTCTTATAAAAAATTAAATATGACAAAAAAGGTTATCAATGTAAACAAAGGTCATCTAGTGAATGAAGAATAAATCGAGAACTGAAAGAAATAATTATGAATAAAATACTGAAATAGAATCTCTAAACATTAATAAACCTAAATGAAATTGAACAGATTCAGTTTGCAACGTGAACCAGCTCAGCTTCTGTAGCAAGTCGTCTGTTCCAGTCCATCCAATGACATACATTTATGTAAATATTCAGCTGAAGGCAGCTCATTGAATCAGAGACTAGCTACAGGGCATGAGGCATTAGCTGCGGAAAAGTAAAGCCAAACTACTGAAAGATAATCCAAATCTGCAAAAGCCTCTCCTACATCATTGCATGCATCGCTGGAAGCCCTGTGTAATCATTGATTTTTATTTTACTGGTGCTACATCTAGTCATGAGTGGGGGTCATGTGACATGGATGTATTTCATTTTCTCCCTTGCTTATACTGCAAATAGCTATAGTGCTCATAGGTCAAAATGGAATAAATGATCTACATTTCCCGGACACTTCGTTAGGTACACCTTGCTAGTACTGTGTTGGATACTGTACCCTTTTCCTCTATAGATCTGGTTTCATTCTTTGTGGCATACAGTAGATGCATCAAGGTGCTGAAAGCATTCCTTAGACAGTTTGGTCCATATTGACATGATGGAATTACACATTTGCTGCAGATTTGTCGACTGCATATCCATGACGAGAAACTCACTTTCCATTTCATCCCAAAAGAGATAGTTATGGACATTCATGCACATTTGCACACCCTGGACATTTATGGACATTGCACATCTGGACATTCATGCACATTTGCACACACCCTGGACATTTACAGTAGGGACATTAATAGAAATTGCACATTATTATTATTATTTTTTCTCCCTAATTTAGGCGTATCCAATTCCTCCCCGTCACTAGGGGTCTCCCGCATTAAGGCTACTACTACCACTCAGTCGTGAGGGTCAAAGACTATCACGTGTTTGCTTCGAACCATGTAATGGTTGATATATATATATATATATATATATATATATATATATATATATATATATATATATATATATAAAAAAAATCTGCCATATTTTTTATAGCTAAAGTTTTGCTATTTTTTTTTATTCCATCATTTATTTTGTATAAGCAGTTTACTGCATAACGAACTGTGTATGACAGTTTGATATGTTCGACTGTGTATGTGGCAAATAAAATTTCATTTGAATTGCATGTGACTGATTAGATAATTGTGTTTCAAGCATTTGAACAGGTGTACCTAATGAAGTGGCCATTGAGTGTGCGAGCAACGTGTGTATTTATGTACGTGTACTGTATATGTATAGCCTATATTTCTTTTTCTTTTTGTTCTTGACCTTTAACCAATCTGCACAGCTAACACTCTGACCTCTGGATCGCTATTCTTCAATCCTGAAATTCTGCATTGGCACAAGGTCAAAATTTAAAGAGGCAAAATCAACCAATTCTTTTTCTATTTCATAGAAAAACTTCAACAACAAACACCAGCATTTTAATTTTATCAGCGCATCCAAGAAGAATCTACAATACCCAGTGCATTTAATTTAGCAATGCTGGACTGCTCCTTTGCGTCCTCATTTATATGACTTCCCATCACTTATTTGGCTCCAGTTCTGATGTTGAGACGTCTTCAGACACAAATATTCATGTTGTCTCACCTGCTTTGTGTATACCAAAGCTCGGAGTCATGCACTTTCTTTTCTCTCATTCATTTAATGAAGTTCTTTTGGATGGTTATGCATATGATTGAGCTGCCAAGTAATGTCTCCTGGTACATAGATACACCATGTAGCAAAACCTCTACCACGCCAGCAGCTGCTCGCAATCAAAATCATATCAAACGCATGTCCTCGGTTTATTTACACTCGAGATGGTTCAATTAAACTAAAAGCCTACAATCATTTTCTCTAGCTCTTGGTACTAGTGAAGTCTTCAGAGAACTCTGACACATTGAACAAAGTTCTAACATAAGTGTCAGGATAAAGTGGGTTGTTTTTATCACCATAGTTTCAAGATTTTGTTGGATTTAAGCAAGCCAATATGTCTCTAGTGATTTGTTTGCCATTCGTCTAAAACCTTAAAGCGTTTTAATTTCATTAAGGCCAACAATGGAAACACGGTAAAAGGGGCAAATTTTATTTAAATTTTTTTAAAGCTATACATTGCGATATGCTGGCTTTGTTTCTTGATTTATTTCTGTTTAAATCCTTAAAAGCTTGTTCTAATTTCACGAGGTTTGTTCAGCCAAAAAATGCAGCAAAAAACAGCACATGTGTGTGTATCACATTTCACTTTTTTGATGTGCAGTAAATTATAAACATTACTAGGCACCTATCTCCACCTGCTACAGAATTAAAAATAGCTGAATCTATGGCGGTGACCAAAAGTATTGTATTTTTCATATTTTCTAGTAGTATTTTCTTCAAGTCCAGATGGTTTCTTTACTGCTCCTGCTCTCTTCACTATCGTCCAACAGTTTTCTATTGGGTTTAGGATGGAAGCTGACTCCAGAAGCTTAAATACCTTTGCCACATAGTCAGCTTTTCAAATATTTTTCAGTTAATTATCATGACTTGTCAGCCAGATAGCCTAGAACTAATTAGGAAAATCACCTGCTTTGTGCACAAGGAGAACTAATACATGGCATATGTCGTCTTAATGCTTTTGGCCACTGTGGATAGTAATCCAGCATCCATTTTTACATACTTTTCAAGTTTAGCTAGCTTATGCCAACAGAAATCTGTAGACTTCAGATTGGAAGCCAAGGTGATCTTCTCATGCTGTAGGCCATCTGCTTCAAGGTTTAATTAATATGCTTTTCTGCTCACCACAATTGCAAAAAGTATCCTTTGCCTTCCAAATACACTGAATCAAAGAAGCCAACCACTTGGCCATGTTTTATAACAGTTAATCTAATTCATCAATGTGAAAAGATTTTTTTGGTTGGGATGGGGGGTGTGGAAAAATTTTATTGATTTATAATTGTAGTCAACTGTAAGGTACCAAATACCCAGAAGGCCTCTGTCCAAGAGGCCTTGATCCAACTCGCTACATAACAGAGTCTGGCTGGTCCAGTGCTGTCCATTTACTTTTGGTTGCAATAAACTCTTTTGCTATTTCAGTACTTGAGTAGTTATTGATTTTGTTTGGTGGCGCGGTGGTGTAGTGGTTAGCACTGTCGCCTTGCACCTCCAGGGTCTGGGTTCGATTCCCCGGCCAGGCTCGATTCCCGTCTCTGTGTGCATGGAGTTTGCATGTTCTCCCCGTGCTTGGTGGGTTTCCTCCGGGTACTCCGGTTTCCTCCCACAGTCCAAAGATATGCAGGTTAGGCTAATTGGCGTTCCTAAATTGCCCGTAGTGTGTGATTGGGTGTGTGAGTGTGTGTATGAGTGTGTGCCCTGCGATGGATTGGCACCCTGTCCAGGGTGTACCCCGCCTAGTGCCCGAAGTCTCCTGGGATAGGCTCCAGGTCCCCCGCGACCCTGAACACAGGATTAAGCGGTATAGAAAATGAATGAATGAATGATTTTGTTTGGAAAATTGACATAGTTCACAACAAATTTGCCACGACAGGGGCAATACTGCATGGTTTTGATTACTGGATTGGTTGACGCCCATTTATGTTAACCAGGATCTCTAATTCAATTTATTCATCCAGACTCTTTTCTGTTCTGGCACCTACAGTAGGTGGTGAAACAAACTTTTTGAGTCTTTGACAATCTTTAAACAACGAATGAAGACGTATCTGTTAGTAACACAGTGTAAGTATCTATCCAGTGATGGAAACTTCAAAGCACTTTTTGTAACTCGCTCTGCATAAGAGGCTCTGCCAAATGCTTAAATGTAAATGTCTATGTACAGTACTGACATAACACCTAGACCATCTAAAACCACATTTCAGGTACTTTGACAAGTATGTAATGTCATGGCATTCCAGCAAAGGTCCCATAAACCCATTTACATCAAGAGCCAAAATATTGTTGTAACATCTATTGAAAGGTAAAGAACAGGAAAGAAAATATTATCTTAAACAATCCTACAGTAATTTGTTGCAAAATCTACTACAGTAAGTATATGGCTTTGATGAATACAGGAACATCCTGATATGCTCTGATAGAAACTCCCTAGATGTTATACCCAGACTTTGCAGTCTAAAAGGGACGTCATGTTGACTGAGAAAAAGCTCACTGGCATATGGTTCAGTAGCATATGTGTGGACAAGATGGAAGATGCTTGCCTCTCATTCTATCATGATCCAGAGTGTCCCCAAGAAGCAGATGGTAAAGCCCAATCTGGAACTGAGTTCCATGGGATAGCACTATGACACTGTCTGTGTCAGAAAAATCTGTTTCCATAATTGTTTTCAGATTTAAACAGGAAACATCTGTGGCCTAAACTGAAACGTCTGGAAACAGAGAAAGACTGGTTTGACTTAATGTTGGATTTGCCATGTCAGAGCTTCCGGGTCCCCAGTTTGTCCCTGAGCTCATGTTACTCTCTGTGGGGAGTTGTGCAAGTTCTCCTTGTGTTCCTAGGGGATTCATTTGGGTTCTCCAGTTCCCCCCACTCTTCAAATTATGCAGGTAGGTGGAGTGACTATACTAAATTACCCCTAGGTGTGAATCAGTGTGTTATGGCCTTACTGTAGGTCTAGGGTAGACAGTAACAATTAATAAATGTTTGGTGGTGAGACGGTGTGTGGTGGCGAAAACAACTCAAGTTCGACGCCAAGATGGGGTAACATGACCCAAACAACCAATTGCAACAAAAAAAAGAGAAGTTTATTTACATAAATTAACAAATTACAATTAACAAAACAACAAAAAAGGTACTGTAATAACTTCAGGAGGGGGAAAAGCCAAAATAAAAAACATAAGGCAACTAACTGTTAGCCCAGCTGCCTAACCGGCAAAGAAAAGGAGAAAACAAAAATACAAAGGAATAACCTAACTCCCTAAGCTATTAAAGCAGATAATTCATTTTGCCCTGCAATGGACAGGCATCCTAGCTGGTCGAAATGTTCCTGCGTTCCTGGCCATCATCCCTTCGAGGGCCTTCCAACAAATGCTCTCTAGTACATTGTGAGTGGGTTCTGTAAACCCTATCCTTCGCTTATTCAAGGAAATCCCTTATTTTTTTTTTTTTTTTTTTTTTTACAAACTGTATTATGTGTACAGTATATTCTGTTAAGATTTACATATGAGAACCATGGGGTGTTAATCATTGTCTTGAAACAGGAATTTGTTTGAGTAAGTTCTGTAGTTACCAGGTGCGAATAAACGGAAACAATGAAAATAAATTACAAAGTGCACAACATTAGAGTTTGGATCTTAGCGGGTTAAAGTAATTGCAGGGTGTAAAATTGAACATCTGCCCAGTATACTAAAGTGCGAATGGGACGCAATAGGCTTTATACGTTAATAATTAGTAAATCATCGGCTTAAATAGATACCGCAGCCAGGGGTTTATCCGTAGTCTGTTCCAGGATTTCTAATTCAATTTATTCCGTAGTGCTTTGTCATGGACCTCATCCCCAATTTATACACACTTCTTTTGCAATGCGTGGACTCATTAATCTTTTTAATGTAGTCTTTCTTAATCCTTGTTTGGGTCTCAGTGCGTCTGTGATCTGTTCCTACCTTGTTGTTTTTCGAAGTTGTTGACATTCAATTTGCATTATTACTGTTAAATATGAAGGGTAGTGGTGGAGGACCCACCACAAGGGGGAGCTATTACTTAAGCACATTTTGCATGATTAATTGCATAAAAGGAGGAAACTAATTTGAACTTGCCAAAAAACTTTGTGTATAACGTAAAAGACCCGAAATACACTATGCAAATTCTAATGCTGCACTTACTAATTTTTAGCTGATATTGCACTGATCATTCACAATATGCAGCAATCACTCATTCACTCACTCATCATCTAGATCACTTAATTCGGTACACAGGGCCATGGGGGGGCCTGGAGATTACCTCAGGAAATGTCGGGCACCAGGCAGGGTACACCCTGGACAGGCTCCCAATCCATCACAGGGCACACACTTACATAGTGATTTGCACATTACAATTTGGGAATGGCGGATTAGTCTAATCTGCATGTCTTTGGACTGTGGGAGGAAACCGGAGTACCCGGAGGAAACCCACTGAGCATGAGGAGAACATACACACAGACCCAAGGCAGGAATTAGACACCAACCCTGGAGGTGCAAAGTAACCACTAAGCCATTTGAGTTTAATAAGATACAATTAGAAATGCAACATGTAAAAAGGAAGATTTATTTATAACAAATTGTTTGAGAAAGTGGTGAACAGAGTGTGAAAAAGCTAAACTAGTACTAAAGCTACGTAGTAAAAAATACAGTAAATTGATCATCCTTCAAGATTTGAAATGCCTACAGTACATATGTCCAGCAGATCAATCAGGGATTGTTTGGGCAGTTAACTGAGCAATGCAACTGAGCCTCAGTCTGGTTCTGAAAATCATCAACAGTCAGGTTTTGTATTGAAATAGTGCTTAAATTCGACAGTATGGGCTATCCTCTAAGGAATTTTTCATAATCTGCCAAATATCATTAGGCCTGTTCCTGCCAACACATGACTACTTCAGTACAGCCTCTATGTTAGATATGATGAGGGTAAACTTAATCCTGAAACATCAGAAGATTGTCTGTGTTTATGTTCTTCCACTGTAAGAGACAGAAGTAGGCATCTGTCTAAGGAGTGACTTAAACTAGTTTTGACATTGTGTTCTCTACAATAGGTTGGAGAATTCTTCCAAACAATGTTTGCGTGGCGGAGGGCACAATAATCGGGCGTCTAAGTTCTCTATGAATACCTAGAGTGTTATGAAATATATGTTAATGCTGATTACGCCACGCCTTTACAGTAAGAGGAACTAAATACTGAATCGACTCAGGCACACAAGTTCGTTACCATGGAGGGCAGAGACATGGAATCAGTATGCAAAAATGTTTATTAAAATTACATTGACCAGGTACACATTTAAAAGACCAAATAAAATATTAATTGGATGAACTAATCAGCATAGTACCCCACTGATTATGAGGCCACCAAGGCTTACCCGGAGCTGGATAGGCTAGCTGTAAACCAAGTCTTTCTACAGTACATCACACACACAGTGAGGTAAGTGATCCACACACAACCAATCCACACTCCGTGTTCCTGACACCATGGTACAAGAACAGCTAGACTTCCAGCTCAGTGGCCAAAACAAGCAGACACAACCATAATAAGTATGAATGAGAAAAAGCAAGACAATGACATGTCTCTGGTATCCTGCACACCGCTATGAAGCTGCAAAGGTGCTATTCCAGCTACAACAAACAAACAGTTACTGAAATGCACAAATTCACTGCAACATTAGCCAAATGGCTAAACCTACCTGCTAACCAGAGACCCATACACACCAAGGGGGCGGAGCTAGCAATGATGGTAGCCTAGTTGCAGCCTTTATATAACCTGTACCAAGCTCTGATAGGCTAATGTTGTAAATAATAGGTGGGAACTTACCCACTTGACCACATTTGGACAGAGGATTTATACAATCTGGCTATGTTTCCCAGCTTATATGCCAAGACAACATGGAGCTTTCTGCTGCTATGTCACAACAAGGGTTCGCTTATGATGGGTGACTTCTCTGATCGTGATTTTTAAAAAAAAATAAATGAATTTATTATTATTAATAGTCGTAGTAGTAGTGGTGGTGGTGGTAGTAGTAGTTTAAAAAGATTACAATTCAAAAAGTTTAAAATAAAAAGATTCATATTGTTTTGTTTAAATAATAATTAATGTCTTGTGCATTTATTTATTTTTTTTATTAATTCATGAAGGAGGATACAGTTGCAATAGCTGCATTCAAAGCAAATACTGTAAAGCTTTGACATACAAAATATATTGGTACAAAACAAGCTAGACAGTGAATTAACAGTGATTAAAAAAATAAATACCATGCCAATCATATTACTTCGAAAATAAGACAAGACAAGTGCAGCTACAGTATGATCACATTACGAGCCTAAAGTGACTCAAATCCAATTTTTTGCCTAATGTGGCAAAGATCTAATTTTTAGTGCTTAGGGATTTTTTAACTCACAAATCTGATATTTTTTCAGATCTGATCTGAGTCACTTTCTTATATCATCCTAGATCAGATATATTTCCAAGCTGTGGTCATGTGACTTAAATAAGAACGGCCAGATTGGAATTTTATGTGCAGCTTAGGCGTATCTGCCCATGTGTGGAGCGGTAAAGTCATTAGTCAGCACAGGGAACATGTGGATTTCGTAGCAGTGCTAGCAATAGCTGTCTGGCTTGTTTCCTTCATCTGGACATGAACAAATACAGTCAACTGACGGCTTGCCGTTTATTTTTGGTAAAATTGCATCCATTGTTTGAAATAAATGAGTGATACAACGTGTTTTAACTCAGTTGACGTGAGCAAACACATTTTTATGTGTGCATGTGCGTTGTATCAGAAGACAGATGAGTCCATGGTGTAAACGTTGTAAAAAAAATTCTAATTACAGTATGAATGTAAACAATCATGACATTCAAATCTGATCTGACCAAAAAAAATCTGAATTGAGCAGCGCAGCTTGTAATGTGAACGTAACATAAATAAATAACATAACCAAACGAGTCTTACATACTGTAACCAAATTTCCCTTAGAATAAGATGTTTTTTGGTTTCTGTCTGTGAATTTGGTTAACCATGTACTGTAAATATCAATATATCTGCAATAGTTATAAACTTAAACGGTTTATAGATAAAAAAAATAAAAAAAGGACACAATTTCCATCAACAGAAGTAATTTTTTTCTGGTCTAGCTTACCAAATATGTTAATGACTTTTTGATAAAACCTATATTGGAGCTTTTGATAAGCAGAAGAATTTTAACAGTAAACAGTCAGACAGAAACAATCTTCCACAAAGCATCTCATAATAACCTGCCAACCTGGATATTGAGATATCTTAAAGATAAATACGTTCTTTACACAACACCTTTCTATTTATCAGCTTAAAAGAGGCCTGTATAACCTGAAAGAGCATGGGTTTCCTTTTGAGTCTGGTTTGTCTCAAGGTTTTGTCTTCATTTCTTCTCAGGAGGTTTTTCCTTGCCACTGTTGCATTTGGTTTTCTTATTAGGGATCTATATTAAGCTGCTTTGCTATATAAATAAAATAGAATGGAAATAAATTCACTATACAGTATATTGCCAGGACCAAAACCCTTTGGTAATTTCATTGTCATATTGATGGGATCTTTGCCTAATGTATTAGCCCCCATATGTACAGTATGTAAAGCAATTGAAGTTATTGTAGAAAAACTTATTGGAATGGCTAGAAATGAGTGAATGGCTAAAGAGACTGTTATTGGGTTATAAAAGAAATAAAATTGATTTGTTCTCTGAGATGACGTCCAACAATTTGCCAAATACCTACTATAAATACTGGTGCAACCATAAGCAAATTGTAAAATGTATTTCTGCAAAATTACACATTCAAAGACAAATAAACTAAACTTTTGGACTGTCTATAAGAAATATTTTAATAAAGTTGAACATTTTCGATAGGATACGAAAAACACTGGCAGGTCAGGGTTCAGTCAAGAAGTAGTACTCTGAGCGGAGTACAATACTTCTGGAAGTTTGCTAAACTCCCCAAAGGTTTTCTGCCTCTTCTGATATTTTAAGTCTTTCTGACCCACACAAATATAGATGTTAGAGAGTGAATTCTGTTCCAATAGCCCTTAGGCAGAGGCTGAGAAAGCATAAAAAAGCTAAACAAATTTATATCTGGAAAGATATTCATTTTTATAACAGAAATGGGTGAATAAAATGAGAAAGTAATCTCTTAAACTTAGCACTGGCAGTACGTGTTATCCTTTAAAGGTCAAATATCAAGGATATTAAAAGAAATGACAGGTTACTTACCTGAATTATTTACAGGAAGTAATAATAATGTTCCCTCATTTATACATATTTTAGAGTCCAAGATCTGATTAAAATAAAAGGTTTGAAAGAGATTGGGGACATAAGGATAACTATGGTGGTACTGTATAGCACAGTAATAAGTTCATGGTTTTATTTGATGGAAGACATTCTAAGGAAAGAAAAATAAAGTGAACCAGAGGACAGAACCTCTAGCTATAGAAAGCCAAGCATCATTACTATGGTTGTTGAATTGATGAAAGCTATTGCTAAGGCCCATATGGTGCATAACCACCCATAGGAAATGCTACTCAAGGTGACTGAAAAAGGAGCCAAAATGGCCACTTTAGTATTACTGTTACACACAGAAAATAATAGGCATTATCTGAAACTAGTTCATGACAATAAAATACATATTTTATGTAGGGTCCTCTTTACTTTTTTTAAGTAGCAAATAAATTATATATGAATTGGTATATTTGGTTAAACAAGCAAAATTTATCTTTTCTAATAAAATTGGACCAAGTTTAAGTTCAAAATGAAACAAAATTCCAGTGTGGAATCATGTCACCATGTAGCGTTACATATATTTATACAGATTAAAGCTTAAACTTGTTCAAGGAAGCACCTTTATGAAAGTGATGAGAGTTATAGAGAATATACTGTAGAAATCATTCTGGATAAGCCATTTCAGTAGGAACAACTGTATACCCAGTCTTCATGCAATAATCCAATCAGCCAGTCATGTGGCAGCAGTGCAATGTGTACATTTTCACATCAGATAAATGTAATCTTGCTGACTTTCACCTTGGCATGGCTGTTGAGGCTGGGTGCACTGGTTTTAGTAGGTAAGTCAGAAACTGCTCATCTGGAATTTTCATACATACTGTAATGTACTGTAACAGTCTCTAGAGTTTCTACAGCATGGTGTGAAAAACAAAAAACATCCAGTGAGCATTAGTTCCATAAGTGAAAATACTTTGATGATGAGAGACGATAGACCGGATAATTTTAAGCTGACAGGTAGGTATAAGGTACTCAAATAACCATGATGAACAGAATGCACAAAGTGTCAATCCTTAGACCAGTTGGGCTACAATAGCAAATTACTAAATTGGTTTTGACACCTTTTAGCCTAGATCAGAATGCTGGTATTTTTCCAACTTCAACTTACCAGTTTTGATGTGTAATTGTCCAATAGGAAGTTAAACTGAAATGAGATTTATATTTAGAATGAGCTTATAACTCTCAAGGTTTTAGTTGCCCAGAAAATAAGCAACTGTGCAAATAAAACTTTTGATAACTGTCAGTACAAGCTCTGGTCATGACGGCATGGCAGGGATTCTAATGCGTGGAGGTAAAGTCACTGTAATTTAGAGTAGATGTAAGAACCTCTATCGATTTTTACCGCCCTTCTCCTTGCAACTCTGACAGGGATGGGTTATTTAATCCTTGTCCCCTCACTGTAAAAAAATTCTTGCTACTCCAACTAAAAAATTTCTAGTGACCTGTTGCATCTAAAATTTTTAGTTGGCTCAATTTAAGTTGTATAAACTATTTTGTTTTTGCTGTGCTGATTACATCTAAATGTACACACAAATTGAAATAAAACATTCTGTCAACTAAATGTTCTATGCTGAATAAACATGCCTAGTTAGGCCAACAAGCAGTCTCAAATTGAAATATAATGTTGTGTCAATTAAATGTTCCAAGTTGACTGAAAGGTATATTTTGAATTGGAAATTATGCTTGCATAATTATAAAATTAACATCTTAAAGTTTACTTGAGTAGGTTATTCACTGTGGCCACATTTCAAATAACATGACACATTCCTCTAAATTTGAATATTTTTTTAATGTAAACTTTAAACACCTGTTAAAGACTATCAACATTGATTAAGTGCAATCCAGCTACTCTTTCAACAAATAAACAAATGCTGCATTGTTATAACAAAATATGCAAATAACATTCCAAAATGCAAGAATGAAACTGTGCCCTTAACATTCATGTTACAAAGCTTACTAATATCACACTCAGTCAAAACAGTATACTGGAAAAATAGACTTCTGCCTTGTAGAACAAAACATACTGATATTTCTCAGTAAAAACGTGCAGTGGCTTATTTGAAAATAAAATATTTGCTTTAACTCAGAAATGGTTTAAGATATAAAAAAAAAATTTTGTGAAATAATTTTGCCAAGCTCCAAGATTGTTTGCAGATGCAGTAAGCAGTGTTTCCCAGATATTCTCCCTAATACCTGAAATACAAAAAGAAAAATATATGAATAACTAATTAAGTAACCATTTGTAGTTCAAAACCATTAAAAATCCTAGACAAAAAAATGTCCGTTTAGCCATTATAACCGTTTTCAGACACTATAAGGTTAATGAATGATGAAGTGAGAACATTAAGCTCCCTCAGTGGCGCGGCGCGTTAGTGCGTTAGTCTTTTTCAAATAGCCTTTGAAATTATCAGTCATTAAAATGAATAAAATGTATGTAACGTAATTAAACTTTAGCGGTTTCATACACCCTAAAAAATGCTGGGTTAAAAACAACCCAGTCTGGGTTGTTTTTAACCCAGCTGCTGGGTAAATATAGGACTAACTAAATGCTGGGTTAATTTAACCCAGCAAGATGGGTTATTTGTTTAACCCAGCAAGATGGGTTAAATATTCAACCCAAATGCTACGTCATATTTAACTATAATGCTGGGTTAATTCTACCACATAAATTGGTCAAATGTTCTACCCATATGTTTGGGGTTTGTTGGTTCATTTTAACTGGAATATTGGGTTAATTCTACCTCACAAATAGGTTATTATTATTTTCATGTTTTACAGTGAATCTGTAAAAAAAACACCCATGTCTATTAAACAGTTAAATTACTTTGATATACTGGTCTATTACAAAAAACCATACATATATGCAATAAACAACATCTATTAAATGTTCTTAGAAAAAACATTTATTTTTCAAAAGCACAAGAACAGATAATGAACAGTGACATCATTACTATACTATTACTGATAAGGGCAGAATGGAGTAATTGCACAAATAGACTGAGGCAGCTTCTACAGAGCAGGATCTCTCTGAGACTTAAGATATCTTTTCTGCAGAACAAAACTATCCAGCGCTGGTCTCATTTTAACATACAAACACTGTCTATGACTTTTCAGGTAGGCCTCGCTATTTCATAGCAACATTACAACATTACTGAGAGCAGCGCTGGTCATTATCTCCCAACGTCAGGATGTAGAGGTACGGCCTTGACACTTCAGCCTGCTGGAGGTATTCCACCATGAAACAAACCTTAGAAAGAAAGAAAGAAAAACGTTAAAATTTTGTTGAATAGCAAAGATTAAACTGAATAAGACTATTAATTTAGTGTGAAATAGGATTGATACTAAAAAATTACAAAGCTGCCCATTAAGATAGGGTATAGGTAACCAAAAACAAAAACATGGAGACAGCTACTACCAAACATAAAACAGCAAAATAGGCATTGCTTTTAGGATACAGCTCTTTATGTCAGACTAGTTGATATTGTGGTCTGCATTGATTTTAAGCTAATTACCGAAAAAATGTCATAGCTGGTGTCATACTGGTACATTACAATCACCAAAATATTAATACTTCATCTAGTAGTTATCTGTACAGCTGTTATCTGTATCCTGTAGTTGGCGCGCTGACTGATAGTTAATTTAACTTTGGTTAAAGAGGGCTACCTTGTTAGCTTACATGCAATTACTGGTGGGGTGATACATTTGCATACTTGCCAAAGGGGGAAAGGTGTAAAAAAACTAACCAAATGCCTGCGTCATGCTGCACTACAGTTAACAATTTAGCATTCATTCATCACTTCACCATCTTCGTAACCCTGCAAACATTCTACAGAGAAAGCTAAAAAGCTCAGACATCTTAGCCGTTTCTTTCATACACAGTTGGGGTTGCTTGGCTAACTAGCAGCTATTCTCAGCTAAATTATCATCCAGTACCTCAGACCAGCCGGAAAGTTTGTGTGTAACCTTAGCACGGTAATAATAAATGTTACATATAGTAATCATTTTTCAGTCATATGTGAATTAGGTGAGTGAACATGTGTATACAGACCTTGTATTTAATGTCATTTTCCCTTAAATGTCCGAGGAGGATGAACCGTCATCAGCGGTGTGGGAGCTCAAGAGACACGAAGCTGAGTGACAGCCGCTGAATCCACCGGTGAACTTTGGGGGAGGGGCCGAGCAAACCTTAACCCAGCAGCTGGGTTACACAAAAACTACCCAACTCTCTGTAAATAACCCAGAAAAATGAGCCAACAGCGGCAACCCAGCGTTTGGGTAGAAAAAACAACCCAGCATTTTTTAGAGTGTAGAGTGTAGTTAACATTAATATCAATGTACATACCATCTGAAAAAAAAAATGCGTTAGGAGCTGAAACGAGTGCATTGTCAGATAACTACTGTAACACTCCAAATTATATAAATAAACACTCGAAAATATAATGTTCTAAAGCTTGCTGCTAGATAATATATATGTTATAAAGCTAAAATTGCTGATTACTTTGCAGGACAGTTAGTTTCCATGAAGTACTCACCATTTCGGGAGGAAATAGCGGGAAGTTCGAAAATTCTGGAAGAACGCTTTTGCGCATGCGCAGAGGTCCCTCTTGTTCGTCCAACATAAAATTGTTTGTGTGCAGTTAAATGTTTCATGAACACAGTTTTACTCGTTGCCTTGATGAAACTTTCGTAGTTGAGTAATGAAATTTATACAATCATTGAGAAAACATATTTTTCTTTTTTGACACCAGCATTATATTAGCCCAACATATATTTCTTTGTTCCAACAACTATTTTCAGGATTTATTTTTTACAGTGCTGTACAAGAATTTCTTTGGGACTTCTTTCCCACTTGGTTAAACCTGGACTGTAAAAATCTTCAGAATGTCCAGTGACCAGCAATGACAGCATGATGAGTCCTAATTGGCCATTTAAAATCTGACCCATTTGGGGAAAAACAATGTCCTTGGCTTCCTCATTCCATTTCATGGTTATTTTCTTATTGAGTGATGTTATCAATGTGTATTATCTTAATACAGACTTAGACCTAGACACTAATCACATTTCCGAATTGATTTTAGATTCTCATTGTCTCATTAACTTAATACTCAGGGGGGACAGATCTGTGCCGGCAACAAAGCATAGGTCAATGACACTTAAATATATGTACTTATATGGAAGCCTTCCTGGCGTGTGTTAATGGGGATGCTTCAGACATCAAATTGTGCATTTGGATTTTCAGATATGTCATGTAGAACAAAAGTTATCATTACTTTTAAAAAGTTTTAATTTTTCCAGTGGCGAACGGAAATTGCAAACACACCAAGTCCCCTACATACGAACATTCAAGTTACAAACTTTCGAAGATATGAACATATATTTGTGCATGTTCAATCGCACAAGTTTGATCACATGTCGTGCATGCCATGTGGATCCCAAGATGTCCGGAAGCAGTGGGAATGAAGCTGGTACTGCTAAAAAGCGTCAAGCAATAACAATGGAAGCAAAAGTAAAAGTAATTGAAAGAATGGAGCAAGGTGAAAAGATGTCAGACATTGCTCATTCTTTTAACATGAATCTTCAACCATCAGCCTGATTCTAAAGAACAAGGATAATATTATTGAATATGTTTTATACTGTGTATTATTATTATACAGTTGTGTGTAGAAAATGTGTGTTGGACAAATGGACTTACGAACGAGTTCTCAGGATGAAACTTGTTCATATGTAGGGGACTGTATGTATAACCTATAAAAATTAACATATTATTATTATTGTTGTTGTTGTTGTTGTTGTTGTTGTTGTTATTATTATTATTATTATTATTATTATTATTATTATTATTATTATTATAGAATAATCACCAAATCATAGAAACAACCAAAAACAATCAGAAAAACGTGTGATCATGTGTATCTGTGCTATGTCTTTACCTATGTTTGTTTTGCTCAGTCATGGTTGTATACTAAATAAAATTCAGTTTATTATATTATCTGTTTTGTGCTGAAAAAAGGATATGTCTCTCTATACTGCACAATTCCCTATACTGTATATGATTACTTAAAAAATCTCTAAAAACATAAATAAATAAAAAAGGCTACAAAGCAACCAATATATTGATCTGTGTGTGGTGTGAGAGCATGATGGCCAGCCAATCGAATCATTCAGAATAAATCTGGGTAGCCAAAACCCATGCTCACATGCTTAATTGGCCCAATTTATGCCTTTTCTCAGAATGTAACTGACCTACTGTAGATGCTTAAAAATAAAACATGTAAAAGAAAGTAGTTTCTTCTTGCCTTTCCTGTGACTTAAAAAAAACTTGTTTTGTTCACTGGAAAATATATCCTTGATGTTGGGGTTTGTTTGTTTGTGAACCTGACATATAATTTTTTTTCAATATTACAATGTGTGGTGGTAATATTTTTATAAGAATATTAAGATTATTATAAAAATCATAAGAAGCTTAATAGAAATGAATGCTAATAGAAAGTCAAGTAGTGACTCCTTATGAAGTCGTTATGGTCACATTAAACAAACCAATAATAATAATAATAATAATAATAATAATAATAATAAATCATGTCATCATGTAGCTAATTATTAGCTGTGACTTTATTGTTTTTGCCAGCACAAAACGAAATCATTTTAATCCGACTATAATTTTAACATTTTAACATCTCTGTGCCAGCTCAAAATGTTCTGCCCTACAGATAAAGACTCAACTTTAATTGAAAGTCTTTTTTTTCCACAGAAAGAAAGGAACCAACAATAGGTTTTTACTCATGGTTTAGACTTCAGATTACATCCTGCTGTGTCTGGATAAGGTCACCTTTTATCAAGCTCTCCATTTTGACTGCTTATCAGAAATGTTCCCTGTACAGAAAGTGGTGCTGCCAGGACCCGGGGACCACTAAAAAGCAGGACAAAAGGGAAGAGAGGACAGTCATAGTGGAGGGGGGGCGCGGGCGGGTGGTATGGGAGAGGGGGCGGACGAACAGAACCTCCATGCTAGGATAGCTCACTGCTGTGTACACATATCGATTTGATTAGACCACAACTGTATGTTTTATTGGCCATTAGACAGGGATGAATAGCGGCGGTCAGAAGAGAAGATTGCCTTTTGTCTTTTGCTTTGGTAGCATTTTATTACATCAGTTTATCAATTGCTTAATTTGGTTCGAACTTGTCTGTTTCTGAGAGATGAAGAACCTCTCTGTGCCTGCTCGAGGGGGAGAGAGGAGAGAGAAAGAGCGTGTATTTACAAAAAAGAGAGAATTTCTGAGGGAGTATGCTTCCCTTCACTCATCCTCCTGATAGAGAGAGAGAGAGAGAGAGAGAGAGAGAGAACGAGGGGGAAAAAATGAAAGAAAGAGCACATGCATGAAGACATGATAGAGCCAATGTTTCTCTATTTTTCTTTCCTTTCATAGAGCACGCTTTCCTTTTTTTGTTTATCTTTGTGTGCATGTGCGAGGGAGAGGAAGAGAGACAGACAGACGTTATTTGGGATATGAGAGAACATGAATACCTTGCTCTTTCATTTCTGTCTTTTAGAGCATCAAGAATCATGTGTTTTTACTGTTTCCTTATTCTTGTAAGTGTGTGTGTGCAAGAGAGAAAGAGAGAGCAAGCAAGACATGGAGGAGAAAAATAGAGAGTCAGAGAACCGGAGATAATGTGTTTAGGACATGAACGAGTGTACGTTCCGCCCTCTTTCTCTTACAGTGTTTTGAGAATGCATCTTTAGTTTTTTTTTTTTACTTTATCCCTATATGTGCGTGTGTGTGTGTCTGGTTTTGGGTTGAGAAAAAGATGGAGTAAAAGCAGCTGTGTTTAGGACGTGGGAGAATCTGTGTCCTCTTTAAGACTCCTTCTTTTGTGCGTAGACAAGAGCTACAAGTTGTCTTTTTATCTTGGCAGAGAGAGAATGAGAGAGAGAGAGAGAGAGAGAGAGAGAGAGAGAGAGAGAGAGAGATCTTCAGAGATCCTTAAAGAGATAAAGAGCAAAACCTTTATATGCTTCCTTTAAATATTTCCTCCCCCTCTGGCTATGTTCACATTACCATCCTGGAGTGAGTCATTTTTATTCTAACATGACACAGATTTTATTTATTTTTTTATCAGATGGCTGTCTGAATGCACAAGATCGGATCCGTGGTCCTAGATCGGATATATATCCAATATTATTAACTTTTTGCTTCTGCACATGCTTGGGGCGCTCGCTGATGTCATTCAGCAGCAGTAGCGTAGGGATTTCATAGCATTGCAAGCAATAGCTGCTAAAAAAGCTAAAGCAAGGCATCTGGCTTTCTTCCTTCTTCTGGGTTTCGACATGCAGCCATTCGACATACATGCTTGCCTTTTCCAGAGTAAAACCCCAAGGTTTTTTTTCCCTTCTAAAATCACATCCATTGTTTGAACGCAGTGAGCAACGTGTTTTAACTCAGATGCCGTGAGCAAAACTACAGTATATCGATGTGCACATGTGTGTTGCTTCAGAGGAAAGATGCATCTACATTAGAGTCAGATAAAGAAAAAAACAGAACTGAACAATATGGATTGTAGTGTGAACATACAGTAGTTTCTGTCTGTCTATCCATCCATGTGTACGTTTCTACGCATGCCCGAGCAATAATTATGTATAGTAGAAGTGTGAAATGACTTGAACAGTCAGTAGTAGTGTCGTATAATGCTGGCACATAATGCATATTCCTTAAAGCGAAGCTTTGCACTTTAATGATAAATGAGTGTTCATGCCACCTCGGGGCAATTACAAGAATAAGGCAGCAGTGAACTTCAGCAGCTTAGAAATTGTCTACGGGACAGCCAATTTGTTTACAGCTGCCTTAAACTGAAATGTGAAATAATTCAACCAATGGGGGGGTGGGGATTTGGCTATTGTTAGGAGATTGCACCAAAAGAAGTCTTTCATATAAAGATAAAAACAAAAAAAACAAAAGAGAAGCTCTGATTGATCCAGTCTGTGTGCTTGGAGTTCCACATGGTTGGTACTGTAGGTCACTTCCAAATACTCCAAAATGGTTCCTCTTCAAGTTCAAACCCATTTGGTACAGATGTGATTGACATTTCCAAATTGTGTGTGCTGTTTGTGCTTGTTCCATGCAATGGGTTGGTTCCACCTTGTGAACAGGTTGGAAACTGGACAGATGGGTGCACGTTACCATAAAACAGTTTTAGCAGACCAGAAGAACAAATGAAAGTCTGATTGCCCTTCCAAGACCTTTAACTCCATGAAGCACCTAAGGGACACCCAGGACCCTAACAACATGGACAGACGTGACTTTCCATCTGTAACTTGATCAGATTCTCTGCAGGAATGTGAGAACATCCCAGAACTTCTCGTTTGTACTGTGTGATGTTGCTGTCGTCTTGTTCTGGGTTCATTTCCATTTCTTTATTCTCATTATTTATACAATGAAGGTTAACAGTTCTCTTTTTTTCTGCCTACAGATTCACTAAAGAGCCAAATTTCAATGAGGCAAATTTTGCAGGCTTCGCCTACGTAGCAGTCAAATAATAACACTGAAGCTGGATAATCATATATGCTATATATAAGGTGCTTGTTTATTCCAGAAGGCAATAATATGTTGCTTTGCTCTAGACACTTAAAATAAAAAAAATTCTCCAGGGGCCAAAATGTCATGCATTTTCATCGCCAAACAGACTGCAAATAATATTAGACAGTAAAGATATCTTGAGTAAAAGAAAAGTGTTTTTTTTTTTAATCATAAAACCTAGGAACATTATGTGTTTTAAATGAAACTGATGTGGAACAGTGGTGTAGTGATTGCACTGTGGCCTGCACATTCAGACGCCAGGGTTCAATTCCGTCCTTGGATGTTCTCCCCATACATTTTGGATTTCCTTTGGTTCCCTCCACCAGTCCAAAAGACTAATTGGTGTTTCCAAATTGTGTGTGCAATGTAGCCGTACCCTGTCCACGGTGTACCCCTTTTAAAACCAAAGTCTCCTGGTATAGGCTTCAGGACCGTGTGACCCTACACACAGGACAAAAAAATATATATATTATTTTTATTTTCAAAAAAATTATGAATAAATGAAGATAAATTGATGTAGGAATTGCTTGATATGGTTGCTTCGCTTTGATACGGTTACTAGTCGGCTCCAAAACGCTTGCGATTTAGTGTTCGACACTCTCTAGTCTATTAACAGCACAAAGAGATCTGGAAGTCCTTAGGCAAATGCCCAGCATCAAACTCATCCATCACATCCATAGAAAGCAAGAGTCATTAACATGTTCTGGTGAAATCTGAAGAAACAAAAGCAAATGAAATGAACTACAGGAAGTTTTGCCATATAAAAAATGAGAAGGAACTCAGACGGAACAAAGTAAGCAAGAAGCATGATGTCTATGGGGAAATGTACTGTAAGAGGCCACTAACAGCATAACTATCTGCTAACAGAATAAGAAAGGTTTACGTTTATAATAATAAGAATAGAAAAGGAGCCTTAGTTAGTATCATATATTTCACATACTATCTAATAAAGAAAAAAATATTTGACTTGTGCTATATTCAAGAATGTTTTACTTTCTAAGTGTTGTTTGCAGTGTAAATTATAATACTGAATAACATATTTAAGGTTAAAAGAAAAAATGTCTATACAGTACACTTTTAATGAGAAGTTTTCACCAATCACGGTTTTTTTTCATTTGGTAATTGCTTTCAAAGAGTTTCAGTTCAGTGATTATAGTTTTCATTATATTATAAAAAGCAACATATCCTCTGTATACAGTACATGTGAGGCAGCCAGGCCTGAGCTTAATCTGTAAAACATGAGGTACTGGGACACCCAGGAGGAAATTGATCCTGTACGTGATCAGGGAGAGTAAAGGTCCCTGAACATACAAATACGGCAGCCCTCTGGATGCTGCATGCACAGTACAGATTGCTAAATGCAGTTATAGACCAAGGGCTTATAATATAGATATGATGGCTGTACAATGAGGGATTACAACCATGCTGTGGGAGAACAGGAGGAATAAACTGCACATTTCTGTGGTGTTAGGATTCATATTAAGCACAACAAACAATCTTTCCATTTTTATAATAATATGTATATATACTGTAGTATACTATAATATATATATACATCGCTTTATCGTGTGTCATTGTGGCCTGAAGCCTCTCCCAGGTGGGGTACACCCTGGATGTGTGCCAATCCCTCGCAATGCACACACACATATACACATTCGCATGTTACTGGCAATTTGGAAACACCTATTAGCCTAATCTGCATGTCTTTGGACTGTGGGAGGAAACCGGAGTACCTGGAGGAAACCCACCAAGCACGGGGAGAACATGCAAACTCCATGCACACAGACCCAAGGTGGGACCGAAGTGAATGCAGACAATCTCCCTTACAAATATCTAAAACCGTGCTAGCTAGAATACACACTTAAAGTTTTGATTTAATTAAAATGTTGAAGAGCTATACTGTTTAAAATCGCCCCATTAAAAAACAGTAGGTAACCGGCAGCGTGTTTGCCAGCAAGTTAAATTAATGGTGTCTTGTTGTTGCTGAAATTTACAGTTTACTGCAAATACAGGATAAACCTGTTATTTTTTTCATTTACAACTAAATGCTGTTAAAAGCATTACCAGTTAATTAATGTTTATTTGACTTCTACATACAGTAAGTGGTATATTTGCTGTATTTTACTGTAAATTACAGAACAAATGTACATGTTCTGAATAATAAGCACTTATAAAAAATAAATTTAAAAAATGCTAGTATTTTGTAATATTTCTTTTCTAAAGCTTTTTATTTTATTTATTACCCCTTGCTTATTACCTCTTATTGTACCTCATGCAATAAAAACAAATCCGGAATGAACATTAAAGATTCAACACAAATGCAGTGTCCTTCGAAAATATGTTCTTTTATTTTCTTTATTACACTTTTTGAAAAACAAAAGCCTGAAACTCTTTTAGGGCAAAAACAAAAATGTCAGCCATCAAAATAAAATTAAATACTAAAAGGGTGATGTGTGTGTAAACCGCTAAAACCACAAAATATTCCACAAAATCTAAGAATAAACTTTTTTTTTTAATGTAAAAAAAAGTGACTCAGAGAACAACTCAGTAAAACTATGAAGGTGAACATTCAAAACTACTGAGGAGAAAAATAGTTACTCACTGACATAAAATAAATATAAGAAAGTTTATTCTTGTATGAACATTACTGTATACACCTGTAGCATATAATAGGCAATATGGGTAACAATACCTTACATATAAACCCATATAAAAGCATTGTTCAGAAAATGTAGTACAGTACATGTTAGTGCTTTTAGGCTAAAAAAAAGTTTTTTTTTTTAAATCATCTGATCATAGCAGGTCTTAGTATTGAGCAAATACAACTTAAGACCAACAATAAAATAATATCACTTTTTTACCGTCACTATTTATGTAACAAAAATAAAGCCAGAAGTAAAAAAAACAAAACAAAAAAAAAACAGCTTCCACATGATTTAAGAGGGACCCGCTAGGATCAGATGGTTTTTAGTATATTAAAAGTATAAATAAAAGAGGGGCACTAACTTTTACACACAACTGTTTTTCACCCCTTAATACAGTAGGTGAGATGTAAATGTACACTGTAACAAATTGCTGTAATTTTTACAGCAAAATTATACAGAAACTTACTGTTTCGCCATTTTACAATTTATTGCTGTAATTTGCAATGCATTATGGGTTATAGAGGGTTTTACAAGTGTTAACTGTATATTTCACTGTTAGCTGGAATTAATTTACAGGTAGGAGGTGTTTCTTCACTGTATCTTTAATATTTTTACAAGAATTTACTGTGCTGTTGCATTATGGTATTGCGCCGGCTGATATGGTTTGAAATCTGGTGGACCGAAGCACAGCGACAACAGCTGAAGAAGTTCAATTACAAACCGGATTCCAAAAAAGTTGGGACACTGAACAAATTGTGAATAAAAACTGAATGCAATGATGTGGAGATGGCAAATGTCAATATTTTATTCAGAATAGAACATGGATGACAGATCAAAAGTTTAATCCGAGAAAATGTATAATTTTAAAGGTAAAATATGTTGATTCCAAATTTCACGGTGTCAACAAATCCCAAAAAAGTTGGGACAAGTAGCAATAAGAGGCTGGAAAAAGTACATTTGAGCATAACGAAGAGCTGGAAGACCAATTAACAGTAATTAGGTTAATTGGCAACATGATTGGGTATAAAAAGAGCTTCTCAGAGTGGCAGTGTCTCTCAGAAGCCAAGATGGGTAGAGGATCACCAATTCCCACAATGTTGCGCAGAAAGATAGTGGAGCAATATCAGAAAGGTGTTACCCAGCGAAAAATTGCAAAGACTTTGCAGTTATCATCATCAACTGTGCATAAAATCATCCGAACATTCAGAGAATCTGGAACAATCTCTGTGCGTAGGGGTCAAGAGCGTAAAACCATACTGGATGCCCGTGATCTCCGGGCCCTTAAACGACACTGCACCAGAAACAGGAATGCTACTGTAAAGGAAATCACAGAATGGGCTCAGGAATACTTCCAGAAACCATTGTCAGTGAACACAATCCACTGTGCCATCCGCCGTCGCCAGCTGAAACTCTACAGTGCAAAGAAGAAGCCATTTCTAAGCAAGATCCACAAGCACAGGCGTTTTCATTGGGCCAGGGATCATTTAAAATGGAGTGTGGCAAAATGGAAGACTGTTCTGTGGTCAAATGAGTCACGATTCGAAGTTCTTGTTGGAAATGTGGGACGCCATGTCATCCGGACCAAAGAGGACAAGGACAACCCAAGTTGTTATCAACGCTCAGTTCAGAAGCCTGCATCTCTGATGGTATGGGGTTGCATGAGTGCATGTGGCATGGGCAGCTTGCATGTCTGGAAAGGCACCATCAATGCAGAAAAATATATTCAGGTTCTAGAACAACATCTAGTCATCTCTTTCAGGGAAGACCCTGCATTTTTCAACAAGATAATGCCAGACCACATTCTGCATCAATCACAACATCATGGCTGCGTAGGAGAAGGATCCGGGTACTGAAATGGCCAGTCTGCAGTCCAGATCTTTCCCCTATAGAGAACATTTGGCGCATCATAAAGAGGAAGGTGCGACAAAGAAGGCCCAAGACGATTGAACAGTTAGAGGCCTGTATTAGACAAGAATGGGAGAGCATTCCTATTTCTAAACTTGAGAAACTGGTCTCCTTGGTCCCCAGACGTCTGTTGAGTGTTGTAAGAAGAAGGGGAGATGCCACACAGTGGTGAAAATGGCCTTGTCCCAACTTTTTTGGGATTTGTTGACAACATGACATTTTGATTCACCATATTTTTCCCTTAAAATGATACATTTTCTCAGTTTAAACTTTTGTTCCATGATTTATGTTCTACTCTGAATAAAATATTGACATTTGCCATCTCCACATCATTGCATTCAGTTTTTATTCACAATTTGTTTAGTGTCCCAACTTTTTTGGAATCCGGTTTGTAAATTTACTTCCATAAGTATTAATTATTTCTTTTATATAACATTATATAAGTTTTATCAGGATATTCCCTCTAAACGTTATGTTTAGCTATTTTGTAATGGGATGTTTAGTTAACTTTATTTATCTGTTGCTTCAGGCGAGGAGGAGAAACGCGATGCGCACCATTTCAGAAAGCAGCCTAAACTAAAAGGTAAATCATTATCGTCATGTTAATGTTGATGTATGCTGCAGTTTGTTAGCTTTATTTGCCTTTGCTTTCCAGAGAGTATTAGTAGTTTGGCAGGCACAGCATTGCTATCGAAGTGTTATAATTAATTAAAAGTTATGTTACATGAAGTGCTCAGTTGTCTTTGCTGTTGAAAAACTTAAATATTAACATCTCTGGATGAGTTTCTCTGAAACCTGGAGTATATTTTGTAAAGGAATGTGTCGTTAACTTCTTTTTATTTTATTTTATTTTTTGTCAGGCAAGCCGAAACATCACGGAACCAAAAGGTAAAATCGTAATGTCACGCCGGTGTTGATGAATGCTGCTTTTTGTTACCGATTTATTCATCTTGCTCTCGATAGAGTATTATTGAAATAATTGCATATAAACAGACACAACAGACTGAAATGCTGACCATTTTTATTTTTAGGCAAACAGTCCCTTTAACTTTTATTTAACTATTGCTTTATGCTTTAATCTTCAGTTGTTTGTAGTTGTTTTGTAACAGCTGATTTTTTAAATAAGTTTTTCTGTAGTTGAAAGAGTAAAATGATGTTACCAGTGACGGTGCTGAAGTGTTGTCAGGTGTCAGCTTTAATAAACAGTTTACTTACAACAGCTTTGAATTTGAGTGATTATTTTTCAAAATCTTTGTTTTAATGCATTTACATCAGTATAATAGTAAAGTACAGTTACAGGTTACAGCACAGTACAGTTCACAGTCAAAATAGTTATTTACAGGAATTTCATAGTAAAAATGTTACAGCTACATCTTGGCTTTTGTTGAATTCACAGGATTTTATTGGCAACTTTTGTTGCCAGGTACGTACTGTAATTTAGCAGGATTACAAAAAAAAACCTGTAATGCCTTTTTACAAGTTTAATTTTCTAATCATGAAAAAAATAAATAAATACTGTATTCTGCAAACATCAATTTATTGTAAATTGCTAAGCAGTATTATACTGTAATCCATTTTACAGCAATTAACGGCTATTTTACAGGATTTTATTGGCAACTTTTTTGCCAGTAAATTATTGTAAAATTTACAGTATGTTCTTTACAGTGTAGATCTTACTGATTGATCAAAGTGAAATAAAATCCCAACTAGAATCTTAACTAGAAAACATTCACCACGATAAAATGTTTATTAGCAGGGCAATTTCCATTACAATACAATACAAGCCAGCAAAAATAACATTTTGAACACAAACTGTACTTAGCTAGTACAAATTAGTTATAAAACATGAATATTTTAGTATTCTACCACCAAACCCATCAACAACTTTTACTGATGCACTAAAAAAGGCAACGTAAAAGAAAAAAGAAAAAAAAAACAGCCAGAATAGCTCAGAATAAAGTTAAATATAAAATAGAACAAGCTTAACCAAATTTTCCAACACAGTGGCACCAAAATTAACATTTTGTCTTGCAAGCTAGTACAGGTATTAGTCAACAAGAAGCAGCCCATTTCAACATCCTACAGAGATGCATCAATGTAATTTTGTTGCAATGATGTTTGATGGCTTACCTTCGTAAAAGCGCTTATAGTACAGTTTATCATAAAACTTGTCTGATGAAAAGTTTAATAAAACTTACCCTGTATGAGGGGAATATCTGAATCAAAAAGCCAGCTCTACTCTATTGAGACATAATTGGCACGTTGTTTGTAACTGAAAGAAGAGTATAAAAATAGTTACACTTTCAGCGTCCACAGTTATTATAGTTATTTGCACAGCTATTTGAAATGGCAAATGGGTATATTGTCTATAATGAGCAAAGCGAAATGGCACTCGCCTATTAATTCACAGGATGGGGACGGATGAAAATCCACATGCGCTCGCTGCAGTTTTCCATTCCCAAAATACTGTAAAGTCCTGTTTTCTTTCTTTGTGCAATAAATATGGTACCATCTGATTGTATCAACAGTAAAAAAAAAATAATACAAAAAAGTAATGCACTGCTTTTGAACATTTGCCATAAATAAACAGCAATTTCTAAAAGTGTACAATACTGTATGTGGCAAGCAGAAATTAACATACTGTATGGCAATATGTATATATATAATTTTGTAGTCAGATATTGTCAGATATCAAAATATCGGGCTTGCTTCTGCAGTATCATAGCATCAGCAAAACTGAGGAGAGAAATGCACACGGTTTAAATGATCAAATAAAAGGATACTTTAAAAAACTAAATTTAGCCGTTAAAAACAAAAAAACGAAAAAATTTTATGTTTTTTCCCCTAAAAATTATAAATGTATGCTTATTTATGATTAATTTACGAGTTATATAAATTTGATATTCTTTCTTTTTGTTGGAGTTAACCATGTGAACTGAAAGGATTTTATTGACATAAGGTTGCTGAGTCTACACCTGACCAACTGAAGCAACCCCAGATAATAACACTGTCTCCAGAGGTTTGTACTGTGGCATCGCTTCATGCACTTCCCTTCCTACCCTGACATGTCCATCACTTAAGCCCAGTCCTGTGAAGTCTTGTCACATAGTGCATGTGTAAATGCTCTTAATTTTACTATAAAACATACTGTAACTGTGATATCTATGGTCAGTTTTTTTTTTTTTTTTTTTTTTGGCTATGCATATTTACTAAGCATTTAAGTGATCTCCGTTTATGATACATTTTTTCCTGAAAACATTTCTTCCACAATGTTGAAGGCTCAGCACAATCCTTACAGATTTTGAATAATGTGTTGGACAGTTCTACGCCAATTCCATTGGTTTCAAATACAGTATATTTCATTGTTTTCTGTACTTGAAGCAGGCGAATAATTTATTCTTTCTGAAAAGATAACTTTTTTTGGCCATGTAGTGTATTTTAAAGGCAGCATATTTTATTATTCCTTTATCAAATTAACGTAAGTCTCAATCATAAGCTCAAAATAATGCATTTTTATAGCTAATCAGCAGAACTGAACACCAAGCTGGGGGAGGAGATTTTCTTATATGAGGTCACAATAGGGGTTAAATCTGTTCAGCATGTTTGGCCTAAAAAGTGACTTTTGCACAATAGATCTCCTTTAAATCAGGAAATAATGTCGTTTTGTGACCAATCGACACTACAGATCGTCAATCTGACCATGTGTAGGGTTTCCCCAGAGGTACAACACGTACTTTTATAATCCTGTCACAAACATGATGTTCTTTCATTTCCCTTACATTGTAAATGCAGTAGTCCTTGGAGATTATGTGACTTTGGAGAAGATTTCTTTCATTTGTCTCCTTTCTGTGTTTTTTTTTTCCCTGTTAGGAAGTATGCAAATGGATTTTACTCGGCTGATAAAGCAGACGTGAGAAAAAGAGCCTTTTCTTAAAAGCACAATTTTCGCAGGCGGCCAATACTAATTTGGCGAGTCAAAACTGATTTTCTGTATTGTCATGATGAATATGTGAGCTGCGGCACATTTTTCTGACCTTTTAAAGTTTGCTTTTTTTTATTGCTGTTGCAGTAAGGGCCGACAAGCGAAGTAGACAATTTAGAGTCGAGCAGCGTAAATCAAAAAACAAAATATCTGACAGCGGCAAATATGAGACTCTACAGTATGTTTCGTTCCTCTCTTCCTTGCTATTTTCTTATACCGTTTTTTTTTTCTTCCCCTTTGTCTCTTCCTCTCGATTTCATAGGGGAACAGGCAACATCGATGTGGGCCTCTCAGCATTCACTTTATTTCTCAATTTATCTCCATAAGGCAGAGAAAGGTAAGATGGAAACAGGCCAGCCTTGACACAACAGCCATTTTGCCATCTCGTTCTAAGTCTATATGAATGTGTTTGTGTGGCTGTGTTGAAATTGGAAAACAACTCTCTTTCTTTTTGGAAAGTTATTCAGGTGGGATGTGTGTTAAAAGTTGAGTTGAGGGGAGAAAAAAAAGAGTTTGTAACGCAAGCGGGCTGGAAAACGCATTTAGCCTAAAGTAGTGGGCTTCATGTTCGGAACGCCGTTGCATTGCATGTTTGGAGAGCTCCGTGGAAAGTGCAGAAATTAAAGTGAGTAAAGAATTCCCAGAGTGCCTTTAAGTTTTCCCCTCTGCCGGTCATGTGATTCATTTCCTTCAGACATAAACTTTTTTTCTTTCTTTCTTTCTTTCTTTCTTTCTCTGCCACCTCACAGTGCACACATGGAGCACATATGGTCGAGCAGTTTAAACAATCCATATTGTCTCACAGCAGCTTTGCAGAAATCAGGAGATAGATATAGATTCCTAATGAGAGAGCCAGGAGAAACAGTGGCAGGCAAAAAAAAAAAGTCCTGACGTGACATAAGGAAAAAAGAAGATGTGGGAAGAAAAAGGGAAACTATTGTCATCTACAGTACAGTAGGTGACACCAGATGGCAGGATCATGAATAATTTCTCTCCAAAACTGTGTACTATAAAGAACAACAGTACTGAAAAGATAAGAGTCCTGGGATGAGCACGGGACAGGCTTTATTTCTACAGCAGCAGTTCTTGGTCGCATGTTTTATAAAAAAGAAAGTGAGACACTGGCTTATTGTTTAGCACTGTTGCCTTGGACCTCCAGGTTCTGGGTTCGATTCTCACCTAGGGGTTTGTACTGTATGTATGGAGTTTCACTCCATGTCACTTGGTGGGTTTCCTCCGGTTTTCCAAAGACAAGCAGGTTAGGCTAATGGATTGGCATCCCGTCTAGGGTGTACCCCACTTCGTGCCCCAAGTCTCCTGGGATCGGCTCCATGCCCCCCCTGATCCTGTATACATGATAAATCTTTATGGACGATAAGTGACTGAGTGTAAGATTCTATACAGCCAGCCCACCTCAATCCTTTCAACAAGTCGTATTCACTAATATTGCAAGTAAATGATTTCATGCACATACTGTATTCAGCACAAGCTGTAATAAGATGATTGTAGCCATGGTTGAGTCACTCCAGCTCCTGTACTCACTCTTCATCCAGCTTTTTCCTGCTAACTCAGCATATTCCAATCCAACCCCTTCTATTTTCCTGCTCTTTAGAGATAGATGGGAAAATCCAGCTCAAATGTCTGTCAGTTTGCCAGATAAATCCCATGATTCTTTTCTCTGGCTGTAGACCACGCAGCTCTGATGAGGACTAAGGACTCGCCTGCTGTTCCATGTTCCCTTTTCTTCCTCCTTCTTTTCAGACTGTGTACTGTACGTTTCAGAATCCTCAGCTCATCTATTTAATTCAAGGGGAAACATGGTGCCCCTTATGCGGTAAATCTGTGATTGTTGACTCAATCTTGACTCCTTGGAACCGAGCCGTCATGCTAACTGCACTGTCTATTGGCGCAATAACTCAGCTCAGCGAGCCGCAGCATTGTCTCTCCTCTGTCATCGTGCACTGACCTGTCCTTTTCACACAGACCTACCAGAGCCACGGCCAGCCTTATCTCAGAATATTTGCAACTCTTATTGCACCGAGTGCCGGCATGCAGCTGTGTCCGTATGCATTAATGTGGTATTTTGTATCATGTCCTTACTGTGCACTCAGTCTTAAAAATGAAATCCAGTCGAGCACTGACATGGTTGGTTTAGTTCATGATCTCTGGCTGTCTGGTGTTATCCAATTTTGAAATCCACCGTAGCGGTCGAGAGAAGGAGGCAAAGCGAGAATGCTCCTTCTTTTTGCTTTCTTCCATCTCCTAATGCTTTCACTGATCCCTGTGTCCCCCATCTTTCATCCTCTTAAGAGTGCAAAACTGCATGGAATGAAAATAAAGGGCCAATAAAAAGCCTGCCAGACTCTCTCAAACTGGAAAAGACACACACACACACACACACACACACACACACACACACACACACACACACACACACACACACACACACACACACACACACACACACACACACAGCAAGAGAGAATGGAGAACATCTCCTTACTTACTCCCCATAAAAATGCAATATATTTTCAGTTTGTTACAATATACTCCATTTGCATATGATAAGATATTGTCAGCATATTTCCGTATGGCTACTTCCTTAGAGTTTGGATGCCCTAAGAGTCAATGCACTCACCCACTTCTTCCTGTTCAGTAAAGTTAATCTGTCAAAAGTGTGCTGAGACTTCCTGAAGAGTTTCAAATTATTATCAGACGCCTAAATCATTCTATGGATGATTTTTGGATGACTGAAGCTTTTTTTTTTTTTTTTTTTTTTTACTATCTAATTAAATCTATCAGTCACAAGCAAATGTTCCAAATCATTGGGGATTTGATCTATTTAACCAAAGGCTGATTTTGAATGACAGGAAATTCATTTTGGTGCTTTTCACTGGCAATCCCTATTGAAAACCTCCCTACTGTGAAATCCCACCCACCCACCCTAGTCTCAGTAAATGGCATGATGCCTGGAGATAATGTTAGAGCTTTGGCAGGATGATTGCTGAAAAATCTTGGTGGAATATGGAGGCTTGTGCAACTTTGTCTCCTTAATCTTTCTTTCCTTAGAGCCATCAACAGAATGAATGACTATGCCAATACTGAAAGTTAATAATAATCTTCATCATACTTATAAATAATTCTGAGTGTGGGAAATATACAGTACTAAGGTGCTAGACTGTTTTCATTATTATTATGTTATATAATTGGCATTATATAAACTATAATTATATAAGATGTTATATAATTTAAAGAAATGTTGAATTATATAATTATCACTGCATATACAGTATATTTTAAGACAATCGTAAATCCATTCGTCTATTTTAGATTATAGGAAGCATGTTCAAGTCAAACCGGGACTTTTGCTTGTGCAGAATGACATAATCCCCTGCTACACTAATGCACTTATTCCAATGTTTCACTAGTGAGTTCAGGACTATATGGATCATTTATTGTGGAAAAAAACTTCCCCTAATGCGCAACTGCTGCTTGTGAGTGATTGTGTGTACAGTTCCCACTGATAGAAGTTGGTGTCAAGTTAATGTTTAATCCATCAATTTTCAAAAAATCAGGCATTGTCTCACTGATTGTTCATGGGAAAAGCTGCAGTGGGCTTCGAGCCACCTAGGCAAGGGTCATCATTAGCAAATTTAAAATGTTTCATCACTGTGCTGTGTTGGAAGTCTTCTGTAAATGTCAATGGGTTTTACTGCTTCATTCATGAGAAAATCTATTACAAGTTCTGATTTGTCTTCTGATTAGATTTTGAACATCCCTGGTATAAATAAATAACTTTTTTTTTTTTAAACATAAACTATTTATTTCCCAGCTAAGAATCTGTGGATTTATACAGTAACAGTCATTAGGGTTAATTAAAAAACAAAAAAAAATCATTGCTTCTCCTTATAAAGTAGTATTCATATCTAAGTCAATTTCATTTTATTTGGAGTGTATCTTTTCATGTAGGATGCTGAAAGTTAAAGTGTTATTTAAGAAGCAATGGAAACGGAAATTCCAGCTTCTCCTCAACACTGCTTGTGTGACTGTGTTTAACTCTTAACAGAAATATTGGTTTGGTTCTTCATCCAGGCCCTTCTTTATCCAGGCCCTTGAATCATTATCCAGGCCCTTCAACTAAAAACTTTGTTTTTTCTCTGTGAACATCACCAGAATTTCAACTCAAGGTCGGCCAACAACAGCACAAATATTTAGACAGTTGCATCACTCAGGAAGCTAATCCCTGAATTACTTAATCAACTGATTTTTATGGACGTGTTTTTTTATGGTTTTTATTTTTATACTTCATAATTTAAATGTTTAGTCAGTGTTGATGTCCTTTATTCATTGTATAATCCCTCCTACTGTACTTTCCCTCCCTCGATAATAGATAATTTATTGATTTTTGTCCAAATTCCAAGAAATTATCTCCAGGATGATATCATCACATCAACAAAAAATTCAGATTTATGTGCACCAAAATAGTCAATGGTTAGGTTTATTTTCTCCAATAAAATGCTCTAATCTCCAACATAAGTAATCTTCATCAAAGACGTCCTGACAAATTCCTAACTAATCAAGAACACACTTTGTGTGCAACCTATTTACATGGGAATTGCTGCAATATGAAACCAACCAAGCACAAAAAGTCCCTGGTAAAGACAACCTACAGTAAGGAGAAAAAACAAAAGTATGAAACTTATTAAACTCAGATCTTAACAGATGAACAGATAAATTATGTCAAATATATTCATAAAAGGACACAATTCCCTTCATTCAAACTTCTTCCTGAGCTCTTGGTTCCAAAGACATGCACAGTAAATTGCAAAGTACAGCAGGGTTTCAAGTACATACTGTATTTGAACAGTTGATTCCAGATCAAGAAACTTTTTATGATATCTATGCAATCTGAATTCATTGAGTAAAATGTGTGCGGTTACAAGATTTTGTCAAAAGTCTGGAGTTGCATTTTGGAAAATTCTTTTAAGCAAATGACGGCCATAACTCGCCAATGAATTCTCCTTCCTGATCTTTTTTTTGCACATCTGTCACACTTACATGACTGGGATCCTTAAACAAAGTTTTATACTACACAAGGATAAACTGAGTAAACACAAAATGCTGTTTTAATTGATTACCTATTAAGGGAAATAAGCTGTCCATGCTCACCTGGCTCTATGTAAAAAAAAAATGCTTTGCCCCCTTGCTAAATCATGATTGGACTGAGTTAAATTTCACTTGCCACACCCAAGCCTGGTTGCTGCCAGTCCTGTTGAATCAATAAATCACTTAAATAGAACACAGCATGGTAAAAGTTCTAAAAAAATAAAAAAATTAAAAAAAAAGCATCATGATCTAAACAAATTGAAGTACAGATGAGAAAGAAAGTAACTGACATGTAAAAGTTTGGAAAGGGTTACCAAGCCATTTTTACGTGAACCACAGTGACAGCCATTATCTAGAAACAGATAAAACCTAGAACAGTGGTGAACCTACCAAAATTACTTTAAGGGCACAATGTCATCCAGCGGCTCATATAAAAGAACGCAGAACAACATCTAAAGAAATGCAGGCCTCACTTGCCTCAGTTAAGGTCAGTGTTAATGATTCAACAATAAGAAAGAGACTGGGTAAAAATGTCTTCCATGGGAAAGATCTCACATTTGCCAAAAATATCTTTGATTATCCCCAAGACTTTTGAGCAAATATTCTGTGTACTGATAGAACCAAAAGTTGAATGTTTGGGATGGTGTGTGTCTGGTGTAAAACTAAAACAGTTATAGCTTAGATTAGGGAGAAATTACTTTAGGTTTGGACATTTGATGGTTTGAATTTGATGATCTGAATAATTTACTGTGACAAAAAAAAAAAACTCTTAAAATCATTCGATGGCACTTTATACATGGGTAGCTAACGTAGCTAGGGACAAGAAGTACTGTAGGCTTTTCTGGAGTACAAAAGCAATACATTCACTACTGTACTTATTGTAACATTAGATATACCATTTTGCAGTGAACCCAGTGAACACTGACTGTCTGTTGATATCAGTAACTAGGTCAGTCCTGCCCAGTGACGCATACAGTATTGTGTTTGGCAACTTGGTTTGCCGTGATGCTAAAAATGGTCTTTAGTATCTCTTTAAAAAGAAAGTATCTAACATTAGTAATTAGTAATTATGTAAGAAATGTGTTTTCCCTTATTGAGAATTGGAGGAAAATTTTGTCAAAAGACAAAAAAAAAAATGCAGGTTGAGCTGGCAGGACATTTTCCTTATTATTTAAATATTATATAAATATAATAAATAGAATGAATTACCTGCCTCACTATTATGGCATTTTTGCTAATAAAATGCTTATTCTTTAACATTAGAAGCAGTTCTGACCATCTGGAAGAAAGATTTCTACCCCAGGACAATTCGAATAAACTCAAGTTTGATTATTTTATGATCATAAATAAGACAGTTTGTTTCTCAATGTTTTTCCCTCTTCTCCTTATTTACTACACTGCAGACTGTGAAGAGATATCTGTTTTGAAATGGACGTGTAAAAAACACCCAAAAACATGTTCTGTATCTGTCCATCACTCATCAAACATTCTTATGTTGGTGTTGACTTTCCTTTAAAAGATTTTAAAAAATAAATAAATAAATAAAAAGTCAGCAGTTCACTAATCAGACCAGAGAGGGTAAATAAAAATTAAATATCTATGAACACTCTCCACTGTCTGATTGACTTCATGTCTACAACTTCTTAGCTAGGTTCTGATTTGATGATCTGCCTTCAGTTCAAAAAATTCCATAAATGTGCATCTTTGGATAAACCTCAGCAGACGAGCTAAGCTTGATCATGTTTGGAAAACTATATTTGCTGAATTAGCTATTTTTTTAATGCTTCTTCTCTGTTGCAGTACTCTGTTTTCAAGCAGTTGATTTAGGTCACTGCAATACTTCAAGTCTGAAACTGGACTGCAATCCAGCAATTACTGTTTAGGGGTCTACAAGGTTGAGCTGTTCAGCCTGTGGGAGCTCATAGCTGCTTAGATTAAGGTAGAATTACAGCAGAAAAAAAATACCTAAGCCAATTTTTAAGTTGCTATAGGCACAACTGACTGCAAGTGATAATTTTCTCAGTCATTATGCAAACCTGTACCTTACAGGGTTGTCCTTTGGTAAGTTTAATTCAATAGAGAAAAAGTTGAAGATTTTTAAATTGCACTTTAGTGACTGTCTTAAACTCGATACTGTATGTCTCAGCTGCTGTGTAATGCCTGTTGTGCTTACAACAAATCACTGTCTCAAATTTCCAATCACTGATCACACTGTCTCCCAACGACCAATCAATGATACCCACTGTTTCTCAACAACTAATCACTGGATACCACTATTTCCCAACAACCAATCACTGATCAAAACTATTTTCCAAGGACCCCACAGTTTTTAATTTTCAATCACTGATCACCACTGTATTCTAAAGCCCAGTTACCCATAATCATTGTTTCTCAATGACCAATCTCTGATCATTCCAATTTCCCAATGTCCAGTCACTGATCACCAATGTCTCCCAAGGAGACATAATTTCCTCCATAACTTCTCATCTTTTGTGCCTGCCATTTTTATTTAATAAAGAAAGTCCGATCACTTGTTTTGTATTGTTCAGGGTCACGGGGGGGCTGGAGCCTATCTCAGAGCCTACTTTGGGGCTGCATCAGATCTATAGGAACACCAGTCAACCTTATCTGTGGGAGGAAACCGGAGCACCCAGAGGAAACCCACCAAGCAGGGGGGGGTGGGCATGCAAACAGACCTGTGGCAGAAACCTGACGGTCCATGACCACAGTGCTGACCACTCTATTTTAGTCGATTCTATTCTTCATGTGCTCTAATTTGATATGCTAGTGATCATGATGAATGCATCGGCGTATGACGTAATCTAGCGACTTAAAAAAAATGTTTTTTAAAGCATGTGTCAGCTACTTTCCCTCCAAGAAGATTTAGCAAGTCTGGTCCCGTTTGGCCTTCCATAAGCTGGCGCGTCTTCCAGCAAAGCGCAGGAGAGAGAGAGAGAGAGAAGGAAAACTTTTTTTCTTCTTCTAACCACAGTGAGGGGAGGGGAAACGATAGAAGTTGGACAAGAAGGATTCCTGGGCTTTTACTTTCCCCTTCCCCCGTTAAAAAAGCACTGGGGAAAGAGCAGAGGAGCGAAAAGTGGACTGCACCAAAAAGCAAACAACAACAACAAAAAAAAAAGAAAGAAAGAAAAACGGTTTCCAATTCCGGACGCATCAGCTTTCCTGTGGATTAATGTTGTCCTTATTGAGTGGATTTATCGATTGCTTGTAGGTATGGACACACTTCTTTTTTCCCCCCCATCACTGCACTGGAAGGAGTCTCTCCTTTTCTGTGTCCATCTCTCTCTTCTTCTGCACTATTTTCAGAATTTTTAACCAAATGCATTTGAATCACATGAAAATTATGTTAATGCACATGTTTAGAAATTATTATATACAAATATTGGTAACATTAAATGAAGTGTATGGAAGCAAAACTTTGGCACAGGTAGGTCTTAAAACTTTTGACACTTTGCTCCCCCTAGTGGCTGGATACGACATTGTGGAAAAAACTAGGAGCAGCCAAGTAGGTCAATATGATACTAAGACTGGTTAAAATTTTTTTTACTTCTTTAATTTTTATGTATAAAACAGTGCTTGCATTTCATTTCATTTCATGAAATAAGTCACAATGAGGCAGGCTATTTATTATTTTTTATTTTTTTATACATGATGCAGGATGCAGGTTCAAATCCCATCACTGCCAAGATGCCGGTGATGGGTTATTGACTCGAGACTCATTTATGGTTTCAGGTGTAAATCAGGTAAAATTATGTGACACATGTGAAGTGCACAAGAGTTCACAAGCTGATTGATTTTTTTATTGCTTGTGCTTAAAATGCAGTGTCATTTTTCAGAAGATTTCCGTTCTTGCATTCATTTTTATACCCCTAGCAAAAAAATGGTTTCTTGCAAATGTTTTCGTACTTGGCTTCACAGACAGGTGAGTGCTGTAGAATTTTGAATACGTTGGATGACTATAGTTGCGATCATCAAGGTTTCAGTGGAGATTATGTTGAATGAACAGACACTGTGTTTGTGCTGGAATATATTTTAAGGAATTCTAAATGCAAGTGACATCCAAATGATGACACGTACTGATTTTTTTTTTTGTTTGTTCATGGAAGCAGCTGTAGATTAGGGAGGGAAATGCCTGTTCGGCCCACTATACACGTGGCCAGCAGAAGCACTCCTATTTCACTTTCCTACAAGATGATGTGATCCAGCTCAGCTCGGCTGTTATCCCAGATGTTGTCGCTATTTCGACCGCCAAGTGAGCAGAGCAGCACGGATGAAACCATGCTGAATTTGCAAGAACGATTGCTGCAATACATTCATTTGTTTTCTCTTATATGAGACTAGAATAATTTTTCTATCTGAATAGTACATTTCAGTAGATTGACAAAAAAAAGTTAATTTTGTCAGATTATTATTATTATTTTTGTTTTATTATCTTTTTAGTGTGTCTCCTTGTAGCTATTTAGCTCAAGTTCCGGTTATATGCCAATTTTGAAGTATGCTTCCTACGTAGGGTTTAATTAACATACTGTAAAAAGACAACTTTCCCATTGCTTTGAACTTCACTTTTGAAGATTCAACTCAGAGTTAACATGTATTTTAATGTTGACTAAAAGACGTATACTGGTGTGGATCGTTCTATGTGGATAGGCCAAAAATAGACTACATCCAAGTCTTGCTTCAGTTCCATGAGGACGTACTCTTACATTCAGTCAGATTGTCCCAGAACTCTAATTAACAATATGCTCATACTGAATCCCCTTCCAACTGTTAGAAATTGCAGGAAACATTAATGATTTAGAGTCCCAGAAAAAAAGATGGGTTCCCCATTGAGTCTGGTTCCTGTCAAGGTTACTTCCTTATGTTTTTTCTGTTGCCCACCTGTCCTCCAAATGGGCTTTTATTCCACCATCACATCTGGTTCTCTCGTTTGGGATACAATTCCACGAAAAGCATTTTTCCTCTTACCCTTTGAGGAAGACATACGTACCAGACATACCTCATTTTAAGATAAATGATGTACACCTGGCAATGATTGGAATGTTTCACTAATTGTAAGTACCACAAATCGCTAGCAGGTAACCCTCGGTAAACTCTTCCTCCCGCTATATGTATAGTCTTGGGTCGGGGGCCTGTTACCAAAGCAGTATTACTGTAGATCACTCATGGCTACATGGCTGTAGGATGGGAAAGATAGCTCTTTGTGACTGCAGATTCTTCAGTTTATTTCCAGTATCTGATTGATGAGGTGGTTTGTTCTTTTTTTAGAAATAAAACAAGATAAAACGTCCGATATGTTTGTGGCTGGTTCTTTGAAAGATGACCCCGACTTTGCTTGTGCCCTTCGCCTTCTGGCAAATCCATTTTTTTTTCCCAGCATGCTATATGACTCAAGGTAAATGTGTTTTTTGGATATGCTGAGCTTCCTGATATATGTCTTTTTTTCCATTTGAGTGAGTGATGTAATGGGAGGAACATGCACTCACTCTGTTCTCCACACTTTATTAAATAAGGTGCAGAGCCAGTTGTTAAGTGCCTTAAGGAAGAGCTGTTTAGTTCCAGCTTCTGCTGCAGATGGAAAGTTGGCATCTGTTTCAGTCTGCCACAATTAAAGCATCGTAATCCATTGTAAACTTGATGGAAATGAATGGGGAAGAACACAGGCAACGGCTTTGAGGATTTTAAAACTGTCTCTAAGCATTAGCTGAGTATTCCTTCCCCGCTCAGTTGCATTTAAAGATTGCATAACTTTGTATAGTTATATAGTTGAAGCTCCATTATTTGGTTAATTGCCAATCTTAGTTGATTTCTACAGGTTTAAATTACACGTGAGGTGGACTTGCAGGGGTAGGGGCCAGTGGAAATGCAATTTAGTGGAAGACAATTACAGTGAAGGTGACGGGTTTGGTTTTAATACACAGTGCCAAAAATGATCTAGCAACCAAAGTCATAACGTATCTATTAGGATTTCTTGTTTCCAACTCCGTCAGGTACTAACCATGTCTATCTGCTTAGTTTCGTTCCTCCAGGTTTATTAGGTTCTAACCTAGTTTACCAGTTACTTCCCACCAGTTTCCAATGAGTCTGTCAGGTTCTATCAGGTTCTATCCGGTTCTTTTACCCCTTTTCCACCAAAGTGAACCAGGCGCTAGTTTATGTCTGGTGCTAATGCTGGTTTGGAGTCATTCCAATAGCGAACCTCCTACGAATGGGCTTTTTTCCCTTGCACTAGAGAGCCACATCATTACAATGCTAGTGGCAATGCTAGCGGCAAAATAAAAAATAAACAGAGGTAAAAAATGATAGCGACTAGCACAACAACTTTAACATGGCATTGTGAGCAGTTCTCCTGGCTTTATCATTACAAAGCATTTGAGCTGCCCATTGAGTCCATTTTAAAGGTGGTGGTCACAAACTTTTAGTTACAGTAGTCGTGAAAATCCTGTCCACCTCCCAGACCCTGATGTAAGCGGTTCTATTTTTTACTGCCCAACAAAATGTTGGTGCCACCATGGAACTGTTTTTTCTGTCTAAGGGCCAATACTATCCAAAAACTAAGAACTGGTTCGAAATTAGACACCGGTTTCAAACTACCTCTGGAACACTTTTTCAGTGTAAAAGGGTCTATCGCGTTCTAATGAAGTCTATCAGTTTATTCTCTTTTGGTATATCAAGTTGTAACCAAAGGTTTTTTTTCTTCCTTTTATCAGGTTCTAAACAGGTTTATCAGGTTCTTTTATTTAAGCATATGGGATTCTTCTCTCTAAATATATCACATTAAAACCACATCTAAGAGATCATTCCTACCAGGTTTGTCAGACTGTAACTGCAGGTTTTTTCCCCCTCAGATTTATCGTGTTCTACCCAGGTCTATTAGATTCTTCTTTCCAGGTATATCAATGTTATACAAGCATGAAGCTTTCCTCATCAGGTCTAATTGGGAAATCAGTTCTACCAAGATATATTAGGCTCTTCCTTTCAGATCTACAGTAGCTGATTTTTCTTTCTAGAATTGAATCATGTGTAACCGGTTCTTATCTACCCCTGATTCTGAATCTGAACTTCATAATCAAAATGACAAAAATATATACAGTAGAACCATACAAGTCAAGTCAAATTCAAATGTATTTTTAAAGCACATTTAACAGAACTCGGTTAACCAAAGTGCTGTACAATCCTAAAACAGCTGAAGACATCGAAACAGTGTTAATATAAGACTAAGGTCCCAAAGTATTGAACTACACTTTGATTGACCATTAATTATTGCTTTATTTTCAAAATTTCAGCATTAATAAGCATAAAACAAATTACATCATGTAGATAATCTACACATTCATGTCACTGGTCATGAACTCAAACCAGCCATTACTTTATTACCTAACACATTATGCCCAATATTTTGTAAGTTCCTCTTGTGCCACCAGGGCAGCTCTTGCTGATCATGGCAGTACTTCACAAAACATCTAGAGGTGTGCTTTAGTGTCTCACTCTAGAATGTTAGAGGAAGATTCTTTGTCAGCTCTGGTTTTAGTCCTCCAAAGATCGGACTTGTTCATATAGTGCCTCCCATGGTTGGTTTAAGATCTGAAATGGCCAATCTGGCCAAATTCTCCAATTCTGGAGCCTGGATCAGGTCCCATACACAGCAGGCTGTCATGCTGTCATTGACATGGCTGTTATTGTGACCAGCATTGACTTTTTCAAGCAGTTTGTGGTTAATTTGTTTGTGATATTTGAGCAGGTATCCTTGACTTTGCTTCCGATGGGCATAAATGAAACTTGTGTGCGCATGATCTATATTTATACAGTGACACTTATCCTGGGGCCAGAAGACACGGGGCACAAGGCAGAATACATGAGAATCCTGGATGGTGCCAGTCCAGCGCAAGGCCCAAGCTAGCAAATAGTCAGACTCACACACACGAAACACCAATTTGCCTAATCTGTCTGTCTTCGGACTGTGGGAGGAAACTGGAGTACCCAGAGGAAACCCACCATGCAAACTCCAAGCACACAGAGCCGAGGCGTAATTCGAACCCTTGACCCCGAAGTTGTTCAATATTATTTAGCATAGTTAATGACTTCTTATATCATCCTTGTACAGATAATAACATTTCCACCAATATTATGATAAGTTTTAATTTCTGACTAATCACAGTGAAATCAAAAATCAAAGCAGATGTGTATATTAATGCACTCATTTCAATATGCTTATTAACCACAGTAACGCATTTATAGGAAGAAAAAAAGATAAAATACAAAGTGACCAATTTTGTACTTTATCAGATTCTCTTAATTTCACCCTCACCTGTAATTTCACAAATATATTAACCCTTAAATTGTGCATTCTTTCAAAAACATTTTGTTATGAAATGAGTGGAATTTCTTCCTACTCTTCTACATGCATTTCATTGTTAACATTGTGAAGCAGAAAGAGCAAATCATTTCAAATCACATGTTTATCCAAGCGTGGAAGTGCAGTAGGGTCTCAGCTGGGTGATGCAGGCTTCATCAGGAATAGCAATATCAACAATTTGAAAGAAAGAAAAAACACAGAAAAGAAACATTCTTCCTTGTAATGGACTTACTAAACGTGCTTTATTTCTTTCATCTTACACAATTTTCACCCTGACTTACACAGCTGGAGTTTAATTAGCTGTGTGTTATGCGCAGGTGTGAAGGCAGATGTACATGGATAAAGTTTGATTTGAATATAAATACAGCAATAATCACTGCAGAAAATCAACCCGGCATTTTTTTTGTGTACATTTTTTTGGTGTGTCTGTGGGGTGTAGGAATTTACTGTAATAAATTAAATGAATTATTTGTTTTTAAAAAACTAGCAAAATTATTTTCTGTTTTTGTCTTTTTCTTCTTCATGTACTGTTTATTATGTTACATTAAAAAAGACAGTATATTTAAAATAAAATGCAGATTTTATTTTTAAAATCTATTTATTTTTTATTTTATGCACTATTGATATCTTGTTGTGATAGTTTGTGAACTAATGACAATAATTGGGCAAGGTGACAAAGGCAAGCATATTTTAATATATGTAACATTTCTATGCAAATCACATATGTAATACAAATCCAAGGTTTGTACAGTTGTACTTTTTCCATTTTTATGTTTTTTTTATGTTTATTTAATTTTTATTAAATTCCAAACTGTAGTACTGTTTGTAAAGCAGCCGGTGCACATAGGAATCATAAATTAAGGTTAAGTGAGGTTTAATGTCTATTTATTTTATATTTCACTTAATTTACATCTTTTTGATTGTTTTTATATGCAAATATATGATTATACTGTAGTGTTGGAAATTGGTAATACTGGTAATATGTTTGGGTGACTGGAACGGATTATCTGCATTCACATTATTTCCTATGGGAAAATGCGTTTCGCAATATGAATTTCCATCTTAAGAACTTGTATGCCAAGGTACCACTGTATGTTGGAGCGTTTTCTTTCTGTGCATTTTAATAGGATTTCCACTCCAGTTTAATATGTATGATAAGTTTTGAACTAAAGATAAAAATGTATTTGTTTATGGTTATTTCATTATATAGAATTATGTACATTACATTACTTAGTAAAGTTGACATATCAAAATGTAAAATCTACACGGATAATTTTTTCGAGTGAAAGTACCCTCTCATCAGAGAAAATGTGTAGCATGTACTTTGAAACCTTTTCTTTTCCTACGTGTCATGCATCTCCACATTCATGAGAGACCTCATTAAAGACAACATGAGCATGAATAATGCCTTATTTATACTTGAGTTGAACACCTTGTTTTATTTATTTTATTTTAACACTCATTTTTCACTGTTGAATAAATCTTGCTTTTAGTGCAAGTAAGCATGTATTGTTTCTGAAGCTGCATCACCGTTGCAGAAAAAGGTATAAAATCAGAGCAATGCTGTAGAGCAACTACACATTATGTATGTACTAGGATAAATTATACAGTAGTACATACTGTACCATACTATACCATAGTATTGATGTAGTACTTCAGACAAAATGGTAGACACTACAGGACTTTACTTAGATAGATTATCAGGGTAGGTACTATGGCTCTTCAGTGGGCACCATGGTAGTGCTATGGTATTTACAGTATCTACAGTAAATTCAAAAAGATACTGTGGCACTTCAGTAATACTGTGATGTGTGTACCGTGGTACTTATTGGGTATCACATTGGCTACCAAATTTAGCAGGTACTGTATCTGAATTGGTAAATTTGTTTATACTGTAGTACATATGGTACTGCTGTTATGATAGTACATATTATTGTATGGAATATTAAGAGTTTCAACATAGACAATGGTTACTTCATTAATGTTACATCCACAGTAGGGCTGCACGATATTAGGAACATATGCGATATGTTGTTGTTGAATATTGCGATAACGATATTTCGTGCAATATAACATTTCTCTAGAGAAATGCATTTATTATTATTATTATTATTATTGGCTATTTTTTAAAAATCATTTATATATGTAATGATCATGCTAAAATAAACAGGTAATAGATATTCGTCTGATGTAATTAAATCTAATTCAGGCTAAAAAGAAACTACTGTATATGTATGTCAAGGAAGTGAATGACTCAGCATATATTCTGACTTCTGGTTTGCTGTTACCATAGACCCGTCAACACAATATGAATTACTTTCAAACATTACTTTTTATTTACGATTTCATTTATCGCAACTCTTTGCGATACAGATATTGCGTATACCATTATCGCGATAACGATAATTTTTCGATATATCGTGCAGCCCTAATCCACAGGTACTGTGCTCTATAATTAATACCATTATGGTACATAAAGATATATAACATACTGCATTACAGTACATTGTAGAATCATGTACCATACTGTAGTACATGTATGTATCATGGTAGAATTATGCACTATAGTGTGGTAAGAGTACAATATTAGCAATTAACAAAAAGTGCCACAGTACTACAGTATATAGTTTTTTAATACGACTAAAGTTTCTTTTGGGTATTTATGATTCTGCTAAGGCTCATAACGAAAATAGGTTAAGCAATGTGTTGTTATTTCGAAAATATTAGTGAAGAAATCTCCAGTGTCAGGGCTTTATATGCAGTCCAGATCTTGACGAGTTATATTATAAATATTAATAAATTATATTGAATAAAAAATTTAATTGCTGTTGTATGTACTAGATAAGTGAAATAGTTACTGTACAACATACTCATACTAAAAAACTAACTTTATCTCGTGTCGGGCTGTATCACAACACCATCGTCGTTGATTAATAATAAAATGAATATGTGTAGCGTACAGTATGTGTGCGGAGGACAAAAAACAATAGGGACTGCTTTTACTCGTAAGGGCCAGAAAGCTATGAAAATATATAGACTTTTGCTCCCTCGCTCTCTTTGCATTCATGAGCGTCTCTCCAGCACCCATGGTTCGCTAGCTACACTAAATCTGTTTGGATAGTGAGTCACATGTGAAATACATCCTGCATTTGGGACTGGGCCTTATCTGGGTCAGTTTGTGCAATGCACATCTTCACCCATCCCCCCCGCCCCCCCAACCTGCCTTATCGTCCACATCAGGACATTTGAAACCAGTATACAATTTTTTTTCTTCCTTCAGTGTTTTGGATTTACTATTCCACTTGTTTTCCCAGGAGCGACGTGGTAGACATCCAATTTATTTTGCACTGAAACCTATCAAAATTACAGAGAGTCGGTGTGCATCTATAAAAAGTAAGTTTGGGAGCTGCATTCATCACATGGCATCGAGTCAAGAGCACAACAAGTAATGCTTAGGCTGTGACATGAAAACAGCATGGTGTGTGACAGCCCTCCGCCACTGAAAAACAAAATCCCTACACGCTGTGCTTGGCAGCTCATTACATTTTACTACTTGTTTATTGATTGTCGGGCTTTGTCTTCCCTTTTGAAGTTGCTGAATCCCTGGCTTCTTGAAGTACTCTCAATGCGGATGTGATCGATTTTAACTACGTGGTTGATGGCGAATGGTCATGGATCACAGTAGATATCTGCTCGGAGTCTGTAACTGCTTGCGCACTGCCGTGAAGATTTTGAATTTTGACCACGGCAGGCAGAGAGCCAAGATTCTGAGAGACACTTATCTGTGCAAGCCAGATGGATCCTCCTTCTTCTTCTTTTTTTTTAGCACTTACATTGAAAACAAATTAGAGGAGAACAAAGCAGCTGCGAGCTTCTATTGTACCCCCGTGGAATCAAACTAAAATGAAGAGATGGCTTTGACACACTGAGAGTCTGCGATATAGCTGCTTCCCCTCTCCTAATGGATGTTGTCTTGTTTACAAAGAGCAATGTTGACAGTGTCGAGGAGAAATTCGCTTTTCTGGACAGGGCATTAGAAAGCGAGGCGTTCAGCACCTTGAGTTAGGAACGGGAAATAATTCTCGGAGAATGGTGCACTTGTTTCTCCCTGCCATTACAATATGTCAGTGGTAGTATACAACTTCCCCAAGGCTTTTAAGTTGAGTCAAGGGATGCAGATTGAGGCCTAACTGTTTATGGCATCCAGGGTGTAATGTACAGAATAGTAATAAAGTCTTGTTCCGTGGTCATTTTTCATTTTGACAGCTATGTTTTGAGGCATGTCAGCACCATTCAATCCGCTATAAAAGCATGAAACGGATTCGGCGGCATTCGTGACCTTTAAGGTCGGTGACCAGATAAGAAGGGCATTCATCAGAGACGCAACCAAGGTGTCAGTGGTAACTCTTTAACCTGATGCTACCACCACCACGCTTCATTGAAAGTATGTTGTTCTTAGTATTAGTGACCCAAAATGCTGGGTAACATTTTGCCTCATTGATTTTCTGCCAGTCAGTAGTACTGTAGCATGCACTTCACCCATGGTGAATAAAGATTAGGCCTGTCTATCTGTGGCATCTAGTCTGTAATATAGGGAATGGCAATGAATTCTTGTTCCATGGTCATTTTTCATTCTGACGTGTCAGCATTGTAAAATGCATTATTAAAACATGGAAAGTACTACATATGGCACAGCTCGGACAATGCCAAATGGTTAATGAAGAAGAGTGTTGGTCAGCTTCCACCACCATGCTTCATTGCAGGGATAATGATCTCTGTTGGTTTTCTGCCATCATGTTAAGTCAGCAGTAGTATGTGATTTAATGCTAGTTCAAACATAGAATGCAGATTAGGTCTACTTATTTATCTGACATTTACAAGAGAGCATTGAAGTCCTATTTCATGGCCGTTCTTCATTAGTGATAAATGTCAACCGTATTCAATACATACAAACAAATGCTGTATGGTACAACCAAAACCCAGGGCAATGCTGAACTTCATAACATACTACCACCACCATTCTTCAGGGTATACGTGGTGTTCTCCAATATGGTTTCTGCCATTCGTATTACTTTGTGCCAAGGCCAAAACGTTCAAGATGTTATTTTTTTTTTTTGCTGGCATTACATTAAATCATCAGTAGTACATGATTTCTCCGATGTGTTACACTTGCAGTCAGGGAGATGCAGATTACCTATCTGTGACATCCAGGCTGTAAAAAAAAAAGAAGAAGAAAAAGAGGATAGCAATGAAGTCATGTTCCATGGCCATCCTTCATTCTGACAGGTGTGTGTTAAGACATGAGACATGCCATTCTGGGTCACTTTGATTGTAAGAAAAGCACTAGGGAATGTAAGTCCAGGCCTTGACAGGAGCTACAGAATTTCTTAAACTGGAGTTTTCCATTGACGTGTGTTGAGCATGAACATGTGTGCTTTGTCAAGAGTGTAATGTTCACGCCTTGAGGCATATGTGCCAGACGTGAACAAATCCTCACCACATACCTTTGCCTGTTTATAATTAGTTTCAACTGAAGGACATGGGGACAAAAGCGAATGTGCATGTGGTTCGTAAAATGCAGCATGCACTGAAATTATATAGCTGTGAAAACAGTTGAAGTGAAAAAATATGTCCATCTTTTTGCACCATACTGTTGACTGTTTAATATTAGGATCATTAGATTAAAAATGTTATGTGTAGTTTCAACCAAGCATTTCATTTTACGCCAGGTGTGTGTCAGTTCATACTGAGACAGTCACACTGAGAGAGGCACAGATGGGCATTCTAATGACAATCCTCAAGGCACATGGGTTACAAAGCTTTATAGGAACCGTTATGGGCAATTAGGCCAGTTTACACATTTCCAAGGACCTGTCCAACCTGAAAGCCACCTTCATTAATCCTGCTTCAAAGCTTCTTTTTAATAGAACCAAACAGAGGACATTAGCATTAGTATTTATGTCCTTAAACGTGGGTGTATTTTCAGCATGTAATCAACTTTTATGTTCCACTTCTTCCTCTTTGACCGCAACAATTAACCCTTAAGACATATTTCCATTTAGTGAAGATTAATTACTGGATTTTTTTTCCCAGGATTCGGGTCCTCATTTTGTTTAATCTCTTTGGCTTTAAAATGTTAATTTATTATCTTTCTTCCATTTTAGGTAGGAGTAGACGGAGGGAGCCATGAGGATCATCTTGTGCTCCGCTGTGCTGCTGACCATCTGGTCAGGTCATGGAGTTCAACTTGAGATGTCTAAAGGTGAGAACTTGCAATATATATAAAACCTTCCTTAAATAACTTTTAATGCTCTGTTGAATTTGATTTGTCATGCTTAAAAAACAAACAGGCTTTTTAAAAGTGCCTTTAGAAAGACTAATACATTATATACTCAACATCTACTTTATTACAGTAGATACACATTGCTAGTTCTGTGTTTGATTCCCTTTTGCCTTCAGAACTGGTTTAATTTTTGGTGGCATAGACTAAACAAGATGCTAGAAAGATTCCTTAGAGATTTTCATCCATATTGACCTGATTGTGTCATGCAGTTACTGCAGATACTGTATATCGGCTGCACATCTATATCTCCTTACACCACATCCCGAAGGTGCTTGGCTGGATTGATCTGGTGACTGTGGAGACCATTTGAGGACAGTGAACTTGTTGTCAAGATCAAGAAACCAGTTTGACATGATTTTAGCTTTGTGACATTTGTTTTATCCTGTAGTCATAAACTCATGGACATGGCCAGCAACAATAATCCGGTATTAAGGGGCCCAAAATGTGCCAAAAAAAATGCCAGGATGGATCCATGCTTTCATGTTCTTTATTCAAAATCCTAACCCCATCACCCAACTGTCACAGCAGAAATCGAGACTTATCTGACCAGGCAAAGTTTTCCAATCTTCTGTCGTCTGATTTTTGGTGAGCCCATGCAATTTGTAGCCTCGGTTTCCTGTTCTTAGCTGACAGGAGTGGCACCTGGTGTGGTTCTCTGCTGCTGGCATCAACAAGGCATTTTCGCCTACAAAACTGCTGCTCGCTGGATATTTTCTCTTTTTCAGACCATTCTCACTAAACCCTAGGGTTGGTACAGTAGTGTGTGAAAATCCCAGTAGATCAGCAGTTTTCGCGAATACTCAGACCAGCTCGTCTGGTATCGACAACCATGCCGCATTCAAAGTCACTTAAATCACCTTTCTGTCCCATTATTATTCTCTGTTTGAACCTCAGCAGATCGTCTTGACCTGAGCGCATTGAGTCGATGCCATGTGACTGGCTGATTAGACATTTGCAGTAACAAGCAGTTGAACAGGTGTACCTAATGAAGCGGTTAGTGTCCACATTATGACCATTTAAATGCATTACTATAGTGAAATTCTTAATACGAAGAAGTGTATTTAGCATTTATGGAAGTTATATTGGTTGGTAATGTAAAGCCAATCGATCAGGATATTCTACCACATGGGTGACGCATTGCTGTGATATAATGTGAATATATATATATATATATATATATATATATATATATATATATATATCGTCCTGATATATTTCTAGTATATTTTAGATTTAAAGCCATGCCTTCTGGTTGTTTTTTCAGCCATTGCTTTATATACCACTGTGTTTTTATTTATTTATTTGGAGAGAGGCTCCTTAACACTGGGGATTTTTTCCTGTGGGAAATCATTTCCGTTAGCGTCTGCGCTCTGTCTGTGCCGCCTCAGGAGAGCCACTCCTGGTGCTAAAGGTAGCACTGACTAAACTCAAGCAAACTTTCAGTGTCACAGTGTTCATCACCTCTCAACTTCCCTTACAGCTTCTTTGCCGGAGAGGTATTTCTACAAAGCTGTCGAATGCATGAGGTAGAAGTGAAAAAGAGGTGATGAAGAGAGAGGGACTGAGGAGGCTAACCGTTTTCTTAGCACTTCTTAGTACAGAACGTTCCTGAGTCACACTGCTTAGCATAATCAACTCTCTGCTCAATCTGTATTCTAAAGCTACAGAATTTTTTTCTTTTTTTAAAGCAATAACTTCTCTTTTGGGTTCAGTATGCTGCTGAGATTAAGCTTTTTATGTGTCATGTTTGAAAATAAATGTAGCATGAAGTTAGGAGGCAGTGGCATGGAGGATTTCATGATATGTGGCCTAGATGGTATTTGCATTATTCGGTGTATTTTGCATTTTCTAAGCAGAAATCTTATTATTAATTTATTTTAATATAGAAAAATATCCAGACAATGAACATCTTGTTATAGCTTTTGAGTTTATACATTACAAACCCTGTGATGGCATGAATAATATTTGTCATTATGGCTGTCGTTTATTTATTTAAGTTGGTTTTTGGTTGTGAACTGTTGTTAGCCTTTTGGTTGCTCTCGTTGAGGCGCAGATCCAATCAGGGTTTACACATCATGCCCTTCTCGCACCCACCCATGTTATCCATGCCTTGAAGGTTTGGGCATTGACTGGGAATTGAACCTGGGTCTTCCGCATGGCAGGCGAGAAACATAGCACCAATGCCAGTTGTTGTTGGTGTTTCTATTACTCTTTGCAATGTGCTTTTAGCTAAAAACCCTAGAATAAGGATCAAATAAAACTGCACTAAGCAAATGAAATTGCTAATGATCCACTCTTCACTCTCAGAATAGTATTTCCAGACACATCCCTTCCTCTTTACAGTAAAGCTGCATAAGCCAAAACTTCAAACCAGGTATAATTCCAATCAGTCTTTCTGTGTCTTGTATAAAGTTTTACTTACATTTACATTTTTTATATCCTTGGAGATTTTGGTTCGTATTGACATTATGACATCATCGTGGATTTGTCAGCTGCACGTCCATGATGAGAATCTCTCGTTCTACCACATACCAAAGCTGCTCTAGTGGACTGAGATCTGGTGACTGTAGAGATCATTTGAGGACAGTGAACTCTGAACTCATGGAACTCATTGAACTGTGAACTCATTGAACTCTGAACTCATCGCCATGTACAAGAAACCAGTGTGAGATAATTTTAGCTTTGTGACATGCCATGTTATCCTGTGGTCATAACACTGGTGGATTGCACCACCACCAACCTGAACCGTTAACACATAAAGCCAGGATGGATCCATGCTTTCATGTTGTGTACAACAAATTCTGACCCTACCATATGAATGTTGCAGCAGAAATCAAAACTCATCAGACCAGGCAACATTTTTCCAATCTTCTGTTGTCCAATTTCTGTAAGCCCATTTCCTGTTCGAAACTGAAAAGAATTGCATCCGGTGTGGTCTTCTGCTACTATAGACCATCTGCTTCAAGGTTTCAAGGATTATGCATTTATAGAAGGACTCCGACATACCTTGGTTGTAACGTAATTTGATTTACCCTGTTACCCTTCTACGAGTTCCAACGAGACTCCTCTGCTCTTTGACCTGGCATCAACAAGGTATTTTTGCTAACTCATGGGATATCTATTTTTTTACATAATTCTCTGTAAATCCTAGAGATGGGTTGTGTGTGAAAATCCCCAGTTTCAGAAATACTTAGTCTAGCTCGTCTGGCAGCCAGAACCATACCACGTTCAAAATCACTTAACACACCTTTCTTCCCCATTCTTCATTTAGTGCATAGAAATTTTCATTTACAGCTGTGTGTCATGGACTGTGGGCTCACTCATAAAGAAAAGCACAAAAACATAATTCGAAAGCACCTTCTCCTAACCATCCAGTTTAGTGATGAATAATGCCTTTTCCAGCAATTTATTATAAGTCAAACATGATAACTACAGTAAGTGGCTCAGGGAACAAAAGTTTGAAAGGTCAGATCCTTGGCCAGGAACCTCCCCAGACCTTAATCCCAGTGAGGATTTCTGGTCAATCCTCAACAGATGGGCGGACAATCAAAAACCCACAAATTCTGCCAAACATTGGTTATGCAAGAATGGGCTGCCACCAGTCAGGATGTGGTCCAGAAATTGATTGATAGCATGCCAGGGCGAATTACAGAAGTTTCGAAAGAGAATGGTCAACACTGCAAATATGGACTCTGTGTAAACTTAATGTAATTGTCAATAAAAGCCTTTGACACTTATGAAAAACACCGAAGCAGCAGTCTTTTTGAAAATTAATATTTGTGTCGTTCTCAAAATTTTTGACCATGGCTGTAGACATGTGTTTTGTGCATGCAACTACGTGTATACATGGTTGATAAATGAAGCCCATGAGCTCCAATCTCACCTTTACGAGATACCCTCAGTTGGGCTATTGCTTTTGCTATTAGCAGGCTTACCTAAAACTGTACACTTTTTTTTTCTCCATTTTTGCCTGGAAGGCAGAGGGAGACGTGCCTCAAGGTATTCACATGCACCGCAGCATGCTTGTGTCTCATATACTAGTAACTTTAGCCTGCCCCCAATCATGAGGTCTAGAGGTCAGAGGCTTAGAGCTTTCCCTGGAGGGGTTGGATGGAAAATGTGCATTTTTTTTGACATGTTATATTACGCTCAAAAATGTCAGTTCTGATACCTGCAAGAGCTGTGAATCGTAGGTAGACTGTTGATGCAATTTTCGCACTAATGTTTATTGTATAATATGTTGCAAGCATCTTTTTTTTTTAAATGTGTTGAAGTGTTAAAGATTGAATGGTGTATCCTATGTTGTTGGTTGTTTAAATGTCCTTTTATACTGAGCGATAGTGATGGGTCGTTCATGAACGATTCATTCTTTTTGAACGAATCTGTAACGTGACTCAGAAGAACGAGTCTCGGAGAGTTAAAGACTCGTTTATAAAGAACGAATCGTTCATGAACAACCCATCGCTTGTTTACTCTCGCAGAATGCATTTTTATTGCACAAACCCTGTGGGTTTTTTTTTAAGAATTTGTGAATTTTAAACCATTTAATGTTAAAAATAATTTCAAAAGGATAAATTGATTCTGAATCAAAAACTGACTCATTGATTCAATGAACTGAATCGACCAACAAAAGTTCCATTAAATTGCAAAAGCTATTTGATCACACAGCTCTAACAGCTACTCGACTGTAGTTCAGAATCTTTTTTTTGCTGGTCTGTGCATCCTTCAGAAACAGGAAACCTCATTAAACACAATGTGAACTTGAAGCCCTAACCTCTCCTGTTTGTTTGGATACTAAAGCCTTCTCATTTAACTTACAATTTGCCTCTTGCTGTTACAGCACAAGCTAGAATTTGCAATTGGGGGAATTGCTCAGATTCCAATAACACCAGCAAACATGGCTTGTCCGTTTCTGCAGCCCTATCAAACTGTAAAGCTTTATGTCGTACCAATAAAGCTGATCAGACACTTCTGAAGCTCCTTTTTCACTCCGCCTGCTGTGCTGAGCACCCATCGGCCTGCACTGTAATGAGTCCTTCCAGACGATTCTCGAAGTAAACAGCACATACTCGGGGAAATAAAAGCAGAGACACTCAATTCTCATTCCCAGTGGGTGCGCGGTATCGACCAAGTTTAAGCAAAACTCACACAGAACTTAATTAAGACTATATTTTTAAATACGTAGTCCTATAAAAATCAAAGACCGTTGTAATCCACTTTATACTGTATACTGGGTAGGGTACATTCAAATATGAATGTAAAATACGCTTGCATATCACAATATAGTTGTCTTTAATTTGGGACTTTCCAGCAAAATAAGCAAAAATCTACAAAAATGTGAGATCTGGAGACTGTCATATTCATTGTCATATTCAAGAAACCAGTGTTATCCTGTGGTCCTTAAGGAATGGACATGGTAAGCTACAATACTCAGGTTTTCTATGCTAATGATGGTCAATTGGTACTAACGGCCCAAAGTGTGCCAAACAATATCCCCAACACCATTACACCACCATCACCAGCCTGAACCATTGATACAAGGCATGATGCATCCATGCTTCCATTTTGTCTACACCAAATTCTGATCTTAACCTCCCGAGACGGTGCTTCAGTTTCCTGTTCTTGGCTCACAGCGGTGACACCCGGTGTGGTGTGGCCTTGTGCTGCTGTAGCACATCTTCTTCAAGGTTCAACGTGTTGTGCATTCAGAGCACTTCTTTGGGATACCTCAGTTGCAACAAGATGTCATTTGAGTTAAGGTTGCCTTTCTATCAGCTCGAACCAGTCTGGCCATTCTCCTCTGACCTCTGGCATCAACGAAGCATTTTCTCCCAGAAAACTGCTGCTCACTGGATATTTTCTCATTTTCTGACTATTCTCTAGAGATGCTTGTGTGTGAGAATCCCAGTAGATGAGAAGTTTTGGAAATACTCTTGACCAGATATACTGTACTGTATACACATTTCAACATGAACTACAACAAATTTTATTACTAAATGTATATAACCATGAAAGGGGCACTGGTGGCTCAGTGGTAGGTGTTTCGCCTGCCATACGGAAGGCCCGGGTTTGATTCCCAACCAGTGCCCAAACCCCCCAGCCACTGGATGCAGTGCCGGTCCCAAGCCTGGATAAAATGGGAGGGTTGCAGGAAGGGCATCTGGAGGAGGCTCGGAGCACACTGCAGTCGTTTCCATGAACATTCAGAGAGTATAACGCCTGATCTGTGAACAAATGATGGATGCCAACTTTTGGGAGAGAAGCCTGTGGGAACTCAGCTGGAAGTTATTGCCACATCCCCCATACAGTCCTGACCTGACCTGCACGCCATTTCCACATGTTTGGGCTGTTAAAGGGGTTCCTGGGAGGCTAGCGTTCCAAACGTGAATCAGCCAGGCCGATCATGGCTCTGGCATAGAGAGAAAATGTTCTACCTTGATGGTATCCAAGCACTAGAGAAACATTGGGATAAGTGCATTAGTGTAGCAGGGGATTATATAAAGGGAGTTTTTAGTCTCATGACTGTGTTCTGTTATTCTGCATAATCAAAAGTACAGGTTTAAATTGAATTCTGCATCTGTGTGTGTGTGTGTGCGTGTGTGTGTGTGTGTGTGTGTATAATGTACTGTCAGCAACCATTTTGTTAGTACATCCAATCATTCATGCAGTTATTCAATCAGCCATCCTGTGCCAACAGCTCAGTGCATAAAATCATGCAGATGTAGCTCAAGAGATTCGGTTAACTTGCACATCAAAAATCTGAACGGGGAAAGAAAAGCAATCTCTCTTTCATCATTGCATGGCTGTTTGAGTATTGCAGAACTAATTCCTATTTTAAACTATGCATAGAAAGGTGAAAAAACAAAAATAGACAAGCAAAAAATAAAATTATATTTTTGTAAGCATCAGTTCTGTTGCTGGAAACAACTTGTTTGATGAGAGAGGTCAGAAAAAAATGACCAGGTTTGAGTTGACATGAAAGAAATGGTAATTCAAAGGATTGAATGTGAGCAAAAAAGCATCCCAGAATGCAAACCATATCAAACATTGAAGTGAATGAGGCGAAAAACATGATCAGGTTCCACTTGAATCAGGAAAGAAGTGGAATCTGAGGCTACAATCTTAAATAAACTGTACAGGAGTTCCTGTGAATGTACAGTAGGTTACCGTGAGTGTACAGTATAAGGTGTGTATTATCAATCGGAATTTCTTTTTGTTTAGCTTTTTTGTTCACTAGTATGACAGTGCACGAATCACAATTTAGCTTTGAAATACAGAAACACTAATGCAATGTATGTGCATTTGTCTGTATACATATACGAGTGAATGCATGCCCTGGGCTAGCCTTTTAGTCTGGTCTTTTTACAGTAAGTGAACAGTGAACACTAAGTTATGTGGATGGTTTCACCCTTAAAAGATTGCATGACTGAACAAATCCTTAACTTTTAAAAGAGACAAAAAATATTTATGAGACTTCTCGAGACCTCTACAACATATAATCCACCCTTCAGCTGGAACCGATCATTAGAGCAGGGAGAAGCAAAGTGACATGCTGGTAGTTAACACAATAGAGTAGGTTCATTCCTAACCAGGTATTATTTCAGTGGTGGATCATTTTCAGCACAGCAGTTGGACCGAATTGCTTGTAGCTATTGTGCCGAGCATAATAATGCCACTGATACACAGGTTTATTTTTATTCATTTTCTTTTAACCATAGAGCATCAGTTCCGACTTAGACAAAGAATCGCCCATACTTTGATGTATCGAGCCCACAGCATTACTGCGATCAAAAAACCCTACAGGACAGATTATACAAGTTAGCTTTAACAATTTGCATAAAACTGTATGCCAACAGGAAAATTTTATACCAGGGTGGACAAATCGCTAGGCTGTGTGCCAGATTTTTATTCATACCTACTGAAAATAATAATCATTTGTACATTGTCTGGCCAAAAGTAGAAAAAAACAAACAAAAACTTTGTTTGGATTGAAATACAGTATATGCAAATATAAAGCACAGTTTTTTTTTTTGTTGCTGTTGTATTTATTAGCATATACGGGCTATACTGTACTGTATGTGCAAAGCTGTAATTTAACATTTGCAGTTATACACTCACTGGCCACTTTATTACAGCAGGTACACATTTTCAACTACTCGTTAATGCTAACATCCAATTACATGGCAGCATTGTAGTACATGGGCAAGATGATGTTCAAACCGAGCATCAGAATGTGGAAGAAAAGTCATTTAAGTAACGTTGATCATGGCATGGTTGTTCATGCCAGACGAGCTAGTCTGAGTATTTCCGAATCTGCTGATCTGTTGTGATTTTCACTTATACCCATCTCTAGGGTTTTACAGAGAATGGTGTGAAAAGGAGAAACTATTCCATGAGTGGGTGTGTGGGTGAAAATGCCTTCTTGATGCAAACTCAGAAAACTGAGGGTAAAATTTGCATGGCATCACCAAAGTTGGGCAACAGAAGAATGGAAAAATGTTGCCCATAAGTTGACATATAACGTTGTCTGATAAGTCTTGATCAGTGGTGTCAAAAGTATTCACATTCATTACTTGAGTAGAAGTATAGATACTAGGGTTCAAAAATACTTCTTTAGAAGTTGAAGTATCAACCCAAGCTTTTTACTTAAGTAAAAGTTTAAAAGTACTGGTTTCAAAACTACTTAAAGTATAAAAGTAAAAGTACCGTGAGGGGCGACAAAAGCATTAAGGTCTCGCTTTCTGATTATGCAACGGGGGGGGGGGGGGGGGGCGCGTTCTGATCAAGTGACGGGGGGAGGGGGGGGGGGCGTTGTGCGCGTTCTGATCATGTGACGGGGGGGGCCGTTGTGCGCGTTCTTATCATGCGACCGGAGGGGTTGCGCGTTCTGATCATAAAAATAGAGTAACGAGGCTATTTTTAAAAAGTAAGGAGTAGAAAGTACAGATAATTGCTTAAAAATGTAAGTAGTAGAAGTAAAAAGTCGGCTGAAAAATAGTTACTCCAGTAAAGTATAGATACCCAAAATTTCTACTTAAGTAAGGTAACGAAGTATTTGTACTTCGTTACTTGACACCTCTGGTCTTGATTATAGGGTCAACAACATGAATGTATTGATCCACCCTGCTTTGCATCAACGGTTCAGGCTGGTGGAGGTGATGTAAAGGAGTGTGGAATATTCCCTTGGCACACTTTGGGCTCCTACAGTAGTATCGTTGCTGCCCATGTCCATCCTTTTATGACCCATGATAACACGCCATGTCACAAAGGTAGAATCATTTCAAACTGGTTTCTTGAAAATGGCATTGAGTTTGCTGTACTCAAATGGCCTCCACAGTCGACAGATCTCAATCCAGTAGAGCACCTTTTGGATTTGGTGGAATGGAGGAGAATCTCGCCATGGATGTATCGTACTATGGATACAAATCTCCAGCACATGGGTTATGCTATCATGTTGATATGGACCAAAACTTCTAAGATTGTTTCCATCACCTTGTTGAATCTGTGCAGTGGCGAATTATGACAGCTTTGAAGGCACATGATGGACCAACCCGGTAATATCAATGTGTAGCTAATGTGGCTGGAGAGTGTATAGTAAAATCGAAGGATGCCAAACATACGTAAATAATACTTCAGACAAAATGTTGCATGACTGAAACATTAATCGGCTGATTTCTTGCTGAGGCCACAAACATCAATGCTTAACTAGCTAACTGGAGAACGATACATCTTTATATCATGTTTACATCTTTAACCTGGCTAGTTTACAGGCACTGCAATGACGTAGCGTTTCCCAGAAAATTGGGAATGAATATATGGATATGGATAGTCTGTAATCTGTACTATTTGGATAAATGTTTGTGGAAGCCTAACGTGCTTCCCAGTACAAGGGTATGAAGGTTGACACTCCTTTGCAGCCATAACAGATTCCACACTGTTTCTGAGACGGCTTTTCAATAGATTTAGACTTGTTTGTGCTTAAAATCTTTTTCGTGAGGTTGGTGGGAATTTCATGCATAAGACACTCAGGTTGTTCTAAACCAACCTTGGCAGACCATGTCTGTATGGTGGTCACTTTGTGCACAGGGGGCATTATCATGCTAAAACAGGTTTGAGACTTTTATTTCAAGCCAAAGCACTTTATAATGCTCTATAGGGAAGAAATGTATATATGATACACATATGGATGTCATCGTCAGTGTATTTGTCGGTTGTTTTTTTTCACATATCCCTTACCTGAAATATCACAATTAATGCTATATAGTTTAATGATAATGAAAAGTGTATTACTTAATGTATCCTTTATATCAAACCATCTATTAGATACTGTACAACTCACATTTTCTTTAGTGTTAGTTTGTGGTTTGTGGAAGATACTACAGTAGGTGTATAGGTAGGTTTCTTTGGAAAAACCCATCACCCTGCTTTAGACCATCTTTATACCTGTTCCTTCTTGTGATATCCTTCCTTCCAGAGAAAAGTGAGGTGAGACTTTAAGTGAGATTGTCTCTAACACCAGGGATAGATAGATACTTCGTAAAATCTTACGAAGGAACACTAAGCCTACTTTGCAAATATAGTGAAACAGATCACTATCTGCGCAAACATAATTATCGTATCAGCTAATTTATGATATCCTAAAGTAAATGGTCATAATAGTGGATATTAGTTTTTTTGTATCAGGGACACTGCTTAATTAACATCTTATTCCAGTGAAATAATGGGATTCAAGTTAATGTGCACAAGGGTGACTTCTGGCCAGAATAAATTACTTGTGAATCTTTCAAGGTTATACAGTAGCTATAATTAAATCGCATGTCTAAGCAGATTTTCCATGAATAGTGCCATTGTTCCTACAGTTTTACTGTCATAGCGGTGTCAATCCGAACAGTTGTAGGATTAATTCGATGACATTACCGATACATTAGGGGTGTAACAGTAGGAGTATTTCAGTTCGTCCCGGATGTTTAGTGAAAATGATTTTGGTGATTTTCTCCATTAATTTGGATAATTTAAATTAAAGGAACACATACAGTGCTGTAGCATGTCTCTGAAGACGTACAGTATCTTGTAGCAAAAGATTCAAATATCACTTCATAGAGAGGAAGTTTGTGCAGGTTTGAAGTGGCAGGTGAACAAATGTATGCAAAATATAATTCAGCATTACATCCTACACAGTATAAACACCTTCCCAGTGTTGATTTAACACTTTCGGAGATTATTTAAGTCCACCTGGACTCAGGCAAACACTGCTGGGTGTTAATTCATCCCTGGGGAATTGCTTACTGTGGAAGTGCTAATTCACTGGTGAGAATAAAGTCATTTCCCACTTTAGTGCTTTTGACATACGAAGTAGGAACCTGAAAGCCCCCATGTTCGGGTGTTATGCAACATGCTCTTCAGGTAATTTGAGTGACTGATGCATATTGTTTTTTTTTGTCAAACAGTATAATCAGTGTCTTAGATTTGACTAACAATTGTGCCTGTAAGTCTTGCTTTGTGTATGTATAATAGTGTGTTTTTTGATTTTACTTCACCCCGTAAGCAGGAAAGAAACTCAGATTTGGCAATAATAACACAAGTTGACTTTTGTTGCAGTGGCACTTCATGTCAAGATTTTTTTTTTCTGTCAAGACTGAAAGGTTCACTGAGTTGTGGAAAAAAAGTGGAATAGTGAAAATATACATTTAAAAAACAAACACTATTTGTTATATTTAGTGCTTTTAATACTTCTAAACACCAAGATGCCTTTTTTATATTAATTAATTAATTAAAAACAGTTTGTACAAGTTTTGTGATTGCAAGTTAAATTTATAATAACTTCATAAATAATTCATGTTTATACATTTTTTAAATTCATTTTTTCACTTAAAACATACCGCACTTAAGTTCAAAATTGCGGTATGTACCAAGGAGTGACTTTTGCATGATGTGACACCCTTATTATATACCGGTCAGCCATAACATTACCACAACATCAAATGAACATAGTAACATTTATCAATTCATAAATTATTAATGAATCAATTATCAATATTCCAGATTGCCACTGTTGGGCCCTTGAGCAAGGCCCCTAACCCTGTCTGTATATTGGCTGACCCTGCACTCTCACCCCAGTCTACTAAGAAAAGAATGTAAAGATATAATGATGTAAATAATAAAGAAATTCACTGTTCAATGTGTTTACACCTTAACGAATTTCTGTCTATTGCCTTTCTAACTACCCTCCTTCCTTTTCTCACCTTCTCCATTGGTAACAAGGCTTTTCAAACAGGGGAGATTCCTTGACCTTAAGAAGACTTAAATACAAGGAATTTTCCAACTTACAGTACCTTAGACTGAAGAAGCTTCTTGGATGAATAGTGAAACATTTCACTATTCAATAGTGAAAGATGACATGACTCAACTTCCAGAAAACCCCATCTGTATAACTGTATGTCTGTATCACATACATAGTAATGCATAGAGTATGAGATAAATAAAGGCTGAACTTATAAATTATACACCGGTATCAGGATCATAGGCATCCAAGGCTCTCTCTTGCCTGAAGGAACCAAAAGCCAGCCTATTTGCTCCACAGTCCACCGCACATTTTTCCCAGCAGGCAAAAAGTTCAAGACTGCCAAGCCACTCAGCATCCAAACTCACCAATCCCATCGAGTACCCATGGGAGGTGCAGGACAGACAAATCCGATCTATTGAGAACCGCACTCTGATCCCATTCAGCACCCAAAGGATCCACTGCCAACATCATGGTGTGATTCATGCCCCAAGGGGGCAGAGCTGCGCAGGTGGCACTAAGGGAACCTGCACAATGTTGGGCATAATGTTTTGCATTGTTGATTGGCGTGTATGTATTAGGTTTAAGCCATAAAGGCTTGAGGTACACAAGTAGACCTCAAGTAGACAAGTAGACCTACACTAGTATTTTATACAAGTTTTTATTTGGTGACAAAACAATATCAATGTTAAACAATAAACTTGGTTAGTGAATGGAGTTTTTATAGCCTCGTTAAGACAATTCACAACCATGATCTTTGTTTTTCATAAAAAGAATATTTTGAGTCACACTGGCAGCCAGAGAAAGACATGTTGCACTGCTGGTGTCTTCCTCTTTAGCTCTGTGAGGGAGTTTTTCTTTGCCATTGTAGCCCTCGGTTTGCTCTGTAGGAGTTTGGGACAGATTGATGAGTCCCCTCTGAATAAACAAGAAAGTTTCACTTTTTGAGAGATGCACTCCCACACACAGAATCAAACCTCTCCTTACCAATACAATTCCTATGAATAAATAAATTAAATTTGTCAAGTTAACGTGTTTCTTCGGGTGCCTTTTTTCCTTCCTTCATTTTCTTACTTTTCTCAGGAGCTGATCATCCTTCAGGCTCCATGGTTTCTCTGTAATAATCTCCAAATTAAGGAATTCATCTTTTTGGAAGCAGGGGTTGAGCGAGAGCTTTGTAGAGTAGTCCTGCTTGACTTCAAAAAGCCTAAAATGCACGAATGTTGCAAAATGATCTCTTAGTCTGTCAGATAAGTTTGTCTGATATTTCCTCGCAAGCCCTAAGGTTGCTGCGTTAGCAGAAGAGGGATTCGGGTGTCTCGAGTTTGAGGAAAAAGATTTATAGGACTTGACAAGGAGAACCAAGTTGGAGCTACAGCTCTCTCATTATTCCTCCTCTAACCCCCCATATACATCCTCGCCGAGTTGCTTGCTCTCTCAGTCATAGCTCCAGCTTTTGATATGCTTCTCATCTACAAAACGTCTAATTGACAGCTGCACTCAGAGCCACACTGCGTTAGCATGATGGCGCACATTGAGATGAACAGGTCTTTGAGCTCATCACAGCATGCATTGACCTAACTGTAATTCTTAGACGGAATCGTATGGTAAAGCCACCATCACTTAAAGCATTCTGCTGGAAATGTCTTTAGATGTATATTTCTGGAATCTTGTTATGATGTTCTACCACCGAATCTTTTTTCGGAGGTGACGCCTTTCCTAGCTATATGACAGACAGCGCTTTGGCCCGCAACAGTATGTGTCAACGTGAGTAAATCAATCATGTTACGTCCACCCATCGATGGAATGTCAAGCGGGCTGTCAGAGGTCTTGTCTTCAGATTATGGAGTGATTCTTTCAGACAGACAGTATTTATTTTTGGCTTGGTATCTGAGTTGTTGTCTGTCTTCCCCACACAAACTTTGATCACGGCAACACGTTTGCCCTTTGCTTAGGTCTAACATTTGACATAGCTGTCCTCAGCTAGACACCTAGAAAACTTTCAGCGTTAGAAAGTTTAGGCAGCAAATTACATGTCGGTCTGTACAGTATGTTGAACTTTTGGTCTTTCTCATTTTATCTTTCTTTAAATAGGTGAGCGGTGTCCTTCCATGCAGGTCGAAGACTGGAAGTTTCCTCAGACAGCCAGACACAACATCACAGGTACGGTGCGTCTGGTTATGGATTTCCTTTGGACCTGGGTGATGGTGCGAAAGCAGACATAAGGAGACTATGCATTACATTAGATTGAGGATGGAGTCCAGTATTGAATCAGGCATCATGGAGCTTTAAGACAACAGCGATACTTGTAGGGCCACTGTGCCTCTTCAAATCCCTGATTATTAGTCTTTAGGTAAATGTGACCCATCAAGTCATGAAATGTAGCGAATTGAACAATCAATTGATGAATCCTGATCCTTCAAGAGAATTGAGAAAATTTTAATCCTAAACATAGTTTTAAAGCACTTTAAGTAAGACTAGGCAAGCCAGTTAACACAGTTGTGATAGAAATACATGCATTTAATTATATTTTTCGACTATAAACCCATGCTGCTGGCAAAGTTATTTTCGGAGTAGGGTTAGGGTTAGGGTTAGGGTTAATCCCGGTGTCAAAATGAGGCTGAGGGTTTCCCCTTTTAAAAATAGGATTTCAATGTTTTTCAAACTCATACTGGCCATATCTCAGCAACCGGACCTCGTATAGTAATATTGAACCAGGAATCTGAAAATGACCTAAAATTGACTTAATAACTGTTTTGATGTGACCTGTCACATGTTCTTATCCAGGAAGGGCAAAACTAATAAATAAGTCTTTACTTTAGTTAGTTGATTCCATCTGGTCCTAGTGGTTAATGAAGCTGAAGCTAGTGAGTAAAACAGTTTTACAATATGTACTGGTGTATGATGTGGCACTTAGACAATGTCTACAATGTGTACTAGCATGCATTTTTTTGTATATTAAAATGATTATGCGTGATTTGAAGTCCTCTACAGATACCTAAAAACTCCAGGAAGTATTGCTAGCATGGATCCTTTGCTGTTAGTTTACTGCTTTACTTTTATTAAAGGCTGCTAGATGTATTTAATGAGCATAGCATGTTAATGAACCACAACCTGTAGTCTTTGGTTAATTAACAGTAATGTTAATATACACTATTAAATTGTGCCTTGGGCTTGACACACAGGATGAGGCTTAAATATAATGTAACATATACAGTATATTTCTCCCTAATTGCATTTGGCAACAATAAGACACTCATTCGCGCAAGTCTGCACTCATAGCTGGTGATCGAAACATATAAAATTATACGGTTGTCATGGTGTCATCCCATCAACTTGTGGGTTGTTTTTGTTTAGGTCGAATATTAGTCACGTGGACCATTTTATAAAGAGGTACCCTACTGTATATGTAAGTTTTTCCATTCCTGTATCCTTTGTGTAAAGTATTGGAAGCTCTTAACAGATCACCAAACACGTTGGCTCATGGAGAATCGCTAAAGACATAGTCATTAATGTGTAGGGATTTAGGCTTATGTGCTCCTGCTCTGATCTCTTTAAAAGTTAAAGACTTTTTCTGCTCTAACTCCGAACCCCTTTAGTGACATACTGCATGGTGCCTGTCGCATAGCACACTGCTGATTGATTAGCCTGCTGGATGGTTAATGAATTGATCGATTGATCCACAGGTTTCAATCTGGTGCGGCGCTTTTCCCTGATGAAGAACAGCGATGTGAAGAAGATACGTAACCCGCGAGGGCCTGTCATCCTACGCCTGGGAAAAGTTCGCCTCATCCAGCCCACTGAGTAAGTCTTTGATCTTTCTCTGTCTCTCTCTCTCTTTCTTTCTCTCTCTCTCTGTCTCTATCTTCTTAAAACCTCCTTAGATTTTGTGGCTAGTTTTCGAGAAATAAGCATTCATTAAGCAATAAAAGTTACAACTTCACTTTGATCTCATTGATTCTATTTCCAAAATGGGCTTTCCAGAGTTTGCTTTTGTCTGTTTTTGTAATTACAGTACTAACCTTACCCCCCCCCCCTACTCCCGATCACGCTCGCTCACCGCTAACTTGCACAGCTGTACGTGTACATAACTTCAATAGTAATAAAACATGCCAGCACAAGCTTGTGTCTGAATTTTAAATCTAACAGATACTGTAGTTGTTGATTAAGAACTTAAGGCCTAAAGCGTGGAAAAAAAGAAAACATCCAAATACTATGACAACCATCTGGAGGTTGACTCAGTGCCACCCGTTCCATTAATGCACTTCTGAAAATCGGACTGGCACCGAGCTCTTGCCACTCAGCCCAGGGCGGTAAAATGTTTTATTAACAAGTATATTAAGGACCCATCATTTTTTGGTGTGACCGTAAACCACAGTACAATTTAATGTGTTTTTATGGCTATAGTTTTATAGGACCATGCATGGACTTGAATTGACATGCTGTCAGTGAAGTGCTCATTTTAATAACAAGGATATGACTAAATATGATATATAAAATATTATTTGGTATAAATATGAATAAGTGTTCAACATTTTAAAGGGCGTCCGATTGAGACTTAAAGGAGACATGAAGCACAAGTAAATAAATGTAGAATATTCCTGCGTTAAACCACCCCATCCCCCGACACACGTGATTGTTTTTCAGACTTTTTCACGACTCTCTCAGACAAAACAATAAAAGAAGTCCATAGAAAAACTGGCTACCGATAAAAAGGTCTGTCATGCTCTTTCAGACACATCATCCCCATTAATCTGCCATGCATATATCATGTTGTTTAAAATCTGGGACAGAACCGTCCCTTGAAGATGAAGATGTATTGAGTGACACAGTGTCTCCAGCTGGAATCTCCGCTCTCGCCTTCTTTCCTGTTTGGTCTGTAGATATCCGAGCATGTGATTTGACAGTTTGATTGGAAGATGATGGTGACTTGGCCCTTGGCTGACTTATATGCGAGAAAGCTTTTAGACGCTCATAAAAAGTATGGAGATGAGCGAGAGAGAGAGAGCAGAAGCGAATGTTTATTACCCGGGTTGAGGTATTGAGGGCGATGTTGATGCTGAAGAGCGCTGATGGAATTCTCATAGGAAAGGCCTGGGCGGGATGGCGGGTAATGCATATTACTACAGTAGATCATACATAGTGTACTACTGTATGTTCACCAATTTTCAAGCTGTGTGCCAAAAACAATCACATTTACACTGGAGCGTTTCTCGATACGCCAATCAATAGGCCATGCAAAGTGCAACACAACAGCCCTCGGGATACGTATCTGGATTTGACTTAGTGAAATGCAACTGTGTGAAAAGGCTAAGTATTTTTATTTATTTTTATTTATTATTTGTAGCCTCGTAGTTTAGCGTATTGAGGGACTTTAATGCTGCAGCAGTTATTGAACGATTATATACTTTAAAATAACGATTAAAATAATTTAATAAAATGGTGAGAGTTTTTTGACGGATTTGCTGATTTTATACAAGGTCACAACCAAAATGAAGGAGCAACAGTATCTCAATATGTTTATTATCTATCCGGATTGTGTAATAGAGATAAATGCGCGCTACAGTAGGACGGTTTATCAAAGTCACAGCTGACAAGACTACACACTACAAATAAAATAAAAATCGATAATCGGAATTGGATGAATGGTTTCCTTTAAGATTTCGTCGTTTCAGCGTCTTCTTTACTAGTGGCTTGTATTTTATCTTAATTGAATATTGTCTTTAAAAAAGGATAACCATCATCCCACTTATTTGTGACCTTCAGCTTCAGGTGTCTGTACTGCACAATTAGAAATGTGACCTGAAATCATAGCCGGTCAGAGGGAGTAGAAGGAGAAGGGAGAAATTATACAATGTGGGAAAATGATCCAACGAAAAATGTGCATACACGTGAAAGCATTCGAGTGAAATACTTTTAAATGTCTAACGTAGCTGAAAAGCTCACTCAACCCACCAAATGCTTCTTTAAATTTTTCGTCTGAAGAGCCAGACTTTCTTGTATTTTTAATGTAGTCTTGAGGAATAGCTCTCCAGGCTTTCTAGGAGAAGTCTTTTTCCTTTTTGGCTCTCATTTCTGGCTCAAATTTCCAGTATGTTTCCTATGTCTGACCAGTTTCATATATTTTTTTATTTGTCAAGCCACACAGCGATCTATGAATCACTTTATCCTGTAAACAGGGCCGCAGGGGGTCTAGAGCCTATCCCAGTAGACGTAGGACACGAGGCGTGGTAATTCCTTAGTGCCAATCCATCTCAGGGAACACACTCACATGCTCCTTCACGTAATACAGACAAATTAGGAACATGCATGTCTTTGGACTGGAGGAAACCGGATTCCCCAGAGGAAACCCACGAAGCACAGGGAGAACACGGACCAGAGGCGGGAATCGAACCTACAGTAGATCCTAGAGGTGCAATTGTGACACTGCTAACCACTAAGCCACCATGAATCATTCAAAAAAAAAAAAAAAGAAAAATATCTAACTGAAGGCATGAAACAGTGAGAAACCGGTGCAGATGATGCCATAAAATATCCTCAATCTTGATATTGAGATGTATCTGCTACTTACGCTTTGTAAATCTTTCATAGTGACTTTAATCTGTGGTGCTGGTTGTTAATGGACTACTTGCACGTACATTCGTGACGTACTTCCGCTTTGAACTAATAGGGCTCGCTGTGTTCCGGTTTGTCGGCCATTGTGTTGGAGTTTGGAGGAAATGTTCAGAAAAAAGTGTGTTTATAGATTTCAGAAACAGCAGAAGGTATAAAACGTACACTGTTGTGTTCCGCTGTGTACATCTTCTGCGAAGTTCAACGGAACTTTAAGTTTTCACAGTTTTCCTTCAGATGTGGACCTTAGAAAACGGTGGCGGCTTGTGAACTTCATACACCGAGACGATTTTTGTCCTACCAGTGATTTATGGTTTGCAGTAAAAATTTTAGCAGTGATCAGATTATTGAACCGCAAACACCAGAGACACGAAAAAAGTTAGTAACTGGCGCTGTACCAGTGCTTTTAGCCTGGAATGATTACGCCGTTAAAGCATCGCGGTCCTGCTGAAGTGGTATCCGTCGAACCCATACCCATGGATGTAACGATGGATCATGATTACTGTAGCATTCCTGAGCCTTCATTATTAGACCTGACGTGTTAAAATAGAAGAACTTTCTAATGAAGTGGAGGTGCTGAAAAAACAGCTACAAGAGCTACACGTTCAGCGTGACTGTACATTTACAGAACACAGTACAGGGTAGTATTTACAATGTGTTATCTATATATATATACACACATATATACTTCTCTTAGTCTATCTCATAAGACTCTTTTCTGTTACAGGGCTGCTCTCTATCACTTTATCATACTTACAAGCTCTATTTGCACTATACAGTATATCTGCATTTACACTCTCTGTCTGGTTTGCACTCTCTGCCATGTGCCCTTACTTGTATATTGTATTTGTTTTTTATACTATATGTATAATTGTCTTTATTTTTATTTTTAAAATTCTACTTTACGTATTTAATGTTATGTTATTCACCAAGGGTCTGAGAGTAACGCAATTTAATTTCTCTGTATGTCCTGTACATGTGGCAGAATTGACAATAAAGTTGACTTTGACTTTAATAAGTTCTTATATAGTATATAATACATATATATTCTTATATAATATGGTTATTTTGCAAATACGAGATCCTGGAGACGGCAGGTTTAGAATGTAGCCATTGCTAAACCGGAACTGACTGAGCCCTATTGAAAAGAACGCGGAAGTCTGCGTAATGCAAGTAGCGCATTGGTGATTTCTGAGGTAACTGGTAACTCTAACTGCTCCTCTGCAGCAGATGTAGATATTTGGTCTTGCTTTCCTGGGATGGTCTTCATGAGGGAGCCAGTTTCATCATGGTGCTTGATTGGTTTTGGAAATGCACTTGACAAGCTGACCTTCATGTCTTAAAATAACAACTGATTGTAGTTGTTGTTGTTACTTAATTACCATTAACGCCATATGTGTTATCTCATAGTTCTAGGATTGTTCTCCTCCAATGTAGAAAGACAAAATTAGAAGGTGTGTCCAAACTTTTGACTGTTACCGTGTGGCCAGACGAGATGATGTCTGTTCCTGCTCTGCGGTTTGCATCACATTGACCCAGTTAGACCTAATGCTATGCAGATCACACAGACTGTATTCACAATGCCGGCGAATGTGCTGTCAGACTGCGGCTTTCTCTTTTACAGCAGAAAATACATACATATTTTTTTTCTTTTTATTAATAATGTCAAAGCAAACGTCTGGTCTCTTTTGTCTGCCCTTAATATCCGCGGATGACGGAGTGTTTTATCAAGACGCCGTCTTTTTATGGCGAGGCTTCAGACGTGCGTGTGCTCTGCAGAAGCTGCAGGGAAATTTACAGAGTGTGATGTTTGACACTATGTGAAATCCCTAGCTGGAGATGGACACTGACAGGTATACACCACACACACACACACACACACACGTATGGCTATTAGGCTGTCCCTCAATCAGGATGGATTTTTCAGAGCCTTAGATACTTTTCCCATTTAAAAGCTGACCCCTCTCTCTCTCTCTCTCTCTCTCTCTCTCTCTCTGTCTCTTACACCCCCCCCCCACACACACACACACTCAAAATCCTTCCTATCTTCTAGACAAGGCCTTGGAGAGCTTGTGTTCACAATTCATACTGTCAGATGTGTTTACCTAACACAGGACACAGCCTGCATTAATTTACCACCGTTTGACTGTTTTTCTTTTCCTTTTTCTTTTTTTTTAAACCCAATCCTTTCTATCTAAGCAATTCCTTTTTGTAGTTCCAGGCTTGCTCTGATTATGCCGAAAAAAGGGCGTGAAGGTTTACTTGTTTTTCGGCCTTCACGCCCTATTTTGTGACACCAGGCTGTAATAAAGGCGCTACCCTTTATTATAGTGATTCCTGTCCGACTTTACCCCTTCCTGGATGGTGTGTGTGTGTGTGTGTGTGTGTGTGTGTGTGTGTGTGTGTGTGTGTGTGTGTGTGTGTGTGTGTGTGTGTGTGTGTGTGTAAAAGAGGGAGATGCCGCTTTTAGAAAAAGGACATCTGAAAGTGCAATAGTGATAAATAAAAGTTTAAAAATTAAAAAAATCACACTTTGTATGTGTGTGTGTGTGTTGAAAAAAAGCCCTCAGTTGGCAGCTGCTCTATTAGTTCCTTGGATTCCCTCAGTCTGTTGTAAATCACTGTCATCCTTGTCTGCTTTAAAGACATGAACCAGCTGCCTTACTACAATATGAGGATACTCGTCTTTGTGTCCTGCCTTCTCGCTGGTTGTGTTCGTGTGTACTTATTTATACATTCCCTCACCCCGTGACCCACGTCCTGCGCTCAAGCTTGCCGTGATTAGGAGAGAAAGTGCGTGTTTGCTACAGTGGACACGTTCGCGCAGTTTGTCTACCCGTGCCCTCTAAAGTAGCAACCAGCCATAGGAATAAATATGAGGTCGACAAAAAAAAAAAAAAACGTGTTTCTTATAAAAACCAGGGTCAGAGGTCACCCTTTAGTGTGCAGCCAAATAGAGAAAATGCCTGCTGATGCAATCCGTGTGTCCGAAGCCGTGTGTGTGTGTGAATGTGTGTGTAATCCCATTTCATCAACTCTCTCCACAGTCAAGTGTTTCCACATGGACTGCCTGAGGAGTTCACACTGGTCTTCACCCTGCTGTTGAAGGCCAAGGCTCTGAGGGATAACATCTACCTTTTCCAGATATCTGATGAACAAGGGTACCCACAGGTACGCAATCATAGTCCTTCGATCTATCTTGTGCTAAAATGTGGGGCATACTGTAATCGCCCAATTATCAGTTGAATGAATTATTTAAGCTCATTCTAGCTGGTTAGATTCCGCAGTCATTTTCTTTCCGTGTAGTCAGTAAATATTCATTCTCAATTAGTTTCAAATGCTATTACTGCCCCGTCATGTTGTAATCATGTTTTCTCCATCAAAGCCTTATGTATGAACGAATTCTAATTATGTTTGGGAATAAAACAGTTTTGACTTGGCTAAATTTGTTACAATGATGTCGTAAAAGCACTATTTAATTCAATTCAATTCAATTTTATTTATATAGCGCTTTTAAAAATGGTCATTGTCTCAAAGCAGCTTCACAAAAATGAAAGAAAATTTACAAAAAAATGAAGAAAAAAAACATTTTAGAAAAGAAAATAATTGGAAATGTGTATGTGTGAGAAAAATGTGTCTAGATAATAATGAGATGAATGAATGATGAATGAAATGTCTCTGATGAGCAAGCCAAGGGTGACCAAATTAATTAATAGTCTATTAATCCAGTTTCATAAAAAAAAAAATAAATAAATAAAAATATATATATAGTACTGGGCCCGGTTTCTCGATAACGCACACTATCCGCGCGCTAAGTAGACTCTTAAGATATATCTTACGTTAAGTGATAACTTTTCTGAGTGTATTTCTCGAACTGTCTCTTAGGAGTCTTCTTAAGTCGCTGCCTCTTACGTCCGACGTTACGCGGCGCTGTCTACAGTGAAGGTCCTGAATTAGCGGACATCGGTGGCTCTGGAATCGATTTTTGACTCCTTTTGCATGACAGCGTTAAGAAAGACTGCACTTTTTATGCAAATTAAACATTGCATTAAATTCTTTTAATAGCGTTTATTTCGACATGGGTTAACTTATCAATAACATGCCATAATAGACAAATATATAAATTAAATCACCAAACTGTCGCTAATATTTTCATGTAACCTGTGGCCGTGAAACAAACCGGGTATACAATCATAGTTGATTGACAAACAGCTGATAACACTCTTCACCAGCTTCAGAAACAATGTGAAGTGTCAGTTGTTGGGGTTGTATAGCGCACTTATGGAATGAATACAATGAGATGACAGAGTGGAGGTTTAATACCCCTATCTCACCTACTCGGTTTCGCGCAGGTTAAGTGCAGGTGAGATAGGGGTATAACACACCGCACCTCATAGCGAGTCAAACCGCATAAGTGAATATTGTAGGGGTATTAAACATTACAATCACCCAGAAACATGAATGGATGCGGGGTTTGAAACTCCCAAGGTTATTTTCTCATTTAACTAAATCAAATTTCATAAAAATAAAACGTGTCTAAAGAAAAGTCCATAAAGTCATGGATAATGGCTAATGATCAATGAAACATATTTTAAACAAAAGCAGCGAGCAGCTGGACATCGGGACGGGGAGTGTAAGTATGACGCGTTGGTCTGGCACGCGCAGGTCTGAGCAGCTCAAGAAGCTCCATAATCTGTTGCCTTGGAAGGCAAAACCTTTTTCTTTTTTTTTTATAACGACCACGGGGAAAATATGAAAAGGGCTGAAGTTTTGTCTAAAGGAAAAATGTACATGACTCACACGGCTCCACGGACCACGCCGTCTTCAGTTTAACACAACAAGTATCTATATGGCTGTGTGCTACACAGATAATTTGATATTAGTAGAATGTTTTTAGAACATAATTCTTTTTGTGTCTAGAACGTTCAAACTCTCAAGTTTCTGGATGTTCTTATATTACCATATTTACTGTATAATATACACATATTATGTTGTCGGATAATGTGCAATAATGTTACATTAAGGTTTGTATAATATTATTTAGAATATTATATTTGTACAGTAGGTTCTGGAAACATTGTTGGAAAAAACACATAATTTAAATTTTTTGTATTTATTTAAATTTTCATATATTTATTATTATTATTATTATTATTTTTAATACAGAAAAAACACAACACAAAAAAAAGAGAACACAAAACCAACCCATCCCCACAACACCAGACAAACACAAGCATGCCATAACTATCAGATGTCCATAAAAAAATACAAATAATGGTGCCTATTAACTTATGTAATATCAGTTCTAAGAAAGTCTTTTTTTATTCCTGGTCCCGGTATCGTTATTTAACATTTGCGCTAAGAAAATTACTCAAGTCTGGTCCGCATTAATGTTTTTTAATGTTTATTCTAAGTTTAATGTTTATTCAAAAAGTCTGGTTCCAATAAAGTTCTCTTTGGTTATATAACCTTAATGAATGCTCTCAGAATGAGGATGGTCTTGTTCTATTTTACACTTTACATAATTAAAACGCTAAAGATAAAAAAAAAGAAATAAAAAGAAACCCAGACTAAAATGTGCTTGTAGATCTCTTTAATTCGGTGGCCAACATCACAACAGTAAATGACAAATAGTAAACAAAGGTTACAGTAGACGGGGATCAGCATTGTTATGGCTGTGACACTTAGTTAGAAAGCAGAATGTTGTTGGAACTAACCGGCGTAAGAGTCAACAGAAATGTAATGGATGTACAGTATATATTTAATGCTGATAAATGTCTGTGTATGTGCAAATTATTGCCATCCTTTCAGACTTGTCATTAAATCAACAGACAAGACAAATGGTTAATCGCAGCTAGGTGTACGGCAATTAATCAAAACATGCCTTCAGGCTTTCTCAGGAACCAATAACCTGTATCCGTATGATTCGCTCCAACATTTGCCATTAATTTCAAGTCTTTCATTAAACCTCGTCATGTGAAGTTAAACAACAGGTGTCCGTTTATTGCCTCGCTGTTAATTAGTGCTTAAAGACATCTGAAGCTAATGGGCTAGAACTTATCCTTCAGCATGGTTCAGTATTTGCTGTATAAAAATGAACTGATAGATTCAACGTTAACCTTTGTTTCATAATTTGAATTTTTGTACGCAGCTGTCGCTGGACCTGAACGGGCCGGAGGGCACGCTGGCGCTGCGGTCCTATGCAGATGAGGATCCTTCGACAACTGGGTGTGTGTTCAGCGGAGAAGGTGTGGAGTCTCTGATGGACCTTCGCTGGCACAAAGTAGCTCTGAGTGTGCAGAAGAGCGCAGCATCGCTTCACGTAGACTGCGGCTCTATCGAGACGAAGCCACTGGATGCTTGGGGTCGCATCCCGATTACTGGACACACCCTGATGTTTATGAGGGCCAGCAATGCAGCTCCTGTCGAGGTACAATACATTCATTGTTCACTGTGTAGTAGAGAATGCATATTTACAGTATTATCTTACTTTATTTGACATAGTTGTGACATGCTGAAAAAGAATTATTGCATTTATGGAGGTGAATGCACTGTATTTTGACATTTTCAGTTCTTTAATGTTCCAAATAGTATTTTAAATGCTTATTTTTTACAAGGTAGTAATTGACCTTTTAAAGTAATTATAAACAAGGTTGTTAAAGTTTGAATTTCAACAAGGAAAAGTTTGACTTTTTTATTATTTTTTTTTTTTTTTATAGAGGGAAAATGAGAATGCAATGTAATACGATTGTTCTAATATATATTATATCAATGTCTATGTACAATATTTATTATACAAATAAAATAAATTATTGAAGATTATCAAAGCTGAGCATAAAAATTGGACATTTTGACCCAATGGCTTAACATCCCTTAAAAAAAAAAGGGAAAAAAAATATACAGTGAAACCTCGGATTACGAGTAACGTGGTTTACGAGTGTTCCGCAAGACGAGCAAAGATTTTTAATACATTTTGACCTGAAAAACGTCTCGGGTTACTTTGCTGTAACCCTGTTCCCTGAAAGGCGGGAACGAGATGCTGCGTGAAACGCTATGGGAACTATCTTGTCGCATTGCCGGCTGTGAAGCATGTGTGCAAAAACGCCATTATCTGGCTATATATAACCTCGGTCAGGTGACGTCATCTGATTCGATCCAGGTGGAGGTTATATATTCCGGTGAGCCGGCGACGACCTTCAGATTATTTGTCTGAATGGACATCTGGTCACGTGGTAGTGCGGCATTCGGACGCAGCATCTCGTTCCCGCCTTACAGGGAACAGGTTTACAGCAAAGTAACCCGAGACGTTCCCTTTCAAGGCTACACTTCGATGCTGCGTGAAACGCTATGGGAACGAGAATACCAACGCCGCCGCACTACAGGTGTCTGGACCCCAAGGTTGTGTAGCGTGTGCGCACAAGACCGAGAAGGTCTCAGATTCATGTCTGGGAAGCTGACTCGAGGACTCGTAAGCTCGGAGTGGAATGGACATCCAGACTATAAAATCTTACAAAAGTGTGCGGAGTGGACCAACCCGCCGCATCACACACTTGTTGCAGGGGAGTACCTCTTGCAAGAGCAATAGATGAGGCGACCCCTCTGGTTGAATGAGCCCTGACTCCTAGAGGTGAAGTGAGTCCACGCGCCTCATAGGAGAGGGCAATGGCATCTCTCACCCAGTGTGACAGAGTATGTGTGGTGGCGGCCGCCCCCCCGGGTGCGGCCTCCATAACATATAAAGAGTTGCTCCGACTTACGCCACCGGCTGGTGCGGTGGACATAAGCCTGAAGAACACGTACTGGGCACAGTAGGTGAAGTTTCTCCTGCTCCGAATCCGCAAAAGACGGAGGACAGAAGGCTTCCAGGACGACAGGGTGCATGGTTGAGAAAGGAACTTTCGGTAGATAGTTTGGGTGAGGATGCAGAATGGCCTTGACTAGCCCAGGGGCAAAGTCCAGGCAAGATGGGGAGACTGACAATGCACGCAGGTCTCCGATCCTCTTTAGAGAGGTAATGGCCATAAGAAGAACCATCTTGAGAGTCAGAAGCTTGTCGGGCGCTGACTCTAGCGGTTCAAAAGGAGTGTCGATTAGACCTTCAAGCACGATAGATAAATCCCACGAGGGAGCCGTGACTCTAGTGGGTGGCCGCAACCGTTTAGCTCCACGAATGAAACGGGCAACTAAAGGGTGATTTCCCACAGTAACCCCTTCAGTCAGAACGTGGCAGGCTGAAATAGTGGCCACATACGTTCTGGGGGTACTAGGGCACAAGCCCGGGGACAATTTCTCTTGCAGGAATTCCAGCACTGAAACGATTTGGCAGTGGACTGGGTCCACCTGCTTTGCCATGCACCAGCTCTCGAATACCTTCCATTTAAAGGCATAAATCCTTCTAGTGGAGGGAGCCCTAGCACTTAGGATGGTGTCAATTACGCCGGCTGAAAGGCCGGCTTGGCTCAATTGGTCCCGTTCAGGGGCCAAGCGTGAAGGTTCCAGAGCTCTGGCTGGGGATGAAATATTGTCCCCTGTGCCTGAGATAGAAGATCCCTCCTCACTGGAATCATCCAAGGTGAGCCGTCGAGGAGCGATATTATCTCTGAGAACCATACTCGGGCCGGCCAACGGGGCGCTATCAATAAGAGGCGCAAACCGTGTTGACGGACCCTCGCCTGGACTCCCGGGAGCAGAGCTACCGGAGGGTACGCATAGAGGCGTAAATTGGGCCACGTATGGGCCATCGCGTCCAGACCCAGGGGAGCTGGATGAGTCAGAGAGTAGTAGAGGGGACATTGTGCAGTCTCCTGTGAGGCAAAGAGGTCCACCTCTGCTGTAGAGAATCTCTCCCAGATTTGAGTGACTACTTCGGGGTGGAGTTTCCATTCCCCGTGATTCACAGCTTGTCTGGACAGAAAGTCTGCTCCCACATTCCTGTATCCTGGAATGTGAATCGCCCTGAGGGACAGGAACTTCTCATGAGCTGAGAGCAGAACCTGATGTGCTAGCTGGTTCAAGCGTAGCAGGCCGCCCTGGCGATTTATGTAGGAGACTACCGATGTGCTGTCCACCCGCACTAGGACATGGTAGCCTCTCAGCTGCTGAAGGAAATGCTGTAGAGCTAAAAATAGAGCCATCATTTCGAGGCGATTGATGTGCCATGCGGAAAGGTGGCCTCTCCAGACCCCTTGGGCTGGAAGGCCATCCAAGACCGCGCCCCAGCCGATAAGGGAAGCGTCTGTTGTTAGCATTTTGCGACGACAAGACGGACCTAGAGTGGGACCCAAGGCGAGAAACCGGGGTCTGAACCACATAGAAAGGGTACGAAGTCCTTTGCGCGTAACCCTTATCCGCCTTCGGGGATTCGTTCTCGTGTGAACTCCCCTGGCCCTTAACCACAGCTGAAAAGCTCTCATGTGCAGGAGACCCAAAGGTATCACCGTGGATGCAGCTGCCATGAGGCCTAAGCATTTTTGTAAGTGATATACAGTCACTTCTTGGTCCAGTCTGATTTCCTTCAGAGCGTTGTTTATGGATTCAACGCGAGCAAGAGACAGATGTGCCTGCATAGCGATCGAATTCCACCTGACGCCCAAGTAGGTTGTCACTTGTGCCGGAAAGAGAACGCTTCTCGTGGCGTTGAGTCTCAATCCCAGCGAATGAAGATGAGCTAGGACGACATCCCGGTGTCAAAGTGCTAGCTGCTGAGACTGGGCCAGGATTAGCCAGTCATCTATGTAATTCAGAATGCGGATGCCCTGGAGTCTCAAGGGAGCCAGAACTGCATCCATGCATGTGGCCAGTCAATGTGTAAACGTTCAACTGCCCGTGTTATAACCTCAATTAACTCCTCATACTCTTTATCATCCCTAGAGGATCGTTCTGAGGTAGCTACATCCATATCAAAAGAAGCAAGAGAGTGAGTCTCTCCCAAACACTCCCGAGAAGCACCGAAGTGCGCTCGCGAAGTGAAGGGAGAGAGAGCGTGATCCGGGGAGGAGGCGAGAGAAAGGAGGGACTCCGTCTCTCGTGCCTCGGCCAAATCAACCTGTGAGCCCCAGGAGTGCAGAGCGGCTCATGGCTCCCTAAAGAACGTGAGACGCGCTTGTAGCACCCTCATCTGGAGATTATCACAGTGCTCACACTCTCCTTCAAGTCCAAGGAGAGCATGGCTTTCACCCAAACATTCAAAACAGAGGCTATGACTATCGTCTTGAGAAAGACGGTTACCACACGGGCATGAAACACTAAACTCGGCCATTATATCTGGTGAGTTTTATTGTTTTTTTCTTTTTTTTTTCTCTCTGTTTAGAATTTTTTTTTTTTAAATGCTTGCTGCACACACGCAATCACAAGTCAGCATGAAGACAAATGAAGGTCGTTGCCGGCTCACCGGAATTTATAACCTCCACCTGGATCTAATCAGATGACGTCACCTGACCGAGGTTATATATAGCAAGATAATGGCGTTTTTGCACACATGCTTCACAGCCGGCAATGCGACAAGATAGTTCCCATAGCGTTTCACGCAGCATCGAAGTGTAGCCTTGAAAGGGAACTAGCGTTGTCTTGGTTTACGAGCACCGAGTATCATGTATAACGCATGCGCTTCTTGTTTTGATGCCGAGCGTCACGTCATCACAACTGAGCCAACGGTTTTTCTCTCTCTTGCGCTGCGGAATCGTAAGTAATCGTCTCCCCTGCTGGGTGAATACACGCACATACACACACACACACACACACACACACACACACACACACACACTCTCCGCCTTACAGAGAAACTCTGCATCCCCTGCTATCGTCTCCCCTGCTGGGTCTTAGTGCTTGCAGAGTTTCTGTGTAAGGCGGAAAGTGTGTGTGTGTGTGTGTATTCACCCAGCAGGGGAGACAATTACACACACTTTTTGCCTTACACAGAAACTCCGCTCTGCCTCCATTCTTTCCAAAGGTTAAGTGTGCAGGTTCATTTGTTGTTGTTGTTTTGTTTTTTTACTTTACAGCAGTGATTCTGTTAGTATGCGTCCCCGCGAGTGTGACTAGCGATGTTCCTTGTTAATTTTCCCGATAAAACAGTCTCTCCGTTAATGTGGTGTTTGTGTGTGTCTGTGTGCACTTATCTACGGGAACACTTATCTATCGGAATTTATTTTTACGTTTTTAAAGGTAAAGTGCAGGTTAATTTGTTTTATTTTTACTTTATATTTTGTGTTCATTATTTTTATGTATTTATTTTTTTGGGCTGTAGAACGAATAATTTGAGTTTCCATTATTTCCTATGGGAAAATTAAATTTGGTTTATGAGTGTTTTGTAATACGAGCCCACTTCCGGAACGAATTATGCTCGTAATCCGAGGTTCCACTGTGTGTGTGTGTGTGTGTATGTGTATGTGTATATACAAATATATATAAATATATATATAAAAAAAATAAAAATATACTTAAAAAAATATATATATATATTTTTAAGTATAATTTTCTAATAAAAAAAAAAAAAAAATATATATATATATATATATATATATATATATATATATATATATATATATATATATATTTATTTATTTATTTATTCATTTATTTATTTCTTTATTTTCACATAGGCAGTTTCTCTCTGTTGGATGTTAGGCCCTTGGGTCAAGATTTGCCATTTTTATGCTCAGCTTTAATAATCTTCAATAATTAATTTTATTATATACTGTATAATAAATTTTGTACATAGACATTGATATATATTAGAACAATCGTTTTACATTGCATGCTCATTTTCATAATATTTCTACACCAACTCTGCCACCATATTAAATATTTTACACGTTTTGATAAGGTATAAATTAATCATCCAATAAAAATAAAGTATATGTAGGGGAGCAGGAAGTCAGCTGGCACTTTTTTATATATATATATTATAAAAATTGCCAGCTGACTTCCTGCTCCCCTGCTAATTGTGCGGAACATTACTAATGGTGTAGAAATGTTGCTTCCTGTGCACGGGCTACCTGCAGGCTCAGCCATGGGCTTTGCGGATATGAGTGTGTGTGTGTGTGTGTGTTTTGGAAGGTTATCTAAGGAAATGTCTGCAGAAGGATAACTACAAGCGCTGGTCCTTTAGGCTCATGTTACTCAGCTCTGTGAAATCGTGATGAAACCAGAACCCTGAGAGGCCCGTCTTAACAAGCATCCCCCATCATCCATGATTTATTAATCAGTTCCTACTTTTTAATCAAATCAAGTCCAGACGCACACTTGGCTGAATGGTCAACTAGGTGGTCATATGGAATTTAAGCAATACGAGCGAGCTGCTTACATTGCTCATATATACAGAATTAGTGTAGGCTTTTTATCTGGGGTTTTAGTTCATAAGTTCCGTTTATATACAGTATATACTGGGAAAGTTTCTCATATTCACAATCCCCTTATGCATTTGTCTAAGTGGATTTTCAAGAATATTAAGCATAGTTCACATCTCTGAGATATACTGTTTAAAAAGCATGACGCCCCTTATTATTTAATACTCAAAAGCCTAGCACTTGATCCATAACATCCTGTAATCTAGAAAATCCACTCGGTCCTCAGTTTTTTAAAGGATGAGCTAAAAAAAAACTAATCAGTGAATCAATATTATAGTTCTATATAGGTATTTAAAATCAACCATGTTTGCCATTTTACAGTGTCAGTGTAACATACAGTACTGTTTGAAAGTCTCGGCCCACCCTTCATATTGTCATACTAAATAAAATTATGTAGATTCAGTTAAGAAATAGGAACAAATGTACCTATAGATTGAATTTAAAAATCAGTTGTTTATGAGTGTTGGGTAAGTTACTCAAAAAAGGTAATCTACTACAAATTACTACTTTAAAATAGCAATTTGATTGCATTACTGATTATTGCATGTAAAAAGTATTTAGATTACTAATTACATTACTTTAAAGTTACTTTGTAAGCATCTGTCACGGCGTGCGTCTCTGTTGTTTATGTACTGTAACAACCTCAGCAGCGACCTCATTTCCCCTCTCGTCTGTTCCAACCACTCAGCGTCACCAGTATACTAATCACCGACCTGATCATCTGCCAACATCTGCACCTGATTTTTTATTTTTTTTGCTTGAATGATTTTAATCCACATGGTCTCCAATTCCTTTGAAATTGAAAAACTTGAAAACTGAATATAAGGCCAAAAAAGTCCTTAAGGAAGCCTGGAGATCTGTTCCTCAAGACTATATTAAAAATACACGAAAGTCTGACTCTTTGGAAGCAAAATATGAAGAAATGAAGGGTGGCTCAAGACTGTATTGTGGTTACATCATTCTGTCAGACAGTGGGGCTGGACGTAATGCTGCTCCTCGCTCAAGCCAATTTCCCACAAATCCAAGGTCAGACTCGCATATAGCTGAAACACACATCTGTTTTCTGCAGACTTCGTCCCAAGCCTTCTGTGCACATTTCCCACACAGCCATCCAAGCAATCCCTGTAAGTCTGTAGCCACTGTACATATGATATAAGATCTGCATAAAAACATGCACTTTTTCAGTATTCAATCACTCCTACATGAGCTTAACCCAACTCAGTTTGCAGTATTTCAGCTATTTATAGAGTATAGCGTTTCTATTTTATTGTACCTCTTTAGAGATTGTGTTGAGGTGCATTTTCATTTCATATTGTCAAGCAGTATTAACGCATTTTATTTTCCCCTTAAATGCTATTGTCGTTAACGATAAAACTGCATGCAGCATAGGGAAAAAAAAAAGTTTCAACACTGAAAGTGCTGGAAGTGATGCTGCCTCAGGGATGCTCCTCTGTGCTGCTTATGCAAGCTGTCTGAATCTTTTTAACTTGCTAATAAGCTAGCATAAGGCGAAAGCAAGACGTTTCTCACCTACTCATGTCACGTAGAGGTAGTATGTATGAACCAGAGAAGTATCCAGCAGCCTTACCGACTCAAGCTGACATGAGACTCGAGTCGACTTTCACTTCTTCACATGTGCCTACTCTGACTTTATTCCACTGTTCTTGCTTTTCTTTCGCTTCTCCAATGATGAATAACAATTTGGTTGGTTCAGGTAATCTGGTTCATATTAAACCTTTATAATACATTTTTTTTTTTTTTACAATTAAACTGCTGTTTGTCGCTTTTTCTTCTGTCAGATGGACCTTCAGCAGGCGGTGGTGTACTGCGACCCATCTTTGGCCATCCAGGAAGCTTGCTGTGAAATTCCAGGAGCCAGGGTAAGTCATAGTACCTTGAATTTTTCATTACAGTTACATTTTGGCTAACGGTTTTATTTTTATTGAAAAAAAAAGAGTTATAATTTTGACTGGATACAACTGAGTAGTTGGGGATTAAGCAGCTGTCTCAAGGAATGAACATAGCAGCTTGGAACAGTTTGCATTTCAACTCATGACTTTCTAATCAGTCTTAATCACTAAGCCATCACTTTCCTAAAACATCAGGATATGTACAAAATTGGGGGGGGGAAACTCAATATTAAAGCATGTTATTAATCTAGAAATAACAATGCATTACTATTTTTTGATGCGTTTGAAGTTTGGATGAAATCAAACTAAACTTGTGTGCTTGAACATATCTTTAGGTAAGATGTGGGAGTGGTGGCTCAGGCAGCTAATGTTCTAGGTTGGTGTGTTTTTTTAGTTCGGATCTGAGGAACCAGATTCAAGTCCCACCGTTGATGTTGGGTTCCGTTTGGGAGATTTATATTATAAAACTGCATAATCTGTTTCCTGTAACCAGTCTGTCATGCATTTCTTTATTCCGTTTATAATACAAGTAAATCTGAGTATTTTAAAATTGTGATTAATCGTGATTAATTAGTCTATGATTGTGATTAACTGTGTTAAAATTGTTAATCGATTGACTGCACTAAAAAGATCTAGCCAAAATTTCATTTCTGTCTATGCTTGCAGTAATCATATTTTTATGATAAGCCTAAAATGACGCATTTGAAGACAAGTGCATTTTATTTTTATTTTTTTATGGAAAAGAAAAATCCACATGATTTGATATGCAACAGTGCAACAGTGTCCCTTTTTACAGTAAAAGAATAATAATTTGGAATAATAGTTTCCTGAACATGGTTAACAGTATTCAAGAGTATTTCAAGCTGTTAAGACAGTTTTATGTAAGTCAGTACAACAATATGGGTCTTGTATTAGCATCAAAGTGTATTTTGGAACAGGACTGTGGATGGAAAACTGAAAAGCTTTTTTTTTCTAGCTAGCTGAAAAATCTGCTGTTCCGCAACAGTTTAAAAAGTTGCCACTTAGCCACGAAGACTTTAGTTTAAATCAAATAATCAGAATCGAATCCAATCAGTTCCTATAAACATTGACTTGTTTGTGTATGCAGGATGTACAGAATCATTCATGTATTAAGCTATATTTAGGGAAGAAGTAGATTAAGGATTAGATCTCAGCTGCACCAGAAATGCATGTGAACTTTGTTTCCATGCAAAGACTAAAAAAAAAAAAAAAGTTTCCATTTGCAAGTGCCTAAAAGTTTGGACCAAGTTTAAAGTGCCTTTGTGTGGTTTCTGGAGAGTTTGCCAAGTTAATCGTTTTTTAAGTTTTTTTTTTTAGGTGTCAGTGAAGTTGCTATGGAGTAACATGTTCATGCAGTCTGTACACAATGTTTACAGCCTTGCACGGGGGCGTTCAGGTCAAACCAGGACATTTGATTGTGCAGAATAACAGAACACGGTTTAAAACTCTCTTTATTTCTCTATATAAACCTCTGCTACACTAATGCACTTATCCCAGTGCTTGGACACCATCAAGGTAGAATGTATTCTAAGTACAACGGAACCGTGATCGGACCATCTGCTTCACGTCTGAAACACCGGACTCCAAGGAACTCCGTTAATGGCCCAAACATGTGGAAATGGTTTGGAATGAGAACACGACACAAGGATGTGGCAAAAACTCCCAGCTAAGTGAATGTAATGTGCACGTGATGTGGTGGGCAGTATGAGCTCGTGCACTGTATTGCAAAAACATCCATCCAGCCTGTTTATTTCCATTAAGGAAAAGTTGCTTTATAGGAGTTCCTGGGAGGCCAGCGTTTGAGATGTGAAGCGGGTACTTCAGCGTACTGAGGAATCCTTCCACCTAGATGGTATTCAAGCATTAGTGAAACACTGGGAGAAGTGCACTAGGGGATTATATAGAGGAATAAAGGCTGTCTTTACCCTCATACCCGTGTTATCCTGTACAATCAAAAGTCCCAGTTTGACTTGAACACCCTTGACTTGAATATTTTCAGTGCATTAGCAAAAATTTGTCATCATGTCATTGAACAATATATTTCGTCTAACTTTATATGGGTTTCCCTTTAACTCGAATAATGGCGAATAATAACAGCCTTTGATAGCGCAATCATATATTTAATCTCTAATGCGTGTGTGTGTGTGTGTGTGTGTGTGTGTGTGTGTGTGTGTGTGTGTGTGTGTTTTTTTAAATGAATGGCACAAACAATGTTTGCAGAATAAATGATCAGTCATTAGGGAGCCAGTGGTTTTGTTTCCAACTCAATTAAATTATACAGAATTATATATTTGTGCATAACAACATATAACACCTTGATGCGGTGATAATTTCTTTTCTGTTAATCAAATTTCGCTGGATTCGATTACCACAGGCTAGACAGCTTGCATAGCATTAGTGTACGAGTGTATTAGTGTATGAATATTCCTGTATATATGCATACTTTTGTTTTCTCTCTCTTTTGTAACGAGTACATTTTATATGAATAAAATGTATAGTCCTTGTTATTTATACGATAAAAAAAAGAAAAAAAAACTGATGAGGAATTTATTTGATAAATTGCCCAAAATGCAGCTAATGTGTCATTTAAACTTCAATTTAGAAGCTTAGTTAGACCGTACTGCCAAATTACCCCAACATATCGATAGTTCCGCTTGAGCAGACGCCAGGCAAAGTTTTTGTTGAAGACTTGGAGAAAAAGTGAGATTGTCTTCAGGAGAGAAATGAGTCTCATTAGGCACTGGACATGCACGATATTTCTGCTGAATTATTCAACAAGATGAGAACACCAGCATGGGTGCATGTAGGAAAGAACATTTTTCTTTTTAATCCAGGGCATCTCTAGAGGTGATCTCTGTTCTCTCTTTTTGTGTTTGTTTGTTCTTTTAGTAGGGGGTCATACTGTAGCTGGCCAGTTTAACTGATGTCTATTACAGATGGGAAATCAGTAGGACATGCATTCAACCTCTAGGATTCAACCTCTAGTGTGGAAGCATATGAAGCACACTTTAAAGTGAATCCCCTCTCAAAAAATAGATATTAATAAACATTAAAATGTGAAAAATATCAGTACAAAGACTCAAGCAGGGGTTGTATCATGGAATCAACTTACATAAGTTGTCCTGGGGGCCAGAACTCGGTTTGAGTCATCGGTATTAAAGTTTTTTTTTTTTTTTTTTTTTTGCATTTTATTTATTTGTTTATTTATTTATTTTCCCAAAAAATTGATCAGAGCTCTGACAGGGTACAGCATGCTGAATTTTTAAGGTTCACAGAACTGTTTGGCTCCCATGGAGCTCCTGCCTACACGAAAAAGCATCCAGCTTCCTGAATAATGCCTAGAAATAGTCGAAATAAAAAGCTCAGGAAACGCTTCCTGTGTAAGAAGAAAGCAGGCCGCAGGAGAGAACTTAGAATCAGTTTAGCTCTGAAGTTGAGACCTGTGTGTGCTTTATGATCAGAAAGTATATTAAAACTCAGCTGATGCAATAAGCGCTAGATATCGAGATATCATGAAGAGTTTTTCTATGATGTGTTTTAATTCCCGGATTTTTCAGCAATTTCGGTAAAACAAGATTTCCAACTGTATAAACAGTAGTTTATAGTAGCCTGAGTCTTTCTCATTCATTCATTCATTCATTCATTCATTTTCTATGCTGCTTATTCTGAAGGGAAGGGGAGACTTCGGGCACAAGGTGGGGTTACCATGGACACACACACACACACTATGGGCAATTTGGGTGCGCTAATTAGCCTAATCTGCATGTCTTTTGACTGTGGGAGGGAACCGGAATACCCGGAGGAAACCCACCAAGCATGAATGGAACATGCAAACTCCAACCCTAGGCGGGAATCGATCCTACTGTATGTTCATATCTACAAATGACTTATCTGACTCTAATGTGGATCCTATAAAGGCACGCACATCTATACGTCTTGGTTCGCACCACCTGGTGTAAAACTCATCATATTTGTGCGACTGCTCATATTCATATCAAACAAAGAAGGCGATTTCTACCAAAAAAATAAAAATTGGTCTGGAGGATGGCAAGCAGTTATTGAGCTGTATTCGTTGAGGTCCAGAAGAAGAAAGTCCATTCGCCGCTGATAGCGCTACTCTGAAATCCCCTGATCTGATCATTCTGACTATGTATCAGATCTAAGAACACATACTAAAGTCAATTCAGTCCATACTTGTTTGTTCAGATCGACACAAGTAGTCTATACCACTTTTCTCTTGTATTCAGGGTCACCGGGGGGGCATGGAGTCTATCCCAGGAGACTTAGGGCACTAGACAGGGTATACCCTGGACACACTCTTTCACACACTACGGGAAATTTGGAACGCCGGTTAACCTAATCTGCATGACTTTGGACTGTGGAAGGAAGGAGGAAACCGGAGAACCCGGAGGAAACCCACCAAGCACGGGGAGAACGTGCAAACTCCACACACAGACCCCAAGGCGAGAATCGAACCCAGACCCTGGAAGTGCAAGGCGACTGTGCTAACCATGAAGCCACCGTGCCGCCTCTATCAGTTGCTAAACTATTCTTTTAAAATAATAACATAACGCAGAGACGCCACCAAGAGTTGTTACCAGAGAAACAATACAGGATTAGAACCAGCGGTAGCAGTAAAGCTGCTGTTAAAGAAAATTAATCCGCACTTTATCATCCGAGAATTCAACAGCGGTGTGTTGTAACAGCGAAATGTTTCACGGATGCCTGGATTTCCGATTCGTGTTATTCGGGAGGGCAGACATGTTCATTGTAAGCGTGACGCTAAACTACTCAGAGTCAAACATTTTAATGAGGCTTTTTAATGAGCCCTAGATCTTCGGCGTGCGGCGTGCGGCGTTCTGCTGGGGCATATGCTCAGGGCTCCCTGTGAGCAGAGTTTAAAATGGAAACAAGGGCAACAGATGCCCCCTAAACAAACTTTAGACTAGAAGACTCAAGACTAGTTGTCTTTACAAGTTTCTGAAAAGGAAACAAACAGGCGTTTTTTTTTTTTTTTTTTTTAATCAGATCTGTTTTGAACTCTTCATCAAAGCCAGGTGGTGTGATACCTAAGTATACAGACGTCTGGCAGGCTTCCCACACTTCAGATCTGAATCTGAACAATCTGATCATAGGCTTCGTTTTCTTTTCAGTGCCCTCCAGATGCCCCGAAGAGTCGTCGAGCGGCGGAGAATCTGGTGGAAATTCAACCCAACCCTTTCAGCCAGGTAGGTGTCTGTACTGGAACAAAAATAATCAGTGGTGTGATGTGTTTACCGTCATCACCTTTAAAGATTATTTATCCTTAAGCTTTTTTTTTTTTTTTATTAACGGCCAAAACTCTGCATTTATCTGCACAAAACATATGATTTCAATAATAGGTTCTAGCCTGTCTCACTTAAGAGTGAAAAACCGTCTATGTGACGACAATGGTGGTTCAGCTGCTGGAGCCGTGGCCATCTCCAGGTCATCTCCAGACCTACAGTAAACCCAGTAGAAATCTGTTGGACAATGGGGTCAAAGGCAAAAAAAACCCCATCTGTGCATTATCTTCAGGAAGCAATCAAGCAGGCATTGATTAAGCGAGTGACACCAGAGTAGCGCAGACGTCCTTTTAGGCTCCAACAGGTTTTAAAGAATAAATATCGCTTATTCCATAGCGATTCCATTGCATAAAATAACAAATTATCTAATAAAAAAAAATTAGGTGATCTAAGAAATGAATTTCACTCTTGCGTCAATATTTCTGGCCTCTGTAAAACTGACTGTAGATCAGACAAAGCATTGAAACTCGTGCTAATCAAAGAGCGCCTTTAGGAAATGCTTAACCCCAGGGCTGCCTTTAGTCAGAAGCTTTTGATTAAGCCAGTGTTTGAGTATCGAAGCTCACTTCACAGAGCCCAGATAAGCATAATCTAGCTCACATTACTTTGTGTGCAGATGTGTGCCATCTGCAAATGGAGAAGAGCTGGAGAGATGATAGTAAACTCCATGCATATCTACTGTATGTCTGTCTAACACAAGCAACGCTGTCCACTACGCCGTGATCCATCATAACACTGAGCGGGATGATGCGCTTGCTGAATATCAATGAGGACCATTATCAGAATCGCAGACATGCATGATGATGGCGGGTGGATTACCTGCTTCACTAGTGATGTTTAGGCCAGAGTATAGTTTTCATATCGCTTTTTCCTCATTTCCACTGGCCTTTATTACTTACTGCCTTTGTCTATTTTGCATTCAGAGTGAATTGTTGCTCCTTGCTCATCTCCCCTTCTGTTAATGACTTGAGTGTGTGCCCTGCTCCCAGCTGCAATCTATTTGTTCTCCGTTGGCTCAGCTCGCAGTGCAAATAAAGCTGCTCCTAACATGCCTTTTACAAACCAGAGGTTCAGCTCAGCAGTTATTAGCATGTGTAAACTCACTGAACTTAAGTTTCTCTCTCTCTTTCTTTCTTTCTTTCTCAATTTTTCCCCTTTCTATCAAGGCCAATCTAAATAGGCCAACTTCTTTTATTGTTTGTTTTTCCAGCAGAACCTATTCATCAGCTAACAAAGCCTCTGGAAACCAAACGTCGCAACTCGTAACACCAATTACGCTACTTTGAATCCTTGAAGGATCAAAAATACACCTCGGGAAGATTAAGCTCTTCGGAACCGTATCGCGTTTTTGTGATGCAGAACTGACGAAAGGTAGAACCGCGTGATAGATGTTCGGCCCGTTTCCGAAATGAGAGAGCGGTAATGGGTTTAAAGCTCTGCGGTTGTCTATGAGAATAAGCAGGACTGAAAAGCGCAGAATGAAAATCGAGAACTCGCAGATTGGCTCATCTGTCAAGACACAGACTTTTTCCGAAGAGATAAGAAAAACTGAGTTAAATAAAGTGTCGGTGATGTACCTAAAAGTACTGTGTCCTTTATTATTACAGTATTAAAATGTCCCCCGGTGCTAGTTTAGCATTTAGCTAATATTGTTGTGATGTGCTGTTAACAAAGTTCCATTTGTTGTTGAATATTAGGAGCTACATTTATTAATAATGACTTCACAAACTAGCTGTAAAGTAATGTTATTTTTTTTCGCACATTGATTACAATTGGTATGCCATTGATGTTGCAATATTTTATTATACTACATTTAGTCCACATTGAAAATCCGACTAATTCTATGATAGTTAAGTCAACCCTGTTAATTTTCACCAAAGAAACCTTATGCAAAGTAAGATATTGGTTCCTGAGATGGCTTAATATGTGTTATTAATGGTGCAATATCCATCCATTCATTGTCTGCTTACACTTTGTGGTGTCACGGAGCATAAACTTGGTGCACAAGGGTGGGGTACAACAGCAGGGATGCCTACCTATCACAGGGCACAAGCATATACCCAATCATATGAGGGCCTGGAGCCTATCCCAGGAAACTTAGAGCACGAGGCAGGGTACACCCTGGATGGGGTATCAATTCATTACACACCACACACACACACACACACACACACACACACACACACACACACACACACTGGGCAATTTGGGAGCGCCCCATGCCCCCATATAAATAAGAGTTCAATTTTCTACCAAAATCTGTATGTCCATCAGAAATTCCAAATTCAGATGTCTACGACAATGACGTACAGTAGGTTGGTCCACGATACGGCTCCCTTGCACATCCAGCTGCAGCCATACATGTTGACTTCACTTCATGCTTATCTATGGTGTGGAAACCTGGAATACCAACAATAGTGGCAGCATTTCCTGTACGATTTCTCAAATGATGCCATCAAATTTGTCTGTCTCGTCTCGGCATTTTCTCGTGGCCTTCCAGACCTGGTGCGATCAGCAGTGGAACCAGCTGTTGTTGGGAATCGGTGCCATAGCCTGGAAATGGTATTCTTGGCATCTCCAAAACCTCTGCTTTTGCTGCACCAATTTGATGGCCCTCTCTCTGCTAGCATTATCTAAACAGGGTGTTATAGTGTGAAGACAAAATGCACAATCAGAATGTTTTCCTTACTTTTGATACCTGGAAATGTCTGCTGGACATGCTGTAATCACATGGCAAATTGCATGTCCCTGTACACGGTGGCACTTTGGAAGATGTGAGTCAGATTATCCTTGTCTAATTTTTTATAGTGCAACATTTCCGTTGTTCAGCGGTGTACATGTATGTATGAATGCCTGTTGAAATACAACAAAAAAGTTTTTTTTTTGTATGGTATTATTGAAAGCAGCTTATAACAGAACCGTATAATAGATTTGCCTGTGCTTCTTTTTTCCCCTCGTAAAGCATTTGATGCCCTTTCACCAAAATATTATTCGACACCAAGCGGCCGAGAAAAATAGAGTAATTGGATTATTAGCTGGAGGTTACTCATAGCGTAAGCTCATGTTTTTTCCGCATATGGTAGCAACCAGCGTGGGTCATTTAGCAGGTTAATAAAGACGTGTGCTCTTCAAAGATTTATACTTTGATCACCTTCTCACTGTTTTCTGCCCTCAGCTGCTCCTTCACATCTGCCGTTTGTTTGCTCTGTCACTGACACACACACACGTGTGTACACGAAGCAGTTCCAGAAGCATTTTCAAATCCTTTTATTATTTTTTTTACAGATGAAATTTGTGTATAAACAGAAGCACAAATTTGACTTGGTTTTGTAGCAAGAATAGATCGAGATCAAATCTGGAAAGGCTCGTTATTTTGTTATCTTTATTACCGTCTTACATTTTATATACAGTAGGTCTAAATAGTTTATAAGCTAAGAGTGGGAGTTTGGAAATGTTTTCGCAAAGCGTTTTTTTTTTTTTTTTAGAAGTGCATATAAATACATAAGGCATAAATGTACTAGTAATCAATTGCATGTCAGTTACTGTAAGTTCACGCTTTGTTTAAACGTATAAACGTTCACACAATCAGGATTTAACCTGGATGTTTTCATTGCTGGATTTTTCTTTTTTTTTTTTGCATTGGTTTTTGTGGGTTATAAGACCCCTGCTGGTTAATGTGGTCTCATTTAGGAAAATTGTCTCACAAAGAGCATGGATAATGCTTGTCCTGGGTTTTTCGCTTGAATTGTTTTTTTTTTTTTTTGTGTGTGTGTGTGTGTGTGTGAATTTAAACAGGGTCATCAGAATGCAACAAAAACCTACTGCAGTAAAGCACTTCATTTTCTATCTGGTCCCATCGAGCAGCAATTTCTGCAGCAGTGCTCATAGACATCTGTTGCCGTGTTAGTCCAGCCAGACTTAAAACATCTCAGACAAGTGTTGTTATTATTCTGTTTATGGTTGGTCTTGGGTTCGTCTCCATATTTTCTTGCTCAATTTTGCACCTATTGCTCCATAAAATTCCTAGATGTGTGCGCGTGTGTGTAGAGTCAGGCTAAACAATATGTATACACACTTCAGAAAAAATGATGTTACATGACATATTATTAAAATATTAATAATATTGTTTTATTCTCATAATATCATATATCAAAATAGAAATTATCTCCTTGCTTTTTAATACACTTTGTCCATCTCTTGACAAGATGTCGTAGTCCCTTATTTAAAAACGTTTTAAGCTGCGAGCCATCAATGCACGGCTGTCTTCACTTCTTCATCAGAAGTGAATCTTCGTCCTCGTAGTTCTGCTGCTTTCAAGGGGCCAAACGGGGGAAAGTCAGATGATACAAGATCAGGACTATAGGGAGGATGTGCATCGTCATGCAAGATCACGACGCCCTTGGACATCAGTCGTCTGCGTTTAATCTCTCCAATAATCGTCTCACTGTAACGAGCACTGTTGATTGTTAAACCTTTTTCCTGATAATGTTCCAATACTTCTGGCCCCCGAGAATCCCAGAAAACTGTATGCATTGATGCATTTTCCAGCTGATGGTTGACTTTCGAACTTTTTCTCGGTCGGCGATTGAGGATGCTTCCTTTTCATACTCTGCTGTTTACTCACAGACTCATAGTGATTAATCCAGGTCTCGTCTCCAGTAATTATTCTCTTTAAGAAATTTTAACCTTCTTTAGAGTATCGGTCTGAATTTTGCTTGCAGATATCCGAACACTTTCTCCATATTGCGCAAAAAGTCGTCCATAAATAATGGTACACCCTCACATAGACCATAGAACAACGGATTACTGCACGCTGCTCTTCTTTTGTGCAAATCACAAGCGGTGCATCCATTTTTGTTTACATCGCAGTTACAAATTAACTGATGTAACACGTTCACACCTGGGGAGACAGTTTGGCCAATGGAAATTTTAATATAACTGGAGTGTGGATAATTTTGTATTTTATTTTATATATAATTTTAGTACTTTATTAATGATATAATGTTACTATGAAATAAGTAAAAAAAAAAAGAAGCAGGTTGTACAGTCAAAGTCCTATTTGGTAACTCAGGGTAGTTCTGCAGGCTGCTCAGTAAAACTTAGTAGCTAATTTTCTGCAGAAATTATACCTGAGACTAAATGGTTCGAAAAGCATGGTCACCCCCAAAAACTTTTTTTTATTAATTACTGTTCACTGGGCTTTATAGGGACAGGCCCTATGCGTCACCTCTTAAATCTTTCCCAATTTCTACCATTTACAATATAAAAAAATATAGAAATTCACAGATATGCAATAATTAGCAGCCAGACTTTTGGCATTTTGGACATTTCCAGACTACCTGTGACTACAGAAGCTACGAACCTGCCCCACACTTGTGTACTAAACTTCACCACACCCAATGCAATTTCTATTAGTGGCCGTTCCACTCTCTCATTCCTTTCAAATCGCTTGCAATCCCACGGTGTCTGCGGTTGGTAAGCACCCATGACCTGCGTGCTGCCCGGGATGTTGCTGGATATTAATGAATTTCCAACAGCACCGAAAAGCTCTCGCAAGAGCAGTGCTACTAGATCTATTGTGTGTTTGGATGCACCCTATCCTTCAAGCACTAAGACAGCATGGAGAATTTCACCCACTGATCCAGGAGGATGGAAAGGATGAAGCTAATTGGTTGATTCTTGTCCTGTGCACTGTGGCATACCCGCTGCTCTCTGAATTTTTTTTTATTTTATTTTTCATCTCATATAGGGTAGAACAACTAAATTGAGAATGCAAAACACGACCCTTTGGAGTGCAGGATTCGATTTACGAACACGACCCTTTGGAGTGCAGGATTCGATTTAGCCATGGATTTTGTATCTACAATGGGTGTTCAAGTCTAACCAGAACTTGTGATTGTGTAGAATAACAGAACACAGTTATGAGAGTAACTAACCTCTTTATTTCTCTATATAACACCCTGCTACACTAATGCACTTATCACAACATTTCACTAGTGTGTGTATGGCAGAACGCTTTTTCTCAGTACATGATTGGACTGCCAGCTTCACATATGAAATTCCGGCCTCACAGGAACTCCTGTATGGGAAATCCTGTATGTACTTCCTGAAGTGTGCAAGTGTTTGTATTTGTGAATGATTGTGTGTATATTTCCCACACATAGATGCATTTTTTCAGACTAGTCGATTATTATTATTATTTATTTTCTAAGGATCAGGCATTCCAGTGGCTGAATGTTCACGGGAACGATTGCAGTAGGCTTCAAACCCACCTTAAACAAGATCATCATTCATGGCCTTCTTTAAAATGTTTGCACGATTTAATTGTTTTACTGCGGCTAGGAGTCTCATCTCATCTTTGTAATGTTCTTGAAGTCTTCTATGCATGTCCATGAGTTTTACATCTTTATCCAAAGAAATTTTATCACAAGTCCCAGTTTGACTTGAACGGCATTCTTATTAGAGCATATTATTAAGTAGTTGAGTGCTCATGGCTGCATTTGGCCACCACCCCCTTAATGGGAGCTGTTGCAGTACCTTGCAAAAGTATTGGCACCCCCTGAAATTTTCTACATGTTGCCACAAACGTGATTGTATTTTATTGAGATTTTACCAACACAATGTAGAAAATCTAATAAAAATATGAAAAGTGTAGCATGCGTTTGTATTCCAACTAAAACTAGAGCCAATTGCTTTCAGAAGTCAATTGATTAGTATGTGTGATTTAATCTCAGAATAAACACAGCCCTCAGAGGTTTGTTAGAGAACATTAGTGAAGCAAACAGCATCATGAAGCCCAATGAACACACCAGACAGAGAACCTCTAGGAATCTCTCTAGTCCAACTTGGGACTGCGGAGGCCAATGGTGACCACTGTATTTCTTCCCATTTGTACGACCGTGGTAGGGTTGACCTCCGCTCAACATTCACACACTATGTGCCATTTGGAAATGCTAATAAGCCTAATCTGCATGGGAGGAAACCGGAGTACCCAGAGGAAACCCACCAAGCATGGGGAGAACATGCAAACTTCATGCACACAGATCCGAAGCGGGAATCGAACACAGGTGGTAACCACTAAGGCACCGTGCCACCATTGTCAAGTCAAGTTGTATGGAACTCTGATGAACTTGCTAATCATTTCCTGCTAATCATTTTCTCCAATTTCTTACAACAGTATACCAGTACAGGATCAAATTCAGGATGCAATGATAAAATCCCTGTAAACATGTTTTTTTTGCAGAAATAGTTGTCAGAATTAAATAGCTCTATATGTATGTAAACGTTTATTTATTTATTTTTTTGCCAGAATTGAGTCGTATCTGATGGGTTTCCCCAGAGTGCCGTGTATGTGTTGTCAAAGTACAACATAATATTCACACTAAGTGAACTCTACATAGTCACCGCATGTTTTTCTAAATCATCTTTTAAATGCCTTTCTGCTCACCGGCTTTTCATTTCGGGATTTTATATCGATTCGATCTCATTTCGCTAGAAAGTAATCATAGTCCTAGAGGGGGATCCAGCACAGTTTGGTGATTTTCCTGTTGAAAGACCAATGATTGGACTCACCAGGTAAATATTAGGCTGCAAAAGCAAAACGCCGAACTGTGCTAGACTGTAGCCCTGTAGGACTGGAACTGATGACCCCTGAGTTGGAGAGAATGTAATGTAATGAAAGGAGCGAGGTGTTTTTTTATGGCAGTGTGCACACGCTTTTGTGTGTGTATGTGTGTGCATGTTTGTGCTTGTTTTTTTGGGGGGAGGAGGTTTCCTCTTGTGCATACAGCCTTTTCCTACCATCGCTGCTGGATATTAGTGTTAATTTAACTCCTGCTGGAAGTGAAGTTAATCTGCTGGCAATTTTTGAAAAGGAAACGCTCCCATGGACGCGTCAGCCGCCTCTGCACTGGATGCGTGCACACACATGCTCGCTGTTGTTGCTGACCCCAGAGCTACAGCATAATGTGGCGTTCGGTGCTGCACAGCCCATGTGCATGTGTACGCACACATCTGCGTGTCTGTGGCTAATGAGATGCAGGCGGTGTGTCGGTGACTGATGCATTCCCAGCGTCGCCCCGCACGCTGCCACGCCGGCACGGCCCGAGTGAAATCATCACAGCCGACTTAAACAAAGACACCGTGCATTATTAATAGTTACATTCCACGCTCGTGTGTTCACAACACGTCACTGTTATGGTTTTCAGTCCTGTGCATGCCTGGAGCTGTGTGGACTTTTTGCCTTCCACTGTGTACATGTTTGTGTGTGTGTGTTGCTTTACTTGGCTCTTAATATGTTGCTTGGTCCTGCAGGCACATCTGGAGATTAGGTGCTCAGCTTTATTTGCTATTGTGTCTTTTACCTTGCTGTTTTCTCTCTCTCTCTCTCTTTTTTTTTTTTTAATCACGTCCGTAGTTAAAAAAACAACAACTCATAATTGTAAATAGCATTTCAGGACAACAATTAATCTAATGTCTCTACCTTAAAAAATATGATGGCTCTTGGCTAAGCTAGTGATTCCCTCAGGACATAAACTGCTGGCAGTGTTAAGAGATAGGATCACGCTCTCCTCCAGCACACACACTCTATTTTCTCAGTGTTCATCCCGGTGTTATTCTTTTCTAGTTAGTTTCTTCCTTCACTATTTACAAAAAAAGAATCTCATTTTCTTGATTACCTGCTTTTCAGTTCTTTTAATCTTTTAAATCAAATGGTTGATAATAAACCTTAGAAAAGTACATTTGATAATCATTGATGTAAGATAAATGCTGTGTTAATTACATTTTAAATGCACTCACTGGCCACTTTAATAGTAACATGCATTTAGCTAGTCATCTAGTCATGTAGAAGTAGTGTAGATCACGCACTCTCCTTAATTTTCTTATGAAAAATAAGTCTTGATAAAATGGTGCGAAAAACAAAAAATGTCTTGCTGATGAGATGAACATTTTATGGTAGCTCCAAAAATCCTGGCTGTGCAGAAAAGCATCTCAGAACAGACAATTTTTTTCAAAAGCCTGATCTTTCTCCCTAATTTAGTCGTGTCCAATTCCTCCCCGCCACTAGGGGGCTCCCACATTAAGGCTACTACTACTACCACTCAGTCGGGAGGGCCGAAGAATCACATGCTGCCTCTGGACCACGTGACGGCAACTGACGGCATCTTTTTTCGAACTGTTAGGGGTGGCGTAACACACTCGGAGGACAGTGCTATTCGCTCCTTCCACTTCGCTGTTCCACGGCTGTTGAGCCGTGATTAATGTGGGAGCACGAAGTACCTCTCATCCCTCCCCTCTGAGAGAACTTGGCCAATCAGCTCTCTCTACACCTCCCGCTGCGAGAGGTTACAGCATCACCCGGGAATCAAACTCACGATCTCCGGATGATAGGGCGAGCACTTTACCACTGCGCCATTTTATTTTATTTTTTAATGGTTCTGTGTTCACTTTATCATTAGATTGCTGTAATTAGCTCTCAGGAGGGTTGCCATGTTGCACCCCATTCACCATCAAGGTTAAGTGTTTTCTTTATTCTGGCCACAATCATAAAGAGTGATTATCTGAAATCAAAACTACAGTATCTGGCCAATTTCCTCTGATTTCTCTCATCAACATCAACAGGGACATTATCCTCTTCTGCCTTGTTCACTCTTGAAAATCCCAAGAGATCAACAGTGAGTGGAGACGGTATAGATTTTCCTATTAAAGTGGCCAATGACTGTATATATATATATAGACAAAGAAGAGTTATTAAACTTGATCCTGACTAATGTTATCCCTTTCTCTCTTTTTTTTATTTTTTTTTATTTTTTTACAGCCAATCCATGGATCAAAGGAGTTGGCAGAAAAAGTAAGTCTTGTAAACCGCGCCAACGGAAACCTCATTTAATCCCCCTATCTTTCTAGGAGAATCCGCCACATGTGCAGCGTTAATTCCGAGCTCAGTCTGGAAGCTCCTCCTCCACCTTCGTGCACCGACAGACCTCTGACCCGTTGTGTAATTCGGAATAAATGGTAAGCAGATAGCTGAATAGCGGCGCGGCGGCGGAGAGAGGCGAGATTGAAAATTGAGATAATACACTGACAGCGGAATGATTTGTATGTTATTATGCGGCAGCGATCTTCAGGGGCTCGCTGGTTTCCTGCCTGTTTTGTCGCTCATGTGCAATAACCGAGTAGCGCTTCAAATTAGCATACTAAACATCTCCTGTCAGTCTGTTTCGCACTTCAGCTGCGTAGACTCTCGATCACTTATGGCTCGGGCGAGAGAAAGGATTCTACCTGGTGAATTAAAAACATGTCCTAATGCCTCTTAAGGTTGAATTTTGGAGCAGCACGGTCCTGAAGAGTTCAAACTCGACATGTACGATGGTATATTTCACGTTTCCACCCCCAACCCCCCTACCCCTCCCCTCCACATTACAGATGTGTGACTGGAAACGATGAGTAAGTACGCGGCTCCTGCCAGGAGACCTGTTTCATCGCGTTCTCTCGTCCTCTCCTTGTCTTAGCCCGCTCCAGTCAGTATACATTAACAGCCCGGTCGCGAACGCAGGACTCACAGGCGCGGCGGGTGGTAGGTTTCGTTTTAATTACGGCCTTCCGCCGTAAGTGTCGGCTATTTATGACTTGCTTTAGTTCAAATGTGCCCCCTCCTGCCCGTGTAGCGCTCCAGCTGGCGTGTGCCAGCACCGCCGTAGGGATCCTGCTGTTCTTACTGATCTTTATCTCCCGCGAGAGAGATAGGCCATGCTAAAGAGACGCACCAGTGCACCCCTCCCTCCCTCCCACCCGCCACCCCTTCTTTTGCTGTTTACCCCCTCCTTATATGCCCTGTCTTTTTTTTTTTTTTTTTTTTTTTGTCTGCTCCGTCCTTCGTTTTTAAACTGTGCTTTACTGCCATCCTCAGTCCAACATGTGGAACTCTCATGCGAGTCTCCGCGTGTCTCAGTGAAGTGATTGGACTTTTTTACTTTCTCTCCTAGTGCGCAGGCTGTGTGTTGATCACTGAGGATCAAAATGTGGGTATAACATATCGAGCATGTATTGCACCATACAGTATGCATGAATGTGCTTTTTGGACGGCGTTCCACTTCCACGTCCACTCACTCCACATACCCCCCCATCCCACCCCACCCCACCCCACTCAAGATAAGGGGAATTAGGAAAGCTGTATGAGAGGGGGAAAAAAACATAGTGTAAGATGGATTTGCAGCCCGGCGTCACGCTGCATGATGCATTTCCACTCAGCTTGTGTGAGCACGCCACATTTTCCACGTCGCATCATCATCATCATCATCATCATGTGTTGCAGCTTGTCCAGGAAGGCGAAGCGGGTCAGCGTGGCCTGAAAGGAGAAAAAGGAGAGTGGGTAAGAATTAGCACTAGTTTGTTCGCTATCACTGACTTGCATTTGACACGGCACGAGAAAAAAAAGAACGCACAGCTGTCATTCACGGCCCAGACCTTCCGAGATTAGACGAATAAGTCAGCGGGTACACGGGGAGCTTCATTTGTTTTGGCATCATTAAGCTCTGGCTCATTAGAGACTCTTGCTTTTTTTTTACTTTTCTTTTTTTTTCGTGCCAAAGCGTCTCTTTGAATAGGCTGACTTTTCCGAGCTTTTCATTATTTTTGGCATTGTCTACTGATACATTAATAGCGAAGCCCATCTCCTTAATGGGAGGCTATGAGACGATCATGAGAGGATATTAAAACTGGTCTTTGTGCTCCTCTTGTTTGCGGAGCATCAGAATACCTTTTAAGACGATTATATTATAGAGTACCGCTATGCAACGATCCTTTTAATCCATCCGCGGGATCTGGACGGCACCGTTCCTGGTCACAGCTTTTGTTTCGATTTTCATATTGATTTGGTCTATAGTGACAGATGGGAGGGGTTATTTATTTATTTATGTATTTATTTATTCATTATATTTACTAATGTTTTGCTCAACCTGTTTGCTTGCTTTGCAGTACGCAGAAGGAGTGAAGGGGGCGAAAGGAGAGAAAGGCGAGCCGGTGAGTGTGCGTGTGTGCATGTGTGTGTGCTCGTCTGAGATCAATAGATTGTTCAAGAGGCTCTGCTTGAGCCAAGGGATATATCTTGATCCTGTTTGCACTTTTTCGATTCAACCGTTCCTTATTCGCTTATATTTCAGGCTGCGACCGGAAACTGGGAGGCGGCTTTAGGAGTCAAGGTGAAAAAAACAAACAAAAAACCAAGCACTAATGATTTCACATGTGATACATACGCATTATAACGTTTTTATTGGATTTCTACATATGTAAAGTTCTGTGGAGCTACAGTGCAGTAATAAAATGATATATCCATAAGCTCCGCCCCCTTCTCTCACCATCTCTATTACTATTTAATTGACACTCCTCTTTTCACTTCCAGGGGAATAAAGGGCAGAAAGGGGAGGTCGGATCCCAAGGTCTCACTGGAAGTCCGGGGAAAGATGTATGTGCAGAATCTACACTACATTAATACATCTTCATTTCTATTGTTCGACTTTTCTTTTCTTTTTTTTAATGAAAGAAATCAATATTGAGTGTAATTGTGGCCCATGTATCTCGCTGCTGCTTAGGCGTGCGCGCTCCTCAAGCGCTTCTTGCCTCTGCTCTTTAAAATCCATACATTCATAGTACACAGCTTTTTAAAAGCATTATAAAGAATTACACTCGATTTAAGCTGCTCGCCGCCGCCTGTTCCCTCTTCCGCAGGATCTCTTTAGAACTTAAATCTCTTTAATGCCTCATAGATTACCTTAGACCAACAAAGGCCTGCAAATCAATTCTCCTCCATTGATTCTTTTAAATGGAGAGTCGGAGCGTATTAACCAAGATTTAAACACACTAATCTTTTTTTTTTTTTTTTTTTTTGGTCAGGAAATGAGTATGCTAACAGATTCACTGTGTTTGTTTACAGGTTTAATTATTTATTTATTTATTTTTTATCAGAATTATTTATCTGGTTAAACCAGCCTTCACTGATGACCTGTTGTTGATTACTCCTGCAGTATGTGTGTGTGTGTGTGTGTGTGTGTGTGTGTGTGTGTGTGTGTGTGTTATTGCTGTTGGCATGTACAGTAAAGCGGTCTAATGCTCTGCCTTGTTCCAGGGTCGTGCCGGAACTATTTGTATCGTTGGTCCAAAAGGGCCGAAGGTAAACCCGTCTTGATCGTTCAACATGTAAAGATTTGATTTTACACTGTTGCATATAAAACCTTTAACAGCTGTGAATGGTTTAAAAAGGGAAACACAGGTTCTGTTGGTCCAGAGGGACTCGCAGGAGACCCAGGCCTACCAGGACCTCCTGGACCTCCTGGCGCCGGCACACCAGGATATCCTGTAAGCACTTTATTCATCTTATATTACATAGTACTGTATAGTACAAACGGCTTGATCTCCACTATTTTGCTGCCAAAAAGTCCTGTATGTTTCCCAACACTAGACATGTGTTGTCCCCGTCTTGCATTTCAATCCTTGTTAAATATAAATAAAAAGACGCTCATGCACCACCGTACTTGTTGCAATATTCACCTAGAACCCTCTCTTCGCTCTTCGATTTCATGCGGCATGGATCCCACAAGAAGGCTGGAAACATTCCTAGTACATGATGAAATGATTTCTGCGGATTTGTAAGCCGCACTCGCACAAACACACAAATCTCTCATTCAGCCGTATCCCGTAGGAGAGCTATTAGATTTAGATCCAGTGCCTGGGAGTGGCTTTAAAGTACACTGGAAGTACCAGTTAGAGATGACTTTGTAATGCATTATCGAATAGATGTCAGAAAATATACAGTACAGTAGGCTACGGCATTCAGCTTGTAGTCAAACAGGTGTTCATACAGTACAAGGCAAGGTGGGACTCTTGCTGTTCACTCTAACATCTGGATTTTTTAGCATAATTCAAGATAAATCAGATATTTACTGTAACTGTCCGTAGCCTTAGATTCCTGTTTTAGGTCTATTGCTATTGTGTTGTGCATTCTATGAGATGCTTTTCTCATTATTATGTTGCTACCAATGGTTATATAAAGGATTTTGCCCTTTTTTTTTAACATCTAACATTTGAGACTGGCTCATTATACTTAATCATTTCACATGCTTTCACCGAAATTAGCATCAATCCTGCAGTACGGTCTTACACGGCATTGCATTCATTCTCTCTCGGAGGCAGATTAAAGTAGAAGACGTCTGGGCCCCCTTCGCGTGTAATGATTTATGACACTCGTACGAATTTGTCTTTATTAAAGTCATTCTGGATGATCAACCGCTTTTTGTTTTTTTCTTCTTCTTCTTCTTCCCATCTTCTTCTTTATTTGTCCTCAGGGGAGCCCAGGATTACCTGGATCAAAGGGAGACAAAGTGAGTGAAAACGAATTCGACTGATTATTGTAAGAATTTGTTAGACTGAAGTGCTGAATTGTTACTTCTCATGACTACATCATGAGACGTTGCGAAAGAACCGTGTCTGATCAAAGTGATATCTTTATTTCACCCTTCCAGGGCGATTCTGGGATTCCCGGGGAGGATGGCACGACAGGCGATCCTGTAAGTGTGATGACCCTTTCATGTTAAGAAGTTGATTTCAATCTCCTTATCATTCAGAGAGCACCGATTGTGCCCTCTTTGTCGGTATTAACGCCGACATTAACACAACAGCCGCAACTGTTCTTAATATCATTATAATAATTAGTTATCTACAATACTTATATAATAATAATATATTGTTTAAAATGACATCATAATTATCTACAAGTAAAGTGGAAGCTGAAAACCTGATCAACAGCCATTGTATATTTTGTTGATGTGCTTTGGGTGCTTGCAGGGTCCAAGAGGTCCAGGAGGTCCCAAAGGTGAAAAGGTGAGCCAACACAATACTTTATAGACTATTAATCAATTAGTAATGAAGTATTTTACTCTTTAAACTGTCACACAATTACAGTACCAGTCAGAAGTTTGGACACAAGTTTGGATTTCTAAATTCCAAAACAAAACTTGATTTCTTATTTTAAAACTGTGAAATAACACGTATGGAATTAGGGAATTATGTACCAGCAATTATTATACAAGAGTTATTATAAGACACAAAGATCAGCTGTTCTGGAACGGTTTTTGAAAGAACAGTATTGTGTCGAGTGCATTTGCAAAAATTAAAACATTTCCAGGAAAGCAAGACCAAAACCTACCTCTGCTGCAGAGGAGAAGTTCATTTATGGCGCTTTTCCACTGCATAGTACGGCACAGCACGGTTCAGTACAGTTCACTTCGGTTCGGCTCAGTTCGGCTCGTTTGCGCTTCCACTGCAGTTTAGTAACGCTTTAGAGTGGGCGGGATTATTCATGTGTCGTTATAGTTGCGCCGCCTCTACTGCCGTGACATCATCGTAAACGCGCCACAAACAAACACGCAACAATGGAGCATATTGACGGCATGGTGTTCTTCATTCTCGGCATGTGGATGTTTTTAACAGCGAGACGAAGGAGTTTGTTTCAAAAGAGGCTGATGGCAGCCAATGTTAATTTTGGTTAATACAAAAAGGTGCGTCCGATCTTTCTCTGGCTGTTCTAAATATAGCGGTTCTGTTGTGTCTCGTGTCGCAAGTTCAGTGACGCAGTAATGACGATTTTCTCTGGCTAATCAGTGACCAGCAGAGTTTACACGTCACGTTTTGGTAACGGTTCGGCGCACTTGGAACCTCGGCTGAGGTGGTACTAAAAAAAGTACCAGGTACCAGGTACTGTTCCCAGTGGAAAACCCCCCAAAAGTGAGTTGAACTGAACCGTGTCGTGCCGTACTATGCAGTGGAAAAGCGCCGTTAGAGTCACCAGCCTCAGAAATCACCAATTAACAACCACAACTTCATATTAAAGCCATTATGAAGGATTTACAGAGCATGAGTAGCAGAACCATCTCGATATCAACGGTTCAAAGGAGAGGTTATTGCATAATTTGAATGATGCCTTCAGCATTGGTTCACATTGTTAAAAGAAGTAACAAAAGACCATGGAATTAGAAGGCGTGTCCAAAGTGTTTACCACTGCACTGCATTAACTACTGTATTTTGCCTTTATTCTGAATAATCTGCTATATTAAACCACTGTGTCCAAGCATCGTTCAAATCCATTAAACCAACTCTGTTCCATAAAGTGGCAGCATGGTGTCTCAGTGGTTAGTACTGTTGCCTCACAGAGGTTTGAATCTCGCCTCCAGTCTTGGTGTGTATACTGAGTTTAAGTACTCCAGTTGTCTCCAATAGTCCACACACATGCCTTGTAGGTTGATGGTATGATCATATGGGTTTGAGCCATGTGGTGAGGTGGGAGCACCTCGCTTTGTGCCATACAGTAAGTTGCCTGGGATAGATAGGCTTCAGGGCCCCACCATGACCCTACAAACTGGGGCCAGGGGTAGCTCAGTGGTTAAGGCATTGGACTACGGTTCGGAAGATCCCAGGTTCAAACCCCACAACCACCAGGTTGCTGCTGTTGGGCCCTTGAGCAAGGCCCTTAACCCTAAACTGCTCAGATGTGTAATGAAGTAAAAACGTAAGTCGCTCTGGATAAGAGCGTCTGCCAAATGCCTAAATGTAGATGTAACTGATAAAGTATGGATATAAGAAAATAGTAATCCAGTTTACTTCACTCAATAATTTGTCTTCAATGAACCAGTGGTTATTTTGATTGTATTTTAATAATGTTAACTGCAAGAGACAGAGACGTCTTATAGCTTCTGGATACAAGATGAGATCTGGTCTCCCTACCAGGGTAATATGAAATTCAAGCAAGGGTACAGTAAAATCACACTCTGTACCGCTTCATCCTGAGGTCACAGGAGGCCTGGAGCCTATCCCAGGAGACTTAGGGCACCATGGACAGGGTGCCAATCCATCGCAGGGCACACACATACAGTACACACAATAAGGGCAGGTTGGGAACGCCAATTAGTCTAATCTGAATGTCTTTGGAATGTGGTTGGAAACCCACCAAGCACAGGGAGAACATGCACACAGACCCGAGGTGGGAATCGAACCAAGACCTTGGAGATGCAAGGCGACAGTGCTAACCACCTAGTGAAAAACAGTAATGTTAAAAGAAATATTAGTCGCTTGGTGGCTTAAAAAAACAGCAAAATGAGTTGCATAGCTTGTGGAGGCTTCAGAATGCCATCCTGTATTGTAAATCATCCATCTTTAGGTATATATTAGCACAAAACGTGTTATGTGGCACTTTAAACTTTAAAGTGGTCTATTCTACTGACAGAGGTGGTGTGGTAGAGTTGTTGAGTCGTAGAACGAAAGCAGGGGCGTGCTCTGGCTCTGATTAAACTCCAAAGTTCATGAAAGTTCACCAGAGTACTTACGATAGAGATGAATGGTACACGGCACGCGTAAGCCACATCTGGCATTGCTTCTAGCTTCTGCAGTGCTCCAGTGTTCTTTCTCTCCCTCTGCTACATTTTGGGTTCCCTCTCCCTGACCCCAAACTGCAGTCATGTCACTGATAAACTGAAAACACGGCGCTCTCAGAGCTGATTAGCAAATTAGACGTGGACAAAAGATGATGTAAACTTTTTCAATTCTCTGTAATGTAATGTGTATGTACTGAATATAATTGTTCCAAATGTTTAAGGGAGAACCATGTGAAGTTTGTCCAGTGCTGCCAAAGGATACTAGTGGAACCACAGTCCTTCAGGGGAAGCCTGGTCCCAAAGGAGAACCCGGAGCAGCAGGCGAAGGAGAGCAGGGTTTGCCTGTAAGTCCAAAGTTCAAAAAGGCATACACACCTTTTTGAAAGGCCTATTTTAATCTTTTATTCTTTTATAAGTCCTATGGAATGATGGAACAGCATTCAAATCTATGCTGATATATCATTCACACCTACAGCATGATAAAACCTGTTACACGGACATGACACTGAAGCAGGGATGTGTGAATTGATGCGAAATCCTATAGTCCCATGAGCACGACTAGCTAGATTTATTATCTTAAAAAAAAAAAAAAGAGTCTACAAAGAGGACAATAAAGTGTCTCAGTCCTGCTCTCTGAATTCTGGGACTTTTCCGCGTGCTGCAAAAAGTCAATATATTATCTTGCCTTGGCACGCTTTTCTTTCGGGTCGCTATTTTTTTAGTCGGGTTACCTTGTGGGAGGCAATCTTCACCTTTTTTTCTTCTTTGCTTTTAGTTTCTAAACCGATGAAACGATGCTTCAAGCCTGCTGGGTTTATATTCAATGAGTAACGATGCCCTTATTCCGCTCGCCACCAACCAAGCCACATAATCATATTCCATCTCACATAATTATAGCCACTGGGAGTGTTTTTATAACTCATCTGTTGAGGCCTGGTGATTTTTCTCTAAACAAAACCCCTATTCCATTGTCAACAGCAGCAGGTTTTTCTCCCCCCCTTCCCCTCCTTTTCATCGCGCTCGAGTTGGCAGAGATGAAATCTTCGCAGCGTACTGTGTGCTTTCGGCTCTTCCATCTTTTTTCCCCCCATTTTACCTATTTAGTCTTACTGTCTGTTCCACTGTGCGAGGAGGATCGAATCGGTGAAATAAGTCTGCCCACCGGAAGACAACGGTGTGCATTTCTCTGTAACAATTTGCAATAAAGTCAGAGTCGGTTCCTCATAATCAGATGTTGGCCTGGGGAGAACGGCGAGGATAGATGGAGAGCGCAAGGAAAGGCAGGAATGATAGATAAATTGAGAGAGAGAGTGTACAGTGTGTAAAATGATATAGCGTCAGTATGCAAGAGAGCAGTGCCATCAATGATTATTTTTTCTCCACCTTCTAGGGCTCTCCAGGGAAAGAAGGAAAAGCAGGAGAGAAGGTTTGTATCAATTAATGTTTTAATGTCGCTAATTAAAGGAATGGTTTCTAACTATCAAAGCATGAAAATATTGCAATTAGTACCATATCTAGACACAAACGCATTCCCATCTGAGGGAGCTACACCGAACAGCTCTCTTAAAATATTAAGCCCAATATTGTGCAACTAAAACAGCTCCGACCGTGAGGTATGACTCCATGACTATGATTTGTTTGCCCAGCATATCAATTAGTGGGCTAGATCAACAACCTTGGACTTTTTGCCTGGTAAGCCTCATATGCAGCAGCCTGTGATGCACTGGGTGTTCTGATACCTTTCTGTCAGAGCCCGGATTAAATTTTTCTGCAATTTTCTGTGGGATCGGATATTTAGCTTTAGCTGGACTTTAGCCCACAGAAGGCCTTGGTTGATTATGAACTGTTATTGCACACTCATAAGTGCGTATTAAAAAATTCACAGCGCCATCTGTTGGATTTTGGAAATAACAAGAATTGCACGTGTTACCGTGGAATGAAGGTGTGGGGTCTCGTTTATTAAGTAGTTTTCAATTGCACATTCATAAGCGCGTTTTAAAAAATATACAGCGCCATCTGTTACATTTTTCATGATATAAAAGGTTTTTCCATTTAAACTTCAATGTAGCATATTTTCTCTTCCCGTGGGCCGATTGCGAAGAAACAAAGCCTGTATGTTACCTCAAGCTCGAACAAATACATCTGTGAAAACCCCATTAAAATTTGTTTAGTGGTTTTTACATGATGCGTGCACAAACAAGCAATCTTGATGTGTTCTATTATTCATTTTACGTCACCACAAATTATTTTTTCGAAAATATTTTTCATGTACAGACACGCCCACTTTTTTAAAATATAGATAATCAATGTTAATGTCATGTGTAAGGAAAGGAACTAAATGATTCTGACTAGGCCTAAATCCCAGTACAAATAGGGGTGGGGCTAACTTGGATCCAGGAGTGGAGCGAAACACATCTAAGACCTGGTCTGTTTATATAGCAGCACAATAAAAAACATGCAATAATGACAACCTTTTTATTAGGGACCTCCACCTTTATTCATGCCTGCTTCAATCATGTAGGATTACATTCTATAAAATCATGCAGATTGCTTCTGAGAGATCAAAGGAGAATGATCAGAAAGGGAGTTGAAACTATGAAGAAATAATAATGATAATAATAATAAACAAACCCTCATTTTAGTTTATATTCTTTCTGGGAATTTGAGCCAGTTGGGTCATTTTTCTCCGACCTCTTTAACAACAAACTATCCACGGTTTCGGAAATATTTAATTCAGCCCATTTTGGTACCATCATGTAGGCCACAGTTAAAGTCAGAGAGGTTACATTATCCCTTTATTCAGATGTTTGTTGTTACATTAACATTAACTGATGCCCTTGACTTATAACTGCTTGATTTTTGCTGTTTGCTGATAATAGGCTGATTTAAATAATGTCAGAAATGTATAGATGTACAGGCAGTGTTTATTTATTTTTTACTACTTAAGACGTCTCCTACAGTATTCACACTAGAATGAGCCGGTAGTATTTACACACTTGTCACTTCTGCTGCTCGACTTCGGGGAATCATTATGAAATTAACATAAGCCACAGAGATGCAGATTTTCTGGTTGTTAACATCTTCTTCCTTCGAAGTTGTAATCAAAGTGGCTGCATCTCCAGCACTGTCAGCATCCCCTCCGGCTGAGTTTGGGGACTGAGAGGGCGTAGGCGTTGGTTGAAATGGGGAAAAGTACACAGATTCTGTACATGAGTATGAAAATATAGAAATATTACTCAAGTAAATCATCAAAAGAATCCCTCACTTACCATTTCTACTATTCTATTGAGCTTGCCTTAGCGTATAGTAACTTTAAAGACGTAGTAAAATAACAATGTGGACCATGCCGACCCAACCAACCATGGGCGTGCTGTCTTGTTACTATCTCCACTGATTTCAGACACCTGCTACATGATTAGAGAAGGCATACAGTATATAGGCCCCAGCATATACAGCATATACAATGTGCCACTCTGATTATGTAACGCAATGAAAGGTTGGAAATGTAGTGGATTAGAAAGTACAAATATTTGTAGTAGGATATGCTGGAGTAAATATAAAAGGGATTCAAGCATTTGGCAGACACCATTATCCAGAGTGACTTACATTTATATCCCATTATACATCTGTTCAAGGGCCCAACAACGGTAATTTGTTTTGGGTTTGAACCTGTGACCTTCTGAGTCATAGTCCAATGGCTTAACCACTGAGCTACCCCTGACCCCATAGTGAGGTCATGTGTTTTGCAAGCCTGTTTTTGTCCACATAGTTGACTTGACACATCATCCCTGCTAACAGCGCCAGTGTCACCTACTTTTAACACGGTTCACCGTGGGAAGCTGTCGCTGACACATAATGATCGCTAGATGGCGCTTTCACCCAAAGCAAATAGTTTAGCTACAAGATCAACTTGCACTTGGACAATGCGCCATTCATTCCCGCGGTGATAATCAGCAACATATTTTTTTCATATTCAACCTACTACAGAGTCTGTAAGGGGACAAAGGAAGAGAAAAAAATGGCAGAAGAAAAAAAACAAGTCATGTTTTGCATTATAACCCAAAACTTTCTTCTTCTTTGTCTTTCGGCTGTTCCCTTTCAGGGGTCGCCACAGCGAATCATCTGCCTCCATCTAACCCTATCCTCTGCATCCTCTTCTCTCACACCATAACCCAAAACTTTGATTATTAAAATTTTTGGTTGTTGGTCTTTCGGTTGCTCCTGTCGAAGGGTCACCACAGTGGACAATCCGATGATTAATAAAAATGTTCTAGAAGAGACCATATTTTGGTGTGTGTCAAAATGAACCGACAAGCAGGTAGCGGCAAATTATATTTTCCCCCATTTGTTCCCCAAGGCGTGTTCCGCCCTAGTCTGTCTCAGATTGGCCTACTTTTCTTACAAGTCATCAACCTTCCCTAAATGGTAATTAAACCAAATTGTCAGCCAGGCAACTATATATAAAAAAAAAAATCCTACTTGTTTGGCCAGTGTAATGTATTTCACATTGGGATTCTTCTCTTGTTCTGGACTTAGATGTATCGTGATGTATCGAATTACTTTTCCAACTTTCCGCAAATGCATCAAGCAAGTCCTAAGATCACCTCCAAGATCTAGTGTTATTGAAATCATTCATCAAAAACTTACTTACTCGGCACTGCACAAAGTCTGATTTGACAACCCGTACATGTCCGCCATGTCGTCCGTCTTTATCCGTCCTGCTTTCAGCTGTGAATCGTTCACAGAGAGCTGAATGTTTTATCACTGTTTGTTTCACAGGGAGAGCGAGGCTTAGAGGGGCCCAAAGGGGAGAAGGTGAGTTTGGACTTTAGCAGAATTACAGCGTGAAGATGAAGTATCTCTCTGCTGCTCAGGCAGCAATACTCAGGCCAGGTTCCTGAACCCATCTGTCATGTTCTGTCCTTGTCAGGGTGAGTCGTGTGCCATGTGCTCCACGAATGCCGGTACTACCCAACATCAGCATCTGCAGATGAAGGGGGTTAAAGGGGAACCAGGAACTGGACAGAATGGAGAGAAGGTGAGTTATGTCGTTTCTGAGGAACATTGTGTACAGCAGGAAGAAATTGGTGTAGATAAATAGGAACTGAATCATGGTACAGTACATCTTATCTTATGCACTATAGCGTTCGTTTAACTGTATATGGTATTGCTATAGGTCATATGTCTCTTCTCTTCTTCTATCCATTCTATGTTTAATAAATTATAGTTTTTTTTCCTTTGCTTTCTTTGTCTTTCTCAGGGAGAACCAGGGAAATCTGGATCCAGGGGGGAAAAGGTCTGCCTTGTTAAACACACTTGTATATTAATCAGGAATTCTGATAGTCTTTAAGGGCTCCATACATACAGTACAAAGCCACGTATGGTTTTAACCCGTCACATCAAAATCATATACTAAGTTGCATTTTGCATGATTTGAGTTTGTATATTTTTAGATTCCTGGTACACTAAGCTTCATTTGTTAATTACTGCTTGTTTTGACACCAAGATTTCCCCGATTTTCCAATGTTTGGGATTAAAACTTCACCCAGTGTACTCTATTGGCTATAGCACAAAACTGACCTGTATGATTTAGATAGTTGACAGACACCCATATTCACAGTGGCTTATATTTGTATTTTATTATACAAAAAAAAGGCCCTTGCTTATGTGTCTAACAGGGACAGTCATGGGATTTGAACCTGGGACCTTCAGAACCGTAGTCCAATACCTTAATCACTGAAAAATCCTCCACTGAGATCTGATGCTATGTGATGAAAGGAAAGCGATCTGGTCATATTGCATGATCAATGATGACAATCAAAGCAAAGCGGAGTTTCAGTGTCTTGCTGCAATAATCTGATCAAACTTCTTAAAAATGCATCCAGTCCGCACACAAGCGAGGCACAGGTTTTATGCTGGATGCGCTTTCTGACACAACCTTCGCATCTTATCCAGGCTTTGGACCATCACTGAATCCAGTGGCTGAGGTTTCGGTTTCTGCTGGGAATTAAACCCAGGCTTTTCGCATGGCAGGTGTAGCACATACTACTGAGCCACCAATGTTGTTAGTTGCCAATTTGGATGCTTACATGAATTACATGAATATTTCCACTAATAATCATAATATCAGCATGATCGGGAATAAAAATGCATCATGTAAACACCTTAGTCAGAACAGACTGATCTGATTTTGTCTGGTTTAAACCCCTTAATAATACTTTCTGTTGGTTAAACACTTGGTCTAAATATACTGTAATACGTCTCCACCATGTAGAGGTAACATTAGATGACCTGACAAGTTTCCATTCCTCATCAGTAACCTTAGCAAGAACAACTAACAACTCGATCCCACCAGTCTTTACTTTACAGACTTTGACCCACAGTGTCTTCGGTTGACGACGGGACACTGATTGGCTCACCATTTCGCCCATAGTGAAGCATCTAACCAATCGTAGACCAGACTGAATCCTTTTAACATAAAAAGCGTGATTTGTCAGAAAAGATGGGAAACCTAACCTAACCTCAAAGCTGGAGGAAAAAAATATGTACTCTGTTACATTTGTTCAAGATTAAACGCTTCACAGCAGGCAGAACCATGTCATGTCAAAAAGGGGAAAAAAAAAAGTTTTATTCTGATTAAATCCTTTCAGCGAGTAAACACACATCTTGTCGGAGCAGCGTCCTTGTAAACAGTTAAGTGGGATGAAGAATCTCTAATCAGAATGATTTCAGTCGGATTGAAGAAATACCGTCCGTGTAAACACAGCTAATGGGGACCCTGATGCAATGAAAAACAAAAACGTTCCTCGTGTATGGTTGTACAAATCTAATGTTCTAATGTGAAAAAAAACCTGCGTTGTTTCAAATGCGATCATGATATTTGGAACTTTTTTTCTTTTAAAGCAGATGAACTGGTTTTTATCAACCCCATTCGCAATAACCCATGCTGCTTAATATTCCTGAAATGTTTACTTGTATACAAACCAAGTCAATACATATTGGCATAGCTGAAGTGTGACTCAACAGATCAGACTCCTCATGTTCAGCTTAACCTCAGAGGAGACTTATTGTAACACTGTTTTTTTTTACTGGATAATATGTATTCTGGATATTACATAAAAAATGTGTCCCATATTTAACTGATATTGTCACTTATACTGTGATTACAGCTATAGCACCATCGATTTGCATGTCCAGGGTTCGGGTTCGATTCCCGCTTGGGGGTCTGTGTGCATGGAGTTTGTATGTTCTCCCCGTCCTTGGTGTGTTTCCCCCCACAGTCTAAAGACATGCAGATTATGTAAATTGGCGTTCCTAAATTTCCCATGTGTAACTGTTGACCGGAGGTCCTCAACTGGTCAGAAAATGGGAGTAGATACAATAGCAATCATCATTGCCTTCCATGGTCCCTAGTTGGACAACAGAGGTTCTAGATGGATGGATGGCTAACCAATATGGAATCCTACTTACAACAAGTATTATCATATTAATATATCAGTTTGGGCACCACTGCTGCCTTGCACCTGCAGGATCTGGGTTCGATTCCCAGCCAGGTTTGATTACTGTCTCTGTGTGCCTGGGGTTTGCATGTTCTCCTTCCACAGTCCAAGGAAATTGAGCGAGTGGGTGTGTCCTGCAATGAATTGGCACCCTGTCCAGAGTGTACCCCGCCTCGTGCACCAAGCCTCCTGGGATAGGCTCCAGGCCCCCTGCGACCCTGTATACAAGATAAAGCGGTACAGATGATAAGTGAGTGTATCAGTTTGATGAACTGACATCATGGTCTTTGTGTTCTTTTATTTTGGTTTCAGGGTGATGCAGGAGTCAAAGGCAGTGATGGGAAAACTGTAAGTCTGTCTTATGTATATTAACGCCTGCATTTATTTAAATAAATGGCCAAAACATTAAAGATTGTCTAGACAATAAATGGAAACCATTTTTCAGGGCAAGCCTGGTCCTAGAGGTCTAAGTGGCAAGGATGGACAGAGAGGAGAAAAGGTGATGAGCTGCTGTGACATTTCTGCTGCACTGCGAGGAAAAATGCAACCTTGGGCTCCTGACTGCGCTGTTGATCTGTATATTAATGTGCTCGGTTGCACAGACTGTGAATAGGTATATGTGTGGTGGCCTGGAAAAACCTTTCACCAGATGAAATTTTAACATAAGATTTCGTTCGACTACCTTCAGCTTTGATTATAGCACACAGTCGCCATTATGTTCAGAATCTAACTCCTGTAGTATAACCGTGACAAGACGTATAAGATAACCTGGTCATTCAGTAGATTTAGGTGGTCAGCTGACTTCATTTTGTTGCCGCATAATGTTTCTGAGTCTAGACCTGGGCACCTGAAGCAACCCCAGATCATAACACTGTCTCCAGAGGCTTGTACAGTGGACACTATGCATGATGACAAGAATACATTAATATAACCTTATTAAGGAAATCTACAACCATAAACAATATTCCCACCATAACTATTTAAGCTTCATACAAGGGGCATTCAAATTTGTGAAAAGCCAGTTAACATTTACAGAAGACCTCAAGTACAGAATAGTGATGAGACCCTTAGCCGTAATAAAACATTTGAATGGAGTAGACGTTTTAAATAAGGTCATACGTCCCGGCTGAGAGCGCGCTGCAGTCGTTTTCGGGAATATTCCACGCGATTGGAACGTCTCATCTTTGAAAATCGATAGACCACCTGTCGCTTTCCTGTGGAAGGCACCATTCTCCAACACTACTTGAACATTCCTGGGAGGCCAGCGTCTCAGACATAAAGCAGGCAGTCCGATCATGACTCCACCGTACTGAGAAATCTTTCTACCTTGATGGTGTCCAAGCACTAGTGAAACATTAAGATTAATTCAAAATTCAAATTCAAATTTTATTGGTCACATACACAATCATACACAGTATAATATGCAGTGAAATGCTTTATACAACCGCCAGTGACCTTAAAAAAAGAAAATAAAAGCTTGTACGTAAAATAAATAATCAATAAAAAGGAAATACTAAAGAAATTATTTTAACTAGTAAAATTAACTGTGCAATAAGGGCATAATAAAATACTGCAAAAATATAGATATATAGGGTAGAGTATATATGTATACAGAATTAAAGTGTCAGTGGTTGTGCAAATATGCATGAAAGGTGACATGTGCAATTGTCCAGATGTATGAGTATTTAGTGCAAGTGTGTAAGAATGTGTCCATGATTGTCCAGTCAGTGTTGTGAGCTTAAAAGATGTTATTAGTCCTGTGTGGAGGTGCGATTGAGAGACCTTATCGCCTGCGGGAAGAAGCTCCTCCTCAGTCTCTCTGTGTTGGCCTTTAGGGAGCGGAATCTCTTCCCAGACCGCAACAAAGAGAACAGTCCATTACTGGGGTGACTGAGGTCCTTCATGATCTTCCTGGCCTTAGGCCAGCACCGCTTGCTGTAGATGGAGTGCAGGTTAGGGAGCTCAGTGCGGATGATGCGCTCGGCTGATTGCACCACCCTCTGTAGAGCTCGTCTGTCCTGCATGGTGCTGTTCCCGAACCAGGCCGTGATGTTTCCCGTCAGGATGCTCTCTATGGTGCAGGAGTAGAAGTTCCTGAGCACCTTGGAGGGCAGTCTAAAGTCTCTCAAGCGTCTGAGGTCGTAGAGACGCTGTCGGGCTTTTTTCACCACGGTGTTGATGTGACAGGACCATGACAGGTCCTGCGTGATGTGAACACCGAGGTATCTGAAGCTGTCCACTCTCTCCACTGGGCTCCTGTTGATGACGGGGGTCTGGTAGTTCCTCTCCTGCTTTGTACTAAAGTCCACTATCAGCTCCTTTGTCTTACTGACGTTCAGGAGGAGATTGTTCCTCTGGCACCAGTTCTCCAGATTTCCAATCTCCTCTAGGTAGTCCGACTCATCATTGTTGGTGATCAGTCCGACCACGACGGTGTCGTCAGCAAACTTGATGATGGAGGTGGAGTTGGTAGTGGCCACGCAGTCGTGGGTGTACAAAGAGTACAGCAGGGGGCTCAGAACACAACCCTGGGGGGCTCCAGTGCTGAGAGTGAGTGTAGCTGAGACATGTCCGCCCATCCTTACTGCCTCTGGTCTGCCAGTCAGAAAATTGGAGATCCACTGACATATAGATGAGCTCAGTCCCAGGTGCTCCAGCTTGGTGGTGAGTGTGGAGGGAATTATGGTGTTAAAAGCAGAGCTGTAGTCGATGAAGAGCATTTTAACATAATTCCCTTTCCTAGTGTCCAGGTGAGTGAGTGATGTGTGGAGGAGATGAGAGATTGCATCGTCTGTGGAGCGGTTCTGACGGTATGCAAACTGTAGTGGGTCCAGTGTGTCGGGTAGTGAAGAAATGATGAAGTCTCTGATAAGGCGTTCAAAGCACTTCATCACTACTGAGGTGAGGGCTACAGGGCGATAGTCATTGAGGGAAGCAGCATGTGGTTTCTTTGGAACAGGAACAATGATGGACTCTTTGAAGCATGTGGGGATCACCGACTGAGATAAAGAGATGTTGAATATCTCAGTGAACACAGGTGCTAGCTGGTCTGCGCAGGCTCTGAGAATACGACCTGAGATGCCGTCTGGTCCTGCTGCTTTCCTGGTGTTCACTCTCTTGAAGGCTCTCCTCACGTCGTGCTCGGAGATGATGAGCGCGTTCCCGGTGCTGGCAGTGTCTTCCTGTCTGCAGCCGTTAGCACCGCTAGCATTAGCGCGTTAGCATTAGCGCAGTTAGCATTAGCCTCGCTAACGTCTTTAGCTGCAGCCTCGAAGCGAGCATAGAAGTTGTTGAGCTCGTCTGCCAGAGTCGCGTCCGCGTTTGTCATACCGGATGCTGGTGCTTTATAGTCCGTTATTGTTCTCAGTCCCTGCCACAGGCTCCTAGAGTCACTCTGTTGAAGCTGTGACTCTAGTTTTCTCCCGTAGCGCTGCTCCGCCTCTTTGACCGCCTTCCGGACGTTATATGCGCAGCCTTGTACGGTTCCATGTCCCCCGACGCAAGTCCCGTGTTGTAGGCAGCTGTGCGAGATCTTAGAACGTCGCGGATGGTTTTATCCACCCACGGCTTCTGGATGGGAAACGTTCTGATAGTCTTTTTCTCTACCGTATCGTCTACCAGCTTTTCAATAAATCCCACAACCGCTTCCGTAAACACGCTGACGTCATCATCGGAGCTGTTTCTGAACATGTCCCAGTCTGCGTCATCGAGTGCGTCCTGTAACGCGGCCACCGATTGGTCCGTCCAGCGCGCGACCTCCCTCAGGACCGGAACTTCCTGTTTCAGCCTTTGTTTATATTTTGGCATGAGGAAGATGGCGGCGTGGTCGGATTTACCAAACGCTGGACGAGATTGTGCCTTGTAACCGTCTTTGACCATGGTATAACAATGGTCCAGTGTCCTTTCGTCCCTGGTGGGGCAGGTGATGTGATGATAAAAGTTCGGCGCTGCGCGTTTGAGGTTGGCACTATTAAAATCCACTGCCACAATGAGCGCAGCGTCCCGGTGTTGTGTCTGGTGCTGTGTGAGCGCCTCATGCAGCTCGCATAAGGCCTTGTCTGTGTCTGCTTGTGGAGGAATGTAAACGGCACTGATTATGACCGATGTGAACTCCCGTGGAAGATAAAATGGACGACACATGATGGACAGTAGTTCCAGGTTTGGTGTGCAGGAGCGTGTAAGAGGAACAACGCTCGAGCTGTTGCACCAGCTGTTGTTCACCATTAAGCACACGCCGCCTCCCCTTGACTTCCCCGAGTCCCGCGTCCTGTCCATGCGGTGAACCGAGAAGAACTCGGCCGGTCTGGCACCGCTGGGTTCAGCCATGTCTCGGTGAAGCAGAGGAGATTGCAGTCCCGAATGTCTCTCTGGAACTTTATCCTGGCCCTGTTCTCCAGTGACTGGACGTTGGCGAGCAGGATACTAGGCAGAGTTGTGCGGTGTGCACGGGTTCTCAGCCGGTTCCTCACGCCGGCTCGTCTCCCTCGAGGTCTCCGCTTCGCGTCGCGTCCATTGTTCTCCCTCAGGATCTCACTCGGCCAGCTCGGATCCGGAGGTAAAACCGTCGAATTGTGAGTACATTGTATACCAATAGAAACAAGAGTGTCTCTATAATACCTAATGTACTCAATGGTGGTGATTTTGCCGATTTTAAAACACTGAAAACTAACTTAAAGAACAAAAACAAAGAAAAGGTGGTCGGAGCAGTCGTGACGGCAGCCGAACTCACCGGCGCCATCTTGGAATGATTAGTGCATTAGTGTAGCAGGCGATTATACTGTATAGAGAAATAAACTTTTTTACTCTCATAACTGTGTTCTGTTATTCTGGCCGAGCTCTCTCAGAGGGGAGGGATGAGAGGTACTTAGTGCACCCACATTAATCACGGCTCTACAGCCAATCAGCTGAATTTGTGAGCTCACGCAAGCTGAAGGAGCGGATAGCGCTGTCCTCCGAGTGTGTTACGCCGCTCCCAATAGTGTGCGAGCGAGCAGTTCGAAAAGATGCGGTCGGCTGGCATCACGTGGTTCGGAGGAAACACGGCCCGGTCTTAAGCCCTTCTGACTGGATTGCAGTAGTAGCCTTAATGTGGGAGCCCCCTAGTGGCGGGGAGGAATTGTACACGACTACTGTAAATTAGGGAGAAAATTACAGAAAAATAAGTAATTTTTTCAGCTTTGAATATTAAACTGTATCCTTGTTTACCTAAGATAATCTTTATAGAAAGCCAGACCAGGATTATATAATAAATATATATTTATATTTTTATGCTGTTATGGTTAAATCGTATTTACACTTTTTCCCCCTTGAAATTGAGAAGCTCAACATTTCCTACTCATGGCTCCCGTCTCAGCATCATTTGATGAGTTTCCCCCGGGCGGCCAGGCATATTATTGGCTTTCTGTTTATATTATTAATATATTTTATTAAAATATGTTAGCAGTAAAATAGATTAACTTGACAATTTTTTTACATTTATTAGGCTCTGCTGAGTGATCATGTGCCCCTCCTTATTTTCGGTTCTGCTTTATAATCGCTGTAAAGTTTCACACAGCAAAGGGCTAAATAATATATACAGTAGTAATGTATAATATAATAATAATATAATGTGAGCCTGATAATGTAATCATATTCCAGTTGTATCTGGTTGTATGTTTGTTGTTTAGGGAAATGCTGGTCAGTCTGGATTGCAAGGGACCAAAGGTGAAAAGGTACCATTAAATTATTATTTTTTTTTAATATTCTAAATGAAGCTTTGTTTGTGAATATGTGTGAATGTAATGTAACACGTTCGTTGTGTGTCTCAGGGGGACTCATGCGGTGTGTGTTCAAATTCCCCATCCGAGAACGACAAAGAGGTGTGTCTGATTTTATGGGCGCAGTTTTTTTCACTGCCGTTCATATGTATGCAAATTTCGAATTATCATATAAGAAATTCACATATCCAAAAGTAGAAAATAAATATTTCAAATATTATAATGTTTTGGCACCTGGCTGATATGAAAACTGATGAAGACAAGATATGATAATGTCTTTAAAATTGCATTACTGAGCATGTGTTTGAGTTCTCCCTCTGCATCTCTCTTTCTCTCACATTTTTTTTTTTAGTTTGTAATCATGCATCATAATTTCCGCAATACACAGGGTGACAAAAAAAAAAATCACATGATGCTTCATAGTTTCTCTAACAAAACTGAGCTTTTTTATGACAACACAATCCTCTCATTGAGATCTGATTTAATCCAGACATCAGTGTGTGACTCACTTTTAAATTGATCCCTCTTTCGATCTTGACAGGGACCTCAAGGCCCAAAAGGAGATAAGGTAAGTTCTTATATGATATGTGAATGCCAGGAGTTATACTGTAGCAATGGCCTTCTGGACACCATGTTATAGTACATTGTCAGATAATCATAATCCTGTCCATATCTGCAGGGTGATCAGGGCTTACAGGGAGAGCCTGGAGTTGGTGGAACACCAGGATCTCCGGGACAGCCTGGGGACAATGGGAGAGACGGACTCAAAGGACAGAAGGTGACGTTATAGTAAAGAATTGTTTGGACAGTTGTTCCAGCTACAAAAACTAAATGAATGCAAACATATTATTAAACTATATGAATATAAGTATATTATATCAATGCAGCTTATCTCAGGACTTGTATTGTGAACGCTCAAATTAAACAGATTTTGGGTGAAAAGGTTTCGGGTTTCTTTGCAACACAGTTTTGTTTTAGATAATTTTGAGTAATTGGTAATAGAAAGACAGCAGTTACACAACATTAAATGTTAGTTTGGTTAGCACCGTCACCTTGCACCTCCAGGGTCAAGGGTTTGAATCGCACCTTGGTGTCGGTGTGCGTGGAGTTTGCATGTTCTCCCTGCGCTTGGTGGGTTTCCTCAGGGTAATCCGGTTTCCTTCCACAGTACAAAGACATGCACGTTAGGGTTAGTGGCATTTCCAAATTGCCTGTAGTGTGTGAGTGTGTGCTTGTGTGGCCTTTGATTGATTGGCACCCCATCTAGGGTGTACCCCTTCTCATGCCCCGAGTCCCCTGGGATAGCCTTCAGGCCTGTACATGGTATTAAGATGGAGTGAGTAAGTAGAAGGCGTGCTCTGTAATGTATCTGGCCATATGAACCCTTCCTCACATTGATTATTTTCCTATGCGTTTTTATGTGTATATATTTTAGAGAGTATTTCCTTCTGAGGTACAGATCACTTTTGTCTGATTTTTCTTTTTTTTTTTTTTTTCAGAACAAATGCAATACTTTGATACTTGTTCTACATTATGAAAGGTTATTTCAGCTATCCTAGGAGTCCTGGGAGAGTTTTTACATCCTCCTTGACTCAAATGAGTTCCACAAAGAAGCTCAGGCATGTGGCTGAATACTCCGGGAATTCTCTTCTAATAAGCACTCTTGATCCATCTGTCAGCGGCGTAGCGCATCTTTCCAGTGATTAAAGTCATGGTGCATTGCTATCAGTGTGGGTCTGAACATAACTTGCAGTCGAAGCTGAATTCTAATGAAGTCAGGATGTAGTCTGAAAGCTCTGGGGTTTCATGAGCATAAGTGAAAATATGATGTGAACAGTAATAAGATGAAAAAAAAAATCAAAAGGACATATTCCTTAGAATATATATATATATTTTTTTTTGTAATGAATATAATTAAATTAACTGGTTTAGTGAGGTGATTGAAACTGGTATGAGTGTGGAGTGAAGGCATGGCTGAGCATTTTTAAGTGAGTGCCCACTTACAAATCATATCATAAAAATAAGAAATTCTCTAATCAAAATGAAACACCAACGCTGGAATGATGCGCTATCGTTGCTGTAACTAGGCTTATTAATATAAAGGGGTGTTCAAGTCAAACCAGGACTTTTGATTGTGCAGAATAACAGAGTACACTAATGCACTTATTCTAGAGGACACCAAGTACACTAATGCAATCTACACTACAGTATGTACACTAATGCACTTATGCCAGCGTACACTAAGTACATGTTGCAGCCTGATCCAGTGAACAGACTACAAATACAAGGAAGTATACAGGAAAGCGTGTTTTTAATTTTGCATATTTAGAATATTTAAAATATTTTTCTTTTGTAATGAATATAATTAAATGAACTGGTTTAGTGAGGTGATTGAAACTGGTATGAGTGTGGGTTGAAGGCATGGCTGAGCATTTTTAAGTGAGTGCCCACTTAAAAATCATATCATAAAAATAAGTTCCCACAGACAGATGCACCTATTACGCAAGTTAATGCAAGTTATCCATTAATTTTCAAGGATCAGGCATCCACACGCTGAATGTTCATGGGAATGACTGTGATGCGCTCCAAGCCTCCTTGGCCCGGATGGTCATTCATTGACAGACTGCCTTCTTTAAAAGTTTCTTTAGAACAGTACTGTGCTTGAAGTCTTCTGTAAATGTCATTCTTGAGAAACTTCTATTGCATTTCCATGTTGCAGCCTGAGCCAGTGAACAGACTACAAATACAAAGAAGTATACAGGAAAGCGTGTTTTTAATTTTGAACATGAAAAAAGTTTGTGACTACTAACAGCTGACAGTTGCATCTGGAATCATTTTTCACTTTGTAGTGATGTGTGGTATATAACCGACACAACATTAGTATTGTAGCATCAAATAGCAAATTTCTGTCTGAAGAATGTCGGTTGTATAGAGCTCGCCAGGAAATAGGGTCAACAATATAGATGAATAGTCTTGAGTGAACAATGCATCATGACTGTACAATGTTGGACAGAACTAAAGCCAGCTGCACCAGTGAGACCTGAAATGGATAACAATGCAAATGGAAACCTTGTAATCATGATTTATTTCTACGAAATTGTCACATCCGCTATATAGTCCTGACCTCGCTACAAGAACATTAGCACATATTTGAGCCATTAAAGGAGTTCCTGGGAGGCCAGCGTTTCAGATGTGAAGCAGCCAGTCCGATCGTGGTTCCAGCGTTCTGAGAAAACTTTCTACCTTGATGGTGTCTAAGCACTAGTGATAAGTGCATTAATGTAGCAGTGAATTATATAGAGCAATTTACATTTAGCAGATGCTCTTATCCAGAGCGACTTACATTTTTAAATGTTTTTTGTATCTCATTATACATCTGAGCAGGTGAGCGTTAAGGGCCTTGCTCAAGGGCCCAACAGTGGCAACTTGGTGGTTGTGTGGTTTGAACCTGGGATCTTCCGAACCGTAGTCCCATGCCTTAACCACTGAGCTACCCCTGGCCCCTAAATAACAGAAAAACAATGATGAAAAGTGTTATATAAGCATACTATGGAACGCCACATGGGTCAGAACATGGCTACTGATTTGAGTTCCACAAAAACAAAATAAAAGTGTTCTGTTTTTTTCTGCACAATCAAAAGTCCTGGTTTGACTTGAACGGCCCTTGTACGTAAATCAGGTGTTTGTTACAGTAACATTTTTCGACTTTGTCCATTTGATAATCGTTAACTTAAAGTAAATGCACTTTTTAAAGTAAATTTTACACCCTTTTACACTCTTTTTTTTGTTAAACTCCTTTGATACTTGAGACTTTCTTTCTAGCTTGTTGATTCTTCTCAATTCAAAATGAAGAAGTATAATGGTTGCTCAAATCCTTTAAGAGACTCGATCGCTTTGTTACTTTCTATAAAGCAGATGAGCGCACGAGCGAACAGTAGGAACGCATGCAATATGCATGGCGCACGCTGCTTATTCACACAGCCTAACTTGTAAAACGACCGAACGTGACGTGAAAAGTAAAACACTCATGAAATATTAAAATGTACTCTGCCGCCGAATAGCAAATGCTGACAGATAATGCTTTCAGAAGTGTAAACAGAGACGACTGCAACAAATTCGCTCGGGACAATAAATAAAAGTAATAATAAAAAAGAAGAAAAGTGTGACAGCGATGGAACTAAATGACTTACATCCCATTTACATATCCCATTTACACATAAGTGGCAGGCGCCAGTCCCTCTGTAGTGGCGTCAAAGCTGCTTATGCTAAACACAGAGCCCTTGGGTCCTCATGTCTTTTTTTTTTTTGCCTCTGTTGCCAGGGCGACGCCTGTGACAGCTGTCCGACACTTCCTGTGGATGGGGGCGATGTTGTGGGCTTACCTGGATCCAAGGGTGAGAAGGGAGAGGCAGGTGTACCAGGCATGGGGAAAGCCGGGAAGAAAGTGAGTTACTCTCCGCACCATACGCTGGATTTAAAGGAGCACTTTGAGGCTAGGTTTAAATATACGCACAGTTATACAATGCATGTCTAGCATATCTATGAAAATGTGATTTAAAATCAGCTTAAAATTAACTTATTATTTTATGGATTTTTTTTTATGACCGGTATATATTTCTATAACCAATGTTGCAATATACGTAGCCAACACATCCCACAAGGATATATAAAAAGCTAATCTTATTAGTGCTTATAGTCGTCGCTCATGCTTTCTCGACCCACACCACATTTGACTGAAGCCTTTTAAAAGCCGCTTTATGTAGGATGTTGGATTCAATGTGAAAATGCCATGTGCACCTACAGTGGTGTGAAAAAGTGTTGGCCCCCTTTATCACACCAGAGTTCAGTTTTCTTCCTATTTAACCTATTTAAGTGTTTCCCTGATTGCGAACAGGCGTGGCACTAATCAAGCCTGGGTGTGGCTGGAGAAATTGAACTTTTTCTTTATTTTCCCTTAATAATAAAAACCTTCATTTAAAAACTGCATGATGTTTTTACTTGTGTTATCTTTGACTAATATTTAAATTAATTTGATGATCTGAAACATTAAAGCGTGACAAATCAGTGAGGGGGCAAATACTTTTTCACACCACTGTAGATGTATAGTGTTAGTGATTTGTCGGCGTATTAAAAACTATATAATTAAATAGTCCAAATATATTATGTTATCCTGTTATTTATATATTTATACATTTTTCACTAATCCATCCTTTGACCATTTTTCCATTTAGGGTGACCAAGGGCCGAGAGGTGTTCCTGGACCTACAGTAAGTGCATTAAACAGCGTTAGTAATCGTTTAAAGCTTAATTCTATGCATTATTTTACACATTACTCACATGTATAATTATTATACCGTAGGGTCCATCAGGACCTCAAGGACCTCCTGGGATTATAGGAACAGTTGCACAGAAGGTAGGCGACTCAAAATATAAATACAAAAAGTAGAAATATCCAAATATAATATATGGTTGTGCTAAAGCCCAGTTCCCACTTTTATTATTTATTATTTTTGCAAAGAGCCGTAGGCGATCAGGAAGATCCCGGCTTGCCGTGGTATGTTAAGCTGACTCGCAGTGATCTGTAGCTCATGACTCACAGGTTCACCATATGTTTCTGTAGGCCTGTTCGTGACCTTCTGTACATAAACGGAGGCTCTCGTACCAAGCCAAGGGCTATGACAAGCTACAGCATGCTGGTTAGGGTTTTAGGTAAAACAATCGTCATTCCACCGCAGTGGATACTACAGAGTCACTACAGGGCCAACAACAAGCCAAGTATTGAAAATGTGGCGATTTACTGTAGAGCAGAAATCAGACTGTACTGTACGTGATCGCGAACCGTCAAGTGGGAACTGAGGCTGAGGATGCACAGTTCCTTGACTAATCATGTGACCCTTACAGGGTTCGAAAGGAGAAATGGGACCGGCAGGACCTCAGGGGCCGATCGGCATCAGCGTAGCAGGACCTCCGGTAAGAACTCGACTAAGACATGTTCGCTTTTCCAATTCGGAACAGATGTCTAACTATACTTTTACTTTTACTCTGAGACAACAATCTGTTATTTTTTTTAATTCTCAAATAAAACCCTATCATTCTGTTCACAAGATGAGACTTGAATTAGAACCTTTAATTATTATTATTATTATTATTATTATTATTATTATTATTATTATTATTATAGGGTTGGGCCAAAGGATAGAATATTATACAGTAATATTATACAGAACAGTAATATTTTAATTTATGGTCATTTATCAGAATAATATTGTAATGATGTAGGCTTACATTATATTAAAATATATTATATGAAAATGGAAAAAGAAATTCCAGTTAAGCCTGTGCGAATAAATATGTAAAATATACCGCGATTAAATTTGTCTTAATAATGCTGTTGCTTAATGTGTTTCAGGGTAGAGATGGTTTCCCTGGCCCTCAAGGAATCCCAGGAGAAGACGGAGCACCGGTGAGTAAAGTGTTTGCGCCTCCTCCTTCCGCTATGAAATGTTTAACCCGTTTAAATCTTAGATCCGTTATACAGTATGTATTAGATTACTTAGAGTCTTATAAATTTGTTTCTTTAAATTGTATCGCAAAAGCGTGCAGACGATGTGACATGGCCATGTTAATTGCAGCCAGCTGAAAAAAAACTGAGAGCTTGTTATTGAGTTATGATGTTTTTTTTATATATGAGCTCGTACACGTTTTTTGAAGTCGATTTTTCTGAATTGTATCAGTCGAACCATTTGCAAGCTTCATCATGGTCATGTGACTAAGCTGTACTTTTCTGTTTAAAAGATGCTTACCAGATGGAAGGGGAGTAAAACGGAGCACAGGGGTCACGACAGGAAACATAAACAACGTCTAAATAAGGTGTCTGGGACACAAAAAGGATGAATAAGCAAAAGGGACTTTTTTTTTTTAGGGCTGATGAAATGAAAACTGCTCTTGATATTAGAGCCTCCTGTAACTCATTCAGTTCATCAAACGGCGCTGCGTGCTCCTGGCATCGGATGCCATCTTGTCAGCTGTAGGGACAAAGGATGTGGGAAATTTATTGTCTTGGCAAAGCGCTCCTCATTAAAGAAACAAAGGCGACACTGTCTGCTTTCACAGCGTCAGATGTTAATTACCAGGCGACGCGGGAATAGATGGGGATACGGCCGGGGTTGTCTCTAGCGCTGCCTGGGATCCGTATCAACGCGCTGTTTGCTTTCATCTCATCAGCTGTCCCCTCTCGTTCCTTATCTGCACTCATCTCACAGGCCCAGGGGCTTTAAACACAATAGCAGACTAAATCTGAGGTGTGTGTGTGTGTGTGTGTGTGTGTGTGTGTGTGTGTGTGTGTCCTGTCTTTCAGGGAGCTGTCGGACCCAGGGGTGACAAGGTAAGACTCCGGCTCAGTGGACTGAGGAGGGGATTTGGAGGTCCTCCAAACCAAATGTGTGTGTGTGTGTGTGAAGGTGCATATGAGATGTAGGTGCTGCCTAGAGGGAATTGATTATGTGGACGACTGATGCATTCGAAAGCGCCACTAAAAGCAGAAATGGGGTTATTAATTAGATGTCATTTTCAAGAAGTGAAATTGCTTCTCTAGTATATCTCAGGTAACGAGACGTGATGCGAAACTAGGGATGCATCGATACTTCATGTAAATCATATATTCTGCAAAAGCACTATGTGATCTTATGTCATACTTTGTGACAGATAGTGTTAATTTTGTCAGGTATTTTCAATTTTAGTCTTAGTCCCGGGATATAGTCTTAGTCTTAGTCCCGGGATATAGTCTTAGTCCCAGGATATAGTCTTAATCTTAGTCCCGGGATATAGTCTTAATCTTAGTCCCGGGATTTAGTCTTAGTCCCAGGATATAGTCTTAGTCTTAGTCCCGGGATATAGTCTTAGTCCCGGGATATAGTCTTAATCTTAGTCCCGGGATTTAGTCTTAGTCCCAGGATATAGTCTTAGTCTTAGTCCTGGGATTTAGTCTTAGTCTTCGTCCCGGGATATAGTCTTAGTCTTAGTCCCTGTTGGTTTTAAATCATATTTAGTCAATTTTTGTTGTTGACTAAAAGTCTGGGCATTTTAGTCTCGTTTTAGTCCATCAAAATGTAACATTGTAGCAATAAGATTATTATTAATTACAATAAATATACATAATATTATAATAATAAATAATGAAGATAATAAAGATTATTATTAATTAACCCTATAGTCTAGCCAAAACCTTTTTTTTCACAAAATAATTATCTTAACATTTAAAGTCTTCTTTTCATCTGATGTTTTTTAGCTAATTCTATTTATTTTTAACCAAGCTGAATGATGAGCTTTTAACATCCCGTCACTGCCGCGCGCAAACTACCCCTGATATGCCTCGCGCTGTGACCCGGGAAACACTGCTGCTCATGAATGAACACCGTATCGCAGCGGATTGTGAGGCAAATTATATGTTGACAAAAATAAAGGCAGATGTCTCATTACTTTTTAAAAAAATATTTTCGACCATCTTCTAGTCTCGAGTTTTTCGATATCGCATGCTGATTTCATCACTGTCGCTGTTCATTGATATCCGCGACATCTCGTCATCATCTCGTCTCACATCTCATCTTCGTTGCCGGAAATAACGCTAGTGACGTATGTAGTCAAGACACAATGATTACAATCTCAAATGATCAAACCAGAGCAATCTGTAAACTGTAAAATAGGTTTAAATAGGTGTGGCTGTCCACAGCATTCGGAAAAGAATTAGCGAAAGAGATCATTAAATGAGTGTATTGTAGCGAGAGTGATGCACGAGTGTACTGTAACGTGATGTACAGTGATCCAGCGAGCACTGAGATACACACTCGATTTTAATGCACGAGATCATATTTGAACAGAGTTGTTTGATCCCAGTGCGCCGCATGCAAGAAGACAGGACTGTGTGTTATGTGTTTTTCATAGGGAGAACCAGGAGAATGCAACTGTGTGCCGTATTCAAATCTTCAACCCGGAAGACCTGTGAGTACCGTCAAGTCACGTCACGTCACGTCGTCTTAAGCACATTATTTCAGACACGCTTGCCAAATTGCAAATGCTTTATCCGTCTCACCCAGGCTTTCTTCTCCTTTTTATATTAGTGCAGCTGCTGTCGACTGCAGAATTATGGGGAACCTTTAAAAAAAATGAATAAATTATTTCAATAACAAGTCAGCTCAAGGTGTTTTTTTTTCTTATAACAAAACAATATCAGCTTTAGTGGCAAGATGTGCAAGGAATTTTGTCCCAGTTCTACTTCGAACTGTTTGAAAGTAATGACACCCCTTGTAAAATCTACATATTATTGTTATCTCTGCAATATCAACAATTACATGTTTTTATTTATTTGTTGTTGTTTTTTATTGTAATTCGTCCCTGTAGAAGTGATAATCGATTGCATTCAGCTCGAATCCTGACCAATCAGGATTAAGCATTCAATATGACTGACATACAGTATACAGTAAATTAGAAGATTTTTAAATTATAAATATTGTTTTTGGAGGTTGGGAATGTCGTCCTCCATTTTTCCTGAGCTAGTGTGTTTTGCAACCGTCTCCTCTTAGTCTTTGCATACTGTTTAAAACCTATACGATATCTCTGGTCTGAATGAAAAGAATCAAGTCCATGTGCATACAGTTATTCTTGGAAAATAAATGTCTTTAAAATGTTCTTTCTTTAAGTGTCTACAAGCCTTGTTAGACAGGAAGTGCTTCAGTGCAGTTATTTTTTAATGGATGCTAAAATCAATATTTATTATAGGGGAAAAGGCGCGGCTTGTGAAATCAAGCAGCTTGTGTTCAGACTTTCTCCATATAAAGGCATAAAACAATATCCCTATACTTCAAAGCTTCATCGTTTCTTACCTTGTTTTCATGAAAGGGTGCCAATAATTCTGCAGTTGATTTGTTTTAAGGACATAACATAAAGTGCTTCTCTAATGCCACATGTGTGTGTGTGTGTGTGTGTGTGTGTGTGTGTGTGTGTGTGTGTGTGTGTGTGTGTGTGTGTGTGTGTGTGTGTCCAAATAACATGTTGAACAAGGTCAGCTTGAGGTCATGTGACTTGGAATTCCATTGTTTTTGTGTCGCAGGGTGTCCCTGGTGGTGGTCCCTCGGTCCCGTGGCAGCCTGGTCCTCAGGTTAACAAGCTCTGGGCTAACAAATGCACTAGTCATCATGCTCGGCTCTAACTGTTTGCAGTGCTATTTTTCCTTTCTTTCTTTTTTTTTGCAAAACAATAATTCTTTGAACAACACTGTAATACATGTTTAATTCATTGATAGGAATAAATCAGATGAGGCTTATCCACTGAAGAAAGGGAGGACCATCCTCCTTAAAATTTGAAGCGAACAACGATACTGAGAAAACATTACATTGGGTCCAAATGTTAAATTACCAACATTTACCACATGATAAAAAATATAGAATGGAGGTCAGAGTTCATCATTGACATCATTTACAAAATCTGGTAGTATATCAGTCCTGAACGAATGAATGAGGTCCAATAAACCGAGCAGTCAAGCAGACGTCATTAGACACAGCTCCCTTCCCCTATTAGCTGACATAAGCTAAATAGACAAAAATTTTCCTTCCATAATAACTAGAACAATTGATCTGGGCAGACATGAAGCAGGCATTGAGATAACGTGGCAACGGCCAAAATAATGAACAGGGAGAGTTCTAGCACAGACTGGCGCGGCACACTTAGGAGCATATGGTGCCATTTCTTCCAGTCTCAGAGTCTGGCATGGTGACCCCACAGAGGCTGGCAGAGGGGCAGTGTGGTCTCCTGGATTGGAACAGTGGATATAACAGGCCAACAGCCAAAAGTAGAGGTCACAGGAACTGAGACTGTGGGGCCGGGACGAGTCGGACCAGTAAAGATGCCAGGGTCTTGGGTTAATCCTAAGACAAGGACATGATCAAGGACCACGTGAGGGATAGGGATGGATTGTCGGGCTAGATTGACGGCCTCCTGGGTGGAAGGCAGTCAGGGGTGAGGGTTCAGAGCAGGATTTTGGACCTGTACTGAGACGAGATTAGAAACTATACTGTATCTAGTTAAAGATCTGTTGTAGGTTAGTGTACTACGTTTACATTTAAGCATTTAGCAGTCTCCCTTATCCAGAGTGACTTATTTTTTTTCTCTCATTATACATCTAAGCAGTTGAGGGTTAAGAGTCTTGCTCAAGGGCCAAACAGTGGTAACTTGATGGTCGTGAGGTTTGAACCTGGGACCTTAACCACTGAGCTACAGTACACCTGACCCCACAACAGTATGATTCTTATAAACAACCCATTATGCCGTAAACTATGCAGAAGGCCAGTGGCTAAGGTCATTGGCTGGGAATCGAACCCGGGCCTTCCACCTATCACCCTCGTTTGGGCTACTTAAAATTAAAGAGCCACAATAAATGCTGGATAACATAAAAATTATTTTAAGAAATAATAAATATATAAATAAATTATAAAAAATAAGCAATATATTTAAAGTATACATAAATATACAGTACACTACCGTTCAAAAGTTTTAGATCACTTTCTAACTCCATGATGGTTCCTGATTTTTATTTCTTTCTACATTATAAAGGAATGCTGAAGGCGTCCAAAAAATGCATTAATCTCCTTTGAACAGTTGATATTGAGATGTTTCTGCTACTTGAAATCCCCAGTATTGTTGTAGAATGTAGAAAATAAAACAGTAAACAAAAACAAAGAAATTTGCAAAGTTTTGAACGGTAGTGTATGTAGATTCAAAACACAACTAATTTACATACCACCTAAACCAACCACAATAATCTAACATCAATAACAGCGAAGTAGTTGGTATTCTTGGTATGCTACAAACCAGCTTCAAATTTCAGCTATTTTTTTTTTTTGCTTCACAGGGTTGCTGGGATTACGATCCGTAATTGTTTTAGGAATAGCTGAAGGAAAATAAATGAATAAATTAGAAAGAAGCTCTGTCCTCTGTCATATCCTCTATACCATCTGTCTGACGAAATAAAAAAAATACTTGTAATGGACTTTTAAACTTACTGAATCATCTTGTCTCATGTCTTGTCTTAATCGGATGTACCGGATGTGCTTTATTAGGGGCCTCCAGGACCTCCAGGTCCACCAGGACCCCCAGGGCTCCAAGGATTCACAGGGCATCCAGGCCCAAAGGTAAGTGATTAACGATGTGGTTTTGGATCTCCTTTGCAAAATTCTGGTCTTCAGTATGGGATTCAAACCTGTGTCTCTGTGAGCTTCTGTGTCCTCTGTTGCCTCTCTGTGTCTTGCATTGTCTTAGTATGTGGCTTTTTTTGATGGGGAAGGCGGCCTGCATGGGAAGCTGTGGGCTTTGGCTAGAGCTGAATAAAATATTATTTATAATAATTTATATCATTTCTGTAATTAATGTAGTACAATTTAAACCACTGTTATATAAACTAAACAAATAATGTAAACTTCAATGTAATAATACTTAATTAAATGATAATTAAGTACAGGCTAAAACAGCTGATTATGTAATGTAGCTTGTAATGTAGCCGCTTCTGTTAATGCTGCTAAATTAATCCTTTAAAGTCGCGTTAAACTGCCTATATGTTCAAGTTGTACTAACACTTGGAAGGGGGCCTGGGAATGTTGCCTATAATATATATTTTAAAAACGTACCGTAAATGTAGAATTAAATGTATTTTTAATCTGAAATTAATAATAATGTGAATAATAATTAAAAAAAAAAAAGTAATATTGATCGGATTAAAAGTAATGTTGTTAGTTGGTAATCTTGTTTTCTCTTTTTAAAAACCGTGCCAAGCTCACTGTGAAGTGCTGGAAGACAGTTCCCTTGTTGAGGTGCCCCCTTTACACTCTCTGGTCATTAACAATGAGATTTGCCAGTAAATTTCAATTTGAATATCACCCAAGGTAGTATTTTCTTCTTTTTTTTTTTTTTTGTCATTTTATGGCTTCTTTTAAAAACAGCTCATTCTCTTAATTGAACATTGGGAAATGTACAGCAGTGTCTCAGCAAGGCTTCACTGTGAGCAAAGCTTGGTCTTTAACCTGGTGTTGTGTTGATTTCCCAAGCCTGAACGAGAAGATCTAAAACTAAACGCAAGTCAAATTACAAGCTAAACCTAAACGTTTAAAGGCTGCGCGCTGGAACACAAACCAGGTCCCGGCTACTTTTTCCATACCACGCTGGAGATGGAGGTGTCCAGAGCCTGGCTGAAGGCTGCATTCAACCTCAATTCCTTTTTGCAGGGTCACCCTGGCAATGATGGCTTACCAGGGCAACCGGGTCCGCCCGGCACAGCAGTGAGTAACTGAATAGTGGGAGGAGCTAATGGAGTACTTTTGTGATTGGTTCACATAAATTCTCATGAATCTGGTTGGTTGATATCTGCCTTGGGGTTTTTTTTTTTTTTTTTTTATCACACCCTCATGGACTTCCTCCTGACCTATTAATACTGGTTGCTAGTTACACAGTGTGCAAATGAATTTCTCGATGTGTTTGCTTACATAAAATCTGATTTAAACAGGTATCCAATCAACTGGCAGTTTAGTTTTTTGTTTTTCTCAGAAACCTTTTATTTAATTAGTAAATGTTTCGAAACATTAAAAATAATGACATCAAAGTGCAATGCCTTCTAGGCAAGTACCACTCCTAATGTCTACCGTCTTGTTGACTCTTGAACTAATATTTCAGTCACTTGAGCTAATAAAGTATTTAAACACTTCTCAAGCCGAAGATGAAGATTTCAGTGAGGGGAGTCAATGAGGATGTGTTAAAAATTTAAACACAGGGCTGCTTTGGAACTGGAGCAGGCTGGGCTTTATACGAGCTATTAGTGGGATTAATGATGTGCAGAGAGGGAGTTCACTAGTGCAGCATCTCGAGGACAATAACAACACACCGTATTTTTTTTTTTTAATGGTTCCCGAAAAGAAACTGGTAAGCACAAACGCGAGCGGTCTCAATTGCGCCAATGTTCATTATGAAGAGCAATGCCGGCGTCATGCTTTCGCCGTTCGTAAGCTCCGTTTGATGGTAAACAGCAGCATTGTGTTGAGTTGCAGGGAGGGTGTCCATTAGAGTAACCGATGTGCAGTAAAGTAAGAGGTATTAGATCTAATTTAGAGCAGCACTTAGTGTCTTTTCTGGACGAAGGTCCATGCTCACCTTCATGTCTTCATGAAAAATGTCCAGGTTTTAACGAATCCTGTCTCAGTCCTGCTCCATTTCTGGGTAAAAATCACCAGATTCTTACAGACAAACTGTTTCAGCATCCGGCCCCTTAATCCTTGATTAATCCAACCACTACATTGGAGCCGAAACCAAAACTAAGCAAAACTTGACTTTGCCTGCTATGCATGTACAGTAATTACCAGTCTCTAAGTAGTTACTTGAAAAACATAAATAGGCATTTCAAATCAAAAGGCAGAACAGCCTGCGTATGCACACTAACCTTACCTAGACATCATAATTATGACGTCTTTAAAAGATCCTGTAATTGCACCTAATCAAAAGTTAGTGCAAATTGCTGCGGAACCGCAAATTACAACACAACCCCAGCTGATTACAGCGGTACACGCAGAACGAGTCGGCCCCGGTAGATCTCGCAGAGAGCAAAGTTTGCAAGACGCCCATTTACAAGCATTTCATCACACATCACACGGCAAAGAGATGGTTTCAGTGTTTCAGACCACCCAGTAGTGACAGGAGAAATATGAACCTGACATCTGTTTAGTGACTGCAGACACCTGCTTTATTAACATCCATAGGCTTGCACTGGCGAATTCTGCCAGGTTCTGTACCAGTCCAGGCTGTAGGTTAAAAGCTCCAGTAATTGATGTTCTTTTATAGAACACTCATTAAAGAAAAATTACAGCACCTTTTTTTTTTTTTGGATCTTTTTTTTTTTTTTTTTGATTGCTCCTAGAGTATAGCGCCCAAATTACTTAACAGATTGGTTTCTACTGACATACAGCGACGTTCAGGTCTGGTTGCAGAATGCAGTCGTGAAAGCAGGTCACTCACTGCATGTCTTCTGGGTTATGGGGTGAGCTATAAATGGGAAGTTTGATACATTCAATGAATATTATTACTATAAAAATCGGTTTGTTGTTTTACAAGATTAGGGCTAGGTTAAAAAGTTACGTTACAATGCTGGAAAGTCCATTGTTACCTGCAGTATGTTTTCATACACCTGAGGTGATGACGGTGATTTAGTACAACAGGAGTGAATAGGAAGAATAGACGAATACTTTGCAATAATTCTCTCGGAGAAAAAAGGGCACCGAATTGTTTGCTTCTCACTAATGGTTTTATTATTAGTGTGCTTAATTAATATAAATAACTCATAAAAAGAAAATTATAAATGATAGGATATGTTGGATCAAACATTATTATTATTATTATTAGTAAAAGTATTATTAATATAATAATATGAATATAATAATAATAATATAACATATGTATATGCATATAATTATATATGTATAGTTTTATTTTATATAATTATACTAATTATGTCTTTTATATGATGAATGTGTTTATGTAATTATATTTCTACACATATTTATATTAATAATAATATATTTAATATAAATATTTATATAATGATATTTATAATAATCATAATCATAATAATAATAATAATAATAATAATAATAATAATGTGCGAATATGGAGTGATTAGTATGATAATTACATTCTGACTGATGTCCATTAATGTTACTATATAAGTAACAAGTATTACAGTTTTATGAGTGAAGCATCGCACAGCTTCAGGCCATAAGATTACATGCAGTTCTGTCTTTATTATATGATGGGGAATAAAATAGTACTAAACCTGAGTGGTGTATTTGAGCTTTTAACGACAAGTTTGATCCCTCTCTCTGTGCTTGGTGCAAGCCTATCTAAGATTATCGTTGTGGTATTCATTATTATTATTAGTAGTAGTAGTAGTAGTAGTAGTAGTAATAGTAAAGTACAGCCTTTTAGTAGTAGTAAAGTACAACATTGATGTAGTAGTAGTACATATATTTCACATTTCACTTTAAAGTGCACAAGTTGGGTAAAAGGTTTTGTTGGAGTTAATTAGACAAAATATACAGCCTTGTGTCTTTTTAATATGATGTTATTAATAACCATTGCAGGCAGATGTTGGACCTCCTGTACTGCTTTGTGTAGTGAAACAATGGTTTTCCTGTTAAAAACCTTGATAAATTATATTTAAACAGTAATCAAAATGTTGTTAAAATAAGTACCCCATTCTATATCTAAGTGTGATGTAAATGTTATTGATCTTTATTAATTCTTCAAAGTATTCCCTAATAAACTGATTCCTATAAATACAGAAGTTATGTATACTGAAACTTTCCTGAATATTGTTTCTCTCTGTGCGTTTTCCAGATTCCATTAGATCCGGATTCTTCCAATAACAAAAAGGTTAGTCACATTGTGCGGAAGTTTTCATATTTATCAAGTCCTATATCATTGTAAACCAGTGCCTGTGCCCACATGCATTTCCTACCCTGACATAAGTTCAGCCTTCAGTCTGTCCGTCATGCCCACGCTTTCTCTTACATTCATGTAACACTTCGCTTCACGCTGGGACTTCATGAGCAGTAAGAGCTGAACTTTCCCATTGTAGCTTCGGAGCTATTGTGGAGCTCAGTTGAAACTTGTGAGATTTTGCAATGCACACTGATCCAAGACACGAACATTCCTTTCTATTCATAAAAGAATAAAATGTTAACAACACAGAACACGTTTCGATTTGAGTGGATGCTGCTTCTGCATGATTTGATTTGGAATGAATTACATCAGATGAGAAATGTTCTTAATACGACAGTTTGTATTAGTGTTCATGTAAGCAGTAAAAAAAAGAGTGAATTACTTTTTTTAAAAAAAAGCTATATGTAACCCTAAATCGGCACTTTAACCACATAGGTAGCTTACAAGTGCTAGTGTCAGTTTCTTAAAAAAATAATTATTATTATATATATATATATATATATATATATATATATATATAGGAAAAAGCATTACCCTAGATGGGCAAGGGAAAAAATACATTGTACAACAATTGTTGTTGCTATTATTTATTTTTTTTAAATGTCATGAACGTAAACAAAATGTTTAAAAAATAAGTATTGGAAAATTTAACATTTTGGATTTCCAAGTATTTAAATGTGATTAATATTAATAATACTAAATCTGTATATATGATTAATATTAATAATAGTAAATCTGTGTACAGTGGTGTGAAAAACTATTTGCCCCCTTCCTGATTTCTTATTCTTTTGCATGTTTGTCACACTTAAATGTTTCTGCTCATCAAAAACCGTTAACTATTAGTCAAAGATAACATAATTGAACACAAAATGCAGTTTTTAAATGAAGGTTTACATTATTAAGGGAGAAAAAAACCTCCAAATCTACATGGCCCTGTGTGAAAAAGTGATTGCCCCCCTTGTTAAAAAATAACTTAACTGTGGTTTATCACACCTGAGTTCAATTTCTGTAGTCACCCCCAGGCCTGATTACTGCCACACCTGTTTCAATCAAGAAATCACTTAAATAGGAGCTACCTGACACAGAGAAGTAGACCAAAAGCACCTCAAAAGCTAGACATCATACCAAGATCCAAAGAAATTCAGGAACAAATGGGAACAAAAGTAATTGAGATCTATCAGTCTGGTAAAGGTTATAAAGCCATTTCTAAAGCTTTGGGACTCCAGCGAACCACAGTGAGGGCCATTATCCACAAATGGCAAAAACATGGAACAGTGGTGAACCTTCCCAGGAGTGGCCGGCCGACCAAAATTACCCCAAGAGCTCAGAGACAACTCATCCGAGAGGCCACAAAAGACCCCAGGACAACATCTAAAGAACTGCAGGCCTCACTTGCCTCAATTAAGGTCAGTGTTCACGACTCCACCATAAGAAAGAGACTGGGCAAAAACGGCCTGCATGGCAGATTTCCAAGGTGCAAACCACTTTTAAGCAAAAAGAACATTAAGGCTCTTCTCAATTTTGCTAAAAAACATCTCAATGATTGCCAAGACTTTTGGGAAAATACCTTGTGGACCGACGAGACAAAAGTTGAACTTTTTGGAAGGTGCGTGTCCCGTTACATCTGGCGTAAAAGTAACACAGCATTTCAGAAAAAGAACATCATACCAGCAGTAAAATATGGTGGTGGTAGTGTGATGGTGTGGGGTTGTTTTGCTGCTTCAGGACCTGGAAGGCTTGCTGTGATAGATGGAACCATGAATTCTACTGTCTACCAAAAAATCCTGAAGGAGAATGTCCGGCCATCTGTTCGTCAACTCAAGCTGAAGCGATCTTGGGTGCTGCGGCAGGACAATGACCCAAAACACACCAGCAAATCCACCTCTGAATGGCAAAAAAAAAAAAAAAATGAAGACTTTGGAGTGGCCTAGTCAAAGTCCTGACCTGAATCCTATTGAGATGTTGTGGCATGACCTTAAAAAGGCGGTTCATGCTAGAAAACCCTCAAGTAAAGCTGAGTTACAACAATTCTGCAAAGATGAGTGGGCCAAAATTCCTCCAGAGTGCTGTAAAAGACTTGTTGCAAGTTATCGCAAACGCTTGACTGCAGTTATTGCTGCTAAGGGTGGCCCAACCAGTTATTAGGTTCAGGGGGCAATTACTTTTTCACACAGGGCCATGTAGGTTTGGATTTTTTTTCTCCCTAAATAATAAAACCCCTCATTTAAAAACTGCATTTTGTGTTTACTTGTGTTATCTTTGACTAATAGTTAAATGTGTTTGATGATCAGAAACATTTTGTGTGACAAACATGCAAAAGAATAAGAAATCAGGAGGGGGGCAAATAGTTTTTCACACCACTGTATATACACACAAGACCAACATATTTTGCTGAATCAGATTTAATAATTAAAAAACACTATGGTCTAAGCAACACATTTATTTATTTTTTTTTTTTTTAGAGTAGCTCAGCATTATTTTAGTGGCTTAATTGCATTCACTCTCACGAGGCACAAACTTTGAGTGACCAAAAGTAATTATTCATCTCATGTCATGGGGTCACCGGTCACTCATGCGTTAACGCCAATAACGTTTGCACATCTAAAACTTAAACTGGATCCATTCGTCATGCTCTACAGTACTAGTGATTCCTTTGGTCTCAAAGCTAATATATGGGTGCATTTTATTTGGTTTCTGTTCATGCTTGCTGAACTGTGTAATGAATAAAATACTCCCATGGGCGTGCCTCAGTGCCACACTAGACACTTTTTCTCACAAGTACCACCATATGCTGAATTTTTATTTTTATTTATTTTGAGTTTCATTCAATAGTTGTTTATCTGCCATGTATGTCTGCCTCTCCTGTAGGATTGTGGCGACTGTACCAAAGGTCTGCCTGGCGTACCTGGGGTACCTGACGCTAAGCCGGACAAGAGAGATCATGGCAAGCCTGGTGTTATTTCTTCAGATGGATGTGAGAAGGTGATTTTAAAAAAAAAAAATTTGTTTTGTTTTTTGATACCTGCTCTGTAATTAGAGGTCTTAGGGCAGCTGTATTATTTTCATGGAATTATATCTGCAAGTCTGTATTTAAAAATATAATATAATGGCACGTGTGTAGCGCATCTTACCCTTTGTAGTATGAATGTGATATTAAAATAATTGTAACGTCCACTCATTTTCATATTGTGAAAATCATTGAAGCATTGTTCCACTTTCAGGCCCATTTTTCTCCTAAACCGAATATACGAGTTGCCTTTCTTTTTGTTATTATACTTGAAAAGGTGCAATATCCTGCATAATCAGAGCCACAGATCATGCAAGTACTGATACGAAGCTTCCTATTTGGCAACCTACTGCCAAGTAAACATTGAAATTAGCTTCTAGTCACACAGCCCTTGATGTACTGTTGTGCAGGTTCACTTTATTTACGGAGGCATACAAATGAGCTTGTAAAGCAATCCCTGGCTGTTATTTTTTTTCCCCACAGTGTCTCGAGAGGCTGCATCAAGAGGAACCGCAGAGGCCTGTGAGTGTACCAAAAGAAGTCTAGACGCTATCTTTAAACACATGTTTCATCATGAGAAGCACTGCTTGCTTTACATAATTTAACACCAGTGTCTGTTTAATCTATTCTAGAATACCAACAGCGGCCCTTGCCCAGGTGTGCCAGGGTCACCGGGCATTCCAGGGCAACCCGGGATCAAAGGAGACCCGGTAAGAAGATGAGGAGAGGTCTTTGATCATTAAAATGTTTTACAGATGGTTTAATAATTAGGGCCCAAGCACTGACATCAACCCTGTAGCTTGGTCTTCTAAGGATTTTGCTGCATACACACTTGCACATATCCACACACCTGGAACGCATTTAGATTTCTTCGAGCTGAACAACCTTTGCATTGCATGTCATTGGCTCAACTCAACAGGAAGTCAGTTATGTTGGATTGTTTGTGAAACACACCGAAGGGTTTTTCTTCCTAGGGTATACATATGATCACCAACAAACCCAGTCTTTGTGATCTTAATACATTGTTGTTGGTCTATTGCCTGATCCCGGCAAGGGGTCACCACAGCAGACCATCCGGTCCGCACAGGTTTTACACCTGATGCCTTTCTTGACACAACTCTCCCATTTTATCCGGGCTTAGTACCGGCACTGCATCCAGTGGCTGGGCTTTGGACATTGGCTGGGAATCGAACCCAGGCCTTTTGCATAGCAGCCGAAACACCTACCACTGAGCCACCAATACCCATGTGATCTCAATACATTGAGGATGCAAAACTATGTTGAAAAGTGGTTAATTTCTGTGTGCCATTATATTAAGTGACATCACATTGAGTGACATCATAGGGTGATGCTTTTTTTCCAGTATTTGGGGCTTTTTAGAGGTTTAAACATAAATCTTTATTTTTCTACAATTATGTAATAATGCTGTTGTTATGCCCCCATTTAAATGCATGTGCCCACTGTGACATTGTTGTTCTTGTTCGCCCAGGCTGCTTGGGCCCTGCTTGCTCTTATAGGTGTCCAGCTCTGTTCCTGGTGATTTAACTTTTAATTAGTGTTCTCTCTAGCACATCTGCCATTTTAATAATCATCCCAGTCTCAATTGTGTTGTACTGGGTTATTATTTACAGTGCAGTGGTGATTTACAGTTGCTGGGTTGAGTGGGTTCGACCATTTTATTAGGTCGTTAACAGATCATAGTAGCTGGCTTGCCATTTAAGGCCAGTGATTAGGTTATTCTTCAACTAGACCTTGACTGTACTTTCTTTGGATAGAACACAAGGCCACTGGGAATTCTCAGCCAACATCAGAGAGGCACTCATTGACCCAGTACAAGGTTACTGTAATGAATCAAATTACTGTAGGTTACAGTTACCCCATCACCTTTTAGAGCAAAATATGTGCTGATGCACTAAATTATGTACTGCCTTAAATGTTACTAAAGAAGCTGGCACAAAGCCTGAACATACCAATGTTTCAGACATTATAACGCTTACAACACTACAAGAAAAATGAATTACGGTGCAATTACACACTTTTCTACAAAGTTACTTAAAGTCTTTGTTACTCAATACATTTACATATCTATTTGTACTTTTACATATGTATCTTACTGTGGATAAATTTTTTGTGCATATGCACACACACATCCCAAAGTGTATCACTAAGTGCTGCAATAGCCACCACATACCACCCTAATGTAGTCCAGGACACTCTCTCTCACTCCTTCATAGAAAGGCCAAGAAAAGTGACTTTAGGAACTGGGAAATGCACTGGATTTTAGAGTGCATACCATTCACAGACCAGTATCTACAGTACCAGAATGTAACTAAGCTCTTTTGACCTCAGGTGTGTCTTTTAAACTGCTCGGTCATTGAACCTTACCTGAGCATCGATCCAATGCTCCAAACCCATACAGTAGGTGTGAGATATTCTTTCTATTTCTGAGACAAAATATGTTGTCGGGGTAGAATCTGCCAAGGAATTCCATCCGGTATTCTGTGGACCAGTTTACTACTACTCTGTGTTCTGATTGCAGAAGTCAGTTTAATATGGGCTGAATCAGTGGAAGAGCCAGAAAAGTATCTAGTGTAAAGTGAGGCCAGTTGAGAGTCCTGACCTAGCAAATTGTTCAGCTCTGTCAGAGATAAACATAGTGAGTAAATTTGGCATCAGCGCAGAGAATTCCACATGCCAAAATTTCTATATCTGGGACACTTCTTCTGTGTGCAGATGCCATTCTACGGGAGTTGGCGTTACACATAAAGACCTATCCAAATTCTATTGGCGACATTGATAATGCCTGCCACAGCTTGTATTGACAAGGGCATTCTGAATTAATTTAGATTCAGACTGATTTTTTTCCAGATCCGAAAAGATAGTTTATCACTAGATGTTAAAGAATAGAGATGGCAACATTCATGGTGCTAGAAAGAATGGTGGGATTTTTAATACAGTGCCAATACTTGGAATTTATGTTCATACCTTAAAGAGCATGTCTGCTCTGGAGTTATGGGAAAATGCACCATGCAGATTCAGTGATATGAGCTGCAAGGCATTATCAAATAGTGATAGGCCATCAATGGTTTGGGGAATTAATTTAACCCTCTTAAGATCACAGTTTTATTCAACCTTCTCAACCAAGACTTCTTCTGAACTAGGAAATAAGTTGAGTAGAACCCTTGTTCTGAACTACGGGGTATAACCTGTTGACTGTGCCTTTGTCCAAGAAGAGACGGACTTCTTTTAGTGGTTCGACAATCCCATTTGGCCAGATCTTTTGGTTGTTCTGATTTCTAGTTTCTAGAACTTGGGTTTCTCTCTCCAGGGACTGTATGGTTATAGGCTCATAGACCGTTCCCTGCCCATATGGGTTGAATTGCATGTGTCCGGCAGTGCAGACTGTGTAGTGCACACTTGGCATAAACCACAAACCAGACTGGGAGAAAGCAACCCTACACTGTGGTCTTGGTCTCCCACAACTTTTTTTTACAGATTGGTCAGAAGCTGCCGGTTCAGAGAAATGACTCATTCGCTTACTCATCGTGTATACCACTTTATCCTGCATAGAGGGTCATGGGGGGCCTGGAGACTATCCCAGGAGACTTAGGGCAGGAGGCAGGTTACACCCTGGATTTGAAACCCATCAAGCGCAGGGAGAACATGCAAACTTCATGCATATAAACCAGAAGCAGGATTTGAACCTGGACCTTGAAGGTGCAACCATGAAGCCATTGTGCCACCTCAGAGTGATTACTTAAATACAAAATTTCGAGTATGAGACAGACAATGTCATTAGACCTCGCCAGAAAGACAAACTGCATGGAGTCCAACCTGTTGAAAGTCTAAAGCATCCAATAAGGCTCTTAATATTGTCTTTACTCTGTAGGACAGTCAAATTATAGTGACCCTCAGCCTTATGAAAGGAAACAGTGGGGCTAAAAGCTACATATATATACTGTATCAGCTCTATGGCCAATATTTTTTGGGTGGCCTTTACTTCAACATGTCAAAAACATCCAGGGACTGGTCTACGACGGTCAAGGCTGAAGCATTGGACGAACGTTTTCCAGTTGTCCAGGGAAAGAATGGTTAGCAGAGGAAACTTGAATCCAACCCTACAGTAGTTTTGTTATCAATTTTCCCAAAATACAGCACTATGCTAGCTGTGAATAGTGGTTTAAGTCAGATGCATTCATCGAGGTGGTGAAGTGTGGGACGGTGCAGCAGAGGTGTAGTGCTAAAGCAGTGATTCAGCTCACGTAGCAAGTTCAACAACAGCAGACTGGGGGAGGCCAGGACATTTTGTGGGAGGCCACTTAACTGTGTTAATCACAGTCTGTCCAGTGAGGAGGTTGACGAGAATGGAGGACTGAGCAGAAGTATGTACACCGTACCAAACTACCATGTTAATATTGTTGAAGATACACGTCTTAATACCTGAACCTGATCCAGCAGTATTTGAATATTAGAGCCAGACATATTGGATCTCACATGTAAATATTGTGCTTGTTTATCCCGTATACTCAATGTAAATTTGTGTTTTCTAGGGTGACAGGGGTGACAGGGGTCCTTCTGGTCTTCCTGGATCTCCAGTAAGTCTGCGATTTTGATCTTGCTGTCTTTGACCACGGCAAACTATCAGCCTTTTCTTTCCTTGTTATCTCTGTCTGTCTTATCTCTTCTCAAAAAAAAAAAAAAAACCCTTCGTCTTCTTCATGCTTATCGAAGATCAGATGGTGGAAACGTGTGTCATTCAGAGAGAGGAAAAAATGGCTCTCGTTTTTTAGAAGTGGAGCGGACGCCGGAGTGCTCTTCATGCCTCGATTTGGCCATTAACATTTAGTCCCAGTGCACTCGGCTTGTTTACGCAGGCCAGTTTGTTTCAGTTTCCCTGTTTCCTATTGGGGAGAATAAAAATAGAGCGAACCGCCGTTGGATTTTGTAGTGAGACCACAGAGCCCTCTTGTGTTTTATTTTAAAAGTGCAAAGTAGCAGGAAATGGAAGAAGGCACACTCGAGTAAGGAATGCTTAAAGGATAAGGTGTGAGATATTCCAGTGTGTTTATATTCATATCCAATTAGTTCTTAGTTGTTTTTATATAATGATCTCTCTCTCTTTCTTTAGGGTAATATTGGTTTCCCTGGACCTCAAGGCCCACCTGGACTCCCTGTAAGTTGAGTGCACTCTCCACAATTGCACACATTTCCACTGATGTTACATTTTTTTCTATCCTGCAGCGCCAGTAATCAAGCAAAACCAGAAAAAAAAAACTCTTTTGTGTTCCTGAAAAAGATAAAGTCGAGTGCGTCGATACCATACTACTTGTAATTCTTCTCTGAATGTTTTGTATTTGCAAAGATTTTTGGTTTTGAGACCTAAGTGCAGTTTAAGCCAGCATGGATTCTGCTTTCATTGTGGCCCACTGTGACATGCGCTCTATCTGCACTCTTTCATTTACATCAATAGACGTTGAATCGTTTGAAATTTGCCGGCATGATTTTTCTTCCTTAGCAGGAAGAGACAAGAAAACAGGACGGCGGAGATTCCTGTTTCCTGAACCAGAATTTTTTTCCTATGCCATTGATATGCAAATCGGCCGCGTCAGTTAGTCTCTAGGTGTCTCGTCAACAAGCTTCTAGATTAATAGAAAGCGAATCCGTCAGTTGAGGATTTATTTTATCTTCCGTTTCGTCAAGAACAGGATCGAGTGTTGCATGCAACCTAAAAACTGGCCTGTTGGACCGTTTAGATCAATATTCAACGCATTACAAAAGAAACTGTACACGGTCCCACTCACTGTCTTTGTCTGTGTATCACTGCTTCCTTTTCAGCTATTCTGATTTCATTGTTGCTAGAAACAGATTCATTATTTAGAGCCTGACTATAAGCACTTGTAGTCAGAGTAAGCTCTTATCGATAAAACCATTAGCGATATCCCCATATAGGAAGACTTAATGGATAACACCGAATCTCATATTCGGTTCAGGTGCACATGTCCTTCATTCTGCATTTTACTGCTATATCCAATAGGCACATTTCAGCTTCTGTGATAATAAAGGTAATGTCTCATCACGGATCATTTGTTTGTTTATATGGAATACATGACGATGGGATCAATAATTCATCCAGCCCATTACTAGGTCTCGCTTAGGAAGTAAATAATGAGATGGTGTCAGGATTCAGCGCGGCGCATTAGCGCAGCGCCCCGCAGAAATGAGATCTGAATGGCAAGACGCCATTATAATCCTCTCAAATCACCATGCAGAACGCAAAGCTATCTGAGAGAGTCGGGAAACGCACGCTTTTAAACTGTGGCTGACGGTCGCATTACTGCACCAAGTATGCACCAATACATACTGTATATACACATGCCGTTATTTCAGCGTGGTCTCTCACAAGCCAACTGGCGTAAAATATTGTGATGGTTGAGGAGATGCAACATTTCTTCTGACTCCATTCACAGAAATTTCCTAGAAAGTTCCTAGAAAAATTCCTCGAAATTCCGGTTATACATTTTTTTATACAGTTTTCTTTTTGGTCACAAATTATAGGGTCTGCAAGGTGAGAGTGGACAACATGGACCTCCAGGACAGAAAGGAGAACAGGTAGGTGTGATTTTATGGCTCTTTTTGCCTAAATGTATTGAAAGTTGTCTATTCTTACAGTACATTTGTTGACAAGACGAATTAACATTGCTTTTTGTTTGTTTGATTAATTTGCGTTTTTTTCCCCAGGGTCCACCAGGAACTCCTGGATACCCAGGAACAATGGGACCACCTGGACTTTCAGTAAGTAGATCTACTTCCTGACTGAGCTTAGGTCTTCCTAAGTACCATATTTTGATACTGTACGACACATTGTTTTGATTTCTTTGTTAATCAACAATGTATGTAAGTGATTTTAAGTCCTGATATACTAAATATTGCAAAATGCAATGGAAAAAAATTGTTAAATAAGGAAGTTGTAAGTGTCCCAAACCTTTTATCTGACTAACACATTCGCACTTTACATCTGTTGCTTTAGGGGCTTAAAGGAGAACGAGGAAGCCCAGGCAGCTCAGGGCAGAAAGGAGAATCAGTAAGAATATATATATTTATTTTTATTTTTTTCATTTCTTTTGTTTCACAAGTTTATTGAGTAATAAACACAACACAAAATGTTACAAGAAAATAATTATTGGTGTGATGTGAAGGTGTGTACACCTATTATTCAACAGCAAACGGCCAATGATGACATCATTTCATAGTTACATTTAGACTACATTATCATTTACATTAAACAGTAGTTTCCACACCAGGCACTCTTTCTTATTTGTTTATTTATTCATTTATTTATTTATTTTTCTTAAAATACTTTTTTTAATCAATTTAATATAAAACTATATTAAATATTCCAAAAAGTCCCTAAGAATAAGTAGATAAGATAACATATTAGAGAAAGTGCACTATCAATACCTTAAAAAAAAGTTTCATCATATGTGCATTACTGTATTGTGAAATTATTTATTCTTCGCATATCCCAGATGTGTGTATATATAGATCTATATATATATATAGGTTGTATATATATAGGTTATATATGTAGGTTTTTTTTTTCTTTTTTTAGTAGTAGGTTGAGGTCAGGTTCAGCCATTATGCGGCGCTCAAGGGCCCAACAGCAGCAACCTGGCGGAGCTGGGGCTCGAATTGTCGACCTTCCAATCAGCAACTTAACACACTGAGCCACCATCATCCCGCACTTTATTTTGAATTGTTACAGAGTTACTGTTATAAACAGTGGAAATTAATCCACACCATTAATGCTGGAACATTCTGAAATGAAGTCTGAGTTTAATAATCTACACACACCAGAGAAGTTAACCACTCATTTCCTGTAACTTTGGTTTGTACCTGCAGGGCCCCCCAGGATTTCCAGGTCATCAGGGACCACAAGGCCCACCTGTAAGAAAACATGATTATAGATTTCTGTTGATCACTTCTGTACAGTGTTATGTACACAGCTATACACTTGACATATAATCTATTTAAGCTTCATGTAAAGACATTTGTGTGTGTGTGTAGGGTACCAAAGGAGACTCAGGATTGACAGGACCCATAGGACCAAAGGGAGATCAGGTAAGAATGTATCGCTCAGACAACTTGTATCTAACAGCTTTTATCCAAAAAAAAAAAAAAAAGAAAAAAGCACGACTTTGTCAAACTGTTTTCAGCAGTCCATGTTGTATCTGTCTTGGTTTTTGTTCCTTTATAGGGATTCGCAGGACCCCCAGGATTCCCAGGACAGCAGGTAGAAATACATGTCTGAGGTGTTATTTTCATTGTATTGTATATATATATATACACAGTATCTCGGGTTCTCTTGTGGACTAACAGCAAATTACATGTTCAGGGACCCCCAGGAATTCCAGGAAAAATCGGTCCTGCCGGACCACCAGGGCCAAAGGCAGATTCGGTAAGCAGGACTATTATATTAGTTTTGTTTTTTTTTTTAATTGAAGATTTACGATATTGTGCTGAATTGCGAGTAGACTCCGGGCACAATTGAAAGCGCATCCTAATCTGCACGTCTCGTACTTTTCTTTAAACCGTTAGCATATACAGTATATCGCATACGTATAATGATCTATTACATCACACTATGATTTTCAACATTTTTTAATTGCATTATAGCATACCTTACTGTCTTCACTGTCTCCTCTCCATGTAACTTAATCAGCTTCTTGCTGTCTTTTGCTATTTTTTAGGGAACTCCAGGACTTCAGGGTCCACAGGGACCTACAGGCCCTCCGGGACCACCTGGAGGACCAGGATTGCAGGTAAGGCAGGAGGACAATCTCTGAAACTGCAGCATATGTAAAGCTGACACGGCAGTGCATTCTTCAGGGGATACACCGATGTCCTGGGGAAGTATTTAGTGAAGATGTACAACCTGAAGTGTCCCTGCCCTGGAGAGATCTGTAACTAATTGCACTTGTTTATGTGTGCTTGGCGTTCTATCTATACAGGGTGCACCTGGAATGGAAGGACTTGATGGGAAAGATGGAAAACCAGGGATGAGGGTATAGAATAATATTATTAATAATAATAACAATAATAATAACAAACAACTAATACTAATAATAATAATAATGATATTTTCCACATACAGGGTGATCCGGGTATACCTGGCACCATCGGCCCTAGGGGAATCCCGGTATGTCTTGAGGATCTTCATCCCTTCGTCTATTTTTAATATTGTATCTCAGTAGCAAATTAATGGAACATCACGTCTGGGCATTAAAGCCTCTGAAAAATTCAGATTTAAACTTAACAGATGGCTTGTTCGCCTGTGCGTCTGCATGTTACATGCTGATGATTTGGTGTTTTTTTCCTCATGGCAGGGATTCAAGGGCATAAAAGGACATACAGGCCTGCCAGGACTAAAAGTGAGAAATGGTTTAATCATTTTTATTCGCACATAAACTAATCTCCAGATCTGGAAGCAAAATGCCCCTTTAATTTCCATTAATATGTCACCTAGTTTGTGAATTGGAAGTATTTAGTTTTCCTTAGTTTTTCCCCTGCTTTGTGTTCTACAGGGAGAGGTTGGACCTCAAGGCCCACCCGGAGCAGCAGGAAGGTCAGGACTTGAGGCGAGTTCTGTTTTTTTTTTTTTTTTTATCCTTTCTGTCCATCAAAATTAACTATGGCATTTAAATAATAGTTTTTATAGAGAGTGTGATGATGGTCAGAGCACGTAGGCTTTTATGGCAAGTGTAGTCATTAAAGGAAAGTGTACAGTGAATTGCTTGCACTAAATGTATTCATAAGCTTGGATCGGTCATGCGAGTGAAAAAGCACTTCGGTTTGACAGGCAGTAAGCGTATACATATATATACAGTATATACAGTGGTGTGAAAAACTATTTGCCCCCTTCCTGATTTCTTATTCTTTTGCATGTTTGTCAGACTTAAATGTTTCTGCTCATCAAAAACCTTTAACTATTAGTCAAAGATAACATAATTGAACACAAAATGCAGGTTTACATTATTAAGGGAGAAAAAAAACTCCAAATCTACATGGCCCTGTGTGAAAAAGTGATTGCCCCCCTTGTTAAAAAAATAACTTAACTGTGGTTTATCACACCTGAGTTCAATTTCTGTAGTCACCCCCAGGCCTGATTACTGCCACACCTGTTTCAATCAAGAAATCACTTAAATAGGAGCTACCTGACACAGAGAAGTGGACCAAAAGCACCTCAAAAGCTAGACATCATGCCAAGATCCAAAGAAATTCAGGAACAAATGAGAACAAAAGTAATTGAGATCTATCAGTCTGGTAAAGGTTATAAAGCCATTTCTAAAGCTTTGGGACTCCAGCGAACCACAGTGAGAGCCATTATCCACAAATGGCAAAAACATGGAACAGTGGTGAACCTTCCCAGGAGTGGCCGGCCGACCAAAATTACCCCAAGAGCGCAGAGACAACTCATCCGAGAGGCCACAAAAGACCCCAGGACAACATCTAAAGAACTGCAGGCCTCACTTGCCTCAGTTAAGGTCAGTGTTCACGACTCCACCATAAGAAAGAGACTGGGCAAAAACGGCCTGCATGGCAGATTTCCAAGGCACAAACCACTTTTAAGCAAAAAGAACATTAAGGCTCCTCACAATTTTGCTAAAAAAACATCTCAATGATTGCCAAGACTTTTGGGAAAATACCTTGTGGACCGACGAGACAAAAGTTGAACTTTTTGGAAGATGTGTGTCCCGTTACATCTGGCGTAAAAGTAACACAGCATTTCAGAAAAAGAACATCATACCAACAGTAAAATATGGTGGTGGTAGTGTGATGGTCTGGGGTTGTTTTGCTGCTTCAGGACCTTGAAGGCTTGCTGTGATAGATGGAACCATGAATTCTGCTGTCTACCAAAAAATCCTGAAGGAGAATGTCCGGCCATCTGTTCGTCAACTCAAGCTGAAGCGATCTTGGGTGCTGCAGCAGGACAATGACCCAAAACACACCAGCAAATCCACCTCTGAATGGCTGAAGAAAAACAAAATGAAGACTTTGGAGAGGCCTAGTCAAAGTCCTGACCTGAATCCTATTGAGATGTTGTGGCATGACCTTAAAAAGGCGGTTCATGCTAGAAAACCCTCAAATAAAGCTGAATTACAACAATTCTGCAAAGATGAGTGGGCCAAAATTCCTCCAGAGCGCTGTAAAAGACTCGTTGCAAGTTATCGCAAACGCTTGATTGCAGTTATTGCTGCTAAGGGTGGTCCAACCAGTTATTAGGTTCAGGGGGCAATTACTTTTTCACACAGGGCCATGTAGGTTTGGATTTTTTTTCTCCCTAAATAATAAAACCCCTCATTTAAAAACTGCATTTTGTGTTTACTTGTGTTATCTTTGACTAATAGTTAAATGTGTTTGATGATCAGAAACATTTTGTGTGACAAACATGCAAAAGAATAAGAAATCAGGAGGGGGGCAAATAGTTTTTCACACCACTGTATATATATAGTGCTTTGTTTTCCCATAATGCTCCAGCTTCTACGTTTTTTCGAAAGAATCGATTGGCTGTGCTGAAAATGATATAGAAAATAAGGACTGAAGAAGGAATATCCATGTCACTAGAATCATTATTAACTGCGCTATGCTGTACAGTAGGTCGGTTTGATGCTTATTAGTTACACAGGCGTATTTAAACACTTGTTACACCTTCATAATCAACAGTGGGCTCGCCATAGTTAAAACCGCGAGTGTGTGAACATACTGTCCTTGGAAATACGTCTCAGAGTTGGAAGTCATTCGGTTGTGGTTTCTCTTCATAAATCCTAAAACTCATTTGTATTCTTCTGTCTTTGCTTCATTCCTACAGGGTGACCCTGGTCCACCAGGACCACAAGGGCCACCTGGTTCTCCGGGACACTTGGTAACTGTTGAAGAGAACGCCTTCCTCCTTAAATAAATAAATAAATGAATAGAAGCGCAAACGGCAGCATATGCTCTATTAAGTGTTTACTTAATTCCCCTTTGCAGGGTTCGACAGGTCCCGCAGGTCCCCCAGGACCAGCTGGAGCTCCCGGCACGGTAAGTGATCAAGCCAAACAAGACAGTTTAACATGCTAATAATAGGCTCGTATTATTAGAATACATTACGCGTGTTTCCAGAATGATCCCGCTGACTCTCCTTATGTTTAACACACAGGGTATTCAAGGTGACAAGGGGGAGGCCGGAGAAAGAGGACTGCCAGGAATGCCTGGGCCTCCAGGGGCTCCTGGGCATCCAGGACAGATGGTCTGATACTTATAGTTATTTATAACTCGTACGTTAAAAACATTACAGTATTTATGAAACTGAAGATTTTGTGCATGTTTGCTTTTGATTTGTCTCAGGGAGAACCAGGCAGTGACGGTGCAGCAGGAAAAGATGTAAGTCTTGCTTTTTATTGCAGCTGTTTTTTTTTGTTTTCTTTTCCTCTCAGTTCATTATCAAAAGATTCAAATTGACTAATGATTTCCTTTTATTAATCTGGTGTTAAGGGAACACCAGGTGTGTCAGGAGAAACCGGTTCACAAGGGCAGAAGGTGTGTATGTTTTTAGTTTTTGTTAGTTTGCTTGTTTTTGGGATGTGTGTGTGTGTGTGTGTGTATTACTTTCCCTTCTTTTATACAGTACACCCATCACACATCTCCTCCAGCTATGTTTCAGCCTCACGCTCATACTGAGTGATTGCAGATATTGGTCTCACTGCAGAGCACTGAGCTTAAAAGTAGCCGTGTTTGGTATTAGATTGCGTTCCAGTTTCGCCATAATAACTGTTCTGACTTGGATGTTGGTGTTTTTTAAAAAAAAATCATTTTACATAATAAGTTTATTCAATGTGATTTCCTGTAGAGTAATATCTTTATTGTTGTTATGCCTTCTGTTCCTTCTGATAAACCTACTGTACTTTGACCTACTGTACTTTATTACTTCTTTTATGCCTTCTCGTATCGTACTTTATTATTAGTATTCTTAGAAAGAGTATAGAAATGGGAGTTACTTGAGAGATGGGGTTATGCACTACTACAAAAAAATTGAACATCAGGAAGTAAAATGTTTTAAGTGTAGTCGTTATTTTAAAACGTGCTGAAAAACTGCGAAAGTGATCATTTTTCGAGTGCACTGTGTTCCAACCTGCACAAGTACACTGCTGGAAATGGCACATAAAAATCTAAGGGATTATAAAAATAAACAGCAAATTATCAATGTTTTTTGTAACTTCACATGTTCAAAAAGCTTTATTTAATATGCAAAGCGTATGCTTTATTGGAACAAATCCCAGAATTGTAATGTAAGGCTATCTGGGGGTCAAAACGCAGGCAGGTAAAGTTAAATAATTTCAGAAAGTAAGTGGAGAAGGAGAATACTGATCGAGGGATCCCAGTAATCAAGGCTTAGACTTAATCAAAATGCAGACTTAAAAAAGACTTTGCGAAGAACAGTGACCCACACGACAGACAAGGGCACAGTGATCAATAGCTAATACAGCAGGTGAACACAATCAGACAACAAGGCAGCGACAGGATATACTCTACATTTAGGCATTTGGCAGACGCACTTATCCAGAGCGACTTACATTTTTATCTCATTATACATCTGAGCAGTTGAGGGTTAAGGGCCCAACAGTGGCAACTTGGTAGTTGTGGGGTTTGAACCTGGGATCTTCCGTACCGTAGTCCAATGCCTTAACCACTGAACTACCCCTGGCCCTTAATATAATATATGATATTAATGAACAAAATGACGTAATCGACATTTGAAACCGTCGGTTTCCTCCTGCAGGGTGAGGCAGGAAGTCCAGGCCTGAGAGGTCCACCAGGAGAACGGGGTCGACCTGGACCCCCTGGAGGAGCAGGATATTCCGCCAAAGACTCTGAAATGAGTATAATGGGACCTATGGGCCCTCGTGGAGAGAGAGGAAGCCCTGGAGCACCTGGACAGTCCGGACCTCCTGGATCTCCGGGAATGCCAGGAAACGATGTAAGACGCATCTTTATTTTTTTTGTCCGTGCTTTGATAAGTGCAAATACGATTTGTAAGAAGTGTGATATTGGTTTTAATGTGGCCTGGACAGCTTGTTTATCTTTTTTTTTTTTTTCTTTTAGGCTGTTGTCAACTATGATGAGGTCAGGTCTTTCATCAGACAGCAGGTTATCAAGATCTTTGACGGTGAGACGCAATTTAAATAGTCCAGGATAAAGTGAAACGAGAAATTTGTACATAAATGAAATTTGAAAAGGACTTGTAATATTCTACGAAATGACAGTATGAAGACCGAGAACGTAAAATTAATGCTGAAATGATTTGGAAATCAATAGTGAGCCTGGTAATGTCATTATTCTGACTTGGAGCGCCACACTGTGTTTTATGGTGCATCCGTTTGTTTGTATTAGGGTCATTTGTCATTGACTAATGCTTACTCGTCTGCACTCATCTCTTCAGAGCGAATGGCCTATTACATGTCGCGCATGCAGATGCCAGTGGAAATGGTAGCACCCCCGGGCAGACCCGGACCCCCAGGCAAAGACGGCACTCCAGGAAGAGTGGGGACTCCAGGGCTTCCGGGTCGCCCGGGACACATCGGCCGAGAGGGAAGACAAGGACCTATGGGCCCTCATGGTAACATCAGCACTGTTCCAGTTTTATAATTTTTTTAGACGAACTATTCTTTAAGCTGAATTCTCGAATACTGACTAGAATGGCATTTGCAACTGCAGGTCCTCCAGGTACCAAGGGAGAAAAAGGAGATAAAGGTATAGGAGAGATGGGAGACAGCGGACCCCCTGGTGCTCCAGGTACAAACTTCATCTGTAATCTTAAGAATGCGAGGTTATACTTGGTACATGGTTCCCCAGTCATGAAACAATAATGTAATAATGTTTATTTAAATCACAATTTTAGGTTTATGTCTCAGTACTATACAAAAGTCCCTCATTTCTTTATATTTTGTTTCCAAAGAGTCAGATTTCATTGGATTTTTAATGTAATCTTGAGCAATAGTGCTCCAGGCTTCATCTTTTTCATCTTTTCGTCATTTTCAGCTCCATCCCTGTACCTGAGCAATTTCGGAGAAATGTTTTTGACCTATGCATCAGTCAAGTGTATAAATGAATGTATCTTAAGGCATGAACCAGTGAGAAACAGGTGTAGATGATGAGGGACGATCGGGTGATTAGTATACTGGGGATACTGAAAGCTGATTGGTTGGAACAGACGAGAGGGGAAATGAGGTCGCTGCTGAGGTTGTTCCATGAAACAACCAATTTTATTATTGTATCTTGACGCAGCCTGTTCCTAGTTGTTTAATTGAATTGAATTTGCACAGTACTGTACATACAGTATATTACTGATGGTTATGCAGTTCTTTAAACATTATTGAAGAAATAATACTTTAACTGTTTATGGTTATATGTAATGTGAACCATTTTGGAGTTCATTTGTAAAGTTTGCTTTTGTTTTAAATACATGTAATTTGATTACAGTTACCAATGTCAAGAACATCACATTCCTAGCGGTACAAATGTAGTGTTCACGTTTTTAATTGTCGGAGAGTTTTGTAGTTTTACATTTGATGTTGTAACGGGTTCAGTCTTTTGGCACGGGCGGCACCACAGACACACGGACTTGAGGCGAGGTCTTACGGGAAAAAGGGTGATTTTATTTAGGGAGGAAGGGATAAAGGATGAGGATTTTTAACGCAGAGAAAGCCTGAGATCCATTAACATTAATTATCACCAGAACTGGCGGCCTTGCCCCTTCGCACTCCTGCAGAAGTGGGGGGGGGGGGGGGGGGGCATCTACGTAGGGAGCCTGCGGAGTGAACGAGGAGCGACAACAGGTTGAGGCGCACTTTCAAGTAACTTGAAAGTAACCTAATTAGTAATCAGATTACTTTTTACATATAATCAAATTACAATTTTAAATTAGTAATTTGTAGTAGATTACAGTGACACTGCTGACACTGCTGACAATGACAAACCATTGACACTGGAGACTCTTTGTATATCTGTTTAAAGAAAACTTCTTATACACATACAGTCTCTCTGACCTAACTATGACCTATTTGATTGATATCCTTCGATTCAATTCCCATCACTCCCCTTTGTTGCCTCGCTTAGGTGTTCCTGGACCCGCTGGTTATGGGAAAATGGGACCACCAGGCCCGACAGGCCAACAGGGCATCCCTGGCATTCCTGGACCACAAGGACCCCCTGGATCAAAGGGAAAAGAAGGCCGCTGCCATCCGTCTGACTGCATGAGTGGACCTGTGGATTACAGTCCAAAGGGCCCGCAAATGAAAGGGCCCATGTACTAGAGAGAGTATCTGAGAATGAGACAAGAGCCAAAGACCAACAATACCAAATCTGCCTTATCAACGCCTTTGATGTGATCCACGGGGGAACCAGTGGAACAAAAGGGCATTTCTGTTAATATAGTGATGGCTGGGCCAGATTAGTTCATAAGCTATTTTAAAAGGGTACCCATTGCCAAAATATTCCCTGCGGCCACTAGTACTAAGGCTAGTGTGAATTCACTCTCTGATTTCAACTTTCTCTTTGCAGATGCTTGACTGAAAACTCCTGGATTTAAGGACCCTAAGCACAAAGAACGTTTCCCCTTCTGGACAATCGCTACCTTAAACATATTATACTTGGTTCACTGGCCATAATGGTGCTGTCTCTTTAAGTTCAGCTATGAAGCCGGTTTCACACTGCTCCCAGAAAATTTACAGCTGTGATTTTAAACACATTATCTCCGGTGCGACGCGCACAAGATCATCCGAAGTTCAAGCGCTTTCAACTTCCGCGTGACGCTTTTGCTGTGCGCGGCCATTAGCAGGGCAGGAGGCATGGTATTTTGCTTGGAGAAAGATGGAAGAACTAATAAAAAAATTCCTTCCTTCTTCTCTCCAGAGAGCTGCATCCACTTTTGTGCCCAACCTGCCGCAACACTATCCATTTGTCACGACTGCATCCACCACACACACACACACACACACACACACACACATCACAGTGTGAAACCAGCTTGGTTCTTTTTTAGCCAATGTTTACTATTTGCACCATATTTTTGATACTGAAATGCTTTCGCAAATCATTGACCAGGTTTTTGTTGGGTTTTCATGGCAGCTGCTGAAGTTCTCGCTATTTTTGTTTCATCTTAACACCCCAAACAGTAATCGATCTTAAATTCGGACCAAATATTGTACTCTGTTTAAAAGCTAGCAATATGATGTAGCTTGGTGGAAAGGTATAAATAGGATATAATTATTCATGTTTCCTCTGAGGCCTTGTGTTGTACATATTTGTATTTATATGTAATGGCTTTTTATGATACATTTAATAGATCGGCGTCAGGATTTCAGTCCTTATCTTGAATCGTCATCTCGGATATTGTGGTATTTGTAATAGCGTTAGGAAATTAAAAAAAAAAAAAAGAGAGAGATTTTTGTAAATTGGTTGAGTTTATATAAATGAAAGTTAATTTTGAGTCAGATTTCATACTTTGGAAACCATCCTATTTATTTAAGTCTTATGTCAGAGCTCTCTCTCTCTCTCTCTCTCTACGACCGCGTACTTCGACATTCCAGACCTCCTCCACTTAATATATCTTTTAGACTTGAATTATTATTATTATTTTATTTTTTTTATATCGTCAACTGCTTTCAGCTAAAACGTAATGTTGATTCTGGAATAATTCGCTTTTGACATGTTCCATCATCCATCATGAGAAAGCCAGGTGCTTCACTATCATCTACGGTTTAGTGTTTTCATCCCACAATATAAAAGCTTTTCTGATCCCATGCCGTTTAGCACACTGCAGTGTCAGCCAGGCTCCAACAAGATAAGTTTACCATCAGCACTTCATCCCGTCTGCTAGACCTCCACAAAGTGTTTCTATATCTATACTTGTACCGATCAGATGGCCAGATGTCCTCACATTCCGTATGTAGTTCAGTTACTAAAGTAGCCATTTATTAGATTTGTTAAGCTTCTCCTGCCTTCAAATATGTAACGTAATTTTGCATGTTTCATTTTTAGGACCGGTAAAAGAGAAAGGTCACATGAGTATGAGTCATGGTCCTTACAAGTACAGTGATACAGGAATTTGTGTTTGTGTGTGCTTGCATGGTTTGTCGGATTTTCTCAGACCTGGGACTAACTTATGTTAAAATAAAACGTAAAAATGAATGCAGAGTGCAATTATAAATCTTTTTCATCCTTAATGCCACCATCCACTTTTCATTCATTTGTTGAATTTCAGTGAAATTCAAGCGCTGGTCACTTTTACATTGTTATGGCCACTAAAGTCTTTTAAATGACAGTAAATTGTTGCTGTTTGTCCTTTCATTTTAAACGCTTTATAATAGCCTACTAAAAAGCTATTTTTTAAAATGCCACCATTACATATAGATCCATTTGTGTCATTAATGTGTTAGCTGTTTTGTGCAATTTTTTTTTTTTTTACAAAACGCAATAAAGTTCTTTTTTTAAAGCAGATTGCTATGGATTTGTTCATTGAAATGCCAATAGTAACCGTTTAAGCAGTAACACCTATTGATCGTTGCAGAGGTGGAAAAAGTCCTGGGAAAGTTTCTTCTCCTACTCTAAAATTAAAGTAATCCTGAAGGTTGTGCTTTACATAGAAACAACTGCTAACTTTTAAGGATATATTTTGATGACAGTATGATTAGTGGAAGTTTCCATGTGGACTTTTGTGATTGTTTTTTTTTTTCTTTTCAAATGACAGTGTTTTATTCTAATCTCAGTGTATAAGTTTTATTCTAATCTCCAATCTGTGTACAGTGAGTGTGTGGAACATAGGTGTGCATGTTCTCCCCATCTCCTTGTGGCCTTCCTACATGAACTCTGAACCACCTTGAGGTCTGAAGAGATGCATTGTTGGCTGACTGGTGTTTCCAATGTGTGCGTTGTGTGTGCATTTGGTTGGAGTCCGAGTTCCCTGGGGTAGGTTCTAAATAAATAAAGTCAAAAGTCAAAATTAGGGTAAATATAAGTACATTGCCATAGATCTTTGTTGTTATAAATGTTCCTGCTCTGCACAAAAACTATAAAATTTAGTGCAAGGACAATTCTCATTCCACAACACTGTATCATGCAAAATTGCAATCCAGTTCTGCGGAGCCATATGGCTACCCAGAACCAGTAATATGGAAATTCATGAGAAGAAAAGAGAGAAACTTTTTGAATGCATTTTTTTTTTTTTTTTTGGATTACTAATTTTCTAATTGCATTCTGGGGACAAACTTTAAAAGAAATGCTCATAACAAACAAGACCTACTGTAATGTAATTATATGCACCTACTGTAAATTATGACAAAAGCCTCGTTTTGTTTTCATGAATTTGCGCTGATTCACATAATCCTTAAATTGAAGCACATGAAAAATCCTGCTGTTCATTGAGCCACTGTGTTTTGGATAAAAACAATTTTTTTAATTATAATTAACAGTGATCTCTATCTGTACACAATGTGCAGTAGTATGCATTTCAGCATCTACCTGGCTTAACAGCGCTGCCTGAATCACATTTGGAAATCCATCTTGCCATACAAAAACCGTCTATTTCTTTCCTTTCCAGCATGAGACCATAATGTGGTTTTCTTTTTTTTTGCGCACTTACATTTCTTCACTTATCTTGTTCACATGCAGCAAGGCTCATCATAACCCCCTAAGGGTCGCGCACTTTAATGGGATTAAAGCTGGTTATTTTCCACCATGAAATAAGGCTGCACGTCTATATGGATGCATTTTGTTTATTTTCTCCAGGAAGAATATGTAAAGAAATCTTAAGGGGGAAAAAATGAAAAGAAAAAAAGGTTTTATAAAAAAAAGTAGTTGCGGTCGTGCCCTTTTGGTTCTTTCTGTTTTTGAAATTTCACAAGATGCAGAAGAACATTCAGTCTTACAAAAGGTTCCTCTTTATTGATTCGTATGAACCATGAAAACAAAGTCTTTACAGATGAACCAAATAAATAGGATGTTACTGTGAATAATCAGTTCTTCTGAAGGTTGACTATATTAACTTTAGGTTCCTGTCCATGTTGTAAACCGCTTCGATTCATACTGCTACAGAATTAGCACACTTGCATCATTTACAAAGAATTTACAGTATTATTGGATGGGCAAAGGGAATAGGTTAGAATCAGTTATTTAAAAGCTAATAGAGAGGTGCGTAATGTACACAGCAACTATAAGCTTAAAGACGTTTCCACGAGGTATTTAGCAATAAGTTACAAAAATTAAACACTATTCTTCTGGGACTTTGTATTATTATTATTTTTTTATTATTATTATTATTATCAATATTAACACGGGTAAACCTTGCTGTGAAATTCCGGCCGTGTCTTGTTTCATTATATCACATAAGCTTCTTAGATTCTTATAATTAAGAACATATGTAGTGACCACTACAAAAAAACGAAACAGCACCAGGGATTAGATTTCAGTCTCTGAGTTAAGGCTTCCCAAGGACCTCATTGTCATCATGATGTCCTAATGATGACATTTTCATATCTCATTGCACTCATGGTGAAACGGCGCCGAGCCTAGATTACAGTTTTTGATGAACCTTAATCACCACCCTTCCCCACACACAACCACACACAAAATTGTCAAACTAAACCGCAAATTCAGTCACTCAGAACCGTTGCATCATGATGATGATGTCCCATGAAAGAAAGGGCTGCGGGTCTCTTTTTAATATTTCTGATGTTTGAAGGCTTTAAGTGGATGGTCCCTTGACTGTGCCAGCTTCCTGGAGTCGTGGGGAAGTGTAAGCTGACGCCGCCAGGCATGCTGCCATTTCACAGAAGCCAGGTAGGCCAGGAGGACCCGCTTTTCCGGGATGGCCCGGTTGACCGGCTGTACCCTGCGGGCCTCTTTCTCCTGGTTTGCCATCTTTTGCAACTCCATCCAGACCAGGAGGACCTGAGGGAGAGTAGGACATTCACTCATTCAGTCATGAACATGTAAATTAGTGGACGTGTGCATGGCTACATCTATGCTTCAAGAAAGTCTTTCTGTAAACACTTTATCCTGAATAAGGTACCCATATTCTGTTAATATACACCATGCCCTAAGCCTCCTGGGAAAGGCTCCAAGCTCCCCAGCGACCCTGTATACAGGATAAAGTGGTATAGACGAAGAGTGGAAGTACACCATTACCATACACCATTTCCCATATTCCTCAAATAATGACCCACATGCCATGTCACATGATGTGCTCAAACCAAATGTGCCTTCAAACACACACATCACCAACCCCATCATCACCAAACTGTTAACTATCACCACATGTTCCCAATTAGCACAATTCCTGTAGAAAGCCTGGACTTCCAATCTTGTTATCCAAGCCTTTTGTTTGTTTATGTGGTTTTGGCTATTTTTTCATTATTGTGCTTTGCGTAGTCAGGCTATGGTTTATGTTACCTTGCTTTTTTGGCCACCCTGTCTCGTTAACAATTTTAATATTTGAAAATATTGAAACTATGTAAAAAGAAACTTCCGCACCACCTTGTATTGTTCTTGCAAACTTCTCTGTTCATGAAAAAGAGTAAAATACAGTAACTATGCAAGGGTAAAAGAAATGTATATACAAAATAAATGGTTCCCTCATTACCTGGAAGGCCAGGTGACCCTGGGGAACCTGGATGAGGGCGACCAGGGACTCCTCTCTCTCCCTTTGCACCTCTCTTTCCTGTAAGATATAGTACAGAAAAGACAATAAGGAATATGAGCAAAATACAATATTCATATGAACAGAACATCAATGTGAACAGAAATAAGTACAGCAGTACAGAAATTTAGGGAAAAAACAAAGCTTTACCTTTAAGGCCAGTGTTTCCGATTTGGCCTGCAGCTCCAATCATACCAGGGATGCCTCGAGCACCAGTAAGGCCATGGGCTCCCTGAGAACCTGGAGCTCCGGGAGGTCCTGGAGGTCCTGGTGGTCCCATGACTCCAGCTCCTCCTAGTGCTCCCCTCTTTGCACTCACTGCTAAAGCAGATAACCTTTCTGGTGGAAATAAGAGAGTATACAGTCGAGTGGTCATCACTATTTGTATTATTGAGTAAAATATCATGGGTGGATGACGGGTTCAATACCATAAATTAGACATATTTATCCATTTACCATTCAGATATGTCAAGTAAAACATTTCAAACCATTCGAAACAAATAGATGAGCATATATCCAAGACCTGATTTTAACATGTGGTCTAAATTGAAGAGAAACGTCCACATGCACAATGTTATATAAAAAAATTATTGAAATGTTGTGCATGGGTATTGTGTGTACAAGATTCTCTGCAAGCAGCTCCAAACTTATTAGACTATCCAGGAAGTACAGTTAATCTTCATTTTCATATGAGGTTTAACAAAGCATTCGTCTTAAGAGAAAACAACCCAAGCCTTCCTGAATGCTCAAGGTCAAATTACCATTCATTATTGTCCAGGTTTTACACAGTCAGGTCCATAAATTATGGAACAAAGACGAGTGGTTTGGCGTTTGGCCTCATATACACCACCGCACTCAATTGAAATGAAAAGAAACACTCAGGATGAGAGGGAAACGTCAAGACTTCAAGTGTGTCAAGTGTGGCATTAACCATTCAGGAATTACAGGCACTTTTCCTGTCAAACATGGTGGGGAGAATGTGATTACATAAGTGTGTTTGGCTGTCAGTGGAAGCAGGTCAGCGGTGTTTAACGAAGTACTGATTCCTGATAAAAGTAGCAGGGTGCCAAATGCTGCAAAATGCAGATGGATAATGACCCAGAACATACAGTGAAAGCTATCCAAGGGAAAGAAATGGGATGGGCAAAGTCAGTCACCTACTCTAAACTCAACAAAGCATGCTTTTCACATAGTGAAGACAAGACTGAAGGCGGAAAAACACTGAGAAATCAGCAACTGAATGCAGCTGCAGTGATGACGTGGCTTTTCGATGGAGGAAACTCAACATTCGGTCATGCTCATGGGTTACAGACTTGCTGACTGCAAAGGATTTCCATCCAAGTACCAAAGCCAAGGATTATGTTTATAATTATATTAGTTTGTTCCATTATTTATGAGCCCCGCCCAAATGGGTGTTTGTGCATGAAAATGGATGTAATTCCTTACCATCACATTTTTTTTTTATCAGACTGAATTAAAACTTGAATTAAACCTGAAAGACTAGATTTCACTCAACTTGAGTGTTTCATTTCTAATTCAATGTGGTGATGTACAGAGGTCAAATGCCAAACAACTTATGTTTAATGCAACATTTGTTACGCTGGAATATGCAAAAAATTTATTTCACTGTGCTGTAATGTATATGTGACAAATAAAGGCTAACTTAACTTAATACCCATTAGTACCCATGGCTACAAATTTTTGAGAAAAAAAAAAAGGTAGTGCATTGGATGTCCATGATCCTGTCACCAGTTTATTGATATTTACATTTAGGCATTTGGCAGATGCTCTTATCCAGAGCGAATTACTTTTTTTTTTTTTTTTTCATTATACATCTGAGCAGTTGAGGGTTAAGGGCCTTGCTCAAGGGCCCAACAGTAGCAACTTGGTGGTTGTGGGGTTTGAACCTGGGATCTTCCGAACCGTAGTCCAATGCCTTAACCACTGAGCTACTCCTGGCCCACTGATATATAATTAATATAATCAATGTTATTCAGTTTATGTGACTGTGATATTAATATTGTGGCTAAGTGTTCTTGTTATTTACATAAAAGTAGTAAAAACACCAGCCTCGGTTAACTGGTAGAGGAGGAGGCGTCGCAGCTATTTACAATGATAATCTGTCTATCGTACAAAAACATGCACACAAATTTAATTCATTTGAAAATCTTTATAGTAACATAAGTGTATTTAAATATATTAAGTCAGCTCAGTCGATTCCACTAATTATAAATTACAGACCTCCAGGGCCGTATTCTGAATTTCTTAGTGAATTTGCAGATTTCCTCTCAAACCTAGTCGTTTCTGTAGACAAAGTGTTAATTGCTGGAGATTTTAATATTCATTTTGAGAATCCAGAAGACCCTCTGAGAACAGCATTTATGTCCATACTGGACTCGGTAGGCGTAAATCAGTGTGTAGTAGGACCCACTCATAAAGCAGGTCACACTTTAGATTTAATAATATTCTTCGGATTAAGTATAAGAAATTTATTCACAATTCCACTGTCTGAAATTATCTCAGACCACTATCTTGTCTCCATTCAAGTGTGTCACAGTGATAAAGTACGCACAGCACCGCGCTACCGTATTAAACGTACATTCACATCAACTACCACACAGAGTTTTATCAGTAATCTCTCAGAGTTACCAACTTCGATTAGGTCACCGTCTGACCCCACAGAACTCGATCAGGCGACTGAATATTTAGAGTCAACATTTCGTTGTACCTTAGATAATGTAGCTCCAGCTAAAAGAAAAATTATTAGAGATAAGAAACTCGCTCCCTGGTATAACGATCACACGCGCACTTTAAAACAGACCGCTCGGACCGCTTAGAGCGTAAATGGCGTCAAACTAAATTGTTAGTATTTCAAATAGCATGGAAAGAGAGCATCCTGAACTATAGGAAAGCTCTTAGTGTAGCTAGATCAACGTATCTCTCCACTCTTATAGAAGAAAATAAAAATGATCCTAGATTTTTATTTAATACCGTAGCCAAATTAACCAGAAAGAAGACCACTACAGAAATCTCCACAACAACATCATGCAATAGTGAGGACTTCATGAACTTTTTTAATAATAAAATTGTATATATCAGGCATAAAATTGAGGCTTTGAAACCGAACAATGTAATTGATGCAGATGTTAAACTAACCATGTCAGATCGGAACCTAGAATACTTTACTCCCCTTGAAGAGAATTAACTAATTTCACTCATCTCTTCTGCAAATTCATCAACCTGTATATTAGATCCTATACCGACACGTTTTCTTAAACAGGAATAACAGAACCGCTGTTGAGAATAATTAATTCCTCACTCAGCATTGGTTATGTTCCAAAATCTTTTAAAATAGCAGTTTTCAAACCAATAATTAAGAAACCTGACCTCGACCCCTGTCAGCTGTCCAATTACAGGCCAATATCAAACCTCCCCTTTATCTCTAAGATTCTGGAAAAGATAGTAGCGGAACAGCTATGCTCATATCTACATAGAAATAGCATACATGAACTGTATCAGTCAGGATTTAGGCCTCATCACAGCACAGAAACAGCACTCGTTAAAGTAGTAAATGACCTCCTATTGGCCTCTGATCAGAGTTGAGTAACTAGGCTTGTATTACTCGACCTCAGTGCAGCTTTTGACACCATTGATCATGCTATTCTTCTTCACAGATTAGAAAATGTAGTAGGAATTAAGGGTACAACCCTCTCCTGGCTCAGATCCTATTTGACCGATCGTTATCAGTATGTAGACTTAAATGGAGATTATTCTGCATGGTCTCCAGTGGAGTTTGGCATTCCGCAGGGTTCAGTTTTAGGCCCGCTGCTTTTTTCCATTTACATGCTTCCTCTGGGCAACATAATCCGTAAGCATGGTATTAGTTTTCATTGTTATGCTGACGACACACAGTTATATGTCTCAGCAAAACCTGATGAGAAAAACCAGCTTACTAAAGTTGAGCAATGTGTGCAGGACATAAGAAATTGGATGCTAGTTAACTTCCTTCTGCTTAATCCGGAAGACAGAAGTTCTAGTCATAGGACCGCATACAGCTAGGAGTAAAATCTTAGATCACACCGTAACTTTAGATGTCCTTTCTGTTCCATCAAGTGCAACAGTAAAAGACCTCGGCGTGATTATAGATTCCAGCCTTTCATTTGAAGCTCATGTAGATAATATCACCAGGATAGCATTCTTTCACCTCGGAAATACTGCCAAGATAAGAAATATATTGTCGCTAAACGATGCAGAAAAACTAGTTCATGCTTTTATCACTTCTGGTTGTTCAGCTAGGTGCATAAACAAGCTTCAGCTAGTCCAGAATGCAGCAGCGAGAGTCCTCACTAGAACCAGAAGATATGAGCACATCACCCCTATCCTATCTTCACTACATTGGCTACCTGTGAAATTTCGCATTGATTTTAAAATACTACACTTGACATATAAAGCATTAAATGGTCTCGCGCTGCAGTATCTGAGCGAACTGCTAGTGTCTTACGATCCGCCACGCCTACTTCGATCAAAGGATGCAGGCTGCTTGTCAGTACTGCGTATTATGAAAACTACAGCTGGGGGCAGAGCTTTTTCTTACAAAGCCCCAAAATTATGGAATAGTCTTCCAAATAGTGTTCGGGACTCAGACACAGTCTCAGTGTTTAAGTCTAGGCTAAAAACCTATTTATTTAGTCAAGCATTTTTATAAATAGATTTGCCTTAGGTAAAGGAGCAGATCTGGGGGACTCATGGACGTAGAGTATTATGGTGAACTGGTATGTTTAGATGCTGTCTTCCTCACTCTCATTTGATCACTCAGGTTTGTTGACGGTGAGGTGATTGTTTGCTTTACATCTCAGGGAGCCATCATGTTTGTGTTTCCTTCTGGCTCTCCCTTTTAGTTATGTTGTCATAGTTAGTCCTGCCGGAGTCCCTGCTTGCACTCTACGGTAAATATACATTCACATTATACATTATGTGACTTTGACCATACCTAACTGCCATCTCTCCTCTTCTTCTCTTTCTCCCCCTCTTTCTCTTTCCTCTCTCCCCCTGTCTCTCCCTTTCACTCTTTCTCTCTCTCTGTCGAGCTACACATGTCATTCCTGAGCTGCCAGTGATCCAGACTCCCTCTGCCCTCCGGACCTGTCTGATCCATCCTGGTGCCCCGTTTCTGGTTGGAGGTCTCGTCGCATGGATGCCCCGTGTGTCTCTTTGGGATGCGTCTGGTGTCTGGGGATGATTCTATCATCTTAGAAGATGGTTCTGGCCTCGACTGGTGTTGTCAGCTGTTTCTCTGAGGACTTGACAATTCGATAGTTCAGGACTGGTACTTTCTACAAGTCTACCTGAGTCTCCAATAACTACCTGGACTCCATTCTAACATCAACTAACATCAACTATTATAGCTGAACTGCCTGCCACCTAACACACTGTATACTGTAAATGCAGATAATTTCCTGCTATCTGTTTCACCCAGATGAGGATGGGTTCCCTGTTGAGTCTGGTTCCTCTCAAGGTTTCTTCCTATTACCATCTCAGGGAGTTTTTCCTTGCCACTGTCGCCCGCGGCTTGCTCACCAGGGACAATCTGACCATTTTGATTCATGCACATTCACATTACATACAACTTAAATAATTCTTTTGATTGTGTAAAGCTGCTTTTAGACAATGTCAATTGTTAAAAGCGCTATACAAATAAAATTGAATTGAATTGAATTGAAATAAAAAAAAAAGTGTTTTATCTTGACCAATGCAAAAGTGCTAAGATAATATTAAGTTGACCAGGTGTGTCATCATACACACTCTGCCAAGAGGTCTCAGTGACCAAATCTAATCATTCTCGCTGCAAGAAAGATGCCATCTTCTCCTTTCACACGCTGTTTTTGTTCAAATTGTGTGTATATGTGTGTGTGAGCGTGATTTAAAGCCAAAGGCAGGATTATGTGGAAATGATAAGGGCTAACAGAAGTTATCATGAGTCAGCCGTGGTCATCTCAAGCAAAATAGGACAAGCTTACAAACCCTGTGTAAACTGAGACGAAGGGATGGAGGGAGCACAAAAAAAAAGTCGATTCAAAATAAAGAGGAAAAAAAATAGCTGCAGTCTGCACTATTTGTGCTGTTTGGCAGCCAAGATGTCTCTCAGGAGTGATGAGTTCCACATTAGTTCATTTCTATGGATACAAAGCATGGATTTAGCAGCATACATTCCAGCTGCTCTCTTTTATCCGTCCGTGATCGCAGCTGATGTAATATGCAGTGCAGGATAATCTCACGTTTTCTGAAATAATCATACTCACCCTGCAGCATCTTCAAGACCACCTCGATGATGTGCTGATCTGAGGCATCACGACCCTAAGAGAGAGAGAGAGAGAGAGAGAGAGAGAGATGAAGGAAGCGGGAGTGTGACATATGCAGATTAGGAGAATAGATACTGCAGGAATGCTCTCTTAACTGTCAATTTTCACTGAATATATTAACATCATAGCATTGACTTCAGATGTCTCTGCTCTCTGCCAAGAGCTGTTCTATATTTCATACACACTGACTATTAAATATATCATTTAAAACTAAAGAAATCAAATCAATTTCAGATGCATCATCACTGGGGTGTGTGTGTGTGTGTGTGTGTGTGTGTGTGTGTGTGTGTGTGTGTGTGTGTGTGTGTGTGTGTGTGTGTGTGTGTGTGTGTGTGTGTGCTGGCCTGGGGAAACTCTTCATATGTTCAGATCTGCCCTTTTCTACCTATGTTGTATCTTGAAAAATTTGAATATAGTAAGAAAGTTAATTTTTTAATTGAAATTAAATTTAAACTAATTTCTTTTGTCCCAGATTCAATACATGTAAAGTGAAATATTTCCAGACTTAAAAAAAACTGATTTACAATATAGAAAGGTATGTTAATTTACACACCCACTATTTTAGCATGAATTACTCCTTTAGCGTGAATAAATAGAGGCGAGCTGCCTGTGACAGAGTTGAGGCATTGTTGACCAGATTGCTTTGATATCAGCCTTCAGCTCGTCTTTATTGTTGGGTTCATTATTTCTCCTATTCGTCTTGTTGGCTGGCCAATCAAGCACAATAACATCAACGGTCAGCAAACCAGTTAGTGATAGTTTTGGCATTGTGGCTCCTGCTGGAAAAAAGAAATCAGCATTTTCATAAAGCTTAGAGTGCACTAAAATCTCCTGGGAGATGCTTGAGTTGACTTTAGAATTGATGAAACACAGCGGACCAACAACAGTAGATGACATGGCACCCACTCTTCATCACCAACTATGTCAAACTGAACTTCAAGGCAACTTAGATTCTGTGCCTCTCCACTCTAGGGCTCCACTCTCATGATTTCCAAATGAAATGCTTCATTTACTTTCATCTGAAGACAGGACTTTAGACCACTGCATAATAGTAAAGTTCTTTTTTACCCCGGCCAATGTAAGATGCTATAGATCTTGTTTGAAACTAGGAATGCAAAAGTTTCATGAAGATGTCCTTGCATGATGGCTCTTGACGCACTGACTCCAGCCTTATTTCACTCCTTGGGAAATTCTCCCAAGGTCATGGATTGGCTTTTCTTGACTAATTTCTTAAGACTGCAGTCATTCCATTTGGTTGTGCAAATTTTCCTACCACACTTCCACCTTCCAGTCAACTTTCCATGAATATGTTTCAATACAGTACCTACTGTGGCCTTCCCTTCTTGTTGATGGTATCAGATGGTATCTTCTGGGCAACTGTCAAGTTAGCACTCTTCCGCATGCATGTACTTAACTAGACTCAGACAGGCATGGTATTTATACTATATGAATATTAATTTACTCAAACTCGAAATGAAACAGGATCTGATGATTTGAATTTCAAGAGCTATAATCATTGATTATTATTAATTCAATTATGAAAGAAAATTTATGTTTTTGTGATGCATGCTACAGTATATAGTTTGTTTATTTCGAATGTGTATCTGGTTACCCCAATAAGAAAAGGGAGAAATTTATATTATTTATTGCAAATAATCTCTGACTCATTCAACCAGTTGATTAAATTTCTGGTTAACCATTGTATTTTATTAAGTAATTTCAAAACTTGGAATGTAGTTGAGCACCATGTGACAGACATTTTGAATGCTGACATTTGTTCTGAATTGATTATGCATACATCCTGTCGACTTGTTTGGGTATTAAACTATTGAGAACTGTACAGAATTTTAGGAAAAGCACTCTTCATAATCTTTGAGGCTTACGACGTTTATTTACTCTTGTGTTTGTTAGCTGCTTAGTCAATATGCAATTTGCAAGCAGACAACCAAAGCAAGAAATGGAAAAATAATTCCATGTTTAAATAAAATGTTATTTTTCTGTGTTTTTCTGAAAGCACAAACTTAAATACATCCTTTATACACCAAAATAATTAATTATACACTCGTAATACACAAAGTACTTAACATCTAACACCAAAATCGACTCAAACAATACTGACCAGTACAGTATTGTATTGGACCACTGTATGTTTTTTTTCTTTCTTAATAAACGTTTTTCCCCCAAAAATAAGCGGTTGCATTGATTTCTTATATCACCAGGTTTTGCAAAGCCAAATTACACTGATTACAATTATACAAATGACATTAATGAGCGGCCGATACTCACAGGCGATCCCTGTATTCCTGGCATGCCTGGTGCACCTCTCACTCCATGGAGGCCTCGGGGTCCAGAAAGACCCGGTGGACCCTGGTCTCCAGGTTTTCCAGAATCACCAGTAGGACCATTGTAGCCCTGATCACCCCTGACTCCTTGCTGTCAGTGAAAAGCAGGGCGAAGAAGAGTAGAGATGGACAGTAATAAAACTTTCTGGATTATTCTTATATCTGTCTCTGCACTTTATATTTCAACTGTTATTCCCATTTTTTATCATGACACTGATGTGCAATTATGGAATGAAGCTGGTTAGAATGCATGGTTTCATTTCCCACAACGCCAACACTAACAGCCTTTCCAGCAGTAAGTCAGATAAGATTTTTATTAGCTTGTTTCTATTGTAGTGACTATGTCAAAGGAAATACTATGGCAGATAATCTACGTGATCTAAGGCTAATAATAGCAATAAATTTACTTAAAGAGGCTCGATTATTTAGCAAGGATTGTGAAAGAGACTCTACTTTCACTGCTTTGTAAAAGTCTGTAACATAATGAGATTTTATTTTTCCTTATTAACTTCCAGACATAGCAAGTATACAGAATAACCATTTACAGCTGCTATAGCAAAAGCGTTAACAGGAAGTAACTTGTCTTACAGACTTTGGGTATCTTTTAGCACCTTTTCGATTCCAGGCTACAGTCTTTGTTTGGCAAAAGCTTCATTTAGCATTTAAATAAGTAACAAGGTTAAAATAATCATCATTAGGGATTTTTCCAATTAAATAAAGTGTACCGTGCGGATATTAGGGACACCCTAATGATTTGCTTAAAATGGATAGGTTAATTATAATAAGAAGCAACATTCAAACAATAATTGGGGTAACTTTCAAAGTAACTAGTCAATATCACAAAAAACAAGGACCAGGCAGATCTATTTATTAATGTTATTCAATTCACCTGGTAGTGGTGTTAATGTTTATGGCTGATCTGTGTAGATCATGAATATAAATTAATATGATGTTTTTTTTGGTGTAAAAAAAATCTAATGGAAATAAATTCATGGACATACTGTACATATTTTATGCTTGAAATGTTAAATAGACTTCCACATAATAATAATAATAATAATAATAATAATAATAATAATAATAATAATAACTTTTAAAGTAGTTATTTCATGCAGAGGAAGTTATAACATTATGAATACAGTATTTTCAGATTGCATTCTCCTTACCTGTCCTTTGGGGCCGGGTTCACCAGAGAGTCCCTGTTAAGACAAGGACACTCAATGGTATATTCCTTTATAATATATAAATATTCCTTTGTTCCTGATTTGTCAGATATATTATGTTTGTACCTTTTCTCCCTTCTCTCCAGGCAATCCCTCTACACCTGGGTCACCCTGTATGACAACGAATATCGATCAATTCTCATGCAGTCACTCTATGTTGTATTTTATGATGTAGGATTTCCATTATGCTGCATAAACATGGTCATCTATTTATTTGAGCATTGACTCACAAAGTCTCCCTTTGGTCCGACTTTGCCTTGGAATCCCTGAAGAAAGAAGTTAGAGCAGATTGGACATCCATCACAAGCTGTAATGGCTCAGGGAGAAGCTTTTTATTGTACACAATGTCTTTGTTTAACCGGATACCACTCTAAATTATCAATGGCGATGCCCAATAGCTTGCATTAAATGGCCAGTATATTACGGATAAAAGGACAACAAACATTAAAGTGTCCATAGGCTGATATTTCATCTTTGAGGAAACGAATTATTTGACAAACCAGGATATAAATTACCCAGAAGCTGGGAAAATATCTTCTGGTGAAAAAGGCAGAGCATTGCTTTGTGCATACATGGGGTAATAGCGCCACTGCATGGATGGAACATCTAACTGCAAGGTCTCAAAATGGGTTTTTACGTGGAAATTCTTTCTGTCAGGATGTGAAGACGAGCATGGTCTAGTCACTCACTTTATCTCCTTTGGTTCCAGGAATCCCCTGAGGTCCGGGTATACCCATTGGCCCTCTTTCTCCTTTATTTCCCTACAAAACAGTCATCGAACAGGGGTTCGAAGGTTTCATAAATAAAATTTCAGGATATGTGAATAAGAAATACTGTGGTTTAAAATTTTTTTTACTGATATACAGCGGGACAAAAATATGGCAGGAGAAATTATTTTTGGTATAATAAGTGCGACTTACAGCCTTGCCAACGATTCCCTGAAGCCCAACAGGTCCTCTCTCACCCCTGTCACCCTGGAGGAGAACAGCAGAGACAGTCAATAAGTGAAAATAATGTATTAAATTATTATTCAACAAATAAACAAACAAATAAGTATGATATAATAAAATGTTAGACTATCAAGGAAGCAGGTTAAAAAAAAACTGATGGCACCTTAGGTCCAGGAACTCCAGCCATACCAGCTTCTCCTGGTGGCCCTGGCTCCCCCTATATAAATAACCAGGCAAGTCAGTAGATAATACATTAGAAATAATACCTGAGAACTATAAATAGAAAATGACTCAATGACAAACAAGAATTCATACCTGAGGACCTGGAGCACCAGCCATTCCTACCAAACCCCTAGGTCCAGGCTCACCCTACAGTTAAGATAAAACAGAATTGAGTTTTTGACTTTTTCTTAACAGGTATGTGAAGGTGCCTTTGTGCGGCTAAATTACTACACCTACTGAGAATTAACTGGCATAGTAGCCTCTCACCTTTGCACCCACGCCACCTTTGGTGCCAGGTCCTCCAGGCAAACCCTAAGAAGAAAAAAAAAATAAATGAAAAAAGGTCAGAGAAGTAAGACCTGAGGCACTCTGATGATCGCTCAGACAAGACGCAATCGCCCGAGAGACAGTGATAACTTGGGTTTCTCGAGACGGCTCCTCCATTACACTGGGTGCTCAGCTCAGTGATGGTGTGGATAATACCCAGCATGCTCCATTAATCCCAGTCACCAGGAATAAGAGTCACATTTGATGATGATGAATTGTTTGCAGAGAGAGAGAGAGAAAGCAATTTCAAGGTGGTATAAATTCGAAAGTAATCAGGCAACAGGGGTCAATCTGGATCAGTGTACAGAAACTATGCCTTCACTTTTGGTTAATTATTTCCTCCTTTTCCGCTGTTGTTATTGCTGTAAGTGGGGGAGGGAAACACAACGCGGAGTGACTTGGTGACTACGTGAGAAGAGTGAAAATATGTCTTAGGGCACACGTATCACATGGACTTGGAGTTGTATGCCAGAAAACATTGTGACGAGACTCAGTGACCACGCTTCTGCCGGTTTCAGGGTTTTGGGGTGATATAGGTCTAAATATGATATAGGTCTAAAAAGTGGAATCAATGTGATCTTAACAATAAAATGTAAACAAGTCATAGACATGGTCATCCTACCACTACACTGCCCCTAGTGGACACATCTGTGTTATGTGAAAGCAGCAAAGTACTGTACAGTAGCGAAGCCTTAAAAACCTTGCTAAGGATTAAACCAGCCTTTAGACTAGATACTCACTGCTGTCCCCTGATGTCCAGGTGGACCAGGTCTTCCATTCTGGCCGGCAGCACCCTAAGCAAAAAATCAATCATGTATTTGAAAATTATTCAGCTTGACTGAAAATTAGACATGTAGCATTATTGTGGGCCATACTTTTATTCCTGGAATGCCAGGGGTACCATCTTTGCCATCGATCCCTGGGAGACCCTGAATAATAAAGACAAATGTTGTTAGAGGAATGCATGAAATGCAGGAATAATAATAATAATAATAATAATAATAATAATAATAAATATTTTACTCACATTCCCTCCCTTCTTTCCCGCTCCTCCCTGTAGTCCTCCGATGCCTTGGTCACCCTACAGAATACAATACACCCTGTTAATTCTAATGAAAAGGAGATCTAGGGTTACATTTTGGAGAATCCTAATTAACACTACTCACCGTAACACCTTTCTCTCCAATATCTCCAGGAGGACCTCGTGGTCCCTCTTTACCCTATATAAGACAGGAAAGAGATTTTTTTACGCTTTACTTGATTTTCATAATTGAAAAGAAATCTAAATCGAGTATAGCAGCATTTATAAACTTACAGGGATTCCAGGAAGTCCAATGGGTCCAGCAATACCTTTGTAGCCTTGAGGGCCCTAAGAGACATTATGAATAAAGTGATTTGGAAAAGCTTGAGGTTAAATGCAACTTGAATTGATGATGTTCTGGAAATTGGTGTGTGTATTAATGTGTGCATTTTTAAAAGCAATATCATTGGACATATTATTACTGAAATAGTGGCGTACTGTATTATAGCTGGCTTGGTTTGCTAAAAAAACAAAAATGCTTGCAGAGGTATTTATATATATGACTAGAATGTAACACATTAATACATTGTGTTTTAATTCATGTGCTTTTTACACATATGTACATTTGTCACTTGAACTGTAAGTCATGTGGTTTTATTGTTCACATTTGTTTTTTGTTTTATAAGAATATTCCATAATTTTATTTAAATGTGTATAGGGTATGTTTTCTCATCTAGATCAGGTGTTTTAATAAAAGATTATTTTTTAAATATTTGTTTGAAATTTTGACATAAATTTACATAAGTAACAATTTTCTAATGTAGATCATGTGGTTTAATTTCATTAAACTTTTCTCACACAATTTATTATTTTGATTCAGATTTGTTCCTTATGCACATTATGCAGTTTTGTTTTTTCATGCCATTTTCTCACAGTTTTTTTTTTTTTGTGGTTGTTGTTGTTGCTTTTTACACATATTTTCCAGGTGTGTTAAAATATTTTCAACTATTTCCTACTTTTTTTTTTTGCCTTTTTTGCACTTTTTTCAATGTACAGTACAGTACAGTGCAAAAGTTCTGAACCACCTTTTGTTTATTTTTTATATTTTGCTTTCAAAGAGCCAGACTGTCTTGTATTTTTAATGTAGTCTTGAGGAATAGTTCTCCAGGCTTCCTGAAATACTTTTCTGGCTCTCATTCTTGGCAAGTTTTCAGTTAAGTTCCTGTGTGTGATCAGTTTCAGAAGAATATATATATTTTTTGTTAAGCCACCAAGTGACCTATGACTCATTCAAACATATAAAATCTAATTTTATATAAAATCTAACTTAAGGCATGAACCAATGAGAAACAGGCTCAGATGATGACAGATGATCAGGCTGGTGATTAGTATACCGGTGATGCTGAATGCTGAGCGGTTGGAACAGACGAGAGGGGAAATGAGGTTGCTGCTGAGGTTGTTAAATAAACCAGTAGGTTTTAAACTGTATCTTTAGGCAGCCTGTCGCAGTAAAACCTTTGTTTGTTTCTTTAATTTAAGCTATATATTCATTCATTCATTCATTCATTCATTCATTCATCTTCTATACCGCTTAATCCTGTGTTCAGGGTCGCGGGGGACCTGGAGCCTATCCCAGGAGACTTCGGGCACTAGGCGGGGTACACCCTGGACAGGGTGCCAATCCATCGCAGGGCACACACACATACAGTACACACACTCACACACCCAATCACACACTACGGGCAATTGAGGAACGCCAATTAGCCTAACCTGCATATCTTTGGACTGTGGGAGGAAACCGGAGTACCCGGAGGAAACCCACCAAGCACGGGGAGAACATGCAAACTCCATGCGCACAGAGACGGGAATCGAGCCTGGCCGGGGAATCGAACCCAGACCCTGGAGGTGCAAGGCGACAGTGCTTTAAGCTATATATTTAAATTTTATTTAAAAAGACAAAATACAGGTCGGCTCAAGACTTTTGCAATGTGAATTTTGGACAGTAATTATTAAATTACTATTAAATAATAATAAAAAAGAAAAACACTTTCTTATTCAGAAACAGTCTTATTGTTCACATATAATTCCCCTATATTATTAGTCAGTTTACTGAATGTACATTTTCCTATGTAGGTCATGTGGGTTCATTTTTCACATTATAATTTATTGGTCATTTTTATTCCATGTTCTATATATGAATTCTGGGTTTATTTTTACATATGACATGGTTCATTTGTTTTTGGATGTTACATTTTTCTCACAAGTAATTTATTTTCACATATTGTTTTAACACAGTTTTATCTCTGTTATAGATTAATTGAAAAAAATCTCCTATATATAAAGTATGAACTTTTTCTGTAACTGTGCTTGGTGCTCAGCCTCCTTTTCAGTGTATCACGCATTCAGTTTTTTCATTTATTTTAGCAGCAGTTGTAGGTGTTATATGACGTACTGTTTCTCCTTTGCGCCCAATCATTCCTGGATAGCCTCTGAGCCCCTGTGGACCCTGCAATATAAAGACAGAAATGCTAGCACAATGCCTCTATACTTCAAAAGCAATGTAAAAGTTGAACATTTTCATAAGACAATAGAACATAAATGAATGCATTACTGGAGGGCCTGGTATTCCTTGCTCACCAGAGATCCCAACATCTCCCTTTGTGCCCTATGAAACAGAAAGGCAGAGTCAGAAAATTAATCTCTTCTTGTATATTTAACGTTTGTGCTTGTTAGTAAAGCAACAGGCGAACAAAATGTTTCTGGCATGAAATGAAGAAGATGATCACTGTTTGATTGTAAAAAGACTGCTCATTTTTCACTCGGAAGAAGAAGAAGAGGCTTGTTTTACATTTCATTTAAAATTGCGCTACAATGCTCCAGCAAATCTGACTCCAATGATTTTAATCTCTATTGATTTCCTTATTAGTCGTTACTTTGCTGTGACTCCGAAAACAAATTGCTAATCTCATTCTGGTTAGACAACACACAAAACAAAGCAAGGTGAACATCTAAGGCTGGATATTTTAATTTCTAGGCAGGTCTCAGATATCACTATGCGATGAACTATAAAAGTAAAACCTGCAAGTCCCTTGAGGCGGTCCTGCTGTCTGTGGGGTGCTCATTAAATACGATTAATACGGTGTAGCTCTTCTTCCCTCCTGTAGTACCTGACATCCTCCCATGCCTTTTCCACTGAGCCAGTCTTGACTGCTCACACACCAAACAGATTAATGCTGCTGGTGTGCCTCTGAGGGCTTCATTACGCCTAATCCACTGGATGAATGAGTGGGTGTACTGCTCAGCAATTTGTTAGACTGCTTGTTTGTATGTTTGCAATGCAATCCATATATTATCTACGTAGGAACTCTTAGAATTTGCTTACATGGTGATGTAATTGTTTTTTTTTTCTCATTTATTTTAAATATTTAGCATTAACAGCAAGGTGTCTAATGTAATTGATTCTGCTACTGTACATCCCTATGATGCAATAAATCCAACAGACAGCATTACATTAAATTTAACCGAATTATCAATCTCATTTTAGCACCAGTTTGTTCCATGTAGTCCCAGCTGGAATAACTTGTTTCTGTGCAAAAAAAAAAGAATATACAGAAACATTTCTGTCCTACAATTAGAAGGTATTGCTGTACAATGTGATAATGAATGGTGTCTTGGAGATAGTGAAAATCATCTGACAGAAAGTTTAAAATAAAGAAAATAATTTTTCTTCCTCCAATGTAGCTGAGATGGATAATTTTTTGCCAAGACCTGGCAACCCTGCATATCGAGAAAATACTTTTAAATTCCGTTCGGGTGCATCTGTCAACACATATCTCTGTTAAGAGATTTGTTTTTCGCTTTCATTGCATCATCAAGCAATGATTACACTGTTTGTCTCTTCCTGCTTGACTGCCAATTCAATCAACCCTCGGAGTCTGTCAGAAGAAACGTAATTACCGATAACATGAATTTAGCAAAACATTCTGCATGACAAAACCTGCACACATGACATTTATAAAAGACATTATATTACATTAAATAGGTTGTTAGTCATTTAATATTGTCACATGTATAAATGTGAAGCACCCTTCGCACGGTGGAATTTTGACATTTTGACATTTTCCTTCATGTGAAAGTGAACCACAAGTAAAGTTACACTCGAAAAAGTGGACATGGGGGTAAATGGATATAATGATCCCATTCAGACCGAGGTGCAGGAGGATCGCAGACATTTTAACAGCAGATATGTGACTACAAACTGAATTTATTAGGCTTATGCTCATGTTGCGGTAGCTATCCAACAACATAACCCAAGCATTTATATTTACAGCATTTGGCAGGAGCAACTTTTTTAAATCTCATTATACATATGAGCAATTAAGGGCCTCGCTCAAGGGCCCAACAGTCCCAACTTGGTGGTGCTGGAGTTTGAACCTGGGACCTTCCGTATTGTAAGAAAATTACCTTTTTTTGACTTTTTGCATTTACTGCTGATTTTGATACATTGGTTACTTACCAAATGTGATTTTTGTACTAATTCCTTATTGTTACAAGTGTATTTATGATTTATACAATACAGGTATTTATACATGTGTATTTACGATATATATATATATATATATATATATATATATATATATATATATATATTTATTTATTTATTTTTTTATTTTTATTTTTTTTGTCCCTCTGGCACTCTAAAATTTTAGAAACTAACCTTGTAGTATTAGGTCCCTTACCATTCAACCAAATCATTTAATATTTGTGCCCTATAGCAATTTGGAAGCTATTTTTGCCTAGTACATGCAAACACATATATACTGTAAATTCATGTTTAACACACTTTAAAATCTTGCAACCCACCTAGTTTTTTTTCTAATTCTTGTTTAAACACTCACATTCCTATTATTCTGCTAGTAAAATACATATAAGACTTTTTAAAAATCCATACCAGCTTTCCGATGTCTCCTGGTGCCCCCAGTATACCAACGCGACCTTTGTGACCCTGGAAGAAAAAAGAAAAAAAAAAATCAGTGAACTACTGTAATAAAGTCTCACCATCTATATTGTCATAATATAGACTTTAAAATGTCAAGCAAGCTCATTTACCTTCATGCCATGCAGACCTTGAGGGCCTTTAGGCCCAGGAGGACAGTTAGTGGGGCACTGCATGAAAAAAGAAAAACAACACAGGTAAGTTTACCGTTAATTCTAAAAACATTCTATGTTTATACGATCTATCTATCTATCTATCTATCTATCTATCTATCTATCTATCTATCTATCTATCTATCTATCTATCTATCTATCTATCTATCTATCTATCTATCATCATTTGTACAAATTACATCAAATTCATGAGTGTGCTAATGAGCATAGGAATTAGAAGGGATGTTTTTTAATTGGGAAGCTAGAAGCAGCAAGAAAGTTCAGGAAAGTTATTTTATTTAATCAGTCTCATGAACTCTTATATCCAAATGTTTAAGACACAATCCAAACTGTTTTCATTTCATTATTGTTTAACCAAGAATTTTAAGCTGGGGTCCTTGCTTATCATAAAAAATCCATGAGATTGCCGCCTCTTTCTGGTGACACATTCTATAAGTAACAGCGGCAAATCATGGGCATCTGTGAGCTCATGTATGTGGAAGAGGGCAGATAGCACTTTCATACAAATGCGTTACAGTTCGGAAAGTATGTCTCTCACCCATTCTGCAAAGGTGTTTATCACAACTGAGTCCTGGATTAGAACATGCATTTTCCATGGTGACTTGAAAGTAATGTTTCTTTTATTAAATCATGCAAATACTACATATTGAAAACTATCATGTTCGCAAGTGCCAGAGACAAAAACTTGTAAAAAAAAAAAAAAAAAAAAACTTTTTAAAGTTGTTTGTTCCTCTTTCAGCACTTTGCAGTGGTTAATATCTAACAAGTTTAAAACTGCCAGAGATTGAGGTCTAAGGCACAGCCTGTCTCCTAGCTTTTTATGCTGCCTTTTCATCCATTCCCAGGAAGATCAAGGCCTTTTCACAGGTCCACCAAGAAAGCTGCACTTAAGGACTCGCCTTACTCTCACTGGTCGTTACACCTTAACGTCTCTCCCTAATCTCTCTCTATTGCTGTTTCTTCTTAACAGCTCAACTTCTCCTCTCTCTAACGACTCTCCCTCCTACTCTCACCTTCTCCATTGTTCATGTAACAGGCCTTTTCAGACAGGGAAGGACCCTTTGTCCTTGGAGGACTCACTGAGGAACTTTCCAACAGAGTGAAGATGAACAAGAGCTATTAAGAAAGAAGACAGCTGACACGACTCAACTCTCAGATAACTTTTATTATTATTATTATTATTATTATTATTATTATTATTATTATAAAGCATGTGCTAGCTCTACTTTCTTATATCCCACAATGCTCCTATCCACAAAACGACTCCAAACAGGCGTATCTGCTATGAGATAACAGCCAGATAGTTATTTTACTCAGTCACAATCTCAAACCTCTTGTGGCGTCTGTGCCATTGTATTAATGCGCATTAATGAGCCTTTTTCTGTCATCCTGTCTAGATTTATCTTTGACCTTTTGGGCTGTGCTGCATTAGCCTGATATTCCTGGCCTGACATTCCTTGCCACTTGTTCTAACTATCATTGTGCAAAATAAATCTTTTGTGATACAGCCACTGAAATATCAGTGTAATATCTACAAGTGACAAAAAACATTTATTTCTCCTGTAAGATGCATTGGCCAAACCATTATTTCTACCTTATATTGACATCTATCTTAATAATAATAATTATAATATATATTAAAAAAAACGCTCAGCAGATAATTATAAATGATGTACAAATACATGATAATAGTAATAATAGTAATCTCACCTGAAAATCAGCACTGCCTTCTTCTAAACCCAAGAACTTCCCAGGTGGCCCCTGAGTATAATGAAGAGATAATAGAATTAAGCAAAAGGGATTCATGAATAACATCACTATATTATATTGGATGTTTACTTTAGAGATCAGTCCACAAAATGAATTCTTTTTGAGCAATAAATGTAAACACTATTCTATATGTACTTCATAAGTGTGTGATTTATTAGACAGCAATTGGCTGTTCTGCTTTATTGTAAGAGATAACAGGAATGAAAATAATGATTGAAACATTGAACGAAAGGTATAATTTTCTATCCATTTGTTAACAAATTGAAAATTGCAGTCATTGGTAAGTCTTTTAAGAGAACTAAAATACATCAAGATGTGCTGTTATTGGAAAATAATCAACTTCACGGCGGTAAATCCCTTCTGTACCTTGTTGGTTACGTTTGTTAAGTCTATGGCAGCACATTCTGTAACGATTCATTTCTAAAATACAATATACACTCCAGACAGCTTTGCTCAAACTGCTGTAAAACATTTTAATACATAATAATACATTTTTAAACACATAATAATAAATTGCTAATAATCATGACTTACAGGTTTTCCTGGAGGTCCTTGAAAACCTGGTGGTCCAGGAAGTCCCATATCTCCCTGGAAATGGAATAAAAAATACAAAAGGCATTAAGAAACAACCTGGTAGAGTAGTGGATGGAGCTAACTTAACCTTCCTTTTTCTATTCATTATTTCACAATGAATATACTGTTTATCATCAACCATTAAACCTGGACACATTTTTTTATGATGATGTACTTTTATACTGCCCAAGACGTACTCTTGCATGGTTGACAAATTAAAGGGAAAAAGAAGAAGAAGAAGAAGAAGACGAAGAAGAAATGTTTGTAGAAATATAACAAATGCGGGTGTTCCTGACAGCAGCACAGCATAATACATTTCACATGCTACAGTATCATGCTGGAGCCCAGTTGACCTTCAATTCGGATCAAGATGACAAGAGGATTCATTATTGAGACACAGATGCAGAAGTTTCAGTCGCAAAATCTTCTCAACTGTCTGTGCTTCGATAAGAACAGTGAATAAGGCACGATTTATGGAAAAGGCACCAGTTAATTGGGTTTCAGTGACATGTTGCTTATTCATTAGTGTGATATGTAAGCAAGACCGGTAGAGCAAGTCTACCTCATCGGGTGACTGAAAATATCGATGCAGGATGTGATCGAAGTGTACAAAGGCATTTAAGAATTCGGTGCAAAAAAAGAAATCTTTAGAACTGTTTGAAAAGGTGATGTGGTTGGAAAAGAGTGTGAATCAATACAATACAAGATATTCGATCTTATTATGAAACCTTCTAACTATTCTAATGGTCCCTTCCAAAATGACCATTCATAGGGGATGAGGGTTCACTGACTGGGTGTGAAACTGGCATGAATCATATGCTATGGCCTTTTCATGGTGTTTATGGGAATTTTTGGACAGATGTGTAATAGAGAGCACGGAAAACTACCATCATCTTAACACTATCCGAGGAAATATCTCTTGGAAAAATGGTCTTCATTCAATTCGGCCAGTCCAATTAAGTGGAATCAGTGCAAAGGATCAATAAAGTTGTCCAGGAGGTTTATTGTGGCCCAACACCTTCCATGTTATGTTTGTTTTTACTTAAAATCAAGGCTAGTCTATAACTAGTCTAGTATGCTGATAGCATCACATTATAGTAAAAACAGACAAATCCATGCAATGAAGATGTTGTTATAGTCACAAGTGATGACATTAGTTGTGTGTGAGGTACATGAGTAGACCAACCTTGGGTCCAGTGAGTCCAATTTCCCCAGGAAGCCCGATCGGACCTGCTGGTCCCTGAAGACAGAAGAATGAACAGACATGATTAAAAAAAAAAAAAAAGATTCTCCTACACAGATATTTAGTAATTCATTCATTCATTCATTCATCTTCTTTACCGCTTTATCCTCTATTTAGGGTCGCGGGGACCTGGAGCCTATCTCAGGAGACTCAGGGCACGAGGCAGGGTACACCCTGGACAGCATGCCAATCCATCGCAGAGCACACACACACACACACCCACACACACACTCATTCACACACTATGGTCAATTTGGGAACGCTAATTAGCCTAATCTGCATGTCTTTGGACTGTGGGAGGAAACCGGAGTACCCGGAGGAAACCCACCAAGCACGGGGAGAACATGCAAACTCAATGCATGCAGAGACGGGAATCGAGCCTGGCCGGGAATCGAACCGGGACCCTGGAGGTGCAAGGCGACAGTGCTAACCACTACACCACCGTGCCGCCTATATTTAGTAATTGACACATTAATTTACATTTAAGCATCTGGCAGACACCTTTCTCCAGAGCGACTTCCGTCATTGGATAGATCCGTACACTTAGTTACTAGCTAAGGGGGTGGTGTTTAAAGATTGCCAGAGACTCAGCTGTATGGATATCTAGAGGAAGTTCAGAACAGAAAAGAGTCTAGATGTACGTCTAGATGTTCCTCAATCGTGGCGAAGTGGTTGGGATGATTAGAGCTGAGAGGTATGTGGGTTCTAGCCTGTTTTTAGCTTTGTAATTAGGTTTGAGTTCAAACACCAGGGAGCAGTTAAAGTGCACTAATGAAAGATTATTTAATTATTGTCCAGCTATACAGTACCCAAGTAGCAGCTGCAAATGGATTTTGGTTTAGTTGTTAGTGTAGGCTATAGATTATGTATCTATTAAATAATAATAATAATAAGAAGAAGAAGAAGAAGGTGAAGAAGAAGAAGAAGAAGAAGAAGAAGTGATTCCAGCATTGTGGCCAAAAATTTTATCCATTGAAGATTACAATAATTTTTTTATAGTAATTAGTACATACCGGAAGGCCAGGAAGCCCGGGTCCCTTCAGAAAAACAAATAAAGAAGCATGTAAAATGTACTGTAAAAATATCATATCACAGTATTTATATAAAAAATTTATAGAACAAAGGTCTATATTCAGTCTCTTCAGGGACACATCATAAGTTCCGTGAACTGAGCATGAGATTTTTAGTTAAATTTAAACCTGAGACTTTAGATTTAGACCTTAAGGTTAGCTTAGTTCCTCAATTATAAAAGCAGAAAATCAAGAAAATTATTCATTTTCATTCGGTTCATTTTCAAATAAGATTTGAAGCAAGATTTTATTAAAGAAGTATCTAATGGTAGATTAAGTTTAAGTGACAATTAAGTCTTAATTATGATAAGCATGCTAATTTTTATAGTCTATTTACTAGTATATAGATCTGTACTGCATTTGATGATATTGTGCCTACCAACATAAATTACCTTGGACATTTTGTCTCTGTAAAAGACTGTATCATGTTTTATCACTTTACAACAATCAGCCATAATATTTAAATGAAAAATAGTAAACCGGATATGGTGTAGGTTCCACGTGTTCCACCAGAACAGCTCTAGCCCCTTGGGGAATGACTCCACAAACCCTCTATATGGGGAATTTGGAGGCTGGATCAATAGCATTGAACTCTTTGCCTGGTAAACTATATATGGCAGGCTGTAATGCACTGTCTTCTGATACCTTTCTACTCTGCATTGACTTTTCTGTGGGATAGGGTTAGACAGGCTGGCTTTTGGGCCCCACTGATGATAATCCTGGTATATAATTTACTGGTATATAATTTACTGGTATATAATTGATCATCAATGTTGTTCAATTTGCCTGGTTGTGGTTTAAGTATTGTGTCTGATTGGTGTATTTAAACCTAATATTAATATTTTACTTACAGGTGGTCCTGTTGGACCGGTAGGCCCTGGTAGACCCTGCGGAAACAAAGAAAAGAGTTATAGTGGTGGAAATCATTTACGCAAGTATGAAATTAAATAAATAAATAAATAAATCATATACAAATAATGTCAACTCAAAGCTAATATGTTTTGAAGAATGTTCTACAGTAAAATGCAGTATGGATTTTATCACTAGCTACAGTAAAAATGTATTGTGTATAGTTTAAAAAAAAAGTCTATATAAATACATTTCTGCTGAAGAAATCTAGTGAATTTATTATAGACTTCATGGTTCCTGAGTGCAAAACATCTTCAAGATCTATTGTTCACTATTATGTACTATGATTTGAATTTCCAACAGAAAACCAAAATCTATTAGTAATATTTCAACTACATAAAACATAAACACAATTATTTGAGGCTAACTGTTGAACAGCCATAAGAACTGAAAGTAAACCAAAAGCCTTATTTATCTACTGCTGTCTTTAAGGACATCATGCATGGATTATGGATTTCTGCTTTTTGCAATTTAACTTTTAGTAGAGTGAATTTGAGCAAACTAAAATCCAGATTAAATGACATATTTACCATTGCTTATGTCTGCTTTATGGAATTTTACCAACCTTTGGTCCAGGCTTTCCAATGGGACCTCGTTCACCCTTTCCTCCAGTTAAACCCTAAAGAGAAAACATTTTCAATAAGCATCTCTCAAGGAATGATCTTTCCACAGTCATGTCAGAGTTAAGTCAGAATTTTAAGGTCAGTTTACAGCTTAAATAGTTTTTTTTTTTTTTTTTTTTTTTAAGGAGCCTACTGCCAAAACTGTAATAAGACTTTGTAGCTGACACATTTTGACAGTTTGTTTAGAGTTTAGGACGAACATTCGGACATTCCAGGGTGGATTATCTGAGCAAAGCCCTGTGACTCTGAGCATGTGACTGCGAAAGCTGAGGTCGGAAAGATTCTCTGAGCTTCATCGACTTGCACTTTGAATTTATGCCAAAACTATCCATAATGTACTATCATGAAAAAGATCAAATGTTTCGCACATAAAACACATTATGTTTTATTATTTTCAAAAAAGTCTGCATAAAGTGTATTAGCACTAAAACTCACACTTAGATAACATTTCAGCCACTGTGCAGCTATTATTTGGCCATGAATATAACTATGGATTCAAACATGACTATATAAATATACAATATGTACGAATGACCATAAACCAGTATCATACTACACTACATGGACCAAAGTATTTGGCTGAACCTGAAATGACATTGTTTCCATATACACATACTTCAATATGCAGTTATTCCCCCTTTTGCAGCTGTAACAGCTTCCACTCTTCTTGGAAGGCTGTCCACAAGATTTTGGAGTTTTTCTATGTCCATTCATTCTGTAGAACATTTATGATGTAGGATGAGAAGGCCTGGCTCACAATATCTGTTCCAATTCATCCCAAAAGGTGCTCGATGGGGTTGAGATCAGGGCTCCGTGTTAGGGCCAGTCAAGTTCTTCCACACCAAACTCATCAAACCATGTCTTTATAGTCCTTGCTTTGTGCACTGAGGCTAACGTCATGTTGGAATAGAAAAGGACCTTCACCAAACTGTTGCCCCAGACGGTTAAGTTATAATGGCCCTTCACTGTGGATAAGGAGCCCGGTTGATTAACACACCTGAATTCAATAATTATGTATATTTTTGCCAAATATTTTTGTCCATATAGTGTATTTCAAATTTCCTTACATCAGGTGTGTCTCCTCAACCTCATAACCCTAATCACATCTTAAACCTTAATCCAGTGCTGTTTCCTTTGTTTAAAAAGAAAAAATGATAAAGAAATGATGAAAATGGCATATGATGTCTAATCTGGCATTCCCAAAGTCACGGTTGAACTCACATCAATCCCATCATCCCCAGGAGAACCGCCTGGGCCCGGCTGGCCTGATTCTCCCTTCTGACCCTGCAAAGTGAATTACAGGGACAAATTAAATTTCTCACATGCAGAAATAGCCTACAGTCAGAAAAGGTTAGATTAAGGACATTCAACTCTGGAAGTAAAGTAACATCAATATTCCAACACAAAGAGCTTGTAAAAAGGAGGTTTCTGTATGAGTCTCAGGGACATTTCTTTTATAAAGTACTTACAGCAGGTCCAGGAGGCCCAGGAGGCCCTTTTTCACCCTGTAAAAAAAAAAAGAAAAAAGAAAAAGAATGAAAGAGATTTGAAGTAAGATATACTAGCTATATAACCTTCCTGCCTGGAAGCTCAGATAGAAAAAATATTATTGATTTATTTTTGAGACGAGTTGAAGCTATTACAATATCATAGACTACAGTACTAATAGAATTATATAACCTACCATAGACATAGAGACCATACATAGAGAGTTTATGGTTATTGGTTTCATGACATGAGAAACTAGCTGTATAACTACAGTGTTTATAATAAATCTAGTGTGTTATATCAATGGTACAGAAGGTCTCTGTAAGTATGTATATATGTATGTATGTATGTATGTATGTATGTATGTATGTATGTATGTATGTATGTATGTATGTACAAGGGCTGTTTAAGTCAAACCGGGACTTTTTGATTGTGCAGAATAACAGAACACAGCTATGAGAGTAAAAACTGCCAATATTTCTCTATATAAGCCCCTGCTATACTAACGCACTTAATCCCAGTGTTTCACTTGTACTTGGACACCATAAAGGTAGAAAGTTATCTCAGTATGCAGAAGTCACAATCAGACTGGGTTCGTCATGTCTGAAACGCTGGCCTCCCAGGAACTCCTTTAATGTCCCAAACATGTGGAAACGGCTTGCGGTGAGGGCAGAACTGAATGGGGGATGTGGCAATAACTCTCAGCTGAGTTTCTGTTTTGAAAGTGGTGTCAGTGAATATTATTGTGTAAACAGTTCCCACAGACAGAAGCATGTCTTCCGTATCTCTTGCTGAATATTTTGAACGACTGCAGTACTGGAATACTTTACCACGTTTACACCTACACCTACCTAGACTTCTGTGCTTATTACTTCTGCACTGGAAGTAGCACTACACACTGTTACAGGTTACTCTATACACTGTACATTATACCAGCCATTTCATGTGACTAATGACTCCTCCCACAAACAAGCCCCACCCTATAATAAATAGTCACCTTCCTTTCTTGATATTTTTGTCAGTCGCTAAAGAAACATTTCTTTATACAAATCAGTTTCTACAGGGGTGTTAACCATCCTGGACAAGGTTATGATCTGGGCCATGAAATGCATTGAAATCAGTAAGATTTATTTATAAAAGTGCTTATCCCTGATTTTCCACCAGAGGGAGACATAGAGACATAGAAAATTTGACATTTTATTTTTATGAAGCTACATATTTTGTATAAACTTTTCAAATAGAGTCTCAATTAGGGCCATTATATTTCCAGGTTGCATTAAAAAAGCTCAATATTAATATTAAATATTTATGCAAGTCATTGTAGGGTTAAAACATATTTAGATTTTTTTTTTAATAAATTGCCAATGGAGTGCACTTAAAAAATTATCTTCAGATAAATTTCAACAGATTTCAATCATTCAATCAATAAATTTCAATAAATTCATAAATAAATGTATTTATTTATCTTCAGATTTCAAATAATTTCATTAAATAATTTTTTAATTATTATGAATTAAATTATATATATATATATATATATATATATATATATATATATATATATATATATATATATATATATATAATTATTATTATTATTATTATTATTATTATTATTATTATTTTATTTTTATTTTTTTGCATGGCCATTAGACTAAATCTAAAAGGAATTTGACTCTCTTGCTTTAAACTATTTACAAATCAAAATACACATCATATTTTTTGTAGATCATAATATCATAATATAATATATGATAATATTATAATTACATGACACACAATCTAATCTAAAGTCACATTAACCATCTCAGAATGAAACCCTAATATTCTGTACCTTTAATCTTCCTCACAGTTTCTGTTTATCATGCCTAATACCTATTGACCTTAATCACTGTCTTCAGTCTTTAGTTTTCGGCAAATATGAAGCTTATACTTAATATGAAGATCCTACAGATATATACACACTACTCAAATACTGTACTGTAAGTGGAAGTAAATGTGATGTCCATATACCATATGAGGACAGTGAGAGCTCATGAGGCTCAACATCAGCATTAGATCCTTCTGAAGACCCACATGCCGATATCTCATTACAAATCTACTACCGCTCTGTCTCAGTGCTATTAAATTACCCCAGGGCCTCTGCTCAGGATGAGGGAGAATGTCTCTAGTGCTCTGCATTAACAGGACGCTTTTTGTGGACTTGTTTTCGTTTCAGGAGCCCTCTCTGGGTAAGACCGCGCAACTGCAAGGAGGACACGCAAACCTGACCATACAATGAGCGTCTTTGTACCGAATCAGACTTGTGGCACCAGCGAGAGATCATGATACTCACATCGATGCCGTCGGCTCCGGGGGTACCTGGAGGGCCGGGGGGACCCCGAGGACCCTGAGCTCCGGGTGGGCCACTCTGAAATGAAATGAGTAGAGATGTAAGTGGAAATATTCTCAAGCATGAATGCACTGTACTGTACAAGGTTAAGATTAGGATTATACCTTTGATAGTAGATCATAAAAATAAATAAAGTTGAGAATTTTTCTTTTTATTAATAACTGCTTTTTAAATTATAATGCAGTGACACAAATATGTCAAATATCTCTAAGATGAGAATATATATAAGAAACCATTTACAAATCATGATAATCAAATCTTCTTTAAATGCATTCAGATTCTGCAAAGCACCAGAACAATGTTTTGTTATTATTTATTGGAAATTTTTCATTGAGATATTTTTGATTCAGGTGATCAATGTAGAACAAGTAATAAAATCAGAAGTAAGTGCTGGGGTTTAAATACACACCGAGAGAGGAAAAATACTTTATGTCATCATCTTCTTGTATATATTTATATATATTTATTAAAATTTCTAACAGACCTTTATAAATATGTGTATTCTTGAACAAAAAAAACTGTTCATTTTCTAAACGTAGCACTGATGTGTCAGGAGCTTCTGAGTTCCCCTTCAGGTTGTGCTGTTTGTATAACGACCACTGCATGAAAAGTCTGAAAGGGGTCCTTGTACAGTGTGTGTGTGTGTGTGTGTGTGTGTGTGTGTGTGTGTGTGTGTGTGTGTGTGTGTGTGTGTGTGTGTGTTTTCCTCACTCAACCACTACATTCCATCTGAGTCCAGGCCACATTCTGATCATTGCTACTGATCTGTCTTACAAAATATCCTCCATGAACACTGTTTAAAATCCCAAAAGGTTCATCAGGACGATCATGAATTCCAAGTATAGCACAAATCTGTTGAGATTTTATTTGATAGTTAAACAGCATTGTCCAGTCTGTTTTCTCTTTACGACAGATCTGTCTATATTTTCCCCGAAATTCTATCTAGATCGAGCCTCTAAGGTGAATGAAGAGATGAAAGCAAGCCTTTTTGCACCTCTGAGCACGAAAACCATCCAGAGGCACTGAGAAGAAACGTGTTTTCACTTACCACTTGAGCCAGCGTCACACACAGCACCTGCAGGAGCACGGCAATTTGGAGGATGGTAAAGTCCCGAGCCATGATGAAGACTGGTCTCAGGATCCTCTCTCCTCCAGAGACACCAATCCGAAGGACTGCAGCACCTCTCCTCACCTCTCCTCTCCTCTCCTGGCTGCTCAGACCAGTACAGAAAAGTTCCGGGTGCAAAAAAAGATGTGTGTGTGTGTGAGTGTGTATATGTTTGTGTGGGGAAAGGATGTAACCCAAGTGTACAGCCAGCCCCTGAGACCTCAGAGGCCAACGCTATGAGAGGTGCACAAAGCTCAGGGCCCTCACACTCAGTCCAGGGGGCGGGGCTTCTGTCGGATTAGCATCCTCATGAATATTAAACAAGAAGGATGGATTTAGTGAAGCTGATTGAGTGAAACAGTTTGTCAAATTCCCAAAAACAGAGAAGGGGGGGGGGGTTAGGTTGTAATTTTGATGTATTCCATTTTGGATATGCAACTTGATGTATATATACAGAATATATAAATAATTGATATATTATTAAATAAATGATTACATAACTAGATAAGCACAGCTATCACGCTATTTGAAGAACTGTATCATCTGCTATATAGTGTAAAGTGATGGAGCGACTACTTTTTAAATATAAGAATAATAGTAATAAAGTTCTGGCCATCAATTAGCACCAGGCAGGTCACAAACAATCTCCAATATAGTTACCTGAATGGCTTTTGATACTAGAGATACTTCTATACAAAATGTATAGAAGTGTGTGTCTCAGTTGTTCTTGGTCTCCCCTAGCAGCTCCCAGCAAGGGGTCGCCACAGCGGACCATCCGGTCCGCACATACACGCTTCACACAGGTTTTACACTGGATGCCCTCCCTGATGCATTTTATCCTTGGGGCTTGGGACCGGCGCTGTGATGGATTGGCACCCCATCCAGGTTGTACCCTGCCCCATACCATACCCTAAGTCACCTGGGATAGGCTCCAGGCCCCCTGCGACCCCCTACACAGGAGGATAAAGTGGTATAGATGATGAGTGAGTAAGTCTTATAATTTAAAAAAGAATATTTTATTTTATTAATTTATCAGTAGGGTAGCTCAGTGGTTAATTCACTCTGGATAAGGATGGCTGTGAAATGTAAATTTTATTTTATTTATTAATTTAGTTGAAGGTATGTTTGTTTTTTTCTTTTCTATTTTTCTTTTTGTATTTATTTATTTTATTTTTACCTGTTTTTCTCATTGTGATTTTTTTATTTTATCTTACCTTTAATATTCTTCTATCTATCTCTCTATCTATCTAGAAATACATACATAAATTGTGGATTAATCGAGGTAAAAAAAAAATTATAATAAAAATGCCGAATTGCCCACCAGGTGGAGCCACTTCCCACATTTCAGACATAAACTGTTTAAGGGAGTTATTTAATTACTTTATTAACCGCCACACGTTATTGGCCGTGTCCTGTATAATGACTGATCTGTGTCGGTATTAATTTGTATATAATTAACCCTAAAAAAAGAAGAAAAACACTGCAGGATGCTTGAAGTGTGTGTAATGACGTGAAGGGCGGCTCTCGAGCACAGTGACGGCGGAAGCAGGATACCGGTACCAGCGTGAAATAGGCGTTTATTTCTCTCCCTATCCGTTTTCAGACAAATGCTTCCTTGTGTGTTAGGATTGGATAGTACTGTTTGTGTTCCGCGGTACGTTTGGCTGGATAACTGTCAATTATATTGAAGGCGTATTTTATAAGCCAGTCTTAACGCTGGAGGCGGGATTTAGTTGGAATACGGGTAGAGGAGGAGGAGAAGAACGCTGAAGTAAGTGAGCGAGTGGTCGGCGCGTTTGGAAACTGAGGAGTAAATATACATTTGATCAAAAAAGAGAGAGAAAGCGAAAACGAAGGTGTTTATTTGTAAATTTGTCAAATTAAAATTTATTTTGAGAGTTGAGAAGCTAGGCGGTTAACAACAGCTAAGCCTCCTCGCGCGCTTAGCCGGTGGCGTTTAAATCTGAAAGATAACGTATATAACGTCCGGTTTAGCTCGCTTATCGCCGCGTTCGCGTTTCCTCCACACGATATTTCTCTGAAAACAGTCTGTTTTTTATGTTTAATATTTAAGTCAGAAGGCGCCGTGAAGAGAAGAATAAAAGGTGTGTAAAGGTGCAGAAATGACGGGGAAGGCGGTGAAGGATGTTGACCGTTATCAGACGCTGCTCTCATCACTGCTCGCGCGAGAGGAAAACAAGTTCTGCGCGGACTGTCGAGCTAAAGGTGAATCTGCCTCACATCACACATTCTCTCTCTCTCTCTCTCTCTCACACACACACACACACACACCCTCTCTCTCCACTCAGCGTCAAGTTCACACACTTACAGTCTGCTCTAATCACATAATCAGATTTAGGCCTTTTGGTGGTGAACTTGGGAGACTAGAGAACCACAGAGTGGTGCCTTCAAGATAAACAGCTTGGGTTTTTACCTCAGATAATCACAAAAATGTATCATTATTTCAGATTTTTAATGTTTAAACATTTATTTTTATTAAACTATTAAGTAAACATGATTTTTCTTCAGATAAATGTGTTAAAAACGAAATATTTGATTTGTATTTAATATGCTATTAAAAATACCAAGCTTAGTCACGTGACGGGGACCTTTTTTTTTTTTTTTTTTTAACGATACTAAGAGCTTTTTTGTTTTAATCACTGTAGGTTGAAAGGTTGGTGTTATCATATGATTTTATGATTTAATGCACATGGCATAAATTCGAGTCCAACGCGGAAGTGCCAAAACGTTCAGTTCCTCGAATAGCCACTAGGCCCGAAAAGTGAGTCAAAATAAATGTGTTAAAATTAAAATCAAAACTGATTTGTAAGTAATATGCCGTTTTGTTTTATACCATACTTTAGTCACTTGACTGGGGCTCGCTGTAATATTTGAGTAAGAAACGTGCCTGATACTGAGATGGAAAAACAGATTCTGAAAACAGAGACATTAAACCCTTTCTTTTTACACCCTTTCTTTTTAAACATTGCATAAATTCGTGTCCAGCGTGGAAGTACTGAGACGTGTAGTTCCTCGAATGTTCATGTTAAAAAGGCTAACTTTTCAACAGAAACAAACACGATTGCAGCCTAGTCCAAAAAAAAACCAAACAGAAAACCCCTGAAGTCAAACTATATTATGAACACCTGCTTAATATTTCATAGGTGCATTCCCCCCCCCCCCACCATCTCTTTGCCACCATAACAGTGATGCACTGTGTGTTCTGACACATTTCTATGACAACCAACATTAACCTTTTCATCGATTTGATCAATACTAGTGCTTCTATTGGATTGGACAGCATGGATCAGTTCTGTGTTTAGACATTGTAGACTTCTTATCCTTATTTTAGGATAACCAGTTGCAAGTCTTGCCTACGCAGGTGTGCAGATCCTGACGCCTGTGTGCTACATTATCTGTGAATGGAGTGTGCAGTCAACTTGCTGCCGCTCCTCACACTCCTGACACAGCTCTTACTTCTGCCATATTCATTGCTGAGTGAGGTGCAACATTCCACTTAAAAAACAAACAAACAGATGATGCTGCCTGCTGTTGTTTTCAGTGAGGAACGGCAGTACAGTATATGACGGAAGTTGATGATGCTGTCTAACTGTGCAAACACTAGCAGTGCCACTGCCAATTTATATATTTATGAATGTATGTATAAAGTATACACGTACACATACTGTTCCTACATCTCATGGGCTCTATTTAACTGAAAGTCAATTATTTTGGACCATTTGCAAAGCACACCCTATGGTTTTTGATGTACTCCTTCTAGGGAATTTTTATGATTGCCAGCAAACTGGGCCTGTGTGATCTCAAGACGTTGAGGATGCAAAATTGTGAAGGTCAGCCGTGATGGCTTAAACTTATGCTGAAAAGTGGCTCATAACATTGCGAAATGATGTTACATTGCCTGACAGTGTGATGCTCTGGGGGCTAAAATGTGGCTAATAACTTTCTATGCAATGTCATTTTGAGTGACATCACATTGAGTGACTTAAATGTGTGTGCCCGCTGTCTTTCTGATGCGCCTAGTGGGAAATGGCGCAAGGTGCTTGGGCACACTTACAGTATCGTTGTGTGCAACTAGATTTATAAAAAAAAAATTTTAAATACATACTGTCTATGGCAATTCATGTGGCAAGTCATACACATATTGAAACTAAAGTGTTTGTTTGCATCACCTTTATTTCATACTTATGTCTTGTCTTATGTTTCTCATATGTGTACAGAACAGTAGATTTGTATGTATATATTTATTATACATTTATATACAGACATTTATATGTCTGTGAAACTCAGCTTTTGATGCATATTTGGTTGCCTATGAGAGAATTTGTTCAGTATCAGGGCTTTTCAATCAATAAGAGTAAGTAATATAATCTTAAGTGTTATTTATGATTACCATTCAAGCATGTGAGCTGTAATTGCGCAAGTATTCATGACGCATCCAAATTAAATCTGTTCAGTAATACCATGAAATATTGGAGAGCTCAAGGGTGTGAATATTTACGCAAAGTACGATATGATTGTGTCTGCATTGTGGCTTTCCCCAGTCACATACCCACATCCTGTTGATTTACCATTGTGAAGCAGTGTTCTGCAACAGTTCTGTTGTTTCTCTTACAACCCAAAGCTTCGTTGTCAGTCTGATGTAATCTGCTCAGGGTGGACTGAGTAAAGTCCTCTGTTAAGGTGTGGGCAGAGTTGAGCCCTGCACCGTCTCAGCTCTAGAATAGCGCATGTACAACAGTAGCTGATGAGGCAGTGAGCACTTCTGTACACAGTGTTCCAGGCTGTACGTCCTTCAGAAATGCTACGTCGAGGACAGTTGTGCAGCCAGCTGCAGCAGGGGAAAAGCAGATTTGAAAAGTCTCAACTGTTTTAGTATTTATGTAGAGGAGAGAGATTTATTTGGGTTTAATACATGAGGAACGAAGGCATCTGGGTTCAGTTATCTGCCATGAACTACCAGAGTTATGTCAGTGATCATACACTAACTAACTCTCTAACTACTTAGAATATTCAAATCTTCATATATGTTTCAATATACATAAAGAATTACTGCAACATTTTTGGAATTCTATAAGTAGAAGTGCTCCTCTATGTACATTTTTAAAGGTTTTTTGATATCCAAGTAACCGTTTAAAGTAAGAGTGTGGGAGACGAATGCTTCATTTGCAAAATGCAAATGCTTCTTGTCCTGTTGATTTACCATTGTGAAGCAGCGTTCTGCAACATTTCTGTTTCTCTTACAACCAGTCTGCAGTCCTGAAGGAATTCTCTTCAGTTCCATTCAAGGCTCTTAACGTTCTGTTGTGCACCAGATTCAGTTGTTCCCAGCTGTAGTCCTGCACAGGCAGAGTAACACATTGTTTCCTTTTCTGAATCACCGTTCTGGGTTTGCCCCAAGCTTTACAGTTGTATTATTTCTCACACCTCTCTTCTGGCACTACAGCTTTTATTCACTCCTAACCTCATTAGCAAGACGTGTCATGTTGGTGTGTGTGAGCTGTGGGAAGCTGCAGAGATCACGGTGTCTGTCTCTTCTAGGCCAGACGTCTACACGAAAGCAAAACGTATACGTAAACTAAGAAGGAAATGATTCTTCTTGTTGGCCTCCTCTCCTGTCATTGCTTATTGGCAGTGATATTTTTACTTGTGAAACTTCTCTACTTTTTTTTTATTAATTTATTTGTTTATTAATTTTTTTTTTTTTTAATCAAACGAACTTTAGTTTAGGATTTAATCCGCCAGGGCCAAAAACGCAGAACCACATGCTGGTAATGAGTTGTATGTATTTGCTACCATAATTAGTACCTCATATCAGATTGCCCCAGATATTAAGGAGGCAAAGCAGAAGAAAGAAATACACACACACACACACACACACACACACACACACACACACACACACACACACACAGTTGTTTCCCCCACAGGTCTAAAAAAATACTTGCGGTGGTAAGTATATTTTTAGCCATTAGAACGGGCCGGCGTTTTATGTATAGGGCTTTATAGCATTAGCGTTATGTGTGTGTGTGTTGGCACAAGATTGTGCAGTACAGAGTACTTTTAACCAACTACAAACATGACTTAAAACAATAATTAAAAAAAAGAAACAACTCGATCACAGGCATAGAAATGCCTCAGATTCCTAAGATCACATTTTTGTTGTTGTTTTTGGTTGTTTATGTGACCAAATATTATTATTAATAATAATAATAATAATAATGTGCACATTTTAGTTCTGCATTTTTGTAATGTCATTCTCATATTCTGTGTTCAATGCAACTTGCGTGTTTTCTAATTAATGATTTCCTTTGTCCTACATGTCATCAGAAAGAAAAATTGGACATGATGTCTGAAGCCTCTCCGTTAACACACACCGTACTGTATATGCAACTTTTAAAACGGTCCAGTCCTGTGCTGCTGCACGGATTCGTGCTGCTTAAGATTTAAGAGTTAATCTCCCTGTGTTTTTGATGTGATGCCGTCAATACGGCCTCCTTGTACTTTTTACGGCAGCCGCCGTCCGCTGCATTTACTGGCTGTCAGTACATCACACTACCGTTCCTGTACATGTTTATTCTGATGCACAGTAATTTAAAAAGGATGCGCAAATGTTATTGGGTGGCGGTCAATATACTTGAGTGGCCTACTCAAGTATAATCTATATGTGGGAAATACTCCAAAGTATACAGTATGTGTAATGGCACATTCCTGCCTTTGGCCAAAACAAACCATTGACCAAAGGTCATAACAGTTCTCTGCCAAACAGAAAACTTGCTACGGCTAAGCAATAAGCACTAGTTCAGAGTTATCCAAATTCCAGCTGATTGTTGTTCTCCCATCACATAACTGTATGTAGGAAAAGTAGTAATAAGGTTCAAGGTTAACAGTGAATTGGTTGTTGACCCAGATCGTATTTCCAGCAATGCTTTGGCCTGGCGTCTCAAGGGAGACCAAATTGTTTTAAATATGTCACAGCTTACTGTACACCTTTGAGTAAGCAGAAGCATTGTGAATTGTGATTGAGCTTCAATGTATGTGAACACCTCCCCATCATCCATATGATGATGATGATATTATTATTGAACTTTCCATTCAAGCTCTAGTCATCTTATAAAACCCATCACTCTTCTGAGATGGGATTCCACTAGATTTTGGTGAGTGGTTGTGGGAATTTGTGTTCATTCAGCTTCAAGTGCATTAGTGAGCTCAGGCAACAATGTTGATTGAGGAGGATGGGGGTCAATGAACTTGGGGGTCTGACTGGGTCAGAGTTCCACTTCATCCTGAGGGTGTTAAATGGGATCGGGCTCTATGCTTCCACCATAACCTAGACATCATATCTTCATGGAGCTTGCTTCGTGCACAGGGGCATGTTGAGTTGGAACAGATTTGGGCCTCTAGGTTTCAGTGAAAGGAAGTTGTATGACATACTGTAGCATTACACAGACGTTAGTTTGAAGATGACTTGCATAAGGGTATGGTCAAGTGTGCACAAGTGTTTAGTCATATAGCCCATGTCGACATGCGAGACGTTGCTTGCTACATTTTAGTTTTGTTTTTCTGCTGCTTGCACTTCCTCTTTCACAGCTCCTCAGCTGTGTGCGGTTCTTCGAAAAATGGAAGTGAAACAATGATTAGGAAAAAAACAAACAAACGGAAGGAAGTGGTTTTACTGTTAACATTTTCTGCTAGATACAAGTAGCTCAATTGCATTATTCTGTTTTTATGGAGACCCCAATCTACAGCTGAGGTAAACCTTCAGGATTAGGAGTGGACACGTCAAGACTAACGAGAATTACCAGTGTATGGACATGGGGCTTCTCATTCACTGACTAGTATTTGCAGTCATTTTGCAGATTAATCAGAATGCTATTTTTAATTACCTTGATTAACCCCCTAAAAAAAATTAATTACTGGTCATGCATATTTTACAGGGTATTTAACAAGCCTTTCAAGCTGGAAGCCATGAATAAGTGATTATTTGGATTAACCTTTAATACTGCTTGCTATAAAAAGACTTTGTTAATTGAGTTAAGGTTCTATACCAGGGAGGGTTTATTTATGGAATCAAGCACGTTGATATTTAAATCCCAGACCTATCTCTGAAATGTATGTGGCATACAGTTAAGTTACATGAGGGTTAGGAAAACATCGTGGGGCTTCAATAAAACAGGCGATGTTTAAGTTATGCTCAATTCTGAAATTAGACTTCAAACAGTCAGCTAGAATCAAACATGAGTTTAAATACAAGATATCTTGCAGAAGGATAGATTTTGAGCTGTAAATCTGCTCAAAACACCAACCAAATGCTCTTTGAGACCAGTAGTGAATGTGTGATTTAAGGAAATATCGAACAGATTAGAGACTGGTCAGATTAATCGACTTGGTGTGTAAGAATATTGCATCAAAATTAACCTGACATTAGCAGTATTTATTCATTTAACAGCTCAGAATAACGAATTATTTATGCAATGTCACATAAGCAGTAGTACAGTTCTACTGAATATAATATAAGGGGTGTTCAAATCAAACTGGCACCTGGGAAGTAATTTCTAGATATTCGATATAAAATCGATTGACATTTACAGAACACTTCGATTTGATGAGACTCTTAGCTGCATTCAAACATTTAAACAGTGCAAAAGTTTTAAGGACCGTACATTCGTGAGTGCCTGATTCTTAAAGATCAATACAGACACTACAGATTTTTTGCTTTTTATGCTTTTACCAAAAAACAATGTAAGCAACTTTATTTTTTATTTATTTTTTTACTGGTCAAATGGTTCTAGAAGCTTACACCAATTTTGGTAGCAATACAAAAAGAAATATTAATAGTTAGCATTTTAGCTTATTATTGTTTGAAGTCAGTAAAATGCTAAAACAAAAAGGCCATTTTAGCAGTTTTTATTGGTCAGTTACAAGTTCTATACAGTTCAGAAGTGGCTTCTTTGGCACACACATTTTCTTTATTATATGTTTAACATAAAAAAAAAAATAATAATAATCAGTACCAATACAGTGTTTTGGAAGTAACCATGTTGTTCAGATTTTTCTCATCAGAATAAATATAATCCTTCTGCAAATGTTTGCCTTACATGGGGGTAACATAAGGAGACGTGAATTCCCACTAGTCCGTACCCTTATCCACTGTGAGGAAGGGGTCCTGACTTGCTCAGCATTTAGTAATGCATCTAACCAGTCATGGATGCGACTGAATTCTTGTGCACGTGTAACTTTTTCTGTGTAAATATTTATCTAATTTTGGACTAAACTTACTTTTAACTCTGAATGCGGCCTGAAATGGATTAGTAAGCTTTCACCTTCAAAGGGGTAAGAGTTTGCCAATGGAATTTTTATTTATTTATTAATTTTTTTGTGAAGCGCTAAAATGAAGAATACCTGGTGCAAGTCTAATTCCAAGTACATGCTGATTAAAAAATAGACGAGTTTCTATCTGATTTGAATATATGTTGCGGTTTTTAAAATGGAGCAGATTTGTCTTTTATTTTATTTATTTATTTTATTGAATACCGTTAATTGTCCACAAGTTGTTTTTTTTCACAGTACGTTTTGATGAATTATGTAGATAAAACAAAATATAATTAATTTAATTATGAATTATATCTACATAATTCATAACCTACTGTGAATAAAAAAAAAACCTGTGAAACATGTGGACACGTGTTAAACTTTTTGACTTGAAATTGCACTCAGATGTTACTGTTGTATTGTGATTATCATGGAGTTGCAGTCGTTTCGCTCTGTTGTGCTTAGCTTGATTGTAAATAGGCAGCCTGTGTTTACATAATTTAGATGTTTGCTTCCCTTTATTATTTATGCTTTTCATGCTGAATTAAGTATTGAAGGCTTTATGCTTTGGGAGATGCATGACGGTCTCATCTTCTGTACTTGGTATATTTCTCGCTTCATGAAACCATATGGCAGTAAATGTAAAGGCAAAGCAGAATAAATGTCTATTTTATTAAAAGTTTAATTACTGTTTTATTTTAGAAAAGTCTTTATCAAAGTTTGTACTAGGGCTGCACGATATATCGAAAAAATATCGTTATCGCGATAATGGCATGCGCGATAACCATATCGCAAAGAGTTGTGATAAATACTTTATTTGCCAAGCATTTGTGTGTCCAAATTTGACCAATCAGATGGGCCCTTACTATGTTTATACCCACTTATCTCATTTTATATATATATATATATATATATATATATATATATATATATAAAAAATCTTTATACTTCATTCTGTCGCGAACTAACCCCGGATGATCAGAAGACTTAGCGATTAGCCGTTAGCCTTTTGTAGCTTTGTAGCGTGGACGGTAAACCCAAACGCGGAAGCAAGCGAGTAGGCAGGATAACCACACGAATTAGTCTAAGGACTCTCACAGAAGGGGAGCAAGGGAAAAACACACATTTAACCCGCGTCCTATAAACACACACTCGAATCAGAAAGTAAACAATCTGAACCTACATGCGTGAACTCAGTGACTAAGCTCTATGCGGTGGTTTTGTTTACTCCTCTTATACTTCCGGGTTCGCTCCCGCATTACTTCCGGGTCCTAGTGCCGGTCGCGGAGCGAGTGTGTGTGAGACAAATAGTATTTTTTTAAATTTAATTTTTGTTTAATAATATTTATTTTTATTAAAAAAAAAAAAAAAAAAACAGGCAAGCCAAAGAGAATATTTTGTTTAAAAGATGCTCTTGTTTTAAGACACTATTGAGTGTACGGTTACACGTAAATAAAAAATAATATTTGAAAGTAATTCATATTGTGTTGGCAGGTTTATAGTAACAGCAAACCAGAAATCAAAATATCTGCTGAGGGTTTTAAGTCATTCATAGAGTTTTGAAGTCTAAATATTTGCAACTTCCTTGACATATAGTTTCTTTTTAGCCTGAATTAGATTTAATTACATCAGATGAATATCTATTACCTGTTTATTTTAGTATGATCATTACATATAAATAAAAAAAAAAAGCCAATAATAATAAATGCATTTCTCTAGGGAAATGTTATATCGCAAGAAATATCGTTATTGCAATATTCAACAATATCGCATATTTTGCTAATATCGTGCAGCCCTTGTTTGTACTAAAAACAGGGTGTTTTTTTTTTTTTTTTTTTTTTTTTATATAAAGTTATGTACATCGATTTTCAATCTTATTACTGTTCCTGTTGCCGTCTAAGAGCAGAGCATGCTGGGAAGTGTTAGGCGCACACACCCATTCGTTTAACTGGAACTGTGTGCCTCTTGGGAACATGCACTCTTGGATCATGTGTGTCTATTTTCTCTGCACTTGTGTGAGTGAGTCACTTGGTAAGAGGACTAAACACTATTGTGTGACTAAGCAGTGTGTGTGTGTTTTGGTGTGGGAGTGTGTCTGTGTCGATCTCTGTTTGTTCAGTACACATTCTCTTTACAAATCAAAGCAGGTGAAGGATAAAAGTCCATGTTTGCTTCTTTTCGTTCCCTCGTTTTCACTCGTTTTACATCTTATAGTACTTTGCAAAAGTGATGAAACAAAAATTAATAAAACCGTCAGTATTTGGTGCTTTCAAGAACCTTTTTGCAGGTTTATAAGGAAATTAGCTAGTACTGTAAGTTTTACTGAACAATCCTGCAAAACCCCCAGAGTTCTTGTGAGAATTGCTACACTTGCTTTGTTGCCTTCAAAACCAAGCAACTTTTTTTTTTTTTTTAAATATGTCTTTATCTTCTCCCATGATCTTATTTAATCCTGCAAGTTTGTATCATCTTTGGGGTGAATTAGCAGTAATCAGTTATGTATGAAACTTTCTTTTTGGGGCTTTCGAGTGCCACACAGACAATGAATCTCCAATTGTGGCGGCAATATAACCTTGTATTTTTATTTATTAATTATTATTATTTTTTATGGATCATAAATAAACCTGTTTAAGTTTGTGTTGATAAAAACTCAGTGTTATTGGGTAAAAGAAATCACAAGAAGTTAGTTTAACTTGTATGATTTGCCAGACCCTACAGTCGTCTGATTTTCCTTAGCTGTGGATGACGCATGTACGTAGCACATCATAGAGAAATGTACTGTAATCAACACTCTGGCTGATCATGCCACTAATTAGGCATCTGGTCCCTTCGACTGCACTACTGATGTAAAAGCCAATGTTGTGGTAATAAGTGAAAAAAAATTGTATTTGGTGTCTGTAGTACTGCACTACTATCCATTATTGTTGATTAGTCCTGGGTTGTGCTTCTGCCAATATCTACCGGACTTCACATGGGAGTAAAACTGAGGCGCACATGTACGGTCACGCATCTCTTTTCTGGCAGAGTGATCCTTCACAAGAAATGCACATTGCCCCAAGTTTCCATGCCACTTACTTCAAGACAGTTTTCTTTGTTAATGCCTCGGAATCTGATTACTTTATAGTAATACAATCGTCTATCAGTGCATAGTATATTAGTAATCACTGATGGAGTCTACCTGTCTCGATGGCTACTAACGACTTTAATTTTGGACGACTTTAAAGCCAGAAAACGTGTTTATGGGTTTAAGAGCTGTTCACACAGCAGATGACCGATCTCTCTCTCTCTCTCTCTCTCTCTCTCTCTCTCTCTCTCTCTCTCTCTCTTTTTGAGTTTCTCACTCAGCACAGAGAAATCTGGCTGAGAAATCTTGCATCTCTGGCATGGTTACTATAGCAACAACAATGCTACTGCTAGCACTTTTGTAATACGTTTCTTATCACATATTGTTGTTTAAAAACATAAAAGTGCAATTTCAGCATGACGTTAACGTAACTTGAGAATGTTTCAGCATGACGAGCGCGTCAGATTCTCAATGTCAGTCACACATGTAGTGGTTTCTCAGATAGTATTTTATTCATAGCATAGGAAACCAACATCTTTTCTACAAATTAACAGGAAACGCTGCAGTTGCTAGAGAGTGAGATTGGACAAGGCCAAGCCTATCCCTAGCCTCAAATCCACGAACATCCATTAATGCTAATAATGCTTTGTTTGATATAGCTTTCCACTGAGTCTTAATTGTTTTCCAATTGCCAGTGTAATCTGAGAGCTTGAGTGACTTCCTTTTTTATTGTCAGATATTTTGCCAAATGTATCCATTATACTGTAGTTTCAGGCATTTAAGAGCTATAGAGTAAATAAAAAAATAACAAAAACTTGTCATTATTGGACTGCCTTAAACATTTCCTCGAGGTGGTATTAGCATTTGAAAAAGCTTTGTTGTTGACACATGCCCAAACTCGAGCTTTAAATCTCAACCAATTACCCTTAGCAACTTCATCTTAGTTACTAAAGCAACTTTCAACAAGCTTCCGTTGTGCAATTTTGTAAAACACCTGAGGCACAATAGCAGTGTATTGTTTTCAGCTTGCGTTCCCAACTTGCTTGTTACCAACAAAGAGAAATGTTGCCACAGCAGTCCTTTGTGACTTGATGACGTCACCCATCATGAGGCAGTGTACTCTGGTGCAGTATGCTCTTCACATGAGTAACTAGTAACACAGTGCTGCCATCTAATGGCTTCTTTTTAAAAGCTGATGTGCTCTAGTGTTCTTCGAAGCCTTTTTTGTGTTCTGTCTTTTTTTTGTGTGTGTAGCTTAGAAAAGGACAGTTACATAATTTGTTTCAGGAGGGTAGAAAGGAATAAGAGAGGTTTATTATTATTATTATTATTCCCACAAGCACATGGCGTTCAATGTAAGCTTTAAGAATCCAGATAGGTTCGTCACCAACCTGCAGACTAGTATATTGTGAGGGCCTATGAAGTTAGCCAGCTATATGGAATGAATCAGTCTCTCACTCTGCTTTACCATTTCTGATTCTACACAATAAAGCTGAAAACCTGGCTCATTTACCCTAATGGGGAAAATATGACCGCAATATTAATTAGGGGTGCGAATGACCAGGGAACTTCTAATATCACATTGCCAATTCGATTTGTATTGCACATATTCTGCACAGCAACACAATTTTATAAATATCTCCCGGCGTTTGTTGCAATTCTAAACTAACTTGCCAAATGATTTGCTCTCAACACCCAGGGTGATCATTTAATATTATTTTTTTCTTATGACCTTTGTGCATCAATTAAGATTTCCGTAAGAAGCTAAACTAATTATTCATCAGTCTCCTGTAGGTCTCACTAAAAGGAGTTTTAAGGTGTCTATGAATCATTAAAGCTAATTCAAGTCTGTTATGTTTTCATTGCCTAATTAGTTCACATTGTGCTGCTTTACATATTTTGTTACATGAACTTGACATCTTATGAGTATAATATCAGACCACATTGATGTGCACAGTCTAATTGCTATTGCAGTTAATCAGATTTCTTTGATTTCCAAGATACTGATGAGCACTGGAAAATGAATCATGTTTAAGTGTGTGCCCCTCTCCATGACCTTCAGCCACGAACACATTAATAAGTAATTATTTTAGTAAGAAGAAAATGTGCTCAGGCTTTCATCACTATATACAAGTGTATTATATGACTGGGGACCACTGAGTGAGTGTTTTTTCATCATGTTATCTCTGTTTCTTTCTCGTCCTCCCCCTCACACACACCCCTTCTCAGGTCCCAGATGGGCATCTTGGAATCTAGGAATCTTCATCTGTATCCGCTGTGCAGGAATCCATCGAAATCTTGGCGTTCACATATCCCGGGTCAAATCTGTTAACCTGGATCAGTGGACGCAGGAGCAAATCCTGGTCTGTATGCACTGTGTACTAGATTTGCATTATTTTAAGAGTTTACTCATACTTTGTCATACATCACATGGCTCTATTAGTTGCTTTAAGTTTAGCTTGGTGATGTGTGTCAATAATTTTGTCTCTAATCAGTGTATGCAGGAGATGGGGAATGCCAAAGCACGGCGTCTCTACGAGGCCTTTTTACCCGAGTGCTTCCAGCGTCCAGAGACGGACCAGTATCCTTCTTTTAATAAGCTTTTAGCAGCAATTGTTTATAAACATTGCGGCACACTTTGGTGTTATACAGTACCGATTTTTTTCCTTAACCCTTCTGTTTAGATCAGCAGAAGTCTTCATCCGGGACAAGTATGAGAGAAAGAAATATATGGACAAGTGTATTGACATCCAAGCGTTCCGAGTAAGTCTGGATTTATCATTCATACAAAAAACAAAACAAAAAGAAAACATGTTTTCTTGCTTGTAGTCATATGAATTATTTAGATCTGTCTTTTGTCTTTTACAGAAAGAGAAGGGTGAGACAGTAACAAAAGAGCCACCTGTTGTTTTCGAGAAGATGAAGCTGGTAAGTCACGTTGTCTTTGCTGATATAAGCAGTGAATCACGTTTCAATACAGAAAGCATAATGGATGTTTTTTTTTCTTTTTCTTTTCTCTGCCCTACAGAAGAAGGAAGAGCCTCAGCAATACAAGAGTAGTCCAAAGAAGCAGTCTCATTCAGTAAATGATCTTTTAGGATTAGGTAACCTTCTGACGTTCTTAATTAACATAAACCGACAATGAACTCCGCATCAGTACAACATAAACATATGTATACATTTTTACAGATGCTCCTGTCACGTCGGCTTCTGTAGCCAATGGCAGTGCCAGTCCTGAGCAAGGTCAAGCACTGGATCTGTTCAGTTCCCTGCCGACAGCAACCTCACATTCAGCCAGAAGCACAGTAAGGAGATTTTTAGTCATATAGGTAGGGGTGGGTGGTATACCGGTATACACGGTTAGAAATTTGAAATTTGTCAACCGATAGACCAAAATCTCTATCGTCTTAATCGCGGTTGAGATCACGTGACGTTGCACGTTAAGTAACCGCGCAATAAACATTCACTTCTATGGGAAACCAAACGCATCTAAAGTGGGACGAAACCGTGGCACCCGATTGAGCCGGCGTGGGCAGACCAAGTATCCAGACCCGGTGGATCGCGCAGCGCGGACCAACTTGAGCAGCGCTGCTCGAATCACAAACCTGCGCGACGCTGATAGAAATAGACCGCGCCGACCATCAAATTACATTTTACCCTGCTGGGATGCGCACGTACAAACCAGACATGGCAAGACGGAAACAATATTAAACAGTCCTGACATTTTTAATAAATTGTTTTAAAATAAAAAACAATAGGTCGTGCAGGTTTGTGATTCGAGCAGCGCTGCTCAAGTTAATCTGTGCTGCGCGATCCACCGGGTTTGATCCGCGAATAAACCAGATCATGTCTGCGCTATTCAGATAGTCGCGCTGCGCTGTCCACTGGGCCGCGCAGATACAGGTCCTTCTCAAAAAATTAGCATATTGTGATGAAGTTCATTATTTTCTGTAATGTACTGATAAACATTAGACTTTCATATATTTTAGATTCTTTACACACAACTGAAGTAGTTCAAGCCTTTTATTGTTTTAATATTGATGATTGTGGCATACAGCTCATGAAAACCCAAAATTCCTATCTCAAAAAATTAGCATACCATGAAAAGGGTCTCTAAACGAGCTATTAACCTAATCATCTGAATCAACTAATTAACTCAACACATGCAAAAGATTCCTGAGGCTTTTACAAACTCCCAGCCTGGTTCATTACTCAAAACCGCAATCATGGGTAAGACTGCCGACCTGACTGCTGTCCAGAAGGCCATCATTGACACCCTCAAGCAAGAGGGTAAGACACAGAAAGAAATTTCTGAACGAATAGGCTGTTTCCAGAGTGCTGTATCAAGGCACCTCAGTGGGAAGTCTCTGGGAAGGAAAAAGTGTGGCAGAAAACGCTGCACGACGAGAAGAGGTGACCGGGCCCTGAGGAAGATTGTGGAGAAGGACCGATTCCAGACCTTGGGGGACCTGCGGAAGCAGTGGACTGAGTCTGGAGTAGAAACATCCAGAGCCACCGTGTACAGGCGTGTGTAGGAAATGGGCTACAGGTTGCAAATTTTGCATGTCATTCGGAAATCAAGGTGCCAGAGTCTGGAGGAAGACTGGGGAGAGGGAAATGCCAAAATGCCTGAAGTCCAGTGTCAAGTACCCACAGTCAGTGATGGTCTGGGGTGCCATGTCAGCTGCTGGTGTTGGTCCACTGTGTTTTATCAAGGGCAGGGTCAATGCAGCTAGCTATCAGGAGATTTTGGAGCACTTCATGCTTCCATCTGCTGAAAAGCTTTATGGAGATGAAGATTTCATTTTTCAGCACGACCTGGCACCTGCTCACAGTGCCAAAACCACTGGTAAATGGTTTACTGACCATGGTATTACTGTGCTCAATTGGCCTGCCAACTCTCCTGACCTGAACCCCATAGAGAATCTGTGGGATATTGTGAAGAGAAAGTTGAGAGACACAAGAATCTGCAAAAGGATTCCCGACCAAGTATTGAGTGCATAACTGAACATAATTATTTGAAGGTTGACTTTTTTTTGTATTAAAAACACTTTTCTTTTATTGGTCGGATGAAATATGCAAATTTTTTGAGATAGGGATTTTGGGTTTTCATGAGCTGTATGCCACAATCAATATTAAAACAATAAAAGGCTTGAACTACTTCAGTTGTGTGTAATGAATCTAAAATACATGAAAGTCTAATGTTTATCAGTACATTACAGAAAATAATAAACTTGATCACAATATGCTAATTTTTTGAGAAGGACCTGTATTTGGTTCAATCGGGTACCACGGTTTCGTCCCACTTTTGATGTGTTTGGCTTCCCATAGGCTTCAAAACACTTCGACAATGGAAGAAGACGGTGCAGCAGCAGTGAGTTTGCTTACATGTGACAAAACCAACAACGAGGAGATTGTAAAGAAAAAAGGTGCCTCGTCTGTGGTGTGGAATTGGTTTGGGTATAAGAAAAGTGATACGAATGAGACAAACGTGATTTGCAAGGTACGCAAGTGCACTGTTTTAACAAGTGGTGAAAACACGTCAAATCTTTTCTATCATCTGAAATCCAAGCATCCAAACGAATATGGCCAAAGTAAAAAACATTCGGCAAACCTCAGCAATTCAGTTTATATAAAAATACATTATGTAAAACAGTTTCTTTGTGTTTGAATTTTTATTTATGCATTTTCAGATACAAATTGCTATATTGTGATCTATATCGTTATCGAGGTAGAAAATTGCTTCTACAGTGATAGAAGATTTTGGTTATATCGCCCACCCCTACATACAGGTCATATCAAGTCACTCAAAACACCCGTAGCATAATTAGTTTTTGGTGCAAAAGTTACATAGTAGAAGAGATTTCTCAGGATTTTAAGCTTATTAACAACAATGTTGTAATGTGCTATAAATTAGTTTTGGGTCCAAAGATAACTGCTTGCTTATTTTAAGTTAAGTATATACATTATGTATTGTTAGCTGTGTAAATTATGGGCATGTTTATGCTAATGTTAATTTTACATTTAGGCAATTGGCAGATGCTCTTATCCAGAGTGACTTACATTTTTTATTTATTTTTATTTTATCTCATTATACATCTGAGCAGTTAAGGGTTAAGGGCCTTGCTCAAGGGCCAACAGTGGCAACTTGGTGGTTGTGGGGTTTGAATCTGGGATCTTCCGAACTGTAGTCCAATGCCTCAACCACTGAGCTACACCTGGCCCCAATTTGACCATGAAAGATAAAATTGCGAGCAAAAGTGGAAACAAATCCCTTGTGCACACTAAAGTGTTTAATCTCCTGCTTTCACTGATTAGAACTTTAATTATTGATGTTTACTGTTTCCTGTAAAAAAGCTTTGAACTATTGGGGGGGAAATGTTGAGTGTTTAATGGAAAAAACTTTTTGTAACATGTGCACTCTCAAAGTCTGTGCACATTCAAGGAGGATTTATGCGCGTGTCCCCAAACTGCATCCTACCATATTTAAGGTCTATCACTATGTAGACATATTTAAAAGGGGGCACATATTTTAGCACAAATTCACAATCAGATGGGATTGCAGTCTGCATGAAGAAACAAAAGCTCGAAGACTTGTTTAAAATGGAGTATAATATGTAACCTTTAATTTGTTATATGCAGTTTGGGACATGAACCAAGTATTTGAGACTGGGCGTTATCAGTGGCTCTCATGTCCTAGAAACTTAGAGATACATATGGAAGAGCGAGAACACGAAGTTTTTGTAGAAGTTGTAGTTTGATGTGTATAATAGTTATTTATTTATTTATTTATTTTTGTTGTCTTATCCTAGCCTGTCTCCAGCTCTGTGCCCAGCTCTATGCCTAAAGGCCGGGCTGCAGCGTCAGTGCCGGAAAACCTGAGCCTCTTCCTGGACCCGCCTGCCAAAAACGAAGAAAGCAAGAAGATGTCCAAAGACTCCATCCTGTCACTGTACAGCAGCGTAACACCTCAGACCAACATGGCTGCTAATGGTACGGAAAGATGCAGAATTACAGTTAAACACTTTTACAGTCAAAAAAAACACACACACACTGTGTGTTTTATTCATGAAAACATTTTACTAGCTGTCCTCTTATCACTTTTTGAAAGCACTGCCTGTGATGCTTTTATAATTTGATACCCTGCTCAAGTTTCTATTAGAAAAGGTACAAAAAAAGAAATACTACATGGTATGGAGATTTCTACACCAAGATGCCAGTGATGCATAATTGTGATGTGTGTGTGTGTGTGTGTGTGTGTTTGTAGCTGGTATGTACATGGGGGCACCTCAAATGGGATACGCCCCTGCACCTAGCTACGCGCACTATCAAGCTTTGGCCGCACAGCAAGGAATGATTGGAGCCATGATGGCTCCTCAGGTGAACATGCTGGGACAGCCAGGTGTGATGGCAACAGCACGAGTGGCTACTCCTTCTCCTTACATGGCAGGAGTGCAGGGGGGCATGATGGGAGTCCAGGGGGGCATGATGGGAGGTGTCGGGGCATTGCCGCAGCAGCAGGCGTACACAATGCCGCAGAGTCAGCAGTTGCAGTGGAACATCACCCAGGTGAGAGCTATTTGCTAAAATCTGTGTGTATAATGGATGTACTGTAACTTGACGCTATTTCATAAGGCACCATAAAACATTATATGTAACAAAGACAGATGTTATTCAAGACCTAAGTAAAGGATGTTGTTTTGGAGCAGAAAAGGATATTGTGATGTGTTTGACCCTAATATTGATATCGTGTAATGATTAAATCATGATGTATTGTGCTGTCATAGGAAAAATAATTAAAACCACCCCCCCCCCCCCCCCCCCACTGACAGCATATCGTGACAAATAGGTAAAGTCTATTACTCACACCAGAGTTAATCATTAATCATTATAGCTTTGTTTATTAAACAAAATGAAAAAAAAAAAATTAAGTCAAACTTTTAATGACCCATAGTTGCTTGCAGGATGGTCTTTAGAGGGTTTTTTTTATATAATTTTTTATTTACATACTACACACTATTTAAAAAAAAAATCTCTTTAGTAGTTTCATTATTCATTATCTATGTATTCATTAGACCTACTATATTATGATAAGGAACTTATACAGTACATATGTTAAATGAACACTGATATAAAACCATTAGTTGATTTACAGCCCGGGCTCAGAATCAATAATTGTGGCATAAATAATTATACCGTCTTCAATGAATTAAGGGCAAGTGCCAGTAGTAGTTATTTAAAGGTCATATACTGTTTTTGTTTTGTTTGTTTTTAAAATTATTCTGTTTCACACCTTTCTCAAACACTGTGTCTATAGCTTTAAATGAACTGCCCCTGAGTGCCCACTGAGAAATGCATTTTCATAACCACAGTACACAGAGACCGGAAATATTCACACTCAGGACTTCCCATCCATTTTCAGCCAGTTCCAACCCACATTTCTGATGAAAGGAATAAAAAGCCAAAACAAACCATATGAGTAAAAGCCTTAATTCACAATGACGCTTTCAATATGTAGCGATGTAAAAGTTACAACTAATAGCTAAAGAACTCTGGATGTTGGACTTTTAGTGGTTAACTGGTAATGGCTTTCCTAGAGATAAAGATCTCTAGGTTAGCTTTTAGTGGTTAGCCACTAACTTCTAATTGCTATCAGAGATGGAAAAGGAAATATCGAAAGACTGCTAGGTGACCTGTTAACAATTTCACACTGTCTGCTGGCTGATGCTTATTTACTGTAGCACATAAAAGTGGTGTAGAGAAAATGATAGAGCTGAAACTGAGCATTGACCAGTGGGAAGGTCTCTTGGTATATGAGGTCACAATAGAGGAAACATCTTGATTAGCTGGTTTAATCTCTGGCCGTTACAACAATAGTAATGTTTTGTTTAGGGAACGTTTTTCTCTCAACATGATTAAAACGTGAATCTCACACAATACATCCTCTTTAACCGACAACGTTTTGCGTTTCAGATGGCGGGTATGAACTATTACGGGCAGAACCACATGACGGGATACGGACAGCCCATGGGCGGAGCCTCAGCTCCCAGCACTAATCAGACGCTTGGCTCTCATGTATGGAAATGAAAGTTTAAGTAAAAATAGGTTTCGGAGCATCGCAATAAACTGTAAGGGACTCTCGGGAGGCTTTTACGTACTCTTCATCTAACATTCCTTCAGCAGTGAAGAGGAAATGTTACAGAGGATCGACCTCAAGAGGAAGAGTTTCTACCTCCTGTGTTTTTCATAGCCATTATTTAATCCTGGGACCCGAAACGATGCGGTCCAGGAGTCCAGCATCTCTCTCTCTCTCTCTCTCTCTCTCTCTCTCTCTCTCTCCTCTCTTTCACAGCAGCTACAGCCCAAACACAGCAGCTCTCCCGAGCTACACCGTAAACACCCCCTCAGCGTCCTTTACTTCCTCAGACGTCTAGTAGTTATGACGTTTTTGTTTGCATGTAGGTTTCCAGCTGGTCTCGCGTGTTCTTTTTATCATGGGCGTCGTCGTCTTTTACGCTTTTCCTAAATGGTACGCACCTAATAAACCTGCATGCACTGATTGCGTAAAATGACAAAGACGTATTTGTAAAGCGTGTACCTTAAATAATGTGATGCTGCTGTTTTGGTTCAAGTGTTTCCTGTTTTTTTTTTTTTTTTTTTTTTAAACCCTTTTTCCTACCAAGCTGAAGTGGATGTTGAAGCCTGTATTAGACAGCTGGATTGTATTTTCCTTTCCCTTTTCTTTGTGTGTGCGTGTGCGCGTGAGATTTTAGGATACTGTGATGGAGGTGTAGTCCAGCTACTCTCCTTCTGTTCACTCAGGAGGGAAATGTAAGAGATGAGTGGGTTTTTTTTTTTATTTATTTATTTTTTTTTTATAAATCTATCAAAACTGAAAGAAATCATAGCCAAAGAATGCAGAAATATTAATTTAGATATATACGTTTGTCAAGGATTTCAATGCTTATGAGAACAGTGTTCTGGTGACAAGGTGTTGATTTAGTCTTGATTTAATCTTTAAATGTACATCATACCTGCATATGTACGTGATCAACTCAAGCACTCAGCGCCACATTTGATTGTATCGTATTGTATAAACAGAGCACTTTTTTTTTTTTTTTCTTTTTTCCTTTTTTTTCCTTCACTTTCCTTCACTGTACATAGGGTGCTCTCCAGCTAATGAGGGTCAGATTTAACATGCAGGGTTTTTAATCGTTTAAACTGTACCTCTCGGCTTCAGCCTGTACAGAGACCAAATGAATGTTTCTCGCTCACACCTTGTGCTTTAGATGCCGGTTGTTCTCTTGTTTTTGTTTTTAGGTCACTTCGAATAAAAGCTTTATTTCCACAGCCTTACCTTACATTGCTGTGAATCTCAGATATTAACCTTGGGCTCATTAGCACTCTCTTACACAACAGCTTGTTAGAGGAGACGTCATCTGTAGATGTACGTCTGTAACATGCTGTTTGCATACAAGTTAATACCAGTCTTGCAGGAACATGCATAAATGTAGTGAGGGATTATTTTTTTTTGGTTAGGTTTGGCAATATTAAGCTTCCACTGTGGTACACATAGCAAAAAAAAACTTCCAGATTTCATTGTAAGAGAATCTGTCACTTTCATGCAGTATCTCGGTTGTATTTGAGAATACCTGTCTCTGTGGCTGATGCTGTGTCATAGTGAACGCTTTGCTAAACTCTTTATTCATCTACAGTACCAGCCAAAAGTTTGGACACATCTTTTAATTCAATGTATCTCGTGTAGTGATTTTTTTTATTTTTTTCTAGAAAAATGCTCGAGATTTCTAAACAATGCACTACAAATTGGAAATGATCCACGTTTTGGCTGTAGAATTTGAATTAATAAACAAGCTTACGTGTCCCCTCATATAAAGTAAAACAAATACATGTATTAGGCTGAGCTGTGAGTCACAAATGCGCCGCCGTCTTCACTTCTTCATCAGGGGACCAAACAGTTGAAAGTCCGATGAAGCGAGATCAGGACTATAAAGAGGATGCTCAAAGGAAGTTCAAAGTGAAGATTTTGCAACGTGGGCAGAAGTGTATGTTCAATGTTGTCATCAACCGTGGACGCAGACAGGCATCGGGCTGCTTCCTGATGGCTAACGCTTGTGCAACATTCCTTGAACTCCTCTATTCATTTATACACATTTCTTCACAAGAAAACATGTCCTCCATAAGACAGTGCAGCCAACAGAAGGTTTTATGTAGTCGGAGTGCAAATAATTTTTGAGTCGCTCTTGTAATACTTATGGTTTTGGGTGATTTCGTAACAAGAAGTTAGTTATTTTGTAAAACATGAAGGTCAGCTGTTTTGGAATAGTTCTTGCAAGAACAGTATTGTCAAGTTCATTTTCAGAAACCATCAAACACCACGATGATGATAACTGTCTCTGATGATGACCTTATCAGGAAAGCAACAACAAAAAAGGTCATTTAGAGTCACTAGTTACCTCAGAAATCAGAGCCGTTATGAAGACTTTACTAGAGCATAAGTGTCATCTGTTCAAAAAGTGATTTGCATATTTTGGACAGCTTCAGCATTGTTTTACAGTGTAGAAAGAAATATGAGGAACGACCATGGGATTAGAAAGTGTGTCCAAACTTGCGACTGTAAAATGTTTCAGTTTCAACCTGTGATTTCAGGGTGAAGTTTTTCTTTAAGGAGCTGTTAAAATTACTAGAAGAATAATTACAGACTAAAATGATTCCATGAGCAGCAGCTACAAAATCTTTTTTTTTTTTTTTTTTTTCTGAACTGCATAGCATGTTCATCTGCCTTACCTGAAGTCGTGACTGAATCCTGAAACTGTTTGAGGAATTGTCCCGTGTACTTGTTTATCACAGGAAAGGAAACAAATCTTTTCTGTACGAAATCCATAAAGCAATACTGGATTATCAAGAAAAGATGGAGTACAATGATGTAATCGAAATCTAGCACTTATCAGCAGGATTGCAGTTGTATAGCGCATTGTTGTATAGAGTTGGAGAACATCGACACGCACAAGCCCAAGACACGCAACAAACCGCTTTTCTCATTTATCTGATATCATAATGTTTTTGTTTATGGCAAAGAAGTAATGGGGGTTTATACCATTTTTAAGTACTTTTGTTAAAGTTTTGAGAGCAGCGCATGTGACCCCATGGCAGTTCAGGTATGCAGCTTTTCATCTTTGGTGTTCTGGTGCTAATGTTTATTTGACTTGTGACTGGACCGATCATATCATCTCGGTACCAGAGCGAAGCAAAGGCGCTGCTGCGGTTCTTAAAGTGTAATCATGGAGGCTGAGCGTTACGAAACATGTACGTGTGTGTATAACTGAATGTTTAATGCTTAATCATGTCTGCTTCCTTTTGATATGTTTTAGGGTTTTCAAAATGTGTCTTACGAAGGCTGGATTGAATAATAACATAATAAAGAAATGTATTTTATCCTCATTACGTGTTTCATTTATGTTAGTTGTGATAAGCCATTCAGCGCCTTGTCATGCAAGCTTTTTACAATGAGAGTTTTTGAGAGACGTTTTATATAAATAAGATGCAATAATAAACAATGTACTGTAGAAGCTGTAAGTAAATAACTTCAACACTGACCAGGCAGTTAGTAAGGATGCTGTACATTACATTCTGGATAATGTAGGCTGACATTTTTTCACAAATTGTCTGATCATGCCCTCATAAACATAAAAACATCGAGCTTGTGTTTCCTTAGTTTTAATCAGATGCCCAGGAAACCATCTAGCCTTGTGGTTCTCAACAGTGCTCCGGTCCTGCACTGCTCTGTATATCTGATTGTGTTCGTCTCTGTACCAGAGGCACTACCTTGTTGGTGTGATTGCTGTGCTAAGAACAGTCCATCACTCAGATATCCCCTCGGTGGCGGTCCGTTTCCACTGATGGACAGAGTTTAGGGTGGTTGAGGGATTATACACGGCAGCAGATGGGCTACAGTGAGTAATTGGATTCCTTCAAAGTGCACCCATATGGCTAATTAGTGTAGCTAGAAGGTAGATACAGTTGTAATAAATTCTGTGGCAATTCTGTTTGTAAACACCTGCCTTCTACTTAAATTAAACGCAACTCGACTGCATGATTGTGCACGGGTTATTGAATCTTTTATATCATGTTAAACTAAACCAGACACTAACGCCTTATTGCATGAGATTAAACAAACGGTTTGTGAGAATACGCGTTTTACACAGTACGCGGTTATGAAAAAGTGGACATTTCAAGCACTAGATTAAAAAAAAAAAAATCATGCATTAGTAATGTAAGTAATATTTGAATTATTATATTTCAGTTTAATGTGTGAAATAGTTTAATATAACAGCACTTTATACTGTAGGAGTATAAAGAGAGGTCTTTAAGAACTGGTTTACAAGCAAAACGGATGGTTTCCATTTTTACCTTTGATGATGCTTTAGTGAAATGCTTTTCGATTCATTCATGAGCACGGGTTGAACAGAAACGTCCTAGGCTGAATCTCTAACAAGTGAATTAATTAACTGATTTTAATTATACACTTTACATTGTCTCTTTGTCTGATCCGGACATGCAGTAGCGTAATGCTTAATTCACTTTTTAGTAATTTTTAGATGTTCAGAAGGGTCTCCAGAGTGCACGTGTTAGTTTTTTCCACCTTTTCTCACTTATTTTGTTCAATGGTGAAGGTTTTGATTCGGTTAGATTCCCTCCCTAATGTGACCTCATATGTGAATATACCCTCCCCCAGCGTATTGCCTTAGCAGTAGCTCATTTACATGGACACAGAAACGGCACATTTGAAGGAGAAGCAAAATAAAGAGAGCTTGAGGCATGAAATGCATCATCTGAGGGGTATTTCAGCTGGAGCATTGACGCACATTTTAGAAAAGCTCAGCCATCTGTGTTAACTGGTTAAAGAAATGGTAAAATATGGGTCCTTGAAATATTTGTAAGTTGGTTTACAACTGTGAAGATAGAAAAGTCCAGTATGAGCCTAAACAAAGGTTCATCAGTTTTAAACCACTTCAACCTTTTCCCATTAGTAATTTAATCTCGTTTAACATAAGTATTGTTTATGTATGTATGGAAAAAGTAATAATGAGGTAAACTATGTTTATAATGATGATAAGATGCATTAAGCATTAACGTTTGTGACATTTCACTTTGATAAAATAAAAAAAAAACCGTGATCACCCATGCGCTAATTATTTGCTTCATATAAAATCTGGACAATGACATAAAAGGTGAAAGTAAAGTCCTTCATGTGAACGGATGAAGCTGATACATAAAAGTTGATCCACAGTTAAAAGTATAGGCCAGTCAAACCAAGTGTGGTTAGATTTGGATATAAAAGCCAGTTAGGGTTACAAAATCTTTTATTTGAACAATTGTCTGATGTCCACCAGATGGCAGTATAGATCCATAAGCAAGAAAAGTATACCTTTATATATTACTAATAATAATTATTTAAATATAGATGTTTATATTTAACTATTTTAAGTATTATTAATTTTTAAACAAATGTAAAATATAATCTTAAAATAAATTTTAAAAAAATAAATAAATATCCAGCTCTCTGTCAGTGCTTTGAATGCTCTAAAAATAGAATAGTCATATCTTAGTGTATCATTAATGATCATTGATTTAATGAATCATATACAGAGCTTAGGCGTGTAATTATTTGTTCACACTGTTAAAGGATCCCCCCAGTGTGAGAATATATGAAAAGTAGAATGATTGTTTATGTAAATTCATGCTTAAACAGCAAGATATCTTAATGACACAACTCTCATTTTTTCACTCAGTTGTTTTTTAAAAGGAGAAGATTTGGCTCTGTTTCAATTCCGGCTAATCGGCTTTAAAGGAGAAACACACACACATTGCTGTAATCTTAACCTCAGTACTAATTCTCACTGAGTAATTTACCGAGCACACACACACTGAAGTGTGCAAGAAAAAATAAAAGGTAAAACTGTCTTTTTAATATCTCATGTCAGGGAGCTGAAAGCTGTGTGTAATCCTGCATGCTATGTCCCTCGTCCCCAGGTCCTATTCAAGACCAATTAATCCTCTTAGGAAACAAGTTCCCCAGCTGATCCTGTGTGCTGCAGCTAGACCACATCAATACAAAGAATGTTGAACTTTATGTTAAACTTTGCATTCAATCATATGTGTATACTAATATTTCATACATTTATGATAATCAATCAAGTAAACCGAGTTAAATTAATGTAAAAACTCCTTTATACTAAGTTCCTACTATCTAGAATACATACTATTAAAGTTTGGGGTTTAAAGTTTAAAGTCATGATGGTTCCTGATGTTTATTTCTTTCTACATTGTAAAGTTTTGCTGAAGGCGTCCAAAAAATGCATGAATCTCCTTTGAACAGTTGATATTGAGATGTTTCTGCTACTTCTGCTCTGTAAAGACTTCATAACGCCTCTAATCTGAGGTGCTGTTAATTGGTCATTTTTCAGGCTGATAACTCTAAATGAACTTCTGGTCTGCAGCAGAGGTAGGTTTTGGTCTCGTCCTCCTGGGACGGCCTTCATGAGAGCCAGTTTCATTATGGTGCTTGACGGATTTTGCAAATGCACTTGACAATACTGTTCTTGCAAGAACTATTACAGAAAGGCCGACCTCTGTGTCTTAAAATAACAACTAACTGTTGTCTTTGTTGTTGTTACGTAATTACCTAATTCCATATGTGTTATTTTATAGTTTAGAAATCCCCAGTATTGTTGTAGAATGTAGAAAATAAATCACTAAACAAAAACAAAGAAATTTGCAAGTGATCTAAAACTTTTGAACGGTAGTGTATATGAGTGTTCAAGTCAAACCAGGACTTTTGATTATTGCAGAATAACAGAACAAAGTTATAAGAGTTAAAAACTCCCAAAACACCCTGTTACACTTTTAATTAATGCACCCATCCAATTGTTTCACTAGAAACACACAAAGCCTCCGTGTGACTAGAAGTGGGACGTCAGGATGAATAAGAATTGTCTTCTGAACATTGTCGTTTGTGTCACCTTTTGGACAGAAAATGCAACTACTACTACTTCTTTTTCTTTATGCCCTCATGAAATATTTCTATCCTAGTGGGCGTGGTCTCTTCCAAGATGACGCCGCCCTCAGCATCACGCAGAGGGGGGTATAAAATAATCATCTGCGTTGGTTGATTGTGCTTTTGAACACATCATTAAAACAACAATTTTGTGTTTCGAGACACTTTTCCAGAAGAATGGTGTTCATCTCTACAGTACAGTTCCAAAGACTGTAGGTGTGTTACCGAAACATTGTTGTTGTTTTCTTTTTCATCTGTCATTCATTTGTAAATAATCTTTAAAAAAAAAAGTTTAAGTATTACAGGATGCACTAGTCATCTCCGATTGAAGGAAATAAATGCACTTTATATTTATATTATTCCATTTAAAACGCTGCATTTGAACTTGTTCAGCAGTTGATAAAATCAATCTTGTTTACTAAGGAGGATGCAGCACAGTATACAGCAAAGCGCTTAAGCAGGCAACCTGGATACATTCAGACGTCTCATGAGGCAGCACGCCTGGCATCTCGGCCTTGGCATGACGGCAGGACTCCCTATTGTTTCCCATCCCTTTTCAAGGCGGGCTGCAACGATCGAGCAGAAAATCATCACGCGCTCTTTGTTTCAATCAGCCTTTTCAATGTGAGCAAATAAATGCATGGTAATGAAGCGTTATCACGGACGGTGCAGATGCGAGCGTGATGCCAGTCAGCCTCAGTCAGCTTTGACTGCGGGTGCCAGTTTGACTGTGCTCCAGCAGATCCTAATGCTCGTGGCTTCACTCCTTCCTCTCCTCCCTCCGTCCCTCCTGGTGCACTGGGAGAGATCAGCAGCGTTCCCTTTTATATTAGACGGGGAACAGGTAGGGAGAGGGCACCATTTATTTATTTTTATAGGTGACACGTTGTTTATCTATCTATTTCTTTATTTATTTTTTGCGCACTGAATGCCTGAGATACGGCTTTCATTTCATAGCCTTTAACAGGATGCCAGGCAGTCAAGCCATTCAGCCGCTTTCAGATTCATGATGAAGTGTTTCGGTGGTGAGAGTTCAGACAGTCTGACTTTCAGACCAGACAGGTGTTATATAAACAGAACTAATCATTCAATTATCACAAAGATTTAAAAAAAAAAAAAAAAAAAGAATTTGTGTAGACCGAAGGAATAATAAAAATGTTACATTTTCTGACACAAGGTTGGGCAACGCATGGGCATCAGCCGTTCTCCATTTTTCTTTTTGGATAGAAGCTGCGTATTTCAATCCATAAATGAAAAGTTTATTTAAAAAAAAAAAAAAAAGACACTGCTTTGTCTCGATTGATTCATTGTAGTATTTTTGTCTTGTTTTTGTCTTTAAATGCTAAAATTTTTATTTCTTCTGAGCAGAGAATTTCTTGACAGATGCCTTTAACAAATACAAAAAAAACATGACCCAATAATCAGCAGCACTGCTTAGTGGTAACACCATCAAATTTCACCTCCAGGGTTGCGGGTTCAGTTCCCTCTTCAGTTCTATGGGTGTATGTTGTCTATTGTCTATGGCTCACCGTTATGTTGCCCCAGGTCTCTATTGAATGTGTGAAAATGCTTTGATGTAGCAGACTTAGGAAATGAATTAGTGCTTATATGTCTTTTTTCAGGCGGCACTTGTGGTATTTCAGGTGGTGTAGTGGTTAGCACTGTCGCCTTGTACCTCCAGGGTCCGGGTTCGATTCCCGGCCAGGCTCGATTCCCGTCTCTGTGTGCATGGAGTTTGCATGTTCTCACCCTGCTTGGTGGGTTTCCTCCGTGTCCTCCTGTTTCCTCCCACAGTCCAAGGACATGCAGATTAGGTTAATTGGTTTTCCCAAATTGCCTGTAGTGTGTGAATGAGCACATTATGTCTTATACTGTATCATGATGTACCTCACCTTGTGCCCAAGGTCTCCTGGGATAGACTCCAGCCCCCATATACTGTATAAAGGAAAAGTGGTATAGAAGATGAATGAATGGATGATTATTGATCTTAACTTTAACTTTAGAAAAGTAACAAACTGTAATTATGGTAACCAAGTACAAATTACAAAATGCAGGGCACAAACACACTCTCATACACACATTCATAAAACATGGGTGATCTGTAAAAACCAATCAGCCTAGACTGATGTACCTGGAAAAAAAAAAAAAAAAAAAAAAAAAATATATATATATATATATATATATATATATATATATATATATATATATATATTTTTTTTTTTTTTTTTAGCATATAATAAGATGAAAATTGTAAATAAATAATGGAAAGAACTTACAAGGATATTAATTAATGCAGCTGAGTAACAATATACTAAAGATGAAGCAAAACCTAACTATAACCTCAGCAACTCATGTAATTGTATGCATGTATTTTTTAATACCCTTTGGGGACCAATCAAATGTCACCCCAGCAAGCTATAAAAACCCTCGCGTTCCACATTCACATGCACACCTCCAGCTCATTTGAGGAGGTTTTTTTGCATCTGCTTCTGCCTGGCTCTCACATGCTGCACCTGCAGTAGTGCAGAGCCGCTTTGTGCCCGCTGTCACATCCTTGCTAATTCCGTGATGAATCGGAGCAATTGTGGATTTTACGGCCATTGGAATGAGCTCGGTGCATGAGTCGGACGAGAGGGAGCCACCATACACTCATAAACAACACTTGCCGTGACAGATCAGCCAATTCACCCAAACGCAGCCGCACCATTACCGGCTCTTGTAAAACCACAGATGACCTTTAAATACGTGGCATGCCAGAGATATGGCTGCCATCCATGGAAAATGATTACAAATTCAGCATCCCTGCTTCATCTTGTGGCCTGCTGTCCACTTAACACAAAGCTGTGTTGTTTGGAAGACAGACGATGGGTTTTCCCAATACAGGAATCATATACTACATACAGTAGACACATTATACTGTGTATATATATATATATATATATATATATATATATATATATATATATATATATTGATGTTGGGTGAGGAGGCCTGGCTCGCAGTCTCCACTCTAATTCATCACAAAAGTGTTCTATCGGGTTGAGGTCAGGACTCAGGACTCTGTCAAGTTCTTCCACCAAACTCGCTCATCCATGTCTTTATGGACTTTGCTTTGTACACTGATGCACAGCCATGTTGGAACAAAATGCGCTTCTGGAGGAATGGTCAAAGATTCCCATGAAGACACTCCTAAACCTTGTGGAATGCCGTCACAGAAGAGTTTTTTTTGGATTTTTCCCAGATTTTCTCCATTTTTTTTTGTCGTGTCCAATCCCTCCCCATCAATAGGAGCTCCCACATTAAGCTACTACACCTCAGTCGGGAGGTGTAGTAGCTTAAGGACTATCACGTGTTTCCTCCGAACCATGTGACGTCACTGACTGCCATCACCGTTGGGAGCGGCGTAACACACTTGGAGGACAGTGCTATCCGCTCCTTTCGCTTGCGTGAGCTCACAAATGCCGCTGATTAGCTGTAGAGCCGTGATTAATGTGGGAGCACAAAGTACCTCTCAGCCCTCCCCTCTGAGAGAGCTCGGCCAATCAGCTCTCTCTAGACCTCCGGCTGCGAGAGGCTACAGCATCACCCGGGAATCAAACTCGTGATCTACAGATGATAAGGCGAGCACTTTACCACTGCACCTCTCAGATACCCCCTTCACAGAAGAGTTGAAGCTGTTATACTGTAGCTGCAAAGGGGCCAACATCATATTAAACCCAATGGGTTAAGAGTTGGATGTGACTCAAGTTCATATGCATGTGATGGCAGACAAACGAATACTTTTAGCAATATAGTGTACTGTATTTAATATTTATATTTACATTTACATTTAGGCATTTGGCAGACACTCTTATCCAGAGCGACTTACAAAAAGTGCTTTAAAGTTTACATCAATGGATACATACTTACACTGGGTTAACTAGGTTAATAACTAAGTGCTATTAGTCCAACACAACTGGGAAGAGGGATTTTTTTTTTTTTGGTGGTGGGAGGGGGGGAGGTTAGTCCAAGTACTGGAGAAACAGATGTGTCTTGAGTCGTCGTTTAAAGATAGTCAAAGTCTCTGCTGTACGGACATCTAGAGGAAGTTCGTTCCACCACCTAGGTGCCAGAACAGAAAAGAGCCTGGATGAATGTCGCCCTCGATCCCTGAGAGATGGTGGGATGAGGCGAGCAGTGCTGGAGGATCGGAGGGAACGTGGTGCAGTGCGTGGTGTGATTAGAGCAGAGAGGTAAGTGGGTGCTGGGCCATTTTTAGCTTTGTAGGCAAGCATCAGCGTTTTGAATTTGATGCGGGCAGCTACAGGAAGCCAGTGCAGGGAGCGGAGGAGTGGGGTGGTGTGGGAGGACTTGGGGAGGTTAAAAACGAGACGTGCTGCTGCATTCTGGATCAGTTGCAGAGGACGTATCATGGACAGAGGCAGACCTGCCAGGAGTGAGTTGCAGTAGTCCAGTCTTGAAATAACAAGGGACTGAACAAGCACCTGAGTAGCCTGTGAAGAAAGAAATGGGCGAATTCTTCTGATATTGTAAAGAAGAAATCTACAAGAGCGAGTAAGGTTAGCGATGTGTGGGGAAAATGACAGATGATTGTCCACGGTTACCCCAAGATTGCGGGCAGTGGCTGAAGGAGTGATTTGGTTGTTATCCAGGGATATCACAAGGTCTTGACCTGGGGATGAGTCACAAGGGATGAACAACAGTTCAGTTTTACTCAGATTGAGCTTTAGCTGAATGAGATGTCTGCCAGACATGCTGAGATCCGGGTGGAAACCAAGAGACTGGGTATAGAGGGAGAACAGAAGAGGACCAAGTACTGAGCCCTGTGGGACACCAGTAGAGAGTCTACGTGGGGCAGATGTAGATCCACTCCATGTTACCTCATATGACCTATCTTCTAGTTAAGAAGCAAACCATTGCCACGCTGTTCCACAAATTCCAAGGCTTGTATGAATATATAATAGAATCTTGTGGTTCACTGTGTCAAATGCAGCTGACAGGACCAGGAGGATGAGAACAGATGACAGTTTAGCAGATCTAGCAGCATGGAGCTTCTCAGTGACTGACAGAAGGGCAGTCTCTGTGGAATGTGCCACTTTGAATCCAGATTGGTTGGGATCATTAAGGTTGTTCTTACCAGTGGAGAAGAATCCAATATAGAAAACTAAAGCACATATGCTGGGCAATGAATCAATATAATGATTCATTAAAATTTTACCTTGATTATGACTAATGGACTTTTTTTTGCCCTGAAACTAACATGGTTTGAACTGTAAGTCTTTGCTCTACTATTAACGCTAGGATACTTTTTCTTTTTTTTTTCTCCTCCAGAGTCATATGACTACACACAGTAGTATGTTTTTGAGGACACACAGCACCCAAAGGATCCGCCCGCTAACATCCTGGTGCAAGACAGCACTGCACACTCCCAGAGACGGTGTGGAGCCATTGCCCAAAGAGACTCGAACTGCCCCGATCGCCCCAAAATCTATGTGGCAGGCTGTTATGCACTGAGGGTTCTGGTGCCTTTGTATTATGGCAAGTATCGACTTTTATCATCATGTTGTGCTAACTTGGCTTTTCTGCAGGTTTAATTGCAGGAAAAGCATTCTATAATTGACAATCAATGTTATTCAGTTCACCTGGTGGTGTTAGTGCTACTTTTAGTGGTTGATCGGTGTATATGACAAAGCAGTGAAGTCAGCTGTGCTCAGATCTTCCTCCTCATGTTCACCATAATGTGCATCATTAAACAGGAGTCTTTTTACACTCACACTTCACTCACTTTACAGCCGACCTTCTCACACCTTTATGATCGGCACTTTAAAGAAGTGGGAATTACTTTTTAACGTTTGATGCGCAGGATGCCAATATAGCAGTGCCGAGGATGAATCTGAATGCTGGATGTGATAAAAAACAATAAAGGTGAAAGGGGACGCGCTCGCAATCCTCCTTCCTCACCGCAGCTCCGTCCTCATATAGTGCTTTAGCCGATCCCGTGAAGTCAAACCCGAAGAGACACAGAAGCAGCACCTCTGTCTCTCTACATCAGCAAACTGGCAAATCACGCTGACAGAGCTGTGAATGAGCACGGTGAGCCAATTACGCACAGCTGGCCTGCATAGCCGCCTGAGACAGGAGAAAGCAGAGGAAGACTTATGGCAGCTTCGTCCGGAACTCTCTCGCTTTCTCTTTGGCTACAGTTTAGTCTCGATGCACATGCCCGCCTCGTTTAGGATAACAATATTAGTCCTGTGGGCTGTGTTTGACTAAAGGATGGGGACAGTTACTGTATAGCAACCCTGAATTCTAGATAACTGTCTAATTTGGACAAATAGTGGACACTTCTGTGGAACATGGGGATCTGCTAAATCATAGGAATGGTGTTATGTGGTTGTTAATTAATACCTTCTTTATTGGTGTGGCACACAATAGCAGTCCAAAAACAGCTTTTTTTATTTGAAATCCCGATAATAATTTCGAACCAGGAGTTTTTTTTAAAAAGTACTTTGTCCAGACAAACCATATGTGTGTATTTGTATATTATTGAATTTGCTGTAGACCGGTTAAGCAACCTGACTTTATGATAAAAAGATGTATCTCATAACCATTAGAATAGGGGGGAAAAGAGTCTTTTTCTACTCTTTGTTCCTTCAATTTGGTCACCACATACAGTACTGTAATTCCCACTCACCAGCTATCCCTTCCCAATTAAACATTAGAAATGAATAATGGGAGGTGAAGGCTCAGATGCCTTCTTTAAGAGACATGAAGCCAACATCATAGGGCGGGGAAAAGAACTTGCTGGCCTTTTCCACATATCATATCTCACAGAGACATACTTCTGTCTACTGTTGTTTTGATTGACAGGTGATGAGCTTTTTTTTCTTTCATTTTAGTAAGAATATAGTTGTAAGAAACCTAACTGTTGAGCTCATCTCAAATCTCAACCTTCTTATACACTTTACAAGTTACATACAAATAGTATGCATTAGTCGTTTGTTGAGGGTTGTGTTTCAGGAACCTATCCCAGGGGACTCGCGGCAGATTTTGGGACAGGATACACCCTGGACGGGTTTCACAAGCATGCACAACATCATAACATCCTCTAATCTAGTCTGCATGGACTGTGGGAAGAAACCCACCAAGCACAGGGAACTCCATGCACACAGACCCGAGGTGAAACCCGAACCATCGTCCCCGGAGGCGCAAGGCCTCAATGCCATCCACTACGTCACCATGCTGCAGCTGCTCCCATAGCGTTTTAATATTCTGATTCCATCTTGGTGCTATTTTCAAGCAAAATGGATAATGTTTAATAATCAGGAGGTAATCTGACTGATGTAAACCCACAGCTGTTGATTGCTACAATTCAACATTTTGGCAGAAGCGCATCTCCCCACAGTCTGAGACAAATCAACATCTAATCTCGCAGCCTGTCTACTGCACACTAAAATGCTTTGATCTGTACCCAATATAACCTCTTATCTTTTGCAGACAGACAAGTCATCAGAAGCGGACCAGATGTAAGGCTAGCACTAACAGCCAGAGCTGTATTACAAATAAACTATATCTTTCATAAAGCAAATGTGTTGCTGATCAGTACTGCAACGTTTGTGAGAGAATTTGCAAATCGAAACAGTAAAATGAAAGCAAACCTTATCTTCTAGAATGGTTTTAGTTCAGGTACAGAGTGCTTCAGATTAAAGTGAGTTGCCTCTTATAGGGGACCTATTATGTAAAGTGTACTTTTTAGTCATTTTTAGACATTCAGGTGGGTCTCCAGTCTGCACAAACTAAAGTCATGAGAAAAAACAATCCCTGTGTAAAGAAAAGTGCCTGAAATTTTAAGTTTTAAGATTAATTAATAAAAGAAGGTTTATTGCTTGGGATACCCGCCACACCTTACTGGCTGATGGACGAACGCACATGCATGATACCTAAAGCCCTCTGATTATTATCGATAAAGAGAGCATGTTTAAGCTTTTGGAAAGTGAACATATTTAAGCTTTTGCTCTGTGTCTTGTACAATAAACAAAACAGCCATTAACATGTAAGTCATAGAGAGAGACACAATGACAGAAAAATGATTTAATGTTATTAAACAAAAGGGGGCACGGTGGTGTAGTGGTTAGCACTGTCGCCTTGCACCGCCAGGGTCCAGGTTCGATTCCCGTCTCAGTGTGCATGGAGTTTGCATGTTCTCCCCGTGCTTGGTGGGTTTCCTCCGGGTACTCCGGTTTCCTCCCACAGTCCAAAGACATGTAGGATAGGTTAATTGACATTCCAAATTGCCCGTAGTGTGTGAATGAGTGTGTGTGTGTACCCTGCGATGGATTGGCACCCTGTCCAGGGTGTACCCTGCCTTGTGCCGTAAGTGTCCTGGGATAGGCTCCAGGCCCCCGCGACCCTGTATATAAGGATAAAGCGGTACAGAAAATGAATGAATGAATAAACAAAAGGGTTTCAGCAGACACAAGCTGTTTGGATGTATATTCATCTGGACACGGGGTATAGGAAATGTTACCACATAAGTAGTTAGGAAGGACAACAAGGAGTTGTTTTATGGGCAACTCACCCACCCATCGGTTTGTCCTTTTTCCTATTGTATTGGTCACGGCTTACAAAACAAAACAAATTATAAAAATAGAACGCTCTGATGCATTATTTAAGAGCTAGGTTTAGCAGTCAGAGAAAAGCCTGAAAACATTTAAATAATTAATTTACAACCACAGACACTGGAACAGCAGGTTTGGAAAAGGAGTGAAACAGAAAGAAAATCAAGCATGCCCAAATGCAGGATCTGAGTTATCCTGCTAAATATTTCAGCTGGACCATTAACAGATATATATTTTAGGGACATGTTTAAAATGGAGTATAATATGTGACCTTTAAGAGCTAAACCCTAACACATTTTCCTATTCAATTTGTATTCTAATGACTTGCTATTGTGGTCAGTGTTTCCCTCCAGCTCATGACCTTAAACTCATCATAAATATACCATTTGAATCTATTTAAATAATGAGCATCATCTTGATAAATTGTTTAATATGTTTTACTTTGGTTTCTAAGAAACAAAGCAGTACAACAAACATATCTCTCATATACATACTGTATTTAACCTTGTACATCAACAAATAACATCTCAAATGAGTTATCACCTCACTGCTAACAAATTAGCTCACCATCTTATTGTGCTCAGCTACCTTCTTACCTCATCTTAGCCTTTCCTTGTGACCTTTGCTTTGCTGATATCTTATAGATTCCTATTTGCAAATTGATCTTAGTAAGGTCACTGATCTTATTTCTTAAAAATGTGCATATCTTTGGTAACATCATACATTTGCATCCTATCCTGTGAATCTATTATCATTTTTAATTCATTGCTTTACTTTATCTTAGAGACTGTCATGAATCACCCATCTTGACGATCATCAGATCTGGTAATTGTCTTGTTTTGTTCATAGCTCTCCAGTTTTTCTCTTTGCTTCTTAGTACACTGAATTCTAGTTCTTTATTACATTCGGTTTTATTCTTATTGTGTATGCTTGTTCTTTACAAGCTTTTTCCAAAAAAAAAAAAAAAAAAAAACTCACCATATAAATAATCACACTATTGTTACACAATCACAACATTGTCTTGCTGGACAACTGTCATGTAATTTATGTTAAGTCCCTGAGTGCCTTTATAAGTGGCTACTATAGAAATGATTATGTATTAGAATGCATAGATTAACATGAACCTTACATCTCAAATGATTATCTTCCATAGCTTACTGTCTATAGTTATTGTGTTCCTTTTATTCCACTCAGCCACTTTTGTCTTTGATGTCTTGTCATTTTTGTGTCATTGTTCATACTTTAGGTTTTACATTCAAATGGTTGTGGTTCAAAATGATCACCATCAATATGAACTCTCCAAATGTGGTAGTCAGGTAAAAGCTTAGCAGAACATTGGCATCACTTCCAGTAAAACTTTAGCAATTTTAAAAGTTTTCCAACCAAAATGATTCATTCTGAGGTCAATGTTTGGTAAGGAATTATCTTACCAGATCAATGCAATAGTACCGTATGAACTGTACCAGACCAGTCATACAGTATATGGGCACAGCATCACAATAAAGATTCTCTTTTACTATTTTATAATGCATACTATACAATCTGTGTGAATCTACTTTCATTGCTCCAAATTAATTCCAGTTATCTCAACTCATTTTTTTAGTACAGACTAACAAGCCTGTAATGTCCCTGTGGGAGGCACTGTCACCTTGCACTTTCAGGTCCTGGGTTCGATGCCCGCGTTGAGTCTGTGTGCATGGAGTTTGCATGTTCTCATGTGCTTGGTGGGTTCCCTCCGTTTAAAAACATGCAGATTCGGCCAATTGGCATTCCCAAATTGCTTGTACTGTGTGCATGTGAATGTTGACTGGAGGTCCTACCACGGTCATACCAAATGGGAATAAATACAATGGGGTCACCATTGGTTTTCACGGTCCCTATTTGGACTACAAAGGTTCCTAGGTGGATGGATGATGGAATGTCCCTCTGATAGATGTCTGCTAGATTTTTTTTCACCCAGTATGTAAAGGTAAATTGATCAATCTGGCAACCCTGAACCATTTCTTTGTTACAGTGCCTGTAAAACTAGTGACAGTTGTTTAAAGAATATTGATTGGCAGCTGTTGGTCCATTAATATTTGATTGGCAATTCATTCAAGTGCTATGTAGCTATGTAGAGTACAACGCTAGCTAGTTTTTACTCAGTCCTTGTGGGAAATGTTGTACAATAAAGAACATAGCCTTCATTTTGACAAGACCACTTAAGAGACATTAATTTCAAGTGCTCATGTGAAGTGGTGTAAGTGAATGAGGGAAAATGTTTTCTTGTAATGCACAGATGGGAAAAGTTTCTATTAAGACATCTCTGTAGTAATCCATTACTTTGTAAGATATTCGTTCATTTACACTGTACGTACAGTAGCTTTCATGAATACCTGCCAGTAAAAACTCAATGCATTATAACGCCATTTAATTTCTCAAACACTTTAAGTGCTAACTTCAAGCAACAGTAGGTCATTTTTACAATATTTCTTTGCTGATTATGGCTGTGGTTTGCTTGTGCACTTAAAAAAATAGAATTGGTATATATTTAATTTTATTTGTGTAGCACTTTAAACAATGGACACAGTTAAAAAGTAGCTTTACAGAAATAAGGAATTTGAGTATAAATTACATTACACATTTTTAGCTTCATGAGTTTTGTTTAATTAGAAAGCCATAGGTAAAGGTGACAAGATAAAACTCCCTGAGACGACATGAGGAAGAAACCTTGAGAAGAAATAGACTCAAAAGTGAAACACATTAATAATTTCCCGCTTTGTTCTATAGTAAAAGATTGAAAGTGCAATTGTGTAACAGGAAATGCATTCATGTTAATAATCCAAGTATGATCGTGCCTACAGACGTTAAGAACATTCTAATGATTTACTTTCAGTGGTTCCTTTGCATACAAATTTAATCCGTTTGGAGGCGAGTTTGTAAGGTGACATTGTGTCCTACGAAACGCATTTTCTCATATAAAATAATGTAAATGCAGGTCATCCGTTTCAGTTACCCAAAAATATAACCAATGTTACCGATTTCCAACATTATGTCATGGTTGACCCCTAGAGGGCGCCCTGTGCCCAAAGAGTTTTGGACTTCGTTTCCCAGAATGCACCTCGGTCAGGTGATGGTGGTACAGTACTCACCTGAACCGAGGTGGCTCATTAGTTTCTTTATAAATAGTCTTGTCCTTGGTTCAGTTCTTGATCTTGCATCTGTTTTGTTAAACTATTGTACTGCTGTTTTCTGTTCTGTTTGACCATGCTTCATGTTTTGTTCTAGTTCTTTGTTCCAAAGCTTCAGGTTTAGTTTGTTCCTGTTTCAAGTTTGTGTTTGTTTATGTTTGTTTTCCTTTGTTAAAAACTTAAAGTCTTAGGCCTTGTTCACACGGGCGTTAAATTGTTGGATAAACGAACGAGCTCAGAACGTCCTATACGTTTATGTTGCGTTTTGTAGTGCCGCTCGATTGACTTCTACACTGGCGTTCGTTTGTCTCTGTCTAACGTTAGCCTGCAGCCCAAATTGTAGTTTGTGTGTTTAACCTGTGGGGGGCAGTGTGTCGGGAACTGGATATGAAAGCCCTTGTCGTTTTATTTGAGGTGCCTCGTTTTAATATGGACCATTTTGCTATATTAGACATTAATCTTATTGTTTTTAAAATTGTAATTAAATTATTTTTTTATATAATATATACAAATATTTTTTAAATAATACGGCGACGTAGGGAGAGAAAAAAAATCGCCGCCGCTACTGGGTTCACCCTCTGACTGCACAACATCGGATTAAAGGAAGTTTTTTGTGGTTTATGAAGAAATGCGAACATTTCCGCGCAAGTTTTATTTTTTAAGCATTTTATTTTTGCCTTTTTTCCGCATTTCCCCATGTATAGCATGTAGGATCATGGGATATATCCGGTCCTCCGACGCGGAGAAAACAAACTAGACGCGGTTTCCTTGCGTTCGTTGGGATTTGAACACCAAGAAAAAGCTGCATACAATGTTTTTTTAACACAGTATAACCGCGCAGTCGGACAAACGCATGTCACCAAAGCCAGTGTGAACACCGTCATTGACTCCTATGTGTAGAAAACCCTCTGCGCTTCATCCGCGGTCACCGGACGCTACGAACGACAGAAAAACGGTCGATTTTAACGCCCATGTGAACAAGGCCTTAAATCTCTGCAACAACAACACAAATGTGACACATTATAATAATATTTTTGCATATAAAACAATCAACATTTAGAAACGATATGTAAATGATGTTAAATATTAAATAAATAGACATTAAACTTAATTTAATCTTAATTCATGATTCCTCTTGGCACGAAACGAAATTGAAAGTGCCATTTTATTTTTCCTGCCGTCCATGCTAACATTCTTGGGATCTATGGTACTATGTATATCTTCAACAAATATTTATCAAAATGCAAAAAAAATAAATAAAAATTGTCATTCCAGTAAAGCATACAATTTGATCCATTTTGGAATTTATTTATTTATTTATTTTAACTGCCTATAGTGTGTGAGCGTGTGTGTGTGTCCTGCAGTGGATTACCACCGAGTCCAGGGTGTACTAGGCCTTGTGCCCTAAGTCTCGTGACATAGGCTCCAGGCCCCCCGTGACCCTGAATACAGAATGAAGTGATATAGACGATGAAAGAGTCAGTGATATTCTACAAAGGATGACTCTTGGAAAATGATGCTTTAGATTTGAAATGACAAACAGATTAAAAACTACTTGTTTTTGTATAATAATATTCGAGACACAACTTAGACATTACTGGATTGTCGAACACTTTGTCAGATATTTAGTTGAGGTTGTTTCGGAAATCTTAGGAAGCATGGGTCTTGCTCTCCTCAGGAGTCAATCTGCATCTCTATTTTTAGTGGGAGCTGCACAGCAGCCCAGTCCACAGCAGATGGTAGTTAGAGGGGAACAAGGTGCAGTTTACAGTAAACAGATTTTTTACTCATGGCAGGTCATGGGGAGCACAAGAACACAGCACATATTTAATAGCTGAACATTCCAGCGAACATTACTTTAAATACTCCTGAGAGATGTACAAATTATCCTGAACTGTCAGCATGAGAAAACAGGGTTTTACTATTGCATAAGGTCGTCTCAGCTAACCATATTTCAACCACAATGCACAGGATTTCGAATGAATATCAGCATATATGACTTTAAACTTTTAAACTTACTCCAACTCATTCTCTCTTAATCATAATGATTATTAATTAACACCTCTGCCAGATTAATTAACACTGATTATTGATTATATACCAGTAAACTGAGGACAGGATTATGGACGCCTAAAGCTCATCTACAGTATGCCTGTGAGGAACAAAAGCCAGCTCGTCCAGTTTGACATTAAGGCACAAAATGATGATAAAAGTTAATGATGTCTATGATAGAAAGGTATCAGAACACCCAGCGCATCACAGATTGCTGTCTATAGGACAACAGTTCAAGGTTGTTGATTCGGCCTGTAAGCAATCCAATCAAGCGTCCAGGGGATACACTAGACAACCACTCTGATCCATTGAGCATCACATACTGTTCCATGTACTGTATACTGGTGGCACAAGGGAAACCTAAAACCCCTGGGTGGTTTTAATGTGAATGGTTTTATTCTTAATGTCTAATTAGTCTAAATATATTCAAACTACATAAGACCATAATCATTTGATATTTATCAATATTTCTCACATTTTGCCTATTTGTCATGTTATTAAAAATTTTAAAGCATTTTGAGGTTTGTTGCGTGTACTCATGCAAATTTACTGTACATTAATTACAAATGTGAAGCGAGAGAGAGAGTGAGAGAGAGAAGAAGGAAGAGAAACACAGACGGACAGAGAGAGAGAGAGAGAGAGAGTGACGGGATGTTGCACAGACACTGAATGCATTAAACTCTGGCATTTGCAACATATTGTGAGCACAGCATGATAGCATCTTAGCACAACGTTAACTGGCTCTTAGCTTTAATGTAAGCTGACAAAGGCCGTCTAAATGAACTCTGATGATCGCTGCATCACTCCGCTGAAATGGTATTTTTGAACCATTGGCATTTGGAGTTCAGACAGACGTTGGACTAAAGTGCAGCAAACATTCTAACGACCATGGTTATTGTGGGGGTAAGAGAGCTCAAGGATAATATTGCAGGTGCTGAAATCCACACAGTTTGGGGAGCGGGCACGATGATCAAACGCGACAGGAAAACTTGTTTGAATAAGTGACAGGAAATCAACATGATGCTTATAAGTCAGTCTTATTAAATCTACATAACTTTGAAACAGATGACTGTTTGAACATTATAGCATTATCACTGAACAAAATGTCCAGTGATAATGCTATAATGATGTTAATTAAAAAATAATAAAATCGGTGCATATTTAACCATCCAGACCATATCAACTTAGTTTAATCACATTTTAAACTTTTCTGAAGAGTAGACACTGTGCAGGAGAAGAAAACAATGGTAGATCAAATGTCACTTATTATTGTCCTATATTATAGTATTTTAACAACCTATTAACATTATTAGTATGGTGTTGTTAGTTTACCTCTTTTTCCAAAAGAGTATGGGAAAATGGACTTTCCAAAGTTTAATGATTCATATGCAAGTTGACATTTCAAACCATTTATTTATTTATTATTAATAATATATATATTTTATTTTCACCTAGTCTATTCAATTTAAATGTTTTGACTGAGCTGTTGGTTTGGTCTCTTTACCAATGTTACTTTTTCCCAGCAGGGGGCACACACCCCTCCTGATTCCCATCACACTGCCCTGGATGATGTTAAAACAAGGAGCAGAGTTAGCAGTTGTTAATTTTCCATGAATAATAATAATAATCATAATAATAATAATAAAATAAATAAATAAATAATAATAATGGATTAGTGGGTAACGCTCCAGGTTTGGAGGTTTGAGTCTCACCTGTCTTTGTGCATCACATGTTCATGTGTGTGTCCATATCCTTCTCAGTTCACAAAAGCGGGATATCTGACCTTCCCAGGACACTGGCAGTCATGTCAAGAAACAACCTTCAATGCAAGTATTACACTAGTGCCGTGGAAAACACATAAAACAGAAGAGGACACTTTTTTTTGTCTTTCTGGTGCATGCATGAAATATATCTAATCTGTGATTTGCTTTGCAGTCAGAAATTCCAAAAAGAATACCTAGAATTAAAAAATAACCAACACCTTCTGACCAATCAGGATCAATAATAAACAACTGTGCAGTTAAATTGTAATATAATGTGAATGTAATGTAATATAATGCGAACATACACAGTCACTTACTGTACAGTATACTGCAGGGTGGAAAGACTTCTGAACAAAACTAATGCTCTGGTTAGTCAACCATCAAAGGGATATTATGGATAATTTTAACTAACAACAGAAGAAATTTCCTTTTTAGAAATGTTTACAATTTTTTTTCTTCTTCTCATAAGTGCATGCATGTGAAATCAGGAAAAATATCCAAAGCTTGGGCAAGTCACAGCAAGGCCATGTGCCATCCATCTGAATTACTCCATCCATAAAAGTGTAATAGGAAGACAATCAGTAGCTCGTATCAGTAAAGTCTTGCAGGGTATTTACCTTTTTATGAGGCTGTAAATTTAAGTGGTACTGAAGACAATGACAAGCAAAACAATGTTTTATAGTTAAGCCTGTGCTGGAAAAGAGTCCTTTACACACACAAACACACGTGTGAACCCCCCCCCCCCCACACACACACACACACGCATGAACTGCTCACCTTAATCAAAGCAATAGTATGAAAAATGTGAAATGAAAAAGTTCTGATTCCTTTCGACTAAATTGTGAGCAACGAATCGTTGGAGCACAAGACAAATGAACCCAAATAAATAAAATAGATTATAACCTGTAAAGAACCACACTCTTACAAGTTGAGAACAACATTTCCAATCTCGCACCATCAGCTTTAGCACCTAGGCTATAAAACACCCTTGTCTATTATATTCAGGCTCACGTCATTAACATGTCCAACTCCAGGATGTCAGTGCACCTTTCAAAGCCTCTATTCTTAATGAGTGTGTACTTGTGTGCCGAGCTGTTGAGAGGCAAAGATTAGCACCCTGCGAACACCGAACATTCTCTGAGTGCATTAAAGAAGCTGCAAATGGCTCTGTCACAACAGGGCACAGTCTGGAAAAGGTCATCTGAAAAACTCATACACGCTGAAGAGATGTTATTTTAAGCATTATTCCTACCAATTAAAAGACAGAGAGACCGTTAAAAAGCAAAAGACAGCGAGAAAGGGAGAGGGGGAGGGGAAAAAAAGAGATAGGTACAGTATTCAAAGCTCTAATCAGAATCTTGTTTCTGTCTCTTTAGCGAATGGTCGCTATATACAGTAAGTGTGTGGGAACATGAATCACTGATGCCTCGGGCTAACGGAAAAGACAATCTGTCTCAGTCTGCATGAAGTAATATAGAGATTTATAGAAAATGTAGCACATAAAAGGAGTCACTGTGCTCATGATATACTGTACAGAAAAAAATAAAGATGGTTGAAAATATCGTAATGATGTGAGATGTTTCGCAGATCATTTTGTAAAGCTGGTTGTACCATGTTTTTTTTCTTTGTTTGTTTGTTTGTTTGTTTTTTGCTTAAATGAATTCTTTGGTGTATAGTGTTTTTTTTTTTCAGGCTATTTTTGCCAGTCGTAAAATACTACGACTTGACTATTGTACCTGCAGTAATATGTCTAATATTAGATGATTTTTGCCATAAATTCTGAAATAGAGCATGAATGTTACTGGACAATCTGTTATAGAATCTGACTGAGATTTATTTGGGATCAAGGAATAAAAATGATAAAACACCACAAAAATTGCACAATGTAAAAGAGACTTTAATGTCATGGGTCTACAAATGATTATTTTAAAGGATACAGTCAAATGCATTGTTTGAGAGTCCGTCCTTCTGAGAACTTTTTTTCAGCATTACTGCTACATTTTTGATTGTAGCAATTCCAACATTAAAGTTTCCATAAAGGTATTGTTTAGAAACATTTTGTAAATGTAGCAGGAATGTTATGTTTAGAAGCTTATAGTCCCACTTTTGGGGGAAGCAATTTTTGGATCCCGAAATGCTAATTTTGAGATCTTTAAAAATCACATTTAATTTCCTACATTTGTAATGTAAAGCATAATCTTTTTGCACCTTGGTCCTTACTTCTACAGTAGGTCCTATTTTAATATAATCACATTTTAGTTCACAATTTAGTTTTATATTGTCTAAGCTAGAACCACAAAATTTGGTTTTATTAAGAAAAGTACATTCTTTTCTTTTTTCTCTTTGATCCTTTTTAAAATCTTCTTTAATCATCTCATACTGTATAAATCCATTGGCTTTTTTTTAATTGAAATTTTAAAAGGTAGCACACCAGTTAGTGTTGCTTGATCATAGTTCTAGGACCCTAAGTCAATTTTGAGCTCTGGTTTGAGTCTGAATTCTGATGTTCTCCTTGTGTTTATTTGGGTTTCCTCTAAGTAGTCTGGTTTCCTTCTACCTTCCAAAAACATGCTAGTAGATGGACTGCTCATGCCTATTTGGGTTGAGCTTATACTGTAGGTGTGAATGAGGTAGTATTGTTGCCGCATTTCAATTGTTCCTAGGGGTAAAATTATGGATGCCGCAAGACCCCCAAAAGGTAAAGTAGTTAATAAAAATGAATGAATTGATTGATTTTTTTTTAGCTCGTCATTAAATTTGATATAAAAGCATCATCTGTTACCATAAAAGATTTTCCATTAACCCTACTATAATTTGTCCATTCCTTCACCATCCCATTCATTTTTACTCTTGGACTTTTCAACCTATATCCATCAAACTTGCTATACAAGATTCAAGTGTTGCCCCAAAAGCACATAACTACATTTCACACTGATGGCACTCATCCATCTATGCCTGCTGTCATTTCTTCCATTTTCTTCCATCCTCACATGAGTCTGAATTTTTGGATGACTAAACCTACCACCTATCTATAATATTCAACTACTTGATCCAAAAATGTATCTTCCTTTTGAATGTTTTGCGCGTCTAATTGCTTGTACAATCCAACTTTGTTTTAATCCCTTTACTCCCCAAAAAATTTTGGCACCATAATCCTTGAACTTTCAAGAAACAGGAAACAAACTGCACCTGACTAGATTTTGTAGACTGAACACATCTGTTCACCACTTCCATCATTCATTTCTGCATCATCTTGCATGGACCCATTTCTCATGCTTGAAATCTCTATTTAAATCCAGAAAGTTTCAGCAGTTCATTCTGATGGCACTCATCTATCTACACATGATGGTGATTCATTCCATCATACAGTACCTCTATCATAAATATATTATTCCTAGATGTGTTATGTTAGTTAATTCAATATTCCTTATAGCAATTAAGAAACATAAATATGGCATGAAATGTTGTTGTAGTCAGTGGCAGGATCATAAGTCATTACACACATGTGTCATCCACAGTGCGTATCAACACTGGGGTCCCCCAGGGATGTGTACTTAGCCCATTACTGTATACACTCTACATGCATCACTGCTGTGCCTCCCTTTCTTCTAATTACGTCATAAAATTTGCTGATCACATCACAGTGTTAGGCCTCATCACTAACAATGATGAATCCTCATACAGCAGGGAGGTGGACCATCTGGCAGCATGGTGCGATACCCATAACCTGTCTCTCAATATAAAGAAGACCAGAAAGATAATTGTGGATTTTTGCAGAAAATAAAATACCATTCAGTACCATTCAGAAATGAGACGATAGAGAGGGTCACCAGCTTTAAATTTTTTCGATCTAACTGTGACAGAGGACTGAACGTGTGGTTGTAATACAGTATCACCTCTCCCTTAGGAACGTCCCATCAGCGCTTCTTCTACCTGAGGAAACTGAGAAGACCTTTCTCAGCAGCTTTTGGTGAACTTTTTCCATTGTGTTATAGAAAGTGTGCCGACTTATGGACTCTTGGTTTGGTTTTCCAGCTGCACAAAGGTGGAACAGCACGACTACAGTGGGTGGTGAAAGCAGCAGGAAAAATCTGCGGGACTATTCTCCTGGTGATTAGCATCATCTACACCACACGCTGCCCTTGTCAAGTGCACACCATCCTGCGTGATCAGCATCACTCTGCACATCACCTGTTACAGCTACTGCCCTCAGGTAGAAGGTACAGGTCCATAAGAGCTAGAACTATTAGACTGTCCCTCAGCTTCTTCCCACAGGCAGTGATGCTTGTGAGTGATCAGTTACCCCCCTCACTGCTCAAAGCTGGGCTTTGCATTGCTGCAGCACACACAATAGACATATATAACACAGTATAAATAACAACAATATAGTTTGTTTCAGTAGGTTTGGAGGTGAAGACAAACATCTCATGAGTTTTACACCTATATTTAAAGTAGAGTGTTCAACATACAAACCCAGTGTCAGGGCTGCTGTTATAGAAACTTAATCACTACCAACTCTAGCATTCATTTATGGAATACTACTTAATACTACTACATTGTCATAGTCCTGAAACCAGTCTAAATTTATTTATTTATTCATTAATTTTTGTGACGATGCTGGATGTGTCATGCCAAAAGTAGTTTTTGTAGGATGTTTAAGTTGTGGCCATGAAATCATATACATGGTCAGCAACAATACTAAACTAGGCTGTAGAATCTAAATGATGATTGATTTGTTATTTACTAAATTGTGCCAAGGAAAAATTACTCACATCATCATACCACATTCAGCAGCATGGACTGCTGATACAAGGCAGGTTCGGTCTGTAGATTCATCTGTAGAGCCAGTTTTGCACCACTTTAGACATGTTGTGCATTTTGAGATGAGATTCTACTCACCACATTTGCACAGAGTAATTATATGAGTTATCATATCTACCATGTTACTGTGTGCCTTGTTGTGTGTGAAAATGCTTACAGTTATAGAAATACTCAAACTAGCCCATATGGCACCAAGAATCATTGCATTCTTGTAATGATGTAATGACGTGATGTAATGCAGTTCCCAGTATGACATTTTCTTCAATTTGATGGTTGTTGTGAACCTTGTCTGACTTATCTGCTGCCACTCAATTAGATTATTATAAAATGACCTTTTTATTTCTAATAAATTGTTATTGTTATGTGAGGGATGTGTATCTGATCGGTACATACACAACACAGACATGAAATGAATAAATAGACATGCATAGTTAAATGATAAAATGTATGCAATTAAATTTGTTTAAATACCCTTTTCTTCAATGAACATAATTATTGTTTAGTGTAAAGGGAAAAAATATCAGTAAAGCCTATACCTGGTTGATCTGAGCATCTTTATACTGTTAGAAAATCTGTTGAGAATAACCCTCTTATTCTAGGTGATTTCTTACTCTTAAGTCTTAAAGCAGCGTCAACTAATTATAAATAATGTGTTAATAGGTTAGAAATTATCATAATTCTAGATGTGTTTCTGTTTCCCTCTTGCAAGTCTTTTTACAAGCCACAAGGTGTTTTCAACTTGAAATGTCAACCTTTTAACTTTGTGAGACACTTAAACAGTCAATGACAGCATAATTTGCACAACCATCTGTTTTTCGCACACCACTTTGCACATTTTACATTTAGCATTCCCCATCTACAGTATGTTCATGTATATTTCATATATTTCTGTATTTTGTACATCCTCAAACTATATTCTTACAAAAATACAAATGATGCTAGATGTAAAACATGAATGTTTATGCTCATTCTGTTTGTTAGTAGAACTAGCATTAGCATTTCAATGTATGCTGTTATTTGTATCAACTAGCATGGGGGGGGCAGCTACACTTTATATAAGTAAAGTATCGATTATAACATCTATATAAGCTGTTTGAACTTTAAATTTGTAAACAATGTATATAGCATGTAAGTATGCATTTGGTGTTAATTTGATACAAACCGGATTCCAAAAAAGTTGGGACACTAAACAAATTGTGAATAAAAACTGAATGCAATGATGTGGAGATGGCAAATGTCAATATTTTATTCAGAATAGAACATAAATGACGGAACAAAAGTTTAAACTGAGAAAATGTATCATTTTAAGGGAAAAATATGGTGAATCAAAATGTCATGGTGTCAACAAATCCCCAAAAAGTTGGGACAAGGCCATTTTCACCACTGTGTGGCATCTCCCCTTCTTCTTACAACACTCAACAGACGTCGGGGGACCGAGGAGACCAGTTTCTCAAGTTTAGAAATAGGAATGCTCTCCCATTCTTGTCTAATACAGGCCTCTAACTGTTCAATCATATTGGGTCTTCTTTGTCGCACATTCCTCTTTATGATGCGCCAAATGTTCTCTATAGGGGAAAGATCTGGACTGCAGACTGGCCATTTCAGTACCCGGATCCTTCTCCTACGCAGCCATGATGTTGTGATTGATGCAGAATGTGGTCTGGCATTATCTTGTTGAAAAATGCAGGGTCTTCCCTGAAAGAGATGACTAGATGTTGTTCTAGAACCTGAATATATTTTTCTGCATTGATGGTGCCTTTCCAGACATGCAAGCTGCCCATGCCACACGCACTCATGCAACCCCATACCATCAGAGATGCAGGCTTCTGAACTGAGCGTTGATAACAACTTGGGTTGTCCTTGTCCTCTTTGGTCCGGATGACATGGCGTCCCACATTTCCAACAAGAACTTCGAATCGTGACTCGTCTGACCACAGAACAGTCTTCCATTTTGCCACACTCCATTTTAAATGATCCCTGGCCCAATGAAAACGCCTGTGCTTGTGGATCTTGCTTAGAAATGGCTTCTTCTTTGCACTGTAGAGTTTCAGCTGGCAACGGCGGATGGCACGGTGGATTGTGTTCACTGACAATGGTTTCTGGAAGTATTCCTGAGCCCATTTTGTGATTTCCTTTTCAGTAGCATTCCTGTTTGTGGTGCAGTGTCGTTTAAGGGCCCGGAGATCACGGGCATCCAGTATGGTTTTACGCCCTTGACCCCTACGCACAGAGATTGTTCCAGATTCTCTGAATCTTCGGATGATATTATGCACAGTTGATGATGATAACTGCAAAGTCTTTGCAATCTTTCGTTGGGTGACACCATTCTGATATTGCTCCACTATCTTTCTGCGCAACATTGTGGGAATTGGTGATCCTCTACCCATCTTGGCTTCTGAGAGACACTGCCACTCTGAGAAGCTCTTTTTTATACCCAATCATGTTGCCAATTAACCTAATTACTGTTAATTGGTCTTCCAGCTCTTCATTATGCTCAAATTTACTTTTTCCAGCCTCTTATTGCTACTTGTCCCAACTTTTTTGGGATTTGTTGACACCGTGAAATTTGGAATCAACATATTTTAGTTTTTATTCACAATTTGTTTAGTGTCCCAACTTTTTTGGAATCCAGTTTGTACTTTATTACATAGGAAAATGAAAGCAAATTGGGCAAGCAAAGGCCAGGGATGGAATTCTTCTGAAGGAAGTCGTTTGCTGAGAACCTCCTGAATCTGTGCCTTCAAGTCCTCCAGTGTGTGACTCGTTGTCCTGTACACATCCTCTTTTGCGTAGCCCTCATTGAGTGAGATCTGGACTTATGGTCTGCATCGTCCCAGCCAACGTCCTGGAAAATGCTGCTCTAACCACACATGTGGAGGCGCTCCAGTGATACAAGACATTCTATACCCATTAAATATTGCCTAGTTAGGTTTTACTCACTCTATATTAAACGGTGGTATATCTCAACTTTGGAAATGATAGATAAAAACAAACTTTGCACTCCTGTGTTTGTTGTCTCTAACAATGTTTGATGCATGTTAAATTATTCACCTGCCAAAAAATGGTAGAAGGTTAGTTATTTTCTGATTTTCACCAACTTTACATTGTTTTAAATAAGCATTTACTGCATATTATACTGTGTATGATTGTGTATGTGACCAATAAAATTTGAATTTGAATTTTATGCTATGATGCTCCAAAGCTGAGCCCTGAATGTTTGTGTTGTACTCTACTCTACCCTGTTATATTATACTGCAATCCATTACAGTATACAACAGTAGTCCACACTATGATAAACAATAGTATACTATATTACTATATTACTATATTACTCAACACTAAATTGTGCTATACTTCACTACACTATACTATACCTGGTCACGTCGCACAATCCCAAAGCACGGTATATTATGCTATTGTATAGCTCTTTAGCCGGTCAGAACACAGACACAGAGAGGCAAGAGTCAGGAGAAATGTGTGCTTTTATTTGAAAATAAATCAGGAGGTAATTTGCTGCCAGCCACAGTGAGTGAAGGTGCTCCGCCCCTTTGATTTGTACAGCAGAGCTGGCCTTGGTGCTGAATGTGCCGTTTTTTGCTTTCAGTTTCTTGGTTGAGTGAGCGGGCAGATAAGAAATGCAGCTACACTATACTGTATGTTATACCATATTACAGTATACTATACCGTAAAGTACCACACACTGCACAATATTTGAATGCAATACTTCACATTAATATGCTTTTCTATACAGTATGTCTGGATGTACTATGGGGTCAGTGGTGGCACAGGGGTTAAGACTTTGGACTACACATCAGAAGGTCCTGGGTTCAAAGCCAAGCATCACTAAGTTGCCACTGTTGGGACCTTGAGCAAGGCCCGTAATCCTCAATTGCTCAGATGTGAAAACAGAGATAAACTATAAATTACTCTGTCTAAGGGCATCTGCTAAGTGCAAATGCGAATTCTATACTGCACTATGCTATGCAACACTACACTGCACTATACTATACTATACTATACTATACTATACTATACTATACTATACTATACTATACTATACTATGCTATACTATACTATACTATACTATGCTATACTATACTATACTATAGTATACTATACTATACTATACTATGCTATACTATACTATGCTATACTATACTATACTATACTATGGTATATCTCAGCTTTGGAAATGATGGAACATAACTAATCCCACTCCCATCTTTCCTGAACTTCCTAACAGATCATGTAAATTGACTTAAAATCTCAGAATGTCAAAAAAATTCACATCAAACAATGGTACGGAGTTACATGTTGTTGTTTTTTTTAGATTTAAAAATATCACCGATTTTTTTTGTAGATTTTTACTATTTTACCAAATTTGCCAAATTTTGTTAAAGGCAGGTAAAAACACAGGAGTGATAGTATGGAACTAATTTGACTTCTCTGTTACTTTTTACCTGCATTGAACAAAATGTACTAAATTTGGCATAAATAGGATACTAAGTGGATATCTCAGCCTCTATACTGTACTATACTCTAGGCTACACTATGCTAAACGATATTATTCTATACTCCTGTATATTATACAATACTACGTTATACTACTTGGATAACACACCATACTATACAGTACTTTATTAACCTACATGACACTATCCACTCTAAACAGGATTACCAACCTTCCCATAAGATCCGGAATTGTTCTTAATTGGAACCTGGACCTGTTCCATGTTGAGCTGATGCAGCACGCTATTTTTTCCCATGCTAAGTTTTTCTGTGGGACACTGAAGGGGAGTTCTCACAGGGTGCCATACACACTGGAGCCACCGCCCAAGGTGTAAGATCAGGTGTCACCAGTGCCGGAGCAAAAATTACATCAAAAGTCAAAACACAGAACAGAAGTTATACACACTGATTACTTTTTTTAATAAGAAAGTTGATTGTGTAGAAAACAATAAGTTCAAACCGGATTCCAAAAAAGTTGGGACACTAAACAAATTGTGAAGAAAAACCGAATGCAATTATGTGGAGATGGCAAATGTCAATATTTTATTCAGAATAGAACATAGATGACAGATCAAAAGTTTAATCCGAGAAAATGTATCATTTTAAAGGAAAAATATGTTGATTCCAAATTTCACGGTGTCAACAAATCCCAAAAAAGTTGGGACAAGTAGCAATAAGAGGCTGGAAAAAGTAAATTTGAGCATAACGAAGAGCTGGAAGACCAATTAACAGTAATTAGGTTAATTGGCAACATGATTGGGTATAAAAAGAGCTTCTCAGAGTGGCAGTGTCTCTCAGAAGCCAAGATGGGTAGAGGATCACCAATTCCCACAATGTTGCGCAGAAAGATAGTGGAGCAATATCAGAAAGGTGTTACCCAGCGAAAAATTGCAAAGACTTTGCAGTTATCATCATCAACTGTGCATAATATCATCCGAAGATTCAGAGAATCTGGAACAATCTCTGTGCGTAAGGGTCAAGGGTGTAAAACCATACTGGATGCCCGTGATCTCCGGGCCCTTAAACGACACTGCACCACAAACAGGAATGCTGCTGTAAAGGAAATCACAGAATGGGCTCAGGAATACTTCCAGAAACCATTGTCAGTGAACACAATCCACCGTGCCATCCGCCGTTGCCAGCTGAAACTCTACAGTGCAAAGAAGAAGCCATTTCTAAGCAAGATCCACAAGCACAGGCGTTTTCATTGGGCCAGGGATCATTTAAAATGGAGTGTGGCAAAATGGAAGACTGTTCTGTGGTCAGACGAGTCACGATTCGAAGTTCTTGTTGGAAATGTGGGACGCCATGTCATCCGGACCAAAGAGGACAAGGACAACCCAAGTTGTTATCAACGCTCAGTTCAGAAGCCTGCATCTCTGATGGTATGGGGTTGCATGAGTGCGTGTGTCATGGGCAGCTTGCATGTCTGGAAAGGCACCATCAATGCAGAAAAAAATATTCAGGTTCTAGAACAACATCTAGTCATCTCTTTCAGGGAAGACCCTGCATTTTTCAACAAGATAATGCCAGACCACATTCTGCATCAATCACAACATCATGGCTGCGTAGGAGAAGGATCCGGGTACTGAAATGGCCAGTCTGCAGTCCAGATCTTTCCCCTATAGAGAACATTTGGCGCATCATAAAGAGGAAGGTGCGACAAAGAAGGCCCAAGACGATTGAACAGTTAGAGGCCTGTATTAGACAAGAATGGGAGAGCATTCCTATTTCTAAACTTGAGAAACTGGTCTCCTCGGTCCCCAGACGTCTGTTGAGTGTTGTAAGAAGAAGGGGAGATGCCACACAGTGGTGAAAATGGCCTTGTCCCAACTTTTTTGGGATTTGTTGACACCATGACATTTTGATTCACCATATTTTCCCCTTAAAATTATACATTTTCTCAGTTTAAACTTTTGTTCCGTGATTTATGTTCTATTCTGAATAAAATATTGACATTTGCCATCTCCACATCATTGCATTCAGTTTTTATTTACAATTTGTTTAGTGTCCTAACTTTTTTGGAATCCGGTTTGTACATTCATAATCAATTTGTATAAGAAATATGGAATTTATTTTCACCCACTCTGTATATCATGGGATATTATTATAGTATAGAATAGAATGGCATAGCATGGTATGGTATAGTATAGTAATGTATAAGACGGTGTGTAGTGTGGCTGAATATAGAATAGAAGATCATAGCATTGCTTAGCATGGTGTAGCCTATTGTTGTATAATGTAGTAGAGTATAGTACAGTATTGGGCATCAGATTTTAGCATCGGAGCATGAGAGGATGAGACTAATTGGATCACTCTGTTTCTTTTTACCTGCCTACAACATTGTGTAAATATGGTACAAATCTGAGAATGTTTATTTTTTCATCACTTTACATTTAGGCATTTGGTAGACGCTCTTATCCAGAGCGACTTACATTTTTTAAAATCTCATTACACATCTGAGCAGTTAAGGGCCTTGCTCAAGGGCCCAACAGTGGCAACTTGGTGGTTGTGGGGTTTGACCTTGGTATCTTCCGAACCGTAGTCCAATGCCTTAACCACTGAGCTACCCCTGGCCCTATCTTTCTATCACTAAGCTGTGATATACCATAGTCAGAAGCTTAAAAATAGGATCTGGTATATACAGTACAGTATGTCGGCACATTGGGCACTATGCATAGGGAGGTGCCAAAACAATAATGAAAAGAAAAATGAGAAGCACGACAAAAATGTGTCATGGGCGCAGAACAGTAAAAGGAAGATGAAATGCATGGAAAAAAAAAAAAAAAACATAGAAAAACATAATTGGCAAAATGGAATTAAACCAGTGTCAGGAAATGTACACGTGCTGTGTGAGGATGCATGGTAAAGTCTTTATTTCCCTGCATATGGAAACTCATGGCTTTATGTTATATACTTTAACTTTTAGATACCTGAGTGCATGGTGTGAGTTTTCTTGAATATGATTAACTAGAATAAAAACCATTTAAAAAAAACTTCGGCTAATTATATAGTATCAGGGGTCAAGCTAACTAACATCATGTTAACTATTTTATTATGGTATACATCTTAATTCGAATCCATGCAATCAGTCTTATTATGGACTAAGACTTAACACTATTAACTTTTACTAATTACTAATCTTATTTTGAAGCTTTTTGTCAAGCAGCATGAAGGCTGTCAGATATTTGGTTTGATTTTGTTGTTGTTTTGTGTGGCCGAAAAAAATTTATGAAAAATTTGAACTCTTAAATCAGGTAAAAAGTGCGTAAACTAATTAATTAAAATAATTGTATTAATAAAGATGTTACAAAGTGTGATTATAAATATATTAAAAGCCATGGCTCCGCCCACGTACAGATCCTAAGGACTGGACGTTTTTTAGGTGGTGTTTTTCTCTTAAAAAAAAAAAAAAAAAACTGATGGCGCTGCTGTTACACTCACTCATCATCTTTATCCTGTATACAGGGTTGCGGGGCGGTCGGAGCCTATTATAGGATGATGCAGGGTACACCCTGGACAGGGTGTCAATTTGTTGCAGGGCACACACACACACACGCACGCACACACACACACACACACACACACACACACACACTATGGGCAATTTGGGACCGTCAAATAGCCTAATCTGTATGTCTTTGGAATGTGGGAGGAAACCAGAGTACATGGAAAAGCACGTGAACATACAAGCTCCATGACCCTGGAGGTCCCTTGTGCCGTCTTGACACACTCACAGTATGACATAAAGGTTGATCATGAAGCTGCCCACTGTCCATTTATTTAGGAACGCCTGGGACACACCTATGATGAAAATATCTTTGCAAACGTCGGTGAACAGAATTTAGCCTGTAGGACACTTTTGACATGATAACTGTATGACATAAAATATGATCTCTCTGAACTCCTACTGTCACGTTGACAACATGGTCTTAAGAAAGATGGCCTGCAGTGGAATAGCACCCTGTCCAGGTTGTACTCGATGCTCCAGTTGCGATAGACTCCAGGTCCCCTGTGACCCTGTACAGGACAAGCGGTATAGAGCATGAATTAATGAAAGTGAAACACGTTGATTACATACCGAGTGAAATATTAAGCTTTTCTAATTTAATGATAAAGATTAAAGATTGCAAATAATAAAAATAAAATAAAAAATGTATAATATTGGAAAATTTCATTTTGATCTTGAGTAAATTATTTAATGTATTTTAAGTACATGCTTTGTAGAAAACTGCTGACTTGACAGTTGTCCAGAAGATAATCAGTGATGCAGCATTTTTCCCTAAAAAAACACCCCCACAAGTAAAGTAACCTAATTTCTCAGAATTTCTGTATTATAAATCCTTTTTAATGATTTATCGTAGGAAATATTATAAAAAAAAATTTTTTTTGTATTTATATGAGTAGAAAAATAATTTCACTAGATAAATACTATGTAATCTAACATACCACAATTAATTTCATTAATGTACAATGCGTCACCTAAAACCAAATGAATTATAACAAATACCCTCCAGACTTTTTATGACTATTGTGTTAGTTTGGAAACAGGTGATCTGCACGGGTGCCCAGACACATTCCCATTGTTTCTTTAATATTATTTAAAAGAAGGGGGAAAAAAACAGAATTACATGTTTTTAAGTGATCGTGAATATGTAAACATATGTATAATTTTTTTCTTTTTTAAACAGTGCAATCTTCTGCCTCTTCATCAACGACATCTGCCACACATGTTAGTGTTAGGAAATGGGTTCCTGAGTTAAACTAGGCTTATCTAAACAAATCTCAAATATTCTCAATTATATGTTGAAAGCATTTTGTTTCCCATCATGAGCGCTGCACAGTCCAGGAGCGTCAGTTGTCGTCTTCTCTGGTAAACCTGATGCTAATGTCAGTTGTGTTCATACCTCTGTCTGTAGACGTCAGTCCACTAAGTTGAGGAGGTTATGTCACTTATAGAAGTGATTATCTCTACATGGAATCGGTGGTTTTGAGACATACTGTACTGTAGGTCGAGGAGCGAACAGACCTGGTCTGGGTTGAGGCTGTTTCTAGTGCTGCCCTCTTCCTGACCTCTAGCTGTTACAGATGGGACAAATGTCACACATTTGAGGATAATAATGTAGAAAACTTGGACAGAGAGGATTAACATATAAAAAGTGTCTTTTGTTGTTAATATACAGACAAAATGCTTGAGGTTTAAATGTTGAGCAGACAGGAAATGGGAATGACTAATAAAGAAGTATTCAGTGCCCTCTAGTGGCCTGGAGGCACATTGTTCATGTCTGGGTAGAGAACTAGCTACTCTTTCACATTCAGTCGCACATGTCTGTGCTGTTAAAGGATATTCCTGGTGCATTCGTGTGGAATTCATCATTAATTAATTAATTAATTTATTTATTGGTAACCAGAATTGATCACAGAGCCAATCTTATTGGATTAAACAGGCTGCATTTGTCTGGCAGTCTGCCATGTGAATAGCCCAGCCATAAAGTCCTTTAATTTTGACTGTATTTCATGATGAACGGCAAAAACTAGCTATTTTGAGAAATCTATCAGTATGCACATAATCATACAGATATATTTTCCAATTTTGCCATCTTCAGCTAAAAAGCCTTTTCAACAAGATTGTGTGTTTCATAGACCTCTGGTCTGCTCAGGAGTGTGTGCTTATTATTAAAAACCTATTTGATATTCAGAGCAAGGGTGCATTCAAGGGTCTTTAGGCCACTCCTACATTAGCATGCCCTTAGCTGTTCTCACAGCACTAATGACATCCTCCTTGCATGGCATGCTGAGAAGCAAGCTGCAACAGGGCTGCAGGGGGTCTCAGGAACTGCTGAAACCTCATCCAAGCAGATCAATCGCTGGCATCCATCCTAGTCCAGAGTAACAGAGCCCTCCAGATAATGTCTTTCATGGTTCAGTGGCCTTACAGGGGTTCCCCTTCTACATGGCCTGGAAAAAATGGGAAAATTAATGGTTGCATTGAAACAAATGAAAATGACACCCCTCACTGCATTAGCGTCAGTAGATTAGGTATCTTAAGACGGATGGGGGGGGGGGGGGGGGGGGGGATCTGGGGGGAATGAAAAGAAAAAAAAAAGTACACTCAATGCTGAGACAGAAAAGCAGCAAAAACATTACTTCATAATTCCAATCTAAAATATAATCATGGAGTTAAGAGTAGGTTTGTCAATACAGTATGTCATGTACAAGACATTAAAAATAGGTAATAAAGTACTTCTTCTTCTTATTACGTACTTTATTACTTTGGAAAATTAAAGCAAATCTCTACATTTCAACATAAGCACCGGTGGCGTCAACCAGTTTCCTCGAATGGTTACAGATGAACCGTGATCCGTCTTCGGAAGGAAGTGGTTTGGGATTTTGCATAAAATGTCCTGAATCCATGCCTCCATGTCCTGTGCTGAGCTTTGTCCTGTACACCACCTCCTCTGCGTAGCCCCACAGGGGGAAAAAAAATCACATGGAGTGAAATCTGGACTTTTTGAAGGCCATTCATGAGGTCTGTTTCATGGAAAATTCTGGTCTAAACCACGCACACACACAAGTGCACCACGGGGTGGAGTTCCAGTAGTACAAGAAGTTCTATAGCCATTAAATACTGCCAAGTTAATTTTCACCCACCCTGTAGAGTCAGGTCTATAAATATTAGGTCACTGACAGTCATTGTAGCTGAGTAAGGGCTAGTTTTCTGCATTAGCATTTAGAATTTAACAATAAATTAAATCCCATAAATTAAAGATAAAATATGTTTTTTTAAGCATCAGAACCTATAAACCTCATAATTGTCTGTAGATTCTATACAAAGGCTTTCTCTTCTCTACTGTACGCAAAGGTTAAACATTGGGCTGCCTGTTTCACGTCTGAAATGTTGGCCTTCCAGGAACTCCTTTAATGGCCCAAGTATATAGAAATGACATGGAGCAAGGTCAGGTCTGTACACAGGATGTGGCAGCTGAGTTCCTGTAATGCACAAGTGGTGTTTGTGAATGATTGCGTGTATGATGGGTGCGTCTCCTCCCTGACTTGGCGACAAGGATCTTTTCGATTTTCAAGGATCAGGCATTCTACTCGCTGAATGTTCACGAGAACAAATTCAATGAGCCGCAAACGGTTTACTGCGGCTGAGCCTCATCACCATACTGTGCTTGAAGGCTGTAAATGTCAGTTTTAATGCCTTCACTGACAAATTTCATCACAAGTCCTGGTTTGATTTGAATACCCATCGTAAGGGTCAGGGGTAGCGCAGTGGTTAAGGCATTGAACTACGGTTCGGAAGATCCCAGGTTCAAACCCCACAACCACCAAGTTGCCACTGTTGGGCCCTTGAGCAAAGCCCTTAACCCTCAACTGCTCAGATGTGTAATGCGATAAAAATGTAAGTCGCTCTGGATAAGAGCGTCTGCCAAATGCCTAAATGTAAATGTAAATGTAATATCAGTGGAACACAAATGGCATCTATTGAGGCTATATATCAGCTGTCCAAATAGTCAGCATTTACATCTGAACATATTTTACTTTGAAATACTAATCACCTCATTTGAGTGACCACTGATGGAAAAAAAATATTTGCTCAGATTCATTTAGCAGTGTTTCTGTGGTTGGAGAAGTATTTTTTCCACTCTGTGTGTGTGGATTTTCCATGTTCTCCCCAAACTTGGTGGGTTTTCGTAGATTACACCAATTTCCTCCTACAAACAAAGACATACAGTGTTTCCAAATTTACATTTAGGCATTTGGCAGACGCTCTTATCCAGAGCGACTTACATTTTTCTCTCATTACACATCTGAGCAGTTGAGGGTTAAGGGCCTTGCTCAAGAGCCCAACAGTGGCAACTTTTTTTTGTTTTTTTTGGTGGTTGTGGGGTTTGAACCTGGGATCTTCCGAACCGTAGTCCAATGCCTTAACCACTGAGCTACCACTGGCCCCAATAATTGCCTATATTACATTGTACACTTGGGTTTGTGTTTGTGCCCTGTGATGGGATCCACAATGTACCATGCCTTTCGCCCTATGTTTCCAAACATTGGTACTGCAACAATTGCCGGTAGAGGCCCATTGGGGTGGGAACGACACTGCTCCAAGAATGATGCAGTGGACAGGACAAATGATGCCATATGGAGTTAGTTTTAAAATTACTCTGTACAAATGCTTTTTATAGCAAATGTGAATTAAATCTAATTAAGGTCCACAAAGACAGGTAAATTATACAATTGTAAGATCTATTATATAAGGATTGAGAAATGGAAAGGGTGACTATTAAGTGGATAATATCTGCAAATTAGAAATGTTTGACTTTGTTTCCCACCCTGAATGAAAAAAGTAGAAAAATTTAACTTTTATTTTAATACCTGAATATTTGGCATAGTTTTTAGTCATTTGTTCATTTAATTGAACTGGAAATCCTTCAATCAGAAGGTTTAGCATTAAAGATATCATTTTTTTTCATTGTTGTTTATTAAGAATTACACATTTACAAAGTACCTAAATACAGACTCTTGTGTAAACTCTTTTGGCAGGCAAAGCATTTCTGTAAATCATTAACACAGTCAGGTGAAAGCAGGAATTTATAAATTTATGATGCCTCCTGTGTAGGACACCTACTGTAGCATTTCATATAAGTATGTAAAAATAGTGTTTGCTCTGATATCTGAGTATTCCTAACCACTGCCCCGGGTGCTCACTCTAGAGCTCGTACATGTGGATGGATAAAAAAATAAAAATAACACTTAACAAACGCAAACGTGAAGCTTGAGAATAAAGAATACTTAACAGTAGTACATTTCTCTCTGTACAAAAAAAAAATAAAATAAAAAGAAATGGTATATTGAGAAGACATTGGTATAGTATGATAATATATCACACAACATATGTTCACATTCAGCTTGGGTTCGGGTTGTTTAGTGTAGGAAAATAAATTGATTTAAATCCATTGATCTTCATGTCAGTTCATGATTTGTTCACAGATACAAACTGGTAGATGAGTTTGAAAAATAAAATGTCAGTGCAATAACTTGTATAGCTAGAGCTAGATCTTATGTAAATGATCCTGGGTCACGCCGCTTAACAAAATGGCTCCATGTGCTTAATTGGAAATCACGTGTAAAAAAAAATTTGGCACAGGAAATAAAAATTTAAATAAAGGTGTCAGCACTGACAGTGTCAACAGAGTGACGGTGAGGTATTTCAGTTCGGGATCTCCTGCTCAGCCATTTCCTCTTTCACGCATTCCTCTTCAGCTTCACGTGTTTCCTCTTCCTCCTGGACAGAAGCCGAAAAAGCAGTTATTTCATGTGCCGAAAGAGATTCCAGTAAAACCAGCAATGATGTCATCATCATCGAGATGAAGTCGGAAAACTGTTCAATAATAACTGACATCCCATGGAAGCCCCGCCCTCTTTCCCACACAATTAGACCACATTTTGAGTTCTTGAATAATGTGAATGTTTGTCTTGGCTGACATTAAACCATGTCTAATACTGTATATAGGTGACATTGATAATCAATGACACTTTTTAAAATGTTTTATCTGCAGAAAAAGATTACAGAGGCAGTAAAATGTTAGATTTAACACTTCTCTTGTTCCTCGTCAGGGTTTCAGGTTTGTATCACTCAAGATGCATGGAAAGTGTAAAAGGGTTCAAATATAATACTTAATGTAGGTAAGGTTTCATTTATGTGTCTTACAGCATAGGGAAATATAGTGTTGTTGAGTATAAAAAAAAAAAGAGAGACAATATAGCATACACCAGAAAAAGGCAAAATAAGTAGTCAAAATCCACCTCTAAAGTTTGGACTACTCAACATTAGATCCCTTGCGCCTAAAGCACTTATTGTTAATGAAATTATCTCAGATTATTGCCTTGACGCACTCTGTCTCACTGAAACCTGGCTTAAACCAAATGAATATTTTGGTCTGAATGAGTCTACTCCGTCAGGATATTTCTATAAGCACGAGCCCCGTCTAATTGGTCGCGGCGGTGGTGTCGCCACTATCTACAATGATGTACTCACTGTTACCCAGAAAATAAGGCCCAGGTTTAATTCATTTGAAGTGCTTATCATTAATGTTGCACTAAATGAAATACGTAATAAACCCTTGCTATATTTTACCTTGGCCACCGTGTACAGACCCCCGGGGCCATATGGCGATTTTCTTAAAGAATTTGGACATCTACTATCAGACCTATTGGTTAACTCTGACAAAGTATTGATAGTAGGAGACTTTAACATTCATGTAGATGATGCTAACGACACTTTAGCACTCACATTTATGGATTTACTAAATTCCTTTGGGGTTAAGCAAAATATAATTGGAGCAACTCACCGCTTTAATCATACGCTAGATTTAATTATATCCCATGGTATAGATGTCTCTAATATAGAGATCATACCTCAAAGTGATGATATCACAGATCATCACCTCCTGACATATACTCTACCCGTAGAACAGATTAGCTGTGTCTCCCCACGCTATCAATCTGTTAGAAATATGAATCCCACCACTAAAGACAGATTCACAAGTAATCTGCCGGATCTGTCCCAATTTCTTATTAGACCCCTAAATGCAGATGATCTAGATGAAGTGACTAGCAGCATGGGCACTATTTTTACCAGTACATTAGACACTGTTGCTCCCATCAGATTAAAAAAAGTCAGAGATAAAACATTGGCACCGTGGTACAACAGTCATACTCGCGCCCTAAAGAGAGCAACCCGTAACCTCGAGCGAAAATGGAGGAAAACTAAATTAGAAGTTTTTCGAATTGCGTATAAAGACAGTATGTGCAGCTATAGACAGGCTCTAAAAACTGCTAGGACCGAGCATCTTAGCCAACTGATAGCAAGAAACCAAAACAATCCCAGGTTCTTATTTAGTACAGTGGCTCGCTTAACAAAACCTAAGATGCCCGCAGAGAGTATCCCATCACAGTTTAGAAGTGAAGACTTTATGGACTTCTTTAATGAAAAAATCAATAATATCAGGAAGAAAATAATGGAGGTTCAACCTCTAATAGTATCTCACGATCCAGTTCAGCCTATAGCTTCACATTTAGATTTTCACTGCTTTACAGGTATAGGACAGGAAGAGCTGTATAAACTCATCACCTCGGCTAAATCAACAACGTGCCTGTTAGACCCAATCCCAACCAGATTTTTAAAAGAAGTGATGCTTACGGTTGGAGAGCCACTCCTAAACATTATTAATTCTTCATTACATCTAGGTCACGTCCCTAAACCTTTCAAGATAGCAGTTATTAAGCCGCTTCTTAAAAAATCTAATTTGGACGCGAATGAAATAAAAAATTACAGACCGATCTCAAACCTCCCGTTCATATCAAAAATACTAGAAAAAGTAGTATCAGCTCAAATTTGCACATTCTTGCAGGATAACAACATCCTTGAAGAATTTCAGTCAGGTTTCAGGCCCCATCATAGCACAGAAACTGCACTAGTTAAGATTACAAATGACTTGTTTTTAGCTTCAGACCAAGGCTGCATCTCATTGCTAGTCCTGCTCGATCTTAGTGCTGCATTCGACACTATAGATCATAATATTCTCATAGATCGCTTACAAAATTATATAGGCATTCAGGGACAGGCACTAAAATGGTTTAGATCTTACCTGTCTGATCGCTACCATTTTGTAGATCTAAATGGAGAACCGTCTGGTATAATGCCAGTGAAATATGGGGTCCCACAAGGGTCAGTTTTAGGACCTCTGTTGTTCTCAATATACATGCTTCCCTTGGGTAACATCATTAGAAGACATGGGATTAGTTTCCATTGTTATGCTGATGATACCCAATTATATATCTCAACTAAACCAGACGAAATACCTAAGTTGTCTAGATTAACTGAGTGTGTCCAGGACATAAAAGATTGGATGACCAATAACTTTCTTTTACTAAATTCAGATAAGACAGAGATATTACTTATTGGCCCAAAAACCAGCACACAACAGCTTTCACAATTCAGCTTGCGCTTAGAAGGATGTACTGTTATTACCAGCTCAGCAGTAAAAGATCTGGGAGTAATATTAGACAGTAACTTGTCTTTTGAAAATCACATTTCAAATATCACAAAAACAGCCTTTTTCCATCTTCGAAATATTGCTAAACTTAGGAACATCTTATCCGTATCTGATGCAGAAAAACTAGTTCATGCATTCATGACCTCCAGACTGGACTATTGTAATGCATTACTAGGTGGTTGTCCTGCATCCTCAATAAACAAGCTTCAGTTAATCCAAAATGCAGCTGCCAGGGTTCTCACTAGATCCAGAAAATATGATCATATAACCCCAATATTATCATCCCTGCACTGGCTACCTGTTCAGTTTAGAATAAATTACAAAATAGTATTACTTACATACAAGGCTTTAAATGGTTTAGCTCCCACATACCTAACCAGTCTTCTGATACGCTACAATCCACCACGCGCCTTAAGATCACAAAACTCCGGACTTCTGGTAGTTCCCAGAATTTCAAAATCTACAAAAGGGGGTAGGGCTTTTTCATATTTAGCTCCAAAGCTTTGGAATAGCCTTCCAGACAGTGTTCGGGGAGCAGACACGGTTTCTCAGTTCAAAAGTAGACTCAAGACGCATCTTTTTAATCTGGCATACACATAACTCATCCCAGTACTCATACTCCAGTACACCTATACCGAATGGCAACTACGCTAATTCTCCCCATCTGTTCTGTATTTCTCTACCCATCCCGAGGCATCGGGAGATTTTGCCAGCTTCAGTAGACAAAGGCCGACCCTGCGAGGTTCCTGAGGCATCCAGAGAAGGACCAGCTCCAACTGGATTCAGCTTTATGATGGTTGGAGCTACACATGCTGCTCCTGTGCTTCCAGTGATCCAGACCTCATCTGCCCTCTGCACCTACTGACTCGTCCCTATGCTGAACTGGTCTTCATGACAATTTAAATAATTTCTGTCATATTGAATTTTCACCTGCACAACACACAAGATGTTATATCATTTCTATCTGTTATCGCCCAAATGAGGATGGGTTCCCTGTTGAGTCTGGTTCCTCTCAAGGTTTCTTCCTAATGCCATCTCAGGGAGTTTTTCCTTGCCACCGTCGCCGTCACCCTTGGCTTGCTCATCAGAGACATTTCATTCATTCATCTCATTATTATCTGCACATTTCTCTCACACATCCACACTTCCAATTATTTTCTTTTCTATAATTATTATTATTATTTGTTTTTATTTATTTATTTTCTATTATAATTTTATTTATTTATTTATTACTTTATATATAATTATTCTATATATATATATATATATAATATATAATATGTTTTTTTTTTTTTTTGTGTTAAATTTCTAAAATTTTTGTGAAGCTGCTTTGAGACAATGACCATTGTTAAAAGCGCTATATAAATAAAATTGAATTGAATTGAATTGAATATTGTTTGAAAAAAAAAAAAAAGTTGTTAAGCTGGTAAAATTACAATGCAACACTATTGTAGTTTTTCTTTTATGTTAAACATATAATACAGAAAACACGTGAGCCAAAAAAGCTACGTTTGAAATTTCTGCAACATGGAAGTGGCCGATCTTTTACATGTGCCATTTTTCAGGGTTATACTGTCTCGCTTCAAAGAATAATGCATTAAAATGCTAATTATTCATATTTTTTGAATATCAATATTGATTATTGATACTAATATTGGTGTCAAGCTTCAAGAGGTATATGACTTGTAAAAATGGTTGCTTTACACAAAGTAAAGCATTCTGTTTTTTGGTAAAAGCTTAAAAAGCAAAACAATCTGTAGTGTCCGTAACCATGTCAAATTCACGTTGTGATATCGTAACAATTTTGCATTTTAGAATAATATATTTTTCAGGTTTATATCTTTTCATGTGAAATCTTAATTGGCCAAGTTTCATCTAAATGACAGTTAAGATAATTAAAAGACTTTAATTCAAAAAAGTTACAGACACGGTAGCAAATGTATTTCTGTTTATCTAATAAAATTTTTACTGTGTATGCATATTTACCAAAAATGAAGCATGGATCAGGAGATACGAAGCATTAAGTATTATTAAGCATGGTGTTACATGATCCTATCTGAAAAGTCACTTTTTTCACCTAGATGAGACACTTTTAAGCACCAATACCACGTTTTGACCGAATGTCATTTTAATATTAAGATGTGTAATAAAAAAAATAATAATAATAATTATAATAAATTAAAAAAATCACTATACTTTGTTTTGTGTCACAAATAACTGCGAGATACAACAAACCACAAAAAAAGCAAAACCCAGATAATAATTTCACTCTGCTGCACTATTCAAACCAAACAAGTATTTCCCTCAGCCTATATTATGCATTCCTTTCTCTTTCTTTCTCTTCTTCTTCTTTTTTTTTTTTTGTAAATCAATATGCCATCTTTTTCAACCTCAGCCAAGCAACAAATCCTCACAAGATACAACAGCGCGTGGTCATCATGCTCGAGTCACTTAAAGCTCGCCAAGATTTAGAGGAGGACGCAAATAGAAAACGACGGCCATCTCGACAGTTAAATGAGTCTGACAGATGCAATTATCCCCTCTTCCTGGGGTTAATACACACATCTACAGCCAGCCATGTGTGATTACCTATTCCCAACCACACGCTGCCCTCGTCCTATCCTGGAAGGGCCGATGTATGACACGCACGTACACACAAACACGCAAACACACACACACACACACACACACACACACACACACACACACACACACACAACACCTCCCCTTAGGAAACTTCGACTTTCCTTATCTGTGATGGACCGTCTCCTTGATTATTTTGTCGATGTGTTATTTTCAGCCTGATACCGTCCGTACACTGGTCGCGTAAAAAGCTCGGCTAACACGCGGCGTGAGCCTTTCAGTGCTAAAATCCCTAATAATCCTGTCGATAATGCTTACACTCCTCGTAATTCACAATTCATGATATGATTTCTGAAGGCTTAGGATAATGTCCGAAACGATGTGTAGCTTAATAGCTAACCAGGGAGATCGCTGGTCAAATAATCTAAACGTGTGATTATTTTGACGTGAATTACTACAACAGCATTGGTACTCTTACTCAAGTCCAATATGTGAATTATATTGTATTGCTGGAGCCGTCCAGAACCTTTTAAAACTTAACCACCGGACTACCCCAAGCCTACTGTAGCATCCGTAATACACACACACACGCGGACCCTATACAAGTCCGTCAACGCACTTTAGTGGAGCTTTAAGAGGCATTACTTGAGTCTATAAAGCACTGATACCAAATAAACAGGTCTAACAAGCACAGTTATCCCAGTGATTTATGAATCCAGGTTTTATATAAAGTCTTAGCAGATGTCGTGTGGCCTTGATAGAGGACCGTCAAACTCTGTATGACAACATAATTCAAATCTTCGAACCTGCAGAAGAGGGAAATTCGTTTAACAGACTGCACATGCTTTTTATTTTTGCTCCATCCGGCTATGTCGCCGAGTCCGTCTAGAGCGAACTTTTTGATATACGGTAAGGCCGTTTATGAAAAATGCGCCTCTTTTCTCCTGAACTCTGGACACTTTGTCGCCGCTGGCCCTTGGGCAGATATAAATTCGCACCTCGTGAGCGTGCAAGTGCCTGATCTGCCGCGTGCCATCCACCAAATCTCTCTGACAAGCCTGCCAATTTTCCAATTACCCGCGGCGCCATACGTTATCGCCATGGCCGCTCGGTGCTTAAATGAGAAACCACCTCATGCTAAATGTCTTACTTAGACTAAAGCACCCCTCCTTTTTTTTCCCATATCTTCCTTCTAGTCTTTTTTTTTTTTTTTTATGTGTGTGTGATTTAGAGCGTGTCCCTGGGGAAGTGCCACTGGACATTTGGGGGACTGATTTGCGGGCTCTACCAAGCGTCCCTCCTCCTTTCGTTTGTCCTCCAGGGGACAGAAGATGACTCGTTTGGGTTGCTGAGTTACAGCTGAGACACGGCTGCCGCTGGCTGGACCGCATAAAATGCAGCAAAGCTGTTCAGAAACGTGAGACAGTTAAGAGGAATCAGACGGCAGGAAAGAAAACAGTGTTTAATCTTCGCCTGTTTCTAGTTTCCGAGCGCTTTGACTATGAGGTGAGGCGGCACTGTAGAATGTATAGAGTAGACCACTTTACATTTAAGCGATATGAGAGAGAGAGAGAGAGAGAGAGAGAGAGAGAGAGAAAGGCTGGTGAGGGAATGACAGTAACGACCCTGTGTTGCGTTTGTTCTACAACATTAAATGGATAAAATGCACAAGCGCTGTACTGAAAGTGTTGCAAAAGTGTGTTATTGGAAACTAAACAATGCTGCGTGGTAACATTAACTCCACTCGCTGCATCACACCGCCGCGTCACTGATTATTTTCCTATAAGCAAGAAAATCACAGCTCTGAAACTTATCAGATATAAAGTCAGCTAGCGGACAGCAATCAATCAAACGACTCATTAGTTTATCTAATAAATCAGTCTGTTATTTTGGTTACCTATGAAGTATTGTACTGAACACAGCACACACACAGCGCTAACCCTTAGTGTAGTGGTAAATAACGGAAAAGTGGGGTGTGCGTAATTATTCAGCCCGCTTTGGTCTGAGTGCAGTCAGTTGTCCATAGACATTGCCTGATGAGTGCTAATGACTAAATAGAGTGCACCTGTGTGTAAACTAATGTCAGTACAAATACAGCTGCTCTGTGACGGCCTCAGAGGTTGTCTAAGAGAATACTGGGAGCAACAACACCATGAAGTCCAAAGAACACACCAGACAGGTCAGGGATAAAGTTATTGAGAAATTTAAAGCAGGCTTAGGCTACAAAAAGATTTCCAAAGCCTTGAACATCCCACAGAGCACTGTTCAAGCGATCATTCAGAAATGGAAGGAGTATGGCACAACTGTAAACCTACCAAGACGAGGCCGTCCACCTAAACTCACAGGCCGAACAAGGAGAGCACTGATCAGAAATGCAGCCAAGAGGCCCATGGTGACCCTGGACGAGCTGCAGAGATCTAACAGCTCAGGTGGGGGAATCTGTCCACAGGACAACTATTAGTCGTGCACTGCACAAAGTTGGCCTTTATGGAAGAGTGGTAAGAAGAAAGCCATTGGAAGACATGTGGAAACATGTGGAAGAAGGTGCTCTGGTCAGATGAGACCAAAATGGAACTTTTTGGCCAAAATGCAAAACGCTATGTGTGGCGTAAAACTAACACTGCACATCACTCTGAACACACCATCCCCACTGTCAAGCTGTTTTGCAAAGAAGAATAGGCAATGATTTCGGTCTCTAGATGTGCAAAGCTGGTAGAGACATACCCTAAAAGACTGGCAGCTGTAATTGCAGCAAGAGGTGGATCTACAAAGTATTGACTCAGGGGGCTGAATAATTACGCACACCCCACTTTTCAGTTATTTATTTGTAAAAAATGTTTGGAATCATGTATGATTTTCGTTGCACTTCTCAAGTGTACACCACTTTGTATTGGTCTTTCACCTGGAATTCCAATAAAATTGATTCATGTTTGTGGCTGTAATGTGACAAAATGTGGAAAAGTTCAAGGGGCCGAATACTTTTGCAAGCCACTGTATATATATATATATCCTACAAACAAAAACAATAGTGGTAAATCTTCTGGTTAAGCATTTGGTTTAATATATAATACATACATGTTACATCTTACTATTGGCGGGAAGAAGAAAAAAATATGAATGAAATGAATGAAAAAAGAAAGAAGAGAAGAATGAAAGTGCGGAAGGATGAAAGAAAGAAAAAATAAAAGAAACATTTCACTATCCTGAAATGAAAAAAAAAAAAAAAAAAAAAAAACTACAGGGCAGATGGACGTAAACAGCAGACATATAAAAGCAAATTGTATGATTTTGGTTATGTGTTTTAATATCCTGCCATCCAGTAAGTAACAAACAAACAGACCAAAACAACCTTGAGTGTACATGAGTTTCAGGTCAGTGTTGTGATGTCGTGTCACTTCCTGTATTTTTGGGTCCAGTCACCGGCGCACCGTGTTCCGGCAATCCTTTCGCTCTACACCTATTGTGCCCGCCTCCTGCCCCGTGATTGGTTGGACAGAGTATGAGGATTACCACCGTACTTTGCGGTGTTGATGATCGTTTCGCTATGTAGACATCATGTGTACGACCCGGTGCTTGACCTTCCTGACTGCGGTCCTGATGTCCCCTCTGTATTTGTCCTGTTTGCTTACAGACATTCTGTGTTCGACTTTTCAGGTGATTCCGACTTCATTTATGATTTTCCCTTTCTAGTTCCGGTTATCTGCTCTTTGTAAATACGTTCTGTACATAACTTGTAGATAGGGGGGTTGTAGAAAGTCATCGGCGTTAGATTTAGACAAGATTTAGATTAAGACTTGGGGGGACGTTTTGTTTAGTATGTTGATCGAATAAAAATCAGCTCTCGCTTTCTTTTTATCAAACTGTCGTAATGTTTGTAAGTTTTTCAGAAATCTGAGACGTTCATCGTACATATATTAAGTATCACTTCTGACGGTCCTCTTTCTCCTGAATGTAAAATGAAATGTTCTTGTCACACTGGAAGCACACTGCTCTTCTCCACACTTGAGGTGTTAAGTGATTTTTATGCTAAACAGTCATTTCTGTCTGAAAGCTGCGGATATTTTGTCAAAAAAATTGCAGGTGTCATTCGATACGCCTTCGGTTTCAAATCTCTTTTTATATAAAATCGAGGATGTCTCTCTCTCTCTCGTTTTTTTTTTTTTTTTCTCTTCCCCCAGACAGGATGACATTTCCTCTGCGAGGCAGAGCCATCTCAGACGCCCTGACAGGCAGCGGCATTGTGGGAAATCTCCATTGCTCTCCTTGGGGAAGAGCGGAGGAACCGCGTCCTGCCACTCACACTCCTGCCCTCTGGCAAATGCTTACACACGTACGGTAATGAAAAGCCACGTGCTTTATTTCATTCGAGTCTTTTTTTTGTTTTGTTTTTAACAGATGCACGCTGCATAAAAAACCCTCTTTAAAAATGATTGTTGCTATTTATACGGAGATGTTGTTACACACGCTTTATTAGTACTGTTAATACTGTTACGGAGCTGCATAATCGAGTTAAATAAAACAGGCATGCTATTAAAATAAACAGCATTACGCTGAAACAGAGAGAGAGAGAGAGAGACAGAGAGAGAATGAGGCAGTGAGATATAAAAAAAAAAAGGCAGACAGGCAGGAGAAAATGGACAGATATGCAAAAAAAGAGAAAAAAAAGAAAGAGAAATATTTGTCATGCCAATAAAGCAACCTTTGAATAAGAAGACTTAAGGACAGTGAGAGAGAGAGAGAGAGAGAGAGAGAGAGAGAGAGAGAGAGAGAAATCTCTTTAGACATAGAGAGAAAGTGACACAGTGAACGAAATGCAAGTGAGAGAGAGAGAGACAGAGAAAGCAGGATAGAAGAAGAAGATGCTGTATTGGCATGAATGTTAACAAAAAAATTTTACATTGTTGCCAAAGCAATTAAAAAACATTTACTACAATATAAATAACATCAATCTGAATTTATAAATGCATATAAACATCATAAACGTATTAGATATGAATAGAAAAGGAGAGACAGAGAGAGAGAGAGAGAGAGAATGATGCAGCGAGAAAGATGAAAAAGACAGAAAGGTAGGAGAAAATGGACAGAAAAGAGAGAAAAAAGAGAGAAAAGAGAGAGTGACACAAAAGAAAGAGATAACAAGAGATAAAGAGAGACAGAGGCAGATATTTGTCATGGCAATAAAGCAACATTTAAAATTTAAGACTCAGAGAAAAGGACAGTGAGAGACAGACAGAGAGAGAGAGAGACCGAGAGTGAGAGAGAGAGAGACACCGAGAGAGAGAGAGAGAGACACCGAGAGAGAGAGAGACACAGAGAGAGAGAGAGAGAGAGACACAGAGAGAGAGAGAGAGAGAGAGAGAGAGAGAGAGAGACACAGAGAGAGAGACAGACAGAGAGAGGGCGAGAGAGAGACTGAGACCGCGAGAGAGAGAGAGACCGAGAGAGAGACAGAGAGAGAGAGAGAGAGAGAGAGAGAGAGACCGAGAGAGAGAGACCAAGAGAGAGAGAGAGAGAGAGAGAGAGAGAGACCGAGAGAGAGAGAGAGACCAAGAGAGAGAGAGAGAGACCGAGAGACACAGAGAGAGAGAGAGACACCGAGAGAGAGAGAGAGAGAGAGAGAGAGAGAGAGAGAGAGAGAGACAGAGAGAGAGACAGAGAGAGAGAGAGAGAGAGAGAGAGAGAGAAAGGTGAGAATAAGGGATAAGAGTTAAAGAACAGCATACAGGCTGAACCCTAGGTGGCATCAAAGCCTTGTGGAGTGTGTGAGTGTGTTGGAGACAGAGAGCCCTGCATCCTCACTGTGCTGCGCTCCCTCCTTCCTCACACACACACACACACACACACACACACACACACACACACAGTCAACTTCATAAAGTGGGATTAAACTAAAGCCGGGTGAAAAAGAATTCAAATTTACGACGCCGCTTTTGCTTTAATGAGCTTTGGCGTCCTTTATCAAGCCGCCGCAGTCCTCAAAGAATTCAACTGGCTAATTAGTATGACGTATTTCCTTATCATGTTTTCTGCTTTTATTGTCTTCCCCTGCGTGTGTGTGTATATTTATATGCGCGTGTTTGTGCAGTGCGCAGGCCGTGGCTTCTTCTTTTTTTTTTTTTTTGCACGCAGATAAAGAGGCTTTATGGCCTCCTCCGGTCTGATAGGTGCCGCTGTGCGTTTGCAGAAGACAGATTGATGTCCTGCAACGATGATGAAAACACACAGTGTGGGGGGGAGGAAAAAAAAAAAAAAAAATGTGGCATAACATCCAGAGAAATGAAGCCCGGCGACACGCGGCAACGATGGTGAGCTCTCCTCGTGCAAACAGATCCGAAAAACAATCAGGAAACAGGACGATCGCTTAGTGAGGATCGGATGCTAAATCTTCTATTCGGTGACCAAAGATAACAATGATCCCAGGGTACACCACGAGGGACACCCGCTCACACACTATGGGCAATTTGGAAGAACCAATCATCCTAACCTGCATGTCTTTGGACCGTGGGAGGAAACCGGTGCACCCGGAGGAAACCCAACACTTCTGACTAGGATTCGTTTGTGGCAAAAAATGTCCAAAAGTCAAATTTTATTATTACCACAATACCTACAGTACAGTATGTGCCGATTCAATTTCTATTGCGATTCTGTATCACGATTTTATTAAACGATATTCAAAGTCTGGTACAATTTTAGAAAAACGTAGCAAATAATTTTCTCGTACCACACAGGATGCTGTGCTGCCTGCCAGCGTGTGATTAGTTTAGAGTGCGCCACCTGTAGGATTATAGAGGAACAGCAACTCAAATGCAGACATGCTGTATATGAATAAAAAAAATTAATGTGAGTGTTTATTGTAACACGCCTGACGTGAATTGCCACATGAAAAGAATCGCGATACATCGATTGATTTTCACTCCATCTTTTGTAAATACTAAGTTGGTCTTAACGCCAGCTGTGAAATCATTATTTATAATGAAATTCATGTTCACGTGCACGAATGAAAAGAGGGAAAAGTGATCAGGCTCATGTTTGACTAATACCCTGACTCACTTCTACACCAGGCTGATGACTGAGAGGTGAAGACAATGATGATGATGATGAAGGTGATAATGACTAAAAGGAAACGTTTCCTCACTTCTCATTGTAAACATGCCTCACTAATATCCGTACCGCATAAACAGATAACTACTCTGTATAGATGTATGCGTGCCATTTACTAGCTATAGCCTCTACAGGATTCCTCATGAAATGATTTTTAAAGAAGATTTACTTGCTATAATATTATTAGACATAGAATAACTACTAGATCCCGGACTTCTGAAATGCCTCTCCATCGCCGAAGCCTATCCCAGGAGACTTGGGGTTCACCCTAGACGGGGTGCCGATCCATCAATAGGCACACATACAGTACACACACTTATTCACACACTAACCTGCATGTTTTACTGTGGGACTATGGGAGGAAACCGGAGAACCCGGAGGAAACCCACCAAGCACCAAGGGAGAACATGCAAACTCCATGCACACAGACTCCGAGATGGGAATCGAACCCGGAGCTTTCAGAATTAATTTTTAAACAATTTTTTTTTAACAAAAGTTTTTAAACAAAAGTTAAATTCAGTGTTTTTATAACATTTTCAAATGTTGAATTATGGTAATTAGAATAATTTATTATATTATGCAACGGAATTACTATATGATAATCAATATTTAATACGAAGTCTTTTATTCTTTAAAAAAAAAAAAAAAAAACCCTGCTGGATCTGGCTGTGCATAAAGTCAACACGCAGTGCTGTCGTGTCACTTACTCAATCCACGTGATGGCTTTCTGAAGATCATGTACAGAAATTCGCAACAGAATTTTCTAGTTTTAACCATTTTTGTGGCTTCAGAAACACAAACGTCCCGACACATTTTTGCTCCATCTATTAACTAAACCACAACTCTTCAGTCGGATCGGCTCAAACTAAATAGTGACATCACCTGTTTTGTGTTTAAATAAAGAAAAGAAAAGGAGAACGGAATGTTTCATACTTCTTCATACTTTTGGCTACAGCTGTAGATGTGTGTACAAATATTTAGCTTAGATGTATAGTGTTACTGTATGTGTGTGTGTGTGTGTGTGTGTGTGTGAGAGAGAGAGTGATTTAAAGCTCCTGTCGGAGTGGTGGATATGACACAGGAGCGTTTAGTCATATACACTCGGTTCATTAGGCGGCTGAGGCTGTGTGTTACACGCTACATTGAACCACCTCTGGCCTTGTCCTCCCTTTCCTTCTCCTCCGTTCTCTCTCTCTCTCTCTCTCTCCCTTGTTCTTACAGGCCCAGTCAAAGCAAGTCTCCAGAAAGCACAATTAAACTTCATGACTGTGCATATTTGCTCTCCCCTTTTCCCTTTATTACAAAGGGCGTTCATTAATCTGCCTTTTTTTTTCCTTTCCGCCCTCCCCCAACCCTCTCTCCCTCTCCCCACCAAGAATGCTTTTTCCATTTTAGTGAGGCGTGACGGATACCGAGGTGAATTTAAGTGAAGACGGCTAATTAAATCAGCAGTAAAATGCACAAGCCTACATCTGATAAGCCCTGATACTTGAGGGGGGGGGGGGGGGGGGGTGGAGGGGGTGAGGTGGATGTGAGGGTGGGTATAACGGCGAGCGAAACTACTTCCACTCCGTTTCCAATTTAGAGCATAATATTAAATCACAAATTAACACAAGCGCTCAGCCTCCGCAGGTAAATTGGTTGCCTTGTTCACTGCATGCTTGGTGTTTTTTGGGGGTGGCGTGGTGCGTCGATGACGCTGCGCTGGAACATTTAGAAAAAGCAAGACATAAAAAAAAAAAAATAAAAATCTGTGGTAACCATACAGCGCGGCTTTCCCCCCGATCACAGTAAAGTGCTTCAAACTCATTATTTTACATTTTAAAAAGGCCAGGGAATGGTGTGAGGCTGGGGATTTTAAACAGTATGCTGATGATCGCTCTTAAATGGGATCTCAGAATGGGCTGAATTAAACAATAACTAGCAGAATTTAGCTTTTAATGCTATTCAAATGTAATACCTGCTTTCAAGGGTACATCTTTTTTTTTTTTTTTTTTAATTATGCAAGTAAAAAAAAAAAATTCAACATAAATGCACATACTATATAGTCCATAATGTACTCCTCGTAGTATAACATGTTTAACTTATGATTTTAATAGAAACATTAAATTAATTCTAATTAGTTTTCTAAAAAAGAAGAGGCATTTTAACTTTCAGTTTATCAAAGAAAGTAATATTTCCATCTACTTAAAAAAAAATTAAATAGCAGGTATATATTGTTTCCGTTCATGTAGATTATCAAGTGCATCCTGTTTATTTGTAACATTTAAATATATTAATTGTAACATTTAATGAGCTCCTTATTATATATAGGTATATATATATATATATATATATATATATATATATATATATATATATATATATATATATATATATATATACATACCGTTCAAACGTTTTAGATAACTTTCTAACTCCATGATGGTTCCTGATGTTTATTTCTTTCTACATTGTAAAGTTTTGCTGAAGGCGTCCAAAAAATGCATTAATCTCCTTTGAACAGTTGATATTGAGATGTTTCTGCTACTTCTGCTCTGTAAAGACTTCATAACGCCTCTAATCTGAGGTGCTGTTAATTGGTCATTTTTCAGGCTGATAACTCTAAATGAACTTCTCGTCTGCAGCAGAGGGAGGTTTTGGTCTCGTCCTCCTGGGATGGCCTTCATGAGAGCCAGTTTCATTATGGTGCTTGACGGATTTTGCAAATGCACTTGACAATACTGTTCTTGCAAGAACTATTACAGAAAGGCCGACCTCTGTGTCTTAAAATAACAACTAACTGTTGTTTTTCTTGTTGTTACATAATTACCTAATTCCATATGTGTTATTTTATAGTTTTGAAATCCCCAGTATTTTTGTAGATTGTAGAAAATAAATCACTAAACAAAAACAAAGAAATTTGCAAGTGATCTAAAACTTTTGAACGGTAGTGTGTGTGTGCATATACTCAGCAAAAAAAAAGAAACGCCCCTTTTTCAGGACTGTGTATTTCAACAATAAATAATGTTTACTTCATTGTACTTCACTTTAGATCTTCATTGTAAAGGGTTTAATCAATTAACCATAATCAATTAATTAACATGCACCTGTGGAATGGTTGTTAAGACCTTAACAGCTTACAGAAAGTAGGCATTTAAGGTCACAGTTGTAAAAACGCAGGACACTAAAGAGACTTGTCTACCGACTGAGAAAAACACCCAAAGAAAGATGCCCAGGGTCCCTGCTCATCTGCGTGAACGTGCATTAGGCATGCTGCAGGGAGGCATGAGGACTGCTGATGTGGCTATAGGGCAATAAATCGCCATGTCCGCACTGAGAGACGCCTAAGACAGCGCTACAGGGAGACAGAAAGGACAGCTGATCATCCTCGCAGTGGAAGACCACGTGTAACAACACCTGCACAGGATGGGTACATCCGAATATCACACCAGCGTGACAGGTACAGGACGGCCACAACAACTGCCGAGTCACACCAGGAACACACAATCCCTCCATCTCACAGCAAGAACTGACAAATCTGGTCCAGTCCATGAGGAGGAGATGCACTGCAGTACTTCAAGCAGCTGGTGGCCACCAGATACTGACTGGTACTGACTGATTTTGAGCCTCCCTTCATTCAGGGACACATTGTGAAACATTTTTACTTTATGTCTTATGGTGTTGACTCTTTTAGTGTTCATATAAATATTTACACATTAAGTTTACTGAAAGTAAAAAACAGTTGAAAGTCAGAGGACGTTTCTTTTTTTGCTGAGTATACTGTACATGTACAGTATATAGTTGAAATAGAATTAAAATCAATATTCCAATATCAATATTGTTCCAGAAGTTCCAGAAGAACCCTTAAATTCTGAAAGAAAAAGAGTGCATTTCATCTGTGACGAGCAGATAGCAGTCCCCCGACCCTCATTAACAAGATTTATAGCAGCTGAGAGATACCCTCCAGTACAGATGCATTCGTAACTCCGTGTCTCTATATGAAGATGTGTGTGCTGGAGTGAAGAGGAAAATAAAACCTTCCGGTAAAATAGAAATGGATGCACAAATGAAGACTGGTTACAACCTGATTTGCAATGTTAAAATACCCAACTGTCCAGTTTGGCTTCATGCTAGTCTGAGCTTCTTGTTTGTAGTTGAGAAACCCGTGGGACCCGATGTGATGATCTGATGGTGCGGGCCGTCCACCTCAAGTTTCAGTGTTTTGAGCATTATGTCTGGAATGATGCGGTTTACCTACTGTAGACTACTGTAAAAATGTTGTACGCAGATGCAAATAACTGCTGTAGAACAAGAATATCTTTAAAAAAAAAAAAAAAAAAAAAACTTTCTACACTCTCAAGAGTACTATAAAAAGCAGTGAAGAGAAAATGAATGAAACAAAGTAAATAATTGGTGCAACATCCCTTTGTCCATATATCGTCTTGGGTACAATTTGTGCATTATTTTAAGCAAAGCAAATTAGCTGCTTCGTTCTATTGAACATCCTGCAGACCCAGACACTGCCACAGGACAGGTCACACCTGTTTCTTTTTTGTTAATACTTACAACACCCAGAATATTTAAAAAAAAAAAAAAAAAAAAAAAAAAAGGTCTTTTACATAATATGCTGCTTTCTTTTCTGGCCCACAGACACCTTCCGCCTGTAAAACGCAGTTTCTTTCGGCTGCTCCCATCAAGGGGTCGCCACAGCCGACCATCTGATCCGCATACAACTTGGCAACCCTCCCATTTATCTAACCGGCCTTGGGACCAGTAATACATGCAGTGGTTGGGTAGTATCGGGTGGGGAAACCATTGAAGGCAGGGCTCGAACCCGGATCCTTAGATTCCCAAATCAACAAGTTAGAACCATAGCCATAACCATCTGAGCCACTATTTCCCTGATTGTAGCTGGAATACTAATGTATGGAATGTTTCTACAGACCACCACTCCCTAAAAAAAAAAAAAAAGACTTTTGCACAGTACTGTAAATATACCAATTTGTGGCGATTGTGTTGATGTATTTGCTCTATGGTGTCATTTGTTGAGTTCCCGTCTGAAAAAAAAGCACCAAATTATGAAGCAACTACTCCTAAACACTGATCCCGACCAACAACCAGACACTGCAAAAAATTCTTATGCTGCCATCTCATTCTTTTACGGTCAGAGAGCCCCAGGATGTTTTTACATGCAAAGCAGTTGTGCTACAATGGCAGGCCATTTCGGTGAGCACCATTTTTATTACGTTCCCATTTAATGAATTCCCTCACGTTTTATGATCCGATTCAATCTGCTTTGGGTAAAAGTCTCATTGCACCACCATCATTGGAGATGAACATACCAATCAAAATATTTACATAGTCAATGTATCCATACCTTGTTCCAGTCCTGTAGTGCGATGCTTTTCTGCTCGCCACGGGTGTAACAAGGTAATTCATCTCGTCTGATCTCTCTTATCTTGTGCTTCAACCCACAGAACTGCTGCTCACACTTCATGTTGTTCACGTTTTTTTTTTTTCATACCATTCAGTGTAAACTCTAGCGATTGTCATGTGTGAAATTCTCACCAGCCCACCTGGCAATAACAACCAACGACTACACTTCCTTTCCTCCTCCATTCTGATATTTGGAGGTGAACATTCAGTGAAGCTCTTGACCTTTGCTGTAAAGGTGCTTTGCGACAATGTCCACTGTTAAAAGAAACAGAATTGAAATGACCCGACAGTGAGTGTATAGAAATAGTGATATACAGTAAAGCAAATCCTTCCATGTAAGAAAACACCAAAGCACAATTTTTTCATGACTGCTACTTAATAATCAATTAAAAACACGGACCTTCATGGACTGTGCCCCGAGTCTCCTGGGATAGGCCCAGAGTCTTCTGCAATCCTGTACCGGATAGTGAAGGAATAATCTTTGAGCTTTGTGTACTACAGTATATATCATTGTGCCATGAGTTATACGTTGTCGGTTATTTTCAGCTACACGATACGACCAAAAGTCAACAGGATGTGCATTCAAAACACCTGCAAGACACGAGCACCGCATTTGTTTTCTTTCTACTAACAAAACCGCGGACCATCATTTTTTATTTTTGCAGGTTCACCAAGTTCACCTAAATAAAGTCAGCAGAAAGTAAACTACTCGACAGAAATGTGAAACTTTCACCTCGTACGGTACATCCTTCCCCTTTTTAAGTAGCTTACAGTCATGCCTAAGAACACCTTCACCGTTTTGAAAATCACTGTAATACACTCCTGCTCATGGTACTGTATAATGCTTACATTTGCAGTTTCAACATATACATTTAATAAATAAGTAGTTAAAGTCAGCTTGCGGTGACGGCGGGGGGAATAAATTAATTTAGGACAGTCATTGTAATCTTTTCTCCTCCATGTCTGAGCCTCGGTGTGCTGTTTTCTCGCAACAGATCTTCACATCCAGACGGTTGAAGGCCACTATGTACTGTAACAGCAAAGTCCCGGACAGAACATGAACTTTTCAACCACTGGTCCAAGCTTGCATTCTGCTGTAGGTTTTGGCCTGCGCATGACTGATCCATTTCTCAGTACAACCGTGTATATGAGACCACCATTGTAGGCTTATTAAAATCTATTCAGGGCTGAGTAATGGGGCAGGACCATCACCTTCACTCTTGTTTACTCCACAAATTGGCCCCCGAGAGAGGAGGAAGGCGTATGGCTCGCCTAGTTAAAGTGATAGAGGTGATGCGGCTGCATTGATTTTCCCTCCATCTTCATAAACTCCTGGTGTCTAGTGAAACGCAGAGGGCCGCCGTTTGAACCCGGAGCCATCACCCTATGGACAGGTCCCCAAAGGTCCTTTACTGCCTTTCTAAATTACACTAACCTTTAGTCAACATCGTGGTCATGAGTGCAACAAGCAAAAGACGAACACCCTCCACTGTGGGACTCCGGAGTCCTACTGCCCTTGACTTCAAGAGCTTTTAGAGCAAACTTTATTCATTTCGCCTTAAAACTCGTGTCTGGAAAGAGATGGAGTGTACAGGGTTACAGATGAGAAAGTTGACTAAAGAGCAGAAACAACGGCCTGGTGAATGTATTTGGGCTCCCTCTGTTTGTGTGTCACTTTTAGGATATCTGGTAATAAAACCAGATTCAATACAAGGATTAGCAGATTGGAGATGACATCACATAGAACAGTATAAATAGAGGATGTCTTTAAATCTACTGTTGACAAGCTTTTATACCTATTTTTGTACTCTCTTGCTCTAGGCTGATGTTTGAGTGGTTGCAGGGTGGCATAGTACTTAGCACTGTGGCCTCGCAGCTCCAGGGTTGAGGGTTCAAGTCCTAACTTTGGGTCTGTGTGCAAGAAGTTTGCATGTTATGTTCTCCGGGTACTCCGGTTTCCTCCCACAAGACATGCAGAGTAATCTAACTGGTGTTTCCCAATTGACTGTATGTGCTTGTGCCATGTCATGAACTGGCATCCCATCCAGGGTGTATCCAGCCTAGTGCCCAGAGTCTCTTGGTACAGCAACAGCTCCAGGCCTTCTGCAAGTGGTTTTGTGCGTAATCTTTGAGCTTTGTCGTCATATATATTGTAACACTGTGCCCTGATGTATTCTGTACGCTGTCAATTTTCAGGCCAAACGTGGCCCACATGTATTTCTTCTCCAAACTGTTGCTACAAAGTTGGAAGCACACAAATTCCATCCCAAATCATTACCATTTTCCTTCACGGCCAAACTAAGAAGCAAATCTTTTCCAACATCACTATGCCCTTGTGCACAAAATAAAGTCATTAAAGACATGGGTTGCCAAGGGTTATGTTTAAGGACTCAACTAACCAGCACCCCAAATCTCTGACCTGAACCCCAGGAAAAACCTTAGACTGCACCTCAGGCCTACTGTATATCAGTGCCTGATATCAATGCTCTTGTGGCCGAATGATCACAAATTCCTACAGCCACGTTTCACATTCTAGTGGAAAACCGCATCTTAAAGAGTGGAGGTTATATTGTACTGTAGCAGGAAAGGTGGGATTAAACCTGGATGGATCAGGATGTGTACAGTATGTTCAAAATACATGGAGTCCATCATATGTGAATGATGGTCCAGGTACTGTACACTGTACATGTACTGTATAATTGTGCCTTTAATACCAGTCTGGACTCTTTCGTTGTGGAGGATGATCTAGTTTTTAGATGGAAAAGCTCACTTACAGTATTGTTTTACTCATCCTAATGATAATTCTCTAAACATCAAGCTTTTGTAATAAATATATAAATGATGGCGGTTCTCTGTCATTTATTTCATGACCCACGGACCTCATTTCTTACTGTCACAACAATTTGTTTCCAGAGATATAAACAAAGCGTAGTAACAAGATCAAAGAATCAAGAACGAAAAACAAATGACAGCACTTCACTAAAGTCCTTCTCGCAAGTGTGAATCTGTTCCACAGAATGGATCGACTGCAACCTACAGTGCAGTAGCGCTTTCAGTGCTCAAATATAAAAAGTTAATTAAATATTTCAGCATAAATGGCTTCGTATTCATTTTCTGCTGACATTTACCACTAGAAATTATAGAACACTTAACACACACAAATGCATTATGCGGGTAATAATGACGCTACGTACATTTTTTAAAAACCCGGATCATTCTTTTCCATCCACATCAAGATGCCGAGCGAACGGCGCCCAGGCCGATGAGTAATGATCTCCATTTTCTCTTTCAATTTTCCATCCAACAGTAAAGCAGCCAGACTGAGGCACTTAATTAAGTTAATTAGGCTAACTTAATTAGGCCGTTTTGCAGGTCACTGTGCGAGTGGTCTGATTGATGAGTGCGCTTGTAAAGGTAATCGCCTTTAGAACTGGATTTAACAAACAGCATGTTAACTGCGGAATCATAAATAATGCCCGAGCGCTTAGTGCAGGGCTCGTCTGACACGTAAAATCCTGTGCTCAATAAATTTGACATGTTAAAATCGAAAATCGCAAGGTCAAAAAAAAAAAAAAAAGCGAAACTTTTCTCACTATTCTCTTTCCACTCCTCCGGGCATTTTATTCACATTTGGAGCCTTCAGAGCTCGCTGGAACTCTTCATTTGCCATGTGCATTCCTGTTTATCGAGTCTTTTGACTCAAGTGCGCGGGGTCGCTGAACTCTTCACGCGCTCTTCCCGAGTCCTCCGAGGATTACCGAGCCTCGTGGTGCTTTAAAAACTGAGGCGATACGCTCGGACCCTTCATCATGGGAGTGTAAATAAGGCTCAAACAAGCCCCGCTCTGGGTTCTGACGGGCTCTCAAATTAAAGGCCATCCATATATTACAGAAGAACTGTCGTTTTATTGCCTGAATCAATTCTTTCAGGCTCTGGAGGTGATGGCACTGAGACGCGGCTCCTGATGGCTGGAGGTTTATCTAACATGTGCAGGCAGGGAAATACGCAGCTGGCGTAATGAACTCAACTCTACCTAATAAAGGCTTTACTGCAGCGCACTGACCCCATCACACCCTGCATATGCCTCCATGCCCATAAACCAAATATGATATATCTTTTTTTTTTCTTCTTCATTTAATGCAGGCAGACATAATTAAGGGGTTTTATGATACAGCGCACTCGTACCGACGAGTTGTCCACGGAGATACAGATTGAGCAAATTTTTTTATATTATTATTAATCAAGACCTGAGAGGCAGAAACCCATCTGGGGTGACCTTTAAAAAAAGAGAGAAAGTTTTAGAGAGGGACAACTTAGCGAGACGGATCAAAATCGCGCCGTGCATCATGAGTATCTTGTCTCAAGCCCGCGTATAACAGTGCCCGGGCCCATGATGCATGTGCGGTGTTTTGCCCCCGTGCTTTGATCGAGATGTAGCATATGAGAAGATGGCGGTGCAGTGCGTGAGCCGGTCTCATTTCTCTAAATGCTTCTCTGCTCTCATCTAGAAGTCAAGGCTGGAAGGGATAACAAATCACCACTTTGGTTCCACTTTTCACTACTGCTGCTTCTTCATTTGCCAGCTGCCAACGAGAGAGAGTGACGTACATCTTTAATGTCGACCCTTCCTCCATCTCAGGCACAAGGTGAATCATGGCTGGGTTTTTAAATGGTTTTTATAAAAAATAAATAAATAAATAAAAAAAAAAACCTTTTAGAGCGATTGCGGTATGGCCAGAGTGTGGTATTTGCAAATATATTACCGGGATTTACATTATAACACTCGAAATAACATTTTGGGTGAAAGACATTCAATATGAAAAGAGGTTTGAAGAAATTAGACAAGCCAGTATTCCAGTCTTGTAGAAGACTTAACAAATGCTTGAGATGACCGTGGCTAAGGTACGTGGAGTTTTCCACAATACAGCAACGAACCATAACAACACGGACCAGACGTAAACAGCAATTAAACTGTTAGAGCAACGCTGCTTGGATGGTTCTCGTCACTTTCTCGTCGCTCCATAGCACTACAAAGTGCAGTTTCTTACTTTACTGTACAGCATAAACTAATAATAGTTAGTGAAGTGTTAAACAGCAACACTTGGACCCATTTGCCAATAATTTGATGTAATTGAAGCCTTTTTCAAACGTTACTTGAATACTCCTGGTTTATACAGTATGAATGACAAGTAAAGGCTGATTAAAATGTAATTCCCAGCAGGGTTACGATAATAATGCTGATGATTAAAAAGTAAAACGTCCCTCTATTTAAACGAGAAATTATTAAAGAAATTGCATTTCAATGCATTCCTTCATTTAAAAGTACTTTGAACTGCTCGTTATATACAGTACGTTTAATCTTTAAATCAAAATCTATTTTTTTTTTCTGAAATACTGAATCTCTCTACACCACGAGAGCTAGTTACATTAAGCCTTTAGGTCATGAATAGATTGACGTGATATAAAGGTTATGAACATATTGTAGTAATATACAGATTAAAATGTTTTTATCAATTCCAGTCTTGATCAAACCTATCTATACCATTTACTTTTCCTTATATTCCTACTATCCTTATATTTAAGTTTGAGTTGCACTTGAAAGGACGAAAAAGACATTATAAGCTGGATAGACGATGGAACTATCCTAATCATTTTTGAAAAAGAAAATCTATTAAATGCCGGCGAGTAATAGCAATTTGTAATCATCTCAACCCCCCTTCAAACCCAATCTAGTTCTTCAATGAAGTGAGAAGGCACAAAAAAAAAAAAGAAAAAAAAAAGAGGTGTTTAAGGAGGGCAGGAAAGAGATTGCCCTTGCTGCTTAACCAAATGTCCAGGAGGTTTAGCTGAACCTGATCTAAAATCTCCTATGACCTTCACCACTACAACACGTAACCAACAACACACTTATCCACTTAAAACACACACGGTTGTCTCCACGCTCTGGTTCTTCTCCGCCAACCTACAGGAGGAGCTGGATCAGGTTCGACCCCACCCCATGGCCTCTTGATTCTGCATTGATGATGACTAAATAACTCTTCATGAGTGTATTAAGCACAGTGTTGAATTTAGCACGTGGATTGCCTTTGGGAGGTTGTTAAAGGGAATCAGCAGGGAGAAAGAAAAAAAACATCATTATTAATCAATATTATGCTTGCTGAAAATTCAAGCTAGACAGAGATACTAGGCGGCAGAGGATGCTACAACAGAAAGTCTGCTAGGCCTGAAGAAGAATGTGTATGCCAGAGAGAGAGAGAGAGAGAGAGAGAGAGAGAGAGAGAGAGGAGTGTGTAGCCCAATTTTTGCAGGCTGTGTGTAAGCGTGTGATTAAACGGGATTGCGTCTGGGCTTTCAGGCTCTCTGGGGATTGGAGCGGTTCCCCCTGCAGGCTGCCAGAGAACTCGTTTAAAAAGTGAAGGCTTGCTTAATCCGCCGTATGCCTCCCACTGTCTAAATCTCTTTTGTCTACCTCCGCCCAGCGCTTTTGTTCGCACCCGCTTAGCCCTCGTGTTGTAGCAGCAGGTCATCATTCTTATGCTTTCTTCTGCGCTTTTGACTTACAACACCTAACAGGGTGCACGATGGGGGTCAACTGTCAATTCGATTCTTGACTCCGTATTTCAAAAGGCAGGATTCGAGAGAAATGCATTTCCTGTATAGAACCAGTTCAATTGGCTAGATGTATAATTCTAGAATTGATACTATATGCATGTCCATACAAGACTTGCTTTAATTAAATGTGGATGAAAAATTATATATGTTGGACAAAAAAAAAACATTATGTTCCTATTTTCATATAATAAAAGGGGGGGGGGGAATAAAAGGAAAAATAGATGCCACTTTTAATGACCATCATGACTGAACCATGTAGTCAATCCACAAAAACGAATGCCTCGATCGTCTTTAACCTTTTGATGTTACTGCTGAACGATAATCCCGCGTTGGCGGTTCCTGCCACGCAGACATCCCACTATGCCTTTTACGTTCCACTTTCTTTTTGGCAACATCAATTAACCTCCATTTTCCATGCGGATAGAGCCTGGCAGGCCCAGGCTGGCCTTTTAAAGATAAATTGAAAAGCGGGTACATTTATTAACTTAATTAGGTTTGGAAGTTGAAACACATTGCCTTTGATTCAATGAGGGGGAAAAAATGTGACTAGGGGAAAGAAAGAAAAAAAATATATATCGCTGACGGTTGGACGTATAATTCTGAAGGGAGAGAGACATTAAAACGAATATGGAAAACAAGGTTTGAGTCAACAGTGTTCGTTGTTTTCAGAATTAAGGTAAGAGCTTTTTGCCAGACAGGTATTCTAAGAGAAACGATGGCTCCGAGCTCTGAGTCACAGCGGCTAAAGCAAGATACCAGAGAATTAAAGTGCTGGATGAATTCCCCCTGACCGTATCGTCATTAGAATTTCAAACACAGGCCACTTTGCTTTGATCTGCCGTTAAAGGAGCCAAAGACATACAGTACATACTGTAGTGCATGCTGAATGTTAGAGGGAGCCATCTCTTGAGATTAGCATCTTACTGCATGTGAAAAGCACCAGACAATATAAAACAAAATGTACTGTTTAAAAGTTAACTGTAATTAAGTTACATTTACATTCAGGCATTTGGCAGACAATCTTATCCAGAGCGACTTACATTTGTATCTCATTACACATCTGAGCAGTTGAGGGTTAAGGGCCTCGTTCAAGGGCCCAACTGTGGCAACTTGGTGGTTGTGGGGTTTGAACCTGGGATCTTCCGAACCGTAGTCCAATGCCTTAACCACTGAGCTACCCCTGACCCAAGTTCTATTGGGGGTGAGGGTGGGGAATCGATTCATAATGCTCACGAAAATAGTGCGACAACAACACTGATTGAATGAATTTGATTATTTAATGCTTTAAAATTTCCTCCTAAACACATTTTGCAGTATATTCTTGTATTAAGGTCTCTAATTGCCCCAACTGACCCCAAAGAAGGAGCAACTCCTCAACTGGACTCAACACTTTCAGAACATTCAGTTGGTGAAATTTTACTTCTTATGTTGAGGGGGGAAAAAAAAGGGTTTTCCAAGTTTTCATCTAATGGCGTAATAATGCTGGCTAGACGTTTTATCGCTGTGAAAACAAAGGAAGAAGTCTGCTTTGTTTTAAAAGTATTTAGTATTTAATGAGTCTCTCTACCTCTCTCTCGTTCTCTCTTACTAAACTAAAAACCATGAAATTATAATTGGGCTCAACACCAACACCTCAATTTGACCCGTCAGTGTGATTTTAGTCAATTTTCCCCCAGGTGTGTCAGAACGCGATCAGCTGACGACATTACAGTCCTGTCTTCACCTCAGCATCCCCTAAGCGACTCTCACCTTCGATGACGAGTTGTCACATTCCTGACAGATCCACCCATAGCCCGTCTGCTTCGGCGACTTCTTCAAGGGAGGGTCCAGGCAGCCGAAGTGGTAACACAGCTGACACTCGTCGCACCTACGGAGAGAGGAAGAGTGATATTACCAGCGAGGACATAGCTCAAGCCAGGGAGCCGTGTCTCCGCTGACACGTTGCAGGCACGCGGGCTACAAGTATCCCTGCCAAAAAAGCGGCATGGTCCTCATCAGGCAGATTTGATCGATGGTCACAGTGCAGCTTCCTGTCAGGTAACAGATGCTTAATAGATTCAAAACACATTGGCACAGCACCTCTCACATGGCCTTGTAGAGCCATCATAAAACACGCCGGCATGATTGGCTCGGCTGAAATGGGTTTCTGTGCATCGCGCCAATAAATCTTTATAGTTTTTTTTTTTTTTAAACCTATTTCCAAGCTTAAAAAGGAGAATCAGTCTCCACTATTCGAGCATGCAAACATCAGACATAAAACTGTTTACTTTGAAATAACTGGACAATCCATGTTTTTGTGAGCTGTGAAAATAACATATAGTGTTCCAATGAGAAGCCTAAGGAAACCTGAACCGAGCAAGACCTCCATTTATCATGCATGGGCTGTCATTGGTGAACGCCTGGATGCCCTTCAGGACCGCTTCCACGCCCTCCCCTCTCCGTCCTGCCTGTAATTAACTAATTATGTTGCAATCAATAGTGAAGATTCAGATTTGGCAATGTAAATCAGATAAGGGCCGAGGAGGTCAATAGGCGCCCTCCCCATTCGTATACATTACATGGATGAGATGTACTAGGCTCTTATCAAACGGTGTTCAGGAGGAGAAAATGCAAGAAAAGCACTTTATCATTTGTTGGCCACGACTCAAATCGGATCTTTTCCCTCCGGAACACTTTCAAACACATCAAAAGCAAATTTTTCTACCTCATACTTTGGTTTGGAGGCATTTACAAAGATGGGGTCAAGCTCGATAGGAAGAACGCAGTGTTAAATGACGCAGAAGCCCTTTTCAAAATTTGGCCGCGCAGAGCCACCAAGTGCTAATTAAAGGATAGTGATGGATATAATACAGCACTAATGAGGAAAAAAGGGTGGGATATGCACACGGCTAGAACATCCTGTCAAAGACAAGAAGGTTGCTTTGATTCATGGACATTATTTACTTTATTACATTACACTTGGTCGAGGTTGAAGTCTCTACCAAAATAGCAACAATTTTCCCTTTTGCAAAACTACACAGTCACTTTTCTTTAGCAAAACTTTAGCAAACGGTCTCTTGCTGCACAGCAGAACATTCACTCGCATTTAACTCTTCAGAGAAATCTTAAAAGAGCAGGAAGCTTGGTTGAGGATTTCACTCGTGCATAAACGAATAACCGAACCGAGTGTCAGATTATAGATTAAAAACCAATAATCAAATCATGCGATGTTTAATTGCTTGGTCAGACTGTACAACTAAATAAAATGAGGGTTTCCAAACAAACAGCAGAACGTTTGTGGACACCTGACCATCATACCCATGAGGCTATTTGAACATCCCTTTCCAAATTTCTGTTACATAACCTTCATTCTCCTATAAAGCCATTCTGCCAGACGTTTTGTGTGTGGCTTTTGGATTTGTGATCATTCATCTCCAAGAGCATTAATGAGGTCAGGCACTGATGTTGAGGGTGTACATGGTGTTCCAGTTCATCCTAAAGGTGTTCAGTGGGGTTGAGGGTTATCGAGCATCTTCATGGACCTTGTCAGGTAAGAATCACATATGGGTCTGATTTACCATAAGTCTAGTTGTCTCTGCAAACCAATGTCAATTCCATTGGATTTCAAAATAGTCTACAAACCAATAATCCAATAAAACACTAGTAATCAACTAATTAAGAGTTTATAAGAAACTAGTGTAGTAATAGAGTTTCCAAACAAAGGGTCATCTCAGCTGGCTCAAATCCATAAGTTGGCAAAGAGGTTTTTAATTAAAACATCATAAACTAACTCTACAAACCAATGATAGGGAAATAGAGATGCCAAACATCCTCTTAATACCACTCACTGTTCAGATGCTTTCACGGTTATGGAGTTTCCCCACCAAGCATTAAATTAGACTCTACTAACAAATAACCAGAACATGGTGTTTCAAACAGCTTTATCATCAAAGCGTTACAATGATCATGGAGTTTCCAACAAACCTGCCAAATTAGACTCTACAAACTAATAACCAGATCATGGGAATTTCATGGGCTTTTTTTTTTATCATGATCATTGAGTCATTGAGTCTCCAACCAAGCAGCCAAATAAGACTCCGGGGTGTCCAGATATGCAAAAATAATTTGGGGGGAAGAAAAAAAAAATGTAAGTTGAAAACAAGATGATGATAATTTTATTATTATTATTTTTTTTACAGTTTACAGAGCAGCAATTCTGAAACAAATCAGTACAGTTTTCAAATGTATTCCAAGTGCTTTTGAAGACTTGGAAGAGGGTAATTATGAAAAGGTTTAGGTTACCATATTAAAGACTAGGGTTGTGTACCGAACACCGGTGCCAATACGGCACCGGTACCTATAGAACCGGTATGTACCGGACCGAAACAGAAACGCGAATTTCGGTGCCTCATTTCGGTGCCACTTAAATGCCTGAACTGTCGATTTAAATATTTGTTCTCTAGATTCATATATTTTTGTAGATTAATCGTTTATTAGATTAAATAAAAAAATTAAAAGCACAAATTATCCGGAAATGAGAGACCATCCGACATGCGCGTGAATGCAGTAACTAACGTTACACTCGCTCTGACGGCAGCAGGCGGTCTACCGATAGCTTAGCATGCTAAAGTAAACAACTCTCGTTAAAATGCCTAAAACTAAACGGTCGAAAGTGTGCCTGCATTTCACAATAAAGGATTCCGGCACCGCGACGTGCAGCAAATGTTTTACAGCAGTTGCGCGTAAAGGCGGAAACACGTCAAATCTAATGAAACATTCGAGGGCAGACGGAATAAAGTTTAAAGCAGAATAAATACATGGAATAAAGTTAAAAGCAGAGGGAGGCAACGTGTTTGACAGCTTGTGGACAACAGCTGGCACTATCAGTGTGGACGACCCTCAGTCCCAGTCACACCAACTGTAGCAAAAAGGAGTCACTGATTATGATGACGTCAGCAGACTTTCCGCAGGTCAGTAGTAGGATAATGTAATGTTAATAGCAAAATGCAAATCTTGCATTCATGCTAACAAATAGTCAAACGATTTGTAAAAAACTAATGTAACATGGATTCTGTTTATAATTATGGCTTTCCAGCTAGTACTAGTAGTACTACAACAGTGACCACATTTACCATTGTAAAGACGGCTATGCATGTCCTGTGCAGGGCAATAAGTCAGGAAAGGTGTCGTATTTTGTCAGAAAAGGCAAATATGGTGACATTTCTGCAAAAGAATTGCTAAAATTTGAAGCTTACATATTCATATATACTTTAAACTTTTAATATATTGTTAAATTTTAAGCATAAAATTTTTTGTTCAATAAAAATTCATTCTTGAGTCATCCACTATAATTTTTTGGCTTAAAAGTATCGGTTCAGGCACCGTTTTGGCACCGGTACCGTTTTCAAAGTATCGATTTGGCACCGGTATCGAAAAAAAACCAAACGATACCCAACCCTATTAAAGACCCAGTTTAGGTAATTTCAATGCCTTTAACACTTCTACAGTATTTGAAAATAAAAAGTATAAATCATACAGTAAACAGGTGATCGGTCATTTCTGCACCAAACCGAATGAATTTCTTGTTGTCACACTGATCACTGATTTTTACTTACTCCACTACTTCCCTAACAAACATTTTAATTAATGAGCTACAGTAATACGAGAACATTTCACTAGCAAGAAATGCCAAACTTGAGATACTGACATATTACTGATACTGATGATTCCTAACATCATTTGACCCTGAAAAAAAGGAATAAACGAATATCAGACTCATTTAGTCCTAACAAACCTGAAACGATATACATATTAAGAACGACTCATATGTACTCATATATATGTGTTCATCCGAAATGGTGGCAGAATTTATTTCCCAAGCTTGTCTTAATGGCATACGCTGCTCATGTCCTGATATGCCAAGCTCGTATCACTATCTAATCCACATATTCCTTGTGACAGAGCGATGAGCAAACGGGCTGCCCACGGCGACAGACTGTCAGCTCGAAACTGCCTCCATTACATGATCTCTCTCTGTAGAAAAAGGAGGAGGGGGGGGGGGGAGAATTACTGCACTCTCCTCACATCCTATTGTTATGTGTGAAAAACACTGGCTGCCCCCATTAGCAGAATAGTTAACACAAGGTTATTTATTTTTTTCATGTCGTTTTATTTTACGATTTCTTTTTAGAAAATTGACAGTACCGAAATAAACCAATCAGCTAATTAAAATTGAATGACTGGTATTCACAACGGGATAAGTCGATTTCTTTTGCAATTGGATGCTTAAGAAATCCACACAATAAGTCAAGTCTTAGACTTCATTATTCGTCTACTATATGGCCTGAAAAGGATAGAGGGGAAATCAAGAGCTGTGGCTTCCATTTTTTAAAGACTGATAAACAGATTGTATACACACCGCATTACTTAACGCGGTGTCTGAGCTATCCAGCAGTTTTTAAGGGGTGAAGCAGCATTAGCTATATATACACACATACACCCTATCAAATCAAACCGGGATTTTTGATTGTGCAGAATAACAGAACACGCTTATTAAAGTTAAAAAATATTCTTTATATATAATCCTCTGCGACACTAATGCACTTATCCTAGCATTTCACTAGGTTGCCTACGTCACCTAGGAACTCCTGCAATCGTTCAAACATGAGGAAATGGCTTAGAGAGCGGTCAGGACTGTTTGGGAGGGGGTGTGCCTGAAAGAGTCTCATCACTGTTCTGCGCACCGCAAAGTCTTCTGTAAATGTCAGTTGTTTTACGCCTTCATTCATCATGAAATTTCACCACAAGCCGTAGTTTGCTTTGAATCCACCTCATAGTTAAATACAAATTGAATAATTCACTAGTTAGTGTGAACATTTTGTTCGATCTATACTGTATGTTACTTTATGCAAAATAAGCAAAGCAAGCTATGCTGAATGTCTAGGTCTAGATCTACTTATTAACTTATTGTTTTGACTTGATGCTTTACAGCTCACTCACTATGGATATCATTTTATCCTGTATACAGGGTTGCGGGGGCCTGGAGCCTATGCCAGGTGACTGAGCCTCCAATAACTACCTGGACTCCATATTAACATCACCGCTATAGCTGAACTGGCTGCCCCTAACACACTGTATAAATGCAGATCAATTCCAGCTTTCTGTTTCACCCAGATGAGGATGGGTTCCCTGTTGAGTCTGGTTCCTGTCAAGGTTTCTTCCTATTGCCATCTCAGGGAGTTTTTCCTTGCCACTGTTGCCCTCGGCTTGCTCACCAGGGACTATCTGACCATTTTGATTCATACACATTCACATTCCATACAAACTTAAATAATTCTTTTGATTGCGAAAATGACAATTGTTAAAAGCGCTATACAAATAAAATTTAACTGAATTCAACTTGGAGCATGAGGCGGGGTACACACTGGATGGGGTGAAAACCCATCAATGGGCACAAACACACTCTCACTCATTCACACACTATGGAACAATTTGGGGATGCTGATTAGACTAATCTGCATGGCTTTGAGATAGAATCTCAGACTCGAATCGAACCCGGACCCTTGAGGTGCAAGGTGACAGTGCTAACCACTAAGCCATCATACTGCCACGCTTTATAGCAGCATAACTGAGAAAATCTCTGTTTAACACGCTTATGACAGGAACGGTATACTTGTTAGCTTTGTTAAGTTCTAATATAAAACCAAGTTTATGAAGCAGTTCAGCAAAATTACAAAACAGCATTAAGATACCGTCCATTCCCTATAACCAAAGAATACTACTAATTACAGACTTGTATGAGGAAGTGAAGTGAAGCTAAAAAGCAGCAACATCAGCAACATCATGAGCATGGATACGCTATGTGTGCAGGAAGGAGGAATTCAAATCACCCTCGAGACCGCTCGGTGAAAAGAAGACAAATGATCAAGAATGTGTGTGTGTGTCTTGCTAATGAGTGCACGCTTATTGTTGCATACAGCAAACGATTGATTTCATGTGAACCCTCCACTCTGGCAGATAAAGAAGGATCAAGGAGCGGGAGACTCCTCTTCTCTCCGCAGGAGAGTTTAAGACCCGTGGCATCCACAGGAGGCCTGTGTTTTATTAGTGCTGGCCATGACGCTTCGCCGTTTCGTGCCTTTAATTACTTTGCCTTAATGAACCTTTTGTTGTGTATCATGGTTTACCATCTTTGAATTAAAACACTGCTCAGCCATGCAGGCCCAAGCTGGAGCGAGGCAGGTGATTATGGGTAATTGGAATTCAAAATGACAAGACCTGTCCGCTGAAATAGCTTAACCTTGTCAGTCTCCTAAACCTTAAAATGGACAAATAAATTTGTTTTCTAATTATAAACAGACTGCGACTAGTTTTGTCTTTAAGGTAAATCTTGTCCAAAAGCTCATTTAACAGAAAGGCAGATCATTTGTGCAATCAATTAAAACTTGTTTATTTGTGAAAAAATATATACTGTATATTTGAAAGTTTATTGCAGGAATCGGAGCATAACCACAAGGCAGGATGCTTATCAGTCTTATGCTTGGGTCAGAATGGACCAATTTAACAACAAATAAATCAGTTATTATTACATGTTCAGGTCACCATAACCTGAGATTGTCTATTACGTATTTACTCTCGAAGACCATGCACACACAGCAACCACCAAGAACGTGACCAGGTTTTGTATAACTACCTCCTTAAATGTTGTTTAGATCTTCTAGAGAAAAACTTCTCAGTATTTACGGTCCAAGCACCATCATATCAGCCCTATGTCTTCATAGTGTGTGAAGGACCCTATATTTTTTCCTAAAGATTATTCGGGCCTAAGCACTATAGGGTGTGCAGGATCCTCTTGTCTTGGGGTCTTAACATGCTCAAAAACTCATAAAAATTGGCAAAAAATTGGTTGGAGTCTGCTGCCATTAGGATGCTGGTAAGGATGTTGAGGGTCCCGGACGTGGCTCGGGACACTCACACAAGATTTTGTTGCATAGCTCATACACACTTGCACGTACCTGTATGCACGCGAAACCCGGTTTCACATCTAGAGCTCATTGAGCCGAACAACTTTCACTTTGCATGTCATGGGCTCAACTCAACAGGACGTCAGTTAATTTGTGTCATTTGAAAAACACACAGCAAGGATTTTGATATACTCTTCCTAGATAATTTATCTGATCGGCACCAAACCGGGCCTATGTAATCTAAAGACATCGGGGATGCAAAATTGCAGAGGAATTTTTGATCTCTCAAACGTGTTAACTGTTGCTGTCTTCCTGGTGTGCCCGGGTGGCGATGGCGCAAGGTGCTTGGGCCCGTTCATTGTTGCTTGCAACTATATTTATGTTTGGTTTAAATATTAAATGACACTTCTTGCTGCCTCACTGCGGCTATTGTGCATGCTACTTATTCTGTATCCAACCACCTGCTGCACTACATACATTAGCCAAGGAGTCACCTGCTGAATGGTGGAAAGTTCTATTTTTATCGTGTGAATGAAGATTTCATCTTTTCTCAATCTAAAAAAACAGAACAAAAAAACCTTTCCTGTCTTGTCCTTATACACAAACATTCTGAGAAGAAATCTAGCCTGTTAGAAAGCCAGTAAGATTTGATAGGCATCTTTTAAGTGTGATGCAAGATGATGCAATCTTTTAGGTGTGATAATACTTTGATATACGATATTTCATGGCTAAAATGTTAAAAGCTTTGTTAGAACAGATTTATCCTCATAAACAAATGCATTTCCTTATGCACTTAACTAGTCAGCTTAACAAATTCACCCTATGTTATAATATTAGGTTAACTACTGATTTCATGCCAAGTCAGTTTCCGGGCAAGCAAAACATGTGACTGGGCTGCAGACTGAGGCTTTTCCACTAAGACCTAGACTTGTGCATATCTGATATCACACTGGATCATTTTAAATCAAATACATATGGTAAATAGGACAGCACACACAGGTTCAAGAAAAATGTACTACGCAGCTCTCAGTACTAATCATGTGAACCAATTCTCTCTCTTTTGCACTGATGAAGCGGTCTAATCCCTGTGTAGTATCTGTAATATGCAGGTGGGAGCTTCTATCTGCTCCGAGCACTGCCCTTACACAACCAAGGTCCTTGATGCTATCAAAGCAATTCAAGTGCATTTTAATCATTGGGCAAATCGAGCCGCTTTCCTCTCTCTTTTCTCCCCCCCTCTGGAGGCCCAGACACAATCCAATCACTCATAAGAGACTATATTGATTGAGCTAATCTTATTGGGATTCGGACTAAGGAAGGAGGAGAAAACACGATTGATCACTTTTGTCCACGACACGTGTTGCTCTCGGACGGCGAAGGCGTTATCCCCTTTCATCTGCCGTTTAATCTCAGGGGGAGTTCTTGGAGATCCCCTGCTGAGCTCTCTCAGCACCGGATTTACAAAGCCTGTCCTAACAGAGACGAGCTGTGACGGCTTAATTCAATCAAAGGACGTTTTGGAGAGATACCATACAATTTTTAGACAAAAGTGCTCAAGACGTGAGGAGGCATTTGAGTAACTGGATCGTTGCTAATATGGTTGTCTGGCTTTTATTTTTTTTTAAAGGAATTGGCAATCTGAAACACTGGAACATCAGAGGGATTTACTTAAATGCAGACAAATACTTTTAAAAAAAAGGAGAGGAAAAAGAGCAGACTTCTATGGTCTGACATGCTTGTTTGGACATGTACAGTATATTGCCAGCATTCCAGCAATTAAACCATCTGGCCTTCATGAATCATTCGCTGAATCATTTACATTTTGGCAGATGCCCTTATCCAGAGCAAATTACATTAAAAAAAAAATCTCATTATATATCTGAGCAGTTGAGGATTAAGGGCCTTGCTCAAGGGCCCAAAAGTGGCAACTAAGTGGTCATGGGGTTTGAACCTCGGACCTTCCAAAATGTAGTCCAATACCTTAACCTCTGACCAGCATCACGCTATGGACACCAAAAAACCTCAAGGTAAGCTATGGCACCAAGACTTTTGCAGCAGATCATTTAAGCCCTGTAAGTTGGGCCTCCATAGATTAAACTTATTTGTCCAGAACACCCACAGATGCTTGTCAGATACTTGGCCTCCAAAGTCCCCAGTTGTCAATCCGATCGAACATCTGTGGGATGTGCTGACATGTCTGATTCATGGAGGCCCAACATGCAGGGCTTAAATCTAATCACCCAATTTTGCCCTTGAGAAAATCGCTCAGATCCTTACGCTTGCTCATGTTTCCTGCTTCCAACACATCAACTTTGAGAACTGACTGTTTAGTTCTGACTTGACTGGTTAACTGACTTGCTGCCTAATATATCCGACACGTGACTGATTACCTTGTTAGAGTGGATCCTATATTATTCTCAAAAGATTGAATGCTATGGTTGATTGGAGTATTTGTGCAAATCTATGAGGGAATAATATTTCAGAAAAAAACATAGCTGGAAACTTTTTAACACCAAAATTAAACTGGGGTTATACTGAGAATACTTGTTTGCCAATTCCGATTGTCCCTTTGCCTCACCATTAAATCATGCAAGCATTGGTACTGAACATGATCACAAACAGGGTCCTCTTCTTCTTCTTTTTTCTGTGCCACAGTGGTTGTGAATCTCACTCGCTACAGACCTCCTTTTTTTTCGAAAACGGTTGAAAGAAACCCTGCAAATTTATCACCCGGCTTGCTCGCAATTACCTGGGGAGAGGCCACGTGAGCCGGATCAATAGAGCACAAAGCGCTCGGCCATTGACCGGAGGCCATGACAAAGTGCCCCAAAGGCTTTTTGTGAATCCCTTCAATAAGAGGTGCGGATTATTGGCCTTCCTGCACTTTTTGATTAACGTTGAGATGGGAACAGTATTATTATGGAGCTATTGTTTGACAAGGAGGTGTTGCTAAGACTGGGAGAGTAACTGAGGAAAAAGGCGCACTAACTCGTTTTTATTAACTCATTACAAAACAGCTCACTCGGGGAGTTGCTAAAAGGTTGCACAGGGAGATGGAAAACGGCACGAGAAACTTTCAGAAGTAGGAGCTGCGTCTAAGTTGTGTTTTTCCTGCTGATGTTCAGCAGGGGGTTGAAACGAGTCACCACTTTCACCCATCATGCTAACGAAACAACTATTTCAGACCCTTTTTTTTTTTTTTATTAAAAGGAAAGAAAATCTTCAGAAAAAAATAGGTAGGAGGAGGGGAAAAAAAAGGGTTCTGAGTTTTGCTTTTGTGTGAAAATCTAGGTCCTCAGGGCAGCAATTCGTGCCCACGTACAGAGGAGTTTGTGGGCTGAAGGGAAGGGAAGAGATGGAAAGAAGGGAGGATCAGCAGAGGAGAGGAGATCCAGACATGAACTGCAGTCAGCGCGATGCGATAAAACACGTTAGGAAGTTGTGGTGTAATGGGTTTTAGCTGCTAGGCCACCCTTCCCACACTGTTTCCTCTTTTAATGGTTGGTAGGGTAAGGGGAGAGGAAAAAAAAAAAAGTAGTGAAGTCAGCAAAACAAAATGCCGCCATTAAATCATCTGCACAGATCCTGTGTCAGGGCTGTAATAGGAAAAGAGGCCATCGTTGGAAAGGTTACTGCTCGTCCAGATCCTACACGTGCGTGCGCGCACACCCACACACACTCTCACACTGAATATCCTTCAAGTCCTCAAGCAGCACATAATCTCAGATACAGTATAATCAATTCAACATTATCTTTATTGGCCATACCAAGCAACATCAGAATCATTCATACGTAATCATTCACAATGCTATTCAATTTTAAATTCTAATTGATCAGAGGGTTCACATACTGTACATTTCAACAGGGTTTAGGCTGTTAATCCTGGCTGCAAGGTAACCCACAAATTTGTATTCACGTTCTTAATGTAATTTCAGGAGACACCCAAGTAAGCGAGATGAAAAGGTGCTTCATAAGCTTCGTAATTTCTCTGTTTAAATGACAAGCATGTAAAATTTTGTACTTCAAGAGTCAGAGGGAATAAGAGAGTCTGGTAAGGGAATGAATCTTTATAGACCTTCTTCAGTCACATGACTACCAGGGGGGGGGGGCAAATTACAACAGTGGACTATTTTAGTTGATAATTACATTCGAGGTGTATTCATGATCTAAAAAAAAAAAAAAAAAAAATCTTTGCAGTCTTATTGACCTAAATCGAGTTCTTTAAAAGCTACGGTGTATTTACAGTAGGGCTGCACAATATATCAAAAAATTATCGTTATCGCGATAATGGTATATGCAATATCTGTATCGCAAAGAATTGCGATAAATGAAATCGATGAGTGCATGCTTACACGTAAATAAATTTCCTCGATTTCCAGGGGACAAACTTCAGAGTCAGTGTGCATAGCAGGAACATTTATAATAACCGAAACTTATAGTAATGTTATTATATGGACCTCAAGTTTGACTTAAAATAATTCTAAATATCCCTTCAATGCTTCCGGGAATGTTTACAGATGTCGACCCTACCAAACATCACTCACTTAGTTACCTTCTATACAACTTCATTCTGCACTATGTGCAGAGCTGAGGAGGGCCTGGAGCGTATCCCAGGGGTACACCCTGGACAGGGTGCCAATTCATCACAGGACACACAGACACTACGGGCAAATCAGTCTAATCTGCATGTCTTTGGACTGTGGGAAGAAACCCACTAAGCACAGGAGAACATGCAAACTCCACTCAAACAGGACCGAGGTGGGAATTGAACTCGGAACCTGGAAGTTCAAGGCGACAGTGCTGACCACTAAACCACCGAAATGGTATAATGCAAGTGTTTATAGGAAGTAATATGTTTAATGGACATTCAGTGTAACGTCTGTATAAACAAATAAAATATATGAAGTGTCAATCTATTAATCAATAAAAAGTGTTGATAAAATTGCAGCGGTATAAGAGGATTTCTCTATAAGAGCACGTACCACTATGTTTTATTCCTTACTCAATTCTTAACTAGACTGTTTGGCGATATTATATCAGCATCACATTGATGACTGAGCACAAGCACATCAAATCCTTGTCTAGTGTTCATGGAAATGTGCACATCTTAAGTTATGTCTCTCTGCATTCTGTCTGTAAGAATCTCACACCTACATTGGATCTGAAACAGCAAGCAGTCATGTTCAACCTGTTTTAGAATGCAGTACTCATCAAAAAGAGAGTTCAAGACTTGGAAGGTAGAGATATTTCATGATACCGTCAAGATAACGCCCTCACCTACCGTTCTTAGGTCTAGTAGTTCACCGGTGGGGTCGAGTTGTACTTGGAGGGAAGAGGATAATTTCATTCCTGTAGCAGAATCTTTTTTTTTTTTTTTTTTGAATTATATAATGAGAATTTGAACAGTCAATGAATTTGAAACATTCCATCAGTGAAAGATGCTATTGTAAGCAAAACTTGTACTCAATTAAAAGCATGACTGAGGCTCATGATTTCACTATTTAAAGTTCAGAAGTGAAAGTAATATCTAGAAACAATGCATATGGTAATTTTATTAATTTACATGAAGAAAAAAAAAGGGCAGGTATTGGTGCAAAAAACGTGAATTTACAGATAGGGTCATATAACACCATTTTTTATAATACTTAATGCTTCTTATCTCCTGATCCATGCTTAATGTTTTTCCCCAAATACAGAAAATGTGTGCCAAAGACGCTACCTTCTAAAGTTTATGCAACATACGTAGAAGTGACCAATCTTGCTGTTGTTAACTTCAGCCATTTTTGAGAGGAGAGTTTATTTGTGCACAAATAATAGTAATTTTTCAGCATTATCCATCCATCCAATCCAATCCAATCCATGCATTCAGGAACCTCTGTAGACCATCTAGGAACCATGGAGGCCAACGGGGACCATTGCATTTATACAGTATCAGATAAAAAGAAACACATTTGCTGAATACAATTTCATGCCCTTTTTTGTCTGTACTGTCTTTTACTTTTTTAATTTTATTTAAATCTTTAAATGATCTTAACTGTCATTCAGATGAAACTTTTCTTAGATTTAGATTTCACAGAAAAGACATCAACCATAAATTTGTAAGATATCACAACATGAATATGACATGGTTACGGACACTACAGAGTTTACAAAAGAAAAAAAAGCGTTTACCAAAAAAAAAAAAAAACAATTTTTACAGGTCATATGCTTCTACTGTATATGCATACACACATTTTAGTATAAATACTATGAATATGAATCATTTGCATTTTAAATTGTTTGAAGCAAAACAGTATAACCAAATGGGAATAAATACAATGGTCATCCACAATCAGTAGTTGGACTACAGAGGTTCCTGGATGGATGGAGATACTGTAGTATAACATTGAAAAACTGCCATTTCTGGGCCACAAATAAAATCATCTCTGCAAAACAGGCTTAAGTGTTTAGAGAAGCAAGTTTGGTCATTTCCATATTGTATAAACTTCAGACGTAGCTTCTTTGGAACATCTTTATTATAGATAGCTATGACATAAATGATAAAAAAAAAAAAAATCATCACCAATACTTTGTTTTGGCTGTCAGTTTTCAGGTGGCTCGCTTATAATAAACTTGTACCAAACAAACAAACATGGCTAAACCGTATTGGAGAGTGCACACAGTGAAATCTGTTCTGACAGCCCATGCACACAATGTCTCAGCTCAGAGTTTTGGTGGGCTTTTGTGTGCTGCTCATCGCAGCTTCTGTTGTTGTATAAGCACAAATGCTGCTTGTCTGCTGCCAGGCACACTGAGCTTTTTGTTATGCCGTTAACCAGATTTCCCCATGAAAGCTCTCTCCGCTCTCTTGCTCTCAGAGCTGTGAACTTGGCACGGGCAAGCAGGGAAGGATGAAGTGAGAGGGAGGATCATGGAGGAACAGGGAGCCATATGATTCTGCGTGCTTGGTTGGGTGTGAGAGAGAGAGAGAGATGAGGCAGAGAGAAAAAACAAAACAAACAAACAAAAAAAAAACCCAGCACATGCTGACATGCTGGAGCTCGGACCGGCTAAAGTAAATAGATCATAAGAAACACAGTGTGCCGAATCCACCTCTCTCATTTACTCTGTTTCACTTCTTGTTCTTCTTCTTCTTTTTTTTTTTCCCTCCCATGTCCCATCCCGTGTTTGTCTAGCAGAGCGGATCCTGTTGGACACGCATGCCGTCCCCGAAAATAAATCAGCCAGGACAGGAGGGGACACGAGCGCACACACGGTGCACTACAAGCCAACACTCGGCGCTATTAATTAGCCCAACCGAGAGTCATTCATCACGGCGGCAATAAGGTGAAAAAGTCAAGAGTTTATTACAGCTCGCACAATGCCGAGGCCTCAGCTCGGGGACCGCACACGCACACACACAGTCATTCTGCACACGCACTCACAATGATCTTAAATGGTTTAGGATGAGGTTAATAATAAAAACTGACATAAATACATAAATAAGTTAAATATTTCATTTTAAAATGAGTGCAAAAAAGTTTTTCAGTTGAAATCAACCATGAATGATAATGTTGGTATGATAGGCACATGAAATATACACAACTGCTCGACCATTACGAAATGGATCAAACCTCACACGATATTATTATCCTACTGTATGCAAGTTACCTTGGATGTAAACGTACAATGCAAATCTGAGCTTCTAAATGCCTCCATCATAATTACATATTAAACAAAAGTAAAAATAGGAAAAAAACAGCAAGTGTTGTTCGATAGGATGTAAACAAATAGTATGACAGGAACCATGCAAGTCTACTGCTATATAGATAGATAGATAGATAGATAGATAGATAGATAGATAGATAGATAGATCAGTTTGCTCTGACCATGTTTGCTGTAAAACGTTCAGGTATGGTGGCCGTAAAGTACAAAGCACATGAACGAATCCAAAACGCAAGAGACAAACAGAAGACGGACAAAAAACTAAAATTACAACAGCAAAAAATATAAAGACACATATTATAGCAGAAATTGAACAGCATTAACACTAAAGACACAAAAGCAAAAATATAAAGACTACAGAAAAACAATAAACACTACAGCACAACTACAAAGACTACAAAAAACACCATTTCAAAAGTACAAAAACATCAGAACAACTTCAAAGGCTACAGAAAAAAACAAACATACACTATAGCAAAACTATAAACACTACAAAAAAGCTACTTCGAAATAAACTACAACACAACTAACACTATAGTAAAACTACAAATATAGCACATCTATAAAGACTACAACTAAACAAACACTCCAGCAAAACTATAAAGACTAAAACTAGTGTTGAACAATAAATCGCAATATGGACCTGTGCATTTATTTAACTGCAAATGTAATACAGTATACGCATAGTGAGGAATTTAGGTAGATTTCATCAGCAATTTAAGCATTTGTTTTAGTTATTTTTTAAAATAAATTTTATCTTCTTAATGAGAATATCTTGGTTGTTCGCCTAGATAAATACATTTGAATTGGAAAATTTGACATTTAGTAGCTACAGGTCGCAATACAAATTGCAATCGCAATACGTGTCAAAAAATGTGATTTTTTTTTATATCAAGTAGCCCAAAACACAACAAACACGACTAGAGCAAAACAAACACGACCACAGTGAAACAAACACGCAAAACAAATACGACTAGAGCAAAATGTGCAACATCAAAACTAAAAACGACAACAGCAAAACCATAAAAACTACAAAATAACAGCACTACAGCAAAACTAACAGCAACAAAACTATAAAATGTCCAACCAAACAATAAACACTACGGCAAAATTATGGACACTACAGCAAAACTAAAAACTAAATAAAAGCACACTACAACAGAACGTAAAAAACTAAACAAAAAACATTGTCACTACCGGCGATTTTTTATTTTCTTTGCTGTTTTATTATTTGCCATTTAATTCATGATTTCGTAATGACACTTTGTTTGGCTTTTGCATTTTTGGTTTCGTTCTTTTATTTTCCAATTTGCGGTTGCGTTTTTTCTGATGTTCCTGTTGATATCTTTTAGATTTACTCATTTATTCTCCGATTTCTGTTTTCGGTGTGTTTCCTTGTCTTGCACTTAAAGGTTACCATATTAAAGGGTACAAATACATACAGTAAGAATCCCACAGAGGAACACTTCTAGCTATCTCGACTAAAACACAAGGCAGCTGAGCTGTCGTAAAGTACAACATGCTTCACCACGGGTGAACAACATCACAATTCTGCCTACACATGAATAATAAAGATAGATACCGTGATACCGACGACACCATCACCACACACTCTAGACTCGCTAAATTATTTTTCTTCGACTGATAGTTATGAACTACAGTACAATGTAAATATTAATCGTCATTTTGCAATACAGATGTACAGATTTAAGTAAATACTTTACTGGAAAAAAGGAAATACTGTTGCGCTTCAAATTCTCTACTCGCTACTAAACAGTTTCACATGGTATAAGCAATAAGCACCGGGAGCAGCACAGGGTTCAGTTCAAAAGCATTCATATCATGTGTTAACACAGAGGACAGACAACATTCAGGTTGGAAAAAAAGGGATTTGCAGAAAGATGAGAGGCAAAGAGGAAAAGGAGAGGGCTGCAGGGAATCGTCCCAAACTGGCCAGGATTGCACGAAGGCCACTCGAAGCAGGGCTTGATAAGAGTTGGAAAGTTCCCCATTACACGAGAGTCCAAAGCACGAGCGGCTACATGTCCAGCCTCAGAGATTCTGTCCGGTACACGTTAAAGTCTCGATCCAAAATGGCTAGATCTAAGTGTCCTCAAGATCCACTTAGTCCTCTTTTAGAATCCACTGTGGCACAACCATCACCTTTAATCCCTTTAATTCACAAGCTTTAAAAATCCATGTGTAATAAAAAAAAGAAAGAAAGAAAAAAAAAAACAATCTCTCCTGAAAGTTTCTCTGTGGCACAAAAGAGTCAACGAGTTAAATTCCACGGTTGTGAGCAGGAAGTGATGTCAAAGGTGACGGTCAGCGGAGGCCGTCGTCAGCGACTTCCTGCCCCGACCTGGACGCGGCTCTTCGAAACGACTTAATCTGCCTCTCTCTTTTTTCTCTTTCTCCCTCTCTCTGTCCCTCTCTCATCTGTCCCCAGATTTTTTAGGGGAGGAGCGTGGGGGGGGAGGTGGGAGAGGTGGCGCCCGGCTCTCACGACCTGTTTAACGCAAAGATAGAGCAGTCAGTCAGGGCAGCACACCTTCACGCCACAGGCTAAAGGCCTACACAAATCTACAAAAAAAGATCTGGTCATTTGTTAAAGTGTATGTCATAACCGCAAAAACAATCCACATACGACAGGCGAGGAAAAAAAAAGAAAAAAAAAGGTTCACTGCCACGATTGTACTGTAACTGAAATTATCTCTGTGAAACCAAATAACAAAAGATTCTCACGGTTCACCGGGTCCAGGCGCTTCCAACCTGTAAAGTGCCATGGTTGCAAAAGTACACGCGCTCATCTTAAAAGATACGTCACAACGACTCGTGCTTCTATCCCTTAGTAATAATAGCAAAAATTAAACATAGCATGCATTACTTTCGAGGGATTGTTCACTAACTGCTGTGAAAGTGAAAGGAAACGTGTACATTAAGAAATGTTCTATGTTAATGATGTGTTACTTGATTTTTACAAAGAAAGCAAGTTAAATTACACACACATCCAAATGACTTCATATATTACCAGTTTCTTTAACTGAACTACTGAAATAAAGACTTAATTTAAGTGTCATGTTTGTCTTTAAAAGGTCCCATATTTTACTCTTCTACAATATGGAACCTAACCCGAGCTCCCCCAAAGTGTGTGTGTGTGTGTCCTTTATGCTGCTCAGATATTTTCTTTTAAACGTTTTTTCTTTTATTTCACTCCTCCTCCAAATGTGCTGTTTCAGTGTCTATGTAAATGAGCTGCTGCTTTGCCACGCCCCCATCAGAAACCAGCAGATCTGAGCAACAAGCTGAGGTTAGGGATCTTCTTAATATGAGATACGAGGTCACGATAGGTGAAAATTTTAAATGGCGCGTTTAACTGGAGACATCTGAAAATGCCTAAAATGTAGTGAATTTGAGGATGCGTTCGTACAGTATATTCAGCGTTTAGTCTTTCTTGATTTAAACCCTAGTGCGAGGTTATACAATCGTCCCACAAAATTTGCTGAGGTTTCTAGAGCACCCACGGATTTTGGATGTGCTGAAAAACTATTTTCATAATTTAAACCCTTAATATTCCCCCAAAACACTTTAACAGTGCTAGAATGTAAAATACAGATGTTACAGATATGTGAGACATAGATATATGTTACAGATATATTTGATGTAATTCATGCGAGCATGTTTTCTTTGGTATAAGTACCGTAGGGTAAATACGGTAAGAATTCACCGTCCCAAGCCGCGTTTTTCTCTACGGTTGCTTTGTTTTTTTTATAAAGTGCTAAAAATGCATTCAATAATATATTTTATATAGAAATTTAGCTGCATTTATGTTACAAAATTATTACGTTTATATTTAGTTTTTAATAGTTTGAATAGTTTAGCGTGAAAACGCATGAAAGATGATATATTGCTACGAAAAAAGCATTAAAACAAAAACTATGGAGGATATTTGCTGTTTCCGCTAACAATTATTAGTTAAGTTCTAAGGAACAAGTGACGCTGCGAACGCTGGACCACGACTTTGCGGGGGGTCGACTGTAAAAAGTGTTTCCTGTTTTTAAATTTGTGTTTTTTTCAATTATTATTTCTTTGTTTAATTGGAATATTACACAAATGCAGTTTTTAAAGAATGCTTTAATTAATTAATAGCTGTTTAACCTCAATGAGGTTGTGAGAAAATCTCGATTTAGGATCGAATCATTTTCTCACTGCAAACAAATCAATATACTTGGAACCAGATGGAGATCATCTCAGTCAAAGCGTTTCATGGTATAAAGTGATTGAGAGAGCTACATGACTGTATCAACTCAACTGCATGATGTACTATAAATCAACTATGCAGTGGGTTTCTGGGTAACGGGCAGTGTTGATTTACTAAACGTGAGCTACCTAAATGAGCTGCAAGGTGCAGACTGAGCCAAAGGACAGAGCTGTAGTGCTGCAGAAATATAATGTATTCTGCATATTAGAAAAAATGCATGAAAAGAAAGCGAGGAAAATGGACCTCGATATCTAGATACCGCACTGAATCAGGCGCTGACGAACAATAAGACACATGGAAATAAAAGGCGCTCGGTGAAATGAGCAAATGTGACAGTTGCATAGAGAAGGCTGATGTGGACACATCACGGAAAGGAAACCTGCTCATTAATCATGAGCAGATTAATGAGTTTCTCTCTAAACACACACACACCAACAACCCCCCCCCCCCCCCCACACACACGCGCGTGCGCGCACACACACACACTCTCACCCACCTAACAAGGTTCTCGTTGTCGCCGGGCCCTTTGCAGGTGGCACACTCCGTCCTTGTGTCATCAGCTTTTGGTTTTTTTTGCAGCACTGACTGCCGCTGCCTGCGTTCCCGCGGTGCCGGTTCCTATGGAAACGCAAGCCATTAGAGCTCTGTGTGTGTGTGTATTTGAGGATATGATTGTAGAAGAGCTGAGAGCGCCGTGCAAACATTCCCTTGTCCTTCTCTTTGCAATATTAGAGACAGATGAGACAGAAAGAAGAATAGAGAGACGTGAGAGTTCACCTCTATTTTTTCTTCCTCGCAGATAGACACCCTCTTCCTCTTCTGGCCCCGGGTTCTCTGTTTAAGACAAAATAAAATCCTTAAATAGGCTCTGAACACTATCGAGTTCAAAACAATAGCTTAATGTTCTTTTTCGTCACATCTGAGAGTTAATTTGCCTGTAACAGCACGCATTGTTGCTGGCTATTGTAGTGAAAGACAAAGCTCCTCAGCTTGACTCCATCACTACTACACCCCGTTCATTTACTTCACTGTGACTCATAATTTACTAAGAGTACAATTAGATTCCTGTATTTGTATAAAAAAAAAAAAATGAATACGTGTTGTCGGATCAACAATCTAATTATGAAAGGGCTGCAATTGAGGAAATGATTTAATATATTATTTACTGGTTTCATTATGATACCCCATAGTGAAGCACATGGTGATATTATGATATTATGTGATGGTTTTGTATTATATGGAGGACTAATTTTAACAATGGTGTGTGATGGCCTGGAAAAGCCCTTCACATGGTGAACTAAGGTACAAAAAAAAAAAAAAAAAAGGTTTCAAAATGGGCAAATGGCCCAAGCTAATGAAACAAGCAAAGAAAACAACTAAGGATATTTCTTATTCCTGAAAATGACTGGAATTAGGTTAAGCACCCTCTAATGCATTATTAAAACCTAGAACCATGTGGTCATTGAATGAATGAATAAACAAATAAATAAATAAAGGAGCTGTGTCTAATTGCAAAAGTAAGAGCATTTTCGTACGAACACAATGGATTGGGACTAAACAGCTGCGTCCATAAGAAAATCACTTCTCAGTGAGTCTAATCAGGAAAGACGGCTTCAATTTGCTAGGGAGTATAAAGACTGGACTTTGGAGTGATGGAGAAAGATTGTGTTGTCTAATGAGTTCAGATCGACCCTGTGCACTTCCCATCATGCATAGTGTCCACTATATAAGCCTCTGAAGACAGTGTTATGATCTGGGGTTCCTTCAGTTGCTCAGGTCTAGACTCAGCAATGTTACAGTATGTGGCAACAAAATTACGTCAGCTGACGACCTGAATGTACTGAATGACCAGGTTATCACATACCTGTACATCTAAGGAGTTTTTCTTCCACGCTGGCACAAGTACTGTATATATTCCAGATTTGTGAGAGAGTGGATTTGGGAGCATGAGGGATCATTTCCACGTGTGAACTGAACATTGTCATCAAAGCTAAAAGCGATCGGACAAAATCGTGATGTGTGTGACTTTTTACTTTGGCCAGCTATTAACCCAGAAAAAGTTTACAGAAAGTTATTTTTCAAAGACGTAATAAAAACAAACATCTATAATTTACTCATTCTCTTGAACCTTTCGTTAACTAACAAACAAACAAAAAGGATTTCCAGTGTTTTCACTGACCAATTTAAATGTATTACAATTTTTAATAAACCGTTGGGCACATTTACCACTGTATTACATCAGCTTTCTTTAAAAAAAACACACTCTTTTTTTAATCATTGTCAAATGAGTATACTAATTGTTACAGTTCTTTGAAAGTGGAATGTTTGTCCATTCGTGCTTGAAACAAGACTTCAGGTACTCAACAGTCCATGGTCAACGGTGTCCGACTCTCCTCTAAATGATGTGCCGTACTATTTTCAAATAGAGACACATTTGGATGACTGGCAGGGAAGTTAAGCGCACATGCGGTGCCTATGAAAAAGATGCTTCCATTAACGGCAACAGTAATCTCTTTATGCCTCTGCATCAGTGCTAGCGTCACACACATTCAAATGGCCGGTGTCATTGTACACGAATTCCTTAGGGCCTATGATAAAAGCTGGCTTTTCGCTGATAACATTCTGGAAGGTCCATTTTGTCCGTGGCCGAAAGTTTGCCAAAAAATGTCTGTTTTTCCAAAAATCTGACTCAAATGTGGACTCATTTGACCATAGCACTGTCTTTCAGTAAAGCTGAAGTGAGCTTGGACCAAGAGAACTTGGTGCTGGGGTCAGTCTTGATACAGCACCCTTGAACCAGACTTGCTCAAATGCCCACAATACCAGCCTGGTGGAGCTAGGGCTTGAACCGCCAACCTTCTGACCAAGAGCCATCTGAGACCATGAGCCATAACCCTCTGAGCTACCACTGCCCCCATGGAGGTGTTGCATAGAACTGATGCTTGGCTTTCTCCTTGTGTAACGGAGTTGTAGGTTGCATTTTCGGGTGCAGCAGCAGACTGTGTTAAGTGACAATGGTTTGCCGTCAGGGTACTGGTTCTCACAGAATCCCATGAGTTTCTCATGAAATGCCATCTGAGGCACATTCAAAAGTGGTTTTCCAGCCATGACCTAGACACTACTCTATTTACTCTATTTTTGGAAATTACCTTACTTTGATGTCTGGCAAGTAATCTTTGGACTGTTTCAAAAAATGTGTTCATGACACAAAGCTAAATGGTCCAAAAGGCATACAGCAACAGAGGACCAAGCTATCCAGTGTCATCAAGAATAGGACAGGGTCCCTTTCAAGCCTGGTTCTTTTCACGGTTTCCTCTTCATGACATCAGAGGAAGTTTTTCATCATGACCGTCACCTCTGGTTTGCTTAGTAGAGATCTAAATCTAAATCCACACAACTTTTATAACGTTGCATTGTGACAATGTCTCTAAACAAAAGTTTATTGAATTGCTATGTGAACCTTAAACTGTTCTATATTGGGATTACACCCAATAACATACAGGACGTTTTTAGCCTTGCTAAAGTAGATACGATTCTTTAAGCACAAAAGATACAAAAGGAATTCAACCTTAAGCTCTCGGCTTTGGAAAAACATGTTGGAGACTTTTAGGTGTACAGGCTGCACTCCACATTGTGTTTTATGAGCAAGTGCTCATCAGGTAAACATCCTCAGGGTAAAACATAAGAAAGCAAGGAAAGGGCTCTAAAAAGGGATCTGGAAAACACTTTGATATAATACAGACACTGAGGTAATAGGTTTTAAATAACAATTGCAAACTCTGAGTTGAAGCAAATATACGTTTACTCAATACATCCATCCGTCTATTTTTCTGCACAACATTGTAAGAGACCTGAAGCCTATTCCCAGGGAATTTAGGGGACATGGTGGGGTACACCCTGTTGTGGAGGCCAATCTGTTGCAGTGCACAACACTCCCATTCACGCGTTATGGACAATTTGAAAATGCTGCATGTCTTCGGACTTGGGAAGAACTCCAGGTAACCAGAGGAAACCCAACAAGCACATGGAGGACATGCCAACTTCCAGGACACAGAATCCAAGCCTGGAGGTGTTAGGAGACACTGTTAACAACTAAGCCACCATGCCATCTAGAGAATATTTTAATTATCAAAATACACATTGTGTAATTAATGGTACAACTTATTAGAATTTTAGATTGCATGGGGAAGTAGATGGGTGGGTGGAAGGTTTGTTTGTTGGCTGGGTGGTTGGACAGATGAATAGATGGAGGGTTTGATAAATGAGTGGTTGTTTGGTTTGTTGGGTGAATGAGTAGATGGATACAGTAGGTGGTTGGTTGGTTGGATGCATGGTTGTTTGGTTAGATAGAAAGATGAATGATTGGGTTGGTGGTGGGAGGTTGGATGTGTAGGATGGTGGGATAAGTGGATGGATGGATGGCTATTGAGTTGTTTTGTTAGATGTATGGATGAGTGGTTGGTTTGTTGGTTAGATGGACTGGTAGATGGATTCTTGCTAGTTGTTGATTGGAGCAACAACTTGAAGATATTTTTTTATTAGAGCTTTTTAACCGTTTTTAAGATTTGTAATGGACTGGAATTCTATACAGGGAGGTTTCACACCCATTTTTCCTGCAAACATAACGCAGTTACTAAAGATGAATTAATGAATACGTCTTTCATGTTTGTTTTGTTCATATTCTATTAAATCGGCAGTTCTGGATTTATATGATTAGTACTTGGTAGCTGTCTTAGGAAGTAGTAGTGTCTGGTAGACAGTGAAGTAGACAGTAGCTCAATATATTCTCCTCTTATACATAATAGCTAATAAAAAACATCAGCGCAACGCAAATTAAATCAAACACTGGCATCTTAACAGGATGCTGCGTGCGCCTTTTTTTAAAAAGGGGGAAGAAAAATCGACAACATATTTAAACAGATTGGGAAAACAATTCCATCTGTCGCCTTTGGCTTGCCATCACACAGCAGATGGAACGCTTATCATTATAAATGCTAACTGCCTCCGCGCTGCCAGTTGGCTCTTGAAGCCTCTGCCGAACAAAGCCGCTCATTTATTTCGTTTATTCCGTACCGGCAGACACGATTAAGAGAATCTATTAAAGGCCCGGCTTCCGATGGAGGAGATGCGAGCAGGTAGAAGGCTGACGCGAGCAAAATCTTGGTTTCGTTCCGCTCACGGAATTAAGATGATTTGGCTAAAATCGATCTGTTAATTAAATCCATCACTGCACTTTTAACGAGGCTCAAGTCGATTCTCGCAGGAGCAGAAAAATTATCCGAGCACACAGAAGAACAGGAATGCTGCAGTGGCACGGAGAACAGATCACACACACAGTTCATTTAAAAAGTTTGCGCGTGAACCTCCAAACTCCTGCGCCACTTCCCGATGTTGCCCAAAACGTAAAAATGTGAAATCAATTGAAAACTTTGACATGAAGATATAGAAGGCATTTCTGTCATATTGTTTTCAGTCTCATGATCTGATCCGAGAACAATAGTTTAGTATTACAGTTAGATCAGCTACGAGATGGGAAAGAAAATTACAAATCTTCTTGAGGCACTTACGAAGACAGAAAGTGGGTCTATAAGGTGTTTGAGAACCAAATATATTTCATCAATAATGCATTTGCACGCACCGTTTGCCTTTCTTGCATAACTTCCATCTTAATTTTGCACTGTTTTTGAGCGAGGCTTTATTAACCTGCCTGCATGAAGAGCTGGATGAAACCACCCCGGATTCCTTTGGTTCCTAAATTAACGTTTTCTGAGAAGGATTCAGAAACGATAGCTATGATTCCTAACCTGACAAAAACGGCATAATAAAATATCACCGTGACATTTATGAATTCGCTGGGTCAGGCCCTTTAAAGGAGGCAGGTTCTGAGTGACTGGAACACACACGGGCATAACATCAGTTTAAAATTCCTCTACCTAGTCTACAGTGGGGAATCGGCAGGAGGTCGATTAGCTGCTTCTGATAAATAGGAAAGTGGCTTTACGAGGGCTTTGCACTGCTGTGGTGCCGTGTTAAAAGGCATTAAGAATGCAAACGTGGGGCTCCTTTCGGCGGCTGCTGCGCCGCGGTGTGTGTCTGAAGATAAATGCCGCATTGAAGCGCCTAACTCCAGCAGAGCGGGAGCGCGTGCGAGAGAGGGTGTGCGAGAGAACGAGGGAGGGAGAAGAGGGAGGAGGGCTTTAATCCAGCTGTTTTCTGTTGCGACTCACAGAAAAATACATTAACCATACACCAGGGGTGAGACAATATATCAGTTTGATGCCGCGCCATAACAAGAAACTCTGAAATACTTTCATTTATGCTTATAATGATAGAGATGCACATAAAGAAAAATGTGAAGTGATGATTCTACAGATCTTCGACCCCTGGCCAGCATTACTGCTCCTTGTTCTGTGTAGTGTACAATAAATGCGAGTCTATGGATAAGATCTAAATGTTTATACAGTAGATGTGTTATGTTCTAGCAATAAAACACACTTTATTAAATATTGCTTTACAATATGAAGAAATTCAAATCTCCCCCATTAACATCTGAATTCTCTGGATAATCTCCAGGATTCCAAACTCTCATTCTTATATAATTAAGACTTCATTTCTGGCTCATGGACACACTTAACAGTGGGATGAAATACTTTTTTTAACAGTTGTTTATATGCTTAAATACATTTTTTAAAAATAAAATAGACATGCTGTTGGATGGACTCAGTGGTGGGTTTCTCGTCCGCCATGTGAAAGGCCTGGGTTCAATCCCACCCAATGCCCCTAACCGCAGACACTAAGTGCAGTGCCGGTGCACAGATAAAGCACAGATAAAGTGGGACCGTGTCAGGAAGGGCATCCAGCGTGAAACCTGTGCCAAGTTGAGTGTACAGATCAGATGGTCCTCCTGTGGATAACCTCTTGATGAGAGCAACTGAAAGACCAACAACCACAAACATGCTGTCGGATCCAGTTGCCAGGAACTGCCGCAGTGACTTCATATCAGTAATTATTTTTGTAAAATAAATAAAACCTAAAAAAAAATTAAACCTTTGAAAGTGGTAGTCTATATCTATAATCTTTCTCTATTAATCCAACTTAATACCAGCTTCTACTAGTGTGCAGGACTTGCTTGTACTTCTTTAGGGCTTGGACGCTTAAGCTTGTTTTTCAATTCAAACTGGGGTTCCTGAATGTACAGAATAACAGTTATGAGAGTAAACACCACCTGTATCTCTCTATGTAATCTCCTGATACACTTTTATAACATCAAGAAAAAGAACGTTTCTCAGCCGAAACCATGGATTCCAGGAACCCTTTTATACGTGGAAATAGCTTTGAACATGGTCATTACTGTAGGGGGCTGTAGCAAAAACTCCCAGCTAATCTCCTGTAATGTGCAAGTGGTGTTGGTGAACGACTGTGTGTACAGTTCCCACAGACAGATGTGGGACAGACCATCAATTTTCAAAGACGATGCATTCTACTTTTTGAATGTCCACAGGAAGGAATGCTAGGCCAGGATCGTCATTCCCAGACGTAGGGACTTCTTAAAAATGTTTGTGCCATTCAAATGTTTTACTGTGGCTAAGAGTTTCATCACCGTACTGTGCTTGAAGTCAATCAGTATTACCCTGGAAATTTCATCACGATTGATTTGAACATCCCATACATCATTTTAGTTTCATCCGCTATTAACGCTATAATTCTAAAAAAAAAAAAAGAACCGTTTCTATCTTAAAACTCACTATCAATCCATATTCAGAATGCAACACTGTTTTGGACAACAATCAGCTTCTAGCATTTTATTATGTTGACTAATTGCTCTGAGACAAAGATTAAATGGGCTGAAAAGAGTAGTAAGCTGTGAAAAATTGGTGTAATTCATTTAATACAGGCATCGTTAAAAACCCTTGTCCAGACTTGATGAAAAGTTGATTTTCAGAACTAGTCTCCTGGGATAGGCTCCAGGTCCCCGCGACCCTGAATACAGGATAAAGCGGTGTAGATGATGTGCGAGTGCGTGAGCTACCATACCTGTTCTGCAACCTCTGTTCCAACCACTTCATTCAGCATCACCAGTGTACTAATCACCGGCCTGATCATCTGCACCCGTTGTTTACTGGGTCATGTTTTACGTTATGATGAGATTCATAAGTCACTCTCATTATTAATGAAATACATTCATAAACAAAAAACATTCCACTGAAACTGCTCTGAACTGGGACTAGACTTAAAATCAAAGATGAGAGCCAAATAAATACTTCAGGAGGGGCATGAAAAACTATTTCTCAGGATTACAATAAAAATACAAGAAAGTCTGGCTTTGTTAAAAGTATGAACAAATGATTGGTGGATCAAGACTTTTGCACTGTACTCTATATCCATATATCCGTAATATAATTGTATGACAAGAAGGCTAATGATAAATGATAGTGATTTCCACAGCAATTAAAAAAGCAAGTGTAATATTGCACTATTGACTATAATGTAATACTTTTTCTTTGATGTCTTTTCCTTCAAAATGATGCACAATAATCTCTGAACTTGCGTTCTTTTGTTTAAAGCTAACACACTCGAGCCTGATTAGTCTAGAGGAGATTAAACAGCAGGCTTAAACACAAGGCGAATGCTGTTAGAGTTTGGAATTCAGCGGATTTTGTATAAAATTCATTACCGCTCAATAGGCTCTACAACTCCAGTGTGCTTTCAATCAATCCACAAAACAATTAAAGGCTTAGCATTTTATCTTCAAGATTGGCAATATAAAAGCTTTTGAGGTGCAACTCACCAAAAACGCACTCTGAAACAGAAAAGCAGCCGTGACCTTGAGCGAGAAGGCTCGAGAGAACAGACCACAGCGCGCGTCAATTATCTCTCATTAGCGAGGGCCGAGCGATCAATTAGAAATCAATTAACAAGGCTGCTTTGCCTTGAGTGATGCATAGATTAAGACTCTAAAGAGTGAATAGATTAAGACTAGAGTAAGTGAATTAAGAGAAGCTCAAATGGCCGCAAGATGCAATTCTTAACAATATACAATTCTTAACAATATACAATTTCTTGCCAGGTTCGTTTAGAGATCTAAGATTGTAGAAAACACTTTAAGAGCCATCAAAGCAGAGCAGCCAGGTTCTGAGCTCTCATTATTTCAGTAATATTTATAGGGGGGAAAAAAAAAAAAAAAGCCAACAGGTTCAGAAACACATTACACTGTGCAAAAGGTGCCTGGGAATCATCTAATGCTTTGTATGATCAAACATGCTGGCACCTTAATGCAACACATAAAAGTGATAGATGTTCTTTTTTGACAAATTAAAAGAAAAATAAATGTCTCTGTTTTGCAGCTGTATTTTTTTAAATTTTAAATAAAGAGAAGGCTCATTGCAAACCATGTTATTCTAATCATCGGTGTGTCATAAAGAAACATTTCCACCATGATGTTGGGAGTGGACACTTCCAGGATGATTAGGGTACAACGGTTTCTACTTGAGCGTTTCTATAAAGATGAGAACAATGTAAATCATAGCGATGGGGGCAAAAATAGATTCAGTTATGAATCGCAATGCTTTTGTATGATCAATCACGTAACGATATTCTGATTCCAAAATCGATTTTTTTTAATGATTATACTGAAATGTATAATAGAGATGACCAGATCGATTAATTGAGTTTGATTGGCCGTGACCGATGATTGACCTATCAACCTCCAGTACAGGTAGTCCCCGACTTATTAAAGAGTTCCATTCAGTGAGCATGTTCATAAGTCCGATTTGTTCTTAAGTCCGACAAAGTGTGTCTTATACGCCTTTGACACGAATTTACAATGTAAAACATACCAATCCACTTGACTAAATCGGTCCTCTTTCCCCACGCTGCCATCATGTGGCCAAAAACCATAATCGCCCCTAAGGAAATTAATCTCACAGTGAAATGTTGTCTCTGCGAAGGGAATCCCGGGCGCCATTGTGTCTCTGTTTTGCCACTCTGCTTTCTCTCCAATTTGAGCTGTTTTCCACTGTATTGGACTGTGAACTTTGTTTTGTTGGGGATTTTCCGAAATCAAGATCAATCATTTTTTCTATCATCGTGCTTCCGGATTGATTCATTGAAACTGGCAAGGCCGACTCATTTCTTCCACCCCCTCACACACGTACAATATAACAGACTTTTGACATTTTTTATATTCACTTACACACTGAAAATATTGTATACAATATGTACAAATGTATGTGCTGCTCAGTTAAAAGCTAAACTAAAATGTCATTTTCACTCACTCACTCACGCACTCATCTATACCGCTTGATCCTGTATTCAGGGTCGCGGATGTCATTTTCAATCAAGATAATTTATAAATTTGTGATATTTATAGAATCACAATTATAAACTGAATCAGCACCTATTTATTGTAAAATATTGTATCAGGAGGGGACTGGTGATTCCCATCTATTTAAAGAATAAAGTCTTAAACATAATTTCTACCGGTGTGTTTGTTAACCTTACATGCAATACTTTTTCAGCCTTGTCTATATTTCACAGGAGTTTGAGTTTCATTTCTTATGCAGTTATATAACAAACAGTTATATAACAAACTAATTTATTTTCTTCTGATTAATGTCGAGAATGGAGGAGAAAAAATAAATAAATAAAACAGTTGTGTTATTGCAACTAAACTGTTATGTACTTCATACCACTACTAATTATTTGTTGTATTGCCTACTTAAAATATCAAAACCCTTAAAAAGCTGGACAGAATACCCAGAACAGCAACAGCAGCATTTGGGACACACAAACAAGTGATTTTACATTACTGGAACAGTACTACAGTCAGACATTGTACCTGCGCTTCATAAAGTATTGTATTTTGAGCTTAGAGATTGAGGAGACAAATATAATTTTTGATTAATTGATCATCATCAGATGTACAGACCTCTGTATAGGCAGAAGTTTTGGCAGTTTTCTGATCCGGAGCATTCAGATGTGTGTTAACATAATGCCAAGAGAGATGTTCATAAGTAATGGTCTTGGAGAACAATAATATCCAAACGATTTGGAATTCAACATTCTATGGTGAGAAAGATGATTCACAATTGAAAAGCATTCAAGGCATTCAAGACAAGCATTCAGTTGCCAGTCTTCCTAGGAGTGGACATACCAGCACTTTTACCCCAAGGTAAAGATATTGTTTGATAAAATATAGTCGGAAAAAGTTATGAAAAATGTTCTTGTTACAATCAGGTGATTAAAAAATTTTTTTAATACAAAAACAAACCGATTTAAAAGAGAGGGTACTAACTTTTGAACATTTCCAATGACCAGTGAATGTGTGTACGCTGATACTCACCGTGCCCCTCATTTGCAGTTTTTTAGGCTCTGGTGACATGTCCTGAGGGATGAATTTGATTGGTCCTTTGATCTGCCTCCTGGACCTCTTGGTGCCATCGGGGAGTGTCTCCATGGCGATGTCTGCCTCGTCGCTGCTGGCTTGGTCGCATTCTGAGCACTGCCTGAAATGACAAACGTCAAAGTCTCTACTATTGACTTATCATAATAGAACTACTGTATATTTATGATGAAATATAGCTACTTACAAGCACGAGACAAAACTTAAAAAGAGATAATGAGAGCTGGCTAGTTCTATGTATAATATTTATATCATGGTTAGTATCGGACTATTTATTATGATTAAGAACACTATTTTTAAAAGTGCAGGAAGATATTCAATGCACTGTTAATTAGAATTATGTGATTTGGCACTAAAGTGTCTACAACAGCAATGATTTATTTCTTTTTAATATGAATATCAAGGTTTAATCCACAGGGCTGCTCTTATTTTTTTTTTTATATCCGATTGGTCAGAAGGTGTTCATTCAGGCTCTATAACAGGGGCGTTTTAACAGAGTCTAACTCACTCATGGGAACGTATAACAGCAGATGCTCCCTGCAATCCAATGTAACAAAGAAAGTCATCGAAAAGTTAAATGTGAACTTAGGAAACTTATAACAGTTACGATGTGACCTTTATTGTAAGTAGTTGATGATGTAACATTTATGAAAGGAGTTTTCAATGTCACCGTCAAAGCTAAATACCTTTTAACTTGATGTTTTCTGAAGCATGAAATTTCTCACTTACTACATTCAATATAAAAGAATGTCTTTAAATACCGGAAGCAGTACTAACATGAAATAAATAGTTTCATGGATGTTGCGTAACACACAAAAAATGTTAGAAAATCCCAGCTTCTGATTGGCTGCTATTACCTACAGTAGCTCTAGCTATAAATTAAGTCCGATCAACATAGAAACAGTTGTAAATTTGCTACTAAAAACAACTTTCACAACATCCGAGTGAAATAAAGGTTTTGTTTGAGTTTATACTAGTGCTGATATTGATTAAAATTTTTTATCTAGTTAATCACAGTCATAGTATGTGATTAATCACGATTAATCACACATTTAAAATACTCAGATTTCTATGTTGGAATAAAGAAATGATTGACTTTATTAGAGGAAACAGATGAACATCCTGGATTTTACATTTATGTTTGTAAAAATAGTTCCCCTTGAAAGTAGCTCGGGCGCACTTTGGTTTTATCTAAACTTCCACGTAGAAGCTTTGTATAATGAAACTTTCCATTCAGCACACCTGGTGATGTTTCCTCAGACGTCGTTTTGCGCTAAACATACCATTATCACACACTGCCGGGTAACCGCGCTGCGATTATGGGAAGCCATTAGGGTCAAACTTGGTCATATGATTCACTTGTGTTAAAAAATAGTAATGCGTTAGAATTTCTAGATTCATCACATGCGCTAATATTATATTACAGCCCTAGTTTATTTATACTTGTATGCTGAAAATGATGGTATGTACCAATACAGGATTAAAGCTTCAGGTGTTACAATAACCATGTAACAAGAGCATACTGATGTTTGTGATGTCCGTGAAACACCAGGACGCCAATTAAACCTTTCCGAATTTGTATGAAGAAAGGATACAAACTAACTACTATACACAACTTAAAAGAACGAGACAGAGAGAGAGAGAGAGAGAGAGAGAGAGAGACACTCCCCTCAATTCTGTTCGACTGCTGTAAATATTGACGTCTGTAATTACATATAATTTAGCCTCCTCTTCAAATGTAATTTCGCAATACATTCTAATTTACACCTGACTGTGCGGAGCCGCATCTCGCTATTTTTACATGAAGGATTACATGAATTATGCGAATCAAAAGCAAAGGCACCAAAGTTTTTTCATCAAATGAACACACAAGAGTAGTATCTATAATAAAGCCGTGACTGACGGCTTAATCATAGAAGCAAATCCTTAAAGTTGACCATCATCTGTCAAACTTAGCCATAGCTTTTAGATTAGCTTATCTCATAAAGCGGAGTGCTGATGTCGGTGCAAGTAGTAACATTAAGTGCGAGTTATATTAATCTGTGGATTCGGAAATTGTTTAAGCGCTGTTTAGTATTTTTTACGATTTTTTATTTTTTTTTGGATCGTTTGCTTGGTTAAGGCTTTCTTGCACACCAGTAGCTGTTCTTGGTCTTCTTCGGCATGCGGGTGAGAGGTGGATCCAGGCAGCCCAGGTGGTAGTGCAGTTTGCAGGTGTCACACAGTAACAGGAGATGCTGGTCTTGGTTCTTCTTACAGATTCCACAACTGCAAATTAGTCAAACACAAACCCATTTGATATCCAGTGGTTTGATTCAATATTATTTGATGCAAAAAAAAAAAAAAAAAAAAAAAAGTGTTGCTCAAAGGTTTGGGATCACTTGCAAATCTTCTTTGTTTTGTTTCATAAAACTATAAAATAACACATCTGTCAGTTGTTATTTTGTAAGACATGAAGGTCAGCTGTTCTGGAATAGTTCTTGCAAGAACAATATTGTCAAGTGCATTTACAAAACCCATCAAGCACCATAATGAAAATGGCTCTCAAGTCCTTCCCAGGAAGGCAAGACCAAATATCTACCTCTGCTGCAGAGGAGAAGTTCATTTAGAGTCACCAGTTACCAGGATTTACAGAGCATGAGTAGCAGACGCTCAATATCTACTGTCTAAAGAACATTATTGCATATTTTTAGATGCTTTTAGTATTGCTTTATTATGTAGAAAAAAATAAACAAAAATCAGGGAGGACCATAGAGTTAAAAAGCGATCCCAAACTTTTGAGCGGTAATTCACATTAGACAATATTAATTGCAAAAAGCATGACGTGTCATTCATTTGGATTTATTAGGATTCATTAGAAATTGCAATCTCTTACGTGAAGAATAAGCAAATCGACCTTTCCCTCCTTCCCGTTTGTCTGCTCCTACTTGTTATTTATTTGTTTTCCAGAAATTCAATAAAAAAAATTCTTCAAACATAATTGACGCTATGTAAGAAACCCTAATTCGGACATTTGTTCTCATCTGTTTAGATCATTTTCAAACTGTAATCAGTTCCTCTCCTGGTTAGATGAATAATTCTTACTCGGTATCTTCCTATAAACATTTAATCACTCTTACTTACGATATCGTATTAATTAACCTATCATGTATGTACCCAATGTATGAATCGATAGCTTAGAAAAATAATGCAGTGTAGAGTACTCTATATACTACTTAAATTAACATCTCGATAGTGCAAGTTTTATTATTGACACATTAATAGGTTTGATTTATTGAATATTAGCTTATAGCAATCATAAATATTCAATGTGCTCGTTCCTAGATAGTAGGTCAGCTGCTGCTTTCCTGGAGTTCAGAGGATGTTAACGTTTTAAACCAATTTGTGAATGCTGGAATTAAAAAATGATTGAATATTATATTTGAAACAATGAAATATTACGTTAAAATAATTTAATAACTCAGGTTAAAGTAATGGAATATCTTTAAATAAGGTGCTACACTATAAATACAAAAGGACTAACTAATGTCTTGAATTAAACAAGAGAGTAAGTTGAAATAATGCTAAGCTTAAATAACAAATATATATAAAAAAAAATGCATATTTAAGAATTGCGTTCAAATAATGATTCTGACCTGTAGAGCACAGCTGGAAGACTCGAGGACTTCCCCGGACTTCCACCTTCTTTCTTGCTCGGCTTTCTCTCTTTGGGAGGCTTTAACACAGCTGGTGAATTCAGTTTCTGGGAAAATAAAATGAAATTAAACAAATTGCAGCGAATCTATACAGCAGAAAAAAAAGCATGACATTCATCACACAAAATCTGACCATTTCGGTCATATGATTAAAAATTCTAATTTTAATCATATTTCAGAACTTCTGTTGGAGTGTTCAGACAGCGCGCTTTGATGGAGATGGGGAAGTTTACTGCGGACAGAAAGATGCAGAAAGTCAGAGGACTTCTTCGTTTTCGCATGGCATCTCCGCTGAGTCGTGGCTGTCTGGGTTAATTAGAAAAATGATCTCCTGGGCTGCGGAGCCACAGGAGCGCAGACTGCGTTCTCTAATCTGTGCAAAGCTCAGTTTAGCGTGCTGTCTCGCTTATGGCCTCGGAGACGGCTGAAGAGACACAAAACACTCCACGCTCGGTGCCCTCGGCCGCCGCTCGCTTCCGGCACGTCTCGATTAGAAAAGTGCTTCGCTGCCGTGTGCGCATTCCTGTGAAGGTCAACCTGACCCGATTCGTGCAGTTCACCGTGTCTAAAATAACAATATACTTCCTGAACGTTGAATGTTTTAGCAGTTTTTCATACATCTTTTTTTTTCCCCTTGCATCAAGACGTTCTACGAAATGACAGCTATAAAATATTTAAACATCAGCAACATTTGTAAGATCACGGTGCGTTTCAGGAGCTTGGCAGAGAACATGACAGGATCCTTGCACCACGTTGCAGGAGACCTCCATTCATCAGAAATTCCTTGAAGTTCAAGATCCTTTCATTTCGGTTTTAGTCGACTGAACTTCTCAATGAAGTGAGCTGCTGAAGCCCTCGCTCTCGCCAGCTCTTATGACTGATGTGTCCCACTAGGGACATCAATAATTCGCGGCTAATGTACGGACACCGGTGACTGATCGTGAACGAAAACGTAGCAGATAGATGACACAAAGGTATGAGCCGCTATGAGTAATGTCGCTACTTAAACGCTGTACATTTTCTAATTATGTGATTTATGGCTGTCATTGCTGATTTGCCGGCGCTCTTCCTCCAGACCTCCCCTCTGCCTCCCGTGCCCTCGCCGTTTATTTGACCCGCTGAGAAATCCTGCAGTTTCTTTTAATCAGCCCGTCTTTCACATGCTTATCCATATCTTTTTTTTCCATTCCCGCAAAAACTAACAAAAAAACCTTGCGAGTGGGTCGGAATACTGCTGGAGTCGTGCTGAGAAAGGTTGATTCGGTTTAAATGTTTGTGAAATGGTTTTGCGCATCTAATGTGTGCAAATTACTGCGGGAAATGCGTCCGATTTATTTATATATTTAACGTGCGGGTGATTTGACAAATTGTATTTCACGTTATCTGAGGATGTTTCATGATACGGTACACTGCCTACATTACATTATGCGGCTTACATTATGAGAAAAAGGAAGGAGTAGAGGGAAAAAAAATGCTGATAGTTTTAAGATTATTTTATTTAATGTGCAGCGCAACCTCTGCATATGAACGCGCTGGCTTCAGAAATCTTTTTGCAAAAAATTTGCCTCGGCATGTCAAAGCATTGTCGGTATACGAGTGACCAAACCGACCTGAATCCAAAGTTACATGTCCGGGAGTTGTTGTTTTTTTGCATTTTGTACAAGATTAATGAAGACATACTGTAGCACCATGAGTGCCAAGAACGTTAAGAACGGTAGCAAGAAGAAAAGGGAGTTTCGTTTTTTAAAGCAGCCTGTGCCAAGAGGAATGATAAATTAAGGTTAAATTAAGGTTAAGTAAGCTTTATTATGTATTTACTTCATATTTATTATTTAATATGATTATAATGTTGGAAATTGGTCATATTAGAAATATTTTTGGGCGGCTGGAACAGATTATCTGCATTTACATTACTTTCTATGGGAAAATGCGTTTCGCAGTACGAAATTGAACTTGCCGTTGTAAGAAACAAGAAGCATCAGTTAGGGTTAAAAACTTGTTTCCAGCTGAACCATATTAATCACTGCAGTAATTATCCAAAGGGAGGCTCTTAACTATCAGCCTAGTTAAATCTGAGTGGTGAAGACGACTTTATTTTTTGGCCGTGCACTGTATATAAAGCACAAGTTAATAAATTTTTAAGCTTCTTCCAAACATCAATGCCCCCCTCCCCCCATGTGTGAGCCTCAAAATAATTAACAACTTCACACACACACCAACATTTTCACAGTAACAGCCCATTTGTCTGATGGCCGTGTACGTGCGAGTGTGTTTTATTCTTCCTCTGTTCACCTACTATGCAAGTTGAACGTTTTTTAAAAACACATTACGTGTAGGTGCAGTTATTTTATCATAAAAAAAATAAATAATAAAAAAACAGGTTGGAGCATGCCAGACCTCTGCATTTCACGCTCATTAAGTGGCCGTCACCCATGGCGACGCGCCTCTGCGATGCAGTTGCCATAGTGAGTAGGAGGGGGTCGTGGGGCTTTTAGAGGCCAAAGACAGGTCAATCAGTTAGCGCAAATGGAAGAATTTCACAAACACCGCTGCCATTACGGTGAGGAGAATTACCGAACACTAGCAACCCCTTATGGGGTCCTGCCCACTGTGCAAAGCCTCAATTTCTGCACAGCTGGAGAAATGCAGGAAACAAATGCCAGTCGTCTGAATCAAACTACAGATCTTTATTCAAACGCGTCAATATTTTAAAAGATCTTGAGCGTTGAGAGAGGTCAGAGGGGAATGGCCAGGCTGGTGCCAACTTGACAAGAAGGCTACAGCGACTCGAATAACCAGTCTCTATAGCCTTGATGTGGAGAAAAGCATCTCAGAATGTACAGCATGCATGTTGAGACATAAAGTGGATAGTCCGTCTGTAGCAAAAGAGGATATTTGAGCACTTGTCATCTTAGAACAGGAAACAGAGGCGATAATGTGACAGATAATAGTAACAATTCTCTTGTAAAGAAACGCCAGTCGGTCCAAAGTATGCTATACTTGCATATGCTGGTTTAGATACTGAAAGAAGCAGGTCTGAACCATATTTCCTTCTTAAAGCGTAACAGCGGGGCTTTTTTGAGATAATTCCCGTTGAAGTGAAGTAACACGCAAATGCATTAATCGGAAAAGAAATGGAGGACAACAATTGTTGCTACTGAACTGCTTGTAATTGGTCTTTCGGCTGCTCCCGTTAAGGGGTCGCCACACCTGTGCCAATAACTTAGGCACAGGTTTTTACGCTGGATGCCCTTGATGACGCAACCCTGACAATGACAATCACTGGAACAATCAGCTGCATAATTTCCACAAATCAATGCAGCTTTGCAGACTTTATCAAACATATTGCAGATTTTTTACATATTCTGCTTCATATTCTGCAATGTTTGAGATATATACGCTTGTTTAAATCTATTCTTTTTATACCTATATTTATTTTATTCTATTCTATTGTGTGTTTATTTTTACCTTTTAGTGCCATTCATGTGTTTTTTTATTGTGCATATGAAAATAAAACTTGAAAGCTGAAATTAGTGCTGCATAATTTTCACAATATGGACTTTCATATTAATTTATTTAATCACAAAAGAATACAATTTAATACAGCCACTGGATTATTTGCTAGTTATAGCATATATAAATGTGTTTGAATAAAAAAAAAATGTTAAAAACATTTAATATCACATTCTTATGTGTCCTAATAATCACAATGTGAAACTTCTTGGGCAACTTCCACTAATGTAGCACTAAGTAGCTATTACATGAGCGAATCATTCTATTGTTTAATGCACAGCAGGGTTGAAAGTGTGAACCCAGTCAACAGTGAAATCAATAAATATTGATATGTTACTCAAGCAAGATTTCTTAATTTGTTAATACGAGTGTCTTGGGGTGGGGGAAAGTTCCTACCATATGAAAGCATCGTTCAAATGAGATGTGTTGCTCAGGCCATTAAGCAAAGTGTGTTTTATTGAAATTTGTCAAAATATATATTATTTTCCTTTTAATAACATAACCCGTGTGTTGTAAAAAATTACCTGCAGAGCATTCAACAGCAAAGGAAGCCGCATTAATTATCTTTTTATTTTTTTCAACCAGAAAAGTAATAACATTTCCTATAGTCGGGATTATAGAGAGAAATAAGGGGAGGTTTTACTCATAATAAATGTGTTCAGTTTTTTTGCACAATCAAAAGTCCCAGTTGACTTGAACTATATATAAAAACTAAATAATAATAATAATAATGAGGTTAAATATATAAATAAAAACATATAACTAAAATATACTGTATAATAAACAATCTTTTTCTTAAACAAAGAAAACAATAATGACAGATAGGTTTATTATAATTAAGAAGGAAGTGCTGTTCACTGATTAAATGTGATGTTTTGTAGATTTGGGCTTCAAAATTCAATAAGGCTGCTTTATTTTAGAAGTGAAATGAAGATGGGCCATTTTTTTATTTAGCCTTAATACAAGTAGTGGTATAGACACGACAGTATGCAGGCAACATAATGGTGAATATGATACCACTGTACTGGTAAAATTCTTCACTTTAATTGGTCAGAAGATGAAGGTGCAATTGAAATCCCAGGTTTATATACACGTCTGGGTCCTAATACGTTATAATTTCTACAGTAAGGATTTGTAACTATAGTGTGAAGGCATTTTTCAGGAGGAGTGTCTAGTGTCGGTGCTTTGACCTGTAAAGTTTTACAACATCAGAAAGACTTTCTGACATTTTAACAGAAACTTTGCGATGTGCTCACAATGTAATATAAACAACTTAAGAGTGATCCCCCGCCACTTCGCTATAGATTAATTTTCAATAATGTATGATTTTTTATAAATAAATAACTAGTTAGTAAAGATCAACTTGACTACTGACTTTCAAACCCGTCGTATTCAGTTTCCTCTCTGACAATGTAGTGAATAGCACCAGATACATATTTCCCCCTCAATGCTTATCTGAAGAGTATAGATGGACCGATGTAGCTACAGAAGGACTGTAGCTTGAATAGGAGCTGTACAAAAGGTCAGGAGAGATGTGGAAACGAAAGAAAAACGAACCTGCCCAAGAATGTTTCCCAACATGTTCCACACGGACTGGCCTTCGGTCCTCAGCAGCCCGTTGACATTCTGCAGGTCCTCCAGAGACTCGCAGAGCTGCGGCAGATAAAACAGCAGCAGAGAGGGAGATAAGACAAGGACAAGCTTGATGGCTCTGTCAGAAAAGAGCGAGAAGACTATAAACCCGGCCAAGCTGAAACATTATTCAATTAGAAGGATGTACTGTACTGTATATATCAGTAACAGCAGGGAAGAGAACAAAGCATACAAAATATCAAAAATGTCCCCCCAGATTACTTTAGTACAGCTGTGACTAATCTAATGCAGCCGAAATAGAATTATTTATTTCTTTAAGTCACAGTAAACAACAGAAATGTATATATTTTGTATTTGTATATTTACAAAATGTGTATTTTTCTTCACTTTTTTCTGATTGTCCAATACTTGTATTCAGTTACAGTGGTGTGAAAAACTATTTGCCCCCTTCCTGATTTCTAATTCTTTTGCATGTTTGTCACACTTAAATGTTTCTGCTCATCAAAAACCGTTAACTATTAGTCAAAGATAACATAATTGAACACAAAATGCAGTTTTTAAATGAAGGTTTACGTTATTAAGGGAGAAAAAAACTCCAAATCTACATGGCCCTGTGTGAAAAAGTGATTGCCCCCCTTGTTAAAAAATAACGTAACTGTGGTTTATCACACCTGAGTTCAATTTCTGTAGTCACCCCCAGGCCTGATTACTGCCACACCTGTTTCAATCAAGAAATCACTTAAATAGGAGCTACCTGACACAGAGAAGTAGACCAAAAGCACCTCAAAAGCTAGACATCATGCCACGATCCAAAGAAATTCAGGAACAAATGAGAACAAAAGTAATTGAGATCTATCAGTCTGGTAAAGGTTATAAAGCCATTTCTAAAGCTTTGGGACTCCAGCGAACCACAGTGAGAGCCATTATCCACAAATGGCAAAAACATGGAACAGTGGTGAACCTTCCCAGGAGTGGCCGGCCGACCAAAATTACCCCAAGAGCGCAGAGACAACTCATCCGAGAGGCCACAAAAGACCCCAGGACAACATCTAAAGAACTGCAGGCCTCACTTGCCTCAATTAAGGTCAGTGTTCACGACTCCACCATAAGAAAGAGACTGGGCAAAAACGGCCTGCATGGCAGATTTCCAAGGCGCAAACCACTTTTAAGCAAAAAGAACATTAAGGCACGTCTCAATTTTGCTAAAAAAACATCTCAATGATTGCCAAGACTTTGGGGAAAATACCTTGTGGACCGACGAGACAAAAGTTTAACTTTTTGGAAGATGTGTGTCCCGTTACATCTGGCGTAAAAGTAACGCAGCATTTCAGAAAAAGAACATCATACCAACAGTAAAATATGGTGGTGGTAGTGTGATGGTCTGGGGTTGTTTTGCTGCTTCAGGACCTGGAAGGCTTGCTGTGATAGATGGAACCATGAATTCTACTGTCTACCAAAAAATCCTGAAGGAGAATGTCTGGCCATCTGTTCGTCAACTCAAGCTGAAGCGATCTTGGGTGCTGCAGCAGGACAATGACCCAAAACACACCAGCAAATCCACCTCTGAATGGCTGAAGAAAAACTAAATGAAGACTTTGGAGTGGCCTAGTCAAAGTCCTGACCTGAATCCTATTGAGATGTTGTGGCATGACCTTAAAAAGGCGGTTCATGCTAGAAAACCCTCAAATAAAGCTGAAATACAACAATTCTGCAAAGATGAGTGGGCCAAAATTCCTCCAGAGCGCTGTAAAAGACTCGTTGCAAGTTATCGCAAACGCTTGATTGCAGTTATTGCTGCTAAGGGTGGCCCAACCAGTTATTAGGTTCAGGGGGCAATTACTTTTTCACACAGGGCCATGAAGGTTTGGATTTTTTTCTCCCTAAATAATAAAACCCCTCATTTAAAAACTGCATTTTGTGTTTACTTGTGTTATCTTTGACTAATAGTTAAATGTGTTTGATGATCAGAAACATTTTGTGTGACAAACATGCAAAAGAATAAGAAATCAGGAGGGGGGCAAATAGTTTTTCACACCACTGTATATTATTGACTAACTAGATAAAAATAATAACACTATAGTAAACCATAAATAGTAAGAGCATAAATGAAAGCAAAATTAATTTAAATAAAAAAAATTAAAAATATAATTAATAATTGCATGTTTGAGATAATGTTTATTAATTTCTTAATTTTTTTTTTATTTAACAACCACGTTTTAAACATTTTGAGGTTAGGACATCTTTGAAACTAGTGTTATTCGAAGAAAAAAAAAAAGTAAAAAAAAAAGAAAAATAATAATTAACTAATGTGCAATAGATCTTTTTTTTCCAAGCAAGTGAAATATAAGATAGATAAATAAACAAATAGGCATACAAAAGTTTGTGCAACCCATTTAAAATTCCTGAATAGTTAACAGTTAAAATTAAAGATGAAACATTTCTTAGGGATAAAATTTTAACAATTATTATTATTATTATTATATTTTACAGTTGAAAAAAAATATTTGGTAATGTTTGGACACCCTGCATGGTCAGTACTTATGCACCACCCAGTTTGGCAAGCATCCCAGCATCTAAACATTTTTAAAAGTAAGCGCCTTTGCCAGAAACTTCATCTTGCACCTCTTGTGGATTTTGATGTGCTTACAGTATAATCATTAGCTTTTATGTGTTTATCCTCAACTTTCAGTTCTCTTTGTTTCCTTGGACCTCTTTTGGTACATGACCACGGTCATGTTACAGTAGCTACTGTACAGTTACGGTATCTCGATACAATACCACCTGGATGTGGTGGAGATATATTAGATAGTAAGTGAACGTTTCATCTCTGAAGTTGAGGTGTTTATGTTGGAAGCAGAAAAAAAACGGTTATGCGTCTGGATTTGAGCGACTCTGACAAAGGCTATATTGTGATGGCTAGACGACTAAAAGTCCAAAATATTTTAAAAGAGAAAAGTGAGTCCTTCATATCAATCTTTTAAAAAATTGTTATTTAATATTTGTATTTCAACTACAGTCTGTTGTCATGTGATGTTTCTCTCATGAGCAAAACTTCACATAGACACTATGATGCACTGAAAACCTTGACACTGCACTCCAGCAGCTATTATACTGCAAAAGACACTAAAGCAAAAACAAACCAAAAGAAATGGGATTGAAGCAAACAACAAAATCAATGGCATTTTACTTCTCCGGTATATGTTACATCGTTCACACAGACACACGCACACGCCCTGCCACACACGCGCGGCCGTGGCATTTGAGTGTGTGAAGGCCACTCAGACCTCCAGACGGTAGATAAGCGTCAGGCAGGCGTGTGATAGAGAGGATGATGAGAGGGAACAGTGGAGAGGTGAAGTTATTATGGGAGTGTGAATCTAAACCACAGAATGCTGCCTCTTATCTACGGCTCTGTGTGAAGAAGAGACGCACGCTAACATTTAAAAATCCTCTCACGCTAACCACAGACTCTTTTTTGGCTCATAACGCTGGCAGTCAAGTGTTTTGAAAGTTACACCGCTGTTTGAGGAGTGGATGTAATCAAATGTGGGCCCTGTTTCCCCATGTTATCCCATGAGTGTGTGCATTTGGGTGTTAATGCTTTCGCTGAAAAACCGCTCAGATAAAAAAGAAATTTTTTTTTGCCTTTCAATAAAAGATTTACTTCACTCCTCGTACAAATGTTCCATTTCAGTGTCTGTGTAAATGAGCTATTACTGAGCCACGCCCACCATGCAGCAAAAACTGGGGAGGGGCTTTTCTTATATGAGGTCACAATAGGGGAAAATTCAAACTCCTTCTATTTGGCTTGAAGGTACATTGGTGAATGTAATTATTATTATTATTTTTATTGCAGAAAATCTGATCACACTTTTTTTAAAACTTATTGCTAGATTCAGTGTTGTAAAACAAGATCACTCCATATTTAAAATTGCCATTTTTCAAAAACAAAAAATAGCTTATAGTGTAAACTTTTCTTTAACTTGATCTAAAACACAGAAAAAAAAATCTTATCTTTAATTTTAAATTTCACTTGCTCCCTGTGAATGAGCGGTTACTATAGAAACAATTAAACAAGAAATGTATTATTAAAGCATACTGACAAAGTCACACTAGTAATTGATCCATACATAAATAATGAACAGGGACAAAGTTCTCCATGATCGTCCTCCATGTCTGACACGTTTTCTTCCTGAAGAGTGTGAAGGTGTTCATTTAGTCCCCAATAGAGATTCCTCTCTGTCTTCTTGCAAGGCCAGGTTCTCTTAAAGTAACCTGAGCCGGGCAATTAGCAAACCGACGTTTCATTAATAACTCTTAATAGGCGTTATATTAGATAAAAAGACTGAATGCAACATTAAACTTTTAGTCCCTTTCTTGGCACTTGGGTGCTTGGACCTCTGCAAGAGTGCCTTTACATTTGTCATTTTTTAACACAAAATGTAATGAGATGCATCTGAAATGCCAAGATGGCATGTAATGTATTTCATTATGGACAAAAAAATTTGGCCAAACCAAATTCAGGTGGTTCAACCAGGCCCCTTATCCTCAGTAAAGGGCAATCTTAAGGGCAATCTTAATTAGACGATGCTATGCTTCCAACTTTGTGGAAGGCCTTTTCTATTCCAACATGACTGTACTCCATTGCACAAAGCAAGGACTATACAGACATGGTTTAATGAGTTTGGTGTAGAGAAGAAGAACTTGACTGGCCCTAACACAGAGCCCTGAGCTCAACTCCATAGAGCACCTTTGCAGGGCTTGACATTGGCACCTGCCCACCCGCCAAATGCGGGTAAAATTTAGATGTGGCGGGTAATAACTTTAGTCTCACTAGCCACTTTGGCTGTTAGTTTATTCTTTGGTATGACAATATATATTTCTTGTAGTTTTCTTGTAGTCATCCGATATAATAAACGCATTGCAACGTAATATTACGCGCATAAAACGCGCATGAATGTATTGACAACATTTAATACCTCTCTCTACACATGTTCACACATGCATTGAGCGCGCGCGCACACACACACACACACACAAGTGATGCGTGGGTCGGGTATTTTTCCAACCCGCGGGTCCCGCTTTTATGAAATTATTTGGCCCGCCCCAGCCCGCCCCGCACCACTGAATCTATTTTTACAACCCGCCCCGCAACCATTAAATGATGTAAATTCCTGACCTCAATTTCTCCCGCACCTCGTCTTCCATCTTCACTTTTATTTCTTTGTTTTTATTAACATGGATCATTACATGGATTTTTTTATTTATTTTGTTTTTAATGACCCGCCCCAAAAATAAAGTGACAATTTCTTTACCTGCCCCAACCCGACCCGCGTGTTACCAGATGACCCGCGCATCACTAACACGCACACACTTTTACTTCCTGTTTGGTGTGTGTGCGCGTGTGTATCATTTCCTTAAAGGGTTATTGCTTCTCAACAGGATGAGAATGTTTGCCCCTTTCGCAGGTTATTTACTGATTATATATATATATAAGTAATCACTATTAAAATCTATTTAGATTTCATGTCGAATGATAGAAAATTCATCAATTGATTTAATTACCTCACACTATAAAGAGTCAACACTACAAGATAGACCAGAGTCCATTGTCCTAACTCAGAATTCTGATATAATAATACATAATGAATAATAATACCTGATAATAGTACACATAATACACTAAAATGATAAATGTTCTGAGTTGCTGTATTTTTAATATCAGAATGAGTTCAGTTGTACTGAATCTGTTATTTTTCAATTTCATGTGGTAAGAGGCTTGAATTTAAGTTCAATAAGCAGAATATACTGTTCATGTTTGCATGTTTTTATATTGGGATCTTAACAGTACTGAATACTTGACTACTACTATAGTGGTACAGTGTATGCTGTCATTTATAAGTAAATCTAGATATAACAAACATTATCGTATCATGGTGAAAAAAAAAACTGCGATTTTCTGGTGAGAAAATTGTGGCTAGTAAAAAGGCTGAATGGCGAGTGACTCCGGAAATCCACTAGCCACATTGGCCAGTGAGCAAAAAAGTTAATGTCAAGCCCTGCACCTTTGGGAAGAACTAAAACAGAGCTCGTAAATGCTCTACAGAATGAATGGGACACAGAAAAACTCCAAAGAGTCAAAGCTGTTACAGCTGCAAAAGGGGGACCAACTCCTTAATGAAGTATGTGTGTTTGGATACAAAGTCATTGCAGGTTTGGTCAAATACGTTTGTCCATATAGTGTACGTTGTTGTGTTGAAGCGTGATGAAGCCTCATAGCTAAAGCTACTTTGAATGTGACTTTACTTTGACTTTAAAGCAAGTTATCAATGTACTTGTATTACGATTTTATTTTATTTTGTTTAAATGTTTAAAGCTGCTATAATGTAAGTGATAAGAACTAATGTGCTTCTTTATTATATGAAATCATAGGAAAATTTATTAATGTCAGGGCGGTAACAGTAACTTGGTCCATATCACAGAGTCATTGATTATTTTCCTACGACACATCACCCTGGCTTGTTTTATTCCTTACATATTCCTAATAATAAATAAATCTAACCAAGGGCAAGCTATGCTCAGCTGAAAGTCTTATGAAACTGACAGAGACTACTAAGATTGTTGTTATTCCTAATGTGATATCAAGCGAGCCTCAGACATACATCTTTCATACACCCTTTTTTCCAAATGCATTTTCTGGAGAAAACACCAAGGGTGAAAATAACAGCGTAATAAGGTACTGTGGATGTGTTTACCTCTTGAAGTCACAGAATGCAGTACCAACACACTTAAGAAATCAAAAGGGCGACACTATATAGAGTAGAACACCGATGTGTTGAGGCTGTATTATTCTGTAAGCAAACTATCCAAGTGTTATGTTGAATTTTCAAAGAAGTACACTACGAGCTATTTGGGTGCACCAATTACCCTAATCTGCATGTCTCTGGACTGTGGGAGGAAACCAGAGTACACAGAAGAAACCCACCAAGTACGGGGAAACCCTTGCAACACAGGTCCAGAGGCTGGAATCGAACCCGAATCCTGGAGGTGCAAGGTGACAGTAATAACCACTAAGCTACTGTACCAATTACACTTGGAAATACTAATTTTTGAATAAACAAAAATTTTGACATGAAGTGCGCGGAATGAAGGTGATTTCACGTTTATTAAGTAGATTTCGACTGAACACTCATAAGCGCGTATTTTTAAAAATGTACAGCGCCATCTGTTGAATGAATTTTGAGATGGAGTAATGATTTCTTTCAAGGTTGATTTTTTTTTTTAAATGATACAAGTGAGTCTTCCATTTAAATTTCAATCTTCTCTTCCCGTGGGCCTCAAGCTTACCTCAAGCTCGGTTACCTCAAGCTCGGTTACCTCAAGCTCGGTTAAATACAATGTGAAAACCCCTTAAAATTTCGTTTAGCAGTTTTTATGTGATGCGTGCACAAACAAACAGACAAAAATTCAGAAAACCATTGTGATGTGTTCTATTACTAATCTTACATCCCCACAAATTATTTTTTTTAAATATCTTCAAAGTACAGACACACCAACTTAACATTTTATAATAATAATAATAATTGTTACCCAGTGCCGGGCTGAAGCTCAAACTCGCTACCTCATGATCACAAATCAAGCGCCAATCAGGCGGCCACCACGCCCCTACCAAACCAATTATAAAATACACATAATTATAAAATTATGTGCATTTTATAATTACTTATAATGCTTGGTACATGTATACAAGATACCTCTAAAGTTTCTAAATGAGACACGGGACTTGTCAAGGCCCACTTATTTTTAGAATTTTTTTTTCCTCTGAGTTGCTTGGATTTTCTCATGGTATCAAGTACAGAAGGGTATTAGCTCTTTTACAGCCACAGGGATAATTCCAGTTATTCCTCATTATGATACTTGACCAATCAGAAGCTTCTAAAAGTAATCAGTTACTTACACATGCACATGTTTTAACAACCAATAGAATTTTTAAAAACTAATGTGAACGCTGTCCAGTGGGGGAGTGGGGCGGGGGAGCAATCGCTCCTAATGTGGACAAATCATTCATGTCTAATGTGAAAACGCCCCCAGGATTCAATACCTGCTAAACTTTTTGTCCCACCTGACCATTCTGATTCAGGTAATTAATCAGCTTTTACTTTTACCTTGTTGTACTCTACATGCAGCTTCTCCTGCTCGCTCTCCAGCTTGTCTTTCAGGTTCTTCTGCTCCAAGATGTTGTCCTGGATTTGGATCATCCTCATGTTCCGCTCTGAATACCAATGGACACACATGGATCAATACAGTGATGGTTATCTACTTACGATAAAGAAAAGAAATGCACATCAGGGGAAGAGGAGAGAGAGAGAGAGAGAGAGAGAGAGAGAGCGAGAGAGAGAGAGGGACAAGGAAGAGAGAGTGCTGATGGAGGAGAGGCCTCCTGCTGAAGCCTAATCGAGTGTGTGCCCAAGGTTACACCGGCACATCTGCTCTTAGCATCGCTTGTTTGGAGGGCAAGTGCCTCTCTGCGAGACAACATACCGAGCGGAATGCCTGTCTGGCACCGTCTCTCACATTCCGCCTGCTGTTTTCCACTGAGGGATGGATGTTATGACTGATATATGATCGCACGTCGCAGATGTCAGTACGCGTTTTAGTACTTTTAAATTAGCGAAGCGACTGCGTTAGTCGGAAACGAGCCGAATTTCCATACGTTAACCAACATCAGCACACTAATGGCGCTTTTCCACTGCATAGTACGGCACGACACGGTTCAGTTCAACTCACTTTTGGGGGTTTTCCACTGGGAACAGTACCTGGTCCTTTTTTTAGTACCACTTCAGCCGAGGTTCCGAGCGCGCCGAACCGTTACCAAAACGTGACGTGTAAACTCTGCTGGTCACCGATTGGCCGGAGAAAATCGTCATTACCGCATCACTGAACTTGCAACACGAGACACAACAGAACCGCTATATTTAGAAACAGCCAGAGAAGGATCGGACGCACCTTTTTGTATTAACCAAAAATTTTCTTTGGCTGCCATCAGCCTCTTTTGAAACAAACTCCTTCGTCTCGCTGTTAAAAACATCCACATGCCGAGAATGAAGAACACCATGCCGTCGATATGCTCCATTGTTGTGTGTTTGTTTGTGGCGCGTTTACATTGATGTCACGGCAGTAGAGGCGCCGCAACTATAACGACACGTGAGTAATCCCGCCCACTCTAAAGCGTTACTAAACTGCAGCGGAAGCGCAAACCGAGCCGAACCGAAGTGAGCTGTACTGAAGCGTGTTGTGCCGTACTATGCAGTGGAAAAGAGGCATAACGGGACTGGAATGATAAAGTTAGCAATTTGGGGGTTTGTAATGATTTTTTTAAATAATCGAAAGCATGTAATTCTCAATTCATCACAACACAATTTAGAAAACTGTGTAATACTTGTTTATTAACTGATCGATTTCCGATTATTAATATTCAATAATCTATTAATTACACACAATAACGCTCAATGCTGCGATCTGATAAAAGTTCTAAAATAGCAGCCTGTGCAGAAATTCCAGGTTGAACATCCTCTTTCTAATACGGTGCTGTGAAAAAGTATTTTATTTATTTATTTATTTTTAATTATCATCACACTTCATTATCATTCATCGTTATCATCCTAATTATATATACCGCTTTATCATGTATACAGGATCCCCGGGGGCCTGGAGCCTATCCCAGATGCGGGGTACTCCATCGGACGGGGTGCCAATCCAGCATAAGGCTAATCTAACGCACATTTGTGGACACCAATTAGCCTAACCTGCATGTCTTTGGACTGTGGGAGGAAACTGGATTACCTTGAGGAAACCCAGCAAGCACGGGGAGAACATGCAAACTCATGAACATGCACACAGTACTGAGGCGGGAATCGAACCCGGAACATGGCGGTGCAAGGCGACAGTGTTAACCACTACGTGCCACCTGGTTCAAATCTGTAAATGATGATTTTTATGAATTAAGGAAAAAAAAAAAAAAAAGTAAAAACTTACCTGGCTCGACGTGAAAAAGTAATGGCCCCCTAAACCTAATAACTGGTTGTTGTTTTTGAGGTTCAGGGGTAGAATTACCAGTGTGTTTTATGGAGTGTTTTTATATATATATATATATATATATATATATATATATATATATATATATATATATATATAAATAAATAAAAGACTTCCATTACATTACAGTTAATGGGTAAATAAATAAATATGTCAAGTCACTGTATAATAAACAGAAACTTGGAATAATCTGCAAATTGGTTTCTTATAAAAAAAAGGGCTTAGGGTTGTGCTGTTCCTGAAAAACAATCAACTTTTCGGTTTATATATTAAGCTAGCTAGCATACATACAGTAAGTAATAATCTAGTTATCAATTTATTGAGTACTAATCTAGCAATTAAAAACGAGAGTTACTAACGATGTGTACCAATCAGATGCTGGTTCGAGTACAACATTCTAATTCTGTACTATTAATAATCAAATTATGCCTCTTCTTCATCTTCATCATCTAATAACTGCACACTGTAAACACATACCGAGGTAGTAGTTGACGAAATCAGCAGTGAGTGCAGGTTGTTTGTGTTTCCGGCGTCCGTCCAGGCTGGCGCTGGCGTCCGCGGTGTCGGTGGCGAACACGTCCGTGCTGATGCCCATCAGCTCGGCTTTACGCAGGAGCTTTCGCACGGCCGAGGCGCTGGAGGTGAGCGGACGCGGGAGCTTCTCGCGTGGCACCCACGCTTGAGGACGTGCGTTCCGGGACACTTCTGCCTTCGCCCGGTACTGCTGCAGCCTGGCGCTGATCCTAGCCTGGCATCGTGGAAAGGAAAAAAAAAAAAAAACCAGACAATATACAGTATACATGCATCTGTCTGAAAGAAAAAAAAATCTAAATTCTAACATTGTTATTGGTGTCTTATTTTCATGCAATTACTTCAGCAATAATGTGACGACACTACAATATTATAACATTTTCTGATCCATAAAAGAGACAAAGTCAGTGAATTCTTAAACAAAATCTTAAACAAGCAAATACAGCAAATCATGAGTTTTATGATCGTGTCAGAAAAGAAAAATGGAGTGGAGCAAATACCTTTACTGAAAGACTGTTAAGCTCAAAAGCATTGAAAACATAGGAGACCTGGGCTTCGGGCGTCAGCTGCTTTTCTCGCTCATGCAGTGACATTTTGCAGTAGGACTGAAGCGCCAGGTAGTTCTTCCTCTTCCACTTCCTGTCGAAGCGGTCGGCGTGCTGCTTACAGTAGGCGAAAAACGGGTCGGCTATGTCCTGGAGACAAAAGCGAACGCGTGAGCACGCAGTAATGCAATTACTTACTAGGAAAGATTGCCTTTGGCGAGTTAGGGGTACTTTTAATATTTTATTGATAAAGCATGGGGTTTATGTGTCCTGCTCGTCTGATGGAGGAACCGTCAGGACACTTAAACTGGAACGAGCTGCTCAGATTGATGATCTCATTAGCCATTAGTGATTGCATACGTTCCTAAACAACTCAATTACACAGCTTAACCTTACAGTAGTCTCAATGTTTGTCTCCACTATTGTAATTATTTATAATATATATATATATATATATATATATATATATATATATATATATATATATATATATAAAATAAGAAGAAATTCTAAGAACTCTGCATATACGTCCATATGGATGCATATTTAAATAAGAAAAAAAATAGGTATTGGAAATAAAGTAAGCAAAAGTGTATAAAAGACTTTTAAATATGCAAGTAAACAAATACTGTATGTATACATGTATGTTATTAAATAAATTAAAAAGTAAAAACATAAAAAATTAATATTTAATAATTTAGGGAAGCAAACAAGCTAACAATTAAGTACATTTACTTGCACACATACACACAATTGTTTATTATCAATTAAATTTAGTTTACTAAATTCTTTACTTATGCAGTTACCATGCTTATGTAGGTATTTGTTTATTTAAATGTTTATTTACATATGTACTTTTGTAATTCTGTATTGATCTATTATTAAACGTATTATTTTTAACAATATTTATGTTGATTTAATTGTGTACACATTTGCTTATTTACTTACACATGTACTTCGCTTTTTATTTATTGCATTAAGATTAAACATTACTAAAATAAAAGAAATGGTAAACAAGGAATATTTACTATTTTTCATACATTTCATGTTATGTCTTAAATGATATTTGTTTAAATTGTTTGATTTAACAGTAATGTATAACTTTTCATAAAAAAAATAAATAAATAAAAATACTGATATTAATGATGGACGATATAAACAGTTCTCGTAAGTGCACTCAGAAACAGGACGCTACTGCACATATAACCTTATCAAAAAAAATAAGCCAGACTTCAGTGAGCTCTGTGTCTAATCATATCTGCAGCCTGACTTGAAGGGCACAGAGAAGCGTGTAATGCAGGGTCAGGAATTTTAAAAGCACGCACTCGAACATTTGAAGTATTACGTGTCCTATCCTATCCCCAGATATTGTTCCAACACGACTATTTCTCCAGATTTCTTTTTTCTCGCGTCCTCCAATTCTGCCAGGCCTGATAATTCTAATGTATAGTTTCATTACTGGGGTTGAGATAGGAATATCTCCGCCATCCGAGCGGCTGGGGCAATGACATCCTGAGTTCTAGACTGGCGTCTGCGCCCGTGCAGATAACTGGTGACGAATACTCTATGACAACTGGCCTGTAAATTTCTGCACTTTAAAGGCTGAGAGCATTTTAGTGCGGATGTGAACTTTTGAGCCGCACAAAGCGAGCGCCGAGGAACCATCCGAGGACAATGTGAGCTGATTCATGTGTTAGCTCATAGACAGCGGACATTTTCTCCTCTGAGATTCCACACGCACTCGGAAATACTCCCCTGAGGGTGCTGGATGAGCTGCCATTTTGTAGCGGCGCGCGCCTTGAGGAATCGTTTAAGCTTAAGGCACCTTGCTGGATGCTATCAGCGCGCTTACCTTTTGATACGGGGGCCTTTCGCACAGCTGACTGGATTAAGTGGATTGTGGCAAGTAGGCACTTTGCCCAAGTGTTTATCAGCACACGACGTCACCTTTAACACCAGGACTCTCAGATATGGGCTTCAAATTTCATCTATGAGCTTGATGGGCTGTGACTATACTCAGCCGGAATTTTATTTTATTTTTTTCCCCTCTGATCCTTTTTGTCGGAGCTATCCTAGTTCACAAACAAGTAGATCAGCAGGAATCAGAACAGCACTTTATTAACCAAAACCTAGAACTGTAAGGAGTTTAACAAGTAAAGAACACATTGTTGTTATTCGTTATATGATTATATATTATTATAATATTCAATATATTACTATTTGTTAATACACTGTGTATAAATATAATTTATATCCATAAACGTTAAATAAGTGTCTTCTATAGCTTTATACATGCATCCAGCTAGCCGGCTAATTAGGTACCTTAGTTAGATAGTTAGTTTTTGTTAATTTATGTCGTATGTATCATCTTGGTCCTGGAGGAACGTTGTTTCGTTTCACTGTGTACTAACTGTATGGTTAAAGTGACAATAAAAGCCTACTTGACGAGTTTTTTTTTGTGGTCTGAGGGTGTACCCAGTGCTGAAACACCTCATGGAAGAGCAAAAACAGAAGCGTTCGGACAAAATTTGGACCGATACTCTAAGGAAGGTGATGTTTCTCAAAGAGAATCAATACTGGAGACGAAACACGGATTCATCACTACGAGTCTGAGAGTAAACGTCAGCGTATGGAACGGAAACATCCTCAAACGCCGACCGAGAAAAAGTTAAAAAGTCAACCATCAGCTGGAAAATTCATCAACGCTTACAGCTTTCTGGGATTCTCGGGGGCCAGAAGTATTGGAACACTCTCGGGGAAAAGGCTCAACTATCAGCGGTGCTCGTTACAGCGAGATGATTATTGAAGAGCTGAAGCCTAAACATCGATTAAATGCTGATGACGGATATCCAGGGGAGTCGTGATCTTGTATGACTTCATTTGCGCAAAAACTTCATTTTGAGATGTTAAAGCGTCCTCGCTATAGTCCTGATCTCAGTCCTCCGGACTTTCACCCCTTGTGTTTAGTTCCCTGTAAGCATCCCTGTAAGATTCACGTCTGATGCTTTCACGGCTTGCAGCTCAGCCTTAAATGTTATACAATTATGCATTTGTATTTTCTTACAGTTAATTAAAAGTAAATTCTACATACAGTGTGTGGATCATTTTTGACTCACCCTTGTGCGTGTGTGTGTGTATACTGTTATGACACAAATTGTATAACAGCATTTTCTTTTCTATTCTGGTTATTGATGAGAGTGAGCATTCCTGTGCTGGTGTTTGATTTTTTTTAATTTATTTATTTTTCTTCCAGTCATGCCTAGATGACTGGACGGAAGCAGGGCATGATCTCCCCCGGCATGAAGCAAGCTTTAGAATGATGAAAGACTCAGAACAGCTTAGGGCTGCTTTTATTAGCCTCCACACACACAGAGAGCAAACATAGCTACCCTACCTGGCTTTACGAGAGGAGGAGGGAGGTTTATAGTTGGTTGAAGACAAAAAAGAAAAAGAAAAAGCTGATAAATGACATCAAAAAGACTGAAGGGAATAGAAAAAAATAAATAAATAGATATACAGTACAGTAGGCAAAGTGATTCAGCTGATGTTTACTTAAATGTTTATTGAGAAGGAAGTTCAAATGAGAAATGCCCAGACTGGTAAGCCTAAGAAAGGCTACATCAACTCAAAGAAGCTTTCGTTATATCCATGGAAAACAGAAAGAAAAGTTTCCCCAAGACCACACCACATGTTCAAGCTTAAGACATACATATGACTAGAGTTGGCACACGATCACTCACCTCAACTGGACAGCTGCAGACTGGAAGAACATTGATTAACGTTCCTAATAAAGTGGCTAGGTTTAATAAATAATAAATAAGAGACACATTTTAAAGTGTGAAACTAGTAATAGTAGTAGTTAGTGATTTGATGTTAAATTTACAGTAGTTAAGAGGTTTGTAGTAGTATTAGTTGTGTGAAATACTGAAGAGAGATTTAATCTTTTAATACCTTTAATTGTAATTTATTGCTATATACAGTACTGTGCAAAAGTCATATTATATGCTGCACCAATTTTGTTATGTTTATCATGTCTACATAATTATGTACAAAATAATTCAGTATTTCCACATATAACTTAATTGATAAATTAATAAATAAATAACATTACAGGAGAATATATGCATGGCTGTAAAGAAAGAAATATAGACATGTGCACAAATCTGTGTCTGAAACTTTTTATAGACTTTTTATTGCTCTTCATAGACGTTTCTTTTATTTCAAAAGCATATTTTGCTGATGCCATATTTTTGTATGTGTCCAAGACTTTTGCACAGAACTACAAGTAAAACAGCTGTTAGGTTTTACTGAGCTTGCTGGAGAATATGAGTGTATGTGTGTATATACAGTAGAATGCGCTTCCCTTTTTACCCTGATGCACTCATCATTTTAGTGTAGGGTCAGTCTGACCTCGTCCGATCAAATGACTTTTTTTTTTTCATTATTCAAAAGTCCAATATTTATGTGCTTTTTTCCTGATTAGTCTCACTAACGAGCGGTTTCCTCATGTCTACAGAGCAAACTCCATTCATGATTTATTTATTTTTTTTTCTGACCCCATTCCTTCCACAAAGTTGAAGGTTCAGCACTACAGGTTTTAATAATGTCTTCTTAACTCAATTCCAGTCGCTTCAATTACTTGAGGAATTAATAACTCAGTTATCAAAACAATGGTTAGCGGCAGCTCCGCATTAAACCTAAGAAATATTCTGCTCTTCCTTCCTTCAGCAGTTTTATGTAATTCAACTAAAAGAGCGTACGCCGTGCTCACCTCTTCTGCAGCAGCCTCAGACAGAAGGCCTTCCCGCTGAGCGCACGTCACGTGGAAGTAGGAGCGACACATGCCCGCGTCGCAGCTGATACACACACCGGTACGGGCGAAGCGGGCATCCTCGCAGAGACTGCACTCCTAACGCACACCACAATGCATATTTCATTAGGCGTTTGTTTATACAAATAGCAAAAAGCCCGCGATTGGAAGATGTAACCGTGTGTGTTTTTGTCTGTTGGGTTATTTCATTAAAGATGGATAATAAATTATAATTACAAATATTATAACTCTGTCTGAAAAGATTACGCCTCATTTGGAAGCGTCAGTCACTCTACTCCGCATGATGGTTCTGTAGTAGAAGCCGAGTATGAAAATTCTTCGAACCTCATTATAAAATATCCACATCCATTTTTATTACATAAACCCATTACAGATAAAGCTGGACACACAGACTCTGAAAGCTCATTCGACTTTGTCAGCACATGACGCAACGCAAGGTCACGCTTCCAGAAAGCTGAGAATGTGTCGATCGCGAGAGCTCGGAATTAAAATAATAATAGGCTTTTTCAACAGCAATTCCCTTTCAAATGTAAAGAACAAACCATTAAAGGACGACTTTAAAGTGCTTTTAAAAGTAATTTTGCTCAGCAGTATAACGCCGTCTTCTGACTTCCGTGACCCTAAAATTTGCTTTCAGGTAAAGTAAATGTCAAATGCCTCAAATACTTTGGATAAATGTTCAGACAGTAGTAATGGCACTGCTCGAGAACTTTTATGGGGTTATGAAATGGATGGCTTGATTATTGTGTACCACTTAAATGTATTGTCATCTCGAACTTCAAAGGATTCTAGCTGATAAGGCATAAACTACCTAATTAATAATCATTCCTATAATCCTATTATTGTAATAAAAACTTTTTTTTTTGTCTTCCTTCTTTATTTTTCTTTAGATGAGATAATGTTTTTTTTTCATTTAGACAAAAAAAAAAAAATGAAATCAAAGCATAATCCCTTATGCATCCATTTCAATATACTCACATGTGATGACGTGATATACACTCCACTGCTACGCAGACCTAGCTAATACCTACCTTCAAAAGCTATTTTTATTATGTAAATCTGCTTTCTAATATTTAGAATAATATTTAGTCTACATCTTAATTATATACAGTAGAAAATGTCAACATGTCACCACTACTGACCTTTGCACCGTACTTGGTGTAGTTCATTTCTGTCAGTGTCACAGGCCGTAGCTTGTCGATGTCTCCGAACGCCACCCCTGGAACGTAGAGCGCGCAGACCACGTGCACCCACCTTTAAACAGAACACGACCACATAGCTCACAGTTAGTAAGAATATTCAGCCTCTCGTTTACCGAGGTGGGTAGTAACAAGTTAAATTTACATTTATTTGAGGAACTTTTTGAAAGTAGTGAGTAGTTTTATTGCACCATACTTTTTACTTTTACTTGAGTAGATTTGTGAAAAAGCTCTTACTCCGCTACATTCGGCTACACTTGACTCGTTACTAGTGATGGGATGTTCATGAACAATTTGTCCATTTCCTACTGGGCACTTATGCGCAAATCATCACGAACCCTCCGTAGGTTATGTACAGGAAACAGAAATGAGCGATTCTTTCTCAATGACTCTTCTACTCCGAGTCGTTCGCTTTTTTGTCTCGTGACTCCCATAGACTCTATGCAGTGCAATAGATTCAGACCAGAAGATATGAGAGGTGAACTAAACTCATTCTGTTTATTATAATATGTCCTTAGCTGCATTGTAATATTTTCATTACTGGAACTATAGCCAAAATTTGTGTACATGTTGGGGGTCTGTTTATTGACAATGTAATTTTATATTATTTCTGATCAAAAGAATGAAATGAACTAAAATACTCGAAACAAGATTCGTTCATTTTGATGAACGAGATTCACAGAACCCGAGTCACTAAAATCATTCAAACTTCCCATCACTACTCGTTCCTTTTCTAACCATTTATTCTATACATTAGATATTCGTTATTTTTGCCAGAAAAATGCAGCTGGTGGATCTACCACGTGACTATTGCACCAATCAGATGTAGTGACAATCATCACATGATTCCGTTTGACCAATCAGCCGCAAGAACGGTTAAATGACCACACAAACGCTGCATATAGTGGGGAAAACAATTCAGCCGTGGTAGACAGTGAAGCAAATGGGTAGTTTAGCTATTTTATTTAATGTTGCAATCTTAAAATATATAATTGGCAAATAAACTAGAGGATAAAAAATATATATATATATAAGTTTCTTACATTATTGTACACATGCTCTAATGTTATTTTCCATTTGCTGAGTTAATTGGATATACAGTACATCTTACAGAGAAAGTACATACAATAGGTATTTACTTTAAAAGCTTTATATTGTGAAAAAAGTGAGATTAGGAAATTTGTGTTTCTTAAATTACTATTTTGTAAAGAAATTTTGTTTTATTCATTTATTTGATTCAGTTTATTTTATTATTTGGAAATGTCAGAATGTGTACATTAATTCATCATCTTGTCTGGCTGCTTACATAATTCCTAAATAAAATAAATCGGACATTTTGATGAAACACTTATACTCAGTACTTGAGTATCTTTTCACTATATACTTTTTTACTCTTACTTGCATACTTCTGGATGACTACTTTTTACTTACTGCTTGAGTGATATTATTTTGAAGTACAGCTACTCTTACTCGAGTAAATTTTTTCGGCTACTCTACCCACCTCTACTATTTTACCAAAATGGAAATCAGAGTCTCCAGAGAAAGTCAATGCTTTGAAATAGTCGGTAGATTTTATGCGTTTTTCGATGTTTCTCATTGATTATTTTCCTATAGCATCCTGTCCCGAAGTGATTCATTCAATAGCAAGCAAACACATAGTGAAAAATAGTAGTACGCGCTTGAACCTCAGATGAGCTGTAACGGCTGTAGAGAAAAATGAACTCTCTGGCTAACTTCGCTCCAGTCAATGTTCTCAGGATTATGAATCATCAATCGGCGGGTCAAAGAGACTCGGAAAACGGCCATTTCTCTTGACGGGATTTTTAAATGCAGAAGCCGAAGGCCAATATAAAGATATCCATCTGTAGCGAGCATGCACTCCACACTTTAATTTGCTGTGTTTTTCATGCTCTAGTGAAGTAGCAAATTCAGGTGCAGGTGAGCTGAGGAAGCGCTATCCGTGATAACACCACTCCAATCTCCTCTCTCCACAATCTCTCTCTCTCTAAGCTCCTCACTCGGTCATTCTCTCTCTCTCTCTCTCTCTCTCTCTCTTTTACTCTCGCACCACCCTTCCACATCTCTTTCTCCATTCCGCATTACTCTGTAATAAACAACAAACCGTATTTCATCGAATGGCTAAATTTATTCAAAGGCTTATTCATTCGAAATGTAATTTATACACGTTGTTTCAAACGTACCCGCTCAGCCGAGACGCGCGCGCTATCTTTCTTATTAAGTTTCGCTATGAGTTACAAACTAAGCTGCTAACGTAACTGTAGGTCATGGAACTTTATGGCCACCATTTACCAACATGCTGATGGGGACGCTTTGCGTAAGTATTTGCCCCCTTACAACACGGAAATAAAATGGCGTTAGTTGTTACTATATGTCGTGAATACACACAACACAGCCCGTAGTATTATATAATGCATAAGTACAGTGGGGTACAGCGGAGGATCAATATTTTTCCTCCTCCCAGTTAAGGTCTCTCCATCTCCATGGTGTGGAGACGTGTCCGTACCAATTAAGCTTCATCGCTTTGATGATGACGAGGAGGCCGATGGTTTGAGTGATCATCTGGCAGACCTCTACATCTGTGGACATATGTTCGATGTTCGACAGTTTTCAGTAGCATCTCTCATTTCCATAGCTTTTGGATCTTCTCCTGGAGCGCAGTCCATATTTTGCATGCGTAGTGGGGGCACATAAATATCACTGAGCACAATGCTTCTGTCTTTCCGAATGCGTTTCAGCCGAATGAGCACTGCTGGTGTCTGTGCTATCCTGTAGGGATGTGAATCACAATGGGGATTCTCCCAGTATGATATTATCACGACACCTACAGTATGTGCTGATTTGATTCCTTTTTTTTGCGATCCTATAAGTACTCACAATTTTATAAATATCCCAACTTAATACCATTTTTGTTTCTCGGATTTAATTACAATTCTGAACAAAAATTCACCAATAATTCACTAAAAAGCACCACCTGGAGGATCATAGAGGAACTGCAACATTTTACCACCTCAAATGCAGACACATTATAAATGAACATATATAAAATATATTTACAGTGGAACCTCGGATTACAAGCATGATTCGTTCCGGAAGCATGCTTGTATTCCAAAACACTCGTAAACCAAATGAAATTTTCCCGTAGGAAATACAATAAATACATAAAAATAATTAACACAAAATATAAAATAAAAGTAAAACAAATTAACCTACACTTTACCTTTATAAAAACGTAAAAATAAATCCCGACAGATAAGTGTTTCCGTTTGTGCACGCACGCGCTGTGTTATGGACATTAACGGAGAGACCGTTTTTAAAACCATTTAAAAATTAGCAAGGAACATCTCTCGTCACATTTGCGTGAGCGCATACTAACGGAATCACTGCTGTAAAGTAAAACAACAACAAAAAATATTAACCAGCACCTTACTTTTGAAAAGAATCGCGACAGAGCAGTTACTGTGTAAGGCAGAGAGTGTGTGTTTGTTTGGGAACCTGAGCGGAGGGGGCTGTAAAGCCGAGAGAGAGAGTGCGGGCCTAGCCTTTACAGCCCCCCTCCTCTTAGGTTCCCAAACAAACACGATAATCGTCTCCCCTGCTGGGTCTTAGTGCTTGCAGAGTTTATGTGCAAGGCAGAGAGTGTGCGTGTGTATGTATTCACCCAGCAGGGGAGACGATTACCTACAATTCCGCAGCGCAAGAGAGAGAAAAACCGTGGGCTCAGTTGGGATGACGTGACGCTCGGTGTCAAAACAAGAAGCGCATCGTGAAACATGATACTCGGTGCTCGTAAACCAAGACAACGCTCGTTTTTCAAGTCAAAATCTATTAAAAATCATTGCTTGTCTTGCGGAACACTCGTAAACCGCGTTACTCGTAACTGAGGTTCCACTAAAAAACTCAACAAAGAATCATGATACATCACTACATAGATTATAAAATGTAATTATTAAAATTAAAAATAAAATAATAACCAAATATTGCTGATTACCCGGAGAATCCCACAGTGAAGCGCGGTGGTGGTTGCACCACTAACATTATGAAATTTTATGTGCACAAAAACAGTAGCTGTACATAACATCAATTATATGTTTATCATGGCTACATTACAGCTAAATTACTAGCTAAATTAATGCTTACCTCATGTTTAAGAAAAATTAAAAATTTAAAACTATTTAATTTTTGATGTGGTGATGTTCTCTGTTTGCGAATAAATTTTTGTCATTTAAGGAGGAACTCTGAAGTCCATGCAAGGCTGCCACTGTGGTAGGGTCCTTCCAGTTTTTCAGACTTTTAGGTTTAATATCATGATATCATTAACCAGCTAAAATTATGTCACAATTCCATAAAGTCTAATAGGTATAGATCAAATAAAGCATTTTCTGACTTATTTAAGCAATTATAAAATCTGTACAAATGAATTACAAGTTATTAATCCATTTATAGGTTATTATAGATATAACAATCATAGAAATGTTTACAAAGGAAATCTTAAAATCGCACCTCCCGGCATCTGTCTCCTTGAAGATGCCATCCTGATTGGGGCAAAGCTCACAGCTGGGCATCACACCGTTCTTACAGGCATCGCAAAACCACGGTTCTGTGGAGTTCTCCGAGGCCGAACTCATGATCGAGTCACTCTCACCATCAACCCCATAGCAGCCTGAGGAAAAATATTGTTAAGAGCAACAAATACGTTTTGTAACCTGATTGCAAAATCCTTCCAAATATTCTGAAACATTGCATCATTTTGTTTTCTGTATCGGTGCAGCGGAGCCACGCGTTTTATAGGAAAAAAACCCTGCAGCATCGACACGTTCTTCCCAATCTACAGAATTAATGGCATCACGGCGTATAATGCATGCACAATAGGAGTGTATAAAATAAACATCTGAAAAAAAAAAATCAGAAAAATAACAGACAGATGAATTGAAGGATGAACAGATGCATAGACAGATGGATGAAAAAGAAAGAAAGAAAGAAAGAAAGATTGATTCTTAGCACCTCAAAAAGAAAATATACAAAATAAATGAAACTGTCAAATCTGTCCGACAGATGAATAACTAGCTATTTATCTTATTTATAGAAACGCATGATATAACTTTAAACACAAACTAAAAAAATAACATAATAGATGAAGAGATAGATACAGCGATATAGATAAGAATGTTATATATAATACAAAAGTCTTATGCACTCTGGTTTTTTTTTTTTTTTTTTCAGTTTATGACTTTATTATTCAGTTAGTACGGAAACATTTCTGATTTTCGAACATCGTTATTATGCCACTAAATAAAAAAATAACACAAAGAATAATGGGAAGCTGCTTGGTTTTGATTGCAAAAAAACTAATTTAAATAGATAATTTCTTTATAATTTCCTGCACAAAATGTATGTGAGACTAAAGGGTCCTCAAAGCATTGTCACATCAAATACCGACTTAAATTCAATTAATTACTGTTTACTGAGTTTTATTTATATATTTTACAACATCCTTGATTTACACAGTACTGTTTATGATGTGTTTCTTGTTTTTACCTTTGTCACTCACTCACTCAACTTCTATACCACTTTATCCTGTATTCAGGGTCGCGGGGACCTGGAGTCTATCCCAGGAGTCTTAGGGCACGAGGCAGGGCACACCCTGGACAAGGTGCCAATCCATCGCAGCAGAACACACACATATACACACACTACTTGCAATTTGGGAACACCAATTAGCCTAACCTACATGGCTATGGACTGTGGGAGGAAACCGGATTACCCAGAGGAAACCCAGTACGCACAGGGAGAACATGCAAACTCCATGCACACAGAGACGGGAATCGAGCCTGGCCGGGAATCAAACCCAGACCCTGGAGGTGCAAGGCGACAGTGCTCAGTCTTTTTGTTCCTCTATTTTTGTTTAATTAAAATATTGTTGCATTAAAAATCCCTAATCCAAGCACTTGACCTTTACAAGTCAGGTATTGAATACCAAGGAAATATATTAAAGAGTAAAACAAAAAATAACAATAAAACATACAGAGAGACATTAAATATTTTTATGAATTAAAAAAAAAGTGTGAAAAAAAAAAAAAAAAAAAGGAATACATGAGGATAACGTCACAAAAGCAGGAAAAGAACCTTGAGAGCACGGCCTCAGAACCAAAGACTGAAGAGAACAAGCTATTAAAGAGCTATTAAAGAAGTACTTGCTGTCAGCAGCTAAGCAAAATGCAGTGCTGGATCTTTACCAAGTGTCACTAAACCTACAATTAGTGGTCAGATGAAACCACAATGATCAAAGCTAACATTCGGGTCGTGGACAACGTCTATACATTTTGGAGACATTTTGGGAAAATGGAGGGTCACTGGATGCTCTGGGGCTTTTCTGGGCTTCAGAGCCAAAGGATGTTTTGAAGATAAATTGATTTTTTTTAGAACAAATACTGCCAGCAGGTAAAAGAAATATTTATTGTACAACAAAAACAAATCCAAATGTGCACGATATTCTCCAACCCTGTTAGATATTACAGTTCACTGCTGTCGTTTCTTATCAAGCTTTATATATATACTACCTAATATTTATTTTTAAGGAGCAGAAAAATACTGCATTACTTTCAAAAAACAAAACCTTGCTCCAATAAGCTTCCAATAATTATTTGAAATATTTGACTGCATGTTTACCCACAATACTTAACAAGGCCAGTGGGTAAACATGCTGGAGAAACTCAGAGTAAAAAAGGCCGAGCCAATAAATGCTTTCTACAATGATTTCTTCTTAATTTGCCAGAGCTGGAAAAACAATTAATGAGCTGATCAGGTTACCATGGCACCTATTAAACTCGGCAAACGTGCTCCGTGCTACAAATGCGGACAAGCAATCAGCCGCTTTCCACCGTTTCAGAGATGACATTTTTGCTCCTAATTTCACTACGCTGCTTCTGGGTAGCAGGGCCAGGGGCTGGGGAGAGCAAATAAGCAAAGTACGTGTTTCATTTCTGAATGTTTGCAACACAATGAGGCTGTGTGTAGTCCATTAGTGCATGATTTTAGTCATCTTTTAAGGTTACTTATCACACTGGATGAGATTCTATAATCAGTTACGCAATAATTGACAATTAGCACGATCACGGCTTGGTACTAGACTCGCGTAAACAACAACAAAGACAGTAGGTCAGGACGGTCCGCGGTACAGGAAAGAGAAAAGAGTGGCTGCCTCCCAAAACCAACATTCAGAACCAGTCACAGGAGCACTTTCAGCAATAAAACACATCTGATAACATTAGGTCATCTTAAACACTTTGTCCCCTTTATAATAAGTTGTTCGGAAATTGTCTCGAAACCATGCGCAAGTTTCTGTGCAAGTTTCTAGTGACGTCACTGTGACACAGAAGATCCAAAGTATGCATAGCGCCAAAGGGGCCATGTCCAAAGAAAGCCTCACGTTTCTTTTAACACAAAATATTTTTCCTTGCGAGGACACAATCTAGTTGCTACATACATACTTGTCCACTAGATACAATGCAGTATATGATGAGCTCCTAAATGAAATTAACCTTTTGGGATGCCTCGACACATATGACCATCACTACTGAATCCTAAATCCCTCTCTAACCCCTGGTCAAAGGTCACTACTTGGTCTGTGGAATAAGGGATTGTACTAGCACACTAGCTTTCCATTTAAGGTCATTTGGGATTTAACCCTTACAGCGGAGTCACTGGTAATGACGACTAAACACTTAACAGTTTCTTAAATATTTGGGTTTAAACCCCCCTTGCAGGAAAGAAACACCTTCCCAACAGTGTTCGACTGATGGTACTTAGTTAGTATCCTAGTAACCGGTGTAAGGATCTATCCAATGACAGAAACTTCAAAGCACTTTTGTAAGTCGCTCTGGATAAGACGTTAATGCAAATGTAACCCCTCGGACCAGAAAATTAACAAAGCTGATATTCTAATTAGGAACAAGTAGAAATCTAAAGTAAATCGCCAGTCGGTTAGCCAGTAAGTTAAGTTGCTGGTGGAGCAAAACAACTAAAAATTCACAATCCATTGATGGCGCTTTTGGTAACGTATCAAAGCACTATCACATTCGAGGTCATGCTTTTGTACTGAATATCAGCATGGCTGCGATACCTTCTATACTTGGGCTCCACCCTAATAAAGTTCCCTGTTGTGTGATATTGCTTTATTATAACATTATAATAAAGGCAAATCCATCCATTCAACCATCTAGCAACCGTTATAGTCCAACTCGGCATAGTGGAAGCCAATGGTGACCATTGTATTTGTTTTTAATAAAGGCAATTATGCCTTTATTATACTATATAACATATGATTATAATCCTACCTATATTAAGTTAAAATTTCTTGCTCAATCTAAGGATAAGATTGCTTCTTTCCAGAACTAAAAGCCTAACAAAAAAATTCAGGCTTACAAATTGGTAAAATGTGTCTAGACATACAGCAAGTTGCATAATCTTATATTTGGTTTGTGGTACAATTAAGAAATTGTAGACTAGTTTCAAGATATTTTTACTTGTGGTGCTTTTAACAATTGACATTTCCGCACAGCAGCTTTATACACTCAAAAGTTTTATTTAAGTTCGTACAAAATGTGAATGTGTATGAATCAAAATGATAAGACTGTCCCTGATGAGCAAGGCGAGGACGACGGTGACAGTGGCAAGGAAAAAAACTTATAGCCAAGTAACCCTAATCTCATCTCATGTCCCATCATGCTTTATCCTGTACACAGGGTCACGGGGGTGCCTGGAGTCTATCCCAGGAGACTTGGGGCACGAGGCATGATCCAACCACCATGGTCCACCCAGCATACTATACTGGTGTATAAACTGGAAATGTCCTATCCATTGACATAAATCCCAGTGTTGTCCTAATGAATTCTGTCCTCCTATTGGTGGCTTTTATATTAACATCATATCAGCATAAATGTTGAAGTTGGAACTTTGTTGTTTGGACACAATCAGCCACTTGAACCTGTCCCATCATGCCTTCCAAGGCCGATGATCTTAAGTCCTTACCAAAAAACATATATATACTGTATCTTTCACAATGTCTGCAAGAGCAAACCTGGGTCTACAGTGTAAATCTAGTTTAAGTGTAATAGAACTGCTGGGAGACTGTAAAGAAAATTATGGAAAAAGCCCAGGGGTGAAGATTTTATCAGCATAGGAACAGGACATAGTATTCAATATTAAAGTAAATCATTCTTAAATAGTTAAAAAATATATATACAAACTTAAATAATTATTTTGATTGTGTAAAGCTGTTTTGAGACAATGTCAATTGTTAAAAGCGCTATACAAATAAAACTGAATTGAATATATTATAAGAACAGATACCATGTAGCTTCCAAGTAAAAGAAAAATCTTCAAAGAACTGAAGATTCATCCTGAATTTCATGAATGGCAGAATTAGGTGTTCCTAGAATACACACCTTCATTGGATCAGGTCAATAAGACCTCATTTCAGAAAGGCATTACAGCAATGCCGCGAGCGCAGATTTAGTCATCATACTGATTAGGCTTTGAACCATGATGCTGGTTTTAACTGACTTACTCATTGAGCGCATCTGTGATGTTCGCTTTTGAACTGGGATAAGCCACAGGTCACTGGCTAATATGAGCTAAGCTTGGAGAAAAACTGATGACTACGGGATAGCTGCGTAATCCCTGCAGTCGAGATTAGCCTCACTGGAAATGACAGGCTTGGCAGGGTGTTGGCCAAATCGGGACGCGCGATTTTGAGGGAATCAGGATTGAACGGAGAGAAGAAAAAAAAAAAAAGGTTCAGAGCCGATGATGATGGAGTCACACGCAGTGGGTTTGTGCGTGTTTGTCATTTAAAAATTTACTCGTCAAGCCCTTTTATCAGAACTAGAGGAAAAAAAAAAAAAAAAAAACATGTATATAAGTATTATAGTGTTGTTGAATAAACAAGTTATTAAAGAGAAATAAAAAGACAGCAGAGCAAAGCTGAGTTACTGTACTCGTACCGTTAATTAGTTTAAAATAACAGGATGTCCAGAGGAGTTTAATTGGCCTTATAGCACAGATATTAGACAAATAAAAATTATAAAATAAATAAATAAAAATTTAATAAACAACCGATGTGTCGGAATTGTTTTGCCAACAATAGGGGGCGCTATACAATATCGAGTTGGTAGTTTAAACTTTGTGTGTGTTTGGTGCATATTCTTTATTTATGCAATAGAAACCAGCATTACATCACAAATCTACAGTGCACTATGGATAAACTCGATTTATTTATTTTTTTTTAGATATTATATTTAAAATAAATTAATTCATTTAACAAACTCTGGATTTTATAATGATTTCAGAGGCGTTTTATATTAAAAAAGGATGAATAAATAAGCAATGTGGCAGAACAGCGCTTAAGCCTCCGAGTTGCTGATCAGAAGGTCATGGGTTCGAGCCCCGGCCCTTCCAAGCTGCCACTGATGGGCCCCCTGAGGGACGCCCTTAACCCTCTCCGCTCTGGGGAAGCCGGATCATGCCTGACCCTGCGCTATGACCTAACTTCCTAACAAGCTGTGAGATGTGAAGGAAAGAATTTCGTACTCGGCTGTAATGTTTATGTAAGAAATAAAAGCTGCTGCTTCTTCCTCTTAACGGTCATTTCGAAAGGGGTCTCTGGTCCTCTCAGAACCCCCTCACTCGTGCTTAATTATATCTTTGGAACCATAAATATAGTTAAACATCTGAGAGATGCCATTCTTTCATGGCGGTCCTGCCTCACCATCCTCCGGCGCACGAGTTCCTATTCGAGCGCTTTAGTGTTAATAACAAAGCCGCATGACGGATGTCAGAACGGAGAGGGGGATAAGTGAGTGCGCGAACACGGCCAATTAGAACTGATGGAGTTGCTTCCTTCCGAGCCAAATGGGTGGTGGGGGGTGGAGGGGAAAAAAATAAATAAATAAAAATCAGATGGGCTTAGTAGGAAGCACAAATGGTAGCTGGCTTTTGTTTGAGTCAGCGGCACTGAATAAAAGCTCAATAAAAAGACAAAGGGATGTTTGTCCACCCTTAAAAGGATGTTAAAATCATGTTAAAGAGGTGGAGGTGGAGGGGGGAGCGCTAACGTGGGGGGGGGGGGACGACAAACAACATGTGCGCTACAACATGCGTAATTTCCAGCCTCAGTCTTCGAGATCGTCCTTGAAAGAAAGAAAGGAAGAAATAATAGAATATTTGAAATAAGGGCTTTCTGATGATTGACCATCAGAAACTTGAACTGATGCTTTAGCTAAAACCTAATTCAATTAAATTTTATTTGTATAGCGATTTAAACAATTGTCATGAAATCTTTTCTTTCCTTTGGAATGGAGTCTTCTTTCCACTGAGGTCTTGTGGTAGGGTTCATCTGGACTTACCCATGGAGACACACACACACACGACTGAAAGCGCTAGTTGTTGGTTTCCTCAGACATGACTGCACACACCGGCGGAAAAAACAGCTTAATCCTTCACAAAGTCTGTGCAGAGAGTAAAAATAAAAAGCCTATTTTTTCATACCGGAATATAATATATGGAATCCTTCAAGGCATGGGAATGAGCAACATGGTGAAATGATCTCAAGCATGGGTTAAGAACAGTCATTTACCGCTGTCCTCGAGCATTATTAGCACCGTGACAGGATTCAAGAGGGTTTTTCAAGGAAGCACATGTTCGATACTAATTGCAGGTGGGATTTTTCAAAGAAATGTATTATTTTCATTTTAACAGTTTGAAAAAGAAATGAAAGAATCAGGTTGATAACTATTGGTGCAGTTGTTATCATCATTACTATTATTAGTATTATTTATTACACAAAATTTCATTCAGTCACCTTTGTCTTTGATTACAGCACACACTGTGGTGGCCCAGAAATATGCCTGAACCACCAGGAAAGAAAAACTCCATAGATGTACAAGATAACCTGGTCATTCAGTACATTCAGGTCGTCAGCTGACTTTATTTTATTGCCGCGTAATGTTGCTGAGTCTAGACCTGACCAACTGAAACAACCCCAGATAATCACACTGTCTCCAGCGGCTTGTACAACGATGCATGATGGACTCAGACCACATGACCTTTTTCCATCACTCCAAAATCCAGACTTTATGCTCCCTAGCAAACCGAAGTCCTTTTATTCGGATGGGTCTCCATAACAAGTGGTTTTCTTATAGACACGCAGCTGTTTAGTCCCAGGAGTTCTCCTCACATTGAGTATATATGGAAATTCACTGGCTTTTATTGTTGATAATTGTTGATATTGTTTTTTTCTTAACCATGCAACTTCACCGAGTGACCTCCATTTGGTGGCTTACCTACGGCCAACTAGTCCGATCCCATAGAAAAGTTAACGCAGCACAAACTGATTCTCTCCAGTATATCACAACCTGCCATATATGGGGTTTAGCAGGCTGAGTTCAAGGTTGTTGAACCGACTTCCAAATTCCCCAGATCTCAAACCACCCCATCTATCCCCCAAAGGATGCCACTGCCAACATCCTGGTGCCGGGCACCACAGCACACCCAAAAGTGGCACAAGCCAAGGCTCCCCAGTGGTACGAGTGGAACATAAAACCTAACGGTATTGAAGTTAAGGCCAGTCGGTGTATTAACCCATGATTAAAAGCCAAATATATAAATAAATGACTTCATTATGAAGTATTACTGTGCTAAAGATATAAAAGTTTCAATCAACCGTTAATTGAAACGTCCCCGGATTCTCCGTGGACGCTCTTCCCCTCACCAAACTTCACATTCAGGCGAGTAAACAACCTAAATTAATTGTGCATGTTTTGGGGAAATAATTAACTTTACGGTCCTGAACTCATTAAGGTCCCGGTGAAATCGATACCAGCAGCATGTTAATTGGCGTTCCAATGAGTGCAAGGACGTTAATGGACAATGTGATGGTGTTTATTAGGGTGCGGCTTTAACAGCCTTACACATGAAGTTATTAAAAACTAAAAGGAAAGACAGCAAAAAATAAATAAAATGAAAGAATCTGGCTGGAGACCAGCGAGAGGCTTAATTTGTTTGAGCGGCGCAGAATACACTTTGCAGTCCAGATCGCATAAGTTCCGGTGTTTGCTAATTAAAATGCATGCAGTAGGTGGGTGCTAGTTCCTGGAATCAGAGCTTGAACTTCATCGCTACTTTTCTTTTCTCTCTCTCTCTCTCTCTCTCTCTCTCTTCCAGACTCTTGAAGAGGCTGTCTGAAACTGCAAGGCTTTGCAATCAAGCATTGAAGACACTTGCGTGCACCTAAAGATGCAGACAATCAATGCTTGCCCATTATCACCCCTGCCACAATTTATTTTTCTTCCTCTTTTTCCTATCCCAGGAACATTTTCAAAGCATTGCTGCACCCTAAATTACCTTAAACGACTATCCACATTTTAGTGAACCGAGAACAGTATTTTACCGCCCCACCAAAAAAAAAAAAAAAACTTCTCTGTGAGAAATAAGAAACAGACAGATTGTCGGGCCTAGGAATCAGAATTCTTCCCTGAATATTAATTTGATCTTTTATATGAAAACCAAAATAATCAACATAAATGATATAAAACAGATTCCTTTCCCATTACAGGACGCCCTGAAGTTTTTTGTAATAATTAAAGATAGAAACATACACTTTCTTTATAGAAAATAATTAATAATGTTATAACTTTTTGTCCTGTTATCACTTATATTATCATTGGAGCTGAACAGTAATTCCCTCACCAGCATCAAAATGAATGAACCAAAAAAATGCTTATATAATTAAAAAATGCTTAGAAATTTACATCAAACTCTTACTAACACTAATACATTTTTATAAACATCTCTTGACAGAAGACTTCATCATGTATGTCACATGCTCAAGGCTAGGACTCAACAGCAGCACAGGTCGTACACCGGATGCCCTTCCTGAAGCAACCCTCCCAATTTTAACCCGGCACTGCATCCAGTCGCTGGGAGTCGAACCTCGGCATGGTAGCACGGTAGGCGAGAGATCTACCACTGAGCCACGAAATATAATTATTACAGTAAAGCAAACGAGGAAAAAATAAACAATGTTTCGTTCCAAAATGTTTTATTTTTGTCTTTCTTTTGCATACGAGTAGATAGAAGGGAGGGTTAGTAGATTGGATCTCTAAAATGTGAAATTAATAGAAATATTAAATTTAAAATATTGTGTTAAAGGTCATGTGTATTCATTACTTGCTGTAGTTGTGCTGGTATGTAATGCCGGGTCGGTTCTTAACAAATTAATGATTTTGGCTATTAAGTATATCGGAGCAATTCACTTAAGTTATGTAATTTAATCAGTCTATTGTTGATTGGGACAAATAATTGAACATAAATGTCAGTTTTTGATTGAGAATTGATTCGCATGTTAAACCTCCATATGTACAACATTAGATGACAAAATTGATGAATTTCTCAAAAAATATACCAAACCATTTGCAGAATGTAAAACCACTGATATCTTCTGCAACTACTCGCATTTCGCAATTGCATCATATCTTCTTTTGTGCGTTTATATCAGTTTGCTGCACACCTACTGCCACCTACTGGACTGGAGTTTGGAGCAGAAGCTCTACTTTTGCTATTTGTATTACTTCAAAGCCTACAGGAAACATAGCTGCATGAGACAAATCAGGCAGGAAACATTGCTATTGCTAGTGCACAATGCCCCAAAAATCAAATTGAATCGAATCACCAGTCTACCCATGACTCACGGCTCGGGTAATGAGACGTTTTTGTCCTAAACAATGGAATAAAACCTTTAAGGCTGCGTACGGCTGTTAAGTAAAGCACAGCTTGACATGTTCTTTGCTTTGTTGTTTATCAGCATGGAAATGCACTAAGAAAATCTCCTTAAAAAAATGTTTTAATTTGCCTCAAGTCAGTTTTTGCATTAGCTATGGAAAGACTACTTTTGTAGGTATTTCCTAAAACACAACATGCAACATGACAAGACTCGTGTGAATTATTTGGTGCACCAATAACTGTTAAACACGTGTGATGTCTGTGAAGTCCTTCAATACCACTTGTGCATATACAGCATTAAGAAAAATAAATTATAATAAAAAAAATTTAAATTCAGATTTGCTTAACGGATCACTTTTTCAGACCAGTGCTGAGGGCTGGTCACGTGAGTGTGTGCATAAAACTGTGTGTGAGGAAAGAGAGAGAAAGCCTGGAACGGGGTAGCAGCATGGCACAGCTGGCACAAGATGGTGGCAGGTATCTGGCATGTGGAGAGGGTTTCTGGAGAGCAAAACAGCTGTCCCTCCCTGGCCGATATCGTACTCCACCTGACGCGCGAAGCTGGAGACGGTACGATGGAGGATGTTGTCTGGAATATTTCATTATCTTTAAAAGCATGTGAAGATTTCCAAGCCGAACCGTAGCACGCCGGAGATATTTGTATAAACGCAGACAAACTCAGGAAGAAACTTAAGTAGTAAATGCATGGCTGTTGCTTCATCATGTAAGAGGCAAAAAAATATAAATAAATAAAAACACACACAGACAGTCTTGTAGTTGAGAATTAGATAAGAAGTGGCCTTGAGTGCCATTTCCCTGAACTGCAATTCCAACACTGGCTGTACGCCACTCAGCAGCCCTCAGGCCTGTTCTTCTGGAAATGAACAACCTCTCACAGACTTACAGAGGAGGGAAAAAAAGAAAAAACACAATGTCAGTGTCGTTTAACTGTCTTTTTTTTTTTCTTTTCACATTTCGGGGCATTTATAAGCTTGTACGGCATATACACACACACACGGGAAGTGTGTCCATGAATCAGAGTGTGTGTATGGCTCTGAAGGCTGACTCTGCAACACTGCACTTGGCCCATCAAAGGACCCTGACTGTTTCAAGGTCATCCCCTGATTCACTGCTACAGGGATATAAAATGCCTCCTTATACCAAGCTGACACTGAAGAAGAGACCTTCGTATGTGTGTGTGTGTGTGTGTGTGTGTGTGTGTGTGTGTGTGTGTGTGTGTGTGTGTGTGTGTGTGTGTGTGACCAAAAGTTATTTCTTCTCCTTGCATCACACAAAAACTGTGATTATAAATCAGTCATTACCCCATACCCCAGAAAGTTACACAAAAACACAGACCCACGATCCAGCTTCACCAGAAGCTCCGTCACGGAACCCAAAGGGACAATACAACCAAGTTTACACACTACTATAAAATGTACGGTAGCCAAGTTATTTAGAGAACACACTGCGACCCCGTGTGCATTGTCGCTTTTTAGACCTGTCTAGCGACAAATTCAATTCAATTCAATTTTATCTATACATCGCTTTTAACAATAGTCATTGCAGTAGCCCTAACCACCGATCACCAGTATTACAAAAAACAAACCACTTATCACAAATATCACTACCAACCAACCACTGATCATAAGTATTATAACTAAAAAAAACACCGATCACCAATATCACCACCAAACAAACCACTGAACACCAATATTACAACTAACACACTACTGGTCACTAATACCGCTGATCATCATTATTACCACCAACCAACCACTGAAGACCAGTATTCCAATCAACAAACCAGCGACCACAAATATCACAACCAACCCATTGTAACATTTGAACCACGAATATCGCCACCAACCAACCACTGATCTACAGTATTACAACTAACACACTACTGATCACCAATACCACCAACAACCAACCACTGAACATCAGTATTACAACCAACCACTGATTATCAGTATTACAGCTAACAAACCATTGATGACCAATATTACCACCAACCAACCACTGATCAATATTACAACCAACTAGCCATTAATCACTGGTATTACCAACATGCAACGACAGTATTACAGTATTACAACCAATCAAACAACTACTTACCACCATTATTCCAAACGACAACCAGTATTCCCCCAAAAAAATGACAAACCAACCAGCGTTCACGAGGATCGCTAACCAGCGTTCGCGAGGATCGCTAACCAGCGTTCACGAGGATCGCTAACCAGCGTTCACGAGGATCGCTAACCAGCGTTCACGAGGATCGCTAACCAGCGTTCACGAGGATCGCTAACCAGCGTTCATGAGGATCGCTAACCAGCGTTCACAAGGATCGCTAACCAGCGTTCACGAGGATCGCTAACCAGCGTTCACCAGTAGCCCTAACCACCGATCACCAGTAGCCCTAACCACCTATCACCAGTAGCCCTAACCACCGATCACCAGTAGCCCTAACCACCGATCACCAGTAGCCCTAACCACCGATCACCAGTAGCCCTAACCAGCGATCACCAGTAGCCCTAACCACCGATCAGTAGGATTGCACGATCTCGGTTCGTACGTGCATGTCTTACTGTATACATCACATTTCTTACTCGATTCACTTGCATGTATTTCCCTGCATTCAGGTCATGCTGCGTTCACTTGTCTCTTTGTCAGCAATCCCAGATTGCTATATCATTTACACTCATCAGTCACACTCACACAGTGTAAAACAAAACACTATTCATCCACCTATCAGGCCAGATATTAGCGAAAGATTCAGTCATACAACGCAACTCGATCACTTCCCTCATCCTCACTTCATCGCTGTCACTCACGTGCAGTGTAACAAGGAGGCGGCCCTAAACAAGCTAATCAGTTTACTTGGTAGAAATTAGAGGATGGCGTTATTTTCGTGCCAGGAACCTAAGCACAAAACTCTGTTTTGCACTCTGTGTCTTTCGCTCACATAAACTCTCGCTCGTGCACGCATCAAATTGTATTTCCGTACTCACAAATGCACAAACTCAGTATCACAACACTGTGCTCGCTCACTTCTTCCCAATCAGAGGCAGGGGTACGCTAGAGAAAAAAGGGGAGGGGGGAGGAGGGGGACTACTTTCTGACGACTTGTTTCTGATTGGCTCCTTTGCATGGTCCCTGTGTCCCCACAATGTGAAACCGTTGCTGATCGCTGGCGTTAGTTTAGATCAGTATTATTTTAGACATATTCCAATAGTATATTAAGATAATAAATAAAACCTTGGACAACAATACATTCTGTACCATAAACTACGCAATGTATTAAACTTTACCTTATTCATGCGATGATGTAGTTTAGTGGCAAAAAAGCACAGGTGCTATTTATTAGTAATTATATTTATTACTGTTAACATTCTATTTATGTTTAACAGATTTGAGTTTTTTTTTATCGTAAAGTTGTTTACTTTAAGGGTTCTAAAGAAACTTGCTGAATACCTGAAGTGATCTGCTCAAAAAAAGTCAAAACTGGAAATAAAATTTGCAACAGTACAAATGAGAAAGAATGTAAGAGAGTCAACCACCACTCTTCTTTTACATTTTAGATTTGAGGACGTGTCTAACAAAATTAGATAAAGAGATAAACATACAGAACATGTCTGTCTCCGACCACAAATTATAGCACTGGTCCTTAGTCAACCGAGTAATCATATAATGATGATGAACCATGAACACACTCTAGCTCACCATTAATAAAAAGAAAGTCTCTCAACCTCTCTAATGTTTCCTCTTCAATCATTCAAAAGTTCATTTGAATTCTCTGTAGAAAAGCCTCCACTTTGTTTAAGCCTTATTGTTGTGAGCTCTCTGTGAGGGCGGCTACCTAGAGTCAGTCAGGCGTCGGCAAATAAAGTGGATAATAAATTAATAAATAAATAAATAAATGACAAAAGAGTAATTGGAAATTAGCGGCATCACCCTGATGCAGCAGGGCATGGCCGGCGTTAACTAGGCCTGTCTGAAAGTGAAGGCGGCAGCTAGAGGACGATTTAAAGAATAATTGATTTTGTTTCCAATAACTCACAGACACAATGAGCTAATAATGCAGGAGGATGAAGTTCCACAAAGTGCAGCTCTTGAAAGGAACCGAAACAGACTAAAGGGGAATGCCTGCTTCAGGGTAAAGGGGAAAAAAATCTTATATGTCGTCAAAATAAATCTGTCGTCAGGGAAAAAAATGTATATACACTAGTTGACTTATGAACCTGTTGTAGATTTTTATTTTATTAACTACTGCATTTCAACCAAACAACCATTGATCACCAGGATTCCCAACAACCAATCAACCACTGAACTTCAGTAATCCAACATCCAAACACGGAACAACAGTATTCCCAACAACAAACCACTGAACACCAATAAATAATCCAACAATTAACCACTGAACAACAGTATTCCCAACAACCAATCACCCACTGATCTTCAGTAATCCAACATCCAAACCCTGGACATACGCATTCCGCACCAATAATCCAACAACCGAACACTGATCATCAGTATTAACACCAGTATTACCTTCAAACAACCACTGATTACCATTATTAACACCAACCAACCACTGATCATCAGTATTCCCAACAACCAATCAACCACTAATCTTCAGTAATCCAACAACCAAACACGGAACAACAATAATCCCACCAATGAACCACTGAACAACAGTATTCCCAACAACAAACCACTGAACACCAATAAATAATCCAATAATTAACCACTGAACAACATTATTCCCAAAAACCAACTACTGAGCACCAATAATCCAATAATCAACCACTAAACAACAGTATTCCCAACAACCAACTACTGAGCACCAATAATCCAACAACCGAACACTGATCATCAGTATTAACACCAGTATTACCTTCAAACAACCACTGATTACCATTATTAACACCAACCAACCACTGATCATCAGTATTCTCACCAATAAAACACCGAACCCCAGTATTACCAACAAGCAACCACTGATCATCAGAACTCCTAACAACCGACCACTGAGCACCACCATGTTCTTGTTATGAGCTCAGCACATCCACTTGCTTTACAGTGGTGCATTTTAAAATCAGCTGTTAAATAAAGTTCCAAAAAACAGTTCAATAAATACATGTTTCCAAATGGTCCAAGAATAATTACATTAAATAATCGGGTAATTTCAATACTGAACAAAATAATGGTGATTATGATTTCTGCTATAATAAAGCAGCCCTAACAAATATGTAATATAAATAACTGTGTAGCAACAAATAACTTCTTTTCAGGTGTCGAGTGCTTCACTGGTATAATGGTGCTGCAATATCCAAGGTGTTTAAACAAGAAAGTGGGGGAAAAAAATTTATTAAAATTTTTTCAGAAAATGTGATGTGTATGACAACCCTTAGACACACAGTGTATTTTAAAATATTTACAGTTTAAAAACAAGATGGACTTGGAAAACATGCACGTTTGTGGGAGAAGTTGGATTTGTAGACTAGAATAGTTAGACTTCCTACTTGATTTTTCTTTCTTGATCGCAGTGAATAGCTTGAAAAAAGGAGACAGCCTTTTGTTTACAGCTTTAACCTTATGCAATCTAAAACTACAGTCATTTCTGACAACAATCCTTTCATCTAAATATCTGCACAATGTTTATGCCATTACTGTGCTGATGTGGACTCTGGTTCATAACACCAGCATTGACTCAGTATGTACGTCCCCTATGGATGATGTGATTATGTGTTATCACTCCTAATACTTTAAGAAAGTAAGTAACTTTCATCTGTAGTGGTCTAAGACTTATGGACTTTGCTTGAAAGTGTGTGTGTGTGTGTGTGTGTGTGTGTGTATTGACCTTCGTGCACGGTCACGCCGCAGTTGTCACACTGGATGATCTCGTCGGTGTCCTCGCTGTTGTCTCCCAGACAGACACAGCAGATCAGAATGTGCTCCATGCGCTGCGCGGCCCAAACCTGAGCTCGTTCTGCCAAAGAGTCCTGGGAACAACATGCACGGTAAATAAAATTAAATCAGGATCTGGGATTCAATCTAGAAACTTACTCCAAAAGAAATCAGGCAAGAATCTGATTAGGAAGTTTATTTCACCATCTTGGCTTTCCACTAGGCATGTGTCAATTACAAACTAATCCCGATGCTGGTTTACACCTATAATAAAGGCAGGATTTAATGATGAAGGCAATTGCTAGGATATACAGTACAATAGAGAAGTGGTTCTCAACATGGATCTATGAAGCGTATCCAAGGGATTTTTATTATTATGCTACAGGAATTCACAATACATCATATGTTAACAGCGCTGTACAATTAATTGCATCAGAAATTGAAATGGCAGTATGGACCAATGCAATTATGCAGTCGCTAAAGGCTGCGATTGTTAATGAAAATAAAGACAAAGTCAGGACTTCATATATTCTTTTATGACAACATTTGCTCTTAGCCTAGATAAATGCATCTGAATACGAATTGGTACATTTAATAGCTAAATATCACAGTTAAGGCACAATCACCATATGCATCAAAATGATCGCAAGCAGTTCTAAATGTTAATATAACTATTATTATTTTAATTGACTGCTTACTTGAATTTATCTGTATTTAATTAAAATCTTAATAGTTAAAAAACAAGGAGTATCTAAAAAAAAATTAAAAAATAAACAAATAAATAAATTTTAAAAAATGTCAAATTGTTGGAAACTGTTGTTGGAAAGTTGAAAAATAAAACTACTCACCAAAAATGAACTGAAATTAAGTAAAATAAAATAAACAGTTCATAAAAAGTGCTACCACCAACCAACCACTAATTACCAGTATTCCTACCAACCATCCACTGACTATAAGTATTACAACCAACCAACCAACCACTGATCACCAGTGTTGACAACGACCAACCACTGACCACCAAGATTAACATCAACCAACCACTGATCACCAGTATTACAACCAACCAACCACTGAACACCAGTATTACAACCAACCAACCACTGAACACCAGTATTACAACCAACCAACCACTGACCACCAGTGTTGACAACAACCAACCACTCACCACCAGTATTTCCAACAACTAAACTCTCATCAACAGGATTCCCACAAACCAACCAACCAACCACAAATCACCAGTATTACAACCAACCAACCACTGAACACCAGTATTACAACCAACCACTGATCACCAGTGTTGACAACGACCAACCACTGACCACCAAGATTAACATCAACCAACCACTGATCACCAGTATTACAACCAACCAACCACTGATCGCCAGTATTACAACCAACCAACCAGTGTTGAACACCAGTGTTGACAACAACTAACCTCTGATCAACAGGATTCCCACAAACCAACCAACCAACCAACCAACCAACCACAAATCACCAGTATTACCAGCAACCAACCACTGGCTACCAGTACTACAACTAACAAACCATTGATCACCAATATTCCTACAAACCATCCATTGACTATGAGTGATACCAACAACCAACCAAAAATCACCAGTATTCCCAGCAACAAACCACTGATCACCAATACTACCACCAACATGAAATTAATCAAATTAAATAAAAAATAAAAAAAATAGAAAACAAATATGCTATATGCATTTGATTAATGAGCCTGTTATTTCATTCATAAAATAAATTGTGGCTGAGGACATCCATGAAATAAACTTTAAGTTCCATAAGAGAAGTTCAGGAAAGGTTTCAGTGAGAAGTATGTTCCCAATTAAAGCATGAGTGAGGTAATAGTTGCTATGATGCACAGTAAAGAAAATGTAAGAAAATGTTGGGATTAGTCATGTGGTTCAGTGCCACACTGGAACACACTGCACTGCCAAGAAAACTGCTACATAAATAAAAGCACATTCTACCACAGAGAACCTGAAATCTCCATTCTGATCGGTCAGTCTTATTATCATTATTAATTATTATCATTATTATTTTTTTAACGACGACAGTTCTGCCCGTAGCTCCAGCTGTAAGTCGAATAACGGGTTTAATATTATTAATGCCCCGGTTATAATATGGATTTGTTTCCATTATAACGGCTTATGAAAGGACTTATATGGTGGATGCTTCACATAACCGGATTAAAAACTAGAGTAATCATTGATATGGTGACATTTCGTGTGTGTGTGTGTGTGTGGGGAGGGGGGTTATTAGTTTAGTATTATTTAAGAAGTCTGCAGTATCAGCATTTTTTTAAGAGACAAAAAAGAAAATGAATGTCTGATGAGGGAACAACGGTTTATAGCTCGTGTAAAAAGAGAATTGCTTTGCACGCATTCCAAAGTGTTCCACTACATGTAACTGTAAAGGGATAAAACAATACTGCATAATGCGCTTTAATTAATAAACATGGTCAGCATTAGCAAATTACAGGATTAAAAAACACGCATATATATACACACACACACTACCGTTCAAAAGTTTTAGATAACTTTCTAACTCCATGATGGTTCCTGATGTTTATTTCTTTCTACATTGTAAAGGAATGCTGAAGGCATTAAATGCATGAATCTCCTTTGAACAGTTGATATTGAGATGTTTCTGCTACTTCTGCTCTGTAAAGACTTCATAACGCCTCTAATCTGAGGTGCTGTTAATTGGTCATTTTTCAGGCTGATAACTCTAAATGAACTTCTCGTCTGCAGCAGAGGTAGGTTTTGGTCTCGTCCTCCTGGGACGGCCTTCATGAGAGACAGTTTCATTATGGTGCTTGACGGATTTTGCAAATGCACTTGACACAATGCTGTTCTTGCAAGAACTATTACAGAAAGGCTGACCTCTGTGTCTTAAAATAACAACTAACTGTTGTTTTTGTTGTTACATAATTACCTAATTCCATATGTGTTATTTTATAGTTTTGAAATCCCCAGTATTGTTGTAGAATGTAGAAAATAAATCACTAAACAAAAAACAAAGAAATCTGCAAGTGACCCCAAACTTTTGAACGGTAGTGTATGTATATATATATATATATTTTTTTTTTCTTACCTACTATGTGCAATGTGAAAACCCACCAAGCACGTGAAGAACATAAAAAGTCTGATCCGAGTACATGACCCAACCAGTAACAACCATCTCCGATAATTTTCCCATACCAGCGCGACTCCTCTTCCTTATTAGTGTTATTTCCGAGCTTTGGTTTAGAGAAATTCAATCATTTGATATACATTCACCAATAAAACTAGTTCAATATTCCTTCCTCTACACTGAAGCTTCCCACTCGAACATGAATCCTGAATCTCTGCACTAAAATACGGCCAGACTGATCTCTGATTAGATCAGCTTAGAGAAAAATAGAAAAGGAAAAAAAAAAAAAGATTTTCCTAAAAAGATAAACAGATTCGTCAATTTTACATATTGACTTCAGACATGTGGGTAAGTCAGTTATCAGAAAGACCTTATGGTCTTTTGAAAAGTTCAATCTGATACTACAAAAGGCACTGATTATATTATCCGACTGCATGATTTGTTCCGAGCTCGTACGCGCGTTCATTTCGATGCATTGCAAATTGTATCCGTGCCCTTTAAAAACCGCGACCTTGTTTTATTACGGAAAAAATACTGTCGACTCTCAAACTCGCTAACCAACACGGACGCCTATGGAGAGCGGACCTGGACCTGGCCGGACTTTTGTGGCATGAAATGACGTCGCGCAAGTTCCGCTGCCGAGGGTTACGATCCTTAACTGCTGCTTAGCTTTCATTTCGCCGATCATTTCCTATCAATAAAAGCGCAGATGTGATGACCTGGCAGATCATCTCTCACCTCGTTTCCTTTTCCTTGAGATGTGCTGTGGCTGTCGTTGGTCTCCTCCTCATCAAACGCTCCGGTGTTCTTGCTCGCCTTCTTCTTCGCTTTTTTGACCGCCACTTGACTGTCGCTGCTGCTGCTGCTCTCGTCGTCGTTGTCGTCGTCCTCGTCCTCGCCTTTGTTGTCATCATCGTCATCGCCATCGTCGTCGTCGACTTCATCGTCATCATCGTCGTCGTCGTCATCATCATCATCGTCGTCGTCCTCTACGCTACCTTCGTCCCCGTCCTCATCCTTGCTCCCTCCTTTCTCCTTCCCGGCTGCTTTGTTCTTCTTCTTGCCCGACTTTGGCCTCCAGTCGTTGTCGTCCTCGCTGTCGTAATCGTCCATCTCGTTCAGCTGATCCATCGTGGTGAAGTCCAGCATGGGGCGGTTTCTCCGAAGGTTCCACTTTTTCGGGCTTTCTTCCACGGCGCTGCCCCCGTTTGGTTCCGCGTCTGAGGTCTTCTCCGCTTTCTTGCGGTTTTTCGGAGCGGTTTCTTTTTTGCTGCCTTCCTCAGACGACGGCTGGTCCTTGGATTTCTCGTCCTCTTGCACATCATCCTTTGGCTCTTTGCTCTCCTCGTCATCGACGGCCTCATCGTCAGGAGACACGGCAGCATCCGAGTCACTGTTGGGACCTCCGGGGCTGTCTTTGGAGCCCTCGTCATCGCTGCCGTTCCCCGTGCCATCTGACCCTTATGAATGTGAGGGAACACAGAACTGAAAATTAATTACAGCGGTCAAACGCATCTATTTAACATAATGTTAGTGATGTATAATAAAACAGACTCGGTTAGCTAGTTCCGTTATGTTGCTGCTCAGTTTGCTCTTAAGAGCAGAGGAGCAATGAATAATTGACGTAGTCAAATAAAATGGATCAAATTAGTTGCAAACGAACATAACTGTGGATTAGTTGGTGACATCATCGCCCATGTTTTTTTGCTCAAACTGAATGCTCGGACATTTAGGCTAGAGACCAACCAATACGATATCATCACAATTCAGTTTGTTTCTGTAAGTATCACGATTTTAAAAATATCCCGATTCACGATATTTGTTTTAATTCTAAACAAACTACCACACAGGACACTCTGCCCCCTGTAGGATGAAGGAGGAACTGCAACATTTTACTACCTCAAAATTTACTACCTACAAAAACATGTCTAAAGTAAAAATGTATTTAAGATAAAATAAGATAAAGAGTGTTTGCCAGGAGCCTAAAAGTAAATGTTTTGTTTTTCTTTTTTTTAAATAAATTTTGTAGTCAGTGTGGGGATATAATCTGTCGCAATTATTTGGAGACTGTTTACTTTTTGCTGCTTTCTTTCTTCGGAGGTTTTTCACAAAAGCATTTCTTTCTTAAGTCACCCCCCCCCCCCAAAAAAAAAAAAATCATAAATGGGAAAGTATGTACACCTGACGCTAATGTTAAAAGTAGTGCCTGCGTGTCAACATTTTGCACCCAGTTTTCCTCAGTGAACCATTTTTAAACACATGCTCTCTGTAGCCACATAATCTAAACTGTTTTTTTTTTTTAATGTCACCATATTCCTAAAAGTCTAAAAACTACAACTCCAATCTTGAATGACTGTTTGCTCAGGAGTGTTTCCTAATTCAACCCATCATGTAGCATGAACTCTTCAGAAATCACCGCGAGGATCTCATTATCAGCGGACATGTTCCTGCACCTCGACTGACACGGTCCTCATGAGACAGCAAACGCGCCATCACCTGTCCATCACAGTGAAACGCTACAGGAGTTGCCTCATACTAACTGTGTTTATTTGGCTGTTGGGGGAAGAAAAAAAAAAAAAACACCTAATATGTCCAACTCCCACTCACACAGCCATTCAGCTTTATTAGCTACACGTGAGAGAGTGAGTCAGTTAGAGTCGCCAGCTGTGCTTAAATCAACCAATAATTGACCAGCTTATTTCCCCACTGACCAATCAGTGGATTCAATACGCACAGGAATTGTGACATCATTAGGTCGGCTTCTAATGACTTGCATTATTGCATCGTTGTGACTGTTGCTACTGTGCAGGAAACGATTTGTGCGTGTCTGGTGTCCAAGTAACATGTCAAGCTTTATTGACTTAAAGAAAGAACAACTGTTATAGTGATTCAACAACTTTACATGTAACTATAATCACCGTCTCATTCGTGTTCATAACTTTTTGGCAATTAAGACAAATAAAACACATGAATTGATTCAGTGATGTATCGCCATTCTTTTGTGTGGCCACAAAAGACTCCACAATCTTGACACTGACTCCAAAATCTTTAATTTTTTTTTTTTTATTCATACGAGGTCTGTCTGGAACGTAGGCTTCTAGTTCTAGGGGTAGCTCAGTGGTAAAGGTGTTGAGCTATTGATCCCCTGTCCCAGGTACAAATCCCACCACCACCAAGTTGCCACTGTTGGGCTCCTGAGCAAGGCCCTTGACCCTCAACTGCTCAGACGTATAGTAGACAAAAATTACGTCACTCTAGATCAGCATACACATCCGCACTCACGGCACATAGCACCCGACTGACCCCACTTAGTACAGCTAAGTCGTCACTGTTCGTGCAGGCGCATTCCAGTCTACTCTTCTTGGTTGCCAGGTTATATCGATGTCTCACAAACCGTTCTCATTATATTAACAACGCCTGAACTTACAGTGTATGGATGTGTAAAGATGGTACTTATAGCCGGTAGCCTAGTAACCCGTGTAAGGATCTACACAATGACGGAAACATCAAAGCACTGGAAAAGCTAAATGATAAATGTCGATATTTTTTTCCCAGACTGCATTTTTTCCTCATACATGTTTGCATTTGAGGTGGTGAAAGGTTGCAATTCCTCTATAATCCAACAGCTGGCACATTTACATTTAGGCATTTGGCGGACGCTCTTTTCCAGAGCGGCATTTGTATCTCGTTATACATCTGAGCAGTTGAGGGTTAAGGGCCTTGCTGAAGGGCCCAACAGTGGCAACTACGTGGTTGTGGGTTTAAACCTAAGACCTTCCGAACTATAGTTTCAATGCCTGAACCACTGAGCTACCCCTGGCGCAGTAATTGCTAAACTATTTACACATTGGTAGGCAGCACAGCGTCTTGTGTGGTAGGAGCAAATGATTTGCTAAGATTGTTTAGAATTGTAAGAAAAATTTTAAGAATAATATTACTATTGAATAGTGATAAAATCGTGAAACTGACAAATCAAATCAGAACCTAGGTACAGTGGTACCTCAGCAAATTTTTTATTTTATTTTTTCACATATTTTTATGTCGTATATAGTAGTTGTTGTTTGTGTGTGTGCAAAATTTAGCACCATGTGTCCCAAAAATGTTAGCAAGTATCGTACCAAGAAAAAAAATTTTCTTGTAAATCAGCCAGTGCTAAGATCATAAACTAAGGTTAAATGAGGTTTAATGTCAATTTATTTCATATTATACATGTCTTTTCTAAATGTTTTTATGATTATCGTGTTCGAAATTAGTAATATTTTTGAGTGGCTGGAACAGATTCTCTCACTCTTTCATTATTACATTAAATTCATACACAGAGGTACTGCTGTATCGTGATGATATGGTATCAGTTGGTCCCTGGAGATTCCCATGCCTAATTTATGCTGTGCTGTTATTGAAAACGAATCAGGGTACAAACTGTAACAGAAATGTTTTATTTACTGTATCAGGGTCTGATTTGGTATTAAACAAGCTGACAGAAATACAGAATTTTATTTTGTCATCCCTTCAAACAAGCATAACGTGATTACATCATAAAAGGCATCGGTCACCTGAGGCGTCTGCATCTTCCACTTCGAAATCGCTGTCGTCCGAGCTGTCATAGTCCAGGACCTCTAAAAGGGAAGCAGCCAGGGGCTTCACCTGCCGGCGCTTGGAGGTTCGATCCATTGGGGAAGGACTGGGCCTGGGACTGAGCAACACCTCTGGGGAATGGAAGAAGAAGAAGTGGAACACTGAGATTAGATTTTTTTTTTTTTTTTTTTTCCCAGGCAAGCAGGTCACTACAGTGTGTCCTATGCACGTTTGATGAGTCATAAGTTTGTTTAAACTTGCAATTACTTCCGGGATCAATCATGTGACGTTTAAAGATCTGATCAATACAAGAGATGATCATGAATGGTGACTTGGCTAATGTTTAGCTAAGCAGCATCAGATTGAATGAAACACAAGGTTTGGTTTACGCCATTTAAAAATATCAGGATAAAACTTGAAGCTTTATGGCACGAGATGGAGGAATGAACAGGTTCTCTATCTAATCTTACATAATAACACTGCGTCGCTTAGGCTGCAGTGGCAGTTAGCAACAGCTAGCAATAGCAACATGGAAGCTTTTAAAAAGATGCGCGGAATCCTCTCATTCTCCCGCTAACTTGCAAATCACTCATTTACACCCGTTTCTTAATAAAAACATGCAAACTGCTCGCGAAACACCAACCGCGACCAGAAACATCACCTACTTTATTCTGTAGCTTGGACAATAGTAGGCTACAATGGACACTTTTTCATATCATGCGTACCACGCGAAAAGTCTGTGCTTACGTAATACACACACAAGGCGGGGCTTCAATGCACATACGGAAGTCAGTCGGGGCGATGTGTGCTTACGTCTAAGTGCAGAAGGCGGGGCTTAGGAAGTCGCAGCATCTTTTTGTGTTTTCGTAAACACAGAAGGTGGGACTTCGGAACCATAACGACGCTATTCTGGCTATATGGGCGTAGCAGTAGGACTTATAGAATAATAAGGCTGTTAATTAATAAAAAAAAAGTTACGTTTTTTTAATTCTATTTATGCTTAATTGTGTAAATATTGAAAAAAAAACATACATGTAACAAAATATACGTTCTTATTAGTTGATTAGGATATAAATATGATGCATAAAATAAATATAGAAGGAGCTATTTAAATGTAATTACTTTTTAAAAATATATAAAGATTTTCTAAATATATAATTTTTTATTATTAGTTTATTAATAGGCCATAGATTTTCAATGGTTTGCATATAACTCATTAAACACACCAAAGAATAAAAAGAAAAGAACTGAGAAAATAGAAAGCATGAGTAAAAACGTAAAGAAAAAAAAGGATTTAAAAAATATGAAAAAAAAAATCTAAATTTATCTGTGCTCAATGTACCTGTTCCTTGCTGTAATAATAATAATAATAATGATAATAATAATAATAATTACTTGCTGTCACATATAAAAAATTATACATGCTGCTCCTAACATTTATTTTTACCAAAATATTAACAAGTATCAGGGGTGTTCAAGTCAAACCAGGACTTTTGATTGTGCAGATTAATAGAACACAGTTATAAAAGATATATAGAAGGGGATATTTAAATGTAATTAAAAAAAAAAGTTTTCTAAATATATTCTTTTTCATTATTAGTTTATTAATAGGCCAAATTGTTTCAATGGATTGCATATAACCCATTAAACAAACCAAAGGAAGAAAAAAAAGAAAAGAAATAAGAAAATAGAAAGCATGAGTTAAAAAAAGGTTTTAAAAAAATATGAAAAATAAACAAATTCTAAATTTATCTGTGCTCATTGTACCTGTTCCTTGCTGTAATCATCATTATTATTATAACAACAACAACAACAACAATAATAATAGTAATAATAATAATTGCTGTCACATATCAAAAATTATACATGCTGCTCCTAACAGTTTTTAACATAATATTAACAAGTCCGAAGCGTGTTCAAGTCAAACCAGGACTTTTGATTGCACAGATTAACAGAACACAGTTATGAGATTAGAAACTCCCTTTATTTATCTTTATAATCCCCTGCTACATGCTAATGCATTTATCCCAGTGTTTCACTATTGCTTGGATACCATTAGGGTAGAATATGTTCTCAGTATGCCATGATCGGACCGCCTGCTGCATGTCTGAAATGCTGGCCTCCCAGGAACTCCTTTCATGGCCAAAATATGTGAACATGGTTTGGGGTGAGGTCAGGACTGTATAACGTATGTGGCGATAACTCCCAGCCGAATTACTGTAATGTGCAAGTAGTGTTTGTGAATGATTTTCAAGGATTTTCATTAACTCATTAATGTTCACAGGAATGACTGCAGTGGTCTCCAAGCCACTTCATCCAGGATCCACATATGAGTTTTTTTTTTTGTTATGTAATATATTTTTTTATTCTCTTTTAATTATTTTTAAAGTGATTTACTATATGCCACAAATTGCTCTGTTTAATGCACCCTGAACTGCATTCAGCTGCTGTGTCTATCTCCTCTCTTTAATATGCATTACAACTGAACCTACCATTTCTGCCTAAGGTGTATCATTTATATTTTTGCCAAAATATTTTTATATTAGGACAGTAAGTGTGTTTTGTTGTCTGAGATACATGTTAAATGTATGGTGTTGTGAACAAACATAAAGAAAATCACTAATAAATGTGAAAATGTGATATATATGGCAAATATGGTTTGCCAGAATCATTATGTGGTTTGAGTATAGCTTTATTTGGGGGTATGTAGTGGTATTCAGAGAATAAAATGATGACTACTGGCTTTACCTTGTTTACATTTATTCATGATGTAGGATTCAAGGCAAACACAGTGCTGAGCAAGTGAGGCTTAAAGGATCAACAGACTAATAATGGCTTTTTGGAAATTTCTGAAAATTTGCCTCAAGTAAAGAAAACAACTAAGGACATAAAATTACTGAAATTTAGTTATTCGGATTATTAAAACCTGGAAGGAATGGGGGCGAACCGTCAACTTTGTGAAAGAAAAAAAGAATTGAATATAGATCACTTAAACACTTGGTGAAATTGCATCATAAAAAATGGCCAGCAGAAATCAGAGCTATGTTAAAGTAAGAGCATTTCCACATTCCCAATGTGATGAGGACTCACAAAATGGGACTCAACAACTGCGTGGCCATAAGAAAACCACTTGTTGGAAGAAGAAAAATGGAAAAAGGTCATATGGACTGATGCGTCCAGATTCAAATTTTATTTGTCACATACACAGTCATACACAGTACAAAATGCAGTGAAATGCTTATACGACCGCTAGTGACCTTAAGAAATAAAATAAAAACTTGTACGTAAGGAATAAATATGAATAAAATGAAATACCAAAGAAAATAAATTTAACTATTAAAATAAACTGTACAAATAAGGACATGATAAAAAATATTACAAAATATAGAAATATAGAAATATTTGAAAGTGGCAGTGGTTGTGCAAATATGCTTAAAAAGTGACTTATTAAAGTGTCTTGTGCAATGGTCCAGATATATAAATATGTAGTGCAAGTGTGTATGAATGTGTCCATGATTGTCCAGTCAATGTTGGGAGTTTAAAAAGATGTTGTTAATCCTGTGTGGTGGTGTGATTGAGAGACCTTATCGCCTGCGGGAAGAAGCTCCTCCTCAGTCTCTCTGTGTTGGCCTTCAGGGAGCGGAATCGCTTCCCAGACCGCAACAGAGAAAACTGCCCATTGTTGGGATGGCTGAGGTCCTTCACGATCTTCCTGGCTTTGGTCCTGCACCTCTTGCTGTAGATCGAGTGCAGGTCAGGGAGCTCAGTGCGGATGATGCGCTCAGCTGATCGCACCACCCTCTGTAGAGCTCGTCTGTCCTGCATGGTGCTGATTCCAAACCAGGTCGTGATGTTACCCGTCAGGATGCTCTCTATGGTACAGGAGTAGACATTCCTGAGCACCTGAAGTCTCTCAAGCGTCTGAGGTGGTAGAGACGCTGTCGGGCCTTTTTCACCACGGTGTTGATGTGACAGGACCATGACGCTGTCCACTCTCTCTACTGGGCTCTTGTTGATGATGGGGGTCTGGTAGTTCCTCTCCTGCTTTGTACTGAAGTCCACTATCAGCTCCTTTGTCTTGCTGACGTTCAGGAGGAGATTGTTCCTCTGGCACCAGTTCTCCAGATTTCCAATCTCCTCTAGGTAGGCCGACTCATCATTGTTGGTGATCAGGCCCACCACAACAGTGTCGTCAGCAAACTTGATGATGGCGGTGGAGTTGGTAGTGGCCACGCAGTCGTGGGTGTACAAGGAGTACAGCAGGGGGCTCAGAACACAACCCTGGGGGGCTCCAATGCTGAGAGTGAGTGAGGCTGAGACATGTCCGCCCATCCTTACTGCCTGTGGTCTGCCAGTCAGAAAATTGGAGATCCACAGACACATAAATGAGCTGAGTCCCAGGTGCTCCAGCTTGGTGGTGAGAGATTGAGCCTATTCCAGGCATGTCAGGGTAAGAAGAGAAGCGCCTGAAGCGGTGCACCCATCGTGCATAGTGTCCACTGTACAAGCCTCTGGAGACAGTGTCATGATCTGGAGTTGCTTCAGTCGCTCAGGTCTAGACTCAGCAACGTTATGTGGCAATAAAACAAAGTCAACTGAATGACCAAATTATTATTTATGGGTTTTTTTCATCCTTGATGGCAGGATTTAAATTGGGAAAGAGTGGTTCTGGGAACAGCAGGAATCATTTTCACACATGAAGTGGACACGGCATTGTGTTCTGTAATAAAAGCTAAATGTAGTCAAATGAAATTGCAGTACGTGACTTTTTTTGTCCAGATAGTGTATATCAGCTTAAACAAAACATTATATATCAGATTGTAGTGAATGGTATTGTTTAATTTGTTTGTGAAAGACCTCAGTATTGCTTTTTCTCCCATGGCAAAAGAAACCTATATTCATTTTAATTCTCTTGCACACACTATAAATGTAGAGCGTTGATTGCGAATATGCCATAGTTTTAGTAAAGGTCTGTGTTCCCTTTAGGCTTATATCAGGTTTTTGATACTTATTTCGCACTCATTTACATAACATGGCATTTTCAACAGATTGTTGCCTAAGAGTTAGTGGTAAATTTACCCGGACCCCATTGAATTCTAAGGTGGCGATGTTGACAATGAATTAAAGCAGATGTTGGAGGCTGAACACACTAGAAAACATGCATAATAACACGAGTATTAGACTGATTGGAGGAAATGACTGCTTTGGCTTGTGTTCAGAGCCAGGTTTGTTTTCTGTTGTCCTCTGATGACTTTGCCAGTTTTGCAAAAACAGGCGACGATTAAAATAAATGAGGCTAGATTGATCCTGATACACAGCAGGAGAAGACTGATGGGGGAGGCGAGCGAAAGGGATGATTACGACTGTCCTTGGCCGATGACAAATGGGACTGCATTGTGCTCGAAAGCAGGCCGTTTTTTATCTGTTGGCATCAAAACACTTCGGGGATATCATTGTAGCCATCAACGTCATCATCACTGTCACCTCTTCTTTGTTGCTTGTAGTGGCTGTACATGATGTTGACTGTATGTGAAATGACCGAGCCAAGGTCAATACGACTTCAGTAAGTTATTAGTAAGTTTTTTAGATGTAAGGTTTCGGTTGATTGTCGTTTATACAGCAAGTGTTCGCTGATTGTTATCGGGATCATAGACTGAATTTCATTTTTCATGTCAGAATCAGAACACATTTCTTGACACTTTTTGAATGTGATTTATTTCATTTAGTATAAAAATATTTTTAAAAGCTAGACTTTTCACTAAAACAGCATTAAACACAATGATTCCTGATGGATTAGTAATTACATTTTCATTAAAGATACATTCTCTGGTGGCATGGTGGTGTCGTGGTTAGCACTGTCGCACCTCCTGGTTCCTGGTTCGGTTTCCGCCTCAGCGTCTGTGTGCAGTTTGCATGTTCTCCCCGTGCTTGGTGGGTTTCCTTCAGGTACTCCGGTTTCCTCCCACAGTCCAAAGACACGCAGATTAGGTTGACTGGCATTCCCAAATTGGTCAGAGAGTGTGAGTGCCCTGTGATGGATAAAATACTTATATATTTCACTATATTATAATATATATATTTCACTTTCATAAAAGACAACTATTTATGTTTAAGTTACATACTAATAATAATTGAAATCACACATATTGTTCAGTTTTTGCAATGTCTTTATTCATATGATTCATTCACAGGCAAAGGTTTGAACCCCTAACTTTTTTTTCCATTTTATTTTTTTATTTTTATTTTTCCATTAAAATGGAAAAATACATGTTGATTAAAAAATTAAGTTTATAAAAAAAAAGGTGCAGTGGAACATTGGATTATAAACATAATTCATTCCGGAAGCAGACTTGTACATCAAAACACTCGTAAATCAAAGCGAATTTCCCACCATAAGAAATAATGGAAACTCAGATTATTCGTACCACAGCTCCAAAAAAATAAATACATAAAAATAATTAATACAAAACATAAAGTAAAAATAAAACAAATCAACCTGCACTTTACCTTTAAAAAAAGTACAAATAAATCCAGACAGATAAGTGTTACCATTGTGTATATGTGTATGCGCGCATGTTCTGAGTATATGTGTGTGTGTTTGTGTGCGCACGCGCTGTGTGTGTGTGTTTGTGAAGCTAAAGTAAGAGAAGAGGAGGAATGACGCCATCCCATCTTGCTCCTCTCATCTTACACAATAACCTTCCTCTTCTCTTAATTGAAAGGGGGGGGGGGGTGACTAATGTACACACAAATTGCGGAAACACTGCCTCATCGGGAAAATTAACAAGAAACATCTCTACTGACACTCCAATGTACACACTAACGAAATCACTGCTGTAAATTTAAAGTAAAGATTAAACAAATTAACCTGCACTTTACAGTTCCACTGTATACTGAAAATGCCTTGTGTTGTGACTGTTGGTCACAGGTAGTGGATATATTAGATATTTTAAACACACAAGTTAATTGAATTCTAATATTATGGGCCAAAATGCTTTATTACACTTCATTTTCTAAAATAAAAAGACATGCTTATGATTGATGTTTAATGGCTTCAAATAAAAAAAAACAATGACCACAATAAAACAAAACAAAAAAACTTTTATAATACAATATAATACAATAATTACAACACATGTATGAAGTACAGTAGAATAACTAAAATATGATGACAGTTAAATAATAACTGATATAAGTGGTTTGTTTGTTTGTTTTTATGAGAAAGACGATTTTTACAAAGAATGAACTGAAGCAACAAAAGCAAAATGTTAATTAAAAATGAGCTACTGTATTAAAGAGAAAGGGACTTTTTTTTCGAAAGGGAAGTTATTGCAAATACATTTGTCCTTTGGGATAAATAAAGTAAGCCATCTTTATAAAATAAATATACAAATTCCCTTCGGGATTCGTTCTTTCTATATCTATCATGTGCTGCTTTAATATGCGTCGCCAGTTTAGGATTTATAAAAAAGCAGCAACTACAAGTATTAGTGTCGTACTTTAAAAATAAAGAATTTAGATCCAGAATCTTAAAAAAGTTCTGCTACAACAGTGATCTCGATCTATAGGGGATGAGGAGCTAGATTGTGAAGCAAAATCTGGTAATGCTGATTATAAAACTTTGGCAAGTATTGTAAAATATGAAGAAAGATCAGGGCAACACTAAGCAGAAATACACTACGATAAAATCCAATAACGAGAAACCAGGTAGCAAAGTACAATAAAAACTTGAAAAATAAACCACATAGAAAGGTTTGGTAAGTTGTGCATGAATATATTCACAGTGATTGTCTGCTGAGTATGAATGTGACAGTAATGGGCAGTAATGGGAATGTTAGTGAATGATGGTACAGTACAGTATGTTCGAGGTTGCCATGGAGATTGGTGTCAGTTTTGTTGCTAAGATAATGAGAAGTACAGGAAATAGTGTAAATCAACTGATTCTTAGTGTTTGCTTTTGGTAAGTTAAGGTGTTCCTGCTTCATTAAGATCTGAGAAAGATACCAAATTAGTGGAAAGTTTGAGGATTTCTCAAACATATGTATTATTTGTTTATCCAGTTCCAGCTTTGTGAATATATAATTCTTCAAGACTATAAAAGACAACTTAAATTGGATTAAAAATTGGATTATGGATAGTATAAAAAGTATCCCAGCTGAATGGATGTTGTAAACTTCAAAAAGACAACATGGATGTCTGGAGTCTGGACTGTATTACTGTATGTGGTGTAAGATACAAAACTTCACCTTTTCTCTCGTTTTTGTGTTATAATCAATTTTTCTTTTGTCATTGGCAATCTTCACCTGCTAGTTAGCTGTAGTTAGATCTTAGGGAGTTCTTGGACTTGGAAGCTGTGAAGAACTATGCACTGTAAGAATTTTCGCAATTTTAACAGTAAAATACAGTAGAAATGCTACAGAATAAAACTGTATTTCACAAAACTTGGGATAACCGTAGAATTTACAGTGGAAAAACTGTTATTAGTTTTACAGAATAAGACCTTAAATTTAACAGTTAAAAACATATGAAAATATTGTTTAATGCAGTAAAATTCATGATATACTGTATTTATAAAAAGGAAACTCTCAAAGAAGGTATTTGTTACTAATATCATGAGGCATCAGTTTATATTTTACTAAACCTTTGTTGAAAGAGTTTAAAATTCATAAAAATATCTGCTCTGTAAAAAATAAACCATAAATTTTACAGTAAAAAAACTGACAGCTGTGGTTATCAGAAATTTACCGTCAAAAATACGGTAGCAACGTTATTGGTTGTACGAGACTGCACTCATTATACTGTATATTTTACGGATTTTAATAGTTTTTTTTACGGTTTATAAATAAACCAGAATTTTTACCGTAGAAAACTGGCAGCTGTAGTTACCAGAAATTTCCCGTCAAAAATAAGGTAGCAATGTTATTGGTTATACGGGATTACACTCATTATACTGTATATTTTAAGGATTTTAATAGTTTTTCTATGGTTTATAGCCATCTAATTTACATTAACCAAGGACTTTAAAGTTGTGAATGGTATTCCGCCCTTTGATGACTGTGGCAAGGACAGCCGCTAGCACGCGCCACTTTGCCCGCCGCCACCGCTCACCAGCCTGTGCCCGCATGCCAGCAGGGCACTGCCCACCAGATCTGCACGTGCACACCTTTCCTTCCCTTTTTCCCTTCCTCCCTCCTTTAACCCTTTCCTTCCCTAAGTAAAATTACCCCTTTTCCGTAAGACCTCGTCCGTGTTTGTTGTTGCCCCCCTTGTGCCAAACCCATTACAGAATACATGAACATATTTAACACCCCAATGCAGTGTGCACTTAAAAACCACAATGCAGGACAGAGGACATAAACAATTTTAACATGTTTGTGATAAAATCTTTTTTTTGTGTAAAGTTGTAATAAAAGTCCTTCTATAAAATTATATACTTAGATTGTCTGCCCAAAACACTTAAAAATATCCACCTCAACATCAAATATTCAAATGTCAGAGTGGACATTTTTAAGAATAAATTTTGATGGGTTTAATTTTTTTTTTACAGTGCAATAACGGTGCTACCGTATTTTTTACGGTAGAATTCTGGTAACCACAGCTGCCGGTTTTTTACCGTAAAATTTAAAAATAATTTTTTTACAGTGTGGCCTTAGATTCATACTTATTGAAAGCGTTAAATGTTCTAACACAACACAAATAAGCAAATATTACCTGTTCCGATGACATAGTAAATAAAACCTGACTTTGACCTATTACGGTATATACTGTACAGTAGCTCAAAATAACCTGGAACACTGAATATCATGGCACAATGAGGCAGATGTGCTGCACAAAATGAAAGTGCATGTAACACTGTTAACATGTATTTTACTATACCTGTAATCTACTGTATCACATAAACTGGGCTTGGGGTGCTGCGTTCCCTTATTGTTCTGTTAATATTGCTTATGATATTGACACTCCAGACATCTCCATATTTACTGAAGAAAAAATCAAATTCATCCTCTGTGACCTTGGTTCAAAAAACAAAAGAAGCATTTACACTACACAAATAGCGTATGTAATTGACTGAAAACTGTTTTGTGCTGTTTTTTCTGTATTTGTGTGCAAAATGTTGAAGAGAGAAGCACATGTTAAAGTGCCCCTATTATGCGTTTTCTTATGATATGATTTTTCATGCAGTGTGTCATGTAGCTGTATGTGAACATAAACTATCTGCAAAGTTGTGACGCCGGCAGTGCACGATAAATGAAGTTTTTGTCTATTAAAATAAAAGAGTTGGCTCACATTTGCCTAAACGAGTCGTTAGCAATTCAAATCTTTCTCTGTTACGGATCCACATCACTACGTAACATATTTGCATAATGTCCGCCCACATTCTACGCCGCAAACAACTTGCCCGCCATCTTAAAGTTAACGTTACCACACTCTTGTTAACATATGACACTTCCCACTGAGAAACGTCCTGCTCCAGTCATTTCTTGTCGATGTGCCCCTTCAACAGTTTCATCGTCAGACTCCGGCTCGAATTGATACGGTAAAACCAACGCCATCTTTTCTATGTATTGACGGGTCACCAGAGCCGTCGTTCAGTTATGGCAATCGGCGTTTCGTTTTCCAACACACGCTGTAGCGGTAGACCAATCATAAAGGACCGCGCCATCTGACCAATCACAGCAGTGAGGGCTCACGGAAAGGAGGGGTTCAGACAGACTGATTCTTCGAACTGCTTCACACGAGTCGTTTACGAATCATTTAGAAATGGAGTAAAATTAAATCTATTTTTGGAGAAAACTAAAGTGTTTTTTGACTTTTGATTTTGAGTGACAGATGACTTGTCCAATCAGCGGTGAGAATCAACATGCCTATGTGTTGTTTCAGAATGAAGTTCTTACTGCTGATCTTTAGTGACTGATGTCTCGTCCAATCAGCGGTAAGAATGTCATTCGCAAACCACACCTACCTTTTTTGGCTTGTTGATTCTTACCTCTAATTGAACGAGACATCTGTCACTCAAAATATAGTACGTATATATGAAGTACTGCAGCCACACGGACATTTAGATGTCTTTTCATTTAAGGATTAATTTCAGTAGTTTAGGATTATACAGCAGGTTGGTCAACTAGGTTGTGTTAAATGTGCTTTAAAAATTATTCTGATTTCGCTTGATAGTACTTCTTGTATGTCTTGAGTGACAGGTGTCTCATCCAATCAGCAATAAGAATTTAATTTGCAAACTACACCTCCCTTTTCCGGTTTGAGTGAATTGTCGTTGTGTTTTCAGATTTGTTATATTGTATTTGGTTTTGTTATTTTGAGTTTTTTTTTTTTTTTCAGTTTTTAAATTTGTTTTCAGTTTTATTATTTTGGTTTGCACTTCTCGACCACACAGTTAACAGATTGATATTTGATAAAAAAATAAAAAAATTAAAAAAAACAGTTTGATTCTATTTACAGACAAATATTATGAGGAATAAACAGACACCATATGATGTGTAAAAATGTGCAACCACCTGTTGAACCTCCCATTGTCACGTAATGTTAGGTGTTGGATTGTGGGCTTGAGTGTGGGAGAGGCATAGGCGCAGAGGGGACGATGGTAAAGAGTCTTAATAATAAAACCAAACCAAAATACAAACATGAACAAAGGAAGTTGGCTCTACTTTGGAGCATGCTATAAACAGGGTCCTAGTCTACAGAGGTTCCTAGATGGATGGATGGAAAATACAGTACTGATTTTACCTTCAGGACACTCCATAGAGAAAAACTTCTGATCAGTTCTGTGTTGGTATGATGGCTTTTATTGTGTATTGGTTTATTATTGGTTTATTTAGAGAATCTTACTTGCATTCTCATTTTGAAGAGTGATAATAATAATAATAATAATAATAATAATAATAATAATAATAATACACTGTGGTATAAGGTGTATCCTACTCCACTTAGTGTGGCTCATAAAGTTTATGAAGAAAATTGACATTATCTTCAATAATGGCACAACAACATTTTCAGGTACATACAGTAGCATGACATGTGATTAAGTCTCAGATAATACGTCTATTAAAAGACTACAGATAAACTCCCTATGCTAATAAAATGTAGCTCTAAACCCCTTAATGCACTTGGAGTCGCTTCAGCTTGAATGCCAGCATCAGGTCTTGCTGTTGCAGCGCTGCACTGAGATCTTGAAAAACAGTCTTCTCGGTGATATCTGTCAGTTCGATGAGCCAGAAGACAGAACCAATTACATTAAAAACAAGAATAACACACGGTTTAGGAAATAAAAACATTACTATAAAGATGTGGTGTGCCACGGCAGCTGTACAAACCTCATTTGAGAAGGAATAATTGCATAGGGTGTTATTTATGAAGCCTGGAGTGGCACGTAATGGAATGCTTGCATTGATCTACCGCCCTCTTCAACACCATCTCTACCAGCACCACCTTAATATTTTGCATTTAAATGGAAATATTCGTCTATTCATACGGTGTAAATCATACGACACCGTGTCGGGCCCTGTTTATCTTCGCTGTGACTTCCACCTCTTGCCTGCATGCAAAAGCGTGAGGGTGAAATTGAGTGAATTTGATAACATACACACTCGCTGTGTAGGTGTGAAGATGTTATCTTACTGCCGTCTTCGGTAATTGCCATTTTCGATAGGATTATTCCAGGCTTGGGTCCGAACGAGTTTAGAGCAATCAGCTGCCTGATGATGTCTTTGAGACTAAGTAAAGGGTGTATAAAGAGCTGAAAATGCCAGGTTTTAATTGAATTATGACTAATTCAGGAACTAAAGGGCTCGGTAATGGCATATTAGGATTATAATCACAAGCAAAACTTGGAGAGATTTTGATGTGCATGTGGCATTTTATAGTATTTAACAAGAATGAACAGCTATGATCAGTGCTGTAACTTTTATACAACTTTGGTTATGCTATTCAATGATGCTTAAAGTATGGAGCTGAATAAAGATGAATGTCCTTCTCTATCCCCATAATGCCGTCATATTACACACAGGTACCATATATAAATGTTTTAAAGATGGCCGTACATCTGTGGCCAAGGTGGATTAGAATCCACTGCATTTCCCCCCCATGAACATTCAGCAAGTAGAAAATCTACATACTGTATAACTTGTCGCCAACTTGCAGAAGAGACCCATCTGTCTGTGAGCACTATACACCACTTACACATTACAGGACCTCAGCAGAGAGTTATTGCCACATCCCAATTCAAATTCCACATATTTGGGGCATTAAAGGAGTTCCTGGGAGGCCAGCGTTTCAGACATGAAGTAGGCAGTCTCATCATCGCATCCCAGGAGGCTTAGGGCACAAGGCGGGGTACACCCAGAACCTGGAGATGCAAGGCGACAGTGCTAAGTTGTGATTTGAAAAAAGCTAGATGCTCTGGAGGATAATTATATACTTATGCAACAAGTTCTTAGGTTCAAACCCCATGACCACCAAGTTGCCACTGTTGGGCCCTTGAGCAAGGCCATTAACCCACAACTGTTCATATGTACAGTACAGTATAATAAGATAAAAAAATATATATATAAATCGCTCTGGATAAGAGTGTCTACCAAATGCCATGATGTAATGTAAATTGCTTACCAAAGTACAGTAAGCTTGAGATTACTTATATAAGTAAATTCGTTAAGAAAAATCTAAATATCCCATCAAATTCTTTATTCAAGCTTTATTCTGTTAAATATACACCATGCATGGAAAAAAGTCAATGCAGGCAATTTGAATGATCTAAATGTAGAGCGATGAAAACACCAGCATACCTGAATGTGAAAAACTTTTCCTGCATAAATATTGATGAGACTTTTGCCCCTGAATCGCCACCTCTAAAAGTTTTCCCTCTGGATTTGATGGAAAATCTCATTCTAATTCTAGCTTCTTTTCCATTTTGTTTTTGTTTTTCGGTGGGAAAGTATGGTATTAATGGTATTTGTCCCCTTTCCCGTAGAGTTCTATAGCTTGAAGGCTCTCAGTTTCTGAGTAAGATAACAAATTTATATGTATGTTAATACTTGGCTAAAAGAAATGCAATTGCATTACTACTGATGTGAAATGTTCTTCACGTCTCTGAGGCCATGCTGGTTTCCTCCAGGTTAATAATGTTGCTACCTCTGTCCCCTATCCTCTGCCGGCATGTAGAGATGAAAGTAAGGATGCGACTTCACAGTGAGGTCTGAGACGTTCTCTCCTGATATTTCCGCTCTAGGGAGATATTCAGCTTTAATCATCTGTCTCTCATGCCCATTTCAGCCAGCTATTCTTTGAATTAGATTCACTGTGTTGCCTCTTTGAAGTTCAGTTTGGATTTCATTTTTTTTGTGTCTTGTCATTGACCAATAGTTAAAAAAAAAAAAAAAAAAGCAAAAAATGTCAAGTTCCTCTTCAGAGACTGAGATTGCGGCTTCATGTTTGATGTGAATGAAATGAGAAGTGCTCGTGTTTGACCAGTTGGATGACACACACATTCTTCACTGAAGCTCACAGACTGAATACATCCATTCACATTTGCTCACATTATCATTTATACCAACGCAGCAGCGCCAGTGCAATGAAAATAATAGGACATGATGGATCAAGTGCTAGATGGCACGTTGGCATAGTGCGAGGTAACACATTGGCCTTGCATGGTCAAAGGTTTTTATTTCCACCTCAGGTCTGGGTGAATGGAGTTTGCGTTTTTCTTCCCGTGCTCGATGGGTTTCCTTTGGGAACTTTGGTTTCCTCCCACAATCAAAATACAAGCAAAGTAATTCTTATCCTGAGCGACCCTTGATTATCTCATTATATTAGTAGTTGAGGATTAAGGGCCTTGCTCAAGGCCCGCACAGGGACATTTTGGTGGTGGTGGGGTGTGAACCTACTGTAGGACCATCCAGACGATAGTCCAATACCTAAACCACTACTCTGAGATACTCTGGTCCATCTTGATGACCCAATCTGATTGGGGTTCCCATCACTTGGAACCCTGCTAAGGATGACTCCATGTCTGAAGATCACTGAGTTAATTGTGAATGGTACTACTTATTAGTAAGGTATTACTATAGTACTTATCTTGAACATGGCTTTAGACAGCAGTTGCTAAAAAGGGGTTTTGGACTACGATTGCCATGAACAGTTCTGAATCATGGCTTCCATCTTTGAACTTCAACAACAAATATATGTCAAGGTACATTTTCTGGTTTAAAAAATTCTATTTTGGGCACATAGCAAACAATAATAAAAGGAAATTATTTAAAATTTATTATTTAAAATGATTAATTTTCCAGAACACTCTAGCATTCCCATTTGACTTTGGTTTCTCTCAAAGTTTCTTCCTCATGTTGTGTCAGAGTGAGGCCATTGACACCTCTGAAATGCTCATTAGGTCATAATGTATAAATAACAATTATAATATAAACAATATATACAGTGGTGTGAAAAACTATTTGCCCCCCTCCTGATTTCTTATTCTTTTGCATGTTTGTCACACAAAATGTTTCTGATCATCAAACACATTTAACTATTAGTCAAAGGTAACACAAGTAAACACAAAATGCAGTTTTTAAATGAGGGGTTTTATTATTTAGGGAGAAAAAAAATCCAAACCTACATGGCCCTGTGTGAAAAAGTAATTGCCCCCTGAACCTAATAACTGGTTGGGCCACCCTTAGCAGCAATAACTGCAATCAAGCGTTTGCGATAACTTGCAACGAGTCTTTTACAGCGCTCTGGAGGAATTTTGGCCCACTCATCTTTGCAGAATTGTTGTAATTCAGCTTTATTTGAGGGTTTTCTAGCATGAACCGCCTTTTTAAGGTCATGCCACAACATCTCAATAGGATTCAGGTCAGGACTTTGACTAGGCCACTCCAAAGTCTTCATTTTGTTTTTCTTCAGCCATTCAGAGGTGGATTTGCTGGTGTGTTTTGGGTCATTGTCCTGCTGCAGCACCCAAGATCGCTTCAGCTTGAGTTGACGAACAGATGGCCGGACATTCTCATTCAGGATTTTTTGGTAGACAGTAGAATTCATGGTTCCATCTATCACAGCAAGCCTTCCAGGTCCTGAAGCAGCAAAACAACCCCAGACCATCACACTACCACCACCATATTTTACTGTTGGTATGATGTTCTTTTTCTGAAATGCTGTGTTACTTTTACGCCAGATGTAACGGGACACGCACCTTCCAAAAAGTTAAACTTTTGTCTCGTGGGTCCACAAGGTATTTTCCCAACAGTCTTGGCAATCATTGAGATGTTTTTTAGCAAAATTGTGAGGAGCCTTAATGTTCTTTTTGCTTAAAAGTGGTTTGCGCCTTGGAAATCTGCCATGTAGGCCGTTTTTGCCCAGTCTCTTTCTTATGGTGGAGTCGTGAACACTGACCTTAATTGAGGCAAGTGAGGCCTGCAGTTCTTTAGATGTTGTCCTGGGGTCTTTTGTGGCCTCTCGGATGAGTTGTCTCTGCGCTCTTGGGGTAATTTTGGTCGGCCGGCCACTCCTGGGAAGGTTCACCACTGTTCCATGTTTTTGCCATTTGTGGATAATGGCTCTCACTGTGGTTCGCTGGAGTCCCAAAGCTTTAGAAATGGCTTTATAACCTTTACCAGACTGATAGATCTCAATTACTTTTGTTCTCATTTGTTCCTGAATTTCTTTGGATCTTGGCATGATGTCTAGCTTTTGAGGTGCTTTTGGTCTACTTCTCTGTGTCAGGTAGCTCCTATTTAAGTGATTTCTTGATTGAAACAGATGTGGCAGTAATCAGGCCTGGGGGTGACTACAGAAATTGAACTCAGGTGTGATAAACCACAGGTAAGTTATTTTTTAACAAGGGGGGCAATTACTTTTTCACACAGGGCCATGTAGATTTGGATTTCTTTTTCTCCCTTAATAAAGTAAACCTTCATTTAAAAACTGTATTTTGTGTTCAATTACGTTATCTTTGACTAATAGTTAACGGTTTTTGATGAGCAGAAACATTTGTTTGACAAACATGCAAAAGAATAAGAAATCAGAAAGGGGGCAAATAGTTTTTCACACCACTGTATACTGTATTTGACAGCAAAACAAACCATGGAAACACCATTTGCAGACTAGTTATTCTATTATATTAAATTCACATCCTGAATAGCCAACACATTGCTTCTTTTTGTCAGGTGACCAGTAAAGTAAAACTACCTGTCGGTGTCAATTAAACGAGTCCAGTGGATTTTTTGGAGAATGATGAAGCCAAGATACAGGATTAAGAAAAATCTCAACACACCATTAATCCACCTTGTGTATGGGTCACCTAACATTCATGATATTGTGTGTGAAATAGAAAATTGTACAATTTGGATGTTGTGTGAACATCCATAACATTATATACCTAATAAAGCTGTGTCAGATACTGTAGTGTAACCATCTGTTTCATTTCCAAATCAATATTTTCTTTTTTCCTTCTTGTTCCTGCTAGCAGTAGTACTGGGGTTTGCGAGCCATGATGCGTGTAACAGTAATATTTACAAAAGAAAATTAAGCAGAGAGAAATGCACAAGAACTTTGTGTACAAGAGGCATCAGATATACAGTACAGTAAATGCTGCGTACTGGAAGCTGGTGCACTTGCTATGTTTGATTGTGTGTGCTCCATCCTGCATCCACTGAGATTTGTGAACTCTATCATAACCTTATGGGACCATACATTTATATGCAGTCAGATGATGCACGCAGGGAAGTTATACATTGTAGTACAGTATAATACGGTGATGTCATCAACTATCAACTAGGTGAAACTGACACCGGTAGAGGAGCAGGAGGCTGATGATAACGTAAGCTCTTGCAAACTTTTGTTATTGTTTGTAATGTTTCTCATGATCTTCAACAATCATTGTAACTAAAACTTTCACTTTTCACTTTTCTGGGCCTGGTTTCCTGAAAGCTTCTTATCGCTAATTAGTTCTTTCATTGTACCTTAAGCTCTCTCTCAACGTTATGGCGCGATTCTCAAAACGTTTCTACACAAAGTATATCTTAGGTAACATGTTTGTAAGGTTCAAACCTTAACTCACTCTTGGGGTTGTTTCAGCTCAAGACGCTAGTCGCTAGTTTTTCATTACGCAAAACTTCAGCCCTTTTCATATTTTTGCCTGAGGTGGCTATTTAAAAAAAAGTTTCGCCGGCCTCCGAGTGGCGCAGTGGTAAAGTGCTCGCACTATCATCTGGAGATCGCGAGTTCGAACTCTGGGTGATGCTGTAACATCTCACAGCCGGAGGCCTAGAGAGAGCTGATTGGCTGAGCTCTCTCACAGGGGAGGGATGAGAGGTACTTTCGGGCTACCACATTATTGATGGCTCTACAGCCAATCAAGGGCCTCTGTGAACTCACGCAAGCAGAGGAAGTGGATAGCGCTGAGTGTGTTACGCTGCCCCCAATGGTGCGTGAGCAAGCAGTTCGAAAATATGTGGTCGATGACGTCACGTGGGTCGGAGGAAACATGCGATAGTCTTTGGCCCTCCTGACTGATTGATAGTATAAGCTTGATGTGGGAGCCCCCTAGTGACGGGGAGGAATTGGATACGACTAAATAATGGGAGAAAAAAAAAGTTTCGCCTTCCAAGATAACAGACCTTCTTGACCTGCTCAGACCTGCGCTTGCAAGGCCAACGCGTCATACGCCCCGATGTCCAGCTGCTTGCAGTGCTAAGATTTTATGCTACCGGGAGCTTCATGGAGGCTGTGGGAGAATGCTACGACCTCATCAAAACCTCAGTGTGGAGGTATATCCTCGCTGTTACCAATGCCCTTCTGCGCCATGCCGGGGATTGGATCCAACACGCCTGAGGTGCACCAGGGCTGCTATGTCTTTAAAAATAAACGTGCACCTAGATTAACATTCTTTAATTTCCTTTGTTAGATAGATAGATAGATAGATAGATAGATAGATAGATAGATAGATAGATAGATAGATAGAACGTAAGAGGCTTAAGAAGACTCCTAAGGAACAGTTCGGGGAACACACTTAGAAAAGTAATCAACTTACGTAAGATCTATCTTAAGAGTCTTCTTAGCGCGTTAAGAGCGTGCGTTATTGAGAAACCGGGCCCTGGTTGTTCCAATTTTCCAATTTTTTAAATATATATATATATATATATATATATATATATATATATATATATATATATATATATATTTCAATTATAAAATGATGGAGTTGTAACATTTTGCCAAGTCACGCAAAAGTCACACTGATATAGCAACAAGAAATTGACAGAATATTTTGTTGATTGTGTTTATCATGTTTATGACCCAAACAAAGTATGTTTCATATATTCTGTATCAAAGGTTCTTACTTTATAATAATAATAATAATAATAATAATAATTCTTTACATCACTTTTCTCAAAACTATTAAACTAATTTTGCTGTCAAATGATCAAATAATTGAAAAAAATATCTGGTCAAATGGAAAATGTATATAGTTTTATCATGAATTTATATCGTTTTGTAAACAAGATCCTTAGTTAAATGTGCTATACAAATAAAAACCTGAGAAAATTTTGATTAATGATGCAATTAAGACTATTCATGTAGAAATATTATGTATTGACAATATACTGTACCTAAATCCGCTTAGAAGTTTACTTCAGCGTTTTAGTTACTTTGTGTGCACTGTTGCTTTGCACCTTCAGGGTCCGGGTTCGATTCCCGCCTCGGGTCTGTGTGCATGGAGTTTGCATGTTCTCATTGTACTTGGTGGGTTTCCTTCGTGTACTCTGGTTTCCTCCCAAAGACAAATTGTCCATAGGGTGTGAGTGTGTGTATGTGTGTACATTTCTTAATATATTTCACTTTCAAAACAGACAACTATTAATGGTTTTAACTCACATACTAATAATAACTGAAATCACACATATTGTTCAGTTTTTGCAATGTCTTTATTTCTACGATTCGATAAGTTACTTTTTGTGCACTGGTGCCATGCAACTTCAGGGTCCGGGTTGGGTTTGAGTCTAGTTGCCTCCCACAGTCCAAAGACATGCAGATACAGTAAGCCTAACTGGTGTTCCCAAACTGCCCTGTGTTGTGTGAATGTGAGTGTGTGTGTGTATGTATGTGTGTATGTATGTATGTACTGTATGTGTGTGTTCCTTGTGATGAATAGTCACCCTGTCCAGATGATTGATTGATACTCAACTTAGTCAATAATGACCACTGTAAGTGGGAAGGGGGGTAAATGGGGAGAATAATAGAATTATTTATTTTATTGTGTGTGAACTCTTGTGGAGTGTGAGCTTGCACTACACTGTTACAAACACTACACTGTGGCAAAACTGTTCTGAGTGGGGAAATGCCATGGTGCTGGAATATAAAACTAACGAGTTGAAAAAGAAAAAGTTAAACCGCACTGTGATAAATAGGTTTGTACTTTTATGATATAAAACTACTTTCAGACCGTGTAAACATGCCAAAATGAAAAATAAAAAAGCTGAAAAATAAAACTACAGAGATATATTATCTATAGTGTTTAATGTCATTTTCTTACTGTTAAAATGGATCTTTAAAAACTGGTATTAAAATAAAAAAGTATTCCAGAATCAATATTACTGAAAGTCAAGGTATGGCTATCCAGATGGGAATCAAAAAAGATTGAATGATACCCGTCGCTAACTGAATCCATGTCCTACCTCCTGCCTCCTATTTTGTGCTCACTCCAGACTTTTATTTTAATTTTTATATTTACTTAAAAAGGTGGCCCTGTGACTTAGTGGTTAGCACCGTCACCTTGCACCTCCAGGTTCTGGGTTTGTTTCCCGCCTTGGGTTTAAGTGCATGGAGCTTGCATGTTTTTTCCCCCCGCAGACCAAAGACATGCAGATTAGGCTAATAGGCGTTCCCAAATTGTTTTGAATGAGTGTGTGAGTGCGTGTGCCCTACATTGTTTGTGATTGGCGCCTCAATCCAGGGTGTACCTCGCCTCGTGCCCTAAGGGTCCAGGCCCCTGTGCAGAAGATAAAGTGGTATAGAGACACACCTGCACCTACATCCTCCTTGAATTCTCTAACAGACTTAAGCATCTGCATGAACCAGTGGATTTTTTTTTTTGGTAACTCTGCTACTTTTTGAATGTTGATGTTTCAATCACACTCAACTGATGCAGACCTCCTGAACCTTTTATATATATATATATATATATATATATATATATATATATATATATATATATATATATATATATATATATTGCACATGCAGGGCTATTTATAAAAGTTTTGGCTGCTCTCTCCTTGGTGCAGGAGACAGAGCTTCCATTTCCCTGATGGATCGACTGTCATATTCTGACACCCCGGTACCTCTTTTAGTTTATAGACGTCTCGGCTCACGCCTCTGTCATTTTTCTCTCTTATCGTTTGCCTGCTTCTCTCTGCTTGCAGGCATAAACATAAACAGTCAAGAGGAGATGAGCAGCATTATGTTATTACTCAGATTCTCAACTTTTAACTGCTGCAAGTATGTGTGTGTGTGTGTGTCTGAGTGTGTGTCTCCTTAAGGTCTGCCTAAGCGACGCACTGATTCTTCATGGTCACCGTCTGCTGGTACGTGTTAAAGTTTATCTGCGTTTGCGGTAGGTTTTCTGGAGGAGTGTGTCTGGGTGGGTTGTGTATGTGTATGTGTGTGTGTGTGAGATTCCGTGAGACCTGGTGGACATTGTCTTCTTGGTAAATCTGGTACCTCCTGCAGGCCTGAATGTGAGTGTGGGCTTATCAGTGGCGACCAGAGTCTCCCTGCACTCGCAGGCACCTCTATCGCCAGAGAGCAAAATAAATTGCACCCATGCCATTAATAAGAATAGGAAATATGGAGAGAGAGAGAGAGAGAGAGAGAGAAGGGGGATGGGTGAAACTTCACTGCGAAACACAACAGGAATACTTCTGTGTCAGCAAGCGGTGTAGTGAACCAAACATCACTCGTTTTCCTCCAGTCCTGTCATGAAAAACAACGTGACCATGATCTTTTCTCTACTACGAACCCCAACCCCTTCGTTCCCCCGACATTTATTTCTCTCACATTAAACTGGAAGTGTCATGGGCGCATATTGAATTCCCTGCACCAGCGTGACTGTATCTACGGCAGGTAATTACATATTGAATGTTCCTTTTGTTCAATCGCTTCCTGGAGGGGGGAAATCCATCTCACGCCACAAGATCGTGTCAAAGAATTTCATGTTTTTTTTTCTTTCTCTCTTTTCTTTTTCTGCTTTGGACTTAGATGTAACAAATTCCATCAATAGTAAACAGGGAGTTGTGGGAAATTCGACATTCTGAGCACTCATGCATACAGCCATAAACATAGTATTGGTGCTGATTTAATAATTTTTTTTTTATGTTAGACATACTGTATAATACAGATTATGTAACATGGAAGTGAACAATCTTGCTTCCCTAAAAATTTGGAGTTGCTAACGTCAGCCGTTTTGGAGAGATGATTTTATGTGTCTCAAAAATGGCCATTTTTCAGTGTTATACTGTCTCACTTCAAATAGTAATAATTTAAAATGCAAATGATTCATATTTCTTCATAAGTATTGATACTAAAATTAGTGTAAGCTGTATGGTCTGTAAAAATGGTTGGTACAGTAAAGCATTTCATGTAATATTAATTATTCCCCCCCAAAAAAAATCTGTAGTGTCCGTAACCATGTCATACAGGTATTTTATGTAGCAATATCTTAACAATTTTGCATTTTTAAATAATAAACTTTTTTTTAGGTTTATGTCTTTTCATGTGAAATCTAAATTGACCAAATTTTATCTGAATGACAGATCATCAAAAGATTATTCAAAGATCATTTGAATTAAAAAAAAGTTTATAAAAACGTTCTATTTATATACAAATTCTGTTTATATACAATTTCATTCCATACTAAAGTCCATAATTCTGTATTTTCTATATTGTACATCTAGGTTTTTCTTATTTTTCTTATATTTTTCTCATATTTTTCATATATTGTATATTCTGTATTTTGTATTGTACAAATATTTTATTCTTTCTTAGTTAAATTTACTTCTATTTACTTTTTCATTTTTATTTCATAATAATAGTTTTTTTTTAAGGTCACGGGCGGTCATGTAACCGTTTCACTGCATATCGTACTGTTTGTGACTGTGTATGGGACAAATTTTGACTTTGAGTTTGAAAAGTTACGGACACTACATACATATACTGTATTTAGCAAATATGTTTCTTGTTTTCTGATAAATATATACATGTTTAGCACATTTACATAAAAAATAAAAGCATTAAGTGGTATGAAAAATGGTGTTATATGATTCAAATTAAAATAGTAAATTTCAACAAATTTTTATTTTTATTTTATCAATGTTATTAATGTGCTGTAAACCATACTTGAATTCCAGTGGTATCATTCATACTGTAAGCACATTTTCTATTTTCAAGGCTTAAATAAAACTTGTTTGCTATTTCACAGTCTAGTTTCTTTAATTAAAACCGTGGAATGGTTGTAATTGGCCGATCCATCTGAAAAACATGATTTTGATTTACTTTCTAATTATCATTAATTATTACAGTATTTAACATCTTCAAATCATTTTTCTTTGTCTTTTTCATCTAGAGACAAATTAGGAAAGACATTTAGCAATAAATCTGGGTAGCCAATCCAAACTATATAAATGTCTAATGTTGAACAAGCATTGATCATTTTTATTGCACTCTAATGAATTTAAAATTATCAACATTTACTGCACAAAAAAAAAAAAAAAGAACTGAGGGCAGCAGTCAAAACATTATTACTGTGGGATGGAGGAAGGACGCTGAGCTTTCAGGAGGTTTCAGTTAATATCAGAAAGGTCATAACACCTACACAACCATCAGTCATTCCACATTCACATGCTGATTGGGTCTGTAGTGGAAAAATAAGATTGGCGCGTTTTTTTGTGGGAGAATCCATAAAATGGTAAAATGTGAAACTCCTGTGTAAAATAATATGTAAAGGTGGGCAGGTGTGATTTTATTTCTGAATACTTAAAAGAATAATCCCCTTTCAGTCACCTGCCAAGCAGAGTCTAAGCATCCCTCCTGAAGTCAACTGAGTGTGAGTGCGTGTGTGCAGTTATTGTTCTCAGCATTAGAACACCCTGCCTGAGGCTGTGGGATTAGGCGCACTAATGCTGCCACTTGGCTGTGCCGATGTGTTACAGCCTAGCAGGGACGAGCTGAATCAGCCTCATAGACAAGCTTTTAGTCTGTTGGAGGTTAAACCCTGTGGGTACGGGTGTGTTTATTGCATGCAACACACTCTGTCTGTTCTCATTGACCGTAGTGTGCGAGGTTTTTTCCTTTTCATGCCATTTCCACATTCTTTTTCGACAATCCAAGAAAATTCCGGATCGAAAGAAAAAACCACGCACCTCACCTGCTTTCATCATTTATTATAACCGTGCTGGTAATTCCTTAAAAGCATTGTACAGTATGTTTACTCTAATAATGCCTCATGAAGCTCTAATAACGTGCTTTAAATAAGGCTTTGATGACATCTAATCATGATGTAAACCTGTTTTTCTTACATGATACTGCATAAGTTCAAGCAAGAAGCTGTTAGTGCCTGACAATTTGTTACAGTATATAAATACTTGAGTGTTCAAGTCAAACTGGGACTTTTGACTGAGCACAATTATTATTAAAGTTAAAACCTCCTTTTATTTTCCTATATAATCCCCTGCTACACTAGTGCACTTATCCCAGCGTTTCACTAGTGCTTGTATACCATCAAGGTAGAAAGTTTCTACAAAGTTTTTCACAGACAGCTGGATCTCTTGTGCAAGTTGGTGACTATCTAGTTATACATTGATTATCAAGGATCAAATTCAATTAAAATTTTATTTGTCACATACACAGACCTACACAGTATGATATTCAATTAAATTTTATTTGTATAGCGTTTTTAACAATTGTCATTGTCGCAAAGCAGCTTTACACAATCAAAATAATTATTTAAGTTTGTATGGAATATGAACGTGTATGAATTAGAATGGTCAAATAGTCCCTGGTGAGCAAGCCGAGGGCGACAGTGGTAAGGAAAAACTCCCTGAGATGGTAATAGGAAGAAACCTTGAGAGGAACCAGACTCAACAGGGAACCCATCCTTATTTGAGTGAAATAGAAAGCAGGAATTGATCTGCATTTATACTGTGTGTTAGGTGGCAGTCAGTTCAGTTATAACAGTTGATGTTAATTGATGTTAATATGGAGTCCAGGTAGTTATTGGAGACTCCAGGTAGTTATTGGTAGACTTGTAGGAAATTCCAGTCTTGAACTATCGAGCAACTGCAGCCAAGTCAAGTCCTCAGAGAAACAGCTGTCAACACCAGTCGAGGCCAGAACCATCTTCGAGGTAGAGTGAAACCATCTACAGACACCAGGCGTATCCCAAAGAGACACACGGGGCATCCATGCAACGAGATCGCCAACCAGAATGGGTCAGACAGGTCCGGAGGACAGAGGGAGCCTGGATCACTGGCAGCTCAGGAACGACATGTGTACCTCGACAGAGAGAGAGAAAGAGTGAAAGGGGGAGACGGAGGGAGGGAAGACAAAGAGGGGGAGAGAGGGAAGAAAGAGAGGGGGAGAGAGGGAAGAGAGAGAGTGAAGAGAGAGGGGGTAGAGAGAACAGGAGAGGGGAGAGCAGAAGAGGAGAGATAACAGTTAGGAATGGTAGCAGTCACATAAGGTGTCATGTGAATGTATATTTAGTGTAGAGTGCAAGCAGAGACTCCGGTAGGACTAACTATGACAGCATAAATAAAAGGGAGAAACAGGAGGAAACACAGACATGAGGGCTCCCTGAGATGTAAAGCAATCACCTCACCGTCAACAAACTTGAGTGATCAATGAGAGTGGGGAAGACAGCATCTAAACATACAATACAATACAATGCAAGTTTATTTATATAGCACATTTAAAAACAACTATTGTCGACCCAAGTGCTTTACAAAAGCAGTAAAGACAATACACAAATAAAAGCATTTAAATAGTAATTTTTGTAAATAATAAAAGTGAAATTTAAGAGGAGTATTGAACGCCTTAGAGAAAAGGTATGTTTTCAAAGCAGATTTAAAAACTGACAGGGTTTGAGCAGACCTGATATAAATCGGAAGGCTATTCCATAACCTAGGACCAATTACCGCAAAAGCACGATCACCTCTATTTTTTAGTCTAGTTCTAGGAACATAAAGAATGTCAGAATTACTTGATCTAAGTAATCTCGACTGTGTGGAAAGATGTGGTAAATCGGCTAGATACCGTGGAGCCTGATTCCGTAGGGACTTAAAAACAAATAAAACTTTAAACTCAATTCTGTATTTGACCGGTAACCAATGTAGTGAAATCAAAACTGGTGTAATATGCTCACACTTACGCCTCCCTTTAAGGAGCCGGGCTGCAGCATTCTGAACCAACTGCAATCGTGCAACACATTTCTGGGGGGCACCAATATACAAAGAATTACAATAATCTAGTCGTGATCCTGTCATGACACGCCAAGCCACAGCTCCGTCATGATCCATGTTTGTCAACAACTCTCGCATGGCACCGCGCCCCCTCTCCTCCCTGTACACCTGGACGCTATTAGTAATCAGCCTTGTTACCTATTTAAACCACACCCTGACACTGCCTCGTCGCCAGATTATTGTGTGCCTCACTAGCCCAATATTCCAGCGATTTTTCTTCATTGTCTATTGGATCTCGACCACGCTTTGTTTTCCCCGACCACGATTTTGTCTCTCGATTTTGGATACTATACTTTGGATATTTCATGTTGCCGACCTCTTACCTGTTTACGACTACGAGCTTGGATCACGGACCCCCTCTCGTCTCTCCGGCTTCGACCTCTGCCTGCTTCACGACAACGATTAGCCCTCGCGGCTCGCTGAGCTCTCCCCCCCTCCATCCACACCGGCATCTCATCGCGGAGCTCTCCCTCTGCATGCGCTCGCTCTGCGCGCCGCCACAGCTCAAGCTCACGCTGCATGCGCCTGCATTGATCCCAGCTGTCACTCGCGCCGGCTCGCGCACTTCCGTGTTTACGCTACGCTTGCGTCACACGCATCGCCTCCCCATCTCGACACAGTCACGAGCTGGTACTCCGTGTTTCCGCATTTCGGCGAAGCCTCCTGCCTGCATAAGGTATTTTGCAACGCGGAATTTAATCACTGCCCTGCCTGCTTCACTGTTCACAAGCACCACTGTCTCCCGTTTACCCTGTCTGCACTTGGATCCCTCACGCCCCCTAGCGGCCCCTGACAGAATAATCTGGCCATACTAAAATGGATCCAGCAGAGGCAGCTCACCTGAGAGGAGCATTAGAGAGTCAAGGAGTACTCTTAGGCGCCCACCAGCAGGAAATAAGACAGATCACGAGCTCACTTCAAAGCATCACGGAAACACTGCAGTCTCTCTCCGCTCAGGTTGGGAACCTACAACCTCCTGCACACACTCCTCAGCCCCTCCCTCCAACACTCTCGCCTGGCCTAGAGCCCCGCCTGCCAGCACCGCCCACCTATGATGGAGATCCAGCCACCTGCCGCTCCTTTTTGTCTCAATGCTCTCTCGTCCTGGAACTACAGGCCACATCATTTCCCACGGAGCGTTCCAAGGTGGCCTACATCATCACCCTCCTGTCAGGAAAGGCGAGAGAGTGGGGGACGGCATTATGGGATGCCCAAGTCCCGTGCTGCTTCGCCTATAGGACCTTCACGGATGAAATGAGGAAGGTCTTTGACCGCTCCTTTACGGGACATCAAGCGGCTGATCACATCCTTCAGCTACGTCAAGGAATTCGTTCCGTTTCTGATTATGCCATCGAATTCCGGACCCTGGCTCCCTCTTGCGACTGGGACGAGAGGGCCCTCTTCGACTGCTTTTTTCATGGGCTCTCAGACCCAGTTAAGGACGAGCTGGCGGCCCGGGAGCTGCCCTCGAACTTACAAGGACTCATCGACTTAACGACCCGCATTGATGACCGTAAACGGGCACGCCGAAAGGAGCAGCAGCCTTATCGTGAACCACGCACCCCAACACTCACCTTGGCCACACCCCAGCCACCCCCTGAGCCCATGCAGATAGGCCGTGCACGCATCTCGCCGGAGGAGCGTCAGCGCCGTAGAAATGAGGGCGCCTGTTTCTACTGTGGCCAGGCCGGCCATGTTGTGCGATCCTGTCCACTAAAAGGCTAGGCCCCCCCGTAGTTCTGGGGATGCAGGGGGGCCCAGCATCTGTTTCTTCCCCGGACCAGCGATCATGCTTCTCCGTAACTCTGACCCACGGCGACCAATCCTATGCCACGTACGCACTAGTGGACTCCGGGGCTGATCAGAATCTAATTTCTTCTTCCATTGTTTCAAACTTCAAGATCCCCCTCACGCCCCTGCATCAACCCTTTACGGTTCAGGCTCTTGATGGCAGCAGACTCTCCCCCATCACTCATCGCACCAACCCCGTGACCCTGCAGTTTTCAGGCAATCACACTGAAACGATTACCTTCCTAACCGTTCAAAATTCCCATGCACCCATCGTTCTGGGCCTCCCTTGGTTAAGACTACACAACCCGCACATCGACTGGATTAAAAGGAGAGTCCTGGACTGGAGTCCCACCTGCCTCTCTTCATGCTTACGTTCAGCACATATGGGCCGAAGTTTACCCACGCCACAAGAGGAAACTCCCGACCTAACCAAGTTACCCACGGACTATCATGACCTTCGGCAGGTGTTTAGCAAATCACGGGCCACCTCCCTACCCCCGCATCGCCCCTATGACTGTGCTATCGACCTCCTCCCAGGCACCTCACCACCTAAGGGGCGACTGTACTCCCTCTCCCGCCCCGAGAGAGAGGCAATGGAACAGTATATAAAGGAATCACTTACAGCTGGGATCATCCGCCCATCCTCTTCACCAGCAGGGGCTGGGTTTTTCTTCGTTGAAAAGAAGGATAAGTCCCTCAGACCCTGTATCGATTATAGGGGGTTGAACGAGATCACGGTTAAGAACCGTTACCCTCTCCCCTTGATGTCGTCGGCCTTTGAACTTCTCCAGGACGCCCGCATCTATACTAAGTTAGATTTAAGGAACGCCTACCACCTTGTCAGGATACGGGAGGGCGACGAATGGAAGACCGCCTTTAACACACCTACCGGCCATTATGAGTACCTAGTGGTCCCATTCGGCCTAACCAACGCGCCGGCAGTATTCCAGGCCCTAATCAATGATGTCCTCAGAGACTTTCTTAATGTTTTCGTCTTCGCTTATCTGGATGATATCCTGATTTTTTCACGTTCGGTGAGAGAACACAAGCTCCATGTGCGCCAGGTCCTGCAACGGCTCCTGGAGAATAAGCTCTACATCAAGGCAGAGAAATGTGAATTTCATTGTACCTCCACGTCCTTTCTAGGATACTTCATTTCCCCTGCAGGCATCCAGATGGACCCCACCAAGGTGAAGGCAGTCACGGACTGGCCAGTACCGACCTCAAGACGCGAACTCCAGCGGTTCTTGGGATTCGCAAACTTCTATCGACGTTTTATTCGAAGCTACAGCATGGTGGCAACCCCACTCACGACACTTACGTCCTCCAAAATCCCATTCCGATGGAACCCCCAGGCTGACATAGCCTTCAAGGATCTCAAGTCCCGCTTCACTACGGCACCCATCCTTATTTTTCCCGAACCCTCCCTCCAGTTTATCGTTGAAGTAGACGCGTCTGAGACTGGAGTAGGCGCCGTCCTGTCCCAGAGATCCACAAAGGACGCTAAAATCCACCCATGCTCCTTCTTCTCCCGCCGACTCACACCTGCTGAACGCAATTACGGTATTGGGGACCGTGAACTCTTGGCGGTCAAGTTGGCCTTGGAAGAATGGAGACACTGGCTAGAAGGGGCGGACCACCCCTTCCTCGTATGGACCGACCATAAAAACCTGGAGTACTTGAAGACAGCGAAGAGACTTAACTCACGCCAAGCACGATGGTCACTATTTTTCTCCCGTTTCCGATTCACACTGTCATATCGCCCTGGCTCCAAGAACATCAAGCCTGATGCCCTCTCCCGACAATTCTCCACCCCTCAGGATTCATCCATGACGGAGGTGATTCTTCCTCCTCACTGCCTGGTAGCAATGCTCCAATTCAACGTGGAACGTCTGGTTCAACAGACCCTCGAACGAGAACCCGGCCCAAGCACCGTCCCACCCAACAAGCTCTTCGTCCCAGCTTCTGTGAGACCACAGGTGCTTGACTGGGCCCACAGCTCCAGACTGGCTTGCCACCCTGGGGCCGCACGTACGCTCTCCCTCCTACGCCAACGTTTTTGGTGGTCCACCATGAAAGAGGATGTCAAGAGCCTTGTGGCTTCCTGCGACACCTGTGCCAGAAATAAAACAACCAACCGCTCCCCTGAGGGTCTCCTTAGACCCCTCCCCATCCCTCACCGCCCCTGGTCACACATCTCCATCGACTTCGTCACTGGCCTGCCTCCTTCCCAAAATAACACGTGCATATTAACTATCGTGGACCGCTTTTCCAAATCGGCGCATTTCATCCCACTATCCAAACTCCCATCGGCCAAGGAAACAGCCGAACTCCTAATTAATCATGTCTTTCGACTTCACGGACTTCCCGTCGACATTGTCTCAGACAGGGGTCCTCAGTTTTCTGCCCAGTTCTGGAAGGCCTTTTGTAACCTTGTCGGCGCCAACCCCAGCCTCTCATCCGGATTTCATCCCCAAACCAACGGTCAAACAGAACGAGTGAACCAAGAGTTGGAGAAATCCTTAAGATGCATGGCCTCGCGGGATCCATCCTCCTGGAGTCGTTTCCTACCATGGGTCGAGTACGCCCACAACTCGCTCCCTACCTCCTCGACAGGCATGTCCCCTTTCCACTGCTGTCTGGGGTATCAACCACCCCTCTTCCCGGTCCAAGAAAAGGAAGTAGCAGTACCCTCAGCCCAAACCTTTGTCCGTCGCTGCAAGAGAACATGGCAACACGCCCGGCAGCAGCTCCTACGCACTGTAAGCACTTTTCAACGCCAGGCAAATCGTCATCGGTCACCAGCTCCCAACTACCGTATCGGCCAAAGGGTCATGCTGTCTACACGGGACCTCCCACTCAAGACCACGTCCAGAAAGCTCTCACCAAGATTCATCGGACCCTTCCCCATCACCCGAATCATAAACCCATGCTCTGTCCGTCTTGCTCTACCCCTCTCCATGCGCCGGATCAACCCCACATTTCATGTTTCCCAGATTCGTCGTTTAGTCTCCTGCCCATTGTCCACCCCCCCCCAGCCCCCCCCACCCCCCCGACTCATTGATGGGGGAGAAGCCTTCACAGTTCACAAGCTCCTCAAGTCTCGCCGCCGGGGGCGGGGCCTCCAGTACTTAGTAGACTGGGAAGGCTATGGCCCTGAAGAGAGGAGTTGGGTACCCGCCAGGTTTATCCTAGACCGTTCTCTAATCTCTGATTTCCACAGACTTCACCCCGAAGCACCTGCAAGAACGCCTGGAGGCGTTCATAGAGGGGAGGGTACTGTCATGACACGCCAAGCCACAGCTCCGTCATGATCCATGTTTGTCAACAACTCTCGCATGGCACCGCGCCCCCTCTCCTCCCTGTACACCTGGACGCTATTAGTAATCAGCCTTGTTACCTATTTAAACCACACCCTGACACTGCCTCGTCGCCAGATTATTGTGTGCCTCACTAGCCCAATATTCCAGCGATTTTTCTTCATTGTCTATTGGATCTCGACCACGCTTTGTTTTCCCCGACCACGATTTTGTCTCTCGATTTTGGATACTATACTTTGGATATTTCATGTTGCCGACCTCTTACCTGTTTACGACTACGAGCTTGGATCACGGACCCCCTCTCGTCTCTCCGGCTTCGACCTCTGCCTGCTTCACGACAACGATTAGCCCTCGCGGCTCGCTGAGCTCTCCCCCCCTCCATCCACACCGGCATCTCATCGCGGAGCTCTCCCTCTGCATGCGCTCGCTCTGCGCGCCGCCACAGCTCAAGCTCACGCTGCATGCGCCTGCATTGATCCCAGCTGTCACTCGCGCCGGCTCGCGCACTTCCGTGTTTACGCTACGCTTGCGTCACACGCATCGCCTCCCCATCTCGACACAGTCACGAGCTGGTACTCCGTGTTTCCGCATTTCGGCGAAGCCTCCTGCCTGCATAAGGTATTTTGCAACGCGGAATTTAATCACTGCCCTGCCTGCTTCACTGTTCACAAGCACCACTGTCTCCCGTTTACCCTGTCTGCACTTGGATCCCTCACGCCCCCTAGCGGCCCCTGACAGATCCAGTTCACCTAATACTCTATGTCCATGAGTCCACACTTGCTAACCAGACAATGGCAACGGACGTGTCCCCACTTGTTAGCCAGTGATTGGCAACGGACGAGCCCCCACTTGTTATGACCCCCGGTCTAGGGTCAAGGGACGCAACAAAGAAAATAATAAATTTAGGATAAATAAATGAACCTACAATCAAGATTTCGTGCGTGGTCTTTATTTTGATACACACGCACTCACACATACAGGAAGCTCTGGGCTTCAGGATTGAGCCAGGCCAAAACAATAAACAAAACCCCCCCTCTATCTCCACCCTCAAGCTAACTAAACTACCAAAAGAAACGAATATAAATCAAAATACATCAACTAAACTAACTACCTAACTATCCACAAAAACAGGAGAAAACAGGGGACAACAAAATTGGCACTCAACCCCTACTGCTTCCTTGCAACTATGTACAAACAAAAAAAAGAACAAAACAATATATATACAATATTTACAATGAAAGAAAACTATATACAATAGCGGGAGGAACACTACCATCCACGCTAACACAAACAAACAAAAAGAAAACCCAAAACAACAAACAGGAAGGAGAGAGGCAAGGCGCGACACACAGGCTCTCTCTCCAACCAAACAAACAAAAACACACACACACCCACACAATCACTCAAAACAAATACAAAATAACAAACAAATACACAGTCACACTCCAACACTTCAACATACAGTCAATCACTCAACCAACCACACAATCCAACAACCACACAATCCAACGTTCACAATTCACAATTCACCAATCAACAACAGAGCACGGAAGTCACACACAAAGTATAAGTCGCGCATTGTCTGCTTCCACTCGTGAGCTTAAGAAGGCGTGCAGATCCATAGCCAGCCAATCACGGCGCACGTCACGGCACGTTCCATCGGGGCGGTGCTTCCTGTGAAAAGGAGAGCGGGAGAGAGAAAGGGGGGAGAGATCGCGCACGTGCCGCAGTCGCGCATGCGCACATACCCGCGCTACACACACACACATACGTGCACTACTTCTGCACGTAACAGTGACATATAACTGTGTGTCGTCAGCATAACAATGAAAACTAATACCATGTTTACGGATTATGTTGCCCAGAGGAAGCATGTAAAGGGAAAAAAGCAGTGGGCCTAAAACTGAACCCTGCGGAACGCCAAACTCCACTAGAGAACATGCAGAATAATCACCATTTAAGTCTACATACTTATAACGATCGGTCAAATAGGATCTGAGCCAGGAGAGGGCTGTACCCTTAATTCCTACTACATTTTCTAATCTGTGAAGAAGAATACTATGATCAATGGTGTCAAAAGCTGCACTGAGGTCGAGTAATACAAGCATAGTTACACAACCCTGATCAGAGGCCAATAGGAGGTCATTTACTACTTTAACGAATGCTGTTTCTGTGCTGTGATGAGGCCTAAATCCTGACTGATACAGTTCATGTATGCTATTTCTATGTAGATATGAGCATAGCTGCTCCGCTACTATCTTTTCCAGAATCTTAGAGATAAAGGGGAGGTTTGATATTGGCCTGTAATTGGACAGCTGACAGGGGTCGAGGTCAGGTTTCTTAATAATTGTCATGCACACTCAATCCGCGACCGGCACTAGGAACCGGAAGTAATGCGGTCGCAAACCAGGAAGTATAAGAGGAGTAAACAAACCACAACACACCGCTCAGTCATTGAGTTTCGGCCTATGTCGGTTCAGGCTGTCCATCTACTAAACCGTGAGTACTCACCACCTTTGATTTTGCTTTCTGATATTGTGTGTGTATTTATAGGACACGGGTTAAATTTGTGTTTTTCCGAACCAGACCCAACTCATCACTTTCACCATCGACCAACATCAGGAACAGCTGCAATTCTACCTCACTCCCATCTCCTCTCCTCCCGTCATACTCGGCTATCCCTGGCTGCTACAGCACGACCCACTCATTTCATGGGCACAAAACCGGATCCTCCAGTGGGGGCCGACCTGCACCGAACTGTGCCTACGGGCACAGGCTGGGATGTGTTCCAAGTAGTCCGAGGCCCCTGAAGTCGACACCGATGCCATCTCACCTCAATATAGGGACCTGGCTGAAGCCTTCTGCGAGAGAAGAGCCACCCACCTACCACCGCAACGCCCATACCACTTGGCGATAGAACTTCAGCCAGGTTTTGTTCCCCCCCGCGGCTACCTTTACTCTCTATCGGCCACCGAGACGCAAGCCATGGAGGAGTACGTCGCCAATGCCGTGCGTCATGGCACCATCTGGCCCTCCTCCTCGCAAGCAGCCGCGGGGTTCTTCTTCGTTAAGAAGAAAGGGGGCGAACTTTGCTCGTGTGTCGATTATCGGGGGCTAAACAAGATCAACATAAAAAAACGACACCCGCTACCGCTCACCAACTCAGCCCTGGACGCCCTCTCTGGTGCCACCGTGTTCACGAAGTTGGACCTCCGGAGCGCCTACAACTTGGTGCGTATCAGAGAGGGCGATGAGTGGAAGATGGCATTCATCACACCCACCGGACACTACGAGAGCCGGGTCATACCCTTTTTTACTCTGCAATGCACCCTCGGCCTTCCAACAGTTTATCAACGACGTCCTCAGGGATATGCTGGGCCGATCGGTGTTCGTCTACCTAGATGTATTCTCACAACATCAAAGAACACATCCAACACGTTCGGGCTGTCCTAAAGAGATTTCTCGCTCACCAACTGTACTGCAAGCTGGAAAAATGTGCCTTTCACAAGGACTCCACCACATTCCTGGGTTTTGTCATCTCACCCCAGGGTGTGGTCATGGATCCAAAGAAGCTTGAAGCTGTACGTCACTGGTCCCTACCCAGGACACTCAAACAGCTTCAACGGTTTCTTGGGTTTGTGAATTTCTATCGTCGTTTCATCCGGGGCTACAGTACAGTTGCAGCACCACTAACCACATTGACCAGGCCCTCGTGTCGTCCTTTTCAACTCACCCCCGCCGCCATCTCCTCTTTCCAAGAACTGTGTCATCGCTTCACCTTTCTCCACCCCGATGGCAACAAACCTTTCGTTGTGGAGGTGGACGCGTTGGATGTGGGCGCCAGCGCGGTTCTCTCCCAGCGAGGTCCAGACCAGAAACTGCTCCCTTGTGGTTTCTTCTCCAAGAAATTCAATCCCACTCAGCAGCGATATGGAGTAGGGGACAGCGAACTGCTAGGCATAAAGTGGGCCTTGGAGGAATGGTGTCACTGGCTCCAGGGCGCCAGTGAGCCGTTCATTGTCTGGACAGACCACCAGAACCTCATCACCATCAGGAACCTAAGGCAGCTCAACCCACGACAGGCAGGTGGGCCTTATTCTTTGAACAATACGACTTCCATCTGTCGTACCACCCGGGGTCCAAGAATACCAAGGCTGACGCATTGTCAAGACATGACGAAGACCTTTCCCGGGCGGAACCCGTGCCTGTCATATCCTCTTCTAGCATCATTGCACACCTTCAATGGAACTTGGAGACAAGGGTCCGCCAGGCACAAGCTGCGGAGGCCGGACCGGCAGGCGTGCCGCCTGGACGACTTTACGTGCCCCAGAACTTAAGAACAGAAGTTCTCCAATGGGGCACTCTTCGCCCGTCGCCGGACACCAAGGGACCCGAAGAACCCTATCATTTATCGAATGGATGTTCTGGTGGCCCGTTATGAGAAGAGAGGTCACAGAGTTCGGTGTGCGCCAGGGCTAAAGATATAAACCAACCATCCCCAGGAGAGCTCCAACCACGTCCTGTTCCTCGACGGCCCTGGACGCACATTGCCCTGGATTTCATCACGGGCCTGCCGGTTTCTGACGGAAAAAACACCATCCTCACCATTGTTGACCAGTTCTCCAAGGCAGTGGACCTGGTGGCCCTCACCGGACTCCCATAAGCTAAAACCTCCGCTGAGTTGATAATGGAACACGTAGTCCGCCTGCATGGGTTCCCTAAGGACATCGTCTCGGACAGGGGACCCCAGTTCACCGCCAGTTCTGGAAGGCCTTCTGCTGTCTGATCAATTCCACCAGTAGTCTGTCATCCGGATACCACCCCCAGACTAATGGTCAGACGGAACGGACCAACCAACAACTGGAGCACTACCTAAGGTGTTTTGTTGCTGATCGCCAGTGCTCCTGGGCCCGCTACCTCATATGGGAAGAACTATCTCACAATCTTCACATTTCCTCTGCCACCAAACTAAGCCCATTTGAGGTGTGCTACGGTTTCCTCCGATGTTTGCCTATCAAGAACCGGAGGTTGACGTATCATCGGACCAACAGTTGGTCCGTAGGTGTCGACAGATCTGGAATCAAGCCAACGTCGCTATCCAGAACGCCAACGGTTGTTACATCACTCAGCACCGCCTTCGACACCCTCTGGGACGTTTGTACAGAGTAGGTGACAAGGTATGGCTATCTACAAAGAACCTACATCTACACAATGAATCCCGAAAATCACCTCGCTTCATCAGACCATACCGCATCACCCTAAGAATAAACCCTGTCACCTGTCCAGCTGCCTGCGGCGGTCCGGAATCACCCCATATTCCACACATCCCAACTCAAACCCTTCATCACCTCTCCGTTGAGTCCACCCACCCCCCTTGCTCCTCCTCCCCGGATCATCGATGGCGGTCTCACCTACACCATGCGTCGGATCCTCGACTCGCGCCCTCGGGGCAGAGGTACCCAGTACCTGGTCGATTGGGAGGGCTACGGCCCCGAGGAGCGGTCTTGGATTCCGGCCCGGTTCATTCTCGATCCCGAACTAATTCGAGACAACCGTCGTCAGGTATCCTCCACCCCAGGACCGTCAGGAGCCGGTCCTGGACAGGGGGGTATTGTCTTGCACACTCAATCCGCGACCGGCACTAGGACCCGGAAGTAATGCGGTCGCAAACCAGGAAGTATAAGAGGAGTAAACAAACCACAACACATCACTCCGTCATTGAGTTTTGGCCCATGTTGGTTCAGGCTGTCCATCTACGTACTAAACTGTGAGTACTCACCTCCTTTGGTTTTGCTTTCTGATATTGTGTGTGTATTTATAGGACGCCGGTTGAATTTGTGTTTTTCCCTTGCTCCCCTTTCGTGAGAGTCCTTAAACTAAATCGCGTGTTTATCCTGCCTACTCGCTTACTTCCGCGTTTGGGTTTACCATCCACGCTACATTGGGCTAACCGCTAAAGCTGCATCTTCTGGTCACTGAGGTTAGTTCATCCTGACAATAATCGGTTTAATAACTGCTAATTTAAAAGATTGTGGAACATAACCAATGCTGAGTGAGGAATTAATTATTCTCAACAGGGGTTCTGTTATTGCTGGTACTATCTGTTTAAGAAAATGTGTCGGTATAGGATCTAGTATACAGGTTGATGAATTTGCCGATGAGATGAGTGAAATTAGATCATTCTCTTCAAGGGGATTAAAGAATTCTAGGTTTCGATCTGACATAGTTAGTTTAACATCTGCATCAATTGCATTGTCTGAAGTGGTCTTATTTCTGGTTAATTTGGCTACGGTATTAAATAAAAATCTAGGATTATTTTTGTTATTTTCTATAAGAGTGGAGAGATATGTTGATCTAGCTACACTAAGAGCTTTTCTATAGTTCAGGATGCTATTTGAAATACTAACAATTTAGTTTGATGCCATTTACGTTCTAATTTTCGAGCGGTCTGTTTTAAAGTGCATGTGTGTGGTCGTTATACCAGAGAGCAAGTTTCTTATCTCTAATAATTTTTCTTTTAACTGGAGCTACATTATCTAAGGTATTACGGAACGTCGACTCTAAATATTCAGTCGCCTGATCGAGTTCTGTGGGGTCAGACGGTGATCCAATCAAAGTTGATAACTCTGGGAGATTACTGATAAATGTATGTTTAATATGGTAGCGCGGTGCTGTGCGTACATTATCACTGTGACACACTTTAATTGAGACAAGATAGTGATCTGATATAACTTCAGAAAGTGCAATTGTGAATAAATTTCTTATGCTTAATCTGAAAACTATTTTTAAATCTAAAGTGTGACCTGCTTTATGAGTGGGTCCTACTACACACTGATTTACGCCTATGGAGTCCAGTATGGACATAAATGCTGTTCTTAGAGGGTCTTCTGGATTCTCAAAATGAATATTAAAATCTCCAGCAATTAACACTTTGTCTACAGAAACGACTATGTTTGAGAGGAAATCTGCAAATTCACTAAGAAATTCAGAATACAGCCTGTAGGTCTGTAGATGATGATTAGCGGGATCGACTGAGCTGACTTAATATTTGTAGCTACATTTGTTATGTTACTAAAGAGAACTTAAATTTAATTTGTGTATGTTTTTGTATGATAGTCAGATTATCATTGTAAATAGCTGCGACGCCTCCTCCTCCACCAGTTAGTCGAGACTGGTGTATGTAGCTGTATCCAGGAGGACTAGCTTCATTTAGAGCTACATACTCATCCTGTTTAACCCAGGTTTCAGTTAAACAGAGTATATCAAATTCCTGTTCCGTGATAATTTCATTAACAATAACTGCTTTTGATGCGAGAGATCTAATATTTAACAGTCCTAGCTTCAGATCAGATATGCAGTGAAATGCTTAAACAACCACCCGTGACCTTAAAGAAATATTTATTAAAATTAATAATTATTAATAGGAAATAAATATGGAATAAAATAAGAAATAATATATAGAAAATAGCTTTAGCTAAGGAAAAAATACAAAAAACATAATAAAAAGTATAATAAAAATGTAAGAAAAAGTATAATAAAAAAAGTAAGAAAAACCTAGCCGTACAAATATGGAAAAAAAGATTTTCTGTACAACTTGTGGAACAACAGCAGTGGGCTCCAAGTCACCTCGGCCATCGTCATTCACAGACGTACAGTGTCATTTAATGTTCAGATGTCTTACTGTCTTACTAATAATCTCATCACTCTAAAAAATAAAAAAATGTATAAAACAATAATAATAATATTAATAATAATCGGCGGCACGGTGGTGTAGTGGTTAGCACTGTTGCCTTGCACCTCCAGGGTCTGGGTTCGATTCCCCGGCCAGGCTCGATTCCCGTCTCAGTGTGCATGGAGTTTGCATGTTCTCCCCGTGCTTGGTGGGTTTCCTCCGGGTACTCCGGTTTCCTCCCACAATCCAAAGATATGCAGGTTAGGCTAATTGGCATTCCCAAATTGACCGTAGTGTGTGAATGTGTGTATGAGTGTGTGCCCTGCGATGGATTGGCACCCTGTCCAGGGTGTACCCCACCTTGTGCCCTAAGCCTCTTGGGATAGGCTCCAGGTCCCCGCGACCCTGAATAGAGGATAAAGCGGTATAGAAGATGAATGAATGAATGAATTAATAATAATAATCGTGAAAGTCCCGGTTTTGATTTGAACAACCCTTCATACAATAATGTAATTCACCGTATTGTCCTTTAATTCATTTATTTTTAAACAGATCAGAGAAGACATGTGTTAATTGGCTGTAATACTGCAATTATTTTCCTTTTCTCAAAATTGTTACATTGTATTCCACTTTTAAATTAAAGAATACAATAATTTTCCATCCATTTTCCATAACTTTTTATAACTGCTAATGTTTAAAGCTTAAAAGAAAGAGGTACTGTATAAAAGTGGTAGAATAGAGGCTTGAGTAAAATGCTTTCCCAGACGATTCTACCTAAGAACAATCTGGCAACCTTAAATAAATGATTTGCATGCAAGTAATTTAGAAAACTTGAATGACACACCCACTTTACGATATCTAAGTAAGAATGTGCATAACCTGACTCTGAATACACAGAACTTTCCCTGCATAGATAATTATGTAATACATAGATGTAAGTCAGTGGTTCTAAATATGCCCCCTAATGCAGAATGAATACATAAAACAAATCTATAAATCTCATGCTTACACTGTGTGTAATCCTTATCAACTTACAAATTGTTAGCACAGCTACAGTATAATAATGAGTTACAAATATGGGCTTCATAGAAAGTCCTACCATTTTCCATTGCTTGATGATCATTTTAAGTTCATTGTTAACCAGCTGCTTTGCCCTTGTCTTCACATTATGACTGCATAATGCCATCCATCACAGGCAGCACATTACAGAGAGCCTTGCCTCGCAATTCCATTCTCTTCTAGTTCACAAGAAATGCCATTTACAGGCCACAGACAGACATCGACGTCGCTGAAACAATAAACTCGGCCGTTACTTCATTGCAGGTCCGAAGATGTATGATGTGAAATATTAATATTCATTCTTTGCTGGTTATGTCAAGACAATGGCAATGATCACTCTCTCCAATACACACACATGCATACACACACAAACTCGCGCTGGGCTTCTAGTAGCACAGAACATCATAAACAATTTACACGTCATTAGTTTTGTTTTGATCATATTTGTTCGACAGAGAGTCTGGCTGTGTGTGCTTGTGTGATTAATTGGCATTCATCTACTAAAGTGTGTAGACTCACACAACCCCTGTTCATGCTGGATGAGTTGTGTGTGTGTGTGTGTGTGTGTGTGTGTGTGTGTGTGTGTGTGTGTGTGTGTGTGTGTGTGTGTGTGTGTTTAAGACCATATGGGTTACTTTGCAGTTTTGTGTTAAGTTCTAAATTAAATGTTTTGTGTTAAACATACATGTAAGCACTGTAATGATGGATGCATTCTTCTTTAATCTTCTGCCTTCAGAATTGTAGTATCATAGATTGCATGGATGTTCTCCATAGGGAGCTGCAAATACTATTTAAAGGGAGAAAAAGAATGAATTGACTACACATGACAGTTTGTACTAATATGTTAGAAATGTCACTTCATTATACTGTAGATAAAAATAGTGTCTGAGCTTGTGAATTTTTTCCCTTCCGTTTATAGTTGTCTAGGCGACAAGTATTTCCAAGTCATTGACTTGCAATCAAAAGTTAATGTTCAGACATAGCAATATACCAAAACGTTGTATGACACACACTGATGCTGCAATTATAGCCTGATCTACAGTCCGTGTTGCGAAACCCAACGCATGCTGCACTACACACATCACCAAAAAGACACAACCCTACTATTAGAAGAATGTTTTTTGCTAGATGATTTAATTAGCTTGATCATAATAGAAACAACTACCGAACCAAATATCAAACCAAGATTAGAAAATGCTGCATTTGATTCAGAAATCAGAATTCTTACACTTTTATGGAATGATCCACACATAAAGGTAATCACTCATTCACTTATCTTCTATACCGCTTTATCCTGAATTCAGTGTCACGGGGACCTGGAGCCTATCCCAGGAGACTTAGGGCACGAGGTGGGGTACACCCTGGACAGGGTGCCAATCTATCACAGGACACACTCACAAAACTACGGGAAATTTGGGAATGCCAATTAGCCTAACCTCATTATCTGTGGACTGTGGGAGGAAACCAGAGAACCCAGAAGAAACCCACCAAGCACAGGGAGAACATGCAAACTCCATGCACATAGAAATAAAGCCTGGCCGGGATCAAACCCAGTGCCTGGAGGGGCAAGGCGACAATGCTATCCGGTACGCCAGCCTGCCACCCGTAACTAGTACTATATATAAATAATTACATGAAAATAAGACAAGCCTATTACAGCCATGCTTGACTGCACCATTAGTTAAATATAGCATAGTCGCTCAGTGATTTAGTGTGCACACTGCAGATGTGGTCAGCTTTAATAATACCCTCGAATTTTCATTCATGTGACTTCAGGGAATGCCATCTTGAAGAACAAAAAAAGCATTTGTGAATCAAACCACGTCAGGAAAGTATCGAACATCCACACACAAATTCAGGGATGTTCACAAATATCTAATAAATGCCGCCATGTTGATTTGGCATTGGATGCTGAGCTTGGGGAAACTTGAGTTTCTTGAGTTGAGGGATGGTTTTCTTTGTTTATTCCTAGCTGGAGGTCAAAAAGTTGTCTATTAATCGAAGGCAGCATAACTTTTTTTCCAAACTTTTTTTTTTTCCTTGGGATGTGAGGACAGTACAACACCGCTCTTGGCAATATTGTTCATAGTGTTAGTTTGGGTGGCACATTAGCATAGTGGATAGTGCTGTGGCCTCGCACCTCCAGGATCTGGGTTTGAATCCCACCTCGGGTATCAGTGCATGGAGTCATGAATCAATACCCTTAGTTTGTGTTAAATACCCACTTGCTTATTATCTAGAAGATTAGCCATCACCTAATATGTGCTTCTTGTGCATTAGATCTCTATGTATAACATGCAAATGACAGTAAATGGAGCCAATTTTGATGTATTTAAGATGTGCCTGTTTTTGTTTGTGAGTTCAATAACACCGTCTCACTCCTCAGTGCTCTCATTCGTACATCAGTCTCCAGAAACTCAGATATTGACATTAAACTTTCTTGCATTCTTTAAGTTGGCACGAGCCCTGGTAACTTCCCAATCACATGGTGGCTGGCAGAAAGCATTGTCACAGGACATACTGTAGGCAAGTTTAGTCGCATTGTGTTGGTTTTGTATGATGACAGCGCAGGCTCTGAAGCCTCAAGTTGGCAGCGTGGCAAAGCTTGGCAAGGACAAAAGACATGCCGGACCTGATCCTCACACAAATTCAACACTGCACACCAGCGCCAGACTGAGAAAAGTCAAACAACGTCTGTGTGTATGTGTAAGAAACCAGATTTAACCATAATGTTAAATCTTATATTTTCTTATGTGTCTCTGTGGTACACACTGTGATACTGCTACAGTAGGTTAATGCACAGTATAGTGACTCTAATTCTGCCCATTACTGTAGTGCAAAAGCATTTTAACTCTAACCCATTGCAGCCTATTGCTACCAAATACTTCTATTACAGCTGTGTGTGATTTCATTATGATACAATATTACCGCAGGCCAACATAGAATTTTTTGTTGTTGTTGTAATTTTCTTGCAAGCATATACAGTACAGTATTTGTGATAATAAGTTGACTAAAATGAGAGGGACACTGGTTAAAATCACAGAAATCACAAAAGACAATATGGTGCTAGAGCACATGTGGTGGAAGATCAATAGAAATGTCCAACAACTGGTCCTATGACTGCTTTTCTGTATTTATTGATTAGTATTTGTACAATGCCATACTGTACCATAAAGGGTTAAATGACTTTCCCAGTGTAAAGATTTCTGTGCATGGATCCAATTCTCTAAAAAATATAGAAGAAATAGGACAATTGGCCCTAAATATGTTTTTAATGGCTAATAATAATTCAAATAAATTCAAATTGTTGTTAATGTATACATAATTTCACTTATCAGATCAATAAACCATTTACTCTTTTGCTCATTTTAAACAATTGTGAAACATGTGAAATGAAAACGTGAAAATATGTCAGGGAAATATAATATTACATATACATTTAATACCTCATAAGATATGGTACCATAAGATGTGCAATAGTACCATAATTCCATTATAGCAAATTAACATGTATACCATGTCCTGGTATCTGTTCCATAGTTCCATGATACAGTACATGGTTAAACCATGATGGTAAAGTACATACAGTACCATGATATACCCCTGCCTTGTACTACAGAACATGTACCATTCTACCAAAGTATGTACCATGGTAGACCAATGGTACCATGTACTGTATAATGATAATGTACTTTTAAAAAATACCATGGTGCAGGTACCATTGGACTCCCATGGTACCTGCTGTATACAATGGTGACAATTTCTTATAGGATACGTCTTAGCTAAGCAGTGCTTGAAGTTGATAAAGTATTCCAGCTCAAGCCATGAGAGGCAATATTCGTACATATTTATTTTTCCCACCATATGCTTGCTGAAGTAATTTATTATTATCTACTGTACAGTATATTGATGAATTATTATCTAATATTGCTGGCATCACTGATGAATGCTGCACAAATGTTCATACCAAAAATCTTTCTATAATGTTGAATAGCCAGTTCTGACTCTAGTAAAACCCAAATTAAACTTAAACTTTGACTGCTTTTCAGTTTTTCCTCATTCCAAACATTATACTTTATGAGTTACACTGGCAACACAAAGAAATAAATACAACTCACACATTTACAGACTTACAAGGCAACTTTTTGCCTTATTTGTCTGAGCTCCTTCACAGCCCTCCACCCAATGTTACCAATGTTAATCGGCTGTTGGCAATGTTTATATCCAGACGACCTACGATGACCTGGACATCTTTTAGTACTATAGCCAAGAAACCTTGGAATACCATCATCCAGAACCTCAGTGTCTAGAATTCTTCACGGTAAAAGCTTTCCTTTTTCTTAACACTTTGCCTGCCATCTTCAACATTTTAAAATAAACTCTTTGCAAACAGAACATAAGTGTTTAAAGCATTTATTTAAAAGAAACTTGACCTACATAGAGATGGGTCAGTATGCATTTTTGTCAGTATGCATCTCCACGGATGGGTCCTTTATGCATTTTAATTCATTTTTAATTAAATTTTAATATGACATCCTGACACAAGATTTTTTAAAATGGTAACGCTCACCCAAATAGCTCTGCTAAAGGAAGCAGATTACATAAAAATGTGTAGTTATGGGATGAAATTGGAAAATAGACTTTGACAGTCTGCATACTGTTGTAATATTCTGTCTCCATCACTTTTGTTTCCAGTCTGTCTTTCTTGAGGGTGCAGCTCGAAATGCTATCCAGCACACCCACTGCGTAAATTAGCAAAACAGGATTGGAAATGACCTCAAGTGTTTAAGATGGCCACCACCACCCCATGTGCAGAGAGAAACATGGAGAGAAAGAGGAGGGGGAAAACCTCGGAGGGCATTCAAACACTTTGCTGTGATTTATCTACACTCCTTCCTCCCTCCACTACTTCCCTCCAAATGCCTGCAGGTGGAGAAGAGATTTCACCCAAGCGCTTGTATTTGAATAATTCCTTCCACTAAAAGTCACAGGAATATTAAACTAAAAATCACCAGAGATCAGAGAAAAGGGATTACAGCTGAGTGGTAATCATAGAGACTTTCTCTTGCTGCTGCTTTTTCACCTCGCTCATGAACGTGAACTGAATCAAAATTGCCGTTCTACAGATGGCTTGCATGCGGCTAGTGGTATGTCGACCTTTTACTTGGGGACATGAAGTCATGTCTGCTTTAATACAACAGACAGTTCTGTTGTTTCTCATTTGAAAGAGATATTGAATTTTTTTTTTGCTCCATGTCACGTTCCCGTCAATTACTATTCCCTAATAAGTTAATGGTACATACATTTAGTTTCTATCAATGTTGTTTATAGTTGAACAATTTCTTTGAGATTTTTTTTAAGTTTTAATATTTTTGTGTACATTTTAGAATGACCTGAATTGATTAATTATATGAATCATGACAAACAAACAAAAACTTTATATGACTTGCGTTCGGCATGCGTTCAAATACTAGGTGATTTTTCCACCATTAAATCTTTTTTTTTTTGTAATATTGGTAATATTTTTGGGTGGCTGAAATGGATTATCTGCCTCTATAACATTTCTTATGGGAAATTTGTATTGCAATATGAATTTTCACCTTAAGAACTTGTATCCAGATCGATTTTTTTTCCTACATCTAATTTATTCTATATTTTATTCTTATTCTATTCCATAATTTGTTTCTTATTCTTAATCTTGAATTTAAGGTCATGAGTGGTCATATAAGCATTTCACTGCATATCATTCTGTGTATAACTGTATGTGACAAAAAATCTTTATTTGATTTGTGTCACGTTCTGCTAGTTGTTGGACTGTGGGCATGAAGGTGAGGCATAGGCGCAGAGGGGGATGAGATGTAACAAAAGAGTCTTTAATAATCCAAACAAACATGAACAAAGGAAGTTGGCTAAAAACATGGAGCATAGTTACAAACAGAACTCAAAACACTTAGACATAAGACTAGGGATTACACACACTGATACAATACAGACCAGACGAGACAAGACACACTAAACAGACTAGCGGACTAAACACTAGGAACTATGCATGGGATAAACAAACAAGACAGGCTTGGCTAGGTCTACTAGCTGTTACGCCCATTGGCTGCTAAGCTAGCTAGTAGCTAAACAGACCAATTGCTAAACAGGCTAGTAGCCTGAGACCCAAGGTACAAACATACAAGGTACACAGCAGCCTAGGTATGGAACAGACTAAGAACTCTAAAGGTTAGTTGCTAAACGGGTTAGTACCTAAACAGACTAAGAGCTAATCAGACGATGAGACTAGACAGACTAAGATCTAATCAGGTTAGTAGTGACCTCATTAGTATTTACACAGACTAATCACTAAACATGCAATGGGGGTTACTTACACAGGAGGGTACATACAAAAGGCTAATTCTCCTAGAGGCTAATCCTGCTAGGAGAGACAAAGACATATTAATATAAACAAACTTAACTTAAACAAATCTTTTCCATAAACAAAAAGGCCAACTATCATCAAACAAACTAAAACAAAACCCACTTAACAGAACTGAAATTAATGCTGGACCCAGTTTCCCAGAACATACAGGTATTTATAACAAAGCTAATGACCATCCTCAGTTCAGGTGAGCATCCGCGTCAACTGACTGAGGTGACTTCTGGGAAACTGAGTCTACGAACAAAAACTACAACACACAAAAACTGCCCTCTAGTGGGCAACCCTCACAGTTTGATTTGAAGTAAATTCGTATGGCGAGGTTTAGCTGTATTCTTAACTACTTATAATTATAAATAATTTGAATTAATTCAAACAATAAATATTACATGCATTGTTTGAATTTATATTTAAAACTCTTTACATTTATTTATATTTATATTTATTTATATATTATTACAGTAGTCCGGCACGGTGGTGTAGTGGTTAGCACTGTCGCCTTGCACCTCCAGGGTCTGGGTTCGATTCCCCGGCCAGGCTCGATTCCCGTCTCTGTGTGCATGGAGTTTGCATGTTCTCCCCGTGCTTGGTGGGTTTCCTCCGGGTACTCCGGTTTCCTCCCACAGTCCAAAGATATGCAGGTTAGGCTAATTGGCGTTCCTAAATTGCCCGTAGTGTGTGATTGGGTGTGTGAGTGTGTGTATGTGTGTGTGCCCTGCGATGGATTGGCACCCTGTCCAGGGTGTACCCCGCCTCGTGCCCGAAGCCTCCTGGGATAGGCTCCAGGTCCCCCGCGACCCTGAACACAGGATTAAGCGGTATAGAAGATGAATGAATGAATTATTACAGTGAAACATCGGATTGCAAGTAAGGCAGTTTGCGAGTGTTCTGCAAGACGAACAAAGATTTTAAAATAAATTTTGACAGGAACAAGTCTTGGTTTACGAGCACTGAGTATCATTATCACGCATGCGCTTCTTGTTTTGATGCCGAGCATCACGTGCTCACAACTGAGCCAAAGGTTTTTCTCTCTCTTGCGCTGCGGTTGTTGTTATTGGTCTTTCGGCTGCTCCTGACAAGGGTCCGCACTACAACTTGGCGCAGGTTTTACGCCCTTCCTGACGCAACCCTCCCATTTTATCCGGGCTTGGGACCGGCACTGCGTCCAGTGGCTGGCGTTTGGGCACTGGCTGCGGAATTGTGGGTAATCGTCTCCCCTGCTGGGTCTTAGTGTGCGTCTCTTACTGGTATAACCAATTATGCTCGTAATCCAAGGTTCCACTGTATTTATATTTATATTTGCCCAGTCATCTTTAGAAACTCACTTACAGATAAACATTATAATAAAATAAATAGAATTTCAACTTGAATGCACACAAGGTTCTGTATAGTATGCAATGTACAGAATTAGTTTAGGTTTCATCTATCTGGCCTGAGAGTTGTTCTGCCTAGTATCAATTTGGTTAGTTAATGAATGGGACAAGTATGTGGCAAGACATTTACTTTTTAAAGCCAGGGTGTCCATCTTTGCACAAAAATACCTAAAACTAGGGAATTCTCATGTAAATTGTGAACCTATGTGGTTAATTTCTGCACATGATCTCCAGGAAGCAATTACGTAGGCATGTAGGCAAGTGAAACTAGTATGTTGTAATGTACAGTATGTTGTCTATTGTTGTCTCTTTTTCGTATAGAGATAGATAGTTTTAGGTTAACTTAAGAATGTAAATCTGTCATATCTGAGCTACCAGCTAATCAGATCTCTTAGTTACAGTAGCTAGCTGGTTCCAGTAAAGTATGTTGTTAATTTATGTTGTGTTGTTAATTTATGTTGTTGCATGTATGTAGCACCTTGGTCCTGGAGGAACGTTGTTTCGTTTCACTGTGTACTGAACTATATATAGTTGGAATGACAATAAAAGCCTGCTTACCTTGACTTGACTTGACTTGACCCAAATCTTGCCGAACAGTTTCATATCCTTTAATTGAATGGAATGTTAATATTTAAAATCTAAGTGGGAGGAGCTACATGGTTGTTAAGATGATTTTGTGAGGAGTAAAATCAACAAGAATTGACTTAAGACTTTATGATCACATAGAAACACATAACAGCATAAATTTAGCAAATGTAGGCTTATTTTTCTTGTCTGCAATGAAAATAATAATTACCTTTTGACTAAGCTTCAGGTCTACAAGTCAATCAATCAATCAATCAATCAATCAATCAATCAATCAATCAATCAATCAACCAAGAACCCAAAAATAATAAGCACATATCGGGCTAATATGGTTAATGGAGTGATTACTCCCTATGAATGCATTTTATACTGATATACAACCTCCAGACCTGGATTCTTCTTGCTGCATATGAGAGGTCAGATTGATGTATACACATTCACGCCAGTGTAGCTCATGCCAAAATTCAGTGTCTGAAATACTAAATGGAACAATACATTCTGTTTCTCTGGACAGTGCAGATACTATTTGAGACCAGGATAATGGATACATGCTTTTCTAAAGATCTGCACCCCTGAGAAAATAGTTTCTGACTCTGGAGAGGTGTGTGGATCCATTTGCAGCTTTGCAAATAATTCAGTTAATTTCAATTCAATTCAATTTAATTAAATATATATATATTTTTTTTTTACAATGTTCACTGTCGCAAAGCAGCTTTGCAGAATCAAAATGTGTGAGAAATTAATTCATCTTCTATACCACTTATCCTGTACAGGGTTGTGGGAGGGGCCTGGAGCCTGGGCACAAGGAAGGATACACCCTGGACAGGGTGCTAATCCATCGCAGGGCACACACACATACTTATGCACACATACTACAGGAAATTTGGACGCACTAATTATCCTGAACCATGTCTTTGGAAACCTGAGGAAACCCAAAATGCACATCCACTGCAACACCTCTGTGGTAATATGTATAAATCATAATCATTGCATTGGCCCAGACGAGCAAACCAAGGGCGATATTGCAAAGGAAAAACTATCTAAGATGACAATAGGAAGAACCTTGAGTTGGAAACCAATAATGGATAGCAGGGATTGATATTAATAATGTATTAATAATAAATTCCTAAATAATGAATAATTAATTTTCTTAAATAATAAATACTACATAAGGTACATAACATTAAATCATTTTTGCATTTTTTAGGAAAAAAATATTCCTAAATGAAATTGCAAGTGGGCCAATCAAAACAATCATGCAGCGTTCAACATTTAAAACTTAGTGTTGATTTGCATTTTGTGTTGATGTTACATACATTTTGACTACATGTTGTGTTTTTTGATTTATCAGTGTGTTTTTTAATGTAGCCTAACTCAGTGTGCTCACATCCTTAAAAAGAGAAATTAAGCAGGAATATGTGTGACATTACATTCCCCCCTATTTTTTGTCTAAAATGCATTTCTATGGAGTACATCTCTTCATATGGACTATTCCTAAGACGGAGTATGAGAAGACACAGTGGTATAAACTAGTGTAGATTTATGGAGATTAGTTTTGATTTCATTAAACTGCAGCTGTACTTGCACAAGAAAATTATTGTTTGCAATGCCGAAGTATGAGTACTTTACAATCATCATCTGCACAGCTCTCAATTAATTTGTTTTGATTCTTGTGGCATTCCCACAGGTCTGTGGCTCATTAGTGATGATTAATTGGTGAGGCTGATGTGATTGGTGCAACTCTATTTTGTGAGGATACACTTTAGGATGGTCCAGAGTGCATGGCATAAATTTAACAGATTTCAGTTATTTGTAATTTCATGTAAATATGGATTCACATTTCAGATTAAGTTGGTTCTGTGTTAATTTGCTAACATGAGACAGCTAATGATATTTCATAATATTTCACCAACCACAAGCTGGCATGACATCTTTCATAACCGTCTCTGTCTTATCCAGATTTGCCAAAAAAAAAAATCCCTGTACATGAGCGACAATCACAAAAACACAATATCTACAAAGCATTCTTTGCTTACTACAGATTTGGGCTCTTCCTCTAAGAAATCTATTCACAGTGTGTGAGAAACACAGAGGAAAGGCGATTTTGTTTGTTCTGCCGAGCAAACATGTGCATGCCTTTCTGATGCCGAGTTAAGTCGTGGAGGTTAATTGAAAAATGAGATAAACAGGGCCCCCTAAATGGCGAGGGGGAGATTGTGCCTGGCAGACACACACGTCGTTTGCCACTGAAGCTGCTCCAGACTGCGGCGCCCAGATAAAAACAACCCAGTTAATTGTCTTTGTTTCTTCCACTTAATTTCAGTTCAATTAAAAAAAAAAAAAAAAGAAGCAAGGAGCTGTCTCTGGAACTCATTAGTATGCATGCACCTCTATAGAAAAGCGACTTAAGCTGTGGGAAAAAAAGATCAGAAAAGAATCCTTTATTATTTTTTTCTTTTCACGTCTTAGTGTTTCAATTCTGTTTTTTTTTATATACTGTAGTCTGACAAGAGCTCAGTAAAGAGTTTCAGTAAATCAGTAGCCATCAGTATTTAATTTTTTTTATGTGGATCGAAAATTGCGTTGAAGCTGAAAAGAAATGTGAAAGAAAGAAAGAAATAAAAGAAAAAGGTATATACTGTATGCAGAGGTGGGCAAAATACAAACATTCCTGTAAAAATAAAGTACTTACCTTAAAGTTTACTAAAGTATCAACATTACTGAGCTTGTATTTGCTTACAGTAGCCTTAAAGTCACAGTCAAAGAGTATAAGGTGGTGATATTACTGCTTCAAATATTACACACCATTGTTATTTAATGCAACACCATGCTAAAGTGTAGTGGAGTAGAAAGTACAGATAGGATACGTATATACGTTGTAGGATATAGTGAAATAAAAGTATAAAGTATCCACTAATAAAACTACACAAGTAAAGTACAGATATGTGAAAACTATACTTCAGTACAGTAGTAAAGTTAAAGTATTACGTTTCTCACTGAATATAGCATTGAATTAGATTACCAAATTACAAACACTATGAATTATATTCTATGAAAATTCATATTCAGATTAAAGATAAGGAAGTATACTATATAAGGAAGGAAGTATACAATACCTGGATCTGTGATGGATTGAGTCTACAGCTAGAGCAAACTTTTCCACTCTTATACAAAACTCTATACCTAACCCCTAAACAACACCCTGTGATGGCAAAGTTGGTATTTTAATTTGGGATTTCAAACTAATTAATACCCAGCTATCATACTTCTTGGATGAATGCTTCATGGAGGAGGGGTGGGAACCCAGCTAAATGCCATGACTCCTGCACGAATTTCAATTAGTTCAATCAGCTATGGTTTTCATAGTGGCGTCAATAATGTGCATACTTATGGGCTTATCTGTGTTTAGCGTGCTGTTTATGATTCCGTTTTTGATACCCAAAGGACTTGTGCAGAGTATAATCCTAGAACCAGAGAGTGCAGAAGTCAGCAGTTTTGCATTGTTCTTCTCCCACACAGTGACTCTTGTTTGGATGAGGTCAGTCCTGAGCCAAATATTAGCAAATACCTTATACTGTGTCTGCTTGTTTTATAATGCATTATCAACCAAGAAATTATTTATATTATTCATAATCAGTGATGATGATTCCCGCAAATGTTTTTTTTTGAAGTTGTGCATTTTTGATATTCCTTAATACATTTACAATCATGATATGCAAAGTAATCATAGTCAGGTTTTGCTGTTACCTGATCTATTTCAGCAGATAGTACAGATGAGAAGATAAAAGAGCTGGGCAGAGTAAAAGTAAAAAAATAAAAAAAAAGTCAAATAAACTCATAATTTAATCATAACATAAAGAGTTTACATAAAAAATCACATATCTATCATAAATACTGTATTGATATACACGTGATTCGGAAGAGAGGCAGCGTTAGCTTATTAAAGTCTGAAATTAAAACTTGTTCAGGGCTTGTTAAGTTTGGCTACCTAAAGATCAGAGACTTGAGACTAGAGGACAATCTGCACATTTCAAAGTTTTCCTGGCTGAGTATGTAAAACTCTTGACACTAAGTGCATTGGTGCTAAAGCCACTACCTTGATTCCCTCACCAGATTTAAAAGAATGTGTCATCCTCCTCCATGCTAGCAAAAAATGTTTCAAACATCAGAAGAGCTTGTGATGTAGAATAAGGGGAGGCTTTATAATTTCAAAGCTCTACTACGGAAAAAAAATATGGTCTTGATTTTAAATTTTGCGTTGTCACTTTAAGACCTCCTGTCTCATGGGCTGCTAAGAATGATTCCGCTGTTTTGGGCTTACAGCGGGCTGATATACTTGCATTAAGCTGAGACCCATTAGCATTCCTCCACATGGCTGCAAGGTAAGGTAAACACTGGTATTACAGAAAGTGTAGCAAGGACTTATCAGTTTTCAGGTGAGATTACACGGAGGAAAGTCTCTGAACGCACCAAAACACGGAACCCAATGACAGCCATTAGTTGCACACATATGAGTCAAGAAGATGCCATGGTTATATGTATAATAATACAAGATGATATGGGATGTTAGTAATGGTTAAGTTATTTAAATCTAAATCATATTACAGAAGTACCTTGGCATATAAATTTTATCCGTTCCGGAGGTGAGTTTTTAAGGCGAATATTTATATTGTGAAAAGCATTTTCCCATAGGAAGTAATGTAAATGCAGATAATTCGTTCCAGCCACTGAAAAATATTACCAATATTACCAATTTCCAACACTGTAATCATATCTTTGCATATATAAACAATCAAAGCATTTATAAAAACCATGTAAATGAAGTAAAATATGAAATACACTATAAAAAAATGTTCGTAATTCTAACAGTAAAATACCGTATAAATGCTACAGAATAAAACCGTATTTCACAAAACTTGGGATAACCGTAGAATTTATAGTGAAAAACTGTTATTAGTTTTACAGAGTAAGACCTTAAATTTAACAGTTAAAAACATATGAAAAAATGGTTTATTGCAGTAAAATTCATGATATACTGTATTTATAAAAAGGAAACTCTCAGAGAAGGTATTTGTTACTAATATCATGGAGCATCAGTTTATATTTTACTAAACCTTTGTTTAATAGAGTCTAAAAATCAGAAAAATATCTGCTCTGTAAAAAAACTTAAATTTTACTGTAAAAAACTGGCAGCTGTGGTTACCAGAAATTTACCATAAAAAATACAGTAGCGGGACTGCACTCATTATACTGTAAATTTTACGGATTTTTATAGTTTTTTCTACGGTTTATAGCCGTCTAATTTACATTAACCGAGGACTTCAAATTTGTGAATGGTATTCCACCCTTTGATGACTGTGGCAAGGACAGCCACTAGCACGCGCCACTTTGCCCGCCACCACCGCCATACAGTACTTAGATTGTCTGCCCAAAAAAATGTCCACCCTGACATTTGTATATTTGATTTTGAGAATTTAAATATTGTTTTGCTCTTTATTAAAAAATACATGGGACCATGCTGATGTCTTGAATACATTTTGTTGGGTTTTGATGATTTGATTTAGGTTTAGTATAAAAGTATTCTTAATAGTTTCTTAACAGTAAAATCCGAATGCTTAGCAATGTAACTTCTATCTCTTTCAGCTCCCAGCTAGTGTGATAAAATGATGCTTTCACAGAGTTGCTGAATGAATTCACTGTGGTTATTCATAATAAAACAAATAGTCCAACAACAACGACAGCAATTGTGTAGCAAGCATGGTAGTGTAGTGGTTAGCACTGTCGCCTTCCACCACCAGGGCCCGGGTTCGATTCCCGGCCAGGCTCGATTCCCATCTCTGTGTGCATGGAGTTTGTATGTTCTCCCCGTGCTTGGTGGGTTTCCTCCAGGTACTCCCCCCCCCCCCTCCATATACAGGATCGAGTTGTGAGTACTGAGCTGTAAAAAAGATGGAAATAAACCGTTATTATTACAACATGAATCTTTAAATTAGACAGTTCTGAGCTGTAAAAAACATGGTTATGATCCGTATTTGTTACAATGTAAATCCAGGAATTTGGCGGGAATAAACTGTTTTTATAACAACATAAACATGTTAATTAGACAGTTACTGTATAAACCGTAAAAAAAAAATTGTAAATCAGTAAAAAAAAATTACGGTAAACTTCTGGCAACCACAGCTGCCATTTTTTACCGTAAAATGTACTATTTATTTTTTTCCAGTGTACATAGACATTAAACGTTATTTAACCTTAATTTATGATTCCTCTTGACACTGGCTGCTTTAAAAACAAAACTGAAAGTGGGTCTGTTTTCTTCCTGCTACCGTCCTTGCTAACATACTTCAAACTAATGGTGCTATGTCTTCACTAAATCTTGGACAAAATGCAAAAAATCCACAAAAATATGTCTTTCCACTGACGCAAACAAGTTTTGAGCGGCTCCTGGAGTGCCGTTCAGTTCAGCCAAAATGAAGAAAATGCTTCACATGCTGAAAATTTGAGTTCTTAAGGCGAAAAATCACAAGGTGTGATGTTCATATGCTGAAGTCCCACTGTATTTTACATGCATTATAAAACTGGGAGTGCAGTTGTACTGAAAATCAGAAAAATTCTTACATTCTTACCAGTTCTATAGAGCCAAAAGGTGAGAAAAATACACACAGGAGGTATTGGACAGTCGTGAGAAACTTTATTTTATATTTCCACTTTTTCTGCTTTAGATTATTGAACTTCTGGGGTTCTGAATTGAACGCTAGTGTGCTAGGGTATACAATCAGTTGTTCCATTTGTTCCACAGTGATGCCCTTGATCAAGTTAATTAGCTTTTTAGCTCACAAATGCCGTGACCTAAACAACATGGATCACTTTAGAAGCAATTATTTAAGGAGATTAAGTGTTGTTTACCATGATATAACATTATCAGATGTATTTTACTGTATACAAATCGATAAATGTCTGCAGTGCTGTTATGCTCTATTATCACCACTTGTGGAATATTTCTATCAGATTACTCGGACTGAACTAACTGTTTTTTAATGAGACTATAAGAAAAATAATTCAGGGTAACAATTTATTTGAAAAGTCTTTAGCTTTAGACATTTCAAAAACTTTCCACTTATTGTCATTAACCAGCCAATCATAATAAGAATGAAACATAATGGTTATAGATTGGGTGGCATAGCAACTACTGTAAGTGGTTAGCATTGTCACACCAAATGTCCTGGGTTGGGGTTCAAATACAGTATCACCTCTGGGCTCTGTGTGTTTGTTTGTGCCCCCTGTGCTTAGTGGGATTCCTTTGGCATCTCACCCCCACCATGTGCGTTAAGTTCCTTGGGATAGACTCCTCAACCCAACAAAGGATAAACAATATACTGTAGAGGTTGGTTGAATGGATGGATGCATAGATGGTTATAGTTAAATTAGAAGGTTGGGTGAGAAATAATTTGCCTCAGCCTCCTTTCTTTAACCTATTGTGTGTAAATTATTTACAACCATTTGTGGTGCTTCCAGGAAATTGGAAATGGAAACAGACTATGGATAGGATGCAAGGGTGGCCACACTTATTCAGTCCTAGGGGAAATTTAAAGGCAAAAAACATCTACCTATTAGCAATGGAAAAAACTGAAGAAGGCAGAGAAAACCAATACCAAAGTCTATTGCTATTTCTAACACAATTTAAAACATGATTGCTTATCGAAACAGGGCTAGTAAATCCTTTTAGATCATCTCAATAATCTCAACTTAATGATTAGATAAAAAAATTTTTTTTACTTCATTTCAGGGTCAGTGGTGAATAAATAGGGAAAATAAACAGCGCGTACATACACACAATCTTAGAAATGTCTACAGTATAAGTTGTCATTCATATATAACAGATTAGTAGTAGGGCTTGTTTATATATTTTGTCAAACAGAGCTCGGTGAGTGCTCCATAGATTGTCAGCACCCCATGCCTCAGAGAGAGAGAGAGAGAGAGAGAGAGAGAGATTCAAATACTCTCTGAATTGGGCCCAAATATCCGAGGTTAATTTTGTAAGAAAGCTGCAGTGCCCAGATAAGACCGTCCCTGCAAATGAGTTCTGCCTGCCTGGATTACAGCTAAATTTATGCAGCTCCCCTTATCCTTCCACAAGCTCCTCTGAAGTGGCATAATTAACTTGTGCACATAAAATGTGCACATTTTCTGCTTGGTGGTAACCATTCCTCATTTCACCGCTTTGATTTTTCTGACCCCGTTCAAAAATGTACTTCTTATTTTCCTTTCTACACCAGTTTAAAGATTTAACAGGCAGATGAACCACGGATGATCGTTTAACATATCACGAGCACTGTTATGTTTGTTATCATGGCTGAGCCCCCCCCCCCCCTTTTTTTTTTTTTTTTTTAAATAAATATTGCATAAATAGTTCGAGCTGAACCACCTGGCATTCTATCTGAACAGATTTCCTTCTGAGATTTTCTTAAACTCCCCTCACACACACACACACAAACACACACACACGCATGCACACTAGTATTAATATCTTTGTGGAATTTGTGAGCTCTACAGACGTGTATGATTGTGGCTACTAATTATAATTGTGAACAATGAACTATTAATGCATAAATATTTGGGGGAAAAAATCTTCATGGGCACTAGAGAATATTTTATTATTTCCATTTTGGTTAATTTTGGTTGTTTTTACTATCAGGACACTAAACCACACAAAGACAGAGCATGTGCATGTGTGTGTACGTTGTATGCACACACACACACATACACACACAATTTGGTGGCACGTGTAATAGCACCATTGAGGTTGACTTTGAAGAGGATTGTGAGAGTCATCCGGCACACTGGATGTTAAAAGCGTAAAATAATACTGATCTTCAAAGAAAACAGCTGAGAAACCACAAGCTTCTCTCAATGATCTGCCTGACAATTACATTTTGTCCCCTATTAACACACTCCAAGCTGCTCTGTTTATCTGGCCTTTTCCCAAACGCCCTACAGAGACTATCACTAGCAGGCATTCTCTTCAATTTTTCACCCTTTCTTCTCTGCATAGCTCACACATATTTGTAGTCACAGATTCATGCCAGTAGAAATTAATAAAAAAAATTTGACTTTACTTATTAAATATAAATAACAAACTGTAGTTTGCCAATATTGTTTGTTTTATTTTTTTCCTCCTAAGGTTACGCTATAAAGAGTATAGAGTTTGTTTTTGTTGTTCATAATGCAAGTGATAAAAAAAAAAAAAACATAATAAAGTTATATGCATAGGGGTACATGTGCCACATCATGCACATACTGTAGTTTCATAATGCAAGTAATTAATAAAACATAATAAAGTTATATGCATAGGGGTACATGTGCCACATCATGCACCTAGTTTCATAATGCAAGTAATTAATAAAACATAATAAAGTTATATGCATAGGGGTACATGTGCCACATCATGCACCTAGTTTCATAATGCAAGTAATTAATAAAACATAATAAAGTTATATGCATAGGGGTACATGTGCCACATCATGTGCCTAGTTTCATAATGCAAGTAATTAATAAAACATAATAAAGTTATATGCATAGGGGTATCTGTGCCACATCATGCACAAAATAGATTTTAAGGGAAGATGGCACCTGTTGACCCTTAGATTGTTTAAATAGTGATGTAAGCTGTTTATGCAATGAAGGATATTAGTTTAAGGTAGAGGTAGGTCTTTACATGTCAATATAAAGACTATCAGGTGTTTGGATATTTAGGGTCATTCTACCACCAACTGTAGGTGCCAGAATAGGGAAGAGTCTTGATGCATGATTTCCCTTTATTCTGAGAGATGGACCAGCTGACCAGTCCTAGAGGCCTGGAGGGAACACAGTGCAGTGTGTGGTGTGATAAATGTGTTAAGTTAAAGTAAGTGCTGGTCCATTTCTCAAGCAAGCATCAGTGTTTCGATTCTGATGAGCTGCATTTTGGATTATATACAGCGGATAGCACTCAAAGACAGACCGAGTTGCAGTAGACTAGTCTGTAAAGGGATTTAACCAACAACTGGTAGAAGGGATTGAACAAAGCTTTCTGATATTGTAAAGAAGGAATTAGCATGAACATGGCATATTAGCAATGGAAATACAGTAGAACAATGTCACATTAACAGTACTAAATGGACAGTTTAACGTCCATGGTTACCACAAGGTTGCATGCAGTAACCAAGTCTGATAAAGTTGCAATCGAGGGAGATCACAAGATGCTGACACACTGTAGTACAGTCGGTATTCCCTACAGTTTTGCTGGGAATTTTCAGCTGATTAGCCAATGGCATCCTGGGATCTGAGCAGAAACATGCGTGTATGAGGGAAACATGAAGAGTATGATTAATGTCATCCTCACAGCAGTGGTATGAGAAACCATGTGAGGATACAACCTCAACAAGGTATAGAGGGACAACTAAGAAGTACTGATCCTTGTTGGACTCCAAAGGAGAATCTGCATGGAGCAAAGTTGGATTCCCTCTGCGTCACCTCATATGACCTCCCTTCTTGGTAGGAAACTAATCATTGCCATGCTGTGCTACATATTTCATGAAGATGGACAAGAGGGTCTTGTGATTACTGTGTCAAATGATGCTGAAAGGAGGTCATGGAGGATGAGAAAGTTTGGTTGAATTAGCAGCATGTAGATTCTTAGTGATGGCCATCTTAGTGAAGTCTATGTGGAATGTGTGGGGTTAAACTAGTTAGGACCTTGGAGGTTAAGCTGTGAAAGATACAGTAGAGATAGATAGAAACAACATTGGACAAATTTGGGAATAAAAATGTGATACTAATCCATAATTATTGCAACTAGAGTGGGTTTAATCAGTATTGTAAAAAATCTTGTTGACTTAAATACACTTTGTATGTGACCAGATGTTATGGAGCCATTACCGATAGTAGTAATGAAGGGATGGAGGTCTGGTGGGACAATCTAGAGATTTGTGGAACTACAGTAATTGGATCCAATGGGCAGGTCATAGGGTGACCACATGTCTTCTGTTTCTTAAGAGAAGGGAATCCTGATTTTATACTGTTGTGGTTAGGATAGGAATGAAGGTCAGGCAGATTTTCCATAAAAGATCAAAGTCGTCAGCAGCGGAGAGAGAGAGAGAGAGAGAGAGAGAGAGAGAGAGAGCAAATGGGGCAAGAAGCATAAGTAGTGACGAAAAATGTGGAGCTTGCAAGGCTCTTTTGCAGAAGCTTCCAGCTTTTCCTTGTTGAATACTTGTAGAAAAAAGAGCATGGTACAGTAAGAGTTGAGATCTGTGTTAACTTGTGGCAAATTGCCTGGATTCAACCACAATGCAATCCCATTCTTAAACACAGCTGTTGGATGTCAACTGGGCCCAAGATGTGCAGCAGAAAGGCTGGTCTCAAACAAAACTATTATATACAAATATATTACCTTCCACTGGTTAATATGGCAAATTTTACAAACTAACACCAATTCCTCACCAGACACATGGCATAGGATAGAGCCGTTTGATTTTCCCAATATGGGAGATGACTATAAGGAAAATCTTTTCATGCATCAAGCCATGCATCAGTCATTTCATAGTTATGGATTTTTTTAAATGTCAAGAATAATTTTTCCATCTTCCTCCACCTTCAAGGCTTGCATTTATTACTATTTCCTACTTTTTTGCAGGATGACCTAAGCATGTGCTGTGAAAGAGAAACCATATGCCAGACCGACACCATGTGGATGATTCCATCACAAATATTGACACATGACTTTGGGATATGCCTGACAGACTCTTAGAATTCGACAGTCTGGGTGGAGAATTCCCAGATTTACTATTGTAGTCACTGTCTCTATTGGTTACTTGTGGTAAAACTGACTGCCCTTGGTATAGTACAATTTTTCTATAGTGTGCTTACCATCTATTCCTGAGTATTACTGAACTTCTATGTTTCAGTTTCAGAGGAGTAAATCAATCTAACATGTACTGTATGTACTGTAGGTTGGCCATGGTGTGATCTAATATGAGCCCCTTGTTTTTTTGCCCGAGACAATTTCGGCAGTACAAACATGGCCTGTGGTGTATCCTGGACAAATCCATCCATCTGCTTCTTTTATCTGCACTGCAATAATGTGATGGCAAACAAGGGAAGCTAAAGCCAGTGCAATGTCAGTGTTTTTGCACCTGACATGGTAGGCTGCCTGTTTTTGTTTTTCAGTTTGCAGTTTCAATGTATTCCTGGATGTGTTTAAGAGCTCAAATTCTAAATTTGTTTTGTTGTGGAATTGCCCACTTTACTCATTTGGGTGGATGTACTTGCTTTGTTGTAGAATTCTAACTTTTGTTTTGCCAGGGCAGCTTTAAGCTTCTGAGCCGCACCAGGACTTTAGGACTCGCACCAACATAGGATAGGACTCAAGCCTAAAAATTCTGAATCAGCCACTCAGAGTATCCGGACTGATTAGAATCTGTCTCTGTATGTTGTTAACAGCTCTTGCATTTGGCTCATGACTCCTGTCAGCCTCAATCCCAACATCATAATGGTACTCCCCATTTTCTTTGGCTGGAGCTCAGTAGCACAATTAGCCATGTGTTGTTCTGGTAGCAGGCGGCACGGTGGTTTAGTGGTTAGTACTGTCGCCTTGCACCTCTAGGTCTATACCAATGGAATTTGCATGTTCTTCCCATGCTTGGTGAGTTTCCTCCCACAGTCCAAAGACATGCAAATTAGGCTGATTGGCATTCCCAAATTGCCCGTAATGTGTGAATGAGCATGCATGTACTGTATGTATGTGTGCCCGGCGATGGATTGGCACCCTGTCCAGAGTGTACCCTGCCTTATGCCCTAAGTCTCCTGGGATAGGCTCAAGGCTCCTATGACCCTGTGTACAGGATAGCACAGCTAACTATGGCAAAAATAGTAATACTTAGTTACTTTTTTTTAAGTTCTCTTTACCTTTGTTTTTTTTTTTTACTTCCTTTTTTTTAACTGTGCTTCTCATTTTACTCTGTTTTACTTTTCTTTTTACTTTACCACAATCGGATAGGAGTGACTCGCTCTTGTACCTGGTGGTACCTAATGTTCGCACATCTACTGCTTTGTTTTGGGGGCCTACTGTACAGTATATAGACATGCATCCAGGTGTTGTGCGGCTCCCTGAATGCCATCATGGCAGCGTTGACTAGTGACTCTGCACAAGTATGACCTCAGATCTGCTTGTTCAGAACTCTGTGGTGTAGTTGCCTGCGGATCTGCCTGTCTCAGCATTACAACTAGATTAATGTATGAAGTTACAGGGGCCTGCATATTTGTAATTGGCTAAAGGATATGCCAAAACAATATTATTGTAGGGTTGGTAAAAAAAAAAAACCCGACATTGATATTGATTTGGAACACAAACCAAATTTGGAAGAGTCCTTTTGCTCAGTATGTTACAGTAGCTAGTTAGTAGCTTCTAATCTTTCCCTGACAAGTGCAGTCATTTGAGAGGCTTGAAAAAGGAGACAGAAGAATCTGAAGCCCAGCATCCAAGTGAGTGCGATCCATTGCTCAGGTGGTTATACATTACTTTGGTGCGCTAAAAAATTCTGTGCTTTCACGATGACTTGCCAGTCATTTCTGTAAACTTGGCCTGCTTGGAATGGTAGAATTGTTTTGTTCCATGTAGGCTGTAGCTCAGTCATGGTTTGGTGGGAGTGAGAGTGTAAATGCTTATGTTTAGATTAGCAAATTAATGGACTTTTGTGTGATCATGACCTTAAAAGTAATGAGTTTATTTAAAATGTAGGGAATAAAAAAAAACAACAAAAAAACGCAAGGGCTGTTAACAACATACGGAGACAGATTCTAATCAGTCCGGAGAAACCGGAGGAAACCCATCAAGCATGGGGAGCACATGCAGACTCCATGTGCACAGATCAGATGGGAGAATTGAACACAGGACCTGGAGGTGCAAGGTGACTGTGCTAAACACTAAGCCACGTGCCACCTAACATCGAGCATTAGACCACCCATATGGAGTGTTTGTACTAATTACAGTTATGCATATGTGGAACAGGATGTAACAGTAATAATTACTGATAATAGAAATATACATTCATTAGTTCAATAAAGGCATCTTTCTTCTTTACAAGCCTTACTTAAACACTGTCTAGATAAAGGTACTCATTGTCTTGTATTCAGAAACTGACAAGGGATAGATGTAAATATGAGGCATGGAGAACAGGCTTACAGTCTTGCACATAATGATATAGGCTGAAAGAATGATATGGGCATCAAGACCATGAAACATAACAGTTTTATACTTAGTCTTTAGAATTGACATGTGAATAGGAGACGCAAACTGCCCTGGCACCATTTAGTAGACTATATTAAAAGTTGCCTTTGGTTTAATTGGGAGATCTTGTTCTGTGGTAACCAAGTGGGCTGGAAAGCAAATCATCAGAAACATGATGCATTTATAACACATTTTATGATTAATTGTACAACCCTGGAATCCTGCAGTATTCTGTCAATGGCCTAAACAGAGGTAAGAATACAGGGGTGTACAGTTTACATAGACCTGGGCTGCCCTGTCATCTATGTTCATCATTATTGCTTCTGTTCATATAGTGGTCTTCCTCAGTTTTTTTTTTCAGGCTTTCCCACTTTAATCATTTAAATAATAAACATTAGCAAAAACTTTGGTTAACAGTTTTGTTTCTGTGACAGCAATCTACTTTCTGTGTGTGTTTTTTTTTTTTACTGAGTATTTTACATTGAGTGAAACAGCGCCTCCCGAAATGTTATGTGGTGAACGTGTGGTGAAAGGCAGTATTGCACTTTTGTGGTCAAATTAAACATTTCCTGATTTACTTAGCAATAAATGCTTATTTAATTTATTATTCAATCTTTGTTGCACATCAAGCATCTGTTTATATATTTTGGCAGTTTTTTTTTATTCTTCACATAACAGACATCTGCATAATATAGTTTTGTGCAAAAATCATACCAGGCACTCTACAAGTTGGTCTGGTTATGTGGTTATGTTTCATTAGCTGTTAAAACGGTGATGCATGATGTACAACACACACAGTGATAAAATGAAAAGGATATAGATCGTCCCAGTTAGCCCTCTCAAAATATTTCCCATGACACACCGCTGCTAATAACGGACTGCATTTCATTTAGGCTGGCCACAAAGCAGCAATACCTAGAATCTTGTGTATTGCGTAATGCATGTCTCTAGTGACACTTCATCCTAATCCATACTCAAGAAGAGCATGATCCTGATGTGAATGTTAACAGAAGCTTAAAAATAGCACAGTTTGTCTCAATGGCAGCTCATCTTAATCTAATAAGCAAAATTAATTATGTGGTTTAGTTAATTCCATTTAAACCGAGGGGTGAAGATAAATTCGTTCCACTGCACGATGCCGCATTTGATTGTTTTTTTTTTTTTCTTTCCCAAAGTGTTTCAGAAAATTGAGCCTCTGGAGAAAACCATTGCCAGATTTCAACAGAAATTGCAATATACAGCACAAGAAGACTTAAGACTGACAGTTGAACTGAATAATAACTAAGTATTTAAAAATGAACAATATTACAGAGAACATTTTACATAATACATTTTTCCGTTAATTAATTCTAAATGCCATATCTGCTAAATCGGATGAACTGTAAAACATGAGCTTCTTTTCATTTACAGTAGAATGTTCCCAATGCGTATTTAAAGGGAACAGTTACACATTCAATACACAAAGATGTCAGCTATTGCTGGGTAAAAAAAAGAAATAAGCAAAAAACAAAAAAGTAACATTGGAAACAAATGACATTGGGATCAGTCGCAGGTCTATATGCTCTTTGGCTCTGAATAAATATTTTGTTGTTATTTGAATAAACATTTCCATTGTATGAATATTACTTTGGGTTCAACAGCAATCATCTTATCTTTTAAATAGAACAGATTACATGCAATTTATTATCATTAAAATCGCATTGTGGCAGCATGATGGCTTAGTGTACACTTATAGTTAGCACTGTTGCCTTAAACCTCCAGGAACCTGGTTCGCTTCAGGCGAGAACATGGAAACTCTGTGTGCATGGAGTTTCCATGTTCTCCCCATGCCTGGTGGGTTTTCTCTAGGTACTCTGGTTTCATGAAGCTAATTGGTGTTCCCAAATTGCCCCTAGTGTGTTTGCATGTGTGTGTGTCCTGTGATGGATTGGTGCCCATCGAGGGTGTGCCCCACCTGTGCCCCGAGTCTCCTGGGATAGGCTCTGGGACTCCCAATACCCTGTACACAGGATTAACTGGTATAGAAATATTTAATCATAACAACGTATATTATAGAACGTGCCCTTGAAAAAGTGTGATGACAGACTAGAGGGTCATGCTGTGCGTAATAATATACTGTATATATGACAATAAATGTAATGATTTCTAATCAATGCATTTGTATTATCAAATTTGATTTTAGCATCTCATTTCACACTGAATAAGGCAGATAGAAATGCTAAAACCTTAAACTTGGTTAGGTTTACAAGAGGTACCAATAAACAAGACCAAAATGTGTAATGAGAAAATGCATGGAATAGGGGGAAAAAAAGATCCCTTTAACAGGACTGCAACTGAACTGAGAGAAACTTCACACTGATTTAATCACTTTTTTTTTTTTAATCACTTTTTGTATCTTGTATCTTATGTTTAGGTAATCAAAAATTTTATGATTTAAGCCTAACCTTTAATCATGCGAAGAACCACATTTGTTAACGTCTGTGGAATATAAACACACACGCACACAAATTAAATTAAGGTTAAGTTAAATTAAATTCAATTAAATTAAGATTTCTTGGAAATCCTACAAGGTTGCTGTAATCTCTTTTCTAATATCTCTTTCTTCCAGTCTATAAAATGATGCCACAATATTCATTTGATTCTTCAGGCATTGTTTAAGTACAAAAAATAAGTGTGCTTATTGAGGTTGCTGTGTTGTCATAAAACTTTTCAACCATGCCAAATTCTATGATTACTTTTGTAATCCTATGTTGTCTATGATCCGGATTACTATGATTCCAGATTTTTTCCCCTTAAATCTGTATATCCTGTTTGTTGTATTGGTTAAGCCAAAACCACTGCAGATTGGATTTACACAGAAATTATTCATTGCGCATTATTCATCTGCTTTATGTTACCATCCCCAAAAAGACCTCCACTGCTGTACAGTGCTACAAATAACATTTTCATGATGTAAAATGCAGATTAACTGCACGATTTATTATTATTTTTTTTTAATGGAACTTTTATATTCACTAACAAGAGCTGCATTTAAATCTGACTGTTACTCAGTCACTAGCTTTTTCTCAGAGCTGACCGAAATCACAGCACTGATTTCAAGGACAGTGGGTATTTTGATTGGCTGTGTCGTATGATTAAGGCACTTCATTAATGTATCTTCAATGGGCAATCAACAGGAGATAACAGGAAATGAGGAGGGAATTGCAGTGCTCTGGTTAGGTTTAATCAAAGTCCTCTCTTATGAGCATTAAGGGCTGTGACTTAAAGTAAAAGTGGACAAAAAAAACAATATCTGATGTTTTCAAAATGGCAGTGTCTTTCAATTTGAAGAAAGAGGGCAGTATATGAAGAGAATGTAAATGTATAACTACACTGCCCAGCCAAAAGACTAAATAAAAACATTCTAATATTTTATTAGACTGCCTTTTACTTTGATTATTGCCAGGGCAATGTTTTGACAAGCTTATACAATTTCTCTTCTACTGATAATGGGAGAGTTGGACCAATGAAAAGTTTTCTGCAGCAGATCCCAAAGATTCTCAATAGGGTTAAGGTCTGACCTTTGTGGTGGCAAATCCAGGTATGAAAATCATGCTCTATTCTTTCACAATTTGAACCCAATGGATCCTATCATTGTCATCTTGGAATCTGCTTGTGCCATCAGAAAAGAAAAAAAAATCCATTGATGGAAAAACCTGGTCATTCAGTATATGCAGGTTGTCATAGCTTAAGGCGACACGTCGGTGTAGTGGTTAGCACTGTCGCCTCCAGGGTCCGGGTCCGATTCCTGGCCAGGCTCGATTCCCTCCTCTGTGTGCATGGAGTTTGCATGTCCTCCCCGTGCTTGGTGGGTTTCCTCCCACAGTCCAAAGACAAGTTAGGCTAATTGGCGTTCCCAAATTGCCCCTAGTGTGTGAATGAGTGTGTATATGTATGTGTGTGTGCCCTGTGATGGATTGGCACCCTGTCTAGGGTGTACCCCGCCTTGTGCCCTAAGTCTCCTGGGATAGGCTACAGGTTCCTGTGACCCTTATAGATGATGAGTGAGTGAACATAGATTAATTAACCTGTCCCTGACAAACAGAAGCAACCCAAGGTCCAAACACTGTCCCACCTGGCTTGTATGGTAGTCTGTAGACATGGTGGCTGAATCACTTAATTTAGATCCCAGATCCCTCTGAAACAGGGTGGATCTGGATGTATCAGACCACATGACCTTTTTCTAATGCTCCAAATTGAAAATTGAAGTGCCTCAATTTATTTAAACCTACACTGCTATTTAGTATATATAGATACATTGGTGTGAAAAACTATTTGCCCCCCTCCTGATTTCTTATTCTTTTGCATGTTTGTCACACAAAATGTTTCTGATCATCAAACACATTTAACTATTAGTCAAAGATATCACAAGTAAACACAAAATGCAGTTTTTAAATAAGGGGTTTTATTATTTAGGGAGAAAAAAAATCCAAACCTACATGGCCCTGTGTGAAAAAGTAATTGCCCCCTGAACCTAATAACTGGTTGGGCCACCCTTAGCAGCAATAACTGCAATCAAGCGTTTGCGATAACTTGCAACGAGTCTTTTACAGCGCTCTGGAGGAATTTTGGCCCACTCATCTTTGCAGAATTGTTGTAATTCAGCTTTATTTGAGGGTTTTCTAGCATGAACCGCTATTTTAAGGTCATGCCACAACATGTCAATAGGATTCAGGTCAGGACTTTGACTAGGCCACTCCAAAGTCTTCATTTTGTTTTTCTTCAGCCATTCAGAGGTGGATTTGCTGGTGTGTTTTGGGTCATTGTCCTGCTGCAGCACCCAAGATCGCTTCAGCTTGAGTTGACGAACAGATGGCCGGACATTCTCCTTCAGGATTTTTTAGTAGACAGTAGAATTCATGGTTCCATCTATCACAGCAAGCCTTCCAGGTCCTGAAGCAGCAAAACAACCCCAGACCATCACACTACCACCACCATATTTTACTGTTGGTATGATGTTCTTTTTCTGAAATGCTGTGTTACTTTTACGCCAGATGTAACGGGACACGCACCTTCCAAAAAGTTAAACTTTGGTCTCGTCGGTCCACAAGGTATTTTCCCAAAAGTCTTGGCAATCATTGAGATGTTTTTTAGCAAAATTGAGACGAGCCTTAATGTTCTTTCTGCTTAAAAGTGGTTTGCGCCTTGGAAATCTGCCATGCAGGCCGTTTTTGCCCAGTCTCTTTCTTATGGTGGAGTCGTGAACACTGACCTTAATTGAGGCAAGTGAGGCCTGCAGTTCTTTAGATGTTGTCCTGGGGTCTTTTGTGGCCTCTCGGATGAGTTGTCTCTGCGCTCTTGGGGTAATTTTGGTCGGCCGGCCACTCCTGGGAAGGTTCACCACTGTTCCATGTTTTTGCCATTTGTGGATAATGGCTCTCACTGTGGTTCACTGGAGTCCCAAAGCTTTAGAAATGGCTTTATAACCTTTACCAGACTGATAGATCTCAATTACTTTTGTTCTCATTTGTTCCTGAATTTCTTTGGATCTTGGCATGATGTCTAGCTTTTGAGGTGCTTTTGGTCTACTTCTCTGTGTCAGGTAGCTCCTATTTAAGTGATTTCTTGATTGAAACAGGTGTGGCAGTAATCAGTCCTGGGGGTGACTACAGAAATTGAACTCAGGTGTGATAAACCACAGTTAAGTTATTTTTAACAAGGGGGGCAATCACTTTTTCACACAGGGCCATGTAGATTTGGATTTTTCTCCCTTAATAACGTAAACCTAACACAAAAACTGCATTTTGTGTTCAATTATGTTATCTTTGACTAATAGTTAACGGTTTTTGATGATCAGAAACATTTAAGTGTGACAAACATGCAAAAGAATAAGAAATCAGGAGGGGGCAAATAGTTTTTCACACCACTGTATATATATATATATATATATATATATACTGTATATACACAATGCCTTACCCCATTCCAATGTATCTTAGGATATCAACCTCCGTTGTTCCCTTGGAGTGCAGACCGGTCAGACCTCCCTGCAGTAGATTACTGGTTTAGGGAGAGTGAGAAGGTTTGGGGGGAGGCCCATCACCACTTACAGAGAGCAGTAAGACGTTTTACTTCAAACGCCGACAGACGCAGATCCGTGGCTCCAATGTACCAACCAGGCGACAAGGTATGGCTCTCCACAAGGGACATGCGTCTTCGACTCCCGTGCAGAAAGCTCAGCCCCAGGTACATCGGTCCATATGAGGTAGTAGAGAGACTGAACCCGGTGACATACAGACTGCACTTACCACCACATTTAAGAATACATCCCACTTTCCATGTATCTCTACTAAAACCATACCGAACTCCTGTTGTTTCTTCCCCAGAGCCTGGTCCTGAAGAAACACCCCCTCCGCCGCTCATCGTCGACGAAGGGAACATCTACCAAGTAAGTGAAATCTTGAGCTCCAGACGCCGAGGCGGTCAACTTGAGTATCTGGTGGATTGGGAAGGATATGGACCAGAGGAAAGATCATGGGTACCCCGCGAAGATGTTCTAGACCCCACATTGTTGGAAGAGTTCCACAACTCACACCCCAATCAACCAGCACCCCGAGGACGGGGCAGACCACCAAAGCAGCGAAGAGGTCAACCCTCAGGAGAGGGTCGTGGAGGGGGGGGGTAATGTCACAGTCGAACCAGGCTCGGAACCAAACCCAACACAGCGCCCCCGGTCACCCGAGTACTAATCACAACCACCTGACTCTAATCACCAGGAGCATAAAAGCCACACACCATCCCACAGTCTACGTCTGGGCTCGTTTACGGAGTGTGGACCCCACACGCGACGGGCAAGTCAAGATCTTTGTTTAAACGATCCAGGTTACTTACCATTCTCTCTATTTCCAGAAGCATTTCCAGTCACCGCTCCCGAGTGGAAAAACTCCGTGTGTCCGCGGTTTGGACCGCCGCCGGATCCCCCCAGGACTCCAGGTCACAGATCCAGTATATCTCTCTCTCTCTCTCCACAGAAATCCCGAAGGAAGGTGTTCCGAGGCAACAGCGCTCCCCCCGCTAGCGGACTCGCTAACCTAGCCCCCGGCTAAAGGGCCGACACCACCCCTGGTCATATCTCTGCCTGACTTTCAATAAACGAATCATTGTTTATACTTTAACCTGTGTGTGAGGTCTGTCACTGTTACAATATATATATATATATATATATATATATATATATATATATATATATATATATATATATATATATATATATATATCACCACTATCCTTCTAGGTTTTAATAATGTGTTTTACAGCTCTTAATTGAATTTTTGTGGATTCAACAATCTCCCAAGTTGTTTTCTTTGCTTTGAGGAACCATATTAATCACTGCAGTATCTATCCAAAGAACGGCTCTTATAAGCTCTTTACTTAGTTAAATCCAATTGGTGAGTTCATTGTCTACATTGTATAGTTATAGATTCTATGCACTATATACAGTAGATACAATTTGATGAAATACAGATCTTAATCCTCAGTGCGACTTTATGCATCCCAGTAATAACAATGTAACTAATTCAATGTCACTGTTTTCTGGGGCAAATCAACAATGGTCTTATGGTGGGTAAATTTTTACCTGATAAAATGATCAGTGAATATGATCAGTAAATTTTTGCAATATGTTGTTTGCCTTTTTTTCATAGATACTACTAATACAGAATATGCATTTTTACTTGCAACCTGTATGCATGTCTATTTGATGAACACAACCAGACAATTCGTATAAAAAAATATAATATATTGTATGTGTGTAATTTTTTGTAATTAGACACCTAGGTCTTTTTCATTAAGGTAGTTTCTGATTCTTTTCATTTCTAATAAATGCATGATACAATAACGACAGTCTTGATGTTTACAATTATGAATATTTCTATAAAGCTGTGCAGAACTAGTAGTAAAAATAAAAATTATCACCATTATGTTGTACTGTGATTGATTGCTCCATAGAATTATACACTATATTGCCAAAAGATTTTGCTCTCCTGCCTCCACATGCATATGAACTTGAGTAACATCCAGTTCTTAATCCATGGGGTATATTAATAACTTCAACTCTTCTGGGAAAGCTTTTCACAAGGTTTAGGAGTGTGTTTATGTGAATTTAATTAACCAAATGTGTTCTATTGGGTTATTGGCTTCTGTTCCTCAAGTTCATACGCATGGAAAGGGAGGTGAGCGAATACTTTTGGCAATATAGTATATACAGTAGTGTAGCGCTGAAGCTTAGCAATATGCACAATGCTGAAAAAAAAAACTAAAAGTTGGGAGATCTCTTGAGAGCTCATCTTATCTTATCTTAGCTAAGGAGTAGGAGATATTTTTCTTAGTATTAGAGCCAACTTTGAATTTGGAATCCATAGTATACAGTTAAATCAGTCCTGTGTGTGTTAATACATTTAGATGCAAAATAATTATCTGAAAATGTTCATTTGCTTTGCAAAAAGGTTGAGTGCACTTTAAATACCAAATGCCAAATTAGAAAATAACAAAAAGTGCTTCTTTGCTTGAGTCGCTCTCATTTAGAGACAGCATTTTCTATATCGCTATAATTTTGATTCTCTTTGGGTATATCTATCAGCCCCTATCAGCACCTCTCTCCCACTAGCCACAAAATACAGCAACAGCTTGTAGGTAATTGATCAGACAAGCCAACTGTAAAATATTCATTTTCTACTTCAGCGGCCAAATAAATCTCCAGGGATGGCTTGCAAGACTTTGCTGCGATATTGCTTATGCATAGGCAGGTTAGTGCAGCGCCTATTGTGCGGAAGCAGATAAGAAGTGGGCCGAGATGATGGTCAGTCAAGTAGGAACCCCCTTACTCACATACGCAAACCTAGCTCGATCCCTTCCCCAATGCACTACTCTGCTGCCGTGTCCTGATATGGACTTCATCCTCACACTAACACGCTCCAAGAGATCAGCGTCACCATGAAACCAGATGATGAGGAATATAAGGGGGAAGAGGTATCGCGTCTCGGTTCGTCTCTGATTTAACTGTTGTATGGTTTCTCTAATAAACATGAACAATCATTTGTAAAATCACATTTAAATTAATTTTGAGCCTCGTGAAAAGGATAAATAGATTCAATAGAAGTTAAAGCCCCAAGGAACCTAAACCCTTGATTGCTCTCTAATTGAGTTTATTTTGGTCTTACAGGCACACAATATGATTAATTTGTACGTTTATAACTAGAATTTCTCCCTTTTTATCTAAAGTGCACATTCCCAATCTTGGTTAAGACTTATGGAAGCTTTATCTCCATTAGCCATAAGGATGATGTGCCTCAAACATAGCTTTATTCAAAACGTTTAAGAGGTTTTTTTCTTTTTATGTGTTGCTTAAAATGACAATAGTGACAAAATGCGTTGTTTATGACAATAGTTACTGCCCAGACAATTAGATACAGTTATACTGGTGTTTTATATATTTTCATATAAACTTGGCTGGCTTTACAATGCAGTGGTGAAATTTCATCTCATTCACTGACTCAGCTTCAATAAGTACTTCTTCCTGGACAGGTTCATGGCAGATACTGTAACAGGGACAGTTACGACTAGAGAGCATTTAGTATACTCACATGGAAATAGGCAGAGCATTCACACAGAAATTCTACATACATAGGCAGCAACATAGGAGCAAAATAAAACCAGTGATCCCATGCAGAAATGTTCCCTACTGTGTACACCCCATTTTTTTCTAAACCTGGATATAGATTGCAGCTCCTTCCAGAGAGATCTTTGCCATGTTACTACAGTATATACTGTACTCTGCCAACATCCTGGCACCATAGCAAAGGCCATGAGGTGCCAGAACCACCTTGGAGGTTGGGTGATGTTAATATTAATGGTTTTTAAGGTTATTTCTGATAGGTGTATCTTCTTCATTTTTCTTATAATACCCCTATAATTCAGGACTTTAATCATGATCCTGTCAAGCTCATTGTCTCCAATGTGTAGACATGGTGTAAGGGTGAAGGGCCAAATCTCAAATTCAGTTTTACTGCCACAGTCTAGTACATCTAGGAGTCAAGAGCCACCCAAGAGCCATTAACCCTGAGCCTCACCCTTCAGGTGATGAGCCAAAAATAAGGCCCCACATAACTATTTCAGAGTGAGCCAATGGGTTTTTGTGGGTAAGCCAATCACCAGATGTTCACCTGGAGAAATCAACCCTACAGTCTAACTTCAGGCCTGGTGGCACCTGTTTGTTTTTTTTTACATTCATGGCCATCCTTAGGATTATTCTGACCTTCCCTTTAGAAGTGTTCACCAAGCAATGGCTTCTATTGACTTATCACTGAGAATCTCCTCAAGTCACTTCACAACAGTACCATCTCTAATTGGAATGGAGCTGTAAGCCTGTGGTGGTTAATTATTAATCACCATATTTGACTTCAAAACACTGTATGGACTGTGTAGGGTAATTTGTTTGCAAGATAACTAAACCAAGGCCTGATATTAACTATTTAAATATATTTAAACTTGAAACAACACATCGCACCTATCTTAAATATTTTATATTTGATTGTATTTAATGGAAAACCAACTGTTCTACAAACTTTCAATAAATCAAATACATTTCAATAATCTGCATGCAGTAGGCTACAATCTTTTACATCCGTCCTTCATGTACTTCAACTTCCACTCATTTAAAAAAAATACGACCCATCTATCACCGATTACTCCTCCTTAGACATGTCCAGCCGCACCAGAGTGTTTTTTATACAGTCCGTGACATGGGGCAGAGTGGAATTAGAGCCGAGCTTCTATACATCAGTTACACTACATTCACTGCTGGCATTTCAATAAGACCTGGACATAAATCAGAGCTTGCAGGGCTGCCTTGGCTATGTGTGTGTATGTGTGTGTTTCAGAAGAGGTTGCACGCATCTTGCTATCCTCCACCGCTATGTTTGTAATTAAGCAATCAAAGCAATATGTGGAATGATTAATATTTAATAGCACCGACTTTTTTTTTTTTTCCACCTCCTGGTTAATTGAATATCTTATCTGTATTATGCAGATGCTTCATAAATGTAAAATATCACAGATAGCTGCTCTCGAGAACCTCACTGAAGCATTCAGAAGTATAATTAAGTTTTGGAAGAAATAAACCAACTACTTCCTTCTTTTCCTCTTGTGTTTCTTTTTTTTTTTTTTTTTGTATAGCACTTTATCTCAAATGAGGCTCTGACAAGAAAAAATGGAAAAGCTGAATGAGAATCTGTTTAACTCAAACTCAATTTTATATTTCTGTACATTCATAATGTATTTATTTTAGATTATTGTTATTTCTTTATATTTCTATTTTTCAACCTGTGATGATCAGCAATGCGTTATAAACACCATGGCATGGGTTGATTAAACTAGGGATAATCTTCAGGCTGATCCATTCATTTTTCTAATACTTAGGATGTAATCCTCTTGTCTGCTGGTTGGGACTAAAACCACTGAATCTATTGTTTTCTTCCTTTCTGTAGGAAAGGAAGAAGATAGAGATATCACAATATACAAAGCTGTATCCAGTGTGCACTTAATTATTGATGGTTTTGGATGCACTTGCTTGTTAATAACTGATGGCCTGACTGAATAAATTACAGCTTTGCTCTACTTTAGTCTGCTTTGGCACGTTCGCAACTATTTGAACTTCAATTCCTTTGAATGTTCCTCTTTCTTGTATACTCAAGTGATGCAAGGGAGGGAAAACAAAACAGAAGTGCACGTCTGGGCAGACAGCCATCTTCCCGTAACCCGAGATAATCCGCTTCTTCGTGGCCTTTAGTGAGCGGCTGGCTCCGAGATGGCATCCCTGTAGCTTTGAGAAGGATGTCCACCCACATGTCCTAATCTCAAAGGAAGTAGTTTCTTCCCTGAGGGAGCCTGACCACAGCTAGTCCTTGGTTTTTGTGGGAATCCTACTGATAGAGAGGGAGCACAGAGGATCAAAGAGAGCCTGTAGACCTGTGATTATGGAAGGCAGAGTTCAAAAACACTCACTCGAAGAGGCTGTATGGGATAAAATGCTCCATCGAACAAGTTCAAAACATCACAACCTTTCCTTTGAGTCGAATCAATTTTCATTGTTCTCCAATATCTGGCATATACACACATACAGTAGGACAGAATATGTGGGTTTTGTGAAGGTGGTGTGATGGAAAAAAACACCACTGTGATAATTTCTCAACCTTCAACTATTCAGTTTTGTGTAAGTCTGTGCATACAGTAGTGTCGCCTCAGCTTCTTGTTCTTGACTGACAAGAGTGAAACCTGATGTGGTTTTCTATTGTTGGGACGCGTATCCAATAACAGATTTGAATTTGTGTTTGAGAAGCTTTCCTCCTCATCACAGTTGTAAAAAAAAAGTGGGTATTTAAATAGTCGTTTGGAACTATTCTACCCGCTCCTTTCTGAGTCCTGTCATTAGCAAAGCATAAAAAAAAACCTCTTAAACCTAAATCTGCATGATTTTTGTATATAATTGTGAAAAAGCAGATCTTCCAAATAAGGTTGTGTCTAAAAATTAGGATAATAGATATGTTTACTTTTCAAATATATTCAACAATATTCACTCATTCACACTCTGAACAATGTAACACATAAGCATATCATCACACACACTATGGGAAATTTTGAAAACATAATTTGACGCATGAACAGCTTGAAATGTCTGCCACACCTCGATATGCTTACCGATTGGCACTAACATGCGTGCTGACCAGGAGAGAAAACACTTGTGCACATGATGCTTTCTAAATGTTCTCTCTGAATTATTTACGTACAGTACATGAAAAAAGCACTAACATTCATTCATTCATTCATCTTCTATACCGCTTTATCCTGTATTTAGGGTCGCGGGGACCTGGAGCCTATCCCAGGAGACTCTGGGTAGACCCTGGACAGCGTGCCAATCCATCGCAGAGCACACACAAACACACACTATGGTCAATTTGGGAACGCCAATCAGCCTAATCTGCAGGTCTTTGGACTGTGGGAGGAAACCGGAGTACCCGGAGGAAACCCACCAAGCACGGGGAGAACATGCAAACTCCATGCACACAGAGACGGGAATCGAGCCTGGCCGGGAATCAAACCCGGACCCTGGAGGTACAAGGCGACAGTGCTAACCACTACACCACCTGAAATACCACAGGTGCCGCCTGAAAAAAGACATATAAGCACTAATTCATTTCCTAAGTCTGCTACATCAAAGCATTTTCGCACATTCAATAGAGACCTGGGGCGGCATAACGGTGAGCCATAAGGAGAATTGCCATATATGGAATCAGGGAGGAATATGCCTTATGGAATTTAACACCGTCTAGGGAAAATGTAAGAACAACAAAACCTAACATCGTGGTACAGTACAGTATACATGTGTTTTATATTCATCCTTTCTTACTGGTATTGATACATGATAATGAAATGCATTACATACAGTATTAGATTTTACATCATTCAACGTTGATCATACTGTAATTTCATATTGTTTTTGGGTATTAAATGTCTTTGATACTCTATGAAGAAGACACAAGGGTACAGGCTTAGTGGTCTTTTAAAATGCTGGTAAAGGATTGGAATCGTTGTAGACAATAGGAGTCCACAGGGTAACAAAGTGAGTGCCTGGAGTATTTAAAGGAATAGGAGTGGGTATAGTAATTGTCATAGTGGGTAAAGGTGTTTAACCAGAAATCATGTGATGGTAATATACAGGGATGAGGGTCATATTAGGTTATAGTCTACAACTCATCAGTATGGCAAGTGCCAAGATTATGACTGGAATGTTACAATAGGAATAGATGCCCCACTTTGAAAAGCCTTCATGCTAAAATCTGTAGGTTGTGTTCCATTGTTCAGACAGAAAGAAGACAACAACAACAACAACAACAATAATATATTTTAAGAGGAAATAAAACCAACTTTAATTTTCCATTCTGGCCTCGTGGCACTTTAGTTACCATTGCACCATGGCAAAATAGAATAACTTCAAAGTATATTTAATCATTTGATTTTTCAGCATTCATATGTTGGGCAGTCTCTACGCTGGTATGCGCCTTAGTTATTTCAGTGTCTCTGTTCTTTTTTCAGCACAGCAATATTGAGAATGATTGAAGTAACAACCAAAAGAAGTTTTGTTTTCTCCTTTTGTATGATACATTTTCATTTCATTTCATTTATTTTACATAACCTTGTCTGATTGGCTAATAAAAATCGGATTTGGACCAATAATTTGGAATTAAGATCTTACAGGAGAAACATAGCTTAAAAGACATTCACATAGTGCAGTGTAGACACTCTGGTTGTCATGAAGCAGCTTATCACTGAGGGTGCTTGCACACTTGCCCCAAAAGTCCAATATTTTCACTGTTATGTGATTTGCAGTGATTTGCACTGTTATGCCTTTATTTGTTATATATACACATTACTTACAGTGAAATCCTTTCTTTGCATATTCCAGTCTAGTTGGGGTCATTGCGGAGGGTCAGCCATGAGACAGCCGTCTGGAGCAGAATGGGTTAAGGGCCTTGCTAAAGGGCCCAACAATGGCAACCTGGGGCTTGAACTGTTGACCTTCCAATCAATAACTCAGTGCCTTAACCCTCTGAGATATCACTGCCCTTAGACCACCTTTTTAAGCAGACCACGGAAATCAAAGTGGAAGCGGTACAGATGTAGCAGTATTTGGGGTTAAGGCCTGTAGCACAGAACTCTAGGGCCAGGGGTAGCTCAGTGGTTAAGGCATTGGACTACGGTTCGGAAGATCCCAGGTTCAAACCCCACAACCACCCAAAAGTTGCCACTGTTGGGCCCTTGAGCAAGGCCCTTAACCCTCAACTGCTCAGATGTGTAATCAGATAAAAATGTAAGTCGCTCTGGATAAGAGCGTCTGCCAGATGCCTAAATGTAAATGTAAACTCTGGGCCCTATACATAAGAAGAGTCATTTGGCCCCCTTCCTTTCTTAAACATGCTTACAAGGACCTTCCTGCCATTAGGTGGTCATGCAGTCATACTTCTCTGTAAAAATGTTGGACTTGTAGAACCCCCACTGGGATAGTACCCCCACTTTTAATTCTACAGTATTTGCTTTTGTGTAAAAAGATAATAAAAATTATCTGATTCTAGTATTAGGTCTGCACTTAGTATTAGGAAAATACAAACTCAGGCAAATTACGTATAGCATTTTTTTTCGCGCCATTATTATTTAATAATAACATCAGCAGTTGTGCAGACCTCTATAAAAGCAGAAGTTTTGGCAGTTTGCTGGTCTGGTGCATTCATATCTATATGAACACAATGCCAAGAGGAAAAAAGACATATGCAATGGTCTTATAGAAGCAATTGTTACTGTACATCATATTGGAACTGGGTACTAACTTTTGAATATGACAATATGCACTTGAGGCCACTCCATCTGTTCATGTCTGAAATCAGAGAATCCAAAAAAAAAAACAGTTTCGAGACAGTAAGGCTACAGCATGCCCCAGTCTAGGGTGAAGGACAAAACCACAAGTGTTGAACTGTGCACCTTGAAGATGTGAGGTGGCAATGCTGTCTGCTGCATCTCACATGAATTAAGTTATATAAAACCTTTTTTCCAGCTTAACATTCTCTGGAGTAAAACACTTTTTTTTTCTTTTGTGAAATGATCATAGCTTGAGTGAATCTGACAAAGACGGCTCAAAAAACTAGAAATACTGCACATTCCATCTTACAAGATATTGAAGCCCAGAAATGCCCAGATAAATCCATTAGGAATTAGCTTGGAATTCAATCTGTCGCTTCAACATTGATGTCGAGGTATTGCTGTTGCTGACTCTGTGTTTTTTCACCTTAACTGAAGGAGTGAGAAAGTGAGAAGGGGAAAAAGAAAGAAATGTAATTAACCTCCTCTGCAGGGAGAATTCTATTACAAGCACCTATTCTGCCATGCAAAAGGTGTGACGCTCAGAGATGTCACAGGACATCAAGCAGAAAGCCAAGACCTGTCTGCATTTTAAACCAAACTTCCAATTTTCACCCCTGTATCTTTCTTCATTCTCAGCGAAGCTGGAAATTAATCGCAGTGAACGTCAGCACAGCGAGAGATATAGCGCGAGAGTGAGAGAGAGAAAAAAAAGGTAAAGTGCATATCGAAGGCATTATGAAGTGTTCGCGGATGCAAATGAACTGCACATTTTGCTTATGCTAGGGAGGTTGCAAAAGGAGTGAGAGAGAGAGAGAGAGAGAGAGAGAGAGAGAGATGGAAAGTGGTTTGTTCTTTACAGAACTGGAAGCTGTGATGCACTGGACTGACATTCAACTACGAAACATGAAACAAAAAAAACAAAAAAACCTTCCTGTGAAAATGTCACTGAGTTCTTCCTACCCCGGTAATCAATTTAGGCGCATTTCTCACTCATTACATGACAGGATGAAAAATTGTGCTCCATCCTTCGGCCGTTAAAAGGGAGCCGGTTCTCTGTGAAAAGGCCGGCAGATGCAGCTTTTTCACAAGCTTCCTCTGAGAGGCCTCTCAGAAAGAAAGAAAGAGAGAGAGAGAGAGAGAGAGATGTGGTAGAAAGCAGCCCAAAATGGCAGGGGTTAATAAAGTCCATTTTCGTCATTGGAAATAACACACGAGTTAGAGGGATAATTACAGAAGGGGGCGTCAATATCCCTCGGATTAAATTACACAGCACCCGGTCCCTCTCCTGCTGCTCGCCCGCCCTATGCAGCCTTGAGTGGCAGCTCCAATTTGTGCCAGCCGGAGGCCTGTGTGCCATGAGAGAACCAGAGCTAGCGTCAGTGCTCTGCCAGGAGAAGTAGGGACAAGATAGAAATTTCTGCTTAAAAGGACAGATGTCTCATTCATCTTAGCACTTCACGAAAACAACTTATGAATAACTTTTAAAAGTTGTGATCTTCTTTCAGAACACTCACTGTCATGCTGTGGAAAGCTGAAAACGTTATGATAGCCTTAAAAAGTTTCAAACCTGCTGTTGCATTTATCATTAGCAAATGTTTGAATGTTTTTATCACAATCTAATTACGAAATAAGGTGTTGTATAAATGAAGAAAATATGAATTCATTGCCATATAACGTCCACACTTACAAGATATTTGAGTCTAGTTAGCATATTTATTTGATTAGCATTTTGTACTAGCAGGACAGTTATTAGATATATACACCACATATTTAGCCACAAGACTAATACAACTGCCAGGTGAATTGAATACCATTCTTTATCAATTATATACCAGTAAGCTGGTGACAGGATCATGGGCACCTAATGCCCATATACACATGTGGGCACCAAAGGCTAGCCGTCCAGCCGATCCCAATGCAAAGCCAACGTTGTCTATAACAGAAAGGTATCAGAACACAATTACAGCTTGCTGAGTATGGGGCAAAGTGTTCAGGATTGCTGCTCCTGCCTCCAAATTCCCCAAATCTAAACCAAACTGAACATCCATATGATGTACTGGACAAGCAAGTCCAAACCGAGAACCCCCCGAACAACCTACAGAATCTTGTGTTTACATCCCAGTGCCTGTCCCCATGGCACACCATCAGAAGTCTTGTTACTGTACGTCCAATTAACTATTCATCATATTTTGCTTACAGTAGATATTTTCTGTCCAGACGAGACGAAATATCTGATGGGACCAGTATCCTGTCTACTGTCCTATAATCTCCGTCTATAATAATAATTATCATAATATGGAATTTCCAAATAAAATAAACCAAAACATATAAAACAGATTTGAATCAGTCAACAGCCACTGCAATACTTAAATATTGTGTGTGTGTGTGTGTGTGTGTGTGTGTGTGTGTGTGTGTGTGCGTGTGTGTGTGTGTGAAAGTGTGTGTGTGTGTGTGTGTGAAAGTGTGTGTGTATTACCAAAATAAATGGCCTGGTTGGGTAGCATCTGCATACTTTGCCTGCTTCTATTTACATGGTTGTGCCGGCGGATGTGAATATAAAGCGCATTAGACTGGCTCCCAGCTAGAAAATATACTAGGTGTCAGATTGCATTCTACTCGAGTTCGCGTTGATTGGTTCTTACATTTCATTATGCTAAAAGTGGCTTTTTTACAGAAGAGAGGACACGCTTTGGAGACAGGATGGGCTGGAAAAGCATCATCAGCCCAGTGGACCATAGAAGCCCAAAACACAAAGTGGCCACTGAGGACCGCTCGCTGCTCACATCTTTTCAAATACACTTTATTTAAATGGCATACACCAAATAAACATAGACGCGATAACATAAAGCTCGGGCCTGTGGACGTTTTGTAAAAATGGACTTATATATTTATTGTACTGCGATGATTGTGATTCTTAACAGTTTTGTGCAACACAACTAACATACAGTATACTGTAACAGAGTAAGAAACCAAGTGTAAATAGGACTTTAATACAGATTTCAGCGAACAATGTTTTTAAAATTGCAATCCAAAATCAAGGTCAGTAAGCAGCCATGAGTCAGAAACACAGTCAATAGTGCAAACAATACCAAAGGATAATCCAAACAGTAAATCAACAAACACAGCAAGTAGAGGGTGATGCAATCAGGAAGAGTCAAGGCTTATAACTTACGAAGGCTAGAAATGTCAAGACTCTGTAATGAGACAGTGAGTCCAGAGGTATCACAATAATACAACACAGTGAGAATGTCATTGGGTGTTATCCTTTTTAAAAGTGGGTGGGTTTCCTCTAGGATGTCTGGTTTATTTCCAGATTCTAAACATGTGCCAAAACGTGGGCTGATGAGTCTTGGTATGAATGATCAAGAATTTTGATTGTTCAAAAGTACAGTAGTACCCCTCTTTTAATTCTAAGTGTTTTTGTGATCGTAGTGGTGTGCTGACTGTTTTCCTATACTTATATCTAATATAGGTTCTGGGTTCTTGCCCAATTACCAAACTTGATAAATGAACAAACATAGGTAGGCTATTTTAACTAATGCAGCGCTGCCACTCAAGACCAGGTAAATGTAGAAACTGTGATTTAATTAGTATCACTCAATCACTTACCGCATATACCGCTTTATCCTGTATACAGGGTAATGGGGGCCTGGAGCCTCTCTTAGGAGACCTAAGGCACAAGGCGGGGTACACCTTGGATGGGGTGCCAGTCCATCGCAGGGCACACACATACAGTACACACACTCTTACATACTTATTCACACACTACAGGCAATATGGGAATGCCAATCTGCATGCTTTTGGACTGTCGGAGGAAACCGGAGTACCCAGAGAAAACCCACTAAGCACCGGGAGAACATGCAAACTTCATGCACACAGACCTAAGTTGGAAATCAAACCTGGACCGTGGAGGGGCAAGGCAACAGTGCTAACCACTAAACCACCATGACACCTTGCACCTCCAGGGTCCAGGTTTGATTCCCAACTTGGGTCTGTGTGCATGAAGTTTGCATGTTCTCCATGCACACAGACTCAAGTTGGGAATCATACTGTAGCTGGACTGTGAAGGCGCAAGACAAACATCATGCACACATGAACATGCAAACCCCATGCACACAGACCCAAGTTGGGAATCAAACCTGGACCCTGGAGGTGCAAGGCAACAGTGCTAACCAATAAGCCACCATGTTGTCTTTAAACAGTAGAGTTCTCTTTAATTATATGTTACCCTTTCCCTGAAAACCCAGCTAATGTTTTTTTTTTTGGTGTGATTTCTTGTTCCTTAGCAAGGCTACACTCGATGCTGCGTGAAAACGCTATGGGAACCAGTTTGTCGCGTTGCCGGTCGTTGAAGCATGCTGTGAAAACACGCCAAAGTTTTTGGCTATATATAACTATATATATATATATATGGAGGTTATAAAAACAGGTGAGCCGGCAACGACCTCAGATCATTTGTCTTCAGAGCCTAGTTGTGAAGCGTGCTTGTGATAAACCAGCAAAATAAGAAGGTGTTTAACTCACCGATTTGACGAGTTTAAATCCCTCCGTGTGTGATAATCCATATCGGAGTGAGATCTCTACACTGCTTCGACTAATGCTGCGCGCGCCGCGCATTCCGTGAGAAGCTGCGAGCCGCCGCGCGTTCCTGGCTTAAAACTCGTGCATCTGACAGAGCTGCGGCAGACGGAGGTAAGAAAACTCCTTTCTTCCGCGTTGTCATCACGAGGATTTCTCTCTTTTTTACCGGAGATGAAAATAGCCTTAAGCACTAAAACAAGCAGTAGACGGCAGCTTCTGTCGGGTGGCCGGGGGGGGCGGAGCCTCAATGACGCTCTCTCCCCCCCCAGCTCTCTTCATATGAGTTAACCCTTTCATGGAGTAGGCTGTATTCATGCTGTGTTTTTCATGCCATCGACTTATTTGTTTATTTAAATATAGTCGATATGGAAACGCGGGATTGTATGATGACGCCCAGATAGCAGAGACGCTTCACAGGCTATCTCTCTCCTGGGACATCATCCTCCCTGGTAAGCTTATACTTCCTTTCTAGCTGTGTAGACTTTTATCTGCGCTAGAGGGAAAAGCTTTTCAGGCAGTGGGTCAGCTTGGTGCTCCACTGCACACAGGAGGTCAGACTGATTAAAAAAAAAAAAAAAAAATATATATATATATATATATATATATATATATATATATATATATATATATATATATGTATGTGTGTATAAAATAAAATAAATGGGGGTGGCCCCCCCAATAGGGAAAGGCACCCAGAATTCCTTTTTAACGAATATGTGTTCTCCCTGGCACCCCCAGGAGGTCGGTGTTTTGCTCCGCCACCACTGGTGTTCGGGCAACACCAGTCTCCAATAGGCTGTTGGTTCTTCGGTTTTTCCTGCCATGCTTCAGGATGCCGAACATCTAACATCCTCCCCCCTGTTTAACCAAGCTGCCGAAACTTTTGCCCTTTTATGAGAAACTGGCAGCGTGGAAGCTACTGCCAAGTATATCTCCTTGGGTACTAAGCACTGGAGAGAGGAACTACAGGATTCAGTTCTCACTTCACCTTCTGTGTTTTCAATGGCGTGGCCTCCACTTCCATGAAACCAGAAAGTGCGCATCTGCTGACAGGCTGCCGGGGAAGGGGGCCATGGAACATGTTCCCCCACCAGACAGTGAGTCAGGCTACTACAGTCGGTATTCTTGGTTCCCAAGAGGAACGGGGGCTGCGTCCAATATTTCAGATTCTGCGGCCTCTCCCGCTACCCGCTTCAGTTCTTGACTGTAAAGGTGATTGCTCTCAACCCTACCAAGTGATTGTTTCTGACAATCGATTTAAGGACGCTTACTTTCATACAGAAACATTGCCACAACACAGGGAGATCCTGAGGTTCGCTTTCGGGGGCGAAGCTTACCAGTATCGGGTCCTTCCATTGGTCTAGCTCACCCGCACACATACAAAATACACGGATTTAGCCCTGGCTCTTACGGGAGTCCCAGGGCATCCGGTGGCTAGTGCTTCGACATCAGCATGTCGTCCTAGCTCATCTCTGTTCTCAGGACTGGGACCCAACGCCACGAAAGCGTGCTCTTTCCTGTGCAGAGGACAACACATTGGGTGCTATATGGGATTCGGTCGTAAGCGGGCACAGCTGTCTCCCGCTCGTATCGAACCCATTCTCAACACCCTCAAGGAAAACAAGCTAGACCAGAAGGTGACCATCACTTTCAGACATCCTAGCTCTCATGGCTGCTGTATCCACGGTGATACCTTTGGACCTTCTGCACATGAGAGCATTCTAAGTTGTGGCTAAGAACCAGGGGATATCGCTAGGGCCAATCCCCAATATGGGTTACGCGCCAGGTGCTTCGTACCCTTTCTACGTGGTTCAGACCCCGGTCTCTACTCTGGGTCCCACTCTAAGTTCATCTTGTCGTCGCTGAGGCTAACGACAGATGCTTCCCTCATAGGCTGGGGTGCGGTCTCTGATGACTGTCCAGCCCAAGGGAGCTGGAGAGGCTATCTTCTCGCATGGCACAGCAATTGCCTCGAAATGATGGCTCTATTTCTGGCCCTAAAGCACTTCCTCCAGCAGTTGAGAGGCTGCCATGTACTAGTGCGGGGGACAACACTATGGCAGTCTCATATATTATCGCCAGGGCGGACTGTGCTCGCGCCGCTAACAGCTAGCGCACCAGGTTCCTGTCCCTCAGAGCGATTTACATTCCAGCATGGATGCGGGAGCAGTAGTACTGTCCAGTCTATCTCTGACACACGGGGAATGGTAACCCCACTCCGAAGTAGTCAGGGAGAGATTTTCATGTAGCAAGGCGGACCTCTTGCCTTCTAAGATATGCTTCGCCTTTTACTGCTCTTCAGATTTACGTCCACCGCATCAGCTAGTGGCGTAGGTCAGAGCAGCTTCTACATGTTTTGGATGAGAGATGCTATTGCCCTCTCCTATGAGGCGCGTGGGTTCACTTCGCCTCTGGGAATCAGGGCTCTTTCAACCCTGGGGATTGCCTCATCTATTGCATTAGCAAGAGGAATTCCCCTGCAGCAAGTATATGCTAAGCAGGTAAACCCAGTCCACTGCCGAATTGTTTCAGTGCTGGAGTTTCCCTCCTCGGGTCTGTGCCCTAGTACTCTCAGGACGTACGTGACTGCATCCTCTCTCAACTATCTTCAGAAAGCTCCATAAACCCAACAGGCACCCTATTGCTCTTGAAGCCTTCTGTCCTCCGCGCTTACAGCTTCGGAGCAGGAGAGACTTCACTTGCTGTGTCCAGCTTGTGCTCTTCAGCTCTACGTCCACCGCATCAGCTAGTGGCGTAGGTCAGAGCAGTTTCTACATGTTCTGGATGAGACATGCTATTGCCCTCTCCTATGAAGCGCGTGGCCTCACTTCGCCTCTAGGAATCAGGGCTCTTTCAGCCAAAGGGATTGCCTCATCTATTGCACTAGCAAGAGGTATTCCCCTGCAGCAAGTGTCTGCTAAGCAGGTAAACCCAGTCCACTGCCGAATTGTTTCAGTGCTGGAGTTTCCCTCCTCGCAACAGGCACCCTATTGCTTGAAGCCTTCTGTCCTCCGCGCTTACAGCTTCGGAGCAGGAGAGACTTCACTTGCTGTGTCCAGCTTGTGCTCTTCAGATGTACGTCCACCGCATCAGCTAGTGGCGTAGGTCAGAGCAGTTTCTACATGTGCTGGATGAGACATGCTATTGCCCTCTCCTATGAGGCGCGTGGCCTCACTTCGCCTCTAGGAATCAGGGCTCTTTCAGCCAAAGGGATTGCCTCATCTATTGCACTAGCAAGAGGTATTCCCCTGCAGCAAGTGTCTGCTAAGCAGGTAAACCCAGTCCACTGCCGAATTGTTTCAGTGCTGGAGTTTCCGTCCTCGGGTCTATGCCCTAGCACTTTCAGGACGTGCGTAACTGCATCCTCTCTCAACTATCTTCCAAAAGCTAACTATAAACCCAACAGGCACCCTATTGCTTTTGAAGCCTTCTGTCCTCCGCGCTTACAGCTTCGGAGCAGGAGAGACTTCACTTGCTGTGTCCAGCTTGTGCTCTTCAGATCTACGTCCACCGCATCAGCTAGTGGCGTAGGTCAGAGCAACTTCTTCATGCTCTGGATGAGAGATGCTATTGCCCTCTCCTATGAGGCGCGTGGGCTCACTTCGCCTCTAGGAATCAGGGCTCATTCAACCAGCGGATCGCCTCAGCTATTGGATTAGCAAGAGGTATTCCCCTGCAACAAGTGTGTGCCAAGCAGGTAGACCCAGTCCACTGCCAAAATGTTTCAGTGCTGGAGCTTCTGCAGTAAAAGCTTGTCCTTGGGCTTGTGCCCTAGTACCATCAGGATTTTCTTAGCTGCATTGTTTGAAGCCTTCTGTCCTCCGCCTTTTACAGCTTCGGAGCAGGAGAGACTTCACTTACTATCCAGTATGTGCTCTTCAGATTCACGTCCACCGCATCAGCTAGTGGCGTAAGTCAGAGCGCCACTATACTGGGTGAGAGATGCATATTGCCCTCTCCTATGAGGCGCGTGGGTTCACTTCGCCTCTGGGAAGCAGGGTTCACCCAACCAGGGTGATCATCCCAGTCTCACCAGCAGGAGGTATCCCCTGCAGTAATTGTGTGGCGCGAAGGGTTGGTTCCTCCCCGCACACATTTCTTACATTTATAAATCTGGATGTTCATGCTACTCCGGGCTCACTGCCCCCGAGTTAGCTGCCCAGGCATAGCTCTGAGACCTTCTTGGCTTTGTGCGCACACGCTACACAACCTTGGGGTCCAGACACCTGTAGTGCGGCGGCGTTGGTATTCTCGTTCCCATAGCGTTTTCACGCAGCATCGAGTGTAGCCTTGCTAGGGAACGTCTCGGGTTACATTTCTGTAACCCTGTTCCCAGAAAGGCGGGAACGAGATGCTGCGTCGCAATGCCACACTACCATGTGACCGGACGGCTGTTCAGACAAATTAATCTGAGGTCGTTGCCGGCTCACCTGTTTTTATAACCTCCACCTACATCTAATCAGATGACGTCACCTGTCGAGGTTATATATAGCCAAAAACTTTGGCGTGTTTTCACAGCATGCTTCAACGACCGGCAACGCGACAAACTGGTTCCCATAGCGTTTTCACGCAGCATCTCGTTCCCGCCTTTCAGGGAACAGGGTTACAGAAATGTAACCCGAGACGTTTTCTACATAAAAACATTCTGCAGTACATTTGATTTGATGTAGAAAACAGTGAATCACAAAAAAACCCAGTTTTTACTGGGTTTTTACAGACTGGGTCAAATATGATTATTAATGTCGTACTGAAGTTTTTATATCTTGCTTGTCGGAATGGCATTAGAATCTTTTTTTTTTAATGAATGAAATAAAATCAGCTCTTGGAAGTGGACTCAGTCAGTAGAGTGCAGGTGTGGGTCAGAGGAGGAGGAAGTGGTATTAGTCACCCAAAGAGCCTCAGCTGCACACAGTCCTCTATTGGAATAGGAAGTAAATATCAGCAATTAGAGGCCTGGCAGCAGTACAGTGCTTGCACAAAAGCCTAGTATCTGTTATTACACACACACACATCCTGATCCACAAAAGCATGCAGATGCACAGCCATGCTGAGATGTAAACATATGCACACGCTTGTGCACACACATATACATGCATGTGCACAAACACAAAAGTGAGGGGTTGGAAAAGTGTCGTCCCGCCTCCTGCACTTTGAATGCCATTTTCCTCTGTTTTATCCCTGTGCACCAAGGGCAAGGGGATTGCAAATTTCCTCCTGATTCTCCCTCACCGTTTCTGACATTTCCTATCTACGCTTTCCGGAAGGTCATAATTTGAAAGAAATCCGTCGATATGCTAAACATGCTGTGCCGTTCCTCATGTCAAGCGATAAGCTCCTGCCATATCATTTCATTTGCACCGAGGTGTTCCCATAATACCATTGACACAATGCATCAATACACACAAGAATACCAAAAAAGACTGCTGTATACGAGATCAGCTGGACACAGAACAAACAATAAACGATTGTTGCAGGATCCAAATAGATTCGACCGCTTGTGAAACCACAGTATTTGATGCTCATTTTAAATAATAATAATAATAATAATAATAATAATAATAATCAACATGGTGTAATTTATCTATTAGCACTATTGTACTATATACAGTAGGTGTGAAAAAAATCCCATCTGGGTTTCCTATACAGTACACAAATTATAACAAGACAACTGAAACAACAATCTAACTTTCTGTTAAACAGATCAAGTAATGGTGGGTATATAAGGAATGAAACACAACAGGGTGTGATTTTATAGCAAAGCAATCGATGCTAGGAAGTGTGATGCTGATGGCACCCTGTTATCATTTATTCATCCTATTCCACTAAGATTTGTTATGATTGCAATTTTTATTACACCTTTTAATTATGTATAGTTATGTTTAATGGTATGGAACATCTGCAACACATTTCAGTCTGCCTTTACTAACTGTTACAAACCACCGACACTGGAGACTCTTAGAAAAACATCTCTTTATAGGGACATTAAGCACTTTAAATTATTTATTTAATTAAAATCTATCAATGCCTTCTTACCAAACGCATCTGAGAATGTAACGTACAGCACAGTGATACGACGTTTTATGACTGACTACTTGAACATGGTGATGGATTACCAGTTTCATAGTTGCAGGCTGTTTATATCACCTTATATTAATTATACAGTGTCTAGTGAAAAAAAAAAAAGTCACAGGCTCTACTATAACGTTGGGACAGCTTTCGCTTCCTTAGCTGACATTGCTTTATTGCTTCATAATGTTGCTGAGACTAGACCTAACCAACTGAAGTAACCCCATATCATAAAACTGCCTCCTGAGACTTGTACAATGCTGTACATACTGTAGCTGTTTATTTTCAATCCTGAGCATAGGTGTCAAGTAACGAAGTACAAATACTGCGTTACCTTACTTAAGTAGAAATTTTGGGTATCTATACTTTACTGGAGTAATTATTTTTCAGCCGACTTTTTACTTCTACTCCTTACATTTTTAAGCAATTATCTGTACTTTCTACTCCTTACTTTTTAAAAATAGCCTCGTTACTCTATTTTTATGATCAGAACGCACAACCCCCCCCGGTCGCATGATAAGAACGCGCACAACCCTAAAGGTAGCATGATAAGAATGTGCACAACGCACCCCCCCCCTTTCGCATGATCACAACGCGCACAACGCAATACACCCCCTCCCCCACCCCTCGGGTGCATGATCAGAAAGCGAGACCTTAAAGCTTTTGACGCCCCTCACGGTACTTTTACTTTTATACTTTAAGTAGTTTTGAAACCAGTACTTTTAAACTTTTACTTAAGTAAAAAGCTTGGGTTGATACTTCAACTTCTAAAGAAGTATTTATGAACCCTAGAATCTATACTTCTACTCAAGTAATGAATGTGAATACTTTTGACACCACTGATCCTGAGCAAACGTTGTTTGTTTCGAAATGCTCCTAAAATCACTCTATTTCATTATTAATCATGGCAACATGGTGGCTGAGTAGTTAGCACTGTTGCCTTGCACCTCCTGGGTGTGCATTCGGTTCCTAGCTGTGTGCGTGGTGGGTTTCCTCCAAGTACTCTGGTTTCCTTCCAAAATTCAAAGACGTGCAGATTAGACTAATTAGTGTTCCTAAGTTGATCATAGTTAATGGTTCCTTAATAGATCGATGTTGACCTGAGGTCCTAACATGGTCATAAAATGGGAAAAAATAATATGGTAATCACTATTGGCCTCCACAGTCCCTAGTTACAAAGATCCCTAGATGGATCGGCGGAAGACTATTAAACATAGATGTTCTTCTGTTGTTGTTGTTTTTTTTGAAGTTATCTTCTTTTTTTCATTTCAAGTTCATATCAGAACTATCCTTCCAACTTTTAATAATTCTTACCCTAGTTCTAGTAATTTTAAATCCCCTTAGTAGTTTAAATTATCTTAGATTTTGCTTAAGAAATGAATAGCTACTCATTGCATTCAGTTGGGATTAAAAGAATTGTTTCAAACTCAAACATATTAAAGTCTTTGCCTACAAACAGACCTATGCCCTTTATGATGGCCTTGCATACACCAGGGTTTGACATTGGCACCCGCCCACCCGCCAAATGCAAAATTGCAAAATTCGGCTGTGGCGGGTGATAACTTTAGTCTCACTAGCCACTTTGGCGGGTAGTTTATTCTTTGGTATGACAATATATTTTTGTTGTAGTTTTCTCTAAAGTCATCCAATATAATAAACGCATTGCAACGTAATATTACGCGCATAAAACGCGCATGAATGTAATGAGGACGTTTAATGCCTCTCTCTACACATGTTCACACATGCATTATGCGCACACACGCACACACACGCACGCACGCACGCACACACACACACACACACACACTTTTACTTCCTGTTTGGTGTGCGTGTGTATCATTTCCTTAAAGGGTTATTGCTTCTCAACAGGATGAGAATGTTTGCCCCTTTCGCATAGGTTATTTACTGATTATATATAAAAAGTAATCACTATTAAAATCTATTTAGTTTTCATGTTGAAGGATAGAAAATTCATCAATTGATTGAATTACCTCACACTATAAAGAGTCAACACTACAAGATAGACCAGAGTCCATTGTCCTAACTCAGAATTCTGATATAATAATACATAATGAATAATAATACCTGATAATAGTACACAACACACTAAAATGATAAATGTTCTGAGTTGCTGTATTTTTAATATCAGAATGAGTTCAGTTGTACTGAATCTGTTATTTTTCAATGTCATGTGGTTAGAGGCTTGAATTTAAGTTCAATAAGCAGAATATACTGTTCATGTTTGCATGTTTTTATATTGGGAGCTATCTTAACATTACTGAATACTTGACTACTACTATAGTGATACAGTGTATGCTGTCATTTATAAGTAAATCTAGATATAACAAACATTAACGTATCATGGTGAAGAAAAAACTGCGATTTTCTGGTAACAAAATTGTGGCTAGTAAAAAGGCTGAATGGCGAGTGACTCCGGAAATCCACTAGCCACATTGGCCAGTGAGCAAAAAAGTTAATGTCAGACCCTGGTGTACCCCCCCCCCCCCCCCCCCCCACCACACACAGGTATATAATGTTTCTAATATTATTCTAATAATGTTTCTATTGGGCGGCGCGGTGGTGTAGTGGTTAGCACTGTCGCCTTGCACCTCCAGGGTCCGAGTTTGATTCCCGTCTCAGTGTGCATGGAGTTTGCATGTTCTCTCCGTGCTTGGTGGGTTTCCTCTGGGTACTCCGGTTTCCTCCCACAGTCCAAAGACATGCAGATTAGGCTAATTGGCGTTCCCAAATTGACCATAGTGTGTGAATGAGTGTGTGTGTGTGCTCTGCGATGGATTGGCACGCTGTCCAGGGTGTACCCTGCCTTGTGTCTGCCAGAGTCTCCTGGGATGGGCTCCAGGTCCCCCGCGACCCTAAATACAGGATAAAGCGGTATAGAATATGAATGAATGAATGTTTCTATTCTTTTTTTTACTGTCACTTGTCACTTTCTCTTGCACCTTCCTGGCCTGACTGGCTAATTTCTTTGTTCAGGTAACTGTACAATGACAATAAAAAAAGTATAAATCCAGTTTACCAGCACAATATCCAGCTTTCCACGTAGGCCAAAAACCACTACATTTCCCAAAATGGGGTGATAATGTTTTTCACATATACATTGTTTTTACAGTAAATTGGTAAAGGTTGTGCAATGTAGGAATTTGAGTTATAGTGAGAAAAATGGCTATATCACTGATTCATGACTTTATCCTGGAGGGGCCTGGAGCCTATCCCAGAGCATGAGGTGGGGTACACCCTGGACAGGGTGCCAATCCATTGCAGGGAACACACAAATGTTCATTTACTACCGCTAATCTGCATTTCTTTGAATTATGGGAGGAAACCGGCATACCTGGGGGAATCCACCAAGAACAGGAAGAACATGCAAACTCCATGTACACCTAGCCAAGCCTTGACCGTGCAGGTGCAGTACTAACCACTACCCCCCCCCCCCCACGCACACACATATAAGAAATGAATAAGTACACAGCAGCAGAAAATTGTTCTCATCGATTTATTTAAATTCTTCCAGTTAATGTATTCTGGAGCTGTTATTTTCACACATAATAACTTACCCATGTTTGCAGTTCTCATCAAAATGTCCTTGTAACAACCGCAGCAATGCTATCGATCAGAGCAGAATATTATGCAAGCACGAGGATCAATAGTGAATTACGTGAAACGAGGCCATTACCTTGCTCGTGCTGGATATGGTGGGATTCATTGGATATGTAATTGCAGAGAGTGAGCTGAAATGTCTCAGCTAGTTTCAGTAAGACAAGATAATCTGTTATCAATACCAGTTTGAAGCAGGAGTGTGTGGGAATAAAATAAATAAATAAATAAGAAACCCTATATAAATATACAAACCTATCATTAACCATTAAACTTTGACGCTGTACTACAAAAACAAAATGCTGGAACTGATTGCTTAGCAGGTTTAAGGTGTCAAGAGCTATTTTAAGGCAACTGGAGAAAATCGTACATTATTATAATGAGTAAATACCCATTATTCTCTTTTTATTTCATCGTTGTTGTTTTTTTGTGTTTGTCTATTTTTTTTTACATTTCTTGACAATTGCTATAGGAAACGACGGCTAAAATGTGCACAGGCTTCTTGAAACTGAAGATTCTGAAAATAAGACAAGCTGTTTTTATTAGCTTGCACTTATTTCATCCTTAGTTTCCTGTTTTTGCATTATGACTGCAACCTGATGTGGTTCTGTTCTAGCTCATCTGCCTCAAGGATAAGTATATTTATTGTGAAGAGTAATTATGTGAGTTACTCTAGCCTGTAGTTAGAGGTGTAGTGGTGATAGTGTGAATATTATAACTGTATCCCTCCACAATTCCCAGTGCTGTAAACAGTGACATGTAAGATTACTCTTGCATATTTAGTTCACACTAGAAAGGGCCAGTATTTGGGCTTTAGTTGCCTGAGATGTTGCTTGCTTAAAGCACTTATGTTGCATCACAATGCTGAAACAAATTTTTGTTTGGATAGTTCGCTTCATCCCTGTGTACAAGTGCACATTAAACAAAATTTTTAATTTAAAAGTTTGGAGATGCGCATTCTTATTTAACAGTCCATCCATCCATCTAGGAACTTCTGTAGTCCAACTAGGCCAATGGTAATCACCATTGTATTTATTCCCATTGACCATGGTAGGACTTCCGAGCAACATTCACACATTACCGTCAATTTGTGAACGCCAATTAGCTTAATCTGCATGTCTTTGCCGGCGGCACGGTGGTGTAGTGGTTAGCACTGTCGCCTTGCACCTCCGGGGTCTGGGTTCGATTCCCCGGCCAGGCTCGATTCCCGTCTCTGTGTGCATGGAGTTTGCATGTTCTCCCCGTGCTTGGTGGGTTTCCTCCGGGTACTCCGGTTTCCTCCCACAGTCCAAAGATATGCAGGTTAGGCTAATTGCCTAAATTGTTCCTAAATTGCCCGTAGTGTGTGATTGGGTGTGTGAGTGTGTATGTGTGTGTGCCCTGCGATGGATTGGCACGCTGTCCAGTACCGCCTAGTGCCCGAAGTCTCCTGGGATAGGCTCCAGGTCCCCCGTGACCCTGAACACAAGAACACAGGTATAGAGAATGAATGAATGCATGCAGAGAACATGCCTACTCCATGCAAACCCGAGCACCCACCTACAGTATATACTAAATAATCCAAAGCAATAATGACTTTATATATACGTTTGAACAGTGTAACCATACAGTAGGAGTTTGTGATTTAAGCTCCGACAACTAATCATGCTCTCTGCTCTTCATGCACTTTCTTATTAGTTCTCTGGCAATGTGCATTTGCAAAGCTTGTCATATGGCGAACACCAATTATCACAGTTTATGTGGCAAAGATCAAAATAGCTGTTTTCAGTTCCCTAACGCTGATCACAGTCTGCATCTTTTAACTTTAATTAGCAGGTTAAGAAAATCTACATTTATTTTTATTTAATATCTTGAGGAAAAAGGTAAAATATGTTCTTAGAGGATTTGTGAGTTAATTAAACTTAGCTGTTTGAGAATAACTTCAGTATGGTTTAATATGTCCATTCTCTTCAACTCTTTGTTTTTATATTCTGTTCTTTTGAACTATTATATTATGTTTAACTTATTTTGTTTAAATTCAGATTTAAAATATGCTAGTTTGTTAAACGCCAGCTCCTTCCATTCTCAACGCACAAATCGTGTGACTGCTGAATATTAAAATGAGGAAATCAGTACAATTCAAACTCTGCTTAATGTGATGTTTATTGGTGAACCTTCAATTGAATTAAATTTATAAACAATTTCAAGTGAAAAACACATACGATTGACATGTACAGTGGTAACAAGCTTGAGCCTTAGACTGAATTCTGAAATGTTTATTATACGCTCTACTCAGATTCACCCAAATGCTGCAAATCTGATAGGACAAACCGTCATATTGTAGATGGATAATGATGCAAATCATACAGTGAAAGCTACACCAGAGTTTCTCAAAGCATGGAAAGTCACCTGATCTGAACCAAGTAAAATAATTTTTAGTTACTGAAAACAAGACTGAAGGGAGAAACCATCACAAACAAGAAACAGCTGAAGGCTGCTGCAGTAAAGACCTGGCAAAGCATCTTGAGCGAGAAAATTCAATATTTGCTCATGTCCATGAGGTCCTGGACTGCTAAAAAACTATTACAGGCAAATTCTTAGGTTTGTAAATATGTTAGTTTATTTCACTATTCATGACCCAAAAAAGGGTGTGAGTATGAAAATAGCTGTATGTTTAATGCCACACGCTTTTCAAACCCATTTAAACAAAGGCAAATTCTTGATTTGCTCAAATCTTGAATGTTTTATTTACATTTCAATGTGGTGGTATACAGAGGGCAAATGTCAAAACAAAAAAAATCATAATAATAGTAATAATTCTTGGACCTGACTGTATAAATGTCCAGTACTGTGTACCTGTTTTTTTTTTCATCTTTTCTTCTTTTTTTGGTTGTTAGTTTGGTGACAACCTGTGAACCACAGTATCATACATATTACAACAGCAAATTGCAATGCATAATTATTTGCATCATACAGCAATCCTTTTGTGTATTATACTATAATTTTTACAGATCGATATATTTCTAAAAGAAAGATTCGAACACACACTGTGACACTGTATACATATGTTACTTAAGCTGCAAATCAGTCTTTGACTGACGGACCTGCAGTGAGTGTGTTATTTGTGTGTGTTTTATTTATAGTACACGAGAAAGATGGGGCGCTCTCTTCAACAGCACCCATATCTGCTCTGCTTTTGGTTAGAAATGTATTCAAATATTGCCTTTTAATGCTCTTCCCCATTCCTCTATGCACTGGTGCACACAAGATTAAGCATGCAGTGAATTTTCCTGCAAATCCCAGGGTGGAGAGTTAAGATAAACACACTCCATTGAGTTTGCCATTGCAATTACCTTACAGAGTTTATATATATATATATATATATATATATATATATATATATATATATATATATATATATATATATATATATTTTTTTTTTTTTTTTAATTTATTTATTTATTTATTTATTTTTATTATTATTTTTTTTTAGATCCTTTATTACATTATGGTGTCTTTGGAAAGTCCTCATTATGTTTCTGATGGGTTTGCAAAAAGGTGAATGGTAGAATACAACAGTAAAATGAGCTTTAAATGCTTAAATGCTTTAAATACAAGTTTGTCATCTTCTCAAGCATAATAGAACTGAAAAAAGGAAATGAAATAATTCCGAATACAAATAAAAATTTTCATCCTCAATAATTTCACAGTTATATTTTACAAAGTAGGTTTTAATCTGATTTCATTTAATGACTTTGCCACGTTAATTATATTTTGTGCAGTGTAAGTAATTTGTGATCATGCAAATGTAGTTTTCTTATCATGTGTGTTTCTCTTGCAGAGTTGCAATTTGCTGCCACTCCCCCAATTACAGTATATGAGAAGATTTTTTTATTATTATTATTATTATTATTATTATTATTATTATTATTAATTAATTCCTTGTTTGTCTCTTGCAACACTCTGTTGTGTTTTATTGGTGGGAATCATTTTATTCATCCTCAGAAACTTTGATTTGTTATTTTTATTTTGTCATTGTGTAAGCAATGGTTTATTTTTCAGATGATTAAGCTAGTTATATACATATAGGGTAGTAAAAAACAGTAAAAAAAAAAAAATACATATATATATATATATATATATATATATATATATATATATATAAGCTTAAATTTTACACTTATATTTATGTAAAGATATTTACTTGAGTCAAGTTATTCAGGTTATTATGGTGGGTACAGAACTAGCCCTTTGTTATTTGCCGACTTCTAAAATAGCACCTGATCCAGCATACAGTAGCTAGTTATTTTGCATGAGTTCCAAGTACAACACCAACATGATTAAAACTTAAATGGAAGAAAATTATGCAGAGTTGTCCATATATGTGAGCAATTATACACTACCGTTCAAAAGTTATAGATCACTTTCTAACTCCATGATGGTTCCAAATTAAATTAAAATTAAAATTTTATTAGTCACATACACAGTCATACACAGTATAATATGCAGTGAAATGATTATACGACCGCCAGTGAACTTAAAAAAAAAAAAAATAATAATAATAATAAAAATAAAAGCTTGTACGTAAAATAAATAATCAATGAAAAGGAAATACTAAAGAAATAATTTTAACTAGTAAAATTAACTGTACAATAAGGGCATAATAAAATATTGCAAAAATATAGAAATATAGGGTAGATAGAGTATATATGTATATTGTCATGTTTCTTACGGTGTCTGCGTCGGAGGTGTGTGCGAGGCATGATCGCGGAGGCGAGCTGACGGTTCAACAAAGTCCTTTATTTTGATCTTCCAACAAAAGCATAAAACAATAAGATCCCTCCAACACAAACTAAACTTAAACGACTAATGCTAGACGCCTGACTGAGATTCAGTCAGGCTATTTATAGATCTAAACATAAATCAACTAATAATTGGCTTACCTCGGTTCAGGTGAGCTTCTACGTCACCTGACCGAGGTGCAAACTGGGAAATGAAGTTTAACATTCAACATAAACCAAACTACAAAACAAAAATCAAAACCGGGCGTTAGGCGCCCTCTAGGGGTCAACCGTCACAGTACCCCCCCCCAAAAAAAATGCTCCTCTGGAGCATCATCGGAGGCCCCGGACACCCACCCTACCTTCCACCTCCTGACCAGGAGGCTGGGTGACGGGGCTGGAGACATGCTCGGCGGTGGCAGAGCTGGAGACGTGCTCGGCGGTGGCAGAGCTGGAGACGTGCTCGGCCGTGGCAGGGCTGGAGACGTGCTCGGCCGTGGCAGCGCTGGAGACGTGCTCGGCCGTGGCAGGGCTGGAGACGTGCTCGGCCGTGGCAGGGCTGGAGACGTGCTCGGCGGTGGCAGGGCTGGAGACGTGCTTGGCCGTGGCAGGGCTGGAGACGTGCTCGGCCGTGGCAGGGCTGGAGACGTGCTCGGCCGTGGCAGGGCTGGAGGCGTGCTCGGCCGTGGCAGGGCTGGTGACGTGCTCGGCCGTGGCAGGGCTGGTGACGTGCTCGGCCGTGGCAGGGCTGGTGACGTGCTCGGCCGTGGCAGGGCTGGTGACGTGCTCGGCCGTGGCAGGGCTGGTGACGTGCTCGGCCGTGGCAGGGCTGGTGACGCGCTCGACGACGGCGTTGGCGCGGTCACTGCGCTCGACGACGGCGTTGGAGTGGTCACTGCGCTCGACGACGGCGTTGGAGCGGTCACTGCGCTCGACGACGGCGTTGGAGCGTGCACGGCGCTCGACGACGGCGTTGGAGCATGCACGGCGCTCGACGACGGCGTTGGAGCGTGCCCGGCGCTCGACGACGGCGTTGGAGCGTGCTCGGCGCTCGACGACGGCGTTGGAGCTTGGGCAGAGCTCGACGACTGCGTTGGAGCTTGTGCGGAGCTCGACGACTGCGTGGGAGCTTGTGCGGAGCTCGACGACTGCGTTGGAGCTTGTGCGGAGCTCGACGACTGCGTGGGAGCTTGTGCGGAGCTCGACGACTGCGTTGGGGCTTTTGCAGAGCTCAACCGCGGCGTTGGAGCGTGCACTGCGCTCGACGACGATGTTGGAGCTTTTGCAGAGCTCAACAGCGGCGTTGGAGCGTGCACTGCGCTCGACGACGACGTTGGAGCTTTTGCAGAGCTCGACAGCGGCGTTGGGGCGTGCACTGCGCTCGACGACGACGTTGGAGCTTTTGCAGAGCTCGACAGCGGCGTTGGAGCGTGCACTGCGCTCGACGACGGCGTTGGAGCGGTCGCTGCGCTCGACAGCGGCGTTGGAGCGTGCACTGCGCTCGACGACGGCGTTGGAGCGGTCGCTGCGCTCGACAGCGGCGTTGGAGCGTGCACTGCGCTCGACGACGGCGTTGGAGCGGTCGCTGCGCTCGACGACGGCGTTGGAGCGGTCACTGCGCTCGACGACGGCGTTGGAGCGGTCACTGCGCTCGACGACGGCGTTGGAGCGGTCACTGCGCTCGACGACGGCGTTGGAGCGGTCACTGCGCTCGACGACGGCGGTGGAGCGGTCACTGCGCTCGACGGCGGCGGTGGAGCGGTCACTGCGCTCGGCGGCGGCGAGGGAGCGTGCAGTGCGCTCGACGGCGGCGAGGGAGCGTGCAGTGCGCTCGACGGCGGCGTGGGAGCGTGCAGTGCGCTCGACTGCGGCGTGGGAGCGTGCAGTGCGCTCGACTGCGGCGTGGGAGCGTGCAGTGCGCTCGACGGCGGCGTGGGAGCGTGCAGTGCGCTCGACGGCGGCGTGGGAGCGTGCAGTGCGCTCGACAGCGGCGTGGGAGCGTGCAGTGCGCTCGACAGCGGCGTGGGAGCGTGCAGGCCGCTCGACAGCGGCGTGGGAGCGTGCAGTGCGCTCGACTGCGGCGTGGGAGCGTGCAGTGCGCTCGACGACGACGTTGGAGCTTTTGCAGAGCTCGACAGCGGCGTTGGAGCGTGCACTGCGCTCGACGACGACGTTGGAGCTTTTGCAGAGCTCGACAGCGGCGTTGGGGCGTGCACTGCGCTCGACGACGACGTTGGAGCTTTTGCAGAGCTCGACAGCGGCGTTGGAGCGTGCACTGCGCTCGACGACGGCGTTGGAGCGGTCGCTGCGCTCGACGACGGCGTTGGAGCGGTCACTGCGCTCGACGACGGCGTTGGAGCGGTCACTGCGCTCGACGACGGCGTTGGAGCGGTCACTGCGCTCGACGACGGCGTTGGAGCGGTCACTGCGCTCGACGACGGCGGTGGAGCGGTCACTGCGTTCGACGGCGGCGGTGGAGCGGTCACTGCGCTCGGCGGCGGCGAGGGAGCGTGCAGTGCGCTCGACGGCGGCGAGGGAGCGTGCAGTGCGCTCGACGGCGGCGTGGGAGCGTGCAGTGCGCTCGACTGCGGCGTGGGAGCGTGCAGTGCGCTCGACTGCGGCGTGGGAGCGTGCAGTGCGCTCGACAGCGGCGTGGGAGCGTGCAGTGCGCTCGACAGCGGCGTGGGAGCGTGCAGTGCGCTCGACAGCGGCGTGGGAGCGTGCAGTGTGCTCGACAGCGGCGTGGGAGCGTGCAGGCCGCTCGACAGCGGCGTGGGAGCGTGCAGTGCGCTCGACTGCGGCGTGGGAGCGTGCAGTGCGCTCGACTGCGGCGTGGGAGCGTGCAGTGCGCTCGCTGCGGCGTGGGAGCGTGGAGTGCGCTCGACTGCGGCGTAGGAGCGTGCAGTGCGCTCGACTTCTGCGTGGGAGCGTGCAGTGCGCTCGACAGCGGCGTGGGAGCGTGCAGTGCGCTCGACAGCGGCGTGGGAGCGTGCAGTGCGCTCGACAGCGGCGTGGGAGCGTGCAGTGCGCTCGACAGCGGCGTGGGAGCGTGCAGTGCGCTCGACAGCGGCGTGGGAGCGTGCAGTGCGCTCGACAGCGGCGTGGGAGCGTGCAGTGCGCTCGACTGCGGCGTGGGAGCGTGCAGTGCGCTCGACGGCGGCGTGGGAGCGTGCAGTGCGCTCGACGGCGGCGTGGGAGCGTGCAGTGCGCTCGACAGCGGCGTGGGAGCGTGCAGTGCGCTCGACAGCGGCGTGGGAGCGTGCAGGCCGCTCGACAGCGGCGTGGGAGCGTGCAGTGCGCTCGACTGCGGCGTGGGAGCGTGCAGTGCGCTCGACGACGACGTTGGAGCTTTTGCAGAGCTCAACAGCGGCGTTGGAGCGTGCACTGCGCTCGACGACGACGTTGGAGCTTTTGCAGAGCTCGACAGCGGCGTTGGGGCGTGCACTGCGCTCGACGACGACGTTGGAGCTTTTGCAGAGCTCGACAGCGGCGTTGGAGCGTGCACTGCGCTCGACGACGGCGTTGGAGCGGTCGCTGCGCTCGACGACGGCGTTGGAGCGGTCACTGCGCTCGACGACGGCGTTGGAGCGGTCACTGCGCTCGACGACGGCGTTGGAGCGGTCACTGCGCTCGACGACGGCGTTGGAGCGGTCACTGCGCTCGACGACGGCGTTGGAGCGGTCACTGCGCTCGACGACGGCGGTGGAGCGGTCACTGCGTTCGACGGCGGCGGTGGAGCGGTCACTGCGCTCGGCGGCGGCGAGGGAGCGTGCAGTGCGCTCGACGGCGGCGAGGGAGCGTGCAGTGCGCTCGACGGCGGCGTGGGAGCGTGCAGTGCGCTCGACTGCGGCGTGGGAGCGTGCAGTGCGCTCGACTGCGGCGTGGGAGCGTGCAGTGCGCTCGACAGCGGCGTGGGAGCGTGCAGTGCGCTCGACAGCGGCGTGGGAGCGTGCAGTGCGCTCGACAGCGGCGTGGGAGCGTGCAGGCCGCTCGACAGCGGCGTGGGAGCGTGCAGTGCGCTCGACTGCGGCGTGGGAGCGTGCAGTGCGCTCGACTGCGGCGTGGGAGCGTGCAGTGCGCTCGCTGCGGCGTGGGAGCGTGGAGTGCGCTCGACTGCGGCGTAGGAGCGTGCAGTGCGCTCGACTTCTGCGTGGGAGTGTGCAGTGCGCTCGACAGCGGCGTGGGAGCGTGCAGTGCGCTCGACAGCGGCGTGGGAGCGTGCAGTGCGCTCGACAGCGGCGTGGGAGCGTGCAGTGCGCTCGACAGCGGCGTGGGAGCGTGCAGTGCGCTCGACAGCGGCGTGGGAGCGTGCAGTGCGCTCGACAGCGGCGTGGGAGCGTGCAGTGCGCTCGACAGCGGCGTGGGAGCGTGCAGTGCGCTCGACAGCGGCGTGGGAGCGTGCAGTGCGCTCGACAGCGGCGTTGGAGTGTACTCGGCGCTCGACAGCGGCGTTGGAGCGTACCCGGCGCTCGACAGCGGCGTTGGAGCGTGCAGTGCGCTCGACGACGGCTCTGGAGCGTGCCGTGCGTTCGCCAGTTCAACGTCGTCCTCAAAGCCGGGAGGCGGCGGCAGAACAGGTGCGTGGGACAGCGGCTGCTGGCGTGCTAGCTCGCTGTCCTCGAAGCCGGGAGGCGGCGGCAGAACAGGTGCGTGGGACAGCGGCTGCTGGCGTGCTAGCTCGCTATCCCCGAAGCCGGGAGGCGGCGGCAGAACAGGTGTATTGGTCGTTGGGGCTTGTGCAGGGCTCGACAGCGTTGGAGCGTGCACGGCGCTCGACTGCAGCGTTGGAGCGTGCACGGCTCTCGACTGCAGCGTTGGAGCGTGCACGGCGCTCGACTGCAGCGTTGGAGCGTGCACGGCGCTCGACTGCAGCGTTGGAGCGTGCACGGCGCTCGACTGCAGCGTTGGAGCGTGCACGGCGCTCGACTGCAGCGTTGGAGCGTGCACGGCGCTCGACTGCAGCTTTGGAGCGTGCACGGCGCTCGACTGCAGCTTTGGAGCGTGCACGGCGCTCGACTGCAGCGTTGGAGCGTGCACTGCGCTCGACTGCAGCGTTGGAGCGTGCACGGCGCTCGACTGCAGCGTTGGAGCGTGCACTGCGCTCGACTGCAGCGTTGGAGCGTGCACGGCGCTCGACTGCAGCGTTGGAGCGTGCACGGCGCTCGACTGCAGCATAACGTCGTCCTCCAAGCTGGGAGGCTGCAGGAGAGTTCGTATTTGGTGCAGCGGCTGCTGACACGCTAGCGCGCTGTTCTTGAAACCTGGGGGAGGCAGAAGGATGACGCTCTCCTCTCCGTGCAGACACGGCGCGAAGTCTTCCTCCGTGACCGGCTCAGGCAGTGGCCGGGGGATGAGCGCATCGTCCAGACCCGGGAGGGGGATCGCTTCCGGGGCTACAGGCTGGTTCTCCCGAACCTGGACGAACTGCAGTTGGAGCTGCAGCACCTGCTCGCGCAGGTCACGAATGCGCTCCTGGTTGGACTCCGCCCACTGCCTGTAGAAGCCTACCTCGTCGCCGTGCTGCAGCGGCGTCCAGTCCTCCGGTGTGCTGTCCGCGCTACCTTCAGGCAGTGGTCGTGGGAGGAGTGCATCGTCCAGATTCGAGAGAGGGATCGCTTCCGGGACTACAGCTTGGTTCTCCCGAACCTGGACGAACTGCAGTTGGAGCTGCAGCACCTGCTCGCGCAGGTCATGAATGCACTCCTCGTTGCGTTCCGCCCACTGCCTGCAGAATCCTCCCGTCTCTCCCTCGGCCGCTACACCTCTCGGCGGCGTGCGCCGGATGACGGGTCCGCAGCCTTCCCAGCTTTGCCTCGCCAGTCTCTCCCTGGCTGTCATGCTGTCCTCCCACGAGCTCGCCGGCTCGATGTGCTCCCCGCTTCTCCATACCTGCTCCACTTCTATTTCGCCGTGCTCCTCGCCGGCCTCCAGCAGTTCCGCCAGCTCGTTGGAGATGATGATTTCTCCTCCTAAGTAATTCCTTAGGAGGGGATCCTCTGCCATGCCTCTTGGTAGGTCTAGCATTCTGTCATGTTTCTTACGGTGTCTGCGTCGGAGGTGTGTGCGAGGCATGATCGCGGAGGCGAGCTGACGGTTCAACAAAGTCCTTTATTTTGATCTTCCAACAAAAGCATAAAACAATAAGATCCCTCCAACACAAACTAAACTTAAACGACTAATGCTAGACGCCTGACTGAGATTCAGTCAGGCTATTTATAGATCTAAACATAAATCAACTAATAATTGGCTTACCTCGTTTCAGGTGAGCTTCTACGTCACCTGACCGAGGTGCAAACTGGGAAATGAAGTTTAACATTCAACATAAACCAAACTACAAAACAAAAATCAAAACCGGGCGTTAGGCGCCCTTTAGGGGTCAACCGTCACATATATAGAATTAAAGTGTCAGTGGTTGTGCAAATATGCATGAAAGGTGACATGTGCAGTTGTCCAGATGTATGAGTATTTAGTGCAAGTATTTAGTGAATGTGTCCATGATTGTCCAGTCAGTGTTGTGAGCTTAAAAGATGTTATTAGTCCTGTGTGGAGGTGTGATTGAGAGACCTTATCGCCTGCGGAATCGCTTCCCAGACCGCAACAAAGAGAACAGTCCATTACTGGGGTGACTGAGGTCCTTCATGATCTTCCTGGCCTTAGTCCAGCACCGCTTGCTGTAGATGGAGTGCAGGTCAGGGAGCTCAGTGCGGATGATGCGCTCGGCTGATCGCACCACCCTCTGTAGAGCTCGTCTGTCCTGCATGGTGCTGTTCCCGAACCAGGTTGTGATGTTTCCCGTCAGGATGCTCTCTATGGTGCAGGAGTAGAAGTTCCTGAGCACCTTGGAGGGCAGTCTAAAGTCTCTCAAGCGTCTGAGGTGGTAGAGACGCTGCCGGGCTTTTTTCACCACGTTGTTGATGTGACAGGACCATGACAGGTCCTGCGTGATGTGAACACCGAGGTATCTGAAGCTGTCCACTCTCTCCACTGGGCTCCTGTTGATGACGGGAGTCTGGTACAGTAGTTCCTCTCCTGCTTTGTACTAAAGTCCACTATCAGCTCCTTTGTCTTACTGACGTTCAGGAGGAGATTGTTCCTCTGGCACCAGTTCTCCAGATTTCCAATCTCCTCTAGGTAGCCCGACTCATCATTGTTGGTGATCAGTCCGACCATGACGGTGTCGTCAGCAAACTTGATGATGGAGGTGGAGTTGGTTTATGTTCCTGATGTTTATTTCTTTCTACATTGTAAAGGAATGCTGAAGGCGTCCAAAAAAATGCATGAATCTCCTTTGAACAGTTGATATTGAGATGTTTCTGCTACTTCTGCTCTGTAAAGACTTCATAACGCCTCTAATCTGAGGTGCTGTTATTTGGTCATTTTTCAGGCTGATAACTCTAAATGAACTTCTCGTCTGCAGCAGAGGTAGGTTTTGGTCTCGCCCTCCTGGGACGGCCTTCATGAGAGCCAGTTTCATTATGGTGTTTGACGGATTTTGCAAATGCACTTGACAATACTGTTCTTGCAAGAACTATTACAGAAAGGCCGACCTCTGTGTCTTAAAATAACAACTAACTGTTGTTTTTCTTGTTGTTACATAATTACCTAATTCCATATGTGTTATTTTATAGTTTTGTAATCCACAGTATTGTTGTAGAATGTACAAACCGGATTCCAAAAAAGTTGGGACACTAAACAAATTGTGAATAAAAACTGAATGCAATGATGTGGAGATGGCAAATGTCAATATTTTATTCAGAATAGAACATAAATCACGGAACAAAAGTTTAAACTGAGAAAATGTATCATTTTAAGGGAAAAATATGGTGAATCAAAATGTCATGGTGTCAACAAATCCCAAAAAAGTTGGGACAAGGCCATTTTCACCACTGTGTGGCGTCTCCCCTTCTTCTTACAACACTCAACAGACGTCTGGGGACCGAGGAGACCAGTTTCTCAAGTTTAGAAATAGGAATGCTCTCCCATTCTTGTCTAATACAGGCCTCTAACTGTTCAATCGTCTTGGGTCTTCTTTGTCGCACCTTCCTCTTTATGATGCGCCAAATGTTCTCTGTAGGGGAAAGATCTGGACTGCAGACTGGCCATTTCAGTACCCGGATCCTTCTCCTACGCAGCCATGATGTTGTGATTGATGCAGAATGTGGTCTGGCATTATCTTGTTGAAAAATGCAGGGTCTTCCCTGAAAGAGATGACGTCTGGATGGGAGCATATGTTGTTCTAGAACCTGAATATATTTTTCTGCATTGATGGTGCCTTTCCAGACATGCAAGCTGCCCATGCCACACGCACTCATGCAACCCCATACCATCAGAGATGCAGGCTTCTGACCTGAGCGTTGATAACAACTTGGGTTGTCCTTGTCCTCTTTGGTCCGGATGACATGGCGTCCCACATTTCCAACAAGAACTTCGAATCGTGACTCGTCTGACCACAGAACAGTCTTCCATTTTGCCACACTCCATTTTAAATGATCCCTGGCCCAATGAAAACGCCTGTGCTTGTGGATCTTGCTTAGAAATGGCTTCTTCTTTGCACTGTAGAGTTTCAGCTGGCAACGGCGGATGGCACGGTGGATTGTGTTCACTGACGATGGTTTCTGGAAGTATTCCTGAGCCCATTCTGTGATTTCCTTTACAGTAGCATTCCTGTTTGTGGTGCAGTGTCGTTTAAGGGCCCGGAGATCACGGGCATCCAGTATGGTTTTACACCCTTGACCCTTACGCACAGAGATTGTTCCAGATTCTCTGAATCTTCGGATGATATTATGCACAGTTGATGATGATAACTGCAAAGTCTTTGCAATTTTTCGCTGGGTAACACCTTTCTGATATTGCTCCACTATCTTTCTGCGCAACATTGTGGGAATTGGTGATCCTCTACCCATCTTGGCTTCTGAGAGACACTGCCACTCTGAGAAGCTCTTTTTATACCCAATCATGTTGCCAATTAACCTAATTACTGTTAATTGGTCTTCCAGCTCTTCGTTATGCTCAAATTTACTTTTTCCAGCCTCTTATTGCTACTTGTCCCAACTTTTTTGGGATTTGTTGACACCGTGAAATTTGGAATCAACATATTTTTCCTTTAAAATGAAACATTTTCTCAGTTTAAACTTTTGTTCCGTGATTTATGTTCTATTCTGAATAAAATATTGACATTTGCCATCTCCACATCATTGCATTCAGTTTTTATTCACAATTTGTTTAGTGTCCCAACTTTTTTGGAATCCGGTTTGTAGAAAATAAATCACTAAACAAAAACAAAGAAATTTGCAAGTGACCCCAAACTTTTGAACAGTAGTGTATATGTATACATATATATTGTGCAATGTTTTAACATGTTCTACGTTAACTTTATGATGCTTCTTGTCTTGTTTTTTTTTTTTTTTTGTCATTTTCATCTGGGTTTGTACCAAGTCTTGAAATTTGTTATTATAAAATTTCCAATACTTTACTTTATTAAACAATCTTATTTTGATTTTATATTAATTTAAATATAAGTGGCTAGTGGTAACTACTATACAGTATACCTTGCGTTACAGAATGGAATTTTTGGAAAAACAAATAAGGAGTAATTATCAAAATGCATTCTGCGTGATGTTCATTTTAAATGTTTAAGTTATTTAAAACTACATAAGTGCTTGACTCATCCAAATCTAGAAGCTTGGTCTCTAATATGTATCATCCTACTGACATTTGCTAATAAAACCACTAATAAAAGTGTCAGCTCATTTAACCTGTGCAGAAAACTGGAAAATGGCTTGAAATGGGCTACAAGCTAACTTCTTACCTTTTAGAAAAAGAAATATCAACTGTTAACCCATACAGTAGTTGAGAGACACAGTCAAATCCAACACAAAACTAAGTATGAATACACCCACATAAACAAAAAAAATTATATCACATACACATTTCTGTTGTATTTGTCTGCAATGTTCCTCAGTTCTTCTTGGTATAAATATACAGCAGTAGCTTTGTGGTATATAAGTGGCATTATGCACTTAAATCCAATTCTTGGGGGAAAAAAACTATTTTTTTCGGGAAGTGTTTATGGTTTTATCTGATGCTTACTGAACTTACATTAAAATTCTCAACTCTGAGTTATGACTAATGACTCTTACATTGACTTGTTGGTGGCTGGCCCAACTGTACTTATGGACAAAAGAAACACTGCACATTAAAACATTCATTCATTCATTCATTCTTTTATACCGCTTTATCCTGTGTTCAGGGTCGCGGGGACCTGGAGCCTATCCCAGGAGACTCAGGGCACGAGGCAGGGTACACCCTGGACAGCGTGCCAATCCATCGCAGAGCACACACACACACACTCATTCACACACTATGGTCAATTTGGGAACACCAATTAGCCTAATCTGCATGTCTTTGGACTGTGGGAGGAAACCGGAGTACCCGGAGGAAACCCACCAAGCACGGGGGGAACATAACAACAATTTACCCCAAACTTTTATTCATGTCAAATAATCAAGGTGATAATCTGGGTGACAATCAGCACCAGAAATTTAAAATTCAGACGACACTGACAATGATGTAGGGCCAACATTGGCTCTTGATATGGACTTCTTGCATGTCCAATAAAAAGTCCAGCTGCAGCCAAATGAAATTGAATAGTCCAACAACTTATCGTGTGTAACCCTGGAATACCAGCAGCCATAGTGGAACCATTATCTGTACGATTTCTCAAATACTCCTCTGTCTTGACTTGGCATTGTCACTCTTGGCCTTCCCACCTTGGGCAATCAGCAGTGGAACTAATTGTTCAGAATCTGTTCCACCGCTTGGAAATGGCATTTCTGGCAACTCCAAACTATCTGATGATGTCAACTTGTGATGACGAGGTTAAAGCATTCCAATGGCCCTCTCTCTGCCAGCAACAGGGCATGATAATGCGAAGACAAAATGCACAGTCTGAAAGTTTTAATATCAAGACATGTTGGACATAATCACATGGCAAATTTCATGCATGGCACCTCTTGAAAAGATGTGAACATGACTGTAATTTATTTTTTACCATATGCGTATTTTTAACATAAAGCAAACAAAATTATGAATTAGATAAAAATGTATACACAATTTTTATTTGATCCATGGAGGATATAATGCTACAAATTGTTAGATGTAATATAAGAGGACACAGTTACATGTACCTCATCTTACAACTTCATTCATGTGAACCACAGAATGTGCTTATCTTTTTTTTTTTTTTTTTTTTAGATTGACAGCAGCGAGAGAGAAATAAGAGCTACATGATCACATTTGGTAGAGATAAAGATCTGCAAAGCCAAAAGCAGTGAGCACTGGCGAGAAAAAGCCAGACATGATCACAAGTGATGCGAGTGGAGCCAAAGGCCTGAGGCAGACAACACATGTGTAATCTTAGCTGCTATACTGTATATTGCAGTAAGTGAACCAGTTTGATCCATGCTTGGATACATCCACAGAAAAACAGGAGAATTACAAAGTTTTCTTGAAAATTACAGAAGATCTTACAGGAGAAATCTATGCAGCACCAAGACATTACGATATTTATATCTCAGACTATAAAGAATTAAGTGATGTTGCTTACAGTATATCGCAAATACAGTATGTCTAGAAAGAAATGTGTTCAAAAACAGTAATAATGAGAGTCAAACTCGGAATGTTTTCCTTTCTGTAATACAAATGACTTCATCACCAACAGTTTCTCGATAGATATATCACAAAACCCAGGAGAATGTTTGCTCACCGCAGGGAGTCAGTAGAGAAACCGAATTAAACAAGCTTGATGAGTCTGGTGAGAAATGGTCCAGTTCAAATTATTTGATGTCAATTAAACAGAAAATCAGTTTCAGTTGCTGTGTCAAGTGAGACATAGCACAGGACATGTGTGGAAATGAACAATGAACGTGTCAGAAAAGCGCATCTCAGTCTTCCTGCTGCGTTCAGTGATGCGGTGAAAAAATTATATTCAACAACAAGCCATTGCTTTTCATTTTGTTCCGCTACAACGTTTCAAAGCCTTTGTGGTCTTACTTGCACAATTGCTCCTTAAAGAAAGAAAAAAAAACCCTACAATCATGTTCAAAAGCTAGTATCCCCTCTTTAATCCTGTTTGTTTTTCTTCAAAAATAAAATTAATCATCTGATCACAGCGGGTTCTCTTTATTAATATACACAAACCTATAACTTCTTTTCATATGCCATATGAATTAAAAAAATTAAGTAGAATTACTAAATAAATACATAAATAAATAAGCAAACATTATTTAATGGCTTGTATATCCACCAATAACTTAATAATATATAAATTACTCAAAGTAAATGTTTCCTGTATAACTTCATCAGTCTCTCATACCATTGTAAAGACATTTTGGTTCATTCTTCTTTATAACATTGCTTCATTTCATTGACTTTTTCTTTTTTATTATTTGCTTATGCACAGGTCTCTTAAGGTCTCACCACAGCATTTCAACTGGGTTGAGGTCTTTACTTTGACTAGGTGAATCCAAAACCCTGATTCTTATATTTTTAAGCCATTCTGATATAGATTCAGATCACTGTTTTGTTGCATCACCCACGCTTTAGCTGTTAGATACATGGCCTCACATTTGCCTCTACAATACTCCGGTATACATAGGACTCAGTGGATACTGCTAAAACACTGTTGGGTTTTCCCAAACTTGGCACTGGGTAATAAGACCAAACAACTCGACTTTTGCGCTTTGTGAATCTCAGTTGTGTTTCTATGTTCTGTTTAGACTGAAAAGGCTTTCTCTTGGCAATGCTGCTGAACAAACTGCATTTGTTCAGTCTTCTTCTAATTGTGCGGTCATGGACTTTAACATTTAACATGCTCAGTGAGGCCTGTAGGGTCTAAGTTGTAGCTCTTGATTACTTTTTTTTTTTTTGAGCAGTGTATGGCGTGACTTTGGGGTGAATGTGCTTGGAAGATCAGTTTCGCAGCTTTCCTGAATGTTTTCCACTTGAGAATAATCTTTAAAATTTATTTAACACTTTCCGGATTGATGTGCAGCAACAATAGCTTTTTTAAGAAAATGCTTATGTCTTTTCCTTTTGCCATTGTATTAACTCAAACCTGAATGTTCCAGACCAGCAAACTGCCAAAACTACTGCTTTCATAGAGGTCCGAAGACGCAGCAACCCTCTTAATTTTTTTGGAAGCAGTAAGGGGTACATAGTATTGCCTGCATGTTTTTCTTAAATAAATAATGGTCTGGACATAACTAAAGTACCAAAAGCTTGATATTTGTAATATCAAAAATTGAACTAAGGGAATACACATGCTCAACAACATAATCAGACATGCTGTGGCATTCAAACAATGCTACACTGGTATTGGACCATGGTACTAGCACTACCAGTCTAAACTTTAGAGGTAGGTTGAATCCATGGATTCCTAAAATCTATTTTAGCAGTGAAATGCTGTTCATTCAAATTTTTTTTTTTTTGCACCACTCTGTGTATCTGTGTAGAACACTGTGTGAAAACCCCAGGATAGCAGCAGATCCTCTAATCCAGTACCAACTGTGCCAATGTCAAACGCTCTTTTCTCCATCAATTCTCCAATGCTTCTCTTGTTCGTATTTGCAGTACTATTATGACACAATTGGGTGATTGGTCCATTGCACAAATTAGAACTATTTATAAACTAACTGTGAATTTTCTTTAAATGTCCCAAATGAAAAAAGTACTTTTGAATTAATATGATTAAAACCTCACCATTGGTGTAAAATGCATTTGTTTGTCTTTAAGTTTAGCTCTAAGGTTATGCGAGGTAATGATGTGTACTATTTCCTGTGGGGAAATCTCAGTGTGTGAAAAACCAAAAGCCTGATTTTATTGACATGAATAAGACGCCAGATGATGGCACCATTTTTCAAAAAATTCTGCTCATGAGTCCTATAAACAGCCTGATTTTGTCAAATTAATTAATATCTTGACAGAGCAATGACATGTGATTTGTACTCAAGGACAAAAACTGAGCAGGGACTCAGAATGTCACAGCAGTCTGAACTGCAAAAGGGCTCAATCTTAAGACTCACTAAACTGGAACTGGATGTAATGCAACACCATTGCGCTGAGAGATCAGGTCAAAGCTGTCAAAACCTGGTTAAAAAAAAATAACATTTGGGCTTCCACTCTATACTGTACATGTACGGACAAAGTAACAATATTTTTTTTTTACCTCCAAGAAAATAAATAAAACATTAAGTTAAATACAACAAAAAAAAATAGTTAAATTGTAGGCTTAGTATTTATATTCTGTTCAGGTCAGAACACCTGTTTCTTTTTTTATTTTTATTTCATGGAGCATTATTATCATTAGAAAATGACCAATCCAGAGTAAGTGGATACAATATCAAATTCTAACAATACAACAATCTGATAGCTCATGTTTGTTACACAGTCCAAAACAATCAGCAATCGGAATACATGGACTGTCCAATGTCAAGAAAAGGTCATCGCCTGAGATATCTCCCTCCCATTCATCTCCTCTCCTTTCCTCTCTACACCACAATGGGCTGTGACAGTGGAAGGGCAAGGGGGATCTCTCCCAATAATGAGGAGAACATGCAGGCAGTGTTAAACAGCCTCTAATGATTTTTTTTTCTTTTTTTCTTTTTTCTCCAGCTCAAGCAGGCAGGTGGTGGGCATCTGAACGCAAAGACTCTGTGAAGCCTGCCCTCCTTGAAATCATTAATGAGTTTCTGTCAAGATCCCCGCTCTGGCAAGAGTGTAGAAAAGATAGCTGTGTCAGGTTTTCCAATCCTACTTATTGAGAAGTTTATTCAGAAGTTGAGTCCCCCCCCCCCAAGTAGGTTATAATAATAATAATAATAATAATAATAATAATAATAATAATAATAATAAATCATTATTATTATTATAACCTACTTGTGGGGGGACTCAACTTCTAAATAAAAATTGACTATTTTTGGGGTCATGGTTTATCTTTCTTGTGAAAATTGATGACATTATGCCAAACCAACATCCAAATTGACACAGTTCTAGAAGATGCAGTTCATCTTGCCAAATTGAACCCTTTGCCAAACTTGTCTGAATTAAAGAGAACCTACTACTGTATTTACTTTTTTTTTTTTACTACTTTTTTTTTTATAGGAACAAGGTTGATTTCACAAGACCAGCTCCAGCTGAATTCTGCTTCATGATGGTTTGGATCTATACATGCTGCTCCTGAGCTCCAAGTGATCCACTGCCCTCTGTCCTCTGCATCTGCTGACTGATCCCGGTGCTGAACTGGACTCCATGATAACTTCTGTTATATTGAACTTCCAGCAGCCTAACACACACGATGTCGTTATACAGTATAATCCCTGCTATCCGTTGTCACCCAAATGAGGATGCGTTCCCTGTTGAGTCTGGTTCCTCTCAAGGTTTCTTCCTATTACCATCTCAGGGAGGTTTTCCTTGCCACTGTCGTCGACACCCTTGGCTTGCTCATCAGGGACTATCTCATTATTATCTAAACACATTTTTTGTGTCTCGTACACGCTTCCATAAATTTTCATTTTATTTTGAAAAGCTGCTTTGAGACAATGACCATTGTTAAAAGCACTATACAAATGCATTTGAGTTGAATTGCAATTAATTTCTTTAGGACTGAGATATAATTTTTTGGGCATAGTATAAACCTCATCATTCTCGGGTTTGAATTTCAACTAAATCTCAGGTAAAATTTGATTGAAGTTCTAAGGAAGCTCTGACCACTAACCCAGCTCCAAGGCTTATTTTACTCCTGAAAAATAATAAGTGTAAAACTTTAATGAAGTGTAATCCCAACAGCGGTCATACAAATTAGTTCTGAACATCGGTCGTATGTCAAGATAGTCTTTCGGGGTAATATAGCTGGTTCTGGGTGTCTGCACAGACTGTCATCGCTCACAGTTGGTGGTACAGACAGCATGCGGAGGCAAGGGGGCCTATCTTCTGAAAGGCAAATTAGCCTGTCTTCAGCTTTATCATGGAGATATTAATATAATCCACGTTTCCCTTGTGTAGAGTCGATACTACACACCTACGGATGTGTCAGATCCTCTGAAATTTATTTTATTTTTATATGGGTTTTGCTCCTGAGCTGATTACATACATAACCAAACTACTCTGTACGAGACAAATGCACTGATGGCTGCATCCACTTGAAGAGTGTGCTCATCTAGCCAATTATAGGCCATGATGAGACAGACAGAATGCAAATGCGGGATTAAACCTTACCTCCTCATACCCTTGTCTAATTCTGGTGACCTCGTGTCAGTCGATGTGGTAAGAAGGTGGAGGTGGGGTACAGGAGGGCTAATTCAACTAAACACATGACTGGCAAGCAGGCCCCTGGAGCCCCACAGTTCAAGGGAGCCAGGCATGGCTGCATAATTATACAGAGTCGCAAAAACCAAACTGTCAGTCTTCATAGAGAGACATTATGAGTGTAAGAGCGCTGTTCGTCTCAGATAAAACGCAGAAATGCAGGCTTGTGTCTCCGGCAATTATATGCGTGAGACCAATTTTGTGTGGGAACTTAAATGTAACTTTGGTATTAACACAACTAGGAGGTTAACCCATACGTGAGTCATTGTGTGTGTGTGAGTGTGTGAGGAACCACACACAGCACGATTCTGTGAACTGGCTAGAGGGTATTGAGTTCATTAAGACTCCCTGCCTAGGGGATCATCATGAAGAAAAGTATAGGCTGCTTGGAACTTCAAGAGAAATATGCATTGTAGAATTCACTTTTTGAAAAGAGCAAATGAGCTTAGGTCACTGGGGGGCCTGGAGCCTATCCCAGGGGATTTGGCAGGATACACCCTGTACCGGGTGCCAGTCCATCACAGGGCACAAGCATATGCACTCACTTACGTACACATCCAGATAACCCAGAAACGCCACCAAGACTAAGGAGAACATGCAAACCCCAAACACACAGACCTGAGGCTGGAATTCGTGCCTCAATTCTGGAGGTGCAAGTCACAAAACACAGTTTTTAGCTAATGTATGTATTTTGCACCTAAGCTTATCCTACTCTACAACACACCCATTTGGCATCATGGTTTCATCCATGAAGTAGCCGCATTTCTGAACAAATATAATTTCATAGCTAATGCATATCTTAGTGCCATTTGCGCAGTTAGTAGATCATGCAGAGCGCACATATGGTGAGAAACCATTTTTATCTGACAATGATGCACACACTTTCTAGTTTGTTTGCAACTCATCAGTACGTAATGCTTATTAGCCAGGCATTATAGCCTAAGAAATTCAGAGGGGTTTCATACCATGTCCTTAATATGTACAATGAATTTTGAAGTAATCATATTATGTATCACATAATCCAAAGTGATGCTAATCGTGCTGTGAGCATAAGCTCCATTATAACATATTTCTACTCATTATTGAACAATTAGCATGATAACTATGTATTATAACTGCTCTTTGTTTGCAAAACTATATTACAGGTCGGAGTGGTTATTAAGGTTATTTATCTAATTCATGCTCAGTGCTCATGTTTTTGTTTTATTATACTTTAAATGCAACTAATCTTAGAGACAAATCTGAACAGAATTTCAATAAACACCAATGTTTAGAGATTGGATATCCCAGGGCCAGGATTGAGACAGACTGGTATTATGTCCTTTTCAGACAGATCTTATTTATTTATTTATTGTCTGTCTGTACACTTTCCATTGGTTCCTCAGACCTCAGGAATCTGAGTTTACGTGCATGTGCTTTTCAGGTCCCCATGGATTTTAATCTGGATTCTTTTAGTTTCCTTTAAAAGAAATACTCACTCATTGTCTATACTGCTTTATCTTGTATATAGGGTTGTGTGTGTGGGGGGGGGGGAGGGGGGCTGGAGCCTATCCCAGGAGACTTAGGGCTCGAGGAGGGGTACACCTTGGAAATGGTGCCAATCCATCATAGGGCACACATATACACACACACATGCTATGGGCAATTTGGGAATGGTAATATGGGTAATTGGGTTATCTGCAGGTCTTTGGACAGTCAGGATCAAACTTGGACCCTGGAGGTGCTAGGTGACTGCTAACCACCACACCACCATGCTGCCTTCTAATAATAATAATAATAATAATAATAATAGTAATAATAGTAATGCTTTAAATAAGGTGTAGTAGTTAGAACTGTTGTCTTGCACCTCCAGGGTCCAAGTTCGATTCCAGGTTCGATTCCCAGACAGGCTCGATTCATGTCTCAGTGTGTAAGGTGTTTGCATGTTCTCCCCGTGCTTGATGGGTTTCCTCCGGGTACTCTGGTTTCCTCCCACTAAACCTATATTAGACAATTGGAATTCCTAAATTGCCCATATTTTGTGCAATAGTGTGTGTATGTGTGTGCCGTGCGATGGATTGCCCCCCTGTCAAGGGTGTACCCCATCTTGTGCCGCAAATCTCCTATGATAGGATCCAGGCCCCCAGCAAACCAGTGACTGGTATATGATGAGTGATTTGGTTAATAATAAATCCGTAAAAAAAGGAAACATAAATCACAGGGGTCTCGATCCACTGCGAAAAGGACTGATATACCAGGTAAAAGATACACACTAAAATTACAAAAGGTGAACCATTGAAAGCACCAAAAGGCTGAAAGTTACGAATTCTGATATTGTATGGAAACAGTAGAAAGGTCTATATATAGAACATAATATTCTAAAAGGTTTGCTATTTGTTAACATAGCACCTTACAATGGCACTTTAACATTTTATATACAGTAATTGCAAATCTCCATTTTAAGCATTGAAGTTCAACTGCAAGACCAAATATTAGTCAGAAGTATTAGTCAGAAGAAAAGAGAAAAAGAGGAATGAACTTGGTCCCACAGGCTGTCTGAACACAGTCGGATGAGGCATGCTGCTCCAGTGATTAGCTCCTCCATCTGGCATCACTGCATCTGGCCTGGCAGAGCAGGCACGAGGCCCAGAGTGGCCTCCGAGATGGAGCCCAGAGCTGGAAATCCTCCCTGTGTATTGGTTCTAACTGTGCATTGCTCATCAAAAACGCTGACGAAGTCAAGGAAAGGTGAGGTTTGCTTTGAGAACAGAAGGTCAAAGCAGATTTCAATATTCGACTTTGATTTTTAAATTAGTTTTCCAACTGAAATGTAATATCAGACTGTGTAGAAAAAGATATGTTAATAGTGATCTTTCTTTTCAGAAAAATAATGATCATTACATTATTGCTAAAATTAAGTACCTATCAACCATAGTTTTGTGACTATAAAAATTCTAACCAAATCACATAAATAAACAGAGGTGTACTAGTACAGCAATGGCACAATTTTGCCGATCTACGATGGATGTTCAGGTCAAACTGGGACTTATATGGATTATGTAGAATAACAGAACACAGTTATGAGATTTAAAAACTCCCTTCATTTGTTTATATAATCCTCTGCTACACTAATGCACATATACTTGTACACCTGCAGTGGTTCAGTTATGCAATGTGCTTTATTAAAACCAATCAGAACAATCGCTGGCATAAAAACACCTTTTGGTTGTTTGGTTGTATTTTTTTTTATCTTTTATGTCCAATGTCGCCTTTTGAAGCTCCTCGACTTTACCCATAGACTCTAATACTCCTATGTCCTGTAGCTTGTAGCCTGTAGCATTTCTGTTCTGAAGTAGTGATGGCAGAAAGTGATATATTTTTTCTTTAAAAAACAAACATGATAGACCTCGAGGGAAATGTGAGTGACCTCAGTATGGGGAGGAATCGGACAGCAATCAACCTCTGTGACAAAAATTGCCATAAGAATTCTAAGTCCGCCATGGACTTCTGCTCTGGGATAGACATGGGAGCAGGCGATGTATCAGTACTGAGATTGTGCCATTTTTTATTTTGTGACATCTCTGAGCATTACTGGAGAAGTATCACTTTTATTGTTGGACCATTGCTTTCACTTTGGGGGAAAAATGAATAATTTAAATGAATTATTTGGGAATATAATAGTTAATACCAATCCTGGTTTTATGCATTAGATTGTGCTATTGCCAAATGACTGTATGATCATAGGGGTACAGGTGTTCCTATTAGAATTCATATCAAAAACAGCATGTCTTTGAGGTTTTTACCAGATCAAGTGCCAATACCACAAAAATAGCTGATAAATTCTCAGTCCTCTCTCTGGTCTTCTGTTTAACACACCCAAGCATAGACACGCGTGTACACACAGAATAAGTGTTGGGGAGGTGGGGTCAGGAAATAACCAGTGACCAAGCATTAGTTTTGTCTATTACTAGAAAACTAAAGTAGACATCGAATTACATCACAACAACAAACTGCCCTGCTTCCTTTCCAAAATACAAATAGCTACAGTAATCATATTTTTTTTCCATACAGGAACCCACAGGTCATTTCATGTTAATTGTTACAACAATATGATTGTCTCTGCAATATGATGCATTCCATTTAGGAATACTCCAAGTACTGTAGATCAAAATCTAATAGTGCTTCCAATTTGCTTTTGATTGCAAAATGTTGGTCTAATAAATAGTTTGTGTGCTGTAAGTGTCATGCACACTCAGTCCATGACCGGCACTAGGACCCGGAAATAATGCGGTCATGAACCAGGAAGTATAAAAGGAGTAAACAAACCACAGTACAACGCTCAGTCATTGAGTTTGCCCGATGTCGTTTCGGGGAACCCATGCAATTAGGGCGCGCCTCCTTGACCGCTGCAGAACGGGAGCGACGATTTAAGGAGGGGCTCTGTGCGTACTGTGGGTCCAGCGCGCATCATCGAGCCATCTGCCCTCTTTGCCCGGGAAATGCTCAGACCCGGTGAGGAACGAGGGCAACTCACTGGGTCATCTCCAACTCTCCTCAGTCACCACCCCTACCTCCCGTCTCGCGGTCCAAGTAAATCTCCAGTTTGGCCACAAACGAGACAGAAGTACTGCGTTTATTGATTCTGGTGCCGCAGGCAATTTCATTGACTCCGCCTATGCCAACAAATTGTGGATAAAACTCGAGGCGTTATCCCAGCCGGTTCGGATCACCTCTGTTGATGGTCGGCCCCTAGCCTCCAGCCCTATCACCAATCAGACTCAGCCCATCACCTTAATCATCAATAACCATCAGGAATGGATACAACTTCATCTCACCTCCATCGCATCACCACCCATCATCCTCGGGTATCCATGGTTGCTCCAGCATGACCCCCTCATATCCTGGGACCAGAACCGGATCCTTCAGTGGGGACCGACCTGTTCCGAGCTCTGCTTGCAAGCACCGGCTGGGACGTGCTCTAGGGAGTCTGAGGCCCCAGACGTCGACACCAACGCCATTCCTACCATGTACAGGGATCTGGCTGAAGTGTTTTGCAGAAGACGCGCCACACACCTTCCACCTCATCGCCCCTATGATCTGGCGATTGACCTTCAGCCGGGCTCGGTGCCCCCCCGCGGCCATCTCTACTCCCTCTCTACCACCGAGACACAGGCGATGGAGGAGTATGTAACAAACGCCCTCCGCCAAGGCACCATCAGGCCTTCCTCATTGCCCGCTGCCGCAGGGTTCCTCTTCGTGAAGAAGAAAAGAGGTGAATTTCGCCCGTGTGTCGACTATCGGGGGCTGAGTAACATCACCATCAAAAACTGACACCCGCTGCCTCTTACCAACTCTGCCCTGGACGCCCTCTCTGGTGCCACCATTTTCACAAAGTTGGACGTTCGGAGCGCCTACAACTTGGTGCGCATCAGAGAGGGCGACGAGTGGAAGACGGCCTTCATCACACCAACAGGACTCTATGAAAGTCTGGTAATACCGTTTGGACTTTGCAATGACCCGCCGCCTTCCAACACCTCATCAATGACGTTCTCAGGGACATGTTAGGGCGGTGGGTGTTTGTACATTTAGATGACATCCTAATCTACTCGCGTACTGTTGATGAACACATCCAGCATGTCAGAGCGGTTCTAAAGAGATTACACACCCATCAACTGTACTGTAAGTTAGAAAAGTGCGCTTTTCACGTCATTGGCTGACACCCCCCGGGACATTTGTATAACGTAGGTGAGAAGGTGTGGCTATCTACAAGAAATCTTCATTTACACATCGAATCAAAAAAGCTATCACCCAGGTACATCGGACCATATCGCATCCACCTCAGAATCAATCCTGTCACCTACCGGCTCCAGCTGCCTGTGGCGCTCCGAATTCATCCGGTATTTCACACATCACAGCTCAAACCCTTCACTACATCACCTATGGTTCCACCCACCCCCCCTGCGCCTCCTCCCCGAATCATCGACGGTGGTCCTGCCTATACCGTGCGCAGGATCCTGGATTCGCGACCTCGGGGCAGAGGCATCCAATATCTTGTCGACTGGGAGGCCCGGTTCATCCTCGACCCCGAACTCATCAGAGACTACCATCATAGAGTATCCTCCACCCCAGGATAGGGTTGGGTAACCAATACGGCACCGGTACCTATAGAACCGGTATATACCGTACCGAAACAGAACACGAATTTCGGTGCCTCATTTCGGTGCCACTTAAATGCCTGAACTGTCGATTTAAATATTTGTTCTCTAGATTCATATATTCATTCATTCATTTTCTATACCGCTTAATCCTGTGTTCAGGGTCGCGGGGGACCTGGAGCCTATCCCAGGAGACTTCGGGCACTAGGCGGGGTACACCCTGGACAGGGTGCCAATCCATCGCAGGGCACACACACACACACTCACACACCCAATCACACACTACGGGCAATTTAGGAACGCCAATTAGCCTAACCTGCATATCTTTGGACTGTGGGAGGAAACCGGAGTACCCGGAGGAAACCCACCAAGCACGGGGAGAACATGCAAACTCCATGCACACAGAGACGGGAATCGAGCCTGGCCGGGGAATCGAACCCGGACCCTGGAGGTGCAAGGCGACAGTGCTAACCACTACACCACCATGCCGCCTAGATTTATATATTTTTGTAGATTAATAGTTTATTAGATTAAATAAAAAAAATGTAAAGCACAAATAATCCGGAAATGAGAGACCATCCGAGATGCACGTGAATGCAGCAACTAACGTTACACTCGCTCTGACGGCAGCTGGCGGTCTACCGCTATCTTAGCTAGCTAAATTAAACTTTCGTTAAAATGCCTAAAACTAAACGGTCGAAAGTGTGGCTATATTTCACAAGAAAGGATTCCAGTACCGCGATGTGCAGAAAATGTTTCACAGCAGTTGCGTGTAAAGGGGGAAACACGTCACATCTAATGAAACATTCGAGGGCAGACGGAATAAAGTTTAAAGCAGAATAAATACACGGAATAAAGTTAAAAGCAGAGGGAGGCACCATGTTTGACAGCTTGTGGACAACAGCTGGCACTATCGGTGTGGACGACCCCAACCCCAGTCATACCAACCGTAGCAAAAAGGAGTCCACTGATTATAATGACGACAGCAGTCATCAATTTTGTGGCTTAAAAGTATCGGTTCAGGCACCGTTTTGGCACCAGTACCGTTTTAAAAGTATCGATTTGGCACCGGTATTGAAAAAATAATCGGAATCGGAAATAATGTGGTCGTGAACCAGGAAGTATAAAAGGAGTAAACAAACCACAGTACAACGCTCAGTCATTGAATTCGCCCGATGTCGTTTCGGAATCGTTCGTCAAACCGTGAGTACTCACTTTCTTGATCTTGCTTCCTGATTGAGTGTGTGTTTATAGGACGCGGGTTAGATTTGTGTCTTTCCCTTGCTCTTCTTTCGTGAGAGTCCTTAGACTAAATAGCGTGATTATCCTGCCTATTCGTGTTCTTCCGCGTTTGGGTTTACCATTCACACAACAAAGGGCTAACCGCTATGCTACGTCTTCTGGTCATCTCTGGTTAGTTCGTGACAGTAAGTGATAGTATACACTCAGTGTGCTGTCAAAACTCAAGCAGTCTTGATTTGTCTTAAAATAATACTCTGTGTTTATTTATGTCTCATGGTTTTGCCACTCATTTTCCTCAAGGTCTTAAAAAGTGCTAAAAGGGGAAGATAAATGGGTTTTTCTTTTAGATCCCACATACAAAAGGGCAACATTTAATGTATCGCAGGAATACTAAAAACAAACAATACTCAGTTTAATAAGTTAAAGTGGAAATTAACATCTTAACACATAAACACACTGGTTTAAATTATTGGCCACCAACTATACAGTAAAGATTATAGAAACCACCTGTATTAGGTGAAGACCTGTCTGACACATTATTAAAACTTGGAGGGTGCCTGGAAGTGTCAACCATCACCTTTGTAGAAAAAAAGAATGACCAGAGATTACTGTTTGGGGAACAGTACTTAACAATTGTAAAATTAACTTTAGCGAACGTTTTAGTATAAAATTAACTTTAGTGAACTTTACTATTGAGCAATTGTAAAACATTAACCATAGAAGCTTTGTTTAATAGTGAAGTTACAGTTGAAAAATAGAAAAATACAGTAGCATATCCCCCTGCTTCTTGAAACACACAATATGAAATCATAGAATTAAAATCCACTAATGCTGACCTGGAGCTCCAGTACATTAAGTTACTCAGCTACACTACCGTTCAAAAGTTTTACATCACTTTCTAACTCCATGCTGGTTCCTGATTTTTATTTCTTTCTACATTGTAAAGGAATGCTGAAGGCGTCCAAAAATGCATTAATCTCCTTTGAACAGTTGATATTGAGATGTTTCTGCTACTTCTGCTCTGTAAAGACTGCATAACGCCTCTAATCTGAGGTGCTGTTAATTGGTCATTTTTCAGGCTGATAACTCTAAATGAACTTCTCGTCTGCAGCAGAGGTAGGTTTTGGTCTCGTCCTCCTGGGACGGCCTTCATGAGAGCCAGTTTCATTATGGTGCTTGATGGATTTTGCAAATGCACTTGACAATACTGTTCTTGCAGGAACTATTACAGAAAGGCTGACCTCTGTGTCTTAAAATAACAACTAACTGGTGTTTTTGTTGTTGTTACGTAATTACCTAATTCCATATGTGTTATTTTATAGTTTTGAAATCCTCAGTATTGTTGTAGAATGTAGAAAATAAATCACTTCTAAAACTTTTGAACGGTAGTGTAAATCAATGATGTTTTAATGGTGTCACATAACATTGCTGAGTCTAGACCTGAGCAACTGAATCAACTCCACATCATAACACTTCCTCCAGAGGCTTGTACAGTGTCCACTATACTAGATGGGTGCATCACTCCATGCACTTCACTTCTTATCCTGACCATCACTCTGGAATAAAGTCAATCTGAACTCATCAGGCCCTATATCCTTTTCCCATTGCTATAAACTCCAATCTTTATTCTCCCTAGCAAATTCTTCCTTTTGTTCTAATTAGTCTCACTAAAAAGGGTTTTCTTATGGACACACAGCTGTTTAGTCTCTGTGAGTTATCACATTGAATGTGTATGGAAATATACATTCACTACTAAACATAGCTGTCCTTACAAACAAATTGGACATATGAACAAGCTCTCTGGATGAAACGTGATTGTATGTTGGGGTCATACTGCAATTGCTTCCCTAATTGTCTCTGAACCATCTGTGGTTTAATATTTAGATTATTGCTAACGTTAACGTGATCGTCAGGCTCCGCCAACATGCTGACAAGTTGTCAACTCACCTCACTGCTTCGTTCATGGATAAAGTGAGCTACAAAGCTAACTAGCTTCTAACCAAAGGCTGAATCTCAAATCCCGCTCAAGTCCATGATTCGAAATAAGAGAAACTTTACAATATTTACAGAATTAATCACTCTCATTCACCTTCTTATTTTCCTCTCCTATTGCCTACATAGTACAGGCAAGGCTTGAGGAATGTGTTAGTGTTGTCAGTAAAGTTTATTGAAAACTGTGTGCAAACTATACAGTGTGAAAAATCAAATCAGCTGGTCAAGGCTGAAGGGTTCCGTATGTTATAGTGTTGTTTTCATTTACAACATCTTCAACAGACTTCCATTTCTTCTGGACCAAAGCTGCCATGGTTCATTCCAAAGGTAATGAAATAATTATTTGATTAATTTTCAGTGTAGAAATAGTTCAGAAAAGAAAATCTAACAATCTGTATGGGTTGACCTTAATGGTTCTGAAACATCTATGTTGCCTGGACCCCTAAATATTTCAATTAAATATGCTCATAACATCAAATTATACTGGAATTAATGGCTGTCACATCCAACTCCAGAAGCAACCCAGTGTTACCCTGAATCCATAAACTTAACCCAGTCCAGATATTGGCTCTCTCTTACTCAGCTGCATGGTTAACTCACCTGTTCCCTGTTAACGCTCGTTTACTGCAGTCTATTTAGACCAGGTTATTCACAACCTGCAAGATTTTCCCATTCTTATGTATTTCTCACTTATTTTTTAAATCATCATTTTTTTTTTTTTTTCTTGTGTTCATTTAGTTTAGCTCGTGTTTGATCCCTGACTGTTTGCAGATTTAGTTTGTTCATAGTCACCTTTTTTATATCACCTAAATTATGTAATTGGTTTTCAACTATACATAATGGCACTTAGGAAAATTCTCAGAAATTTGCAATAATACGAATGAGGTGGATTATTATTATTTAAGGAATCTTAAAGTAAAATATATCAATATTTAAAAAGAAAAAATATATAAAAAAATATTACAATTGAAAGTCGCTGATCTGTAATATAAATTTGACTGACTGATGTCAGAGGTCAGTAGAAAATGATTGTGCTGGATAGGATGTTGAATATAAATGATATGCAAGAATCTCAATAGAGCACAGGCCAAACCTATAGGGTATTTTCTGCACATAAGGTCTTCCATGTAAAGATAACTTAAATATGGCCAAAAAAGTCTCTTTTTCATTGTTTAATATGGGATAGAAGTCATTATACTGTATTTCTGCATTTCAGAGTTTATGAATTGCATAAATGGATATTTCACTGCTATACATAAAGCATTTTACATGGGCAAACACTAAGGTTAAGGGTTTTAGGTAGAGCATCTACAAGTTAAAGAACCAGTCGGGTCTGTGTTTTTTTTTTTTTTTAGAGTAAATGCATTTTAAAAAATACCTTTTCCAGATGACAATAATAATAATTCTAGAGTATCAAAATAATTTAATTAAATCCACATGCAATGTGTAACCGCTTTCAACAGAAAATAAAGGACTTATCTTCATTAAAACTGCCTTTTAAAGACAAGTAAATGTCCGAAAGCTGCAAATTCATTAATTTGATCATTACAATTACAAAACAATCAGGGACATTCATCCTTATTAAACTCCTTTTTAAGTCTGAATTCATGAAGAAGTTTTCATTAACACACCAATGAGAATTTTAATCACAGCAACAACAATAAAGTGCGGTAATCTGCGCAGTAGTAGTATAAAAAACGTGTGCCACAAAGAAAAAAAAAAAGAAATTGAATTCCTTATGTTGTACACAAAGAAACTGCTTGAGTTCTTATGTACCCTGAAGAGAAAAATTGCCCCAGAGTGCAACAGATTTTAAAAGCCAAGATAGAGCGAACAAGACTAAGGATTCTCCCAATCCTCTTGAGATTTTCTCTCTCCCCTCCTGTCACTTGTTTCCACTACAGAACAGAGTGGCTAATCCAATCAGATGGCTCGATATGTTCTACCATATTGCACCTGTACCCCAGTGGATAAAGAGTGATCTTGTGGATTAAAGAGGGCCAAAGAGAGCACGGAATGGGTGCAGCCAATTCAACAAGACGGTCTGTCTCATCCTGCAGACCTGAGCCCACTTTCCCCATGTCATTTAATGCACTTCCACACTCGCACCTGAACACTAAACAAGATGTCTGAGAATGAAACTGGAAAAGATGCGCAGGTCGACCTGCTGCGGGTGCAATCTGTACGGAATGACGAAATGGACTCCACATTGGCAAACTAGGATAAATGAATAAATGTGCATCTTACAAGTGCTGGAATTCTAGCCTAATGCTTAAGGTGGACTATTTGGCATTATATCATTATTGTAGCATCTATGTATGGTTAATATACAGTATGAACTAAAATTACATACTTTATTTAACATTGTTTTAAATAGGATTTATCAAAAACTCTTCATTTTTTTTGTATAAAATCTTATATAACTTAATTATATTGTATAAATTGTATCCATATAAAACTAGTATTTAAGTAATGGAAATCTGGTCAATAAAAAAAACGAATGGAGATATCTCATTTACAATTTAATATACACATATGGTATTCACTCAGTATGTTGACTGCATATTGATCCTACGATTGTTGTGCAAAATAAATGAACCATTGGCCTCCACATTCCCCAGTTGGATTACAGATGTTCCTATAGTGGATGGATGGATGGATGGATGGATGGATGGATGGATATTCTCTCAGGAATTTGTTGAAGTACCTTGATAGTGTTTATAACTTTAAATCTTCTTGGGTATGATGTTACAACCTTAGATTTGGGAATCAGCTTCCATTTTTCTTCATACACATTCAATAAGGTTTAGCTCTAGTGTCATTGGCTAACATTGGCTATGTTAATTAAGTCTAATCGACATTTCCTCCTTCCATCCCTCTACGTGAGGACCTGGCTGCTCTTAAACAAGGACTCTCAGTTCCCTCTAATCTTATTCTATTCAATTCAATTCAATTTTATTTGTATAGCGCTGTTAACAATTGACATTGTCTAAAAGCAGCTTTACACAATCAAAAGAATTATTTAAGTTTGTATGGAATGTGAATGTGTATGAATCAAAATGTTCAGATAGTCCCTGGTGAGCAAGCCGAGGGCGACAGTGGCAAGGAAAAACTCCCTGAGATGGTAATAGGAAGAAACCTTGAGAGGAACCGGACTCAACAGGGAACCCATCCTCATCTGGGTGAAACAGGTAGCAGGAAATGATCTGCATTTATATAGTGTGTTATGTGGCAGGCAGTTCAGCTATAATAGTTGATGTTAACTGATGTTAAAACGGAGTCCAGGTAGTTATTGGAGACTCAGATAGACTTGTAGAAAGTTCCAGTCCTGAACTATCGAATTGTCAAGTCCTCAGAGAAACAGCTGCTAACACCAGTCGAGGCCAGAACCATCTTCTAAGTAGAGAGAATCATCCCCAGACACCAGACGCATCCCAAAGACACACTCGGGGCATCCATGCGACGAGACCTCCAACCAGAAACGGGGCACCAGGATGGATCAGACAGGTCCGGAGGGCAGAGGGAGTCTGGATCACTGGCAGCTCAGGAATGGCATGTGTAGCTCGACAGAGAGAGAAAGAGTGAAAGGGGGAGACAGGGGGAGAGAAGAAAGAGAAAGAGGGGGAGAAAGAGAAGAAGAGGAGAGATGGCAGTTAGGTATGGTCACATAATGTATAATGTCATCACCTATAATTCTAGGTGATGACACGACTCCCATGCTGAAATACTAATTTTACCCTTACAATGAAGCAAGTTGAAGAGCAGTGTCTGTTTTCCTGCTGATGCAACATCTGGCATTCAGGCCAAGGAGTTCAATCTTAAGTTTCTGGACACACAGACCACACATGATATTGTAAAGCTCAAATATAAACTGCAGATGGAAGAAACATTTAGGGTGACCTTTTTGATTAAGCTTTAATGTGTGATACAATAGTTTTGTCATATTGAAAAAGGTGGCATGCTTAATTACTGCATCAACATTACTACTTTCAGCCAATAAGAACAAATATTTACTGAAGCATAATGCAATTATGTCATCAAAAATGACATACATGAACCAGTGTACCTTACTTCACAACACACACACACACACACACACACACACACACACACACACAGTACATACTGTACACCAAACCAAAACCTTATCCACACCATCGCTCTTGTGTAACTCCTCCCGGTTTGCCAGACATAGTGTAGCAAACCCACAGTGTAGGAACCCGAGTGCAAGTGTGCTTCTGAAAAAACCTAAAAGTACTGAGCACAGATGGTGAGTGTGGCTGCCAGCTCCATCACACTCACACCCACTGCTATGGCTGGGGCAGGAGTGTAAGGCCTTCATGGATTTCTGCTGGGTTAGTGCATGGTAAGACCCAAAGGCCACTAAATATGTGGCTGTATTAAAAGTTTAGCCAATTTCAAGCACATTTCTTGGAATTCTTACAAACATCAGCTTCCACTTTATCAACTCCTATTATACAATCTAAAAAAAAAGAAAGAAAATGTTTTGTTGCACAACAAACCCACCAACCACATGCTTAGCCCAAAAAACTGTTTTACCGTTTAGTACATATTTATTAATACATGTTTTAAGTTAAAAAAATAATAAAAATAAGGCAAATGTGACATTTTCCATAGAGGTTTTGCATCCAAATAAAAGCAGGTGGATTGAAACCCCACTGCTGTGTCTATAAACCCGTTCAGTTTGGAATGTTGCCCGGCTGGGCCTTGGCAACTCCACCCTGAGGCCAGAGGCTTTATTGGCTATTTTGAAAAGTGCAGCAATACAAACAGTTGGGACTATCAAGACTCATTCAGAGAAAGCATGTTTACCCATGTAGCAACTCTGGGTGGGTGAAACAGCCATTTTTGGAAAAACATCATATATCCATGAGAGCTCACAGAACATCTATCTAAAAATAGTTTCAATCCTTAAAACTGATTTTTTTGTTAAATGTGTTGTGCATAAGAGTGAATCTTCCTCCAAAGTTCTTTTTGACTGTATGAGGCAAACAGCTGTATAAAACCCTCCTTGTGGTCTTTTTTTTTTAAATCTGCTTTTCAAGGACGTGCACAGTCTGTGTTCTGGGATTTGCTACATTGCTCACACTTTGGTCCTTGCACCATGCTAGAAACTTTGAACGTGAACATGAAGAGCCCTTCAAAGCACTTGATCTTCTATGCCTTCATATGGTTTCTGCATTCCAAAGTCTTCTTTGCACATTCCAAGGTTGGAAATTTGTAATCATGTAAGATATATAAGGACACCTTTTTTTTTTATTTTTTATTTTGCATACATATATGATAAGGTTTTGTTTTAAGCAATTTTATGTGTTTTTTGCAAAATGCACCATTAAAAAAATATTGCACAAAATCTATCTATGATTATACCTTTTTATAAAATGACCAATAAAAATAATATATCATGTCCAAGATAACATCTTGGTAAAGATTCAATTGTCTGCCGATGAAATACTAAGTATAAAAGTAAGGGAAAGAAAAGGAAATGCTTGATCTTTTCTATCATATCCTGTTAAAACAAATAAGAAAACAAGAATTGGCCACAAAATTATGCACAGTGTTTACAAGGTTTCATCAGAGAAGTAATACCTCTGAGAGTTTTAGGTTTAAGTTACTGAGTTCCTGACATATTTTAACTAAAGCCTACACAGATGTTAGTTATGTGACTTATCAGTGTTCAAGCATGACCAGAAGTCCTAGAACAAGCCGTTTATCATAATAATAATAATAATAATAATAAAAAAAAACATCCAATAAGGTGTATGTAAGGCCAAGAACGGAAACTTTGGCATTCACTGTGTGTGGTTTCGTGTCTAAAAATTTGGCTGAAAATGGACAATTGCTCCTCATAATCAAAAGTAATTTTTTCCCTCTTGTTGTTTCCTTTTGGATTACTCCTGCATGCAAGGCATGCCAACAACACTTAAACATATATATTCACAATCTTCTAGACATGTTACTAATCAACCTGTACAGTAAGTCAATTCTTTATTCTTTTCAACTGAAAAACAAGCTAATTTTTGGAATCTCTTAAACAAAGTTCTCAATAAATAATCCATAATTTTTTTTCAGTTCATCTCTGTCTCCAGTCAACGATTCAAATGTAGCTCTGATTTGACGGGAATAAAAGCCTATAGCCACGGTGGCCCTTTGCGCGTAAGATCGAAGACCCCTGCCTTAAAATATGAACCAATCTGAACTGTTCCACTAAAAGTGCTAATCTTTAAATGAACTTTAATTAAAGCAGTAATGGTGCGCAGCTTAAAGGAAGGAACATAGGCAAATTGTTTAATCTGTTTTAATTACCTGACTTGCAGACTATTAATTAATTGAACATTATACAATTCAGTTCACTTATTTATTCAACACAACAACTAAATCAAATGTGCAGTCCTGAGAGGGAGAAGACATTGTGCACAACTTGAAGGGGAGGGAAAGAAAGGAAATCTAATTTCATTTTTCACACCTGAATGCACAATATATCTGAATATACAAACAAACGCATGTGTTGACTCCTTCACTGCAGACGTTTCATCTCTGCATTTATCACACGGTTGACTCTGGCCATTCCATTTACAATACATGCTATTTAAAACGCATTTAGAGATCACATCTGTTCAGCTGTCTGATGGAGCAACCTGATGATTGATTTAATTCAAAGCTGGAGTAGGATGTGATGGAACCACGGTAGGCATGTGTTCTAGTTCACAGATGAAGCTCCAGGCAACTCTGTGGGATTTGTCTTCTTTGATTGGGCCCTTGTGGGATGGCACTTGGACTGCCACACTCGGTCTTGGTAAATACAAGAATTCACACACTGACCCTTTTGTAAAAAAGGTACAATAACACCAAGTGCGATGGCAGCCTGTACATATATACAGTACTGATGTAGCTAACAATATTCAGACATCTTATGCTTGCAGTATAGACAGTTTGAGGACATTTGACTACCATGATGTCAGTCATAATAGTGGGGGCAGAAGTACTATTACTTTGGTTCATAATTTACATTCAAAGTATATATACAGCCACAAAGTTTCTGTTGTGCTGATTACTTCATATGCAGTATGTTCTGGTGGACTTTGCAACTTATTCAAAAAGAGAAACAAGCAGATGAAAATGAATGATAATTTGCAGAAGTTTCATTTGTTGTCATAACGTGATTACTTCAGACAGAATACAAATATATGATTCCTCCTGGATCTGGTGTTTGCTAGCATTGGGTCATTCAGTGCTCCTGTTGCAAATGAGACAATCTTATGGAATAGCCTGTACTTTAGACTTCAACGTTAACTAATTCTGAGATGTTAGGCGAAAATTTAGGCTGTCCCCACTGCTAAATCACAAATAGCATAAAATGGAAAGCTGGCAAACGATGTAGGATGCATGATTAAGTGTTCTACAGAGTTCCACAATGGCCAGAAATTATCCACCTCTTCTCTGAAACATTTACACTATAGGGATTGTCACTATCAGTAACAATAATACATACTGTAGATAGTTACTGTCAGTAACAATAATACAATATTGCATTCCTGGATAATTTGTGCAATATTTACCAGCTCTCATGGGCCATGCCACCTTTCTTGCCACTGCTTTTGGGCCAGACCACATTTTTTGCCAATGCTCTTGGGCCATATCACTTTTCAAGTGCAATTTCTGACTTACCCATACAATTTTGTGCAAGTGGGCAGAACCATGCGGGACAGATGTTGTGACATCAGGTTGCAAACCTCTATTACTTGGTGGTCTGTTTGATGTTGCATATGCCATTGAAGATCTACTGTACTATATGCATAGGGTAATGTTAAAAAGATTAATTATACTACGTGTATGCATGGCTTCTTACAGTGGACATGTGGCCATCTGTCCGCTCCATGCTTGTGGTTCCTAGGACAGCTCTTGGCTCCCTCACCACATTGACCACCTTGCTTTTTGTTATGTATTAGCTTGGCGTTTCTTCTGCTATATCTGCTAGAACACTTTAGCTGGTCTGAGAATTTCTCCTTAAATAGTACTGCTTTTGCAAATTGATATACACCAGCAAACCAAACTGATATAAAGTCCAAATAATAAGTAACTACAACGATACACACTTAAAACAAAAAAAAAAACACAGTTTATATTCACAGCACCACAGCACATTATATACTTATTTACGTGATCTATTTCTGAATGATCTCTTAGTAGCACAGGAGAATATGTTTTGGCAGTTTTACAGTTCATTATAGCAAATGAGTAGTATTACAATAAAACACAATGCATTTACCATTGTAGTTGAATTAATGATTTAATTAACTTTTCTTTTTTAGCTTACTACTCTTTCAACTACTTTTTTTTAAAGCAGTACAAAACAGTTTAACAAGGGGGGGGGGGGGGTGAATGTATAACCTTTACACGACAGAGGTCTGGCTTTCCTACTAAAGTCGTCACTCAGATGAGAAGCCAAAGTCAACAAACATGATGCCAGCTAGAACTGGTAGAGGTGCAGAATTCATTTTCTCATAGATTTCTCTTTGTTTTGCCGGCACTCAAGGTGACTAAATAACGTCAGCCATTTAATGTAACATAATATCACTATGCAGAACGATGGATTACTGGTTAGCACCAGTCGCCTTACATTAACACTATTCGCCTTACACCTTGAGTTTGCGGGTTGGATTCCTGCCTCGGGTCTGTGTGCATGGAGTGTGCAGGTTCTCCCCATGTTTAGTGGGTTTCCTTAAGGTACAGTCCAAAGGCATGAACATTGCATGAACATTAGGTTGTTCCCAAATTGGCCATTATTTTTGAATGAGCTTTTGTATGTGTGCCTTGCAGTGGTGATGGATTGGCAGTGGATGGATTGGAGCCAGGGCCCCCCGTGACACTGTGTTGAAATATACATGTACTATTGAAATAGAGCAGGAATACAAAATCCATACTCATACATCCAGCACTTTAGTACAAATCTACTGTAAAATGTTATGTTATTGTAACTGTATTTTTGTACTTCGCTAAATGATTTGTGATACTTTTTTCCAGAGAAATAATTAAATTAAATACAAGAAAAAGATGTAGACAATGTTGTTCTGCATTTTACATTCTGGCAGTTTTATGTTTGTATTTTTTAATCCATGTGAAGTGCATGATGTTTTACATAATAGAGTTGATGAAATAAAGTACAAGTATGCCAGAACATACCCTGTGAATGGAAATAAGTGAATGAACCATAATTAAAATGCACAATTATGTTCATATTTCCTTAGTGGTAATTAAATTTACGCTGGCATTGTCCTCTCGAGCCCGAATATGTAAACAATCCATGGCACTATAGTTGGTTTGTGGCATAAGAAGCACGATACAAATCTTTCCTCCTAAATAAATAAAAAAAACAATTAATTCAGATGACTGATGGCTGATCATTTAAAACAGCTCTGAGATTTGTGTTGCCAAATATAACTGCATGTAGTCAATCGCTGCAAGCAATACTTCATACCCCCTACCAACACACAGTCCATCATGAAACATGTTGTGACTGCTTAAGTCTTTTTTTTAAGGTAACGAATTAATGAATGAATAAAAAAAAATTAAGCATGTTTTGCATAAAAAAAAAAAGACTATGAAAAAAGGAACACCACCAGTGGACACAACCAAGGAAGTTGCCCGTCAAGTGTTACAGGCTGATCTGCATATTAACCATGCACCAACCAACTGCATTTAAATACATGCATTTAATTAGCATGAGGTATGAACTAAAGTGAAGAAGATGTTTAAATCACAAATATGTACAACCTGCACAAGACACAAGTAGTAATACTTATAAAACATTGCAAAGATATATATTTTTTCAGAACTTGAACGTGAGAGTATCTTTACAGTATGTACTGTATGGCTCGCCTTTTTCTTATGATGTCATCTCCCTCTTTGGAATGCTCATGTAAAGTGTGGCACAAAGAGACACGATGATGTGACATTTCTTATTGTAGATCATCAAATGTGCTCATTCATGGACGATACAGAAGAGCAGTGTCATGCTGGAACAGGCTCAGACTTTTTCATTCATGAACAGAAATTTTAAAGCTACATCATACAAAGGAACTGTGAATTTCCAATTTTGTGGCAACCACTTGTAAAAAAAAAAAAAAAAAAAAAAACACATATGGATGTGAAGGTTAGAAGTTCACAAACTCTGTGTATCTTAAACCTCTAATGTCCAAGATTTAAGAATTATTGCACTGTCATCATAGAAAGGTATAAAAGTTCAAGAAGCCATTGAATAATAGCCACTAGTGTATTTCATTACAATATAATTGATTAATGTTGGGGGAAAATATAATTGGATGACAACTGTAGAAAATTAAAAATGATAAAGGAGACAAGAGTCTCCTGTTATTGGTATTTGTGTGGAAAATTGCTTTAGAGGCTCTGTTCTCCCAACAGCATTGAAAGAATATATTACATGGAAGATGATGTAATTAATGCATGTGTGCAGTGATCCTTACACTTTTTTGGGTGATCTGGTGTGTGTGTGTGTGTGTGTGTGTGTGTGTGTGTGTGTGTGTGTGTGTGTGTGTGTGTGTGTGTGTGTGTGTGAAGGAATGATTCAGAATGGTGTATATTTTTTAACAGCAAAGTCAAATAACATCACAGGTAACAGTGTGGATCAGAACTGTAGATTTATTCATTAGATTTGAGTTACAAAGATTTACATACTGCAGATGCAGACAAAGTAATTCACATGCTTTCACTATAAATGTGTGTGTGTATGTGGTATTGTCTGATTATATATACATATTATCAGACAGAGGGGGGAAGGAAAAAAAGAAAAAAAAATTCACTTGTGGTTGTTCTTGTGTAATATTACAGCTTCTATATACACAAGGCAAAAAAAAAACATGTCTCTGCTGTATTCCTGTATTCCTATGTTCTGGTCCGCACATTCTGCAAATAATTAAACGCATTTGACTGCCTAAAATGACTTTTTTTTCCCCCAGTCATGCCTAGCTTTGAACTTGTTTTCATTCTAGCCCTTATCACCTTAAAGCCAGAAGTGTTACAGCTTCTGTGGGTGCAGACAATGCCCCGAAGTGGTGTCCTCGACCGCCAAAAACAAGATTACTATGCCAGCCATTACATTACTCCAATCACAAAAAATAAATTAGTGTCCACAGTGGGGAATAGCCCACTTTGGAGTGAAATAAGAAAACACTAACATGGAACTGAATGTGATGCTAGAGCTATGTGGGAACAAATAAGTCCGGAGAATATACAACAGAGACACTGTATATTTTCATACAGTTTGGGTGATCTATACAGGAGTGCAGAACAACCAAAACAAAAATCGAATAAGAGTACACAACCACAAAACCAGATGCCACTACAGCAAAAAAACAAACAAAAAAAAAACAGTAAAAACAACAAAGCCATAGACTAAAGACAAAACTGACAGCAGCAGATGAAAAATATGGACAAAAATAAAAAATCTAAGTCACAACAACAAAAGGAAAAACATCAGAACACAACTAAAATCCATATGACAAGAAAACTAAAAACACAGCAGCAATCCTAAAGACATAAAAAAATAAGTCAAAGCTACAATTATGAATTATTCATTCATTCATTTTCTATATCGCTTTATCCTGTATTTAGGGTCGCGGGGACCTGGAGCCTATCCCAGGAGACTCTGAGTACGAGGCAGGGTACACCCTGGACAGCGTGCCAATTAAGAGCACACACACACACACACTCATTCACACACTATGGTCAATTTGGGAACGCCAATTAGCCTAATCTGCATGTCTTTGGACTGTGGGAGGAAACCGGAGTACCCGGAGGAAACCCACCAAGCACGGGGAGAACATGCAAACTCCATGCACACAGAGACGGGAATCGAGCCTGGCTGGGAATCGAACCGGGACCCTGGTGGTGCAAGGCGACAGTGCTAACCACTACACCACCGTGCCGCCCCATTATGAATTAAAAACAATAAAAAACATTCTGAGGACAGAATGTGATTTTTGCTTCACCAGGGTCAGTTTGAGAGTTAATGGGAAAAAAAAACAAAACCCAGACAACTAGAGGATGTTCAGTACAATTGAAGAAAATATGAACCTAAATGAATCTAGTTGTGTTTTTTTTTTTTTACCTTAAAAGTATATAAAATATTTGGTCATGTCCATGGGCTCCAGATGTCAGGCTGCAAAGGATGTATCTATCCAAGTATTCCAGGCAATCCTTATATTTGTAAATGGTACTTTCTTCCACTATTCATGAGCCTCCCAAAGTGGGTGTTCAGAAACTGTCTGTAACTCCTGAATGGTTAATGCCACACTTTTTTCAAACCCCTTAAATGAAATCTGAAAAGCTTGCCTTCACTCCCATCTTGAGTGTTTCATGTGAAATGTGTTTGTGTACCAAAATTTTGTTCCAAAATATACAGACCTGATTGTAACTTTTTAATAGTTTATTAGAACAAGCCCCATTCTTTTCCCTTCTGTTATAGTCATATATCCAATCAACAATGAGCATGTGGCATTAAATAAAGACTTCCCTTTCCAATTTGAGTTAACTTTTGATGACTTTCTGAACTTGCTGTTACAGACACCATACTGTATACAGTAACATGGACTGCAGTGTTGACACTGACCTTGGAATATTTAGATGCAAAAGTTTTAATTAGAATTTATTCAGTACAATGAACACACACTGCTATAAGCCTATCACTGTCAGATTCGATGAAAATACTGAATGCGGATGAAACCTGATCCGTATGAAAATGCATTATTCGGTTCAGGGGAAGGTTTTGGGTGAACGCAAGCAAAGAACAGAATCTAGATGTAAAAATAAAACAGGTTTGCGCACAAAAAAAAAACTCTGCGGAAAAACAAACAATTACATTCATGGGTGCCTTTATTTGCTCCATGATTGAGCAGTGCAGGGAGACAGAAGAAGGCCGACTAATTAACTTGCGCTTGAAAACCTTTATTCTTAGCGTGCTGTCACATTGATGGATGGTTGATTAAAGTCAATGAGATGGCTATCAGTACATAACGGCAGAACCAGTGAAAAGATTCCGCACCTGGAAATACCACCCTGCTCTTCTAATGTGGGGCCGCATTACCATGGTCCATCTACTCACACCACCGGTGAGATCACATGCTGCTGAAGTGAAGAAATGTGATGAATTGATGGCTGGTAAAAAAAAAAAAAAAAAAAAAACGAGGGAAAGGAAGGACAGCCAGCGCGTAATGCCAGCCGCCGCACTAAATTGCCTGTTTCTGCCATCTTTTGATGAGATTTCTCATTAGAGGCCTATACAGAACACAGCTCTGGTAATATTACAGGATTAATTAAAATGATAGGAACGGGGGATTCAGCTGTCAGTGGAGAGAGCGAGAGCTGTTCCAGGGTAATCATTGTTCTGATCAGAGGGCCATTGTATTCGTATGAAAGCAAGTACTGACAGCGGCCAGTGGCTCGCATGTGTTTATCTTCAATCCCGGGCCTGTTGCGTGCTATATATATATATATCTTTTTTTTTTTTTTTTATTTTATATATATTTTTTTTTCCCAGGCTCGTCGTTGATTAAGCATTCAGCCTGTTCATACTGGATAGGTTCAAAGGCTTCATTTACTTGCCAGCACTTTGAGCGCTCATCAGAGCATGTTTTCAGACGTGTCTCCAGTCCTCCTTCTCTTTCGTGGTTCAGCAGCAGATTTGTCTTTACATATTCCAGGAATACACACGTAGGCCTGGTCTTCTAAGATAGCGAGTGTTCAAAAATACAGACTTCTACTGAGCATTTTTTAACAATAAACAAACAAAAAAAAACAAATGTACATGAAAGTGGACAAAACAAATATCGATCCAGTATATTGTATGTTATATGATTTTGTATGTATTGTTCCCTGCTACAAGCTTATCTTATCAAATATACAAACATGAGGAAAATTGTTACAGTACAAACAGGCAGGACATTATTATTGTAATTTGTGTTAAGTTAATCTGAACATAACATTTTAAGGCTTACTAGAGTATAGTATTTGGGAAAAACTCATGACGCTCAGTCATAAATTTATTAAGTAATTTATATTGATGTACACGTTAGGATTCTTTCTTTTAACCAATGAAGCCTTATGCTACATTAGTAATTATTATTTTTTAATACATTTTGTTTAACCAGGGTGGTCATGTTGAAGCAAATGTCACTTTTTCTATGCAAACCATGGCCAAAAGAAATGTTCATGCTGAAACTTCTCTTATATATAAAACTTATAATTTAAATATTTACCCTTGTTTTTATTTAATTTAATGAGGATGGGGCATTATCAATATGTATTTATTTATTTATTTATTTATTTGTTTATTAAATCTTTTCTATTTTAGCCCAATTCAGGTTGACAAAGAATTGCTTTATGTGAGAGATGTTCAAGTCAAACTACACTCTTAAAAATGCTGGGTTGTTTTTTCTACCCAAACGCTGGGTTGCCGCTGTTGGGTCATTTTTCTGGGTTATTTACAGAGAGTTGGGTAGTTTTTGTGTAACCCAGCTGCTGGGTTGAAGTTTGCTTGGCCCCTCCCCCAAAGTTCACCGGTGGATTCAGCGGCTGTCACTCAGCTTCGTGTCTCTTGAGCTCCCACACCGCTGATGACGGTTCATCCTCCTCGGACATTTAAGGGGAAATGGCGTTAAATACAAGGTCTGTATACACATGTTCACTCACCTAATTCACATACAGTATGACTGAAAAATTATCACTACATGTAACATTTATTACTGTTACCGTGTTAAGGTTACACACACACTTTCCGGCTGGTCTGAGGTACTGGATGATAATTTAGCTGAGAATAGCTGCTAGTTAGCCAAAGAACCCCACCTGTGTATGAAAGAAACGGCTAAGATGTTTGAGCTTTTTTAGCTTTCTCTGTAGAATGTTTGCAGGGTTACGAAGATGGTGAAGTGATGAATGAACGCTAAACTGTTAACTGTATTGCTAGCATGACGGAGGCATTTAGTTAGTTTGCTAGCATTAGCAACCACTTTAGAACTTTATTAAACTCACTGCTTGAGACAATAAAATGCTGGTGTGTTACAAAACACTGACCCTCTCACAAATATACAGACCTGCTAACCCTCCCGTTTTTCACCAGCTAGTAATTTACTCTGTGGTCAAATTTCTCCTGCGTTTCTCCCGAGTTATAACAATATTTTACACCTTTCCCCCTTTGGCAAGTATGCAAATGTATCACCAGTAATAGCATGTAAGCTAACCAGGTAGCTCTCTTTAACCAAAGTTAAATTAACTATCAGTCAGCGCGCCAACTACAGGAAAAAGTACCACAGCGGTACAGATAACTACTAGATGGAAGTATTAATATTTTGGTGATTGTAATGTACCAGTATGACCCCAACTATGACAATTTTTTTTCGGTAATTAGCTTAAAATCAATGAAGACTACAATATCAACTAGTCTGACATAAAGAGCTGTATCCTAAAAGCCATGCTTATTCTGCTGTTTTATGTTTGGTAGTAGCTGTCTCCATGTTTTTGTTTCTGGTTACCTGTATCCTATCTTAATGGGCAGCTTTGCAATTTTTTTAGTATCATTCCTATTTCACACTAAATTAATAGTCTTATTCAGTTTAATCTTTGCTATTCAACAAAATTTTAACTTTTTCATTTCTTTCTTTCTAAGGTTGGAACCAACGTTGTGGCTGAAGTGTCGAGGCCGTACCCCTACATCCTGACGTTGGGAGATGATGACCAGCACTGCGCTCAGTAATGTTGTAATGTTGCTATGAAATAGCGAGGCCTACCTGAAAAGTCATAGACAGTGTTTGTATGTTAAAATGAGACCAGGGCTGGATAGTTTTGTTCTGCAGAAAAGATGTCTTAAGTCACAGAGAGATCCTGCTCTGTAGAAGCTGCCTTAGTCTATTTGTGCAATTACTCCATTCTGCCCTAATCAGTAATAGTATAGTAATGATGTCACTGTTCATTATCTGTTCTTGTGCTTTTGAAAAATAAATATTTTTTCTAAGAACATGTAATAGGATGTTGTTTATTGCATATATGTATGTATGTTTTTTTTTGTAATAGACCAGTATATCAAAATAATTTAACTGTTTAATAGACATGGGTGTTTTTTTTTTTTTTTTTTTTTTTTTTTTTAACAGATTCACTGTAAAACATGAAAATAATAATAACCTATGTGAGGTAGAATTAACCCAACATTCCAGTTAAAATGAACCAACAAACTCCAAACATATGGGTAGAACATTTGACCAATATATGTGGTAGAATTAACCCAGCATTATAGTTAAATATGATGTACAGTAGCATTTGGATTGAATATTTAACCCATCTTGCTGGGTTAAACATATAACCCATCTTGCTGGGCTAAATTAACCCAGCATTTAGTTAGTCCTATATTTACCCAGCAGCTGGGTTAAAAACAACCCAGACTGGGTTGTTTTTAACCCAGCATTTTTTAGGCTGTAAGAATGAAATTTTAATGACATTTCTTGTGAAAGAAGGCAAAAAAAAAAACGAATGGACACTTACAGAGGCACAATATGGTGACGAGACTTTTAGCCACAACAAAGCATTAGAATAATGTAAATGTTTTAAAGAAGGCCGAGTGTTTGTGCATGCCGATTCCCGCTGGCCAGCTAAACCCCGCTGTTCTCCTTTCCATGAATATTCAGTGAGTAGAATACCTAATCCTTGTAAATCAATAGATGACTTGTCCCCAATTTGCAGAAGATATGCACATTTCTGTGAAAACTGTACACATAATCACTTACAAACACCACTTGCACATATTTGGGACATTTAAAGGAGTTCCTGGGAGGCCAGTGTTTCAGATGTTAACCAGGTTCTGGGGAAAACTCCTTTAACAGATTATAATTATCTTGATGGTGTCCAATCACAAGCGAAACACTGGGATGAGTGTATTTGGGGATTATACAGTATAGAGAAATAAAGTCTCAGCCATATTAATCAAAAGTCCCGATTACATGCCCTTTATACTGTGTATATACTCAGATCACAAATCTGGAACTGTAGGCAGAAATGTATTTTAAAATATAAATTACAACAAATGCATGAATAGACAACTTCTTACTTGCTGTAGCACCATTTTTGTATATGATGAATACAACAATTTGTAATGTACTGTACGGTATAAGACCTGCTGTTTCATGCAAAGAGGGTGAGTTGATTGTAATGAACTACTGACTTCAGATCATCCTAAAGAAAAAGAAGAGTGAAGGTAGTCCTGGTTTTGTTTGGCCTTGTATTGGATTTAACACCATCTTGGTTCTGAATTTAAAAAAAGAAAAGAAAATATAAAATGATATAAAAGAAAACTAATTTTGGAGCTATGTATATGTTTGTGCCAAGGTCTGTACTAACCCAGAGTATTTTTGCATACTGCTTCTGTCATTTGTTTTGAACCTTTAAATCTATTGTATTGAAAGTTCTTTTTGAAGCATGCATGGTCAAAATGTAGCAAGCTTTATTTCCAATTCTGCTAGCTCTTGTGAAAAATGTAACCAATCCTGTGCATTTGATGTATCTAATAAGTCAATAAATTAGTAGTGTAGAGCACCATGACCCTGACGAGGCTCAAGCATTTTCTGGTGGATTAATGAGACCAGTAAATCAATTGCAGCGTGCCATTTGGGGATCTACAGTAGTTCTGATTGACACACTGAGCAAAATGAAGAATTGTCAAATCCAAATGTAAATGAACCTAGAAGCAACCTGAGGTGATGTTAAAACACAAAGGAGAATCGTTTCAAAACTTGCAAGATGTCTTCACTGTTCTGACCATTTTCTTCGTTCCTAGAGTCTACAGCTATAAATAAAGGCGGCATTCTTTGGTCGGGACAATAAAAACCTCCCTCCATCTGTTCAATCACAAGAGAGATTTAACAGATTATAATTGCATTATTGGCGCCTGCTGCTCTCCACCATCGACCCACTCAAGAGACCGAGGTAAATCCCTGATACTGACTCATGAACACAAGTCAAATGCGATGACACATCCACTAAAACTGCATTATTAATAATTATTTGGTAGGAAACATGAAATGCATCTTTACTTATCACTCATATATTGTCGATCAGGAGTTGTTGTTTTTTTTTGTTGCCAAATTGCAAAGTACAGGAAAGTGTTTGTACTGCGCAGGAAGCAACTATCCCATAAGGTTTGGAGCTGCGTGCGCAAGCAGCACAGATTCTCCAGAGCCCAGAGGACTTTTCCTTAATCCTCTCACATTCTGCCTCTCATCTAGAAAGAGAGAGAGAGAGAGATATTTGAGTGTTTAGCTGAAGTAGGCCCGGAGGTAAAGTGAAGCAGTGAAGCATTAAAAAAAAAATCTCCCCCTGCAGCCTAAACACAGAAAGAAATATCTTGCAGGAAAGTATTTATCTTCATGTCCCTTTGAACTATTTCTCTAACATGTCCTAAATGTTTACTGCTGTTACCTATTTCGTGAAACTACCTTTTGAACTTTATTATAGACAGCTAAACAAGTCATTAAAAATGGGATCACCCGTACACCCAGAGATTCATGTATTTATCTTTAATTTAATCAGCCAATCATGTGGCAACAGCACAGTAAATAAAAAAATAAAAAAATCATACACATACAGAGACAGACCAAAAAGCTTCTCAGAATTGGGAAATTTGATCTAAACGTCTATGAGCATGACATGGTTTAACTATTTGAGATACTGATAATTTCCTGGGATTTACAAACTCAACCCAAACCGAGTTTATACAAAATGGTATAAGCATTTAGGAAGTCAATAGTAACCGAAAGAACCAATCTTCCATGTTGATTGTTGAGCTGCAAAGCATCTTAAACAGCACAACATAATGTATCTTAAAGTGGATTAAAATTGTGTGGCAACAATATCGATTTGATAATAATAATAAAAAGAAAATTCTACAGTAAATAAAATAACTGATCTAATTAATATTAACATGTAAATTACTAAATATTTAATTCAATTAAATGGGGAAAAGTGTGTGTGTGGGGGGGGGGGGGGGTATTGGATGCCACTGGATGCAGTGCCGGTCCCAAGCCCGGATAAAATGGGAGGGTTGCGTCAGGAAGGGCATCCGGCGTAAAACCTGTGCCAAGTTGTAGTGCGGACTGGATATTCCGCTGTGGCGACCCCTTGTCGGGAGCAGCCGAAAGACCAACAACAACATTTCATTTTATCCCTCATTGTTGCAAGAAACCTTGAGAGGTACCAGATTTAAAAGGGAACCCATCCTCATTTGGGGGATATAAAAAAAAAATCAAGAGCCCCTGCTACAGTGCAGTATATCTGTGTGCTATAAGGTTCAGTTTTATAACAGGAAATATGTTTTAGTTAATATAGGGTTCACTTTCGGTGGTGAACATTCAGCATGTTCTCACCATGCTTTGAGGGTTTCCTTTGGGTACCCTGGTTTCCTCCCACAGTCCAAAAACATGCGGATTAGGCTAACTAGCATTCCCAAATTTATAATCCTTATAGTGTGTGAATGCGCATGTGAAAGTGTGCATCAATAATAACCGGACGTCCCACAACAGTTGTAAAATGGGAATAAATACAAAGTGAATCACCACTGGCCTCCATGGTCCCTAGTTGAACTACAGAGGTTCCGACTGTAGGTTACATTTGATGCCACATATTATATTGATGCCAATGTTATATTAGTGTCAGCTCACATGTATAGTAACCTCCTTTGACCCACCATCTTAATGCAATAAACATTTTATCTACAAAGAGTCAACAAAAAAGAAGACATTGTTAATAATATTAATGACCTTACCCTAAGCTAACCATATACAATCTGACCTTCCATACATTACACAGAAACACATGCAAACACATGCATGCTGTAATACCGAGCGTTTCCAGATTTCCCCTGGGGGATCTGCTATTAAGGTTTCACCAGTCCAAATCAGTGTGTAATTGTACTCAAAGCTGGACAGGTTTTTGCGGCACTGCTGGGATGCTGGCTTGACTTTTATTGTTGTTTCGCTGTATTGTGTCGCTGAAAACAGCTGAGTGTTAAATTAATTTCACCCAATGATCTGACACAATAAAGAAAATTTTAAATTGAATGTCTTGTAGGTTGTTGTTTTTTCTGTGAAAATTGGACGTGTGTGTCTGTATGTGCATGTGTGTGTGTGTGTGTGTGTGTGTGTGTGCGCGCACGCATGAGCGTGTGTGTATGAAGTGGAAATACGGCAGGACAGACAGGGAGTAGCTGTGAGTAATTGTTTTGCTCAGTAGCAGAAGCCCATCCTGGCCCTTTGGAGATAAGGTGCACTAAATCTGCTTGGATGTCCTGGGAGAGGCAGCGACTGGAGGAAAGCAAACACCGAGCCGCATCAGCCTCTTTAAGATGAGCAAACTTGAAAAGTCCTTTCTTTTTATTAAAGGCGAGAGAGAACCCTATTATCTTTGCTCTCGGCTGTGCCACTGGCCTTAACACAGAGAAGTGCTGGGCATTCATCAGGGTTGAAAAAGTACTTGTGAGCATGAGAGGTAGAGATGGAGATAGAGAGACTCTTGCTGTTCCATTAGACAAATGTGATAAATGATGTCAGAAAAAAAAAACACAACTCTGCACTCAGACTTGACTGTTATGACATTTTTAATTAAAAATATTTAAATCCTGAAGATACCCATGCTTTCTGGGTGGGAGGAATTGCCCTGTCAGTCACTATAACACTAGCCAACTTAGCATCTGTGAGCTTGTGTGTAAGAGGGTGGATAGTGCTTTCATGCTCTGTGATAAAGAAAGGTTGGTCAGCTGCAGGCTTCTCAAAGGTTAGTTTTCACCCTGTTGTATGACACAGAGCTGGCTGGTGAGTGGGACATGAAAAGAGACACAATTCAGAATCATTTGAAGGTTGAGTTTGCTCTGGGTACGCTGGTTTCCTCCCACAGTCCGAGGACATGCATTAGGCTAATTGGCATTTCCAAATTGCCTGTTTTGTGTGGGGGTGTTGTTGGGGGAGGTGCATACTTAGGGGCCCTGTGATAGACTGGCACCCTGTCCAGTGTATCCTGCCTCATGCGTTGTCAGTTAGGATACGGTGTGACCGTGTACTGGATAAGCAATATAGATAGTGAGTGAGTGGGTGAGTGGGTGAGTGAGTGAGTGGGTTGATTTGAGTGAGTGGGTGGGTGGATTCCTGCGGGTGGATGTGAGGTGAGTGAATGGGTGTATCTGAGTATATGAGTGAAACATGAGTCACTTCCACTTTTACCAGTGAATTAAATGTATTTCTAGACATCCTGAATAAAATACGGCTGTTCTGTTTCATATTAAGTTGTACATTGCACTAGTGGTACACTCCAGATATCAGTCAGTCCCTCGTCACCACTATCATCACCACCATCAGTAAACTTATAGTGAGAATGCTATGACTGTTTGTTTGCAAAAACCAATAGAAATAACCATGGAGAAATTCAGAAACCCAATGATACAATCAATAAACATTGCTGCTAACATCCTCCATCCCAAATAAAAAGCTGTGGAGAGCAGAGGTAAATTACTAGATAGCAAGTGAGAGAGGGACAGAGTCATGATAAAATATTTCCCTTTGATATCAGGACTTTCCCACCTGCTAGCAATGATTGGACGAAGATGTGCGAGAGATATCGGAGGTGACTGACAGATGGGCGGAAGACTGTGTTTGTAGGGATGCTTGCAATATGAGTGGAATACAAAATCAGTAAACTCGTGGTTACAGCAATTACCTCTCCTCAATGCAAACTGAGCATGAAAGATTTAATCAATTTATTAAATATCAAATGCAAACACAACCGATTTCAATCACGTACCTCCATCACCACTACAATTACTGTAAGACATGAGAGCCAGAGGTGCTCATATGTACATGGGGTCTGTTTATTCAAACATTTCATGTAGTCTAAGCCATGGTCACAGACAAACAGCAAATCAATAATGTCAAGACTTCAGTATTGGAAAGCCACAACCATACACAAAACTAATTCAGCCCATAAAAGCACTTGACATTAGCTGATAAGTTGTGTTATTGTAAGAAGAGGCAAAGCTACAGTAGGACAAAAAAAAAAAAAAAAAACAGGCATAGGCCCTGTTAGTGCAAGTGGAAGGTCTAATGCAAAAGGTCTGAAACTTGCAAAATAGAATTCTGAGAAATGGAATGTTAATACCCTGAAGATTTTACAATAAAACACACACAGTTTGAATTACATAACTAAGAAATGGATGTAATAATTGTTAATCATGTGAAGAGATTAATAGAAATAAAATCTACAGTAGTGCTGTGAGAAATATCATATCTTATCATACTGTACAGTATAATACAATAATTCATGCTAAGGAAATCAAACTATCACCTATTTGGAAAAAAAATGTGAAACATAAAGCAAAGAAGTAGTCATTAATGTTCCTGGCAATGGCAACTATCAATTATTCTCCTTCTTGTAACTTTCATTATCACAAGCTGTAATCAGAAGAAGGCAGAGGCCACTGAGAGGTCAATGAGAACTATCCAACCACAAATCTCTATAAAAAATGCTTTATGTTTTTAGTGGGTTGCTGCCCCAGTGTTTGCACTGAAAGAATGAACAGCCCTTGATGACCGAGGCCATTTGCTCTCGCTCTTACTCACACCAGTGGACTTATTTACTGCCCAGCATGGGCTGCCTTCAAGACAATAAGTATCTGCTGGAGAGGGGGAAAAAATGCAGGCTCTGGCAGAGAGGTCATGCTCAAAGATTTGGTCAAGTACTGTGTTTGTTTATGCTTTGTTACAAGACAACCTTTCTGTACATATTTTGTGTGTGTGTGTGTGTATATATATATATATATATATATATATATATATATATATATATATATATATATATATATATATATATATATACGTATACTTAGGGCCCCCGATCCCAGCTCGGAAAGCCGCCCAGCTGACGGATGTCCAGGAGAGACTCCCGCCTGTGGCCGCGCCCAGAGAGAGATGGGAGGGGCTGGTCTTGGCTCGTGACAGCGGACACTACCTCCGCGTGCTCCAAAGCTGCCACTCTGCCTGCCACCACCACTCACCAGCCTGTGCCTGCATGCCAGCGGGGCACTGCCAACCAGACCAGCACGTGCATTATTCTTTCCTTCCCTTTCTCTCCATCGTCCCTCCTTTAACCCTTTTCCTAACCCCAATTTTCTTAAATAAACTACCCTTTTTCCCGTAAGACCTCGCCTAGTGTCCGTGTTTCATGATGTCGCCCTTGCACATAGGGACGAACCCGTTACACTGGTGGAGAATGCGTGCATGGGGGCACCTGGCACGGACCTTGGGTTAAGTCTCAAACGAGGTTGGGGTCTTACACGGCAGTGCCAGCGGCGACTGTGAGCTCGGAGCTGAGGGAGGGGTAATATCACGGTGTGATGGGCGTGCGCCCAAATTACTATCGCTCCTCGCTCACTCCGAAGTTCTCTAGGTAGGCGCCCTCTCCTTCTACTGGTGCGCGAAGGAGTAGGGGCTGCGGAATCAGGCACGGCTGGTGAGCTATCCCCGTTAATGATCCCGGGCTTCTCCCCGCGCTATAAAACAATAATAAATAAATAAATAAATATATATATATATATATATATATATATATATATATATATATATATATATATATATATATAATGCAACCATGGGGGGGCGCAATCCAGTGTCTTCTTGTGCAAGTCCCAAGTCTGGATAAATGCAGAGGGTTGTGTCAGGAAGGGCATCCGACGTAAAACATTTGCCAAATCAATGATGCGAATCAGAAATATCATTTCCATACCGGACTGCCACTGGTGCTGTTGACTTACAGGGTGCCGGTGGAAATTGGGCTACTGTTGGTCGAAGAAGGAGAGGAGGAAGGCGTGTTCAAAAGCAGAGAGAGAAGAGGAAAGGCAAGAGTTTAGGAGTGAAAGTAGGGACCTTGAATGTTGGGACCATGACAGGGAAGGGAAGAGAGTAGGTTGATATGATGCAGAGAAGGAAGGTGGATATACTGTGTGTCCAGGAGACCAGGTGGAAAGGTAGCAAAGCTAGAAGCTTAGGATCAGGGTTCAAATTGTTTTACCATGGTGTGGATAGGAAAAGAAATAGAGTAGGAGTTATTCTGAAAGAGGAATTTGTTAGGAATGTTCTAGAGGTGAAGAGAGTATCAGATAGGGTGATGAGTCTGAAGCGGAAATTGATGGTGTGATGTTCAATGTTGTTAATGGTTATGCTCCACAGGTAGGATGTGTGTTAGAAGAGAAGGAGAAATTCTGGAGTGAGTTAGATGAGGTGATGCAGAACATCCCCAGAGGTGAGAGAGTTGTGATTGGTGCAGACTTCAATGGACATGTTGGGGAAGGGAACAGAGGGGATGAAAATGTGATGGGCAGGTTTGGTCTTCAGGACAGGAATGTAGAAGGACAGATGGTGGTGGACTTTGCAAAGAGGATGGAAATGGCAGTAGTAAATACTTTCTTCCAGAAGAGGCAGGAACATAGGGTGACATATAAGAGCGGAGGCAGAAGCACTCAGGTGGACTACATCTTGTGTCGACGTTGTAATCTGAAAGAGATCAGTGACTGCAAGGTGTTGGTAGGGGAGAGTGTAGCCAGACAACACAGAATGGTGGTCTGTAAAATAACCCTGGTGGTGAAGAAAGTGAAGAGGACAAAGGCAGAGCAGAGGACAAAGTGGTGGAAGGTGAGAAAGGAAAAATGCTGTGTAGTCTTTAGGGAGGAGTTGAGACAAGCTATGGGTGGTTAGGAGATGCTTTCAGTTGACTGGACAACTACAGCCAATGTGATCAGGGAGACAGGTAAGAGGGTCCTTGGTGTATCATCAGGTAAGGGAAAAGGGGACAAGGAGACTTGGTGGTGGAATGAGGAAGTCCAGGTGTGTATACAGGGAAAGAGGCTAGCTAAGAAGAAGTGGGACACTGAGTGGACTGAAGAGAGTAGACAGGAGTACAGGGAGATACACCGTAAGGTGAAGGTAGAAGTGGCAAAGGCCAAACAAAGAGCATATGAGGACTTGTATGATAGGCTGGACAGTAAGGAGGGAGAGGTGGATCTGAACAGGTTGGTGAGTCAAAGAGATAGAGATGGGAAGGATGTGCAGCAGGTTAGAGTGATTAAAGATAGAGATGGAAATGTACTGACAGATGCCAGGAGGGTGATGGGAAGATGGAAGGAGAACTTTGAGGAGTTGATGAATGAGGAAAATGAAAGAGAACAAAGAGTAGAAGAGGTGACTGTTGTGGAGCAGGAAGTAGCAAATATTAGTAAAAGTGAGGTGAGAAGGGCGTTGAAGAGGATGAAGAGTGGAAAGGCTGTTGGTCCTGATGACATACCTGTGGAGGTATGGAAGTGCTTAGGAGAGGTGGCAGTAGAGTTTCTGACTAGTTTGTTTAACGAGATCTTGGAGAATGAGAGGATTCCAGAGGAATGGAGGAGAAGTGTATTGGTGCCGATTTTTAAGAACAAGGGAGATTTGCAGACTGTGGCAATTACAGAGGTATAAAGCTAATGAGCCATACAATGAAGCTGTGGGAAAGAGTAGTGGAAGCTAGGTTAAGGGCAGAGGTGAGAATTTGTGAGCAGCAATATGGTTTTATGCCTAGAAAGAGTACATCAGATGCAGTATTTGGTGTGAGGATGCTGGTGGAGAAGTACAGAGAAGGTAATAAAGAGTTGCATTGTGTCTTTGTAGATTTAGAGAAAGCGTACGACAGGGTGCCGAGAGAGGAGCTGTGGTGGTGTATGAGGTATAAGTATAAGTCTGGAGTGGCAGAGAAGTAGGTTAGAGTGGTGCAGAACATGTATGAGAGCTGTAAGACAGTGGTAAGATGTGCTGTAGGTGTTACAGAAGATTTCAAGGTGGATGTGGGTCTGCATCAAGGATCGGCTCTGAGCCCCTTTTTGTTTGCTCTAGTGATGGACAGGATGACTGATGAAGTTAGACAGGAGTCTCCATGGACTATGATGTTTGCAGATGACATTGTGCTTTGTAGCGAGAGCAGGGAACAGGTGGAGGAAAATTTGGAGAGGTGGAGGTACGCTCTGGAAAGCAGAGGAATGAAGGTTAGCCGCAGCAAGACGGAATACATGTGTGTGAATGAGAGGGACCCAAGAGGAACGGTGAGGCTACAGGTAGCAGAGGTAAAGAAGGTGCAGGATTTTAAGTACTTAGAGTCAACGGTTGAGAGCAACGGAGACTGTTCAAAGGAGGTGAAGAGACGAGTACAGGCAGGTTGGAATGCGTGGAGAAAAGTGCCAGGTCTGTTGTGCGATAAAAGAGTATCAGCGAGAATGAAAGGAAAGGTGTACAGGACAGTGGTGAGACCAGCGATGCTCTACGGCTTAGAGACAGTGGCACTGAAGAAAAGACAGGAGGGATAACACATGTGAGTTGTTTTGGAGATAAAGTCAGAGAGGCCAGATTGAGGTGGTTTGGACATGTTCAGAGGAGAGAGTGTGAATATATCGGTAGAAGGATGCTGAAGTTGGAACTGCCAGGCAGGAGGTCTAGAGGAAGACCAAAGAGGAGATTTATGGATGCAGTGAGAGAGGACATGAAGTTAGTTGGTGTGAGAAAAAGAGGATGCAGAGGATAGGGTTAGATGGAGGCAGATGATTCACTGTAGCGACCCCTGAAAGGGAACATCCAAAAGACAAAGAAGAAGATATATATATTCTATTATATATATAAGATATATATATATATATATATATATATATTTTTTTTTTTTTTCTTTTTTTTTTTTTTTTTTTTTTAATTAAACCTTGATGTCAGAAATAATAATACAGCAAGTAAGCTGACAAGATTACAATTATTAAAAGAATGTCTAGATATTTATGCACATTTTTTGTAGTAGTCATGCAGATGTGGGTGTCATGCTGCCCTATGCAATCTGGATCTACTTTTAAAAACTTTAAAAACTTTAAAAATAATAGTTATTTTAAACAGATGCATGATTATGATGGTTTTGAAAAAATAGCAGACTAGCAGAGAAACATCAGTGGTTCGTACAGTATACTATGACATGGTTTGGGTTCTGTTGTAGGGAAATCACTGCAAATCTATACAAAGTTTCTCTGACTAATCACTTGAAGCATTTTTATCTGTAATGTAGTCATGTTATTTTATTTATAGTCACCACAGTCAAGCTAATGGAAGAGAGTTTGGACCAATAGTACTTTCCACTATCCTTCCAGGACAGTTTCCAAATATAACCCAATTAAATTATTACTTATTTTATTACGCAGTCATTGCTTTCCTTGAATTTGTAAAATACATGCTGTTGGCTTGGCCATCACTTGTTGAGGTCAAAAAACATGCAACCAAATATCTAATATTTGGAGCTCTAGTAATAAAAGTAATAAGAAAAGAATGGACCCATTTCAGTTTCATCGTGACCAGCTATAATACATCACAATCATTATTTTTAATTGGCTTGTAAAATGAACATGATTTTTTTTATGTCTTGTTTTCTTTAGGGAACACCTCATGAGCTCAGTTATGGATTTACCCAAGAACTCTCTTGACCTCAACGTTAACCTTGCCTCATTGTAGAACAGAGAGCCACAAAAAGAACAAAATAGATTTTTAAAAAAAGGAAAGAAAAAAGTGACAAATGGATATGAACCTGGCAGCATACACATGCAAGAGCTGACAAAAGAGCAGTGCCTCTGAATCACTGAATGATCAACCCCGATTTGGCAGCAGGCCTTTTATCCGCCATGTGAAAACCTAATCAGGCAGCCTGATTGCTGCGAGTGGCCTTTTGTGGTTTTTAATCCAATGAGTGTTTTAAGGAGTACATAATTGAAATTCTGTCTGGGACAGCCACAATTTACAGCCGTGGGGATAATGAGGAGTCCTCTGGCCTCCACTGGGAGAGTCTGTGTGTGTGTGTGTGTGTGTGTGTGTGTGTGTGTGTGTGTGTGTGTGTGTGTGTGTGTGTGTGTGTGTGTGTGTGTGTGTGTAAGAGACAATCTTCACGTGCAGAATGATGAGTCTCTGATTGGCATAGCACAAAGCGAATATTTTGACAATATAAGCCTCGGTGAAAGCCAAATCGCTTTCGTTATTTATACTCAGCCACTGTTTCAAGCTGGACAAGGGCCTGCTAATGATGTCATTGTTATGCTAATTGGACATTCCATGTATTTCTCCATGAGTAAGGCCTATTAAGTACTGCGAGTGCTTTATTTGATCAGCTTCAACGGCTAATTTGTTCATGCACATCACCTTTGCTATAATGACATCCTGGCTAAATTCCTACATTTAAAATAGGAAATAGTTCATCCATACACCACCCAAACCCAACTACCATACGTGTGATTGCCCGAAGTGTTCGGAGTGTCAGTGGGGCACCTTGGTTTTCACAACTAAGAAGATCAGTTCTTGCACTACAGGTAGCACTGAATAGTGCAAGCTTAATAGAGCAGTCAAGATTCACCTGTGAGTGAACTTGCAGTCATGACAAAAAAGTGCTGACACTACAAACACTACACAGACACACACACACACACACACACACACACACGCGCACACACACACACACGCACAAACACACACACACGCACACACACGCACAGACACACACACACACACACACACACACACACACACACACACACACACACACACACACACACACACACACAGTCTAACGAACTGTCATGACCATAACAGCATTGGCAAAAAATAAAAGCAGTCACTACTTATAGACATTTAGCATATCCATAAGTTAAATTCTCACATTCTATAGGAAAATTATACTGTACTGTACCTCTTGATCAGCTGATTTTCACAACTGTGCAAGTTTTCCCTTAACATTGCTGTTTTAAAGTCTATACTTTTAGAACAGTTGCAACACTATGAAGAGAATCCAGGGACAAGGGCTGAATTTCGTCACTGTTAGAACAGCAAGGAAGTGCTACAATGGTTTAAGAATTGATCTTATCATTTCAGTGGTGATCAACTCACAGCACTACTAAAACTGAATGATGCTGCGTTCCAAATGGTGAACCCACAACTAAACAGAAAAAAAACAATAGTCTGCTGCATCTTCTACACCTTTCCTCTCCATTTTGACATAAATCGAAGTCCAATCACCCCAAACCATTTCCAAAGAACCTATTACTGTATATAACAAGTCATACATTGTGATTTGTACATGTCCTAGTTGAGGCAATGATTATAATATTTTCTTGTCATTCCTGAGCCCAGTGCCTGCCAACTGTAGCTGATTTGTATTGCCATATACAGTACACAGTGAGGAAGCATATACCACTGACAGTTCAACAATAACCGTACTGTAGGGTATGAAGAACCAATTCCATTAAATGCTGAAAACTTTGCAGGAATTGGAAATGCCCGAGGGCATCATCTTGAAACAAAAATTTCTCTTTGTCCCTGAACTGAAATGCAATCTGCTGTTGTTTGGCAGTAGGTTCAATAGTCCAAAACTGAGTGATTTGATTGCAGCCACAATGAGGTGGCAGTAATCCATACAAAATCAGTGTGTACCATAATTTTTGGGGACCAACATCACTAGCACTGTGAATGGCCTCTTGATTACTGATTCTGTTCTGGTATGCTTTAACCGTTTCCCACAACTTGCAATTGATGTTAATATTTTGATTAACCTTTTACAGTTCTAATACATCTGTAACATAGCTATCACATTGAAACCACCTAGCTTTTCAGGCTCCCAATGTGGCATTGGGGTGGGTGTGGCTTTATGGGACCTTTGGGTGTGTTATCGTGTCCGACACCCGGACATGGCACAGCAGATCTTTTGGATGATCTTGTGGGATGAGGCCTCTGTGGATCTGACCAGTTTGTCTGGTGTATCACATCGGCTGTGGCAGGCTGTGATCCAATGGGTGTCCTGGTGCCTTTCTTTTGTGGCCAGTTGTGCTGCATTGGCTTTTCTGTTAGATCAGAGGACCTAGTCATTTGTCTCCAAGGTATTGGTTGCCCATGACCTGCCACCAGTTTGCTGGTGTATAATTGGTAATCAATGTTGTTTACTACACTATAACTACATGCCATAAGCAACAAACTATGCTCATCTGCTCACTGCATAAGGGACAGACTTTGACTGTATATTGCAAATATATTTCAAATATATTTGCTGCACAGTTTTGTTCTGCACACACACACACACACACACACACACACACACACACACACACACACACACACACACACACACACACACAGTATAGTAATAGTAGACCAAGGAAAGATCAACATACATACATTCAATATCACTTGCATATTTATCTTGGGTACTGGTAGTGTTATGGGATGGGAGGAAAGGCCATCAGTGTTCAGCTGAATCCTCCTTCCAATGACTCTACAGAGGCTGGAGACGTTGGAAGATGTTCTTTCCTCTGAATTTGTGCGTTTAGTATAATGTCTTGCCCAGCTCCTCAAGAAAATGATGTCTCCTTTGCTGCCTCCCTCTCATCTAATTTGGATTCAATGCCAACCAGATGACCAATGGATTGTAAGCTGAGATGTCCAAGATATTGAAGATTATCACAGGATGCCAGTATAGGGTTTTATTTTTTGTAGCAGCTGTCAACAGCCCTCCCCCCTCCCCCTGGTTTCTTGTGGCATTGCAATCAATTATTATCTTTTGCCTTTTGATGCTCGAGCCCACAGACTCTCTCATCCCTGTGCCGCATACACACGAGCAACACATTTGCGCATTTGTCTTTGCAGTGTATGGCAGCAGGGATGTGTTGGCTGCCAACTCTTACATAGAGGAATAGACATGCCTGTTCCGTGTTGTAAACATTCTGGTGAAAACTTTGTTGAAACATTTTTCCATGATATGGGGTCAATGTGATGTGTTCTAACAACTGAAAAGTAATATTCCCCATTTGGGTGGACTGTGAGGTAGAACACGTTTAATAAGGGGCACCCACCACTAAAGGAAACTACAGTACCTTTAAGCTAAGGCCAAGTATCCTTCAGGTGAGGGGCCACCACAGAGATTGAGGGAGGAACTCTAGGTTTAATAATAGGTGTCAGATGGACTAACCTGAGGTGACCAGAAGACGTAGCTTTAGCGGTTAGCCCAATGTAGCGTGGAGGATAAACCCAAACGCGGAAAGAAGCGAGTAGGCAGGATCGCCACGCGATTTAGTTTAAGGACTCTCACAAAAACGGAGCAAGGGAAAAACACAAATTTAACCCGCGTCCTAAAAATACACACACAATAGCAAAGACAACGGAACCAACATGTGAGTACTCACGGTTTGCTGAAACGATACCTGGAGCTGACATGGGCCGAACTCAATGACTGAGCGGTAAGCTATCGTTTGTTTACCTCCTTTATACTTCCTGGTTTTGCGCCCGTCTTACTTCCGGGTCCTAGTGCCGGGCGCAGATTGGGTGTGTATGACAGTACCCCCCTGTCCAGGACTGGCTCCTGACGGTCCTGGGGTGGAGGATACCCTGTGACGGTAGTCCCGAATTAGCTGAGGGTCGAGAATGAACCGGGCCGGGATCCAAGATCGCTCCTCGGGGCCATAGCCCTCCCAGTCCACCAGGTATTGCATACCTTTGCCCCGAGGGCGCGAATCGAGGATTCGGCGCACGGTGTAGGCGGGACCGCCGTCGATGATCCGGGGAGGAGGAGCTGGGGGGGGTGGGTGGAATCATTGGCGAGGTGATGAAGGGTTTGAATTGGGACAGGTGGAATACTGGGTGAATCCGGAGCGCCGCAGGCAGCTGGAGCCGGTAGGTGACAGGATTGATTTTGTGGGTGATGCGGTATGGTCCGATGAACCTGGGGGAGAGCTTCTTGGACTCGGTGTGAAGGTGGAGGTTTTTTGAGGAAAGCCATACCTTGTCACCTACGTGGTACAGTCGTCCCGGGGGATGTCGACGGCGGTGTTGGTGGGTGTAACGGATGTTAGTACGTTGAATGGCCCGGTTGGTCGTGATCCAGAGCCGCCGACATCTGCGGACCAACTGTTGGGCCGACGGTACATCAACCTCCGGTTCAGGGTGGTTGAACACGGAAGGTTGGAAACCGTGACATACCTCAAATGGACTTAGGTTGGTGGCTGAGGAGATGTGGAGGTTATGTGATAACTCAGCCCAGATGAGGTAGCGGGCCCAGGAGCGCTGCCGGTCTGCTACGAAACATCTCAGATAGCGCTCCAGTTGTTGGTTGGTCCGCTCCGTCTGACCGTTAGTCTGTGGGTGGTATCCGGAGGACAGACTGCAGGTGGAGTCGATCAGACGGCAGAAGGCCTTCCAGAACCGGGCTGTGAACTGGGGCCCTCTGTCCGAGACGATGTCCTTGGGGAACCCATGCAGACGGACTACGTGCTCTAATATCAACTCTGCTGTCTCCTTAGCTGACGGGAGTCCGGCGAGAGCCACCAGATGCACGGTTTTAGAGAACCGATCCACGATTGTGAGGATGGTGTCCTTTCCTTCGGAGGCCGGCAGGCCCGTGATGAAGTCGACGGCGATGTGCGTCCAGGGCCGTCGAGGAACTGGGAGTGGTTGTAGTTCTCCCGGAGTTGGTTGATTGGAGCTTTTGGCCCTGGCGCACACGGGGCATGCCTGAACGAACTCTCGGACGTCCCTCGTCATGGACGGCCACCAGAAGTCGCGCTGAAGAAATTGGAGGGATCGTCGGGTGCCCGGATGTCCTGAGATGGGTGATGAGTGCCCCCATTGGAGGACCTCGGGTCTAATCACCTCGGGCACGAAGAGTCGTCCAGGTGGCACACCTGCCGGTTCGGTCTCTGTACCTTGTGCCTGGCGGACTCTCGTTTCCAGGTCCAGTTGGAGGGGGGCGATGATCCTGGTGGAGGGAAGAACCGACGCGGGGTCCGTCCGGGGGAGATCCACCTCTAGTTGTCGTGAGAGGGCGTCTGCTTTGGTGTTTTTGGACCCCGGGCGGTATGAGAGGTGAAAGTTATAATTTTCAAAAAAGAGGGCCCACCGTGCCTGTCGTGGGTTTAGTTGCTTTATTGTCTTCATGGTGATGAGATTTTGATGGTCTGTCCAGATTATGAATGGCTCGCTGACGCCCTGGAGCCAGTGACGCCATTCCTCCAGAGCCCACTTTATGGCCAGCAGCTCGCGGTCCCCTACCCCGTATCGCTGCTGAGTGGGATTGAATTTTCTGGAGAAAAAGCTACATGGGTGTAGCTTTTGATCTGGACCTCGTTGCGAGAGGATAGCTCCAGCGCCCACATCTGAAGCATCCACCTCTACAACGAATGGTTGACTGGCATCTGGATGGTGGAGAATCGGTGCAGTGGTGAAACGGTGACACAGTGACCGGAAGGCAGAGATGGCGGCCGGGTTGAGGTGAAATGGAAGGGGTGAAGGACGTGTCAGGGCGGTTAGGGGGGCGGCAACTGTACTGTAGCCCCGGATAAAGCGACGATAGAAATTCGCAAACCCGAGAAACCGTTGAAGCTGCTTAAGGGTCTTGGGTAGGGGCCAATGACGCACAACCTCTAGCTTCTGCGGGTCCATGGCCACACCCTGGGGCGAGATGACAAAACCCAGGAACGTGGTGGAGCGCTCGTGAAAAGCGCACTTTTCCAACTTACAGTACAGTTGGTGGGCGAGTAATCTCTTGAGAACCGCTCTGACGTGCTGGGTGTGTTCTTCCATAGTTCTTGAGTAGATTAAAATATCATCCAGGTAGGCGAATGCCCACCGGCCGAGCATGTCACGAAGGACATCGTTGATTAGATGTTGAAATGCGGCGGGGGCATTGCACAGTCCAAATGGCATGACAAGGGTTTCGTAATGTCCGGTGGGTGTAATGAAGGCCGTCTTCCACTCATCGCCCTCTCTGATGCGCACCAAGTTGTAGGCGCTCCGGAGGTCCAACTTCGTAAAAATGGTGGCGCCAGAGAGGGCGTCCAGGGCTGAGTTGGTAAGAGGCAGAGGATGTCGGTTTTTGACGGTGATGTTGTTGAGCCCCCGATAGTCGACACAGGGGCGAAGTTCACCTCCTTTTTTCTTCACGAAGAAGAACCCCGCGGCTGCAGGTGAGGAGGATGGTCTGATGGTGCCTTGGCGCAGGGCGTTGGTGACGTATTCCTCCATCACCTTAGTCTCGGTGGAGGTGAGCGAATAGAGGTGGCCGCGGGGTGGAACCATACCAGGTTGGAGGTCAATAGCGAGGTCGTAGGGGCGATGAGGAGGAAGATGGGTGGCCCGTCGTTTACAGAAGACCTCCGCCAGGTCTCGATATGGTTCGGGGACAGCGTTGGTGTCGACGTCGGGGGCCTCGGACTCCCTAGAGCACGTCCCAGCCGCTGCCCGTAGGCATAGTTCGTTGCAGGTCGCACCCCACTGGAGGATCCGGTTTTGGGTCCAGGAGATTAGAGGGTCATGCTGAAGCAGCCAGGGATGACCAAGGATGATGGGTGGTGACGAGATGGAGGTGACGAAAAATTTTAACTGTTCATGGTGTTGGTTGATGGAGACGGTGATGGGTTCGGTTCGGGTGCTGATTGGGCTGGTGGAGAGGGGGCGACCGTCGACAGATGTGATGCGAACGGGCTGGGATAACGCCTCGAGTTTTACCCCCAGTTTTTTGGCGTATGAAGAGTCAATGAAGTTACCTGCTGCCCCGGAGTCGATGAACGCAGCACTTCGGACTCGTTTGTGGCCAACCTGGAGGTTTACCTGAACCGTGAGACGGGAGGAGTTGGTGGTGATGGCGGAGAGACGAAGGTGACCCGGCGAGTATCTCTCTCCTCTCACCGGGCCTGGGCGTTTCCCGGTCTGTGAGGACAGGTTGCCCGGTGATGTGTGGCTGACCCGCAATAGGCACAGAGCCCCTCACGGAAGCGTCTCTCCCGTTCTGCAGCGGTCAAGGAGGCGCGTCCTAGTTGCATGGGTTCCCCGGCTCCGGTGTCAACCACGGCAGGAGGTGGAGAACCGACATATCCCGGGGTGGTGTAGGTGACGGAGTCTGCGGGACGTGGAGTGGTGACGGTGAAGGCGGGTGCGGGTCGTGAAGTGGTGACGGCGAAGGTGGGTGCAGGTGGCAGGGTGCGAGGGGCTGGCCTCGGACGAGAGAGGAGGCGCTGGTCGATCCGGAGAGCTAATTGGATCAGGCCCTCTAGGGTCGCAGGAAGCTCTCGCCCGGCTAGTTCGTCCTTGATTCGCGAAGCCAGTCCCTCGTAGTAGGATGTCCGGAGCGCTGCGTCGCCCCACGTGGTTTGAACGGCGAGAGTTCGAAATTCGGCCGTATAGCGGCTCACGGGCAATCCTCCCTGCCTCAGGTGATAAAGCCTGGTGTCGGTCTCCACCTCGCCCGCTGGGTGTTCAAAGGTGAGTTTGAGTTGGTGGGTGAACTCATTGTAAGAGTGGGCGGTGTCCGTATCTGCCTGTAGAACTGCCGTGGCCCACTCAGCTGCCTGCCCTTTTAGCAACGAGACGAGAAGAGCAATGCGAAGGCGATCGGTGGAGTACTTGGTGGCATTGAACTCAAACACCAGATCGAGAGCTGTCAGAAAAACGCTGCACTTCCCGTCCGTGCCATTCCACTTCTCTGGTAGAGAAAGAAAAACATCAGAAGGAGGGGGGGGGGGATGATGCGGCGCCGCGGCCTCCGCGGCGTGCGATCGAGCAGTGACGCCATCAACAGCTGCGCGGAGATCCGTATTCTCCCGCCGGAGCTCAGCGACCTCGCGGCGGAGAGAAGCGAGATCCCCGGTTAGCTGATTAATTAGCGCCGCATGCTGATCTACAACGTCGCAGAGACTCGCATAATCCGCTGGGTTTACCGCGGAAGGCTCAGTCATTCTGTCAGATGGACTAACCTGAGGTGACCAGAAGACGTAGCTTTAGCGGTTAGCCCAATGTAGCGTGGAGGATAAACCCAAACGCGGAAAGAAGCGAGTAGGCAGGATCGCCACGCGATTTAGTTTAAGGACTCTCACAAAAACGGAGCAAGGGAAAAACACAAATTTAACCCGCGTCCTAAAAATACACACACAATAGCAAAGACAACGGAACCAACATGTGAGTACTCACGGTTTGCTGAAACGATACCTGGAGCTGACATGGGCCGAACTCAATGACTGAGCGGTAAGCTATCGTTTGTTTACCTCCTTTATACTTCCTGGTTTTGCGCCCGTCTTACTTCCGGGTCCTAGTGCCGGGCGCAGATTGGGTGTGTATGACAATAGGTCTAAAAGACAATGTGTATATATTTTATATCAATTACAAGTTACTTTATATCATTGCAAATGACCAGTCACAAAGGACACCAGAACATATGCATTAATCGAAAGACAGAAATCCTTATAAACATTTCAGTGAGATTTCCAATTGATGCCGTCACCAAAGATTATAGCACTAACACCTTACAATTACAGTACTTTACAGTGATACCTTCTTAGAAGCATGACGAGATTGTGAAATGTCCTAAATGTTTTTTTTTTCAGCTTGCTAGACAATGAGCGCTGGTAAGTTGAAATGCTGGGCGGTTATTATTTTTTATTTTTTTGTCTCTTCTTCTTCTTTAATCTTTTTTTTTTTTTTTACACTGGACATTTGAGGTTAGCCTCACAGAGTCAAAATTTGCTCATACTTTTGAAACTTCCAAAGACATAGCCTATTCTGTAGAAAATCACTCTCAGGAGCAGAAAAAGAGAGCTTGAGGTGTTAATTTCATGGAGCAAGCCTTAAATTGAGCGCAATAATTTTTCCCAAACTACATTACAGAGAGGTGTCCATAACCGCAGGTAAGAGAGTCTAGCCCCCTCCCTGTGGGTGGACCAATCCGGCCCGAGGATGATACCAATCACATCAGCTAAACACACACACACACACACACACACACACACACACACACACACACACACACACACACACACACACACACACAATTGACATGGTTATAGTCAAGTCTGCTGACCACTTGCAACAAGACGTACATAAAATATGGCTTTCATTCCTAGGAGCAAGACAACAATTTCAGACAAGCTCATTTTCACATAATTTATATCTTGGAGTAAATAGCAAAATATGAATTTGTATGGTTGTGATTGAGAGAAAGAAATAAAAAAAAGCTTTATTCTTCTCTCTAAGTGTGAATAGCAAACACGTGCATGTGCCTACAATGTGTTGTATGAGCTCAGTGAGCTCTCGCTTATTATTGGGCAGGGATTATTTTATATGGGGTGTTTAAATTATTCAATGCATTCCATGAAAATGTTCAGGACTACTACTGCTACTACTTGAAGCACGGAGTTGAACTCGGGGTACACCCTGGATGGGGCGCCAATCCATCGCAGATCACACACACTCATTCACACACTATGAGCAGTTTGGGAACACCAATTAGCCTACTGTAACCTTCATGTCTTTGGACTGTGGTAGGAAATCGAAGTACCCGGAGGAAACCCACCAAGCACAAGGAGAACATGCAAACTCCATGCACACAGACCCTGAGGCGGGAATCGGAACCCAGGCCCTGGTGGTGCAATGCGAGAATGGTAACCACCAAGCCAATATTTTTTTATTCAGTAATTACCATGGTAACTCTGCACTTTATGTCTTTATGTCTGACAATGACAACTGCTACTGACAGCTATACTTATATCATTTACAGTACATTGTTCATTATAACATCACATTACTATATTTCTCCTTTATATTTTCTTATTTCTCAGTTTTTGTATTTGCACACTTTTAATTAAATTTGCATAACTTTAATTAGATTTTAGTGTGGTCCATTTGTTTATTTTTCTAGTCACTGGCTGTCAAGTGTATGCTGTGTATGGTTGTGTATGTGACAAATAAAATTTTTATTTGAATTAATTGTTTTTTTTCCTTGCTATTTTAGAGCATTGATGTATAAATGCACATTCTTCTTAGAAAGAAATCCTCTCCTGTGTAAAACCTCTGAATTACATTAAAAAAAAAATTTTGTCGCAACTTGTCTTGGTATCAATGCTATAAATACCACACATGTATTTACTCTAAGAAAAAACATGTGAACAGTGGTACAGTAGATTGATACCTATGGGTTGCCAAGCACATCACAGAGCATCGCGGACCCATATATAAACACTCTATCATTCATACCTTGGGCAATTTAACAAAGTCATGATTTAAGGAATTGGAAATATACTGTAGAACCCTGAGAGAACCCACATAACATGCCCAGAAAGCCTCCACACACACACACACACACACACACACACACACATGAACCCAAGTTCACGATCCAACCAGGGACCCCACAGCAGTGAATTGGGACTACTCATTGTGCTACTGTGCTGCCTGGTTAAGGCAATGGACTATAGTTCAGAAGGTCCCAGGTTCAAACCCCATGACCACACAATTACCAGTGTTGGGGCCTTGAGCAAGGCCCTTAGCCATCAGGTGTATAATGAGGTAAAAATGTAAGTCACTTGGTAAATGTAATGTTAATTGTACATCTAGTGGAATATGCAAAGAGCTACCACACTAGGGGAAATGGATTGTAATTGTTTGGATAGTAAAAAAAAAAAAAAAAAAAAAAAGATCCACATTTGGTGCCTCCTAATAAATAACTGAAAATATATTAAGGGAAATTAATATAAAAATGGGACCAAATTGGTTCAGATACAGACAGTGCATCAAACCTGAGTACCACAGTCTGATGCTACAGTACAATAATTACCTTCAATCATCATGTGCTTTCTTAACAATCTGAAAACACAGGCAGTAGTAAAATTTAAGTATAGACTAGAAAGCAATCTGATATGGTACAGTTGTAAGTTAATGTTCTCTGATGTGAGTAAGAAAATGGTGGATAAAAAGGAACTGAGTCCAAGTTCAGACTGCCATCTCAAATCTGATTTTTGGTATCTCCAGATTGGAATCAGGTTGAAATTCAAATTGCTTTTATGTGGTCGGAAGAGTAAAAACACATTGAATCTTTTTTTTTTTTTGCTAATCTGATTTGAACCACAGAAAAATAATTCCTAAAATCATCTTAGGGTGGATGCTCTACCAACACAAATCAGATGTCAAACTGTCCATTACGTCACTCGGAAGATCAAGTGGTATAGATATGGATCCATGGTTGAAAAAAGAGCAGTAAGGCGATAAAAGAATTGAAAATGGAGAGTAACATTCCCTGGATAGAGGACAAAGTGAAATGTCTGATAGCACTTTGGTGGGGATATCTCCATTCCAAACTGCCTGGCTATCTGTCTGTCGTCAGCATTTGATGTCCCACAACATGTGCTACTGTGTACCCATGCCTCCGTGTGTCGTTACTATAGCAACAAATGCAGATAAGTTGACAATGTATTGGATTTGGTCTGTAAGTCTGTACAGAGCCAAATCCATTCTGATCCCTTTTAAATAACAGGGTGGACAGTCAATCCTAAAGATCAGGGTATTCACAAAGCTTCTTGGAATTCTCTCAGAGAGCTCCTATCTTAGCTTAGTCCTAGACTAAACGTGATTTAGGAAACTTCTCAGAGCAACTCTGAGTAAGGAAAGTACAAAAACCTTTTTCTTTATCAGTCTGTTTAGTAAAACAACAAGCAAACCAAATGGACAGAAGAGCATTGTTTACTTTTAGCTTTATTTTCAGTGTTTGGAGAATATTTCTTCTTTCTGCCATTTTGTCCTCTGCCATAGAAACTTATAAACTTCTTAAAGTCCTCCTCTCTACTCTTAACAATTTTTACCTTGGAAGCTGTTTTTAGTGCTAAGATGTTTCATCAATCATTTTTATCTTGACTAAGATTTAGTCCTAAATTTAAGGGGAAATTCTAAGAAAATCTCATAATTCTAGGAATTTTCTTAGAATTTTCTCACTAGGAGCAACTTTTAGGCTTAAGACGCTTTGTGAATACGGGCACAGATCTGCCAAACAAATCGGATTTGCCTGCAGTCTGAATAAGGTCTAAGACTCTCATGACCTTGGTGTCTTTGCACTGAATCTTAGTGATTTTGTGCTTCCTGTGGAAGAATAGGAAAATAAAGGTTGTTGAAGTGCTGCAAGTCAATTCTTTAGCTCAGTAGAGGACCAACGGAAGGGGATGCAAGTTTTTTTTTTTTTGCCATGGATTTAACACATTCATACACTGGTAATTGTTTAATAGGGATTTGTATGTAGGGGGGAAAATGTATTGTTCTGAGTAGATCACCACATTTTAAATAGAAGATTTATAGAGCCCATGCTGATTGTTGTTGCTAATCCTCTTAAGCTTTAAGTAGTTACTTCTGTAAAGTTTTTCTCATATTTAAATATTTCAGTAATTGTGATTTCGGTTAATACCATTTTGGCATCACATGTAACAGGAGGATGACCTTTGGGGCGTCAATTGAAATGCCCTACTGAGCGCCTTTGTCAGAGCTTAGAGGAAACTGAGGATATAGAAGGTTGAAAAAGGGCTGGAAGGATTTAAGTTTGATCTTAGTTATTGAATTGTACAATACCTGCAATCGTGTGTTATTGGACACTAATGGATTGTAAAGGTCCTTTAAAAGACAGAAACCTTAATCAAGCTCACAATCATCACTATGATTTTATTTTATAGATTACACTTTATTTATTCTCATACTCATGACACACACACAGACACACACACACACACACACACACACACACACACACACACACACACACACACACACACACACACACACACACACACACACACACACAGGTTCTCCCTGATTGGAATCCACTAAGGATTCCATTATAATCCAATAAGATACCTTTGAGGGTGATGAGTTTGTGGCTAAAGTATTCCTTTAAAGGCCCGATATCAAGTTAATGATAATGTTTTTTTTTTCACACCTTAAACACTTTGATTCACTCCAAAGCATTTCAAAGCATTGTTTCAGTGTTTATGTACAGTAAACAAGCTACTCCCAAGACACACCCCATCAGAGAAGAGCGGGTTTGAGCAGCAACCCAGGGAGGGGATCTTATTATATGAGGTCACATTAGGGGAAATTTGGCTTTTTTAAGCCGCAGACAATACAAAGCTGGGAAAGCAAGTATTTGTACTTATTTTATTATTTATTTGCACACGCACTGGAGACCCAATTGTCAAAAACAATTACAAACAAAAATTATTATAGATGATGATACATTCTCTTTAATGGTGTTCCCTTTTCTGACTTTTTAGTGCTTATGTATATGATGATATGTTGTACTACAAAATGAAATGCAAAAGTAACCAAAGCAAAGAACAGAAACTATAAATGTAAACTAATTTCCAACATTTTCAGCATCACCGGTAGCCTAAATTCATGTTTATCCACAGGTAATGATCTCAAATGTTTATAGTAAACTGATGCAGCATTTAAAGGCTTCTTGAAGCCACATATTAAAATAAAAAACACAAAATATCTAAAAATAATAATAATTTTTTAAAAAAAAAGTACGCAAAGCACTGCTTAAAACTAAAGTGAAGAGTCTTCAATGCTATTTCCTCAGGGGATATATGAGTTCCCTTCCTTCTAATTTAGACAGAAATTGCCATCAACATAGCCTGTCTGTAAAAAAAAAGGAAAAAAAAAAAATATATATATGTGTTTTAAATGGTGTAGTTTATTTCACATCCATTAGCAAGTGTGCTGTTTTTTTTTTCATCATTATTATCATTATTAATTCCTCATGTTGGTTTCCTGCATCCTAATTAATTTGATTTTTGTTTTGTCCCGCTACGGAAGCCTCTGGAAATTAATGATGTGGAACCGCAATGTTGTGGCGCCACTGATGGGGCTCATGTTCCTGGGCTGAAATTTCTGTCATTAGCCAAAACGGCTGGTGACTGGGAAGTTGGCGCTGGCGGAGTGGGGCTCCAAGCCTCGGGCTACGTTCTGTCTTCATAATTGATTAGACCACCAGAGAGTCGCAAAAGTGATAATGATAACCATAAAAAAACGTTTATTTGCATTTTTATGATTCATATTCGAGCAGAAGTGTTTCTCCGACTCCATCAACATCTATATCGCTCCAGTCATGAAAACATCTCTTGGAAATAAATATTCATAACAGCAATGATATTCAGAGCAGTGAAAGTTCATAAAGCCTCGGAGTTATTTTTTTTTTTTATGTTTGAGAGATCTGAACTGGTTATTGTTATTTTGGCCAATACAGAAGAATGCACAGATGACGCAAAGTGCATGTGCCCTTCATACATGTGTGTGAATGTGTGCGTGTGATTTCTACAACATGCGAGAAATGAGTCCCTGCAAGTGTGTCATATTTTTTGCACTTTAATAAGAGGCTATAGTATAGTCCCATCTGAGGTATTTGCAAGTTAATAAGGGACTCCAAAGGCTTTTCACAGTCCAATCTCTCCGCCTTTATTCTGCACACAGAGAGGATATTGGGAGATTTCCTCACCTCATAATGCGCTCCACTTGTTTTATTTGATGTGACATCAGCTCGTATCCCCCCGTCACAATTCGATTCCCCCCACTTATATTTGTGCATTCCATTTTATATTTCGGCACTGGCACAATATCTTTCTGCTTAATCAACAATGAGACTTTTTATCTCACCGTCTGCCGGAGAAAATTTTACTAGCTTCTTCCAATGGTTATGCATACGATTTCACAAGGCGGATGTTCTTTTATACTTTAAAACTGTTTGTCTGCAATATAATAGTGTAGATAATTGATTGCACCAATATTCCTTAATCATTAGTAGATTGATTTCTTTTAAATATTTTGCTTTTACAGTATTATTGGGGATTATTGGGGATTATCTGGCATAAATATACCATATAGAGATTAACACCTCTATAGGGTCTGGGTTTGATTCCCACCCCTGTGGTCTGTGTGCATGGAGTTTACATGTTCTCCCCATACTTGGTGGGATTTCTCCACATACTTCAGTTTCCTCCCACAGTGCAAAGACTAGGCTAATTGGCGTTCCCAAATTTCACATAGTGTGAGAATGTTCAGCGGAGCTCCTACCACAGTTGAAAGATGGGAATAAATACAATGGTCACCAATAATTGGACTATAGAGGTTCCTAGATGGATTGATCGATGGTCTCCCCAATGTTGAACTGTTGTGATAACTCAATATATGAGGGGTGTTCAAGTCAAACTGGGACTTATGATGAAATTTCTTGTGAATGTAGTTGTAAAAATGGTTTGGTGTTTACAGAAGAGTTCATGCGAAGAAGTCTGTGATGCGATAAGATGTATCACATCTGTCTGATGAGATTCTACACATAATCATTTACTGTACAAACACAACTTGCACATTATAGGAACTCGGCTGGAAGTTATTGCAACGTCTCTGTACGGTCCTGACCTCACTCCGAGACATTTCCAAATGTTTGGGCCTTTAAAAGAGTTCCTGGGAGGCCAGAGTTTCAGACATGAAGCACGCAGTCCATTCATGGATCCGTTGTACTGAGAAAACTTTCTACCTTAATAGTATCCAAGCACTGGTGGGATACGTGCTTTAGTGTAGCAGGGGATTATATAAAGAAATAAAAGTAGTTTTTACTCTCATACCTGCGTTCTGTTATTCTGCACAATCAAACACTTAGTTTACAAAATTATTTGCAATTGAACATTTTTGCCATGAAACCATTTAAAATTTGTTCTAGTGCGATCCAAAGTAACATAATTATTATCATGTGAGTAAATTGTTGCATGATCTCAACAATCCCATAATTTGTTAGATGTCATACCTAAATAACAGCATGATGGAGACCCAAACGTAGTCACAGTCTTGTCACAGAACACTATTAAATCAAGTATTATTTTTTTTTTAAATTGAAATAATATGGCACAGTCAGTAGCATAAAGTGTATGACATGGAAATCAAATGCAGTCTGAATTTATTTCAAGTTTAGACAAAATATAACAAATGGTGAAAATGTATGCAAGGCCATGCCTAAAGAAAGTAAGTTACTCGGTAAGCACAAACAAAAAAACATTAAGCAATACTGAAAAAATAGTGCAAAAATGTTCTCGGCACAGCAGAGTGTAGTTTATGGTCTTCATTTTTCAGTTTGCATACATTTTACCTCTGACATACCCCAATCCTGTGATGATAACGTATGAAATATGAAATATAATTTGTGATAATTTACCTAAAGCAGAGGATGCAAACTTGCATATATGCACAGGTGCACTCACACATGCACACAGAAAGGGAAAGTGAGGGTTACAGAGAGACCAGACCTTTTTGAGTGCTGGTCCTGAACTTTCATGGTAAACAGTGATGGATGGACATCATTTAATGGGATGTACCAGTGTACAGTGCGCGTGGCCCAGCTGTCAGACACTAAACCAATTAGAGAAGGAGAATTAATCTGGAGCACAGAGCACAAGTTCTAGGAGAGGTCGAAAAAAATTCAATACGCAACCTCCCACTGGGAGACTCAACTTATTAAGTCACACCGTACTCCAAGCAGTGTGTGTGTGTGTGAGTGAGAGAGTGTGTATGAGAGTGTCTGTGAGAGTATGTGTGTGTGTGTGCGTGTGCGTGTGTGTGTGTGTGTGTGTGTACAGAGCAAAAGTGTAGTAAAAAGAATTAGTGAGTATATTGAGGGATAAATGAAAGAAGGAAAGAAAGGTACAGAAAAGGGAAAAAATTAAAGGAAGAAAGGAACAGAAAAAGGAAAGGAAGAAAGGAACAAGGGGGAAAAGGAAAGAAAGAAAGAATCAGAACAAGGAAAAAAGGAAAGAAAAATGGAACAGAAAATGGAAAAAGGAACAAAAAAGGAACAGAAAAGGGAAAAAATTAAAGAAAGAAAGGAAGAGAAAAGGGAAAGAAAGAAAGAGAAAGAAAGAAAGAAAGAGAAAAAAAGAAAGAAAGAAAGAAAGAAAGAGAAAATGGAAAAAAGTAAAGAAAGATAAAGAGAAACCGGCAAAAAGGAAAGGAAGAGCAGAAAAGGGAATAAAGGGAATAGTAAGACAAGATGTGATGATGTGTAAAGAGAATAAAAGAAGAAAAGGAAGAGAGATGAAAGTAAAGGAAGACATGGTGAGAAGACAGAAAGAAATTTTAAGAGAAGTTAAGAGGATGAATGGGAAGAAAAAAAGAAAGAAAGAATGTTAAAAAATTATTGAAAGTAAGAAAGACAAATGAGATGGGTGAGGAGAGAGATAAAGGAGGAGAAGCAAGACTTGAAAGCGAGTTGAAACAGGACTGGAGTTAGAGAGAGAGATTCAGAAAAAAGTGAAGTAGAAACTATTGGAATTCAACTGTTCTTTTAAATAGTTGCACTGATAGGTGTGTGTGTGTGTGTGTGTGTGTGTGTGTGTATAAGGATGTGCATGTGTGTGTGCATGTTATCGTGCTTTTCACTCTATAAGTAATGTATCCTCATGTCCAATTTATTATGTACCTTCATTTTCTATCTGCACCACATCCTGCTAACATTTCCAAGTAACATTTACAAATATAGCTGAAGCATATACACGTACCGCTGTGTGGACATTTTATTAGGAAGAAACCCACAGGCTATTTATCACGCATGAGGAAGGCGATGTATATCTTGCACGGCACTGGGATATTCGAGGTGATCTTCACCGCTGTAATACGGTTTTTGCGTGCGAGAGGGAGCGGATGTGCGGCATGAGTTGTGACACTGCTGTTCTCTTATACTTGGTACATTTGTCACTCCTACAACTCTGCAGCCCAGTGGATTAGATGTTTGGCTTGGATCATTAAGTTTGGCTCAAACCCTGACAGGGCAGACAAGCGTTTCATCCTCGTCAAAAAGCAGGGGTAGAGAGAGAGAGAGAGAGAGAGAGAGAGAGAGAGAAGAGGCGCAGACCCTGAGCTCTGAAGCTGTTCACACCAATCAACCATAACATTAAAACCACCTGCTTCAAAACAGCTCCGACCCATCGAGGCATCGACTCCGTAAGACCTGTGCAGGTGTGCTATGGCATCTGGCATCAATATACAGTATTAGCAGGAGATCTTTTTAATTGTGTATGTTGTAAGGTTGGGCCCTCGACGGACCGGATTTCTTAGTCCAGGACATCCCACAGGTGCTGGACTGGATTGGGATGTTGGGAATTCGGGAGCTGAGTCAACAAACTCTGTCATGTTCCTCAAACCATTCCTCAGCATTTTCTTTTCTTTTTTAAACTCTAACCAGGCATATTGTACTGCTGAAGAGGATACTAGGGAATACTGTTTCCATAAAGGGGGCTAATTACAACAACGCAAAACCAACAAAACCTACCTGTTACTGTACATGTCAAATGGTGTGTAATGAAATATTGTTCATTTTTAATTTTTGTGTGAAGTTTATAGACTTAACCTTAAAATTATAGTGTCATAAAAGGAAAAAAACTAAACAAAACTGTAATGTCTGAAATTGAATTGTTTTTGGACGTTATGGAGGCCAGAGTGGTACATGATGCCTCAACCCCTGGAACTTGGAAGAAAATACCAAAAATACTCCTGCTTTAGACAACAACTTGCCATGGAACAGGCACAGTCTCCGTGCATTCTGCAAAATGCATTTTTCTCCGTGCAAAATGTTGGGATCAACACACTTGGCTCCATGTTTGTTAACTGTGATAAGCTGTATTTTGCTAATTACTAATAAAAGTGATATTGATTGTACGAGTTATTTTCAAGTGAAGGTAATGCATTACTATTATATTACTTTTATATAACACTAATACTGTACATACTGAACGCCTACAGCATTACAATGCAAAGCATTAAGTCCACGATTGTCGGTTCCTGGACAGCTCTGACTCCACCAGACCTTTAGGGGCGAGCTGTTGTGTCTGGCACCAGGACATCGGCAGTGGATCCTTTTGGTGCTGTGGATTGCAGGGCGAGGCCTTTGTGGATCTGATTTGTTTGCTGGAATGCCGAGTCCCTTTGATTGCTGGGTGCTCATGACCAGCATGGAACTTTTTTTTTTTTTTTTTTTTCCAATTCATCCTTCATTATCTGTTCTAACGTTATGGCCAATCAATGCTTTACGATTACTAGTTACTATCTAAAATAACACATTACTGTTGTCTTACTTTTACATCAGAATAGTTCATCAATTACCATATTGAGATTTACTTCCATGTTTACACAAATGAAAGATGCTGTTACCAATAAATGTACAAAACCCACGACAATAAAAGCCTCATGCTACTGATTAATCCTGCTTTCATGCTTATTGAAGTGAGGCATCTAAGAGGGTTACATGTTTTTCTTCCTTAAATGGCATGAAAAGAAGGCATGCACCGTAGGTAAAATAAATAAATAAAAAAATAAATACATTAATACATTAAAAAAAAAACATGTCACATGTTCTGTATCTGATGTGGGGGGAATGAGAGATTATCTGTGAGGGTTGCCCACTAGAGGGCAGTGTTTTTACTTTGTAGTTTTGGTTCCTAGACTCAGTTTCCCAGAAGCCTCCTCGGTCAGGTGACATGGATACTCACCTGAACTGAGGAGGCTCATTAGCACTTTTATAAATACCTGTTTGTTCTGGGAAACTGGGTCGAGCATTGATTTCTGTTATGTGGGTTTTGTTTTGTTCTTTTCTGTTTTAGTTTAAACAGTATGGTTGGCCTTTTGGTTTCAGGAGCACTTTAAGTTAAGTTTGTGTTTGCTTTGATTTAGTTTATGTCTCTTTGTCTCTGTGTCTCCTAGCAGGATTAGCCTCTAGGAGAATTAGCCTTTTGTGTTTACCCTTTTGTGTAAGTAACCCCCATTGCATGTTTAGCTAGTAGTCTGTTTCAATACTAATGAGGGTGATACTAACATGTCTAGATCTTAGTCTGTCTAGTCTTCGTGTCTGTCTAGTCTCATTGTCTGCTTAGCTCTTAGTCTGTTTAGTTACTAACATCTTTAGCCACTAACCTTTAGAGTTCTTAGTCTGTTTCATAACCTAGTCTGCTGTGTACCTTGTCTGTTCATTCCCTTGTGTCTCAGGCTACTGGCCTGTGTAGCTATTAGTCTGATTAGCTATGAGCTAGCTTAGCAGCTAATGTGCAGCTCAGCCAGTAGACCTAGCCAAGCCTGTCTTGTGTTTGTTTATCCCTTGCATGTATAGTCCCATGTGTTTAGTCCTCTAGGCTGTTTAGTATGTCTTGTCTCGTCCTGTTTGTGTCCCCATGTCTGTATTGTATATGAGTTGTGTAATCCCTAGTTTTATGTCGAAGTGTTTGAGTTCTGTTTCGTATGCTCCATGATTTTAGCCAACTCTCTTAGTTCATGTTTTGTTCATGTTTGCTTTTTGTTTGATTCTTATTAAAGACTATTTGTTTCACTGCATCCCCTCTGCATCTATGCCTCAACACCCAGCCCACAGTCCAACACCATAGCAGAACGTGACAGAATGCTCGACCATACAAGAGGCATAGCAGAGGGGCCCCCCCGGGAGAAAATTTTGGGGGGGGGCTGGGACTATAACACCTGGGCAAGCTGACCAGGGATAATCAGCTTGCCCCACGTCAAAATGGGACTGAACTGGAGGTGAGGGGGCCTCAGTGGAGGCTCCAGTTTCGCCAGCGGGCCTCAGTGGAGGCTCCAGTTTCGCCAGCGGGCCTCAGTGGAGGCTCCAGTTTCGCCAGCGGGCCTCAGTGGAGGCTCCAGTTTCGCCAGCGGGCCTCAGTGGAGGCTCCAGTTTCGCCAGCGGGCCTCAGTGGAGGCTCCAGTTTCGCCAGCGGGCCTCAGTGGGAGGCTCCAGTTTCGCCAGCGCGCCGCAGGGGAGTCTCCATGTCCCCAGAGCCCAGCCAGGACCTCGCCAGGGAAAACCCTCACCACGCTCTCTAGCTTCGTTCACAGCTGTGACAGCGACCCTCCACCGCCAGACTTCGAGAGCGTGCTTCCATCGCCACCCGGTGTCAAAGGAGGCCACAGTACTGCAGAGGCCGCCCGGCGTGAGGACAACACAGTGCTGCATCGGCCGCCCGACTTGGAGGGCGACTCAGTGCTGCAGGCAACGCTCCACCGGCAAGAGCGACACAGCACTGCCTCCAACGCCCGGCCTACACCAGCGATCCGGCACTGCCTCCGCCGCCCGGCCTGCGGCATCGGCCCAGTGCTGCCTCCGCCACCCGACGACGTCATGAGCTCACCGCCGCTCAGCCCCGAGGACGAGCCATTGCTGCCTCCGCGACCCAGCCTCGGGTGCAGGCCGCTGCTGCACCCGGTGCCTGGCTTTGGCGGCAATTCAAGCTCGCCCACCCTCCCACCCACCTTGGGGAGCCTGCTCGTCGGCGTCGCAGTCGGGTGGAATGACCCGGGACATGGGGGAAGGGTACCCAGGACCTCCGTTAGCGCTCCGGAGGAGCGTTTTTATGGGGGGGGTACTGTGAGGGTTGCCCACTAGAGGGCAGTGTTTTTACTTTGTAGTTTTGGTTCCTAGACTCAGTTTCCCAGAAGCCTCCTCGGTCAGGTGACATGGATACTCACCTGAACTGAGGAGGCTCATTAGCACTTTTATAAATACCTGTTTGTTCTGGGAAACTGGGTCGAGCATTGATTTCTGTTATGTGGGTTTTGTTTTGTTCTTTTCTGTTTTAGTTTAAACAGTATGGTTGGCCTTTTGGTTTCAGGAGCACTTTAAGTTAAGTTTGTGTTTGCTTTGATTTAGTTTATGTCTCTTTGTCTCTGTGTCTCCTAGCAGGATTAGCCTCTAGGAGAATTAGCCTTTTGTGTTTACCCTTTTGTGTAAGTAACCCCCATTGCATGTTTAGCTAGTAGTCTGTTTCAATACTAATGAGGGTGATACTAACATGTCTAGATCTTAGTCTGTCTAGTCTTCGTGTCTGTCTAGTCTCATTGTCTGCTTAGCTCTTAGTCTGTTTAGTTACTAACATCTTTAGCCACTAACCTTTAGAGTTCTTAGTCTGTTTCATAACCTAGTCTGCTGTGTACCTTGTCTGTTCATTCCCTTGTGTCTCAGGCTACTGGCCTGTGTAGCTATTAGTCTGATTAGCTATGAGCTAGCTTAGCAGCTAATGTGCAGCTCAGCCAGTAGACCTAGCCAAGCCTGTCTTGTGTTTGTTTATCCCTTGCATGTATAGTCCCATGTGTTTAGTCCTCTAGGCTGTTTAGTATGTCTTGTCTCGTCCTGTTTGTGTCCCCATGTCTGTATTGTATATGAGTTGTGTAATCCCTAGTTTTATGTCGAAGTGTTTGAGTTCTGTTTCGTATGCTCCATGATTTTAGCCAACTCTCTTAGTTCATGTTTTGTTCATGTTTGCTTTTTGTTTGATTCTTATTAAAGACTATTTGTTTCACTGCATCCCCTCTGCATCTATGCCTCAACACCCAGCCCACAGTCCAACACCATAGCAGAACGTGACATTATCGTTTTTTTTTTTTTTTTTTTTTGCTTGTTCTTGGGAATTAATGTTGAAGCGGTTAATGGTTTTCTTGCTTATTTTTGTTCTTAGAATAAAATGAATTAATGCTAGACTTATTGTAAAGTGTCTGTGACAATGATTTTAGATACGGTATGTGAAATGAAGACACAGATACATGATTCGAGCAAAAGTAACAAAAAAAAAGGAACATTTGCACATTTACATTACTAGTTGCTAAAAAACTATTATTACTCATAAATAAGCATATATATTTCAAAGTAACAAGTTATATTACTAGTTACTACCAAACGTATCACAGTAATGCATTACCTTCATAAAACATTACTTCCATCCTTGGTTATTACTGTGGTATATATATTTTTGTCTTGTATAGACTCTATAGACAAGTTTCCTCTTATTAAAATATTTGGTATTTTAGCAGTAGCAATCACAGGCTGCACTGATGTTTTGTGTAGTATTATGTGTATACTGTAACTTACCAGTTGTTCACATTATATACAGTAAGTGATGCTCAGAGGACTTTAATGTTCCTTACTGTGCAGAACAGGGGAGCTGAAAGAAAAAGCGAGAAGGGGGGAGGGGGGGTGGTGGTTGGGGCATCAGTGGCAATTAATGCAAGTGGTGTCTCAGACAAGGAGGCTAATGAGTTTTAATATACATGCAGGTGAGGGAGAGGCAAGGCTCCAGAGCCCTTAATGAACCTGTGACAGCGTAATTAGCCACAATTTACAATTCCTGAGTTCTAATCAGAGGCGATGAAACGTTGCCACAAATCTTTGTATGAATGAGCCTTTTTAAAAGCTCCAATCTGTTGCCTTGTACTTGATTGATAATTGTGTATTTTTCTTACATCTTTTTTTTTTCTTTTTCTGTCTCTGTCTAAATGTCTTTCCATTTCGCCGACTGCATTGTAGAGGTGAATGCCCGGAGCAGGCCATGTAATGATGAAGGATGTGTCGAGATCTCAGACCTAAATGTACAGTATATTTTTGAAGTTACCGAGGATTTAGCTCGTTTCAGTGTATGAAAGATGTGTTGACAGGTGATCATTAAAATGATGGTAAAGGAAGATGAGAAAAGTTTTATCTTTTAATCAGGTTTAAATTTCAGTACTAATATACTGTACTGTATGATTTAAGCTTTTAATGTTGTTCTATAAGGACTGTACAGTATTAAATAATTGAAAGAAATAATGATATAAAATGCTCCTTCAGTCCAAACCCAAGTTGCACTGGTATTATTCATGCCCTCTGGCATTCGGAGACAGACATTGAGACAGGTATGTGTTGACCCGAGGGCCTGAGAGCCACCATTCACACACCCCACACCGAGCAAACACACGACATTAAACACTCGCACCACCTTGCTATTTCCACAGGAGCACACACAGGATCTGAACACTCTGGATAACATCTGCTAAGACTCACTGGAATAGCTTTTGGCATTCAGTTTGCATTTCCCTGATGAATTTCAGGTTTCTTTAAACTAATATTGGGGACTATCAATACAGCAGGTCTCCAGATATAAAGCTTAACCAAAATAGCTCCCAGTTTCTCAGTGTGTTTATATGCACGTAGGTGTGTGCTTAATTTTTATTTTTGGTCCTAAAGCTGTAAATATTACTATTTTGAAATGACTGTTTATTGAGTTTGATTTGCTGATTTTCAGCACACCGTGATGCATTTTTTTGTGATTTTTATAAAAGATAATTTTTTTTATTATTATGCACACTATTATTTTACAAACGATTAATTTATTTTCATTTATTTATTTATTTATTTTAAACAAATAAATCCTTTTTTTTAATGCTATTTTACAAAATGATTTATTTAAATTCAGGGTATTTTTTTCCATTATAAATTTTAATAATAATAATACTACTACTGCTACTACTACTAATAATAATAATCAAATTTTATTTTTTGCACCTTAAATATTCTAAACTATTATTATTATTATTATTATTATTATTATTATATCTTACATGTACAATTAATTCCTTTTCATTTTAACACTTTTTTTATTTCTACAAGATTAAAAAAATGTCTTTTATGGATGATTGATTTATTTTATTTAGATTTTTCACATGGTTCAACATGCACTTGATAATTTTATGTGGCTTAGTATCATAACAATCACACACACACACACATACACAAACACTTAATCCAGTTTCTCATAGCAGAGAGTGTTATAGTCATAGTAATGGCTGTTATAGTTTAGCTGTACATGTGCATGCATAAATATTGCAGCATTTTTATATAACGCTATAACTTTAATGCTAGTTTGTAATTAATTGACTCACAGTCTTTACATGCTGGACACACGCTTCTGCTGCTCTCTATACCGATCTGGTTCCCTTCGAGCGTGAAATTGCTCTTCAGTGTGCTCTGTAACCTCTAAAGCGGACCTGTTGTCCAGCTGAGCAGATTTGCTCTTTAGGCAGCTGCTGCAGTCTGTGGAAGATTACTTCTGATTTTAAATGGAAGTACGACAAGGAATCGTAGACGCATCCACAAAGTTGTGTGCATGCTCCCATGGTTATGGGGAAACTAAGGTCAGTCCTCCTCATCAGTTGTTTATTTTCAGGTTTCTCCACATGCTCCTACTAATTTGCAGGTAGATATTTGCAGGTAGCTCAGATTGATGAGAGGTACAAGTTATGATTGAGGCTGTGCTTTGAAGAGTGGGACATGGACACTAACAAGGCCATGATCAAAGCCTTAAGGACAGACATGCGGTCAATGAAAATTAACTAGGCGCACACACACAGGCACACACACGCACACACACACACACACACACACACACACATAAATTCCATATACAATAAGTAGGCCTGGGGTTTTAGATTAAGACATCCTATAATTTTGGCATTGGTTATTTAGTGTTTATTTTGAAATGTAGTGAGGCTACATCAATTTAAAGACCATTAAACCAGAAGTCCTTTATGCCTTTTTTTGTGACTACCCTTTCATCCGATGTTTGTTCTAACATTCTGATTAGCTGGTAGTTACAGAAGTTACCAAGCAAAACCTGGGCACACCTTTTTGAACTTGTCCAATAGGATGAATTAAATTCAAAGCTATATCTAAAACTTAAAAAGAAAAAAGGTACTGCAATTTAAAACAGTTGAGCATTTTGAGATGGCATATACAAATGCATTTTCTTTCATTTAAATAATAATTTAAAAAAACATAATAATTAAGTGAAAAGGCATGGAATTGTATAATTAGTCAACAGGACACAATTAACTTCCTTTTCATTACAATCCATTTCTTACTTTTGTTCATCGGAAATAATACTACTTAACTAAATGTATTTAATTATTTTTTTTTTAAGTTCAAAACAATTTGGATTGAGGGATTTTTTTTTAAATGCATTACCATTATGTATGTTCCTGTACATTTACAGCATAAGTGCACTAGACTGATTATTCAGGACAATCAGTTCAGGGTTGATTATTGTTGTGAAAGAAGTCACTGCCATCATTGCCATCAGACCAAGAGGTGTGCTTGTTTGTACAGTGCATACCAAATTAACAATTAATTTTTTCCCCAAGTTAGTGACACTCACGCACCCAGCTATCCATTTGATGTAAATGTCAATGTGATTCATTGGGCCAGTTCACCATCTTCAATTGCTCCACAGTCCAGTTGTGAATCCTCCTGACCCATTTACTGTATTTAGCTTTCTGCAGTGGACAGAGATCAGCATGGGCCTAACCACTGAATACAAGTACTGATTTTTTAAATTATTATTATTATTTAAAGAAAACCATACAGTATGTCCATCCAGGCCAAGGTGTCTCGGAGTGCACTGCAATCATTCCTGTGAACAGTGGCGGCTCCAGAATGTATGGCACCCTGGGCAAACTTCCCTTTAACGATCTGACAAGATAAAGGACCCTTTTGCCTCCAACTTTGTGCTAATGCTTTATTCAGACATTTGAAGTAGATAACATAGCTGCGTATCTAACATATTTTTTGGCTCTTTCTCATCTTCTTCTTTCTTCATCCATTTTCTAAACTATGACTTAAAGGTCCAAAACCATTTCTCCTTGGCATTGTGCAGACTGGGCATATATTATTCTCAATGACTTCACACAATAGAAAAAAAAATGTAGCAGTAACATAATACAGTATATCATATAGTAACTATATTATTCATGAATTGTGGTTTATTTAGTAGCGTTTTGTACCATGATTGATTTCACTAATTGCTATACAAGGTAAAAAGTGTGCATTTTCCCTGCTTAACCTCACAGGCAGGCTTTCAGTGGGGTGTCCACCCACCTGGCCACCCCTGTCCTTATCTCGTATTTCTGTTCTGAGTGGGAGACCACCTCAGGCAATACCCTGCTTGCTCACAAAGTAGATTTAGCTCGGAATGTTCATCGACCCGCACGGCGACATATCAAATGTGACATGCAAACTAGCGATAGAAATCCGATTGTGCAAATGTCACCAGCATTCTATCTAATATTGTTTTTTTTTTTTCCACATGTGATGTGCTGGCTCCAGCAACATGCCTAAAAAACATTTCTCCCATACCTAAATCCTCCTGTGCTTGTGAACATTCAGTAAGTAGAACGCCTGATCCGTGAAAAATCAATGGATAACTTGTCGCCAACTTGCATCTGTCTCTGTCTGTGGGAATTGTACACAGAGTCATTCACAGGCACCACCTGCACCACGTTTTAACTTGCAGTGTTTCAGATGTGAAACGGGAAGTCCGATCATGGTGCTGGCATAGTGAAAAACGTTCTTACATTTAAGTGCTGGCATACTGTACGTTCTTTTCCAAATATTAGTGAAATGCTGGGATAAGTGCATTAGTGATGCAGAGAATTTCATAGAGGAACTAAGATACAATTCCTGGAGAAATTGTGAAGTTTTTCGGGTCAAAATGCTGAAACTGGTTACAAAGATATGGCTGTCATGTCAGGAAGTGTGTCAAAAGGGCGTGGCTTTGGCCACTCACTTGCACCAACCTTCCCCTTGCGCAGCAACTCACAGAAACAGAGAATGTAAACAGCTTTCACTTCAAATCCAAGTGCATTCGGAGGATATTCTTTTACTCATATTTTGTGAAGTGTAGATGCTAGAAGTTTGCTCTTTGGATGGAGAGAGCTTTAAATTCATGTCAAGTTTCACATTTGTATTTCAAAAATTGAGTGTAGGATGGCACTATAGGTTGTCTGGGTGTGCATGTCAAATTGGGCTGCCTAGTGCTAATTCGGAAAAACAGGAATTTTGGAAAAACCATTAGTTGGATTATTTAGAAACGTAATAGCATACGCCAAACACCTTGTATGTAGCCCTACTAATAAAAGTAGTTTTTACTCTTAACTGTTATTCTGCATAATCAAATCAAAATTTCACTTGAAAACCCATTGTAGTTTACACTAATAATCTGAATATTGTATTGATTGTAATGTAAAGATTAATGTTATTATTAGTGTTTATTTGCATATTAAATCATTTGAAGTGTTTATAAATGAATCTAAATGGGTAGTGATAGTGCAGTTGTTGTTTTTTTTGTTTTGTTTTTTATACACTGACTATGGTCTAATCTGCTAAAATAAGTATATTTGTACCTTCATATTATATGAAATTCTTCTACTTGCAGTGCTTGACTTTTTCCCCCAAGTTAACAAAGCATTTTTTAAAGCTTACATCTAAGGATATTACAATGCAGAGCTTGTAGACTGGCAAAGTACTGTAGCTTCTATATTAACTAAAATAGCTCCTTGTAAAAAGGCGAAACACAATTAAACATGTAGATACTTAAATATTTGTTATATGTTTAGTGATTCTGATGCTAATGTATTGGTTGGTGATGTCTTTTAAAAAATGTTAGGATTTACAATGTCAGCATCACATTGCTAATAGTTTTATAGGGAAAAAGAAAATGATTATGAGATCAAAAACATACAGTAATAGTCAGGTTTTGCTTCTAACTCCTAAAACCAAAGATAAAATAATCCAGCACAGAATGATTTTTTTTTATTTTGTGCAAATGTTAAAATCAATATTTTAAAACACAATGCAAGCACATGCCAAATTTGTGCTACTCCTTTGTGGATTTTTCCATTAAAACGTACTTGCCTGAATTAACTGTAGAGTGAAATTAATTAGTTTTTGCCGTGGTAAACAGCAGCAGTGTTGAAGGAATAATGTCAGCATTTTAATTGTAATTGTTTAAGTACCAGCTACAGTATCGACAGTATTGACTCAACACATGCAGCAAACAAAAGTGCACTGAATTAACACACACATTGTTTAAATGACATCTTCACTGTTGACTTTTCGGATTGAAAAGGGACACTGATTGTAGTACATGTCAATAACATCATTTGTGTGAATTAATTTGGAGAGAGAGAGAGAGAGAGAGAGAGATCTCAATTCTTCTTTCAGCACGTATGTATTTGTGTATATGAAGAAAATTATATTGAATTGACTGAACGGAATTGTCTATGCTAATTATCCATGGACTGGAGATTGCTCCCAGTAAATATGTCTTCAGACCTGTCAGCTGTTGTGCTGTGCCGTGTAGATGGTTTCATGCTGTCTGTCTGTCTGTCTGTCTGCATCTACAGTATTTGAGATTCTCACCAGAGCAATGCCTCAAGAACAATTGACTGAAAGTTTCATTTATATGATTTTATCAAAGTAACCAGCAGACAAAAATGCTTGGATTTTGGATTTGACCCAAACATGGCCAAGGTCACTCCAAGGTCATATATCTGCAATTGTTTTTCTTTTCTAGTTTCCACAATGTTTTAAATATTTTTAAAGACTTTTTAGCATGCAACTCAATAATAAGAAGCACTAGATGTCTTGCTAGTAAAGGCAGTTCTAAATTTACTACTAAACAAATACAAAGAAATTTGCAAGTGATCTAAAACTTTTGAACGGTAGTGTACTGTATGTATTTTTAAAATGTGAATAGAAAAAGCACTTACAGAATGTGTTAACCTTATACAGTATGGTTTATTAACAATTAACAAATAATGATATATTCTTTTATATAATGTTGCTCATGAGTCTTGGAAAGCATGAAAAATAAAAACATCCATTATTAGTAATAAATGTGATTTACTAATAATCACTTTATTTACTATGTAATTAAAAATGAAATATTGTGAGTTTACTGTATTTTAAAAGGTCCCTGTTTGTATTTTTATTTTCAGTAATATTTACTTAATATTTAGACAGAAATTTAACAGCTCACTTACTCTATACCAATGTTTTAATTCTTTCCTCTTTTTACAGTATGTCTTCTTTATTAAATCATCTTAAATATTCAAGTAGATGTTTATTGCTAACACGCAATGAAACCAATCTTTATTTGACAAAAAAATAAAAAATAAACACAGGGGTGTGTTTGGTATTAATCAGGCCACCTGTTCTACAAAGCAAAACCGGATGCTAAAGTGAGAAATCTATTTCAATTTCGCATTTTACTTCTAAGAAATCATTTATCTCACAACTGTTTCATTTCATATCCCCCACAGCACTCAGTGCTGATAATTACTGAGGTTTTTGACAGTTCAGACATTTAATATCATTTCATAGGTTTTCATCATTGACCTAGGCCTACCTTAAACCTAATCTCATCACAGAGATTAAACACAGCTATTAGAATCAAATCCACTCATGTATGCTTGAGGATAATCTCAAATTTCATCAGTGTAGGAGTTTTCTATTGTCATCCAGCTCTCAATGGGATTTCAGACCTTTAATAAGAGTATGAGAGGCTTGCTCCAACTGGTTCAGAGGAGATGAGATTAATGCAAATCTATTCCATTAGGGCTTTAATAAGTCAATCTTAGCCATATTTATACAAGGAATTGAGAAATAAAGGTCAGGGATTAGTGCAGAAACATTGAGAAGGTCAAAGCTGGGATCACGCCAAATGAAACTTACTGTAGAAGAGAAACTGGAATAACATTGTGGCAAAATGTGGAATCAAAAATTATCAAAATGTATCATTTCATTGCAAAAAAATATACAGTACTGTTTTGTGTAATTTTCTATTACATGAAATAGAATTCTTCTTTTTAAATGTAATTAAAATGCCTTTTCACCACTGTTATTGATGATGCAATATTCTTGAGTCTGCAGATACTACAGTAAGTAGTCATCTGATAACATATTTTAATTTCATATTCCAGTTTGCCTGTATATTCAACAGTGAGCTCAGAGACCATAAAGAAGAGCTGGATACGGTTGCCATAGCAGCAATAATCCAGCATGATGACCAAGATTTTTGCTCAGTTTAAAAATAAATAAAAAATAAAAAATAAAAAAAAATAAAAAAATTATATATATATATATATATATATATATATATATATATATATATATATATATATTAATTATAATATTTATTTTTTTAAATAAAATGTTACTGTAATATTTATTACGATTTAAAATTAAATATTTGCAATTTAATTATATTCAAATTAATATTTTTGCATATTGTATTTTTTTCAGTAATTTTTATTAAGATTTTTTTGTGAACTAATAACTTGAAATAACTGCATCAACTAGGTTGTCAACATCATCACTATCTGTGATCATGCCCTGGTGATTAACACTGTTCCACTAGGACCATCTTCCATGATTGAAGATCTTCTTCTCATGCTTGAAGGGTTTCTTCTTCCATATAAACTGGTTTCATCCCATGGTCCAAAAACATACAGATAGGGCTAAGTGGCATTCCCAACGTGCCCATAATATGTGTGTAAGTGTGTGTTTGTGTGCCCTGTGGTCGATTGGTATTACCTAAAGTATAGAAATTTTTTATATAGAAGGTATAAAAAATGAGCGAGAGGTACTGTATACTGTATATCAATCAACTTTATGAGCAGCAATCTCATTTCCCCTCTTGTATTTTCCAACCAGGTTCCAACACATATACTAATCACTGGCCTCATCATCTGTCATTATATGCATCTGTTCCTCACTGGTTCATGCCTTAAGTTTGAATAAATATTTCTCGGACACTGTGCAGGTACAGTACTGGATTGAAAATTAGTCAAAAACCTGCCAAAAATGAGAAGTAAAAAAGTCTTTCAGGAAACTTGAAGAATTATTCCGCAAGGCTACAGTACATTAAAAAAACCCAGAAATCTGTCTCTTTGGAAGCAAAATATACAGAAATGAAGCGTGGCTCAAGGCTTTTGAACTGTACTGTATATTGCTTTAAAATGCATTATATGATGTTGCATTTAAATATTGCTATACATTTTTCAATGCTAGACATTTTCATTTACAGACATCAGTTGGAACCTGGACTATTTGTGGTCTGGTTCTGCAGAGAGTTTAGTGTTTATGATTGTAGCTATTCATCATTACTCAATGTAATTCATTCATTCATTCATTCATTCATTTCTTTCGCTGAGGTCTCTTATCAGGTTGTAAACTGAAGCTACAGTAGGTTCACGTTACCAGGTTGAAGTGACACAAATCCAATCCAATCCAATTTTCTGCCCTAAAATCCTATGTGGATATAAAAATCGAATCTTTCTAATTACAAAATCTGATCACAAAAGTACATGATAGTTGTACTTTTGTGGCACTAGATCAGGAAAAATACTGAATGTAACGGTCATAATGAGAATTTATTTGTTTTTATTTTTCCAATTATATTGTTGATGCAACAAAACAACAATGAAAAAAATTGTGGTTAGATTGAACATTGTAGTGAAACACTTGGTCAAGCACTCAATGTGTAGGACATTTTGGAGGACATGGACATTTTGGGGACACTTGTCATGACAAATCAAATTGTCGGTAGAGAAATATATTCAATCAAAAAGAAAAACTGAAAGGTTTGCAATTTTAAAACTCTGATTCTAGTTTTCCTCCACTTGAGTTGCAGCTCAAATCTTATTAATGGAAATGTTACAAAAATGAATAAACACTACAAATACATATTACTACAGTATATTTTTATTTGTTAACATGCATGCATACTTGCATCCTTTTTGCACCTGTTTGACAAAGGCTACAAAAAAAAAAAAAAAACACCCCTTGTGTTCAAAGTTGGTATAACATGATACTGTAGTTTGTCAGAAAACTCATTAAGAGTGGAAAATGATCCAGCGGAATGAGAATAATTAAAGGGTAAATGAGTATAACTTAATTGTTTGATGCATTATGCTTTCGTCTGTTAACCCCTCGTGGCTTCTGTACTAGAGAATGGCATGTTTATGTCCCGAGACGTACATTTACACAGTTAGCATGTTTACTCCTTTCTTGTCTTACATGCATTTTATACGATGTGCATGTGTGGCTTAACTACTTTTTTTCCAAGGATTCCCAGGCCTGCCAGCACATGATTAAGGAGACGAGGCCTAAATTGCCTAGCAGTCTTCTCTCCATGAAGGGCGCTGTGAACACGGCGCATACACACACTGCCATGATGTCAGACTTGTAATGTAATTACAAACCCATCTGTCTCTCATTGCTTGACAAGCACAAAATGTCCAATTATGGTTTCATTTAAATTCTAATTAGTTCGGCCCAATTTCACAAGCTCCGGAGTGTGTGTGTGTGTGTGTGTGTGTGTGTGTGTGTGTGTGTGTGTGTGTGTGTGTGTGTGTCTGTGTGTGTGTGTGTGTGTGTGTGGTTTCATGATACATATACATTGCCGTGCTGGAGAACCACAAAGCTTAACTGATGCATCATGCTCGGGGTTGACTTTAAGCAAGTTCAGCTGAATAGACCTGTGTTAAAATTTTAGGAATTCATTGTTTTAATAAATAGTGGATGTTCAGAGATCAGATGTCTTCAGAGACATGTAAAAGTGGTCTACTGGGTAAACTGGTGAAAAGTTGTCAATGACGGTCAGATGTCCTTTTGCATCCACTGTCTATACTACTAGTCCTTAGTGGGGTCATGGGGGTCTGGAGCCTACTTCAGGGCACTGAGGACACAAGGTGGGGGACACTCTGGAAGAGTGGCACCCTTCGACAGGACACACACACACACAAACACACACTATGGATAATTTGGAAACGCCACTCAGCCTACAATGCATATCTTTGGACTTTTGGAGGAGAGGAAACCCACCAACCATGTACTGTACAGTATGTTTTTATACACCAAGGAGTTTTTCTTTTTTTTTTGCTCCTAGGTTGTTCATACTAACTCAAGTGTATAAAAATATTACCATCTTGCGAACTGTTATAAGAACAATTATAATGAGTTCTGAATATGGGCTTCATCCAAGCACTGCTAATAAATGATCAATTATCTCAGCATGTAAGAACATCTTGAACAGGCAAATCTAAGATTTCTTTTTATCCTGTTTTTAGATACTATTGGTTTACAAATTTTATGAATGGCTAGTAATTGTGGGCATATAATGTCAATTGCATTATAAATTATGCCACGATAATAATAATAATAATAAGAAGAAGAAGAAGAAGAAGAAGAAAAATATTTATTTATTTGCATTTTGCATTTTTTTATCAAATTAATATTGCTGGAAATGCTACACACATGCACACATGTTTAGTGAAACATATCATGTATCCTAATTAATCGTAGGATGACCACCTCTAAATTCAAGCTTAAAAATTCTAGAGAGGAAAAAAAATCTAAAAGAAAAAAATAATAAGAAAACCATGTGCTAATAGAATAAAACAATTTTGAAATGTTGAATTTAATAAATACGTCTAGCCTTATAAATAGAAGCCTGTGTGTGTGTGTGTGTGTGTGTGTGTGTGTGTGTGTGTGTGTGTGTGTGTGTGTGTGTGTTTGTTTAATACATTATATAATTTTGCAGTGAAGTGTTTTTTTTCTTATGTTGAAATATAAATGAAACAGCATGCTATAATTGTGTTTTACATTTCTTTATTTGTTTGTTTATTCATGCTCTCACATATGTGTGTTCGGATGCAAATTAGAGCTCATAATCAAGTAAATATTGTCATCATCGGAACACCGGGAAGCTCCTTAACAGATAATAGCTGTTGATTTCTTTCACCCCTCCTTCTCTGTCTTTCTTTTTGTCTAGTTGATCACGTGTTGCTTAAAGGAGACTAGTGCAAGTGTTACATGCACGAAGGCCTCACATACTGTTTGGGCCATGATTAGTCCCTAATCAGACAAGAACAAACTGATTATTAGCTTGACGCCACTTGACGGTCTTCAGGGAATCTGCTGTGTCTGTCTCTCGCTCTTTTTTTCCTGTCTCTCTCTCTCTCTCTCTCTCTCTCTCTTTATCACTCTCTCACTTCTTTTTTCGATCACTCTGTCTCTTCTCCTGTCACCTCCTCTTAATCATTGGAGCAACATTCTCTCCTGATTGCACCCTGAGTCTGATTGCTGCAGTCTGCCATCTGCAGTGACTCTCAAATGTCACTTCCAAACTTGCTTTACCAAAAACTCATCTTCTTTTTTTTTTCCTTCTCATTACTAACTAGTTCCCCAGTGTCTTATTTAAGGTTCAAACAAGAACAATTTTAACGGACCTTATTCTTTATTAAATATCATGTTAAGTTTATTAATTTGAAATAGATTGGCTCAGATTATCTCTCAAGTGCCAAATTTGCAAAATACCTTCCGTTCTCAAATCTGATTGGTCCAAGGGGGTTCATTGGCTATAACTGAAGCTCTGTCAAGAACCTTCACATGCTTTTTTTATGGTAAAACAAATATTATCACTTGCAACATTAAATATAACTATAAACAGGTAAAAAAAATTGTTACAGCTTAATAAAACTACACATGCATATGTCATCGATGGGGAATCACTGAGGTGCAAAAACTCTTCAGGATGTGCCAATAGTTAAGTTAGTTAAGTTAAGCCTTTATTCATCACACATAAATTACTGCAGTTAAATTCTTTTTATTCTTCACATATCCCAGCTTTGTTGGTAGGCTGGGTCACAGTGCAGGATCAGCCATTTTTACGGCACCCCAAAGGTTAAAGACCTTCCCTAAGGGCCGAACGGCCGAAATTAAAATAGCTTTGTTTCTTGCCAGGTTGCTTCACATCACCTGATTTAGTACATCTTAATATCCATCCATTCATCCAGGAAGCTCTATAGTCCAACTAAGTACTGTGGAGGCCAATGGTGATTACTATTGTATTCTGATTTTATGACCGTGGTGGGATCTCCAATTAACATACACACACTATGGGCAATGTCAATAATGGCAATTAGCCTAATCATGACTTTGAACTGTGCAGTGGTGTCAAAAGTATTCACATTCATTACTTGAGTAGAAGTATAGATACTAGGGTTTAAAAAGACTTCTTTAGAAGTTGAAGTATCAACTCAAGCTTTTTACTCAAGTAAAAGTGTAAAAGTACTGGTTTCAAAACTACTTCAAGTATAAAAGTAAAAGTAACGTGAGGGGGAAAAAAGCATTAAGGATAAAAGCTTAGGCTGTGCCACGGTCCTATATACTACTGTACTCTAACACCTCATAAAAAAAGAAAAATGTGTTGTTGTTTTTTGCTGGTTGTGACATTTCGCTCGAATCTTGAATCTCTATCACGGACATCTTGGTCTACTTATCACAACGTTATCAACCGAGAATGCTAATTTATTACGTCCTTGCTGGAATGTGTGACATGACGTCATGTGCAGGTGCGATGGATCGCGTACCAACCAACAGGGTGTCGGAATGGTATGTTTATACTTCTCATCTGTAACGTCCTTCGGTATAGAAGAAAATAAAGATCACACAGACAAACGGAGTTGTTAGCGAATGTGCCGTTTACTTTTTTGTTCTCTCATGCGCATGCAGAGTGACAGATTACACACGCTTAGTTACCTCGTCCCGCTCGGCATGCTTACAGTACGTGCTTACATCAGAGTCAGGATGCTGAACAGAAAACTTGGAACCGAACTACATGCAAACACTACATCATCCAACTACAATCAAATTCGCTCCATCCGGATGGCGCGATTTATTTATCCGGATGTTTTTTTTTTTTGTTTGTTTTTTGAATGACAAGCTGAAATAAAATAGGAGTAACGAGGCTATTTATAAAATGTAAGGAGTAGAAAGTACAGATAATTGCATGAAAATGTAAGGAGTAGAAGTAAAAAGTCGGCTGAAAAAAAATTACTCCAGTAAAGTATAGATACCCAAAATTTCTTCTCAAGTAAGGTAATGAAGTATTTGTACTTCGTTACTTGACCCCACTGGAACTGTGGGAGGAAACAGGAGTACCCGGAGAAACCCACCAAGCACAGGGAGAACACGCAAACTCCATGCAGACCTGAGGAGGGAATGAAACCCAGACCCTGGAGGTTCAAGACTACAGTGGTAACCACTACGCCACCATGCCACCATGATTTATATTTAGAGCTTTTGAAACTCCTTCATCTGCTTGGGAATTGTCCTGATACCAACTGTGCATGTGTGCAGGTAGATAAGGTACTGTATGTGGTGAGAATTTAAATATAATTCTTCCACATGATTATTTCATTTCATCTGGTCCATATGTTTACCAAACAGTTAATGTCTTAGGAAATAATAGTTTCAATAAGCAAGCAAAAAAAGAACTGAAAAAAAAAAACAGTGTTATTATTTCCACAGCGCAACATATGGATGCAACCTGATTGTGTGTAGATGATCTACTGTACAACACAGAGCAGGAGGTGTACAATGGCGGTGCTTGTGCTGTAGGTGAGGCAGAAGATGGATCATTGATCCACTCTGCATCACAGGCTGTATTTTCCTGAGAGCTCTCCAGTACGGTTGCATGTCTTAAACACTGTCCAGTGATTTATCAAGCCTTCGACAGGCTGCCAGTTGCTGTGGTGATTAATTACATGCAGTGGCCATGCAGCGCACATGAAAGTGCATGGTGTGACATGAACAAGTGATGCTCATATACAAAGGGGAATTAATCACTGGCAAATTACAGCAGGGTGTAAATGTCTAATATTGAGAACTGCATCAAGAAAATGAGAGTTAATATTTTAAACACAATTATATTATAGTTAACAAATGCATTAGAACTCAGCGAGTAACATGTGTTCCATGTGCTATTTTGGGGATTCCCTAATTGAGTGGTATTTAGCTCGTATAACTATGATAAATTAATCTTTTAAATCATTAAACCATCTCAATATAAATATTTTAAAAAGTAGTTTCCATTTTTTTTTTTTGCTCTTTTATAATTAAGAACTGAGGATTTATTTATGTTTTTATTCTCCCTAATGAGAGAGAGAAGGCAAAATGTGGCTAACTAGATTGTATGCTAATGTTATAAGGACGTGTATAATTCTGTTAAAAATGTGGATAATTATTTCAAACCTATACAAATAATAAAACTGTAAACTTGGTGTGTCTGTACATTTGAAGATATGAAATAAATAAATAAATAATTTGTGATGTAGCCCATGTGCTAAGATATAAAGATATCTTTTGAAATTTAAATGGAAAACACCCTTTCAATATATTATTAAAAAACATTGGCCCATAAAAAAGCATTACTTCATCTCAAAATTAACAACAGGTGGCGCTGTACCTGTTTTTTTTATATATACACGCTTATGGGTGTGCAATTAAAAGCTACATAATAAACGCGATCTCACACCTTCATTCCACGGACATGACAGTAACATGCAAAAATTTTTGTTAATTTAAAAATTCAACAGATGGCGCTTGATTATTTACTGTTTTTAACACCATGTAGAATTAAATTTCACATAACTGAAGTTGCGAATACATCTAGTATTTCACAAAAGTGAATGTGTTCAAGAGACAAGTGAATGTTGTGGAAGTGCCTGTACTCTACATGGTTTTTAATTGTGAGTCATGGATATAATGCTTTGTCTTTTAATTTATGTATTAAATTAGCTATAAAGTAAAGTGTAAAGTGTAAATATAGTGAACTTGGGTGACACACACACACACACACATTTTATTCTGCTTCACAATGTATTTTATATAATGCAAATTAGCAGAGATAAAGTATGACAGAGACATGCACATTTAGTAACCATCAGTGTTGGGGGACGTTTTTTTTTTTTTAAGTAACTAATTACAGTGGTGTGAAAAACTATTTGCCCCCCTCCTGATTTCTTATTCTTTTGCATGTTTGTCACACAAAATGTTTCTGATCATCAAACACATTTAACTATTAGTCAAAGATAACACAAGTAAACACAAAATGCAGTTTTTAAATGAGGGGTTTTATTATTTAGGGAGAAGAAAAATCCAAACCTACATGGCCCTGTGTGAAAAAGTAATTGCCCCCTGAACCTAATAACTGGTTGGGCCACCCTTAGCAGCAATAACTGCAATCAAGCGTTTGCGATAACTTGCAACGAGTCTTTTACAGCGCTCTGGAGGAATTTTGGCCCACTCATCTTTGCAGAATTGTTGTAATTCAGATTTATTTCACGGTTTTCTAGCATGAACCGCCTTTTTAAGGTCATGCCACAACATCTCAATAGGATTCAGGTCAGGACTTTGACTAGGCCACTCCAAAGTCTTCATTTTGTTTTTCTTCAGCCATTCAGAGGTGGATTTGCTGGTGTGTTTTGGGTCATTGTCCTGCTGCAGCACCCAAGATCGCTTCAGCTTGAGTTGACGAACAGATGGCCGGACATTCTCCTTCAGGATTTTTTGGTAGACAGTAGAATTCATGGTTCCATCTATCACAGGAAGCCTTCCAGGTCCTGAAGCAGCAAAACAACCCCAGACCATCACACTACCACCACCATATTTTACTGTTGGTATGATGTTCTTTTTCTGAAATGCTGTGTTACTTTTACGCCAGATGTAACGGCCACTCCTGGGAAGGTTCACCACTGTTCCATGTTTTTGCCATTTGTGGATAATGGCTCTCACTGTGGTTCGCTGGAGTCCCAAAGCTTTAGAAATGCCTTTATAAACTTTACCAGACTGATAGATCTCAATTACTTTTGTTCTCATTTGTTCCTGAATTTCTTTGAATCTTGGCATGATGTCTAGCTTTTGAGGTGCTTTTGGTCTACTTCTCTGTGTCAGGTAGCTCCTATTTAAGTGATTTCTTGATTGAAACAGGTGTGGCAGTAATCAGGCCTGGGGGTGACTACAGAAATTGAACTCAGGTGTGATAAACCACAGTTAAGTTATTTTTTAACAAGGGGGGCAATCACTTTTTCACACAGGGCCATGTAGATTTTGAGTTTTTTTTTTCTCCCTTAATAACGTAAACCTTCATTTAAAAACTGCATTTTGTGTTCAAATATGTTATCTTTGCCTAATAGTTAACGGTTTTTGATGAGCAGAAACATTTAAGTGTGACAAACATGCAAAAGAATAAGAAATCATGAAGGGGGCAAATAGTTTTTCACACCACTGTACATAAAATTTCTATCTTTAGAAAGTAATTAGTTACATTACAGCGTTACTTTCTGATAAAAGTAACTAGTTCAAGTACTTTTCCATTGCAGAAAATTAAAACTCCTTTGTGATTCCTCATGTACTGTATGTTGTTTTAGTCAAAATCTTTATATATAATTATTCTACCATCATCACTCAGTGAAGTTCGGCCCATAGTCTGTTAATTACTAATACCCCTATCTCACCTACGCGGTTTCGCGCGGTGGTAAGTACGGTTCATCATGATTCACCGTGGGGTTTGCCGCTGTGATTAGTTTTCCATCTTTCCGCGTGTTGGTCCTTGCATAGTCAAACCGCACAGGTGAGATAGGGGTATAACATCAGGAATAACAGAGGGGGGCGGGTTATCAGGGGCGGTTCTTGTAGGACTACTTTCTCACACACACACACACACACACACACTAATGGATTGGGAATGACTGCTGACTCACGGATTATATAAATTGTCTAAATAACGGATTACATTTTTGAAAAAGTAACTAAATATCTGAGTACGTACTGTAAATGACCTAATGCGTTAGATTACTTATTACATCAAAAAAGTAATCCGAGTACTTTAACACGTTACATTGTAACGTGTTATACCCAACACTGGTAACCACATTAAGGAACAGTGTAGATCCGGGGTACTCAATAGGCGGACTCCGGTCCGCATCCGGACCCAAATACGGTTACATCTGGACCGACGCAAAAACAAACATGCTAATTTAATCATAATCCAAATGAATTCTCAATGAAGTGTGCAACTGTGTTTCCGCGCGATATATCCTTGAGTCTTCTAGTGATGGGTCATTCATGAACGATTCATTCTTTTTGAACGAATCTTTAACGTGACTCAGAAGAACGAGTAGTCTCCGAGAGTGATTTGTTAATTTTCTACTGAGTTGCGCATGCGCAAATCCTCCATAGGCTATGTATGAGTCCCGAGTTGTTCGGTCCTTTGTCACGTGACTCCCATAGGCGCTATGTGGTGCCGTAGATTCAAATGAACGAACGACTCGCGGAAGATATAAGAGGTGAGCTACTCATTCTGTTTATTATAATATGTCCTTAATATCCTAATGGTGTGCTCAAAGCTGGCCATTGATATAAGTTGGTTTTGGAAACAGCGAATTTAAGAGTGAGTGGACAGAAAAATATACACTCGTGCTCCCCATGAGAAGCAGAAAACCAATGTGCTTAATCTAGAAATCAAAAGTGGTCACCTTCTCACCTTCTGGACAAAGATGGTTACTGTAGCAGGTGTTCCTGTTATGCAGAAAATGGCCCTTCAAATTCCCACAATGTTTTCCTCAACGTACTGCTATGAATCTGTCGTTTCAACTATGAGCATGGTGAAAAACACATATCGCAGCTCCATCACCAAAGAACATTTTAGTGCCACCTGCTCCTCACACCTTTTATGACCAAGTTCAAATAACTGGTGGCACAAAGATGATGTCACCTTTCACAATAAAATGATTACCATGTCATTTTTGGGTATTGTTCGAAAATTTTGGGTTTGACTTTTTTTGTAGTTCTCTATTTGAAATTGGACTGTAATTTTTCCGGACCTCGGACTGAATAGAAATTTGGTAAGTGGACCTTTAAAATTTATATTTGAGTACCCCTGTTCTAGGGTCTAAACCAGTGAACAGCAAAAACTTACAGAAAACTTACAGAAGATAACACGGTATGAAAAATGAGTACTCGTGTGTGCACAGAATATTTAGCTATTCAGGTTTTGATTCAGCCATTTGTCCAACAGCTTAAAGTTAGTTCATCTAATGTTTTCAATAATTTAAACTGCTTTTTGTAGTTTTTTTAATACCACTTTATAATGTGAAATCATGTACGTTTTCATATCTGATTAAATGAAACACTACTTCCACAAGGCAAAAGTTGTTTACATTTAATCAACAACCATTAAAAATGATTTGATTAAGTTGAGATGTTTGACTATTTACATACAGAAATATTTAGAGATCCAGACTAAAAGCTCAAACCCAGATCATTAAAAATTTGCCCCACAGGAGGAGGCTCCATACGTACCTTTTTCTAATTAAAGAGGTGGATCAAGGAAATGAAATCTCATTCTTGTAAAGGTTAAATTTCACTCTTTGTTTGGCAGTGAGATGAGAGGGGAGAGTCGATCCCAAAGTGCTCTTTCATTACTGAGCAGCCTGATCCACAAACGAGTCGAGTCACAAAGTTTAATCAGAACGTTTTTCCCCAAGCTAATATTCTCTCACTCGTAATAATACCTTGATTATCAACTGGGAGAAATTATTTAACTGGCACATCTTATTAGATTTTTCATATCAATATACTGTGTATGTATAACTATGGTCAATTTATATATTTTTACACATTTTATAATATAAAATATAAGAATCGCATATAGTAGCTGCTACCACCTGGAACAAGTCTGGCAACAAAAGTTGAAGCAATAAGTAGAAATACAATAGATAAAGTTTATTACATCAAAATGACCAAAAATAAAGCACTGTCGGTTGGGGAGAAAGCCAGGCTCCAGGGACTGAGGTTTTTTGGGAGGGCAACGTCCTAATGCTGCAGGTTGTGTGCAGACCTCTTTAAAAGCAAAGGTTTTGGCAGTTTGCTGCTCTGGAGGATTCAGGTGTGTGTTAACATAATGTCAAAAGGGAAAGACCTAAGCAACGGTCTTGGTGAGACAATAATTGCTGAACATCAATCTAGTAAGGGTTATAAAGATAGTTGCCAATGTTTTCCAGTAGTGAATGTTCTATGGAAATGTCTATGACAACACAATTAGAAGAAGACTGAACAATTACTTTTAAAAAAATGGGTTGCCACTTCTGTCTAGAAAGAACATGAAAGCATGCATGAAGATTGCAAAACCTGCATCTGAACAAAAGCTTCGGAAACAACAAATGAGATGAAACGAAAGTGGAGTTGTTTAGCCTTAATGCCAAGAGCCATTTTTGGGGCAAACAAAGCATTTGAGCAGAAACACGTCATACCCATTGTCAAGCACAGTCTAGACCTCAATCCACTTGAAATGCTGTGGCGAGATCGTAAGAGAGCAGCGCAAAAAACAATAGCTAAAAACCCCAATGAACTGAAGCAATGTTTTAATGAAGAATGGGTCAAAATTCCTCCCCAATGATGGAAGAGACTGATAAAATCATACAGGAAATTACTTCAAGATTAGTTCAAGTTATTGCTGCTAAAGGTGGACCTACAAGCTATTTAATCATGGGTTCCTTAGTATTGCCCACATGTTTTTTTTTCTTCCCTTTTTGGCTTAATTTTTTTAAAATACATAATTGCATAGTGATAAAAATGTTACATTATTATATATTTTATTTTTATTTGCCTAATACTGTGACTCGATGTGATCAGATGATATTTATAACACATACTGTAGGATTAAAAGAGTTGGTACTAACTTTTACAAAACTGTATAAGAGTTGGCCAGGAGTGTCTCCAAAAAGGAAGAAGCAACATAACACAGAAAACACCCAGTGCATCCAGAAGGAGGCAGTTATGCTAACTCGTGTGTTTTCTAGATGCAAATGTCTGAAATTATTAGTACCAGTGTCTATTGATACTCTGGTTATACACAACAATCTTACAGAGGGAGGCATTCGGAAGGGTGTGTGAGCCCTTTCATTCTAATCTTTCGATCTCTTTCTATTTCTTCCAACATCACTCTCATGCCCCTTTTATTTCTTCAATCTTCAAATCTCTTTGTTTCCCAGCGGACAAGTCGGAGACAGGCTGCAGATATCCAGTGCTATACTCAGAATCAGAGCAGATATAAGTGAAACTATTTAGTCAGTTCATATTATCTAGGAGGCTGCAGCAAATCCAATAGCTAAATACATACAAATTGAGGAACACCTTCAAGAGGACTAAAGTGGATAATGCTGACCACTAATCTATAAAAATACCACATAAAAAAAATAATAATCCAATATACAGTAGTTAAACGGTCCCCAGCACCATACTGTAGGTCATGATTGTGGAGGGGAATTGGTGAGGAGAATGGACACTATACAGTACATCATTCTTGTGCCCTTTCTATTCCCCTTGTCTTCCACAGCTTCCGCCATCACCATAGTCGCCTCCTCGGCCTCAATCCAGGAGGAAGAAGACAGTGTTGTACAACATTTGGGACACCCAGCAGGCCTTCACTAGAATTATCACATTTAAGCTGCTATTTAGTCACAGGCTTCTGGTGCTCCTGGACACTGTGAGGGGGCAGTGGGATAAAGAACTACTTGGCTATCGCTCCTTTGTTTAGTTTCTAAGAAATATGCAGAGTGTAATTGAGTAGTTCCCATTTTCAAACAACATACAGTACAGAACGGGCCCAGTATTGCACCTACTGTTTCTCACCTATTTATCCCTGGTGACCAGGTTCTCCTGCAAAGCTGTATGGTTCAGGCAGGCAGGATCCTTATACAGACGTCCTGTGGCCTGTAAGTAGTCCAGCAAGCAGAAATAGGGCCTCAATTATATACTGTAAAATAATAAAAAAAAAATGCATTCAACCCTTGCCTTCCATTTCCGTTTGAGCCACTTGATCCCCCTAAAAAGCTACAGGTGCACATGGGGAAAAATTAGCCATGGCCAATGGCAAGACCTCAGGTAGAGAACTTCTACCCACAGAAAGCAAATATGCAGCAGTAGAATTGGAAGCCCTGGCAGGTAAATAGGCCATTGAGGGATAAAGGTATTATCTCGCAGGCTGACACATCACTTTATTAACTGACCATGCACTGCTGCAATGTATGCCTGAACCCAAGGACACAATTATAACGCACTGGTTTCTCTTCCTCCCAGACATTTTATTTCATACCCAACACAAATCCGGAATGCAACACAGAAATGCAGATGGGCTGTCTTGGAGATACACACTGGGGACCCTGTCCACAACAGCAAATTGCTTGGTATACTGTAGTGACTCATGTGCTTGCCAGCAGGTACTGAAAGGACAGTGCTACTTTAGGACCCTCAGTGCTTCGAAACTCAGGCAACAGTGCGACCGTGGGCCAGGGCCAAGCAACAAGCCATGGCTGGCACAGCATCCTAATCAAGAGCTGTCTTCACCCACTTCCATCTTCAGAGAGAGAATAAAAGGAGAGTTGCACTTTAGATGAGTGAGTGGGCTCCCAAGGGACACACGGCACACAATCACTCTTGTCCTTTTTTTGGTCCCCTAGACTCTGCAGATGATGCTGCATACTGGCCACTAAATGCACACCCTCTTCTACACCTCACAGCCCTGAATGCCACCAATCTCCAGGGATAACCAGCATACAGAGACAAAGGCTATGCACCCTCACTACACCAAAGGACAAGTTTCTCTACCCCATCCCCACCCCCTACAGATTTTTCCTTGAAAAAGAAGAGCACATACATTTTCCATTGCCTCCTGTCTTATCTGTGTTCTCACAGTGAATTTTGCATAGTATACAGTTTACAACACTTTGTTGTTGTTTTAATGAGATTAATGACAATGATTATTTCACTTAAGGCATCTTATTTGATTTCACCTATAATTGGTGACTGCATGTCAAAATGGTAGGCAATCCTAGAGCTCATTATTAACGAATTATAAAAGCTATTATATGTAGAGATCCAATGATAAAGGTAATAATGGTGTCGTCATCCCATTAAAGAAAAAAGAAGAAGAAAAGAAGAAGAAGAGGGCTCATAGGACTGCTGTCATTGTGCTGTTGGCCCTAATAATCCTATAATAAAATGAGCATTTTTAAAAACAACCCATTCATACTGTAGAAATTATTTTAATATTGACTCTTACACAGACTCATACAGTACTTAGAATTCCTACAATGACTTTTCAAATTATTATTTCAAGATATGCTCACAACCATCTCATGTAAAGAGAAAATGAAGATCGATGTATGTTTTGACTATTGTGTTCCCTTAGGTGCTAAGCAGTTCCATTTCCGGCAGTTTTTTTTTTTTTTTTTTTTTTTGTGATGTGATGATGATTAGGAAGTAATTTTTTGTTTTTACCGATGACTACTTCCTTTGACCGCCACAATTAGAAAACCTTTCAAGTTGGACCATTAGTCACATCAGTGGGTGACCACTAACAGGACAAATTTTATGTTAATTTTCACCAAACCATATTTCCCACCAAATTGGGATCACAACATTTTCAAGCCACTAAACTCCAAACCAACAGCCAAATCAAAACTGAGTCTAGGATTCATTGAATTGAATTGAATTTTGTTTTCCTTTGGAGGACTAAGGGATAAATTTAACTTGTACTGGGTTTGTATTATAACTTTTGCTCTACTCAACATCAAATCATGATTCATCTTTCCATTGGAATTTACCCAGTGGTATTAATGTAAAATGTCAGCAAAGTGGAATTGAACAAAGATATTTGTTTTGTCGTTTATCTAGTCTCAATAAAATGTTAACTTTTTGCATTGTCAGACTATACTGAAAAAAGAACACAATCAGTGTGTAACATGGGAAAAAACACAAGAAAAAGAACTGAATCTCAATATAGAAATCAATGCCATGTCTTAAGAAGTGCCTGATACATTGTCAAAAACTTTGGTAAAAAGGTAAATAAAATATTTATGAAATATTCAACAAGAAGACAGAATTTGTATTTGATATCTAAAAGCATGTTATTTATGGCACATTTATTATACCAGACACTCACACTTAAATTTTTGTTTTATTATTATTTTTTATGGCTAAGTGCTTTTTTTTTTTATTTCAAATTGGGAAACTATATAATCAATATAATTTCTGAAGGTCACTAACATGAACTCATATAAACATGACATGAAAATATATAAAAAATAAAATGAAGAAATCAGTTTGGTGAAAAGTTTTTTAACCAGATTGCTTGACATAAATTGTTTGTGAGCATGGTTTCTCACTTCATTACTTTGGGAATTAAGTCATTGAATCGTTAGTGTCAACCTATTAATGGAGATGCATTTACTTTGTCTGAAAATTCCACATCATTTGATTAATTGTATTTGCGCTGCTCAAAGAGGAAATGAGGCACAGGAAGTAGGCTTATGAAGGGAGGGCCCCAGAGCACGCTGGGCTCTTAGAGATGTCAGTCGACCCTTGGCAGAGGCGGATCAGCCTGGTGCATTCGTTCAAGACACACCAGAGATTAAAACGCATTAGGCTCTAAGTAGTTGAAGATTTCTTGCTGCGGGCAGTCTTTGCTCAATTTTTGTGCATAATTAACGCATATTGAAAAGTTCACACTGTAATGCGTTGCCTGAGAACAAAGAAAATAATTCATGCTTTGTGTAAACAGATTATAATTACGTTCATCCAAAAAATAAAATCAAAAAATCCAACAATCCTTGACCCTGAAATTTTGAAAAAAGCTTTTTGAATTTGAAGACAATGTGTGAAAAATCTAATGAAGGTTCCTTTTCAGTTATGGGAGACAGGAAAAGTCACCTAAAAGGTGTTCGTGTTCTAGTTTTAATTTATGATGATACATTGTTTAATCACAATTTCTGTATTCAGCAAAAAAAATAAAAAATTGTTTACAAATTACAAAAAAAAAATAAATAAATAAAAAATGTTAACTGAACATACTCATTTATAAATGCAAAACAATAGAATGGTAAACTTATTGACACACTAATATAAGTTTGATGAACATCCATTCCAGAAATCATCCACTTTACTGGTGAGACATTCCACTAGATTGTGGTATGGCTTTGGAAATGTGTGGTCATTCATCCACAATGGTGACATTAGGTTTGGCAAGGAGGCTGGGGCTCCACAAACTTGTGGTCATACAGATTATCTTAAAATAGTGAATTATTCATTAGCTCAATAATGAGCTAACATTGATATATTACACTGCTTGGGCAAAAAAAAAAAGTTATTAGCTTTGCGTCCATTTATTATGGTATTTGTTTCAATGAACCACGCATTCACAATTTCAGGCTTATTAATCCTGGAACACAGAGATACAGTAGCAAGTAACAAAGTACAAATACTGACTGCAATTACTTACTGTTACTGTATTAAAGTATTTTTGTGTAGTTTACTTCTACTCAGTACATTTTTTTATGAAAAACTTGTACTTTTACTCTTTAATAGATACAGTATAGCATTGTGTAGTATTGTTTTGTTTTGTTTTGTTTTGTTTTGTTTTGTGTTTTTGTGCATATATTTTTCATGTTGAAGTGTGTAACAGTATTTTGGGGCTCCTCTGTATTTTAAATAGAGATATTTTATTTTTCAGATAATGATCACACAAGTAGATTTTTTTTAAGCCAACCTAAACTCCACCTCATGTTGGAAGAACAGAAGGGGAAAAAAAGAAAAAGAAAGTCATTAAGTATATTATTATATATAATAAGTCATTATGAAAGCAGAGATTTATTAGATCCTACCTACTAAGGCTACCTACTGTATTCTTCTGGCTGTTTTTTTTTTTTTTTTACGCATCTTTACAGGTGCAGGTGTTTAAGGTAAGATCTCAAATGAACTATCTAGAGAGCAAAAAAAAAGTTGTGAGCTACTGAACATTTGGTTTGTGTTTCATGCAAATAGGAATGTTTTTTTTTTTTTTAAATAAGCTTATAACGTTTTACTGGGCCCTTTAAGCTTATTATATTCATTAAGCTTTCAATGGACTCCTGTTTAATTGCTTTGACTACTAGGGTAGGAACAGAAAGAACTACCTAGCTAATCTACCAAAGTAATTAAAGACACTAGAACTCATAGCATCATGTCCAGGGCCCCCTTTCCATTAGGTTTATTAATTCCATAATCTCACAGTTATCATTTTTATTATTATTTTTGTATTTTTTTAATTTTTATTTCAAGACATATTGCCAACCATTACAGCACTGGCTATTAGTGGCTGAAACTATTGTTTCTTTTTAACAAAGTTAATCACTGATTTATTTTTAGTCTCTTTTAGTTCTTGAAATAAAACTACATGCACAGTACTTTCATCATCATAAAGTGGTCTCTTCTTCATGGATTAAACTCAGTAGTAGTGCTGAAAGCTATTCAACATACTATTTGTAATGTCCTTTGTGTAAAAACATATGCAGTGTTTACTCCAGGGGGCACGGTGGTGTAGTGGTTAGCACTGTCGCCTTGCACCTCCAGGGTCTGGGTTCTATTCCTGGCCAGGTTTGATTACCGTCTCTGTGTGCATGGAGTTTGCATGTTCTCCCTGTGCCTGGTGGGTTTCCTCCGGGTACTCCGGTTTCCTCCCACAGTCCAAAGATATGCAGATTAGGCTAATTGGCGTTCCTAAATTGCCCGTAGTGTGTGAGTGAGAGCGTGTACGTGTGTGTGCCCTGCGCTGGATTGGCACTCTGTCAAGAACCCCACGACCCTGAATACAGGATAAAGCAGTATAGAAGACGAGTGAGTGAGTCAGTCAATTCTACAGTACAGTGTTTGTATTCTATATGTGTGTCTGATGATAATAACGTTCCCAGAAATAGTTTATAGGGGAGGTTAGAGAAGCCATTCAGTGATAATCCACTTTTTTTTTTAGGAAGAATGCTACTTATCTAAACAAGTATTAATGCAAACAGTACATTTATTCAATGAGATTGGCACCATCGAGACATGCTTTAAGGATTGATTTTTGTAAACACCGTATGCTAATTACATTTCATCTTATTAGAATTCAAAGAGATAACATCAGAGATCACTGGTCTGTACGCTTCATCTGAACATGGTGTTTGTTTATAGTGTAGAAACAGTGAAACTTCTAATGGTAAGTTTAGGGTATTCATCTTTATTATCATCATCATTATTATTATTACTCCTTCACACATTCCTTATCTCGCTTAACCTGTAGCCTGTACCCTAGAGAGTCGATCCCAGGGGACATGGGGCACAAATCAGTGTACCGTGCCAATCCATCACAGGGCACACAATCACTCTCACACACACTATTGGAAATGCCAATTAGCCTGGGAGGAAACTGGAGAACATGCATGAAACAAGGCCAGAGAGGCGGGAATCAAACCCTCACCCTGGAGGTGCACGGCCACAGTGCAAACCACTACACCACCATGCTGCCCCATTTCTATTATTATTATTCATTTATGTTGCCATAAAACAGATAATAAACTGCATAAAATTTGAAAACTTTTTTTTCAAAGTGTTCTTTTTTTATGCATTGTTTTAAAAATACACACATACAGTTTACATCAGGAAACTTACCACGACTATATCCGACTTTAATGGCACTGTCTTCTTGCCAATTGCATTCATTTTCCAGAGATGTGAATTTCCAGCAAACCGCCCTATAACCAGAGACTCTAAAAAAAAAAAAAAAGTTAATGAACCTTCGTAATTACAACTGCTTTAAACCACAAAGCCGACTCGCCGCACTGATATTACACGTAGTCGTCTCTTTCCAGTGAGACTGCTTGGAGAAAAGCAAACGGAGATAAAATGCTTTCATTATGCAAACGCGTCTCCTTTGGGCACAAATAGGTAGAAAGGCATTATATCGTTATACGCTGAAAAATGAGGAGCTAATGTCATTAGGTTGCTGAGAATGGGGAAACATTTTAATAGACTAATGTTCTCACTCCTGCATCTCATTGGATTTTAATGTCTATCAGCAGCTGCAATAATGCAATCTGCCCCTGAAGTAAAATCAGTGCTATTCGCAACATCAAAACAGGAACAAATGCTATAAGTCTGGTTCATAATCATGCAGAAGCGTGCATCTTTATTTTACCAGTGGTGGAAGCTTTTATATGGCCTTCACACAAAAATAAAAAAAAAAATAAAAAAATTGGAAAACTTATAAATATTAAAATGATTTTGACTTACAATCTACTATGGAGTGATTAAACGATAGTGTAAAGAGACTTGATCTGTGAGTGAAGATTGATAAATGGTGAAGTATTTTTGATGAGTTCAAAAGCACAGATGACACGAGCACGGTGGAAATCCATGGTGGCGATCGTGATCTCATTTTACCATTTCACTGATCAGAATTTCAGTCTCTCTCTCTCTTCTCGGCTCAATAAATCGACTAAGGAGTTGCTAGATGAGATGATCGATCATGTCTTGCTGTCTAGGAGATGAATGTCTCTAGCTTGTCACCTGTTTTGGTACAGAAAATGCTGTATTGCAATTTGTAGTTTATTGAGATACTGATTAATTGCTATAACAATTTACTTCCTTTTTGTACATTTAAAAAATTCCACATTTTTTGGTAATATTGTATTACAATGGTTTTAGTATTGACTCCCTTTGGGGAATGATGGAGGAAGGCACAGAGAGAGAGAGAGAGAGAGAGAGAGAGAGAGAGAGAGTAAAAGGAGAGTGAGAGAAGCTTTGACAGGATGTCATAGTACAGTGTGTCAGCTCAGCGGCTGCTCCCCTTTGACGCTAATTACAGGTGACAGGGCTAAGTACAAGGCTTTACACATGATAACGATGACTCCGGAGTAAGTTCTTCACGGCAGCCCCCCCCCCCTTTCTCACCCTCCTCCACCTTCAACCATGCTGACAGCAGCCATTATGCATTCTGGGATTTTGTCAGGAGTTTGCCACTAAAGCTGGTCACACAGAGAAAAATGCAAGAAGGCTGCACTTAAGGAACAGTCAGGGCCAAGAGGATATTCCCCTAAGAGAGGGTTCTCTAAAGAAATATTATAATGTAGCATGAATGACAGTTTAAAGCCGGTACATACGCAGAAGCTCTATATAGAACTGATTATTTACATACAATTTTGTAATCCACATTGGCATATTACTGTACATAAGGACCGCAGGAAGCCCATGCGGGAGGCCCAGGTTCAATTCACAGCCAATGCCCAAACCACAGCCACTGGACGCAGTGCCGGCGTTTGGCGCTAAAATGATCCCAGCTCACGGCTTGCACCCCTTGCATAATCTCTATTAAATATTATATTGAAACATAAGTTCATATTTATGATTTATAAATTACCCCAAATAAATTTGATTATAAAAGAAACAATGTAAATATATATATATTTTTTATAAATGATATATTTTTTCCACAGCCATGTATATTTTTATATTTCTTATTTTATAATAAAAATTTCATGTAATTTTGCATGATAAACAATATTTATTTAGTGTAAACATTTTTGTAAAAAAAATAAAATGTGCCACAAAATAAGCTGCTATGAGTCAGTCTCAACAGCTGTCATGTGCATAGGGTTCATTATAATACAGTAGTAATTTCATATTTGATAATAATAAACCTATGAATTTATGTTCTAATATAACATTTGAAAGAGATTAAGGTTGGGTGGGGGGCAGGAAGAGCATCAGGAGTAAAACCTGTGCCAAGCTGTTGAATGGTCCGCTGTGGTCACTCCGTGACAGGAGCAGCTGAAAGACTAACAACAACATCATTAACACCACTGGGCCATTTAACTATATGCATTTGTGTTCTAAAATCAAATGTACTGTAGGTCACAGCCTGGGTGAAAGTAGGTCTGGATGGTCCGTAGTACTGAGGAGAGATCAGCTGCCTGCCAAAACCGACCTTCAAAACCAGTCACTTTCAGCAAGAAAACACGTCTGATAATATCATCTTAAAGCACTGTGACTCCTTAATTATAAGTCATTTCAAATTGCATTCGAATTATCTGTTTACTTTTTCTTTTTCTTTTTACAGCTACAAAGCCAACTAGCTCCTAACACAAAGCTGAATCCCAAATCCCTCTCCAACCCCTGATCAAGCGCCCTTTTTGGTGACAATTGTAGGATTGTACACTCTACATAACACACTAGCTTTCCATTTAACAGTACTGTATTTGGGATTCACACCCAGAACCTGGAAGCATCTGATATTCTAAAGCAGAATTAGTGTAAATATGTAGAGAAACGTATGAGATTTACAAAACTGGCAATCACCTACATGTTTTATTCTTCTCACCTAATACTAGGAAGAATTTAAAACAAGTTTCACCCTTTAAGTGTTAATTACACTAACTGTCGGCTGCTAACTTCTGGTTGCCAGCTCCGCCAGTCGAAGTAATTATTTCCACCAGTCAAGGAAGGTTATGTGTTGTAGTGATGGTGATTCAGAAGAATGAGTAATCTCATATTGTAGATGATTCAGTCATTTTCTACTGGGTAAACCATCGCAAAACCATCGGAGGTTATGTACAAGAAAAGAGAAATGAGAAGTTACCGAATCGTTCGTCCTTTTGTCACATGACTCCCATAGATGCTATGCAGTGCAGTACACAAGAAACAGAATTGAAGGGTTCTTCTCAATGAGTCTTACCAGTCCTAGTTGTTCATTCTTTTGTTACGTGACTTCCATAGACGCTATGCGGTGCAATAGATTCCAAAGAACGAATGACACAGACTGGAAGATATGAGAGGTGAGCTGCTCAATCTGTTTATCATAATATGTCCTTAGCATTGTAATATTTTCATTACTGGAACTATAGCCAAAATTTGTGCTTGTAGATGTGTTGGGGGTCTGTTTATTTTAAATGTAACATTTTATTTCATTTTTGATCAAAAGAACAATATGAACTAAATGACTCAAAAAAAAAAAAAAAAAAGGTTAGTTCATTTCGATGATTCGAACCGAGTCACTAAAATGATTCAAACTTCCCATCACTACTGTGTTGGCGGAGCAAAGTCCCTGGTTGAATTCTGTTGATGATAAATAATGCTTGTATGCGCTGCAATAGATTGGCGCCCCATCCGGGTTGTACCCCACTTAGTGCCCAAAGTCCCCTGGGATAGGCGCCAGGCATTCTTTGATCCTGAACAGTAAGTGATGAATGAAAGTTAGAGCTATAAACAAAATTACTGTTTATAGCTACTATAATTCTATAAACCATTGAACGGAAGGATATCTGGGGAAAATGTTGAGAAATAAATCATAAGCATGCTTCATAGAAATGTTAATCCACTTCACCTCTGGACACATCACATCAGACAGTATTTAATTATCTTGATGTACCCTTCCACCCCACCATGTTATGCATGGTAAATTCTCTTCCTTTCACTAACACATCATAAATTTCGATGTTGGAAATATTTTCAGATTTATGGCTTCCAGATTCCCCAGTTTAGTTCTTCCTACATCTCCACGCTACATACTTATGCTTCTACACATGTACCTTTTTTTTTTAATAGCCACATTTGTAAACCATTTTATGTCTTTGTCTTCAGTGCCTTTTATGCTGCTTGGAAACCAATTTTAAATCAAACAGATTGCAGTACGGACATCAGCTATTATAGAGCCTTTACACACAGCTGGTCTAAAATAAAAGAAGACAGTATTGCACAAATAGCCACTATTACAAACAACTTAACATGAGCACTTAGAGATTTCAGTCAGCCAATTGACTGCAGCTAGAGGCCGATCATTAAGAAACCCTGTAAAGTTTAAAGTCTATTTTGCACTGCAGGTAACTGTGCTGTTTTTAAGGCTGCTGCGAGACAACTCGCAATCATGTGGCCAGGATCAGTGTATACTGTACGAGGTGTTCATATAAATTGGCACAGATTATATTTATAAACAAATTATGTGGTTTTACGTTGTCTTTAAAATGTATTATTACTAATAGTAGTAGCCTGAGATGTATTGGCACCCTGTCCCTTGTGCCAAAAGTCTCTTGGGTAGGGTCCAGGCCACCCTGTACCGAATAAGTGGTACTGTATAGAAGATGAATGAATAAAAGAATACTAGCTGTAGTACTGTAGTAGTAAAGTGAGTATGATCTTGGAGACAATGGAGCTTGAAGAATGGTAGAAAATTGCATCAGCATGTGTGAATTCTGGCTCAGATAGTTTCCCACCCTCAGCTACAGTACATCAAATTCATTGTTGTTCACTGTTATTGTGTTTCTTGCACCTCTCACTCACTCACTCACTTTTTGTCCATACGTGAGCCTGGAGCCTGTCCCAGGACACTTACAGTAGGACACAAAGCGGGGCTCACGCTGGACAGGGTGCCAATCCATCTCAGGGCACACATACAGTATACTGTATGCACACACTCACACACTACAGGCAATTTGGGAACGCCAATTACATGTCTTTAGACTGTGGGAGTAAACTGGAGTACCTGAAGGAAACCCACCAAGCACGGGGAGAACATGCAAACTCCATGCACACAGAGACGGAAATCGATCCCGGACCCTGGAGGTGCATTGTTTTCCTACGAATGTAGTTGGTTTTAATTTCTTTATAACTCTGTAAATATGCATAACATCTGTTCTTGTCCCATGTGCTTCATAGCCCACTCCCAACCAGATGTTAGTAAAAACCTTCCCCAGGTTCCCAGTCCTGATGCCTTACTCGAAACCAAGAAAAAACAAGATTAGTGTGCTTCTTTTTCGTACCTGCATTTGTTACAGTACAGTATGTGCAGTATATGTAAGTGTTTCCGAATTAAGTGCTTGATTGCATCCTTACTTATCTATTTATCTCTAGCATGGTAATATCCTCCAATATTACAATACGTAGTGCCATAACACAAAGCAAACTTCTTCACTCTAATGGAAAGTTAGAGTACAAAATGCAATTACTGAAAAAAAAAATGCTTTACAATTTGATTACTATAAATTGTACTAATTTAACTGCCCAAAATATGTTGTTCATTTTCCTTGATTTACAGTCTCTCTCTCTCTCTCTCTCTCTCTCTCTCTTTTATTTGCCTGAGTATAGATTTGTTAAACCTGATTGCCTATAATCTGATCTGTGCTATAGATACTGACCACAATTATTGGATTTGCTCTAATTAGGAGGTTTTGCATGCTCATCCCATCGCCCAGGCTGCTACATGATATGTGCTAAAAAAAATAATAATAAAAAAACTTCATTATTTAGCATAACACTGCACTGCGCTATATAATTCAGACAGGTGAAACACATTACATAATTGACTGTGCTTTCACACACACACACACATAGGTTCCAACATAGCTTACTAAATAGAGAAAATGGGGTGTTTCTGTTAGACTCCTGGATAATGAGAACGCACACAAAGTATTTCACCAAAGGGAACCTGTGGTCAAACTGTTCCCGGTCACATAAAGTGGAAATTTGATTTACGATTCGATTTGCCACATGCATATTTAAAGCAGCCGTTGATGGTGCACAGCTTCTATGAACATGATTCATGACTCCATCTCGTGGGTGGGATGAACGAGTAAACCTTGATGAGGAGTACCTGGTGTTGCCTCTGTGATGAGCCTGTCATGGCAGGGGTGCCGAGAACATCTTTTCATTCAGCACTTGAAAAATATAAGACTGCATGGTCACGCTATGCTATCCCATCAAACTTTGCTTATGGATGAAGGTGTTATTTCCAGATTGATTTTTTTTTTTTCATGCTGAGCTTCCAGTAGATCTATTTCCATATAGCTACACACCCTTTACCTTCTGTTCAATCTGTAGTAAATGTTATCTGTGCTTAAAATATCTTAGGCAATCCAGGCATGGAGATCTTAGTCATTCATTTGTTTTCCATGCTATGTAAGCAAAACATTTTTAATTACAATAAGGGCAGTTTAATTAGATATAAAGTATGTCCGGTATAAAAAAGTCAGTGTGGTGAAGCTTACTGTACATTTATTCTTGATGAGGGGGAAAAAATTAACAGAACAAAAATTAAAGCCTTTATGTCAAGAAAAAATCATATTCATATTAATAATATAATTGATATTACTATAAAATTGGCACAAAAAGGCAGAAACAGCTAAACAATGGTATACTTTCAACTCATATTTAGTTGAGTTGAAAGTGCAAATTAAGGAATTATTACAAAAATTATGTCAGACTTATGTGCATGGAGTAGAGAGGCATGTACAAACCGGATTCCAAAAAAGTTGGGACACTAAACAAATTGTGAATAAAAACTGAATGCAATGATGTGGAGATGGCAAATGTCAATATTTTATTAAGAATAGAACATAGATGACAGATCAAAAGTTTAATCCGAGAAAATGTATCATTTTAAAGGAAAAATATGTTCATTCCAAATTTCACGGTGTCAACAAATTCCAAAAAAATTGGGACAAGTAGCAATAAGAGGCTGGAAAAAGTAAATTTGAGCATAACGAAGAGCTGGAAGACCAATTAACAGTAATTAGGTTTATTGGCAACATGATTGGGTATAAAAAGAGCTTCTCAGAGTGGCAGTGTCTCTCAGAAGCCAAGATGGGTAGAGGATCACCAATTCCCACAATGTTGCGCAGAAAGATAGTGGAGCAATATCAGAAAGGTGTTACCCAGCGAAAAATTGCAAAGACTTTGCAGTTATCATCATCAACTGTGCATAATATCATCCGAAGATTCAGAGAATCTGGAACAATCTCCGTGCGTAAGGGTCAAGGGCGTAAAACCATACTGGATGCCCGTGATCTCCGGGCCCTTAAACGACACTGCACCACAAACAGGAATGCTACTGTAAAGGAAATCACAGAATGGGCTCAGGAATACTTCCAGAAACCATTGTCAGTGAACACAATCCACCGTGCCATCCGCCGTTGCCAGCTGAAACTCTACAGTGCAAAGAAGAAGCCATTTCTAAGCAAGATCCACAAGCACAGGCGTTTTCATTGGGCCAGGGATCATTTAAAATGGAGTGTGGCAAAATGGAAGACTGTTCTGTGGTCAGACGAGTCACGATTCGAAGTTCTTGTTGGAAATGTGGGACGCCATGTCATCCGGACCAAAGAGGACAAGGACAACCCAAGTTGTTATCAACGCTCAGTTCAGAAGCCTGATGGTATGGGGTTGCATGAGTGCGTGTGGCATGGGCAGCTTGCATGTCTGGAAACGCATCATCAATGCAGAAAAATATATTCAGGTTCTAGAACAACATATACTCCCATCCAGACGTCATCTCTTTCAGGGAAGACCCTGCATTTTTCAACAAGATAATGCCAGACCACATTCCGCATCAATCACAACATCATGGCTGCGTAGGAGAAGGATCCGGGTACTGAAATGGCCAGTCTGCAGTCCAGATCTTTCCCCTATAGAGAACATTTGGCGCATTATAAAGAGGAAGGTGCGACAAAGAAGGCCCAAGACGATTGAACAGTTAGAGGCCTGTATTAGACAAGAATGGGAGAGCATTCCTATTTCTAAACTTGAGAAACTGGTCTCCTCGGTCCCCAGACGTCTGTTGAGTGTTGTAAGAAGAAGGGGAGATGCCACACAGTGGTGAAAATGGCCTTGTCCCAACTTTTTTGGGATTTGTTGACACCATGACATTTTGATTCACCATATTTTTCCCTTAAAATGATACATTTTCTCAGGTTAAACTTTTGTTCTGTGATTTCTGTTCTACTCTGAATAAAATATTGACATTTGCCATCTCCACATCATTGCATTCAGTTTTTATTCACAATTTGTTTAGTGTCCCAACTTTTGTGGAATCCGGTTTGTATTATACACTGTAAAAAAAAAAAGCCTAAAAAAAACGGTCAAATGACTGGCAGCAACGGCTCCCAAACAAAAACCGTAAAATTAAGGTAAAATACTCTAGTTCATATTATGCTCAAAAACATTAAATTTACAGAAATTGTTATTTTATCTTTTACAGAGAAACACCGTTATTTTACAGATTTTTCCTACATTTATACAATTGAACAGCTTCATTAAACGATCAGCAGTAGAAGTTTAGCAGTGAAACACCATTATTTTACAGATTTTTGCTAAATTTATACGATTGAAGACCTTCAATAAAGCAACAGCACTATATGTTTAGCAGTGAAACACCATTATTTTACAGAATTTTCCCAAAATGTATACGATTTAACACATTCATTAAAACAGCACTAGACGTATAGCAGCAAAATGTTTTTATTTTACAGTTTTTTCCAAAATTATTACAATCAAACACCTTCAATAAAGCAAAAGGATTAGGCATTTAGCAGGAAACACTGTTATTTACAGATTTTTCATAAATTGAAGATCAAACACCTTCAAACAAAGCAATAACACAAAACCCCTGATATTTAACTTCTTTTTTCATAAACTCCTATGAATACACATGTTCAATAAAGTGTTAACACAAACTCAAGATTACAATATTTGTGAAAAAAAAAAAAAAAAAAAAGTACAGGTATGATGCAAAATACAGTAAAAAGAAGTTCAGTTTTATAGCATTACAGTAAAATCCTAAAATGAAAAACAATGAAATATTTAGACTATTGTGCTATAACAGTGAAACATTGTCTCTCACAAACTTAAACATTGCTGTGAAATATCCTTGACTAACAACCTATGAAGAAATAAATTTTAAACAATATTCTCAATGTTCCAATTAAAGTTGGATTGGAAACTTTATTACAAATATAGTACAATGTGGTCCCCTTTTTAACTCTATTGTTCTTATATAATGTATGTGTACAAATAACAAACTTTTAGTTCAGAATCCTAATGTCTTAGTGCAATTAAGTCAAATCTAAAACATACCAAAATGGCAAAATGGACGGTCCAGTGTATCCAAGAAAGATCTTCTTCCAAACAGGCAGTAAAGAACTGTATCCTTGGTGCACTAGTGTGGATTGGAAGAGAGAAGAAAAGAACACATTAAGATCTTAGATTTAAAAGAAAAACGTGGCAGTATTAATTAATGAGCTTTGTTTACAGCAACAATAAGAATTAAAATAAGAATAAAAAAATCTTACCGACATTGTCTCTTGAGCTTGTAGGTATTTTACATTTCAGAGTCTTCTCCTCTGTCCCTCAGAGACTGCTTTCCTTCTCACCTGTAGCTCAGCAGCGTGTCTTCACTCCTCTGAATTTACACACACCCGTTTACTGGCTGCTGAGTCACACCACCCTGCGCGCGCTAAACATTTGAAGGACGCCTGTTTCCCATTTCCTGGTTCATATCACGTTACGTCTGTACCTGAGCAATAAGCGTAGGCGTTTCCACATCAGGTCCCGCCCTCACTCGCGCGCTTATTTAAATGCGCCAGTAATGAAGCGGTAATTAGAATATCTCCGCCTCCGGCTGCTGATCAGCCAATCAGAAACAAGATTAGAATGTTCCCGCCTCCAGCTTCTGATTGGCTGTGGCATTTAACACGGAGAGTTCATGGAGTTTATACTAACGTTTTTGGTACAAAAATAACACCATAGTTCCCCTCATACAAGCTAAATATCAAAATGTAACTTAAAGTGATGCTTTAAAACAGCTACACAGTAAATACATTATCCTTGTGTCAGAATATGCAGGCATGCATTAAGAAAGTTGATGGCTAGATTGCCATGGTGATATTTCAGAACAACTTTAATACAAAAATATATATTTTTGATAAGTATCAGTCTCCTAAAGTCTCTTCACATTCTTTGAAGGCATGAAGCAGATACTATAGCCTACATGTAAGTGATAATGTAAGAATAATCTTTTAAAAAGTCATAAAAAATGCTAAACTTGCATCTAGAACTTAAATATCAAAGTATTGTAAAACTAATATGATTTACCTCAAAATTACAAAGAAAAACAATACAATTTTTGTATGGACATTAACCTTTATCTAATGAGTTTTGTATTTAATTACAATTTATTATTGTAATTTTACATAAAGTTACACGTAATTTACAAAAACAGAAAAAACACAGTAAAAATATGGTATTTTTACTGTTAAAAAAATGTGAAAAAAAGTAAAATTTTCAATATTGGAATAATACTTAAAAAAAACAGTAGACTTCGTAATTTACAGATAATGTCTGTAATTTTACAGAGATTTGTATGTAGTTTAAAAAAAAAAGGAAAACTACTATAAAATTTGAAAGTTATTTTCCGTAAATTTAGGACTTTTTTTTTACAGTGTAGTTAGACTTTAGACTTTATCACATTTTCTTGAACAATATTGGCTCAATTGGGGAGTTGTATTGTACTGTATTGAATTACTATATATTGTATTGTATGATGTTTTTCATGCAAAAATTTTATAATAGCAGGTTTTAGTATTAGGAAAAGAAAACCTCAGATGACAAATACCATTTTATAAAAAAGTTAATAAAAAAAAAAGTTTTGTTTACTGTATAACTTACTGTATAAGTCTCTCAAATAGTTGCAAACTGAGGTCCTTCACCATCATCCTGGATTTGTTCCAGCACCACTTGCTGTAGATTTACTGCAGGTCAGAGAGCTTGGTGCGGATAATGCACTCAGCTGATTCCACCATCCTCTGTAGAGCTCGTCTGTCCTGTATGGTGCTGTTCCCAATCCAGGGTATGATCCCATCAGGACTATGGTGCAGGAGTAAAAGTTCCTTAGCACCTTGGACAGCAGTCAAATTTTCACAGGCATTTACAGTGGTAGAGACTCTGCCTGGCCTCTTTTACCACAATGTGGATGTGACAGGATCATGACAGGATCTATCATTTTTATGTGTGTATGTGTGTGTGTGTGCGTGTGTGTGTGCGTGTGCGTGTGTGTGTGTGTGTGTGTGTGTGTGTGTGTGTGTGTGTGTGTGTGTGTGTGTGTAAAAATGAAAGAGGGTGGGGAGATGGAGCAAAAAAAAAAATTTCTACCATACAGGAGATATTGCTTATCTTGAGGAGTGAATTTGTTTTGTGGATAAAAAAAAAAAAAAACTTTTTAAAATTAAAAAGTGTGCTGTAGGCATATCAGCTGAATGCTCAGTCAGCTTATCCTTCAAATTGCAAGCACATTTTCATTATAGAAGATCGCACAGGATAAACAAAAAAGAAGTCCAGGCACGTACATGCCATGACCTTGAGTTAGTATATTGTGGAACGTTAAATGGAATGTCAGACTGGACTATAACATAATAAATATGTAATATAACAAGTATGCTGGGCATTGGTCTAAAATTATATTGCAACCAGATATCTCTGACATGTCTACAAATAAATGAATTAATTAATAAAGAAATAAATGGACTTGAAATGCATTTTGATTGACTTAACTCACTGACTCTGTGTTTTATCCTAATAATCTAGTTAGAATAAATAGGAGGTGAAATACAGTATGTAATCAAGTATTGAGTGGAATTCTTTACCAATTTAAGGCATATTGTTTGCTCCAAACCTGCCAATACATGCATCCTATTTTTCAAATTCTCATTCTCTTTTATCTCTGTACATCTGTTTCGAGATGCCTAAAGCTAAGCCATAAGACGCACATGCATGTGTAATTTATTATTCCTTCTTTTTTTCCCTCTCAGGCAAAATAAAGAACTACACTACAGTACGAAAACCCTTCATACAGAATTACAGTTGAGAACGTGGTGATTCAACACTATTTGCATTTATAGGGTTTGCACAACACCTGGCTCTAATAAGCCACTTACGCTGTGCCATTCTTTTGTTTTTATTCGCGTATGATGGGGAAATTAGTTCCTGTCCGTCAAACGCAATGGAGCTGTCACAACCAATGAAGTTCTCCATTTGTTTGTGGACATACCCTGCACCAATACTGAAATGGGGACCAAGGTGGACCCACAAATCAATATACATTGGACACAGTCTAGTTCCCACCTCACTGGGAGGTTCGAGCAGAATCCACTAAAGAGAGAGAGAGAGAGAGAGAAAAAAATCTAGGCACATGGGGAAAAGTTGCACTACTGTATAGTCTACATTATTCCGTAGAGAAAAGATTTAAAGCCTGATCTTATATGTTGCCAATATTTCAGTTCCAAAAAATACAACATTTATCAGAATATACCTCTAAACTGTCTCTGTACTGCACTACCTTTTAAACTGCTGACTTAAAACACTGAGCCTCCATCACCTCTGTGAGTTTTTTTCTTGCCCCAGTCAAAAGACATCTAATTGCTAATCTATAATCCTTTTAATATGCTCCTGCCTTTTTTCGATTGATCCTCTGCCAAGCGGAACAGCATGGCCGCAGGCTACATTAATCCTATTACAGCTGGGTTTGGAATGGTGCTGTGCAAACCTAAACATCTCTCTTTTTCTTTTTTTTTTTTTTTTTTTTACAACTGCCATGTGTTCACACTATATATATATATTTCCTAATGAAATCTTGTTGTTCAGAAATGATGACCCTGACAAAGGCTTGTTTTTAACCATATGTATAATAGCAATCTTTCTCCATCTCTTTCTGTTCAATCCCAGTATTTGTTTCATATCCATCCTGAGTTACTGTAATCATGAACTGACCACTTGATCTTGTGAAATGGAATCATTTAATGCAAAGGTTAGGACACTCTTGAGGTTCTGTTGCCCAAAGAGGTGTTCTATTAATAAAAACCCAATATTTTCATTTGTGTTCTCCAGTCCAATCAATAAGTCATATATTTTCAAGTTTGGTATGATGTTGTACCGATATCTGATTAGGTTTTTTCAAGAGGCTTCTAAATCAATGTAAATTTTCAGCCTGAGGTAATTCAAAAGTTTTTGCTAAATGAAATGCTGAGAGAATTAAGAAGTTTGAAAAGCACTTTTTTGTTCTTAGAACGCGTAGACCATTTTACCAGTTATTTGTTTTGCAGATTTTTAAATAGAAATTTATAGGGATCAGGATTGTGCAGTATAGAGAGACAGATTTTTTTTTCAACAAAATAGCAAAAATAAATAATAATAATAATAATAATAATAATTAAACTATATAAACATAACTGAGAATTAAAAATTCTTTTGTTATTTTTGGTTATTTCTTTGACCCCCAAAAAAGGTGCAAAATTTTTGCGACATCATTCCCATATTCCAGTAGTGGTAAAAATGTACATGCTATAAAAGTAATAACTTTTGTTCTACCTGAAAAAAAAAAAAAACCTATAGTAAATGAACAATTTGAAATCAACACATACTGGCAAGGTTTCCATATACAGTACAGTAAGTACATATATCTTTTTTTTCATGGTCATTGGCCTATGCTGTGTTGCCGGCACAGATCTGGGCCACCCGGAGGTTTTAAGGATTTTAAGTCTCTAGCTTACTGATCAGAAGGTTGGCGATTAAAGCTCCAGCTCCACCAAAATGCCACCTTAAACAAGGCCTTTAACCCTGTTTGAAATGGGGTACTGTATCACGGCTGACCCTGTGCTCTGACCCCAAAGATGACATGTAAAGAAAGAATTTCACTGTGCTGTAATGTACATGTGACAAATAAAGTCTTCTTCTTCTTTTTCTTTAAATTTGTAATCAGTTTAGTTCTGTAGCACAATCCAGAAATCCTGCTTATGTACTTTTTTCAGTAGTTACAGTAGATATGGTGTAACATGATGGCTGAAAAGTGATCTTTACCAGAAATCAGTTAAGAAATACTGTACTAATACATAAAAATATAGTAAACTGTATATCAGGTATATTTCTCTAGCTACACAATTAAAATAATCAACCTTGGGATTCAAAACCATGGTGTTTTCTTCTATTAAAGATGTATGTTGTAAAATATCGTATGTTGTAGGTTCATTGAAAGAAATCACTGAAAGTGCAATATTGTCATGACAATTATGTTCATAAATAAGTAAACATTAATGCTGTATATATGTACATGGTGTCTCAAAGGTTCCAAAATATAGGATGAATTTATAATTTGCTAATATAAGGCAAATTGTTTTCCAAAATTTGTCACACTTACAGTACTGTTCCTCCTCATAGCTCCATAGAGAATGCTTTTGACAAAATAAGAACACATTAAAGTAATTTTCATGGGTGCATAGAAAAGCTATCACATTCAGAAAACATTCAAAGTGCAATTACACGCACAACACCAGATGTTAACATTAGTTCATCTCCATGTGTGACTAAAAGGAGATGGAAATAATCATGTAGTGAATGTTTTGTAAATATAATATTTTTTTTAAAGAAAGGGCTATTTTCACTGCAGATTTTTGGGACATCCTATACATACATATATATTATATGTAAGAAAAAAACTTGCAGAATATCATTACGCGCAGAACTGTATTTCCTGTGGGGGTTTAAAGGGAAGTGCTGGTGTTATAGGGCAGTGAAATACATGTTTTAGAAAAACCCTGACTCTTCTGCTGAAGCTAAAAAAAATGTAAATAAAAAAAAAAGACCTGGAATAACCTACAGGAACGAGATTTGACGGACATGCTAAAATAAAATTTACTGTACGTTTAAAGTACTGTAATTGTTTAAAGTACTTTAATTGAACTTTCCATACATCCACATGTAATTTGCACAATTCTGAATTTGACTCTAAACTTGCAGCACTACTGTTTCCCACAGCTTGCCCTGTAGTGGACAAACAAAACAAAGTTTTATTTTTACAAAAAGTAAATGTTTGGAGTCACTTACCTGTATGTACATCATGATGCATTTATATCAGGTAAACATTTTTTTTTAGATATGAAACACCAATAATATTATCTATATACTGTAAATTAATTCAAAGCTGAAACTAATGAGTTAATTAATTACTCAACATCTGCATAGTTCAACCTAATTTAAAAAAGTTATATATATATATATATATTTTTTTTTTTTTTTTTATCATATATGTACTCATAGTGTGGGTAAATTTACATGTAACCTCTGTTAATTAATAATTTCAAAGTTGAACTCCAATTTTAATAAGGATAACACCTCAATGAAAAGTATGGAGTTTTGAAGCCCTCAAGGTCTCCCCAGGGAGCCTTAAGTTATTAAATATGAGTGTAACCTTTACCCACTTGTATTCTCTCTCTCTCTCCCTCTCTCTCCCTAAAGCAATTTATTTTAAATGGATTTTTAGAGGATGCAAGAGAGAGAGAGAGAGATAGAGAGAGAGAGAGAGAGAGAGAGAGAGAGATCCTGCGTTGTGTACTTAATTGTTTTAGGTTACAGCGATAGCCTATTGGACTGAATTTATAGTGCACAGCCAGGCCAACATGTATTATATTTGCAGCTATCGTTAAGATTAGCAAATAAGCTATTCAAACGTTTTAACGTTTTTGTGTATTAGAATTATCTAACACAGAAAATATATATAGATTTTTCTTCTTTGAAAGTGTCTTGAAGGGTGTTTAAAACCGTCTGTGGAACAAAACGATAATGTATTCATTCATTTTGCACTGTTAAGATTTCTGTTAAGAGTCTCTAATTTCATCCTGAACCCAGGTTTAGTATTTTTACCATTACCGATTTTTTTTTTCAGGTTTCCCAGTTTTTCTTCCCCCATAAAAACATGCCATTATGAGGAACGTAACAATTACAATTACAAATCACCTCTAAGCAAAGATCAATCTTTTTTGATCTACTGCAAAAAAGAAAAACATTCCTGAAGATAATTTCTGTGACTAAATACTGTTGTATGACATTTACAGTGTAATTGTGTAAACCTTTTTCCTTTCTGATAAAATTGATCAATTTGATTGTTGCTTTGATCTGGCATTAAATGAATGAAAAGACTATACGATAATATGATCAGTGCACCTCTTATTTGTATCTGCTTGGAACTCGTTCTATATTTATTCAAATAAATATGAAATATCTGCATGCCCACTGTACTGTAAGGCTATATGTCGCTTATATTAACCATATAAAAAAGCACTTGTTTCAGCCTTTATTTAGTCCTCAGCTGAAGGTGCCAAAACTTTTGGACAGCTATTAAGTGATGAAATAAAATCAGAATTAGATTTCGGCTATCAAGTGCCTCTAATGACTGAGCATACTACCAAATAGACTGAAAGGACTGGAGGAAGAAAAAAAAAATGATGCACTGTGCCTAAAATGAGATTCTGATGCAAGATGTCTAATGTTGCGTGCTCACTTGCTCGCTGGAGGAGAAAGAGCTTTATCTAGAGTGCAGAGAGAAAACTGTAATGGATGTGCTTTAGTAAAGGTTACTGTTCCTTCACCAAGCATGCTTGAGCAGCTCCATCACCCTCCTGTGCAAAAAAATAAAATCAAGGAAATGTTACATCTGAATAAGCTGCTCATGGTTCATATTAATGACTCTCAATGCGAATTTGAATGTATGCTTTGAACAGGTGGAAAGGGGAAGAGAAGTAATTAAGTTACAAACTTTGTCACAGGAGATCAAGTGCCTAAATGTGGAGACTGGCCAAGCTGAAAAAGGGCACTTATCAAATGTTGAAAAAGAAGGCAAACTTAAAATGTGTACACCATAATACACACTACACTACAAAATGAATCAAACTTACTCATTATGTCCTGAAAGACACATCCTTACCTACTTAAGATTCAGATAGGCGACTGTGGAAAGCTTTCAGGAGAGGCACGAGCAGCCATTTTAAGGGGGAAGTCATAATGGCACACCGGCACCATTGAGAAGATCCAGGGGTGATTAATGAAAACTAATTTTTCATGACAATTAAAATGATTAAAGCCGGAGGGCCTTTTTTCACCATTGCTCCGGATTGCTCGAGGAACAAGGCGGTAACAAAGCCGAGAAGCGAAATTGCATTAGTAGTGGAGGAGAACTGTATTAAAATGCAAATGTACAGCTGTTAATAGTTCTTCAAAAACCAATAATCCCCCACAGTCAGTCATGTGTCAGAATGGTTAATGGAAAAACATCCCAGAGGCATGCAGGGTCTTTTTTTTCCCCCTCCGTTCTCCTTTTGATTAAAACAGAAATTCTGTGGTAAAAGTAGGGGCGTTGAGTCGGGATAGGATTGGCAGCGATGCTTCGACATTGGGTCATGGCACCAAAACCCGTTGTTGACAAAAGCACTCATTTTTGAGCCCTCGCCCTTCTCTATTTTTTTTTTATTTTATTTTTTTTTTGCATTCCAAGATAGACATGCAGAGCTAACAAGGCTAAAGCTACTGCAAAATTTGATCTAGTAGCAATAAGGGCTTTTATTATACTAGGGTTTAGCGGGTAATATTTATTGAGTAATGTAATGTACTGTATATCATATCCAGCTTCATGAATAAAGAAGGAACAGGCACGGGCGAGGGAAGTGTCAGGCAGTGACGCAAATTGAATAAATATTCGACTTGCTCAGTCTGTCACTTAATTACGATTCTGCTGCAGGCTATGTTTCAAAGATCGAAATGTTCTGACCCACCAGAGGGGAGAAATGTGCTTTACTCCGACGTATTCACAGGAGGGGGGCTGTTGATGGACCGAGCGAATGTATTAAATGCATTATCATTTTGTTTTTATTATTATTTTCAGTCTTTTTATTATTATTATTCTTATATATTGTCTTGTGAAGTTCTCAGCAATGATTTATATTCATGGCTGTATATAATGAGGTTTGATGGTACTGATGAGATTATTCCTAAGCAATCACAGTTTATGAAAGAGCTTAAAAGCCTACGCATGCTTAACCGATTTGCATATACTGTACCAGGCGGGATGGAACAATTTGTGAATATTGATAGCAATTGATAAGCTGTTATGGCATTTGGTTGACTGTTGTACCATTTAGGTGATATACTGTATAGCATGAGATGTTAAAGTACAGTACGGTTTACTCACACTGTACTGTGCGTCATAATGTTGCATAATTGTACAAATTTATAAATACTTTAAGCTAATTAAAATAAAAGGGAGAAACTGAAATGAGAAATACTGTAAGCAAAACCTGGCATCCTTTTTAATTACTGATAAGTCGTGAGCCAGCTATGCGCTGTTCATGTCTCCCACTGGATGCTCTAATCACTTTAAAGGGGACTGCTGATATTAAGCGGCAGGTTTGAGGACATCTGAGCTCTCTGAAGAGACACTATTAGGCCTCCGCTCTCAGACTTTCGCAATCCCTTTTAATTTGCCGAGAAAAAAAAAACTGTTCTCCTTTATACAACTAATTAAACGCGTTCAATACAACATTCTGTGAATCGACTCTTACACGGATACATTCGAAGCCATTTCTTTATTTTACTTTGCCATTGAAATCCTATGTGACTTTAAAAAAAAAAAAATCAACTGATAAAACTTTCAGCGTTTTATTCATATATATGTACACATTTCCACCCCTCAGTTTGCCCTGAAAGTAACCATGATCATACAGATGGTAAGTACTTATATATATTTTTAGACAGCTTTTACAGCCGCTGTACAAGAGCATGAAATTTACATCTACATCAGCAACATCATTTTTCTTAGTCCAAGAAACCGGGAACAGATATGGGATGTGGCATAGAGAGAAATGGGAGGGGGGAAAAGGATGAAGGGAGAAGGAACGCCAGATAGTAGATGAGAGCATATACAGAAGTGGCTCCATCAGGTGTGACTATGTACAATACAAACCATTCATACAAATTAAGCTCTAAGATATAGAATTCAATACATTACTGTGTATTAGAATGGCAATGAGTGAGCTGTCCAACCGTGGCTGGATCATATTGACACTACAGGAGACAGTGTGGGCTGTATCATTCAAGAGTATTACAGTAATAGGACAAAGGCTGAGGAACAACTGTTGGTAATTAGGCTCTCACATTTCTGCATCTTTTATTGTAACATTTAAAAAAAAAAAAAAAAAAAAAAGAAAAAACATGCCCAGAGTCGAGGCATCTCCAACGAAAGCCATGGTTTTGTCCATAAGCGTACCAACAGATCTAGGGGACATTGTTTGATTAAAGTTCGTGGATTCTTGTGGATGAGGGAAAGTTTTTTTTTTTTTTTTTTTTTTTTTCATGATTCTGTATAAAGAATTCACTTTAAATTTCTCTTCCGCACATCAGTTCTGCTGAACTTTTGGTAAAATATACCGTCTTCATGTCCACATGTTGTTGAGGGATATAAGAAAGGGGGAAAAAATAGTTATTTTCAGGATTGTAAATAAATTAACATTTGTAATATATAGAAATACAAATTAAATTTGGGATGAAAATAACATTTCATTAAAAAAAAATATCAATATATACTGTAATCAAAGAAACAATCAAGGAAAGATACAGCTGGCAAAGATCAACTGGCAGAATTTTCTGCCCCTACGACTGCAATCAGACATTAATAAAAGCAACTAAAACAATAACAATTACAAATAAGCTAATCTAAATTAAGAACCGAATTGACACTTTAAACCATCAGAGTTACATTTTTGTGTGTAAGTATGTGTTCCAAGAATAAAAAAAAAATACAATTTCATTAATTTAAATCCATCTGAAATATTGAATTAGTTCTGGGTCACATGTTTGGAAGGAACTAGAAACAAATATTTGTTGTGGTTGGAGAGAGAGAGAGAGTCCACATGCCTGTGTTGTCCTTCGCATCAGTGGCATCCATCAGCCTGAGGGAAAGTAGGGAGTGTCGCTGTGGTAATTATAGTCTGGGCAGACTTTCTGCACCAGCTTGTAGTCGGTGCTGTAGAAGGAGATGTAGATGCAGATGACTTTGAAGGGCTTTGAGCAGAGCCAGGAGACATGGCTCTGCGTCTGTTCCTGGAAGCACGTCTTGGACGGGTCATAGTTGCACAGCGTGTTCTTGGAGCCCTTCTCAACTTTCTCGTACTCGATGCGGCAGTTGAAGGACTTGGAGTCCTTGGCGTCGATGACTGACTGCTGCGCTGTTACATCGAACTCCACGATCTTGGTCGGTGGCACAAGACTGACGGATACGTTGCCCTGGCCTGTTGAGTTGTGGCGGAAATAAACGCTGAAGGTACCGTTGCCATGGTCAACAATTTTGCCGGTGATGAGAAGGTTGAGCTTGACTGTCTTGATGTTAGAGTGGAAATCTCCCCAGCCAAACATCTTTTTGAATTTTCCTGTCTTGACCATGGGCCGCCGTTTGGCCCTGGGCCTCGAGTCCTGGAGCTCGGTGGCATTCCTCAGCCAGTCCCATAAGTCCCATTCTGAATAGGGCTCTGGTGTGTCATAGCGAAGATCCAGGGCCGTGGTGTTCTCCTTCCCATTCAAAGTCTGTGACAGCAGGCGACTGATGGACAAGTCCTTGGTGCTTTCTGTCCATATGTGCTTTAATGTTGATTTGGGGCTCCCTGACTTTAGTAGCTCCATCTTTCCCGGGATGGAACCATGAACACTTGAAACCTATGATGAAAGCAAAAACAACAACAACAAAAAAACTGTTATTAGTGACTGAGCTGACTAAACTTCAATATTATCCATTCGAGTCAGCATTGCAACGCCAGGAAAAAAGTCGAGAAGATATTAATCTTCAGGTCCGATTGCAATTCTTACTCAAGCATTGAAACCTTCCACCAAAAAAAACATAGAAGAAATGGATTCAGGGGGAAAAAGTGATAATCGATCGTTGCTGCATACTTCAGTTTCGGCGAGTACGAGCTGACAGGAAATGTCTGAAAAAACAGAACAGAGGGCACTGCGAATGAGAAACTAACCCAGAGATCAAAAGTTGGAGCAGCATTGTTCTACACTTTCTCCTTCTTCTCCTCCTCCTCATCATCATTATTAGCACCAAACCACACCTCCTTCTCTACTGCTATGCAATGCTGTGGATATCCAGCAGCCTGGTCTGATAATGCTGGCACCCATTCAGTGAGTAAAGAGCAGACTATTAACCAGCAAGTGCTCCTTGAATTGATGATTGATGAGCCCCTGCATTCTCTCCATTTAGTGGCAGTGAGTGGAATTAGGTTCATATGGAGCATGGTGGAGTGCTGTGACATTGATTGCCTGATTTCTACTGTAAGACCTGACAGCAGATCTGTCTTTCCAAGCTTTTTACATCTTGTGCGCTGACCCCCCCACTCTCCCCTCCAGGATCAATAGTTAGAAAATAAGGTTTTAGAATTGCCTCACAGCATGTGTCTGCATTAAAGGCAGGACAACCTAGTTATAAGCATTGCATTATGTGGACCACTGTAGCTCACCTAGGAAAACTAGAGACAATCAATTTTATTACCTTTGAGCTGTTTTGACTTGCAAATTTCAAATTAATGACTTTTTAAAAGAGAAAAAAATGTTACAGCGTTCACGTTTAACTGGGATTCTATGTAGAGTCTTGTGAATGATGGCGTAAAACCAATTTACATTTAACGGAGTACGGTGATTAAATATATGTTTCTTGGACTGTATGAAAAACAAGAGTATTTGTATAATGATCGTGACCCAGGTGGCCCGGAGCCCACTGCAGTCTTTCCCATGCAAGTCTTTCTGCAAATGGAACGCCTGATCTCTGAAAAATCGACAGACAAATTGTCGCCAAACTGGCGGACTACGCATCTGTCCGTATGAACTGTACACACAATCGATCAACACCACTTGCACCATACAGGAACTTGGCTGGGAGTTATTGCTACATCCCCGTACAGGCCTGATCGCGTTCCTGATCTGTTTACACATGTTTGTGGCATTAAAGGAGTTCCTGGGAGGCCAGAAATTCAAGTTCAAATATGAAGCAGGCTGTCTGATCATGAATCTGCTGGCATTAGAACTTCCAAATAATATCCCAAAAAATTTAAAAGGTGTGAAGCTCAATTACTTTTCAGATTATTCACCATTTCACCAAAAATAATGGGTGAGTCAGGCCTTGCCCCACGTTAAAACATTCTAATAGTGTGTGTTTTATTGCCAGAATGTGCATGCTTGGAAAGGATGATTAAAGACTCGAATCAATTATTTATGGCTAATAACTAGAGGGAAAATACGCATTCACCGACTGAGCAACTTTGAAAGATCAATTTTGCGTACAGTTCACTACAGATCACATTGATGAATGAACCTTTACAGAGACAGAGCACTGTGTGCACCAGAGCCTACTTTATTATAAATGTCAAGAGAGCAGAAATGTGTAGAATGAGTCTACATTTTTGGCACTTTATTTTCTGCACCATTGTCACCATATTTCTCTAATTAAAAAAAGATAGCTGGGTAAAAAAAAAAAAAAAAAAAAAAGTTCATAGTAATAATGATTGTTTAATGGCCTTATTGATCCAACGAACATGCTTAGGGGATGTGTTGCAGCTACATTAATGTCCAAATATCACGGCAATAGAAGACGATCATTTATCAAAAAGTCATTTTTTTAACTACATCCGTCAAAAAAAAAAAAAAAAAAAAAAAAAAAAAGATTCCACTTTTTATCATGAACTTGCCGCAGTCTGCAATGTCACACATGAACACATTAGGGGTGAATGTAATTAGACATACATCATTATAATTCTCAAAGACTTTTCCATGATATATATGAAATGTATCATGATAGATACTGTAGGCTCGCTAACAGTTTCCCAGCCCTTACCTTGTCCCGAATAAAAAAAATGGCTTGATACTCTGTCTGAATATGTTAAAAATATATATTTATATTTGTCAAAAATAAATCATAATTTATTTTAAATATAAAAAAAATATCTATCAAATTCTGTATGTTTAAATATAGATTTTTTATATTTAACCATATGATACCATATGATCATAATTATTAATAATCATAGTCTATATGGGCTATCATAGAGCATATAGATTATATATATTATACTGTTTATATTAAATGTGTCCAAAAATGAATAATTTACTTTTATATGAAAAAAAATAATAAGGTTTGATAAATCGATTACACATACCAGCTCAGAAAACAACATTATAAAATGTTAAAATTCATATAGAAATATATTATCAAATTGTCAAATCATACCCATAAATCAGTTAGTTTTTAATAATTTTAGAAATAATTTAGTCAAGAGACCAAGAAATTATCAAGAAATTGTGCCCCTTGCCACGGAAAACTAGACAAAATAACAATAAAAACTGTTTACAATATAAAACCATAGTGTGTGTATTCTTGACTATTTGCTGGTCAGTTTTTAAAAGTGAAGATAGTCTTGGTAGATACAACAACCCACAGTTTACAACAAGATCTTATGAGCAACCATACTGCTTGTTATACTTATTGTACAATTTCATTTACATATTAGTTTTAAACTTTCTGTCTCGGTGGTAGTTTAAATATTCCATTTTAAATTTAGCTTTAATATAGTCACATTATTTATATATATATATATATATATATATATATATATATATATATATATGTGACTATATTAAAGCTAAATTTAAAATGTTAATAAAAAAAAAAAAAAAAAAATATATATATATATATATATATATATATATATAAACCATCTGTAAGCAAATATGAAATAAATATATATTAACCTATTTATGAAAAACAGGCAATAACTTTTAGTGATTAATACATCAATACCTATGAACAGGGAGAAATATGTATTATTTACTGTTCAACAGGAATGAATCTGCCAAAACACACATTACAGCTATAATAATTAATTCATTATCAGGATCTATTTGTTATGAGACAATAATTAACACTTTGGGTTAAGAGCAATCATGTGTTACAATTTAAATTAAATAAAAAAGACATTACTGGGATTTTAAAATACAAAACAGATGGTGTGGGAACAAGATATTAATAGATATTTCATTTTCATATCATTATTTTTCCAACAAGCATAAATAGATTGGTGTCTGTTTCATAGAATTAAGTCTGTTCATCTGTCCATCCATTCGTCACTACATAATGGTTGGTCTCGGTGGAGTATGACTTTCAAGCCAGCAGGCCTTGCTGTAAGGGAAAGCTACTCTGCTGAGAACTCCAACCTCTGGTAACCAACAGGTGCACATACACACTTACTGTACACACCCATTCATGCACTGCAGGCAATTTGGAAACAACAATAAACCAACATCTCATATCTTGTGGACTGTGAGAGGAAACCGGAACACCAGGAGGAAACCCACTGGCAAATTTCCACACAGAAGAGGCAAGATTCCAGCCTCGACCTTGGATGTGTGAAGTGACAGTGCTAAACACCAAGTCAGTTAAATGAATTCAATTGAATAATTGTGTGAATAATATTTATCACCTGAGTAAAATATTGCATGAGTTCTTGGAAAACCATAACTTGGTTTTGGTCTTGGCCTCAGACTCTTAGACTCTACTGTATATTAAAGCAAGCTTCCCTGTGTCCAAATGGCTGCATGTGCCGGCTGGGCAAGAAGCCAATGGGTCTGATGGAGCTTCATTCTACCAGCTGCAGTGTTCACCTGAGGGGACAGGGCATCTGGTAAACATGGGTATGGGAGACCGCTGGCACTGACAGGCAGCCAGATGCAAACAGCTGGACTCCCTGGGGCACTGCATGTTGCCAGGTCAGCAAGAGCAGAACGTGGATACCTCTAAGGTTTCTTAATGACTCATGCAGCAGTTGTAAAACTTTCTTTTTTTGCTTCCAGAATTTAATTTGGCAAAAACAATTATGTGTGCAGCTCTCATTCCTGACAATACAGTGAGATTTCATAGGAAATATTGCTAACACCTTTTAAGAAGGCTTTAACTATAATGATTTAATAATGCATCATTAACATGTTTTAATATGTTTGAAAGGTTCTGTAGAAAAACTTTCTAGAACAGCGTTATCTACAAAATATTTACGTTTATAACCTGTAAAGAGGTATTGTTGAATATATTAATGTTCATAATGCATTTATAGATTGCAATCTGTATTGATTTTTATAACAAATTCTTTACCCACTACCAAACATCTGCCCTAAATTTAGTTCCAGACAAATTTTCATTTTTGTTTATGAATATCTTGATAAATAATAAAAAAAAAAAAGTGTGTTGCGATGTCCTGATAAATTCTCTTTTGATTCATTTAGAGTAATTTTTTTTTATTTATTTTTTTTATTGCTTTTATAATACATTTTGTTGTAATGAACAACACATACTGTATTAGGTCGTGTTAACTATTCATAATGCAAAATAGGGTTTAAAATTTAAATACATTTTGAAAAATAGTTATGAAAAAGTGTACAATGCATATTTATGATGTGTATAATATAAAAAAATGTTTTATTACAGCATCTTCTATGCATTATAAACAGGTTGAATATACTTAACATATCACAAAAAAATAGCTACAAGGTAGAAGGCAGTGCATTACATAATTAAAACATTGCTTATAATGTTTCAAATATCATTATAAATATACAGTAATAGAAAGTGTTACCTATATATTTATTCTACTTACAATGTGTTTTCTGTCAGATCTTTAAGACGGATCATCAGCATTATTTTTTTTTTTTTGAATGTTGTTCAATCTAAAGTACCAATTTAGTTCAATATACACTACCGTTCAAAAGTTTGGGGTCACTTGCAAATTTCTTTGTTTTTGTTTAGTGATTTATTTTCTACATTCTACAACAATACTGGGGATTTCAAAACTATAAAATAACACATTTGGAATTAGGTAATTACGTAACAACAACAAAGACAACAGTTCGTTGTTATTTTAAGACACAGAGGTCAGCCTTTCTGTAATAGTTCTTGCAAGAACAGTATTGTCAAGTACATTTGCAAAATCCGTCAAGCACCATAATGAAACTGGCTCTCATGAAGGCCGTCCCAGGAGGACGAGACCAAAACCTACCTCTGCTGCAGACGAGAAGTTCATTTAGAGTTATCAGCCTGAAAAATGACCAATTAACAGCACCTCAGATTAGAGGCGTTATGAAGTCTTTACAGAGCAGAAGTAGCAGAAACATCTCAATATCAACTGTTCAAAGGAGATTCATGCATTTTTTGGACGCCTTCAGCATTCCTTTACAATGTAGAAAGAAATAAAAATCAGGAACCATCATGGAGTTAGAAAGTGATCTAAAACTTTTGAACGGTAGTGTAACATTAATCACTAAATCAAATTTCATGGTGCAATAATTAGTATTTGCAAAACCACATTTTAATATACTACGTAACACCGGGATTTAAGAAGGGATTAAATACTTCTAAAAGTATTGTTTACATAATGCTAGTGTTAGAGTGTCATTAAAGAAGTGTACACTTTGACTTGTCCAGCACTTTACGTTTAATCAGAAATTAAAAGATACTAGCGCTGCATTGGAGCGGAGCATGATTCCTGTAATAATTAAAGTTACTGAATTAAATAGAATAATTACAGAAACTAATTGTGAAAACACAATCATGAAACTGCTACGCATTTGTGTTTCTATCTAAGTGCTAATTTGTACTAATTGAGGTATTAATATGCATCAATAAGTAGATTAGAGATCTAGCTGGCATTTAAGCTGCTGTGCTTGTTATTGACTTTTTATGTCAGCAGCTTTTTTTGGTCATTTAATGCATAATGTTTGCATATTTCTTTAAAAGGGCGAGACTTCCAAAAAATAAAGATATTTAAATGTAAAAAGAGGGTATTTAAAGCTACTGTCTTGAACAAACCTGGTGATTCTATCCATGATGCAGTATGTTTTAAATGCATTCTTCCTATTATATATTCAACAAGGCAAGAATGTGAATGTGAAATAAAGAAAAGACCAAAGGTCTGCTAATAATAGGAATATTGGGAATTGAGAATAATGGGCATAGAAATGAGAACACGCTGACTCCTATGGTGCTGTGTAACCTTGAATGTGCTGACATTTATTCATCTTTACACACAAGAAAGCTGGAATACGCAGCACAGTTCAGACAAAGCATCTGCATCTAAAGGAACTCAAGTACCCGTGTCCATTTTGCATTTGAACTTAAGAAGAGGAGATAAAACATCCAAAAAAAAAAAAATAATCAAAGGAAAGAAAAAAAAATTCCCTATGCTGCTGTTAGCCTGAGATACTGAAAATAAAAAGGAAAGGCAAAAATGAAGATGGATTTTGGTAGATCCTCTGCTGCTAACAAAGCATTGCCTCCAGTGTGTGTCGGTTAGCAGGAGTGCAATGGCGTGGAGCAGTGGCCAATTAACACTGAAGCTCTGAGCTTTGGGATGCAAGGGGCCCAATGGAGAAGCTGGACAGCTGCTAAGCAGCGCTGTAATATCATGCCGTGTCTATGCAGTAGAACTGACTAATGGCCTTGCAAGGAGGCTGTTAGACGCACCATTAAAGCAGACTCTTTGGTCCGGTGGTATGTGTGTGTATGTGTGTGTGTGTTGGGGTGCAAAAATGACCACAGGACTCTCTCTGCTCTGCGACAAAATATAGATGGGGAAAAGTGTGCCCATAAATGTAAATCCTTCACCTCGAGTCAGACCACTAATGAATCTTTTTTAATGTGTAACATTATGGAACACCTTTTCAGCATTTTTTTTTTTTTTTATAGCATGAGCTTTCATCCTGCGCATATAAAATAAGGGCCAATTCTTTTCTTCCTTTTCCTTTTTTTACCCCCTATAATCCTCATTGTTATTGGGTACTTCAGTGTTCAGGAACTATACTAAGCTCTCTTTTTTTTTTTTTTTTAATTTCCATTTCATCTTCATTCCCTTTTATATGAATGGCCCTCTTTTTTTTTCAATCCCCAGGACAAGTACACAATTCCATCATGTCACAGCTTGTAATCATTTAAATGTGATTTAAAGAATATCTACAAAATAAATGTAGCTTGGTATATTGAATTGCTTTTCCCCTACTGAAGTTAGACGCTCAGCTGAGGTATTTCTCTGGGCAGAAATCTCAAGACTAATCCATCCTGAGGTGCCATAAATCAAAATGGACTTTCCTTTGTCAGCATCGCAGATGGCCCGATCGCCCCAATTAAGAGGCGAGGAGGTGTAAGAGGCGAGCGCATACGCAGCTAGAGAGAGCGAAACAGAGAAGGATGGGGTTGGGGGGGGGGGTACCTGTTCCTGTTCGTCTGTCATATTCGACCCTTTTGCAGATCAGCCGCTCTTCCTCTGAGTCACTCCGGGCTCAAATTAATGATGGCAAACAAAGACTCCTCTCCTCTCAGCTATTTGTAGCTGCCTTTGCTTCACTTCTTACCCCCTGAACTAATCTTCAGCGTCACACTTAATGAGATTTTTGGGATGGAATAATAAACTGGAGCTGTGCTGCTCTTCTTCAAATGAGCTCTTTCTCTTTTATATCCAGACCTGAATCCCTTATGTATCATTACATGCAGCACCAGCTCCGGCTTGTCTTTTGGACTGCTAGTATGATTTTGTTCTCTGCGTTGATGACGATGTATACAATATCACCCAAGGAATCCATTCATCATTCGATATCAACCATGCATTGATGGTTTCTTTATCATAAAAAGTTAATTAAAGGCCGGTATAACTACATAGTAATCCATTAGATGCCAATGGCTGCTGGGGAGAAAATATCATATCATGGATACTACAGTATATGTACTGAGTAAATGACACAAGGGAGACACTACTTTAAAATGAAATCATTAAAAAACAAGAGTGAAAGAAATCATGTAAAGCTGGGAAAAGCTTTCTATGAAGCCAAGTTATATAATGAACTCTTATTAATTTCTGTAATTAATTATTGTTTTGGGGGAATTTTATTACCTCTTATACCACCATACAAAACTCTAATGTGTATAGTGGATATGAATATATAATTCCAGGTGTACACTGTGCAATATTTATAACTAATTATAGCCTGTAACCTGGAAAGAATTATAAAGCAACTGTACAAATGTTTATTAATTATTGGGAACAAAAACGCATTTAAAATGTGCTACATCCGTGCATCCTTATCATTTGTGGATCTTTTAAAAACAACACTTTAAAGTTATACATACACACTTATGTTATGTTCAATGTATATATGTTCTTTTATTTTTATAAATAATTATATAAATTGTATATATTATATGGCGGCACGGTGGTGTAGTGGTTAGCACTGTCGCCTTGCACCTCCAGGGTCCGGGTTCGATTCCCGGCCAGGCTCGATTCCCGTCTCTGTGTGCATGGAGTTTGCATGTTCTCCCCGTGCTTGGTGGGTTTCCTCCGGGTACTCCGGTTTCCTCCCACAGTCCAAAGACATGCAGATTAGGCTAATTGGCGTTCCCAAATTGACCATAGTGTGTGAATGAGTGTGTGTGTGTGTGTGCGTGTGTGTGCTCTGCGATAGATTGGCATGCTGTCCAGGGTGTACCCTGCCTTGTGCCCAGAGTCTCCTGGGATAGGCTCCAGGTCCCCGCGACCCTAATACAGGATAAAGCGGTATAGAAGATGAATGAATGAATGAATATATATTATATGTATAAATTTTAAGGCTGCACGATATATCGCAAAATTATCGTTGTCGCGATAATGGTATACGCGATATCTGTATCGCAAAGAGTTGCGATAAATTACATTTTATGTGCCAAGCATTTGTGCGTCCAAATTTGACCAATCAGATGGGCCCTTAATATCTCTATACCCGCCTCCCAAGTAGGTGATATAATGCTATTGGCTAGACCGGGCCAAAAGCCAATAATAATAAAAATAATAATAAAAAATGCATTTCTCTAGGGAAATGTTATATCACAAGAAATATCGTTATCGTAATATTCAACAACAATATTGCATATCGCATATTTTCCTAATATCATGCAGCCCTAATAAATGTTATATATTTTAAGTTTTAAATATAAGGTCAAATGTTTTTTTTTCTATGACAAAAATAAAAATATATGCTTTTATAATAATAATAATAATAATAATAATAATAATGCTATAGAACTTTCAATAAGGAATGAATGATCATTAACCATTATAAATGTTGGATGGGACGCAACAGTTCATTCTAAAGAACAGGAACACCTTTTTTAATTTGATTTAATTTAAATTCTATTTTATTTTATTTATTTATATTTTACAATATGATTAAGTAGAAGAGATTGCATGATCCCCCTATTACTTATTAGCCAGCGATACTAAAACTGCAACTTTGTATACAAGCTGATAAAATCATTCTTAATAAAATAAGAATAAAAAGTAAGCACATGCATATCTATCTATCTATAGGTATGCATTTAATTGAATAACATTTCCAATAAATCGGATGATGTTTACAAGGAAATTAAGCAGAATTGTATCATTCATAAAGCTTTATGAATATAAAAATCAGTGGGTAGGCATTATGCATCCACAATATGCATTGTATATAATCTGAATGAAAATATACAGCATATCAACGGAGGAAAAACATCCTCTAGATAATGTCACTCTTGTTTAGTGGAAGACTCCTGTGTTTTCAGAAGAGGTCCAAAAGTCAGGTGAAGAGCAGAGCTCTCTTTGAGGAAGCTGTGCATTCTGATGCACGCACGGCTCTCCAAATCAAATTAAGCCTGTAATCCAATAAACTGCCATTTCTGCTGCGAGTGACCCCGCAGGACCTCATTTCAAATCCATGACAAGCTTTAATCAATATGATTTAGTAGTCGAGGACACAAATAACTCGGCGGGGGAGAAAAAAAGAGCGACGGAGTGGCACGTCGAGAATCCGCTTTCTAGAAGGCCTGTGGTTTGTTACAGTGCTGCATTGACTTGTGGACATATTGTGACCCTGTCAGTGGAGATATATTAGCAAGACGTAAGAAGAAAAAAAAATGAGGGAATGTAGAGATTAAAGCCGAGCTTGTAAACCCCTTAAGACACATTTAATTGAACATCAGTGATCAATATGCTCACGTCCGGTGTGGTAACAGATCTACTCTAAACTCTTCTCAGTTATACACCTGAATGCAATCTGGATTCGTTTCATTCATCATCACGTTTTGCAACCCTGCAACCAATATTGACTCTATTTGTTTGTGTAAACACAATGTAAACAACCCTCAATATTTGAGAAAGATTTGTATAATTTTTTATTTCCACCTTGCAGTGTTGGACGTGAAATAAATAACAAATTCAGGCCCGTGCATTCGAGCCCAATGTGATTTCCTGCTCGAGTTTATTCCAGCAGCAGGTGTTTGCGTTTGAGGAGTGCGCAAGTGCATTACAAGCATAAAAACAGCATTCTTGGAAAGCAGGGAACAATCCTTTTACCCTTTAAAAGAAGATGGAACAAGTGGAAAACACATTAAACGGGGATTTGCAAGGGAAAAGAAAAAAAAAAGAAAAAAAAGAAAAAAAACACCAGGCATGCTCTAAAAATAATTGCATGAGCTACAAAAGTGCTCATGAACACAATGGTGTGAACACAAATGTCACACAGGGCCTCTTTTCAAAAACGGGAGAGAAAAAAAAAAAACACACTTAATGAAATTTAGGCAGTGAAACCTGAGATGCTCAACCTTATCACTTCCGTCCAATTACACTTTATTAAATTGCTTTCCATTCAAGGCATGCAGCATGTCTAAAGCATTTTTAAACACACACCTCATGGGGTTCCTGAGTGAGTAGGTTGATGACCAGGATCAAGTCCTAATATACTGTATATGGGATATCTTATGTCATATAGAGACCACGCTATAAACCACCGCATTGTGTTTAGAAAGATCACAGGATCATATACATAAAGAACCTTAGCTTAAGCAAGCTCTGAGCCAAATCCTGAAGCATGTAACCTAATGCAATTTCCTGCTGAAAGCCTGCTGTAACACACACACACACACACACACAGACTTGAAGTTTACTGCAGGCCGTATTTATGCTGCTGTTCAAAGAGGGCATGCTAAATTGGCACAATTTGTCAAGGTCTATACCAGGACAAGCTCTACTTACTGAAAAGCAGCGGAACAACAGCTTCACCAGTCCAAAACAACCGGCGGAATTCTGACTACACTTTTTTTTTTTTTTGATTTATTACACTGAACACTTTTAAATAAACCCAAAAAAATGATGGCTTCTGCCATGGTTCTAAATGTTCTTTATACTTTTATCATCATAATTTATCATATCTTTATATCACACTTTGTACTTTATACTTCTTTATGCTTTATACTGTCAAACCTAATGAACACCTTTAATGGACCTATGATGATATGTTTCTATCCTAATGAGAGTAGTCTCCTCCAGGATGACTCCGCCCCCAATCACAAAGCACAAGGGCTCATGGAATTGTTTGAAGAAAATGTAAAAAAAAAAAGGATGTCACTTTGTCATGGACTTGGAAGATTTTAGAATGCGCTCTCTTCCATCATCATCATCATCATCATCATCATCGTTAAAACATTTCCTGAAGGAAAATCAGTTGAAACAAAAAAAAAAAAAGGCAAAAAATATTCTGCATTAAAAAAAATGTAATTAAAACATAGAACAATTAATGCTACTTTGGTACGTTATCATATTAAAAAAAAAGATGAGTAATTAATGAGGGGAAAAACTAAATACTCCACAGTCGATAGCAAATTAATTGTTGATTTTTACAACAAAGATCAAAGCCGACTTTCTGGATTATAAATAAATATTCCCTAGTGGACAATGTTAACCCTCTGAGGTCCGGGGTGATTTTGGGGCCCTTGAGATGTTTGGACATGCTCTGATATTTGTGCTTTTTTCAGCTACTTATAATATATTATTGACCAACCTGTATTTTTCTTGTAATCAGTACAACCTATTCTACAATAATACCTGACCAAAATGAATGTACGTGTTTGCATTTTTTAGGAAAAAAATATTATGCGTGGTTAGTAAGTTTTGTGAAAAAAAAAGTAGCTGAAATAAGGCCATGAAACTCATACAGACAATTTGTTCACAAGACATTGTTTCACAAGGGCTGGTGGACTAGTGTTTTTGCTTCAAAATGATGAGAAAATTATCTTGTTTACTTGCTCACAGAAAACAATATAGTGATTAACACTTTTTAAGTCACTTTTTGAGTGTAAAGGGTCTATGCGAGAAGGCGTGATCTATCATTACTAATGCAGTGATTCACACCTGAGAAGACAAAGACCTGCATACTGATCTGCATAATGAGCCATCAGACAGGTATGTGACAGAGAGGAGAATTACAAGAAAGAATCTGAGGATAAAATAAGTTTATATATTTTCAGTGTTTAGGTTATTTGAGAATATATTTGACACACACAAAAAAAATCTTGAGATTCATTTGCGAGTTCAGTTAAACAGTTTATTAGGAACAATCTAAGTTGACTTTTTAGCAGCATTACTGCAATCACTATAACAGAAAATATAGCTAACAACAATATATAGATATATAAACACACACACATATATATATATATATATAGGCCTATATACTGTATATTATAATATAGAAAACAACAACAGCTCTTTGTAATTACCAGAACAAATGACTTTACCAACACTGTACTACATTTTTTCTACAATACACTACAGTTGACTATGATGAATATATTGTATTATATATTTATATAATATAGTTATATTTAACTAACATCTAGGATATACTGAATGTGCACTTACTCGTGGTTCTCCAGTGAAGTCGAAACTGAACGACACTCACGTGACTTTCTTGTGCACGCGCCGGTGATGCGGCCACAGTCCTAAACAAAAACCAAAATTGAAACTTGAAGAATGGACGAGCATACAATCATTCACAAACAGCTGGTGAACAATTTGACCATCTGAAACACGGTCTAAACAATACAAAACACGTATATATATATAAAATAATAAAACTTTAGACAGATCGTAATCAGATTTTATTGCGGGCTTGTAAGTAGCGTGCATATTTAATATTTTAACCAATTTTACTCTTGCTGGCATTTAGTATTTTCCAAATGTACATATAAAATATAGAGCAGTGATGGTGAGAATAAAAGACTTACTGGTCAGGAATTACATCCTCCGTGGACTCCAGACGTTGTTCTAAATAAAGCCGTTCCTCGTCTGAGTCTTGCTCTTCCTCTGATTAGAAAGTAAATTCTTCATCGCTGTCCATCTGAAGCGCTTCTTCACCCGTGTAGCGTGACATCATTCAAACGCAGAAACAGTAAGTAAGATGAAGCTTGTTGTTTTATGCCCTGGGGGTGTGTACTTGATTACCTGCCTCACCTCAGGTCATTTCCATATGAACAGCGCGCGCAGGGAGGCGGGAGCGCATTAGCTGTAATGAGCCGATACACGAGAATCTGTACCACTCCTTACTTTCATACGGATTACATAAAAGCAGATTATTTGTTTTCACGGTGACCTGCATCATTTAAAAGTAGACCCTTTAAGCTTTCTATAGATATATTTCTCATGTCTGTGTGTGCAGTATTCGCGGAGTTTCAGTTCATTTTAGTGACGTGTTTCAAAAAGATTTTGGCGGAGACTGAGACGGCTGAAAGCGCACCCGGTTTATTTTATTTATTTTATTAATGCACAAAGTTTTCTTTTTAACATGTGTGCATACAAAAAAAAGTAGACACTTTACAGATTCGATTAATATATAGATCTTGTCTGTACGATCAAAACTGAAAGTGTAATTTAAGTTCTTATTGGCGTCATCAGGGGAAAACACCTCAAAACGCATATATGCGTTCACGGACTCCAGAGGGTTAAACTATTCAAAGTTTACTTTTTCAAATCTGTGCCTTTTAGTAATATTACTCCAAACCATTTTTTTGCGCCTCATCCTTTTATGTTGCATTTTCTATCTACTTTTATTTTATGCTTAAAGGAAAGGTATTGAAGGTGGTGTTGTAGACACACCTGTAAAAAGCTCACATTGTACGTTAGTTAAAAAAAAAAAAAACTCTGCCAGCATTAACCGAAAGAAAGTTACTCATCTGAAAGGGACATGCAGGAATTTGAGTCGAGCAGAGTTAAAAATTTAATTCAATATTTTAAATACTGTATATTTCAACATGGACACAATTTTCACAATTTTGTCGCCGTAACAGATTTGAAATAAAGCAACCATGAAATAACTGATATGTAGGCTCACAAGTACCTGTACGACTGACTGATAAAACAACTGGCCAGTTTCTTAGATAAATCCTGACTCAGGAAATCTCAATGTGCAGTGTTGATGCAAGATAGGGCTTCACGATTTGATAAAAAAATCCTATTGCGATTATTTTGACATTTATTGCAATTGCAATTTAAACAGCGACAGATATTAAATGCAACTATTAAATGCATTATTTTGTCTTAAAAATTTATTTAGCTAGCCTAACAGCAAATAATTGGAAAACGATCGGCTTAAAAGAATGTTTGCCCAATATTTACAAACATTCTAACATCAAACTATCACTAACTTTAACACTTAAATTATTGAAAAACTTCCTAAATTCCTATAATAATTGTAATAAATTTTTATAGGAAAAATAAAAAAATTTCTTAGGTCCATAATTATGTTGCATTTTTACGTGACGAATTGTGCAACACCATTAAACGGAATTAACAAAACAGACCCAGTTGCATTATGGGAATTTTTTCAGTTAAAGCTAAAAGTCTATACATTGACCAGATCTCCATTTTAAATCAATTCTTGTGGCCTTCAGAAGCAAAGTTACAAAAAAATTTGTGTCACAGTATGAATATGAATTTCTTTGACCTGCCTGTAAGTATGTAAGAGATCTGTTACACTCGAAATGCTTCATTTCAGTTTATTCGACTGTACACACAGCAACCTAAACAGTTGGATAAAACCATTCTTCGCTACGATGCATTTATCTTTCAAACTCATGCCAAATATCTCTGGCTCTGATTTCACAGGAATGACATGCGGAGCTGACGCTCCTCCAGGCTACACACAGACCTGTCCCTGTATCTGATGGCCCAGCAGGGGTCAGCGCTTGAAAAACACAGCCTGAAGGGGTTATGAAGTCACACGACGACAGTGTGTTTCTCAAGCCATGTGCTCAGATACTATCTCTGCTTTTTCTAGACACACTGGGGTGATGGAGTGTGTTTAATCATCCCACACAGCCTCTTTTGTTCTGCAGCTCTACAGCAGTGGACTCGCTTTGTATAGTAACATAATTAGAAATAGGACTTTGTTTTGTGTGTGTACGTGTGTCTTTTTTCTTTCGTTTAACAATTATGTATATGACAAAAAGTGAATGAACAGCAAATGTGGTACAAAAGCCAAAGTTTAGCAAGATGGAGACAGAAAGGAGCCTCCTGTCCTACACATTTATTCTCCCTGTGTGTGACTGTGTGTGACTTATTACACACTAAGGTATGAGTATGAGATGACGTGAAGTAAACAAGAGCAAAATATGGACACTGATCTGAATCAATAAGGTGATCAATAATAAATACTGTACACACACATCACCTATTTTACTAAAAATGCGCTCTTAAAGACATCAGTAGATTTGGAGAAAGGAAGTTGGGCCACGTTCACATTACAAGCCTATTTATTTTTTAGCTAATGTGAAACAGAGCGCTGTCTGAATGCACAAATCTGATGTTGTTCAGTTCAGGTCTGAGCCACATTCATATACTGACTTGGATGGGATGCATTTCCGATACAGTCATGTGACTTGCATGTGAACAGGCAAATTAGAATAGATTTTTGTGTTTTGTGCATGCGCTTGCTGACGTCAATCAGCACCAGCAGCGAGGGGACGTCATAATAGCACTAACGATAGCCGATGAAACGGATAAAGTGAGGCATCTGGCTTTCCTCCATTTTTTGGACCTCAACAAATACAGCCAATCCTCCAGAGCCAAATCACATCCACTGTTTAACATGAACGAGTGGTCGCATGAGCTCATGATGTGTTTTAACCCAGATGGCTTGAGAAAAGACCTATCGATGTTCGCACCCATGCTGTTTCAGAGAACAGACACATCCACGATAAAGGTCAGCTGAAAGTCACTTACAAAGTCATTATGATTGGGGACCATCATGACCTGCAAATCTGGTCTGACCAGAAAAAAAAAAATATTTGTGACAAGACAGGGCATGAGTTTCCCATAATGCATCTGAATGCATGAGAGACAGCCTACTGAGCTGGAACAGTCTGAGATACATATGACATAAAAAAAAAAAAAAAAAAAAACACAGTCAGTGTGTGTGTGTGTGTGTGTGTGTGTGTGTTTAAATGATTGCACATATGTAAGTAAGGCAGAGAGGAGTACATATGGTGTTTTCCTCTTCCACACACATACACACACACACACACACACACACGTAAACACCTGTGCGTGCGGGTTCAGCTACCTGATTTAATTTGCTGAGGGGAAATCCTGTGGTTCACACACTAACTTCATACACACACATTGTACTGTATATATGTACGTGTACTGTATAAGTGAGAAACAGAAGTTAACCAGAAATATTTTATTCTTGATATCTAAACATGTCAATCAAGGTGAGGGAGGCCAAACTGTGGGATTTGAAGTGACTACTGTATGTGTTATTAATGTATGTGTATACAGCATGTACTGTATTTTGTTGTGTTTTTCCCCAGGCATTTCTAGGCACTTAAGGGCAGTGGTCAAAACATCACTGAAAAGCTTACAGTAAACAACATGGACCCGTGCAGTTATTTAAAGTAAAAAATAAACATTTGCATATTCGAAGATATTAACATCCTCTTAATGAGATAATTTGTGTCGTTAATTGCTGTTAGCCAAGGTTAATACATTCGAATACAAAATGGTACGTTTCATACAGTAATTGTATGTTGCAGTTTAAATCAGAATCACAATGCGTGTCAAAATAATGGCAACCTGATTTTATCTTTTCATTATTTTTTAAATATTAATGTATTTGTTTCTTTGTTTATTGTTTAGAAATGTTATCAAATCATGTAAATCTGAAATACTCAATGTAAAAGGAACTAGATTTATAAATCTGGACTGGACTTGCAGAAACTCACTAATTTCCTTAAACTAACTAATTTCAACTTAAGTTTTAAGTAAGTAACTTAACTAATTAACTTGTCAGATATGTTGTGTATTATGTAATGTATTGAATGGATTCATTATACCTTACATTATAAATAAATATATAAAGAAAGAAAGAAAGAAAGAAAGAAAGAAAGAAAAACAAACAAACAAACAAACAAACAAACAAAAAAAAAAAATATATATATATATATAGAATGCACAAGTACCAAAATATTGGTATTTCTCATAGTCTACATAACATCTAAATGCATATATACTGCAATAAATATTTTTTTGTTAATCTGTGATGACTGGTTTGTTTGTAATTTGTTTGTTTCCTACATTTGATATTTGAACACATACCTTTGCTAAACAAATGTATTTACATATTTATCATGGTGGACAATTGATTGATGTTTATTTGTTCGTAAATCTGGACTTTTTTTTTGCGTTTATTCTGAATGAAGGATCTGTTAAAGTCCTCCACTGCATTTTTTTGTTGCATTGGGTTTTGATTAACTTCATGACTGGTACATATTAACAAATAATCCCATAATAACTAGTCTTACAAATCCACATAAACCCTATTATTACATTACATTTAGATTATAAAACTTTCCCCAGATGCTGCAGAGGTGCTCACAGACCCAACCAACGCTCAGGCTGTTACTTAACACACAATGTATATATTTGTGCCAAGTGTGGATTATAAAACTAATATCACCTCCCCTTTGCCCCTGTGCTCTGATCATGGAGTGTTACTCAGTGGGACACACTGTCTCGTTGCTCTAATGCACCTTCTACACTCTAATAGCACATCAAAGTACACCCTGCAGTGGCACAAGCACCACTTCCCTTTTCCATCTCACCACTGCCAAAACATCAGAGCTTTCGCTTCCACACTACTAGAATGGAATGAGTCGTAAACAACACAGTTAAAATACTAGAGAAGAAAAAAAAGCACTTTGTCCTTATTAACACTTTAGGCCTATAGGATTAAAACTGTATATATTTGGTGGTGGCCAAAAATATTAAGACAACATATTCCATGTGTTATAGTTTTCCTTGTGCACCAAACAAGTGCACTTATTAATTCTCACCTCTCCGAGTTTAAGGAGTTATAATCAGAAGGTTTAGTTAATGCATGGAACAAATATGTGGCAGGACTTTCGCTTTCTGAAGCCGGAATGTCCACCTCTGCAGGAAAAACGGCTTTCTCAAGTGAATTGTACATTTCTGTGCATGGTCTTTAGGAAGCAATCAAGCACGAAGGGATTTTTCGACTCTATGCCCAGCAGATCCCACAGATTTTGAAGAATATACAGTAGGACTAATACATTTTGATTGTTGTCTAGCGTAGAAAGTTCATTAACACATTATTCTAAATATCTTGATTGTTAAATCTTTAAAATGTTGCCCATCATTAAACACTAGATTTTACTTCCCAATACTTTTGGCCACCAGTATGTGTGTGTGTTGGTGTGTGTGTGTGTGTGTACATATATATAAACACACAGACTGTACACACCATATGCACATTATAGAATCATACAGTTTACACAGAGAGTTAAAAAAATAACATTTTGTATGTTTTTACAAATAAGATTTTTTTTCCTATGAATAATAATAAATATACTATATAATTAGTGAAACATCTTATTTTCAGCCATTTAGCATTTACCTTGCGTTTTCCAAACATCTGAAATACATGCAAATATTTATAATACTGCCTACTGTAATAATCATTTAAGTAAAGATTAGATTCTAAAAGATTGAACTTCTTTAATAGTGTAAGTTAAAAAAAAAAAAAAAGGCAGAGGAAAAAAAAAAAGTTCATTAGCAATGTTTTATAACACAAATGCCTGCAACCAGGGACCAAATCATATTAAATTCCAGAACATAAATTAGAATTAGTCATTTGAATGCTTCCTGAAAACGGAAATGTGTCCACTGAAAGCATGCCGTATTGTTTATTAGGCCTGTCAGTAATAAATCAAAACCCAGTGGGAGACTTTTGTGCCTTGTATGAAAGTGCTGCACTAGAAGAAGAAATTGAAAAGTGCCAAGTTAAATGATGAGATCTGGGAATCTGCATGTCTGACATCAGTACGGTTTTAGGTGAAGCAAAGCCACGGACTTCAGTCTGGTGAACATGACATGAGTTTGATCATTTCGGCTGTCATTAGAGCCGTGTTGTGACAGGATGGAGAGATCGCAGTGAGGATTATACAGAGAGAGAGAGAGAGAGAGGGAGGCATCAGATCAGTTAGATCCGTTTTGACAGCCATTTCAGTAAAGTAAAATTAAATTCATTTATTTGATCATGGCTATGTCTACAGTAGATATATGCTCTATAGGGATGCAGGAATACTGATGAGCAATTCCAATAATTACTTTTTATGCTCACGGTTCAATAAAAACTTTTTTTTTTTTAATCTTAATTGAGACTAAACAAACTGTTGCATTATACTATTACAAACAACTTCATGTTATTTGCATAAATCAATAACCTTTTTTTTTTTTTATCACTTAGCTACTTTTTAAAACACGGACCAAAAAAAGGCTTAATCAGATCATTGATTACAGTATACTGTTACAACGGAACCTGTCAAGTGTTAAGATATATTAGACAGCAAGTGAACAGTAAGGCTCTTAACGTGGGCGTGGTGGAAGCAGGACAAATGGGTAAGTGAAAGGATCTGAGAAAGGCAAATTGTGCTGGCTAGACGAGTACTGTAAGTTACAGCATCTCGTTTAATAGATAATAGCAGGTCTTGTTTTGTAAATAAATGTGTTCCTTGTATGCAGTGGTTAGTACCCACCAAATGTGGTGCAAGACAGGACAATGAGTGAACTACGGTAGCACAAACTGCTAAGTGGGCATGTAAGCATACCAGAAAAAAAAGAAAAGAAAAAAAAAAACAGACCATAGAGCAATGGAAGAAGGTCATGTGTGCACGTGTGTGTCAATTATCTGGGAAAGAGATAGGACTTAAGGATGGATTATAGAAGGAGAGCTACCCAGTGGAGGCAGTGTGGTGCTCTAGGCAATGTTCTGCTTTGAAATCTTCGAAACTCCTAAACAATTATTGCAGACCAAGCAAGCCCTTCATTGCAACAGTATTCTCTAAGGGCAGTGACCTCTCTTAGCAACACAATGCACCCTGCCACACTGCAAAAATGGTTCAGGAATGGGTTGAGAAACATGACAAAGGTGTCATGGAGTCATCCTGGCCTCCAAGTTCCCTTGATCTCAACTCGTCTTTATCTGTGGGATGTGCCGGACAAACAAGTCCAGTCCATGGACATCCTACCTTGCAATTTAACGGGCTTAAATGATCTGCTGCTAGGATCTTTTATGCCACCTATGGGGGTCCATGTCTCGATGGGGCAAAGCTATTTCGGCAGAACAATGTTAAGTGGGTGGTTTTAATGTTATGGCTAAGAAGTCTATTTTAAAATTATGACTAGGATCAAGAACCATACTGTAGTATAATAAATGAAACTAATTATTTTTAACACTATGTCTTGGGTAGAGTTTGTGAAACCATTGGAATATTCCACAAGTTACATCTTCATTATTTCTTGAATAAGAAATGGAATAAGTTTCCTTAATTTTTTGTCCTTATTTTAACTGATGTTGGGATACTAAAAGATGAGGTCACCCAAATTAGGGATAGAAAGTAAAACAGATGAATTAGAATTTTAAAATAAATAATTTGAATGTCCTTTGAACTTTAACATGATTGTTTTGTATATTTTCTCATCGTTTTATTTGATTGGTCCAAATATTTGCACATATTCTTACTGTAGGTCTAGGGGGGGAAATTCCTATTTTTAAAAATTATTAATAAGATTTAAATGTAAAAGTTACAAAGGTGCCACGATCACCACAGACTTTATTTCACACACAGTGGGTTTCAACGCTCTGCCCCTGGAGACTTTGTGAACGCTCGCAGTGTGCGGCTGAGAGGCCGGTGCTACGTGCCAGACTAATGTGTTAAGTAATGGCTTTTGAGAGCTGACAGATTGGCAGTGTTAAGGCCGCACTGGGAGAACCGAGCGCATCTATCACAATGCCACACTGCTCGCTACTCCTATCATCCGCCATCCATCTGATAAATTCTCACAAAAGCACACGTAGGAACACACAACCTCTAATTAAAAGAGGGACCTCGGGGAGCTTTTGGAGGGAATGGCAGGGGAACTTTATTCCTTCAACCTTGTTAACGGAGTTAAATTCAATTTTCTTCCAGTGTAAGAGGGGGATAGAGAACGGCACAGGCTGCATATAGACATTAACTGAATCATTGTTTCATTTTTATGTATGTAATGAGGCAGTTAAGAGTTTCTCTTTGCTTTCGATACTGTGAATGTCTTTTACTTTTAAACAGTGGTATGAGCCGCATTAATTAAAAAAAGGGCTTGTTATTTTATAATAAACCCTTTTAAATTACTGCAAGTACTGTCTTTTGAAAATCACCAATATGTATTATTTAAACGGAGAAGAATTAAAGTGGGCTTTAGAAGAGAAATAAAAAAAATATGCTTTATATCCCTGTAAGTGTTTTATATTATTCAAAAACAAAGAACATACTGTATGAAGAAGACGTGTAATCATATTCAGCCTTAAATAGAAGAAGAAGGGAAGCTGGTGTACTGTACTGTATATGGTTACATATTGTATTGTGTATAAAAACGATCAATTCTACTAGCTAATGAATGAAATTTTATGTGAATTAGGGAGGCATAGAACCAACTGACATTTACAGAAGACTTGAAGCACAGTACAGTTACGGGACTCTGTCTTAACAAAGGCCATATGCCTGTAAGTGACGATTCCTGGGAGGCCAGCGTTTCTGGTGTAAAAAAAAAAAAAAAAAAAAAAAAAGGTTCTACCTAGATGGTATCCAGTCACTAGTGAATTACTAGGATACATTTGTTAGTGTAGCGAAGGACTATATAGAGAAAAAAGTTAGTTTTTACACTCATAATCTCACCATTATTATTAGAAATGAGGGGAAAGAAATCCATTCAGTGATGTATGACGTTTTTTTTTTTCGTCATTTCATGTTTGACCACACTGACTTCGAAATTGATTTTTTTTTTTTTTTTTTTAGCTTTTGAAGTGTTAAAATATTGCTGTTCCTCTATAATTCCTTAAGGTGGCGCACTCTAAACTATTCACATGGCACAGCATTCTGCGTGAGCAAATTTTTTATATTAAAAAAATTATTAAAATATAAAATTGTGATACTTACATAATCACAGTACAAATCAATAAATACAAAAGTATGTAAATGCATTGATCTTATGGACATGAAATATGAAATGGAACCTCTAAATTTACTGTTTTAACTTTGTTTTGAAATGTCAGATTATTTTGGTTGCAAATAGACCTCTGACAATAAGTGCAAGGTAAAATTTGTTGTGAATATATGTCATATTAATACAATATACAATAAAAAAATCCAAAAGTTACAATTTTACTGTTAATCACATTTATTCGGTTGTCTTTTTTTTAGTTAATTAGTTTAATTAGCTAATTAACTACCAGCTGTTCATGCTTAGAAAAATGTAAACCTGATATTTGCTCTAATCAAACCCATTGTAAAGTAGGTGTGATATTGCATCAATCATACATTTAGGCATTTGGCAGACGTTCTTATCCAGACGTTTTTATCTCATTATACATCTGAGCAGTTGAGGGACTACTTCCGAACCGTAGTCCAATGCCTTAACCACTGAGTTACCCCTGACCCCGTACACGTACATGTGCTAGATCCTAAATAAAAAACAGCAGAGATTTTTACATATTTTTACTATTCTTTATGATCAAAATATTGTTACACTTTCATGAATCCCCATTAATGTTTTGACATGATCAGGGAAGCTACAAAAAAAAGGAACTCTTAAAAAAGATTTTAAAAAAAAAAAAGAGAAAATGAAGAATGTTAAACTACTAATCTAAAAGGAAGGACAGACTATAAAATACAACACAATCCATTTTGTCAATCTTAAAGCAGTATACTGCATGCCACATTTTCTGACAGACATTTAAAGTTTCCAGCTTGGTAGCTCATGATAGATGGAATACCTGCAATTCCTGATACTGTCATCAGTCATCTCAGGATTAAATATGAAGGTACTTACTATATCACCAAAATCACAATAAGGCGATTCAGCAGTTAATATGGTGATTTCATTCATACAGTATTTCTTGGCACTGGTAAGATATTATAGAAGCGCTTAATGTTTCCTGAAAGAAACGGTGCCCTACTGAACTTACTGGCTCTCTGTCATTGATATAGTTTTCTTTTTTTTTTTCGTATGATAGTTAACAAAAAGTAAGACAAGATCATTTTTGTTTGATCACTTGTTTTATCATCATATCATGCATTGCTCATTCTATTAAACAAAAAAATTCCCCCCAAAATTGATGAGGCAGAAAAAATATCTATGAATATAATAAAACCCAGCATGGTCATGCTTCCCCATGAGATTTTGGTTAAGACACATTCGTCATCCCAATATCCAACACACACACTCACACACTTATGTTTTGAAGATTTCTTTATTATTTTTTTATCCCAGATTAAATGATCTCTATGGGTGTTATTTTCATCTGAGACATGCTCTCTGTAACACAGCATGGGAATAATACATTAACTTGTTATGAGGAGAAATTCAGATAAAACACATGTTTGCTCCACAGGAAACATAAAGCACTATAAAATGACCATCAGATATTAAATATCTCACTGTGTGCTACTTTGATAAAGAGTGATTCTTTATGCGAAACCACTACTGGAAAAAAAAAAAATATCATGGTGTATAGTACAGAACTATTATTTTTATTTTTCTGTCCTATCATAAGTCATTATGATTAAAAGTTTTATATGCATATTTATAGTTATAGGATCCTTTTGTGTGTGTGTAATATATATATATATATATATATATATATATATATGGAGTTTGCATGTTCTCCCCGTGCTTGGTGGGTTTCCTCCGGGTACTCCGGTTTCCTCCCACAGTCCAAAGATATGCAGGTTAGGCTAATTGGCGTTCCCAAATTGACCGTAGTGTGTGAATGAGTGTGTGAGTGTGTGTATGTGTGTGTGCCCTGCGATGGATTGGCACCCTGTCCAGGGTGTACCCCGCCTAGTGCCCGAAGTCTCCTGGGATAGGCTCCAGGTCCCCCGCGACCCTGAATAGAGGATAAAGCGGTACAGAAGATGAATGAATGAATATATATATATATATATATATATATATATATATATATATATATATATATATTTCCTTTTATATACAGTAGGTCCTTCAGGTGGGATCGGGCAGTGTTTACAGTATTTAGTAGGGTTGTTGATGTGATCAAGTAACACCATGTTGGTTTTTTACAGTGTTAGGCTCCTATCAAAATTCTTTAAAATATTTGAGTTCCAAACCCAAGACTAATTCTGGGGACCTTTTTTGAACATGCACGTTTCCATTCCCATTAAAGTATTCCACACATACAGTAACATCATGTACAAATTGGTTTGTAGTAGGCACTACACTACAGTAGGTACATCTGTTAGAACTATTCAAGTGGAAAATGATAGCGTTTGTTTGGACATCATGGTGCAGGATTTCTGTAATGAAGAAATGATAAGAAGATTAAACTTGTACATCACATAAAGCAATGTCCATGAATTCGGCCATGAGATGTGCATTTATCACGGTGCTGTCAATACAAGCGATTTACAACAGCATTGTGAAAGTACTAAGGGCGTTCAAGTCAAACTGAGACCTTTGATTGTGCAGAATAACAGAACCCTTTATTTCTCTATATAATCCCCTGCTACATTAATGCACTTGTCCCAGTGTTTCACTAGTGCTAGGATATCACGGTAGTAATTTTTCTCAGTACCATGATCAGACTGCCTGCTTCACATCTGAAACGCTGGCCTCCCAGGAACTCCTTTAATGGCCCAAACATGTGAAAATGGCTTGGATCGAGGCCAGGACTGTATAGGGGGGATGTGAAAATAACTCCCAGCTAAGTGTAAGGTGAATGATTGTGCGTACAGCTCCAAGTTGTCGAAAAAAGTTATTCGTCAATTTTCAAGGATCCGGCTTTCTACTGCAATGTACTCCGAGTCACCTCAGCTGGGGTCATCATTCACATTTGTACAGTATGGCCCTTTTTTAAACGTTTCAAATGTTTTACTGCAGCGAAGCGTCAGTTGTACCGATGCTGTGCTTGACATCTTCTGTAATCTGTAATGTCAATCACTTTTATGTCTTCATTCACAAGAAAAGTCCTGGAATGACTTGAATGCCATCATAGAAACAGGAAGTATCTGTATCAATGTTTTAAAGTTTAACACAATGATAATAGGTGCTGGTTTTCTGCTCACTATAAAACTATGTAACTACTGTACATATTGAAACTGAAAACAAACATAATTTAGATGAGAATGAAAGGTGATTTAAAAGTTGTCAAACAGCGCAGAGTAGAGCCACACATACACAGTTCATCAAAGCACAATGATGGCTCATTATTCCTTAACAATTTTTTTTTCTTAAAGTAGTATTGCATGCACTCATAACATGAAAGTGAAAAAAGCTAAAAACTAAATAAATAAATAAATAGGTAAACTTAATTTCCATATAAGCTGTGTTTTATTTCTAGATTATAGTGCTTCATTAAAATTATTTTGCATACTGGTTCATTACGAGGAATTTAATATTAAACAGGCATTCATACATCATGCATGATTTACTTTGCTATTGTCTGCTGTTGTTTTGCATTTCAAATATTTTCCATTATCTTTTTATTAAAATTTTTTCTTATTATTTTGTTTATGCTACAGTAATGAATAATATTTTATATCAAAAAGTAGTTCAAAAATTGACTATAAAAAAAAAACTTGATAGGTTTCAAGACTGGAATATAGTGTAAAATTGTTACATTTTATATATATTATGTGCTATTGGTTCAGTGTTCCTTAATGCCCAATACCGGGTATATTTATACTGTTGTATTTAAAATTTAATTGAAAAGTTAAGTAAAGTTTTACTAGATAAAAGCGGATTTTAATTTAAAATTAAATTGTATTATGTCCTGTAGAAATATCTTGAGTTATAGAAATATTATGTATTTAACTCTAAATGGAGCTGAATAAAATTCCAGTTAATTTTAACTTCCCTGGAATCATCTTTGTGTTTTCACCTGATGAGCTCTTAGACAAGTTACGGAACGTACTAATCAGTGTACATAGGCTTTAATTCTTTTAATTTTTATTTTAAAGCTTGTGTGTCATGGGTTTCTATTTTCCCCTTCATTAAAAAGCTGAAAATAATAAGAATGCTCATACACTCTTATTATTATTATTATTATTATTGTTATTATTATGTCTTATTCAGTGTAACTGGTCCTGATTTGAGTTAAGTTGAAGTTTTTATTAAACATGCTCTAATAAGAACCACATTTTACTGTATGAGGAATAACCACCTTAATTATGCAGTCTGCTGAATGTATTGTCTGTGAGCTTCATCTCAAACAATATCATACTCTGTATTGTTACACCAAAATTGACACACATGCACATTGGTGCATGGGCTTTTGTCTTATGAAAGGGAAAATAAAGTGACTGAGAGAGAGCGAGTCATTCTGTTACAAAAGCCTGATTGACAACAGTCTCAACAAATTTAAAGCTTCAGTCAAGTGGGTGAAACTTATCTTGACAATGACTGGCAACTGCCAATCAAAGGCACAAATCCTCTGTTGGTGTGAAGAAAGAAATTCTAGAAATCAATAATCCTCCAGAGACAGTCATGAAATGCAATACTGACATCCAAGTAACTATCAGGGAGGAATTCTGATTGAACCCTTACCAGCCATGCGTTTGTGTGCACCTTTGGCCCAATTCTCCAGCATGATGTAAAATGGATGGAATAAATGGCATATGCATTGGTAGTGTTTATGAGATCTTGATGCATGATTCGATTTGACTAAAACAGTCATATTTGTCCAAGTCTCCCATGCACCAAATATTTAAACGTCAATTAGAGGTAAGAGGAGATGTAGAGAAGTTGAAGCATGCTTTCTAGATGATGTCACATTCTAAACTTCCATGTTTAGGTATAGTTGACTTCCATATTTGAAACAATCAGAGTAGTATTGCAGACGCCCCAGTGATGCTGGCTTGGCAGCTGATTTCTCCATGAGAACACGCCTACAGGAAGACCGACAGTAAGAACTTCAAAGAGTTTGTTCCTGACCTCAGTTTTCCTCAGGCATTCCTCAACCTACCGGGGCTTTGATGAAATGAATTCAAAAACCTCACTACCCCTACAGTACATACACTTCAGCAAGAGAATACCTAAGTAGACAGTATTTGCTTAGGAAGAGCAGCATTTGTTTTTCTGAGATAAAGGCTGCCTTGTGTAAGATAAGCCAATGTTCCTGTGAACTACTGACTTTTCCTGCTCCACGGAGAAGAATACACAAAGCTCTTACAAAAGCCCATTAACAGAGTACAAAAGACACATGCTCAAGCATTTGCAGTTTAGTCATTTATAAGATACACTTTGCATTCACAAACTCTGCACAAAACTAACCGTTAACTAATAATTATTTGAATAACAAATAAGTAAATGTTCTGCTGCTTTCAAACAACTTCTTGGAAGTTTTTAGGTAAAACTCTACAACAAAGTATTTCCATATCAGCTAGAGTTTCTCAGTAGAAACTTTTTTTTTTTTTTTTTTTCAGAAGCAAAGAACACTTGGATAGACTAAGCAAAGCCCTTTCCCCTAGCAGAAACATCATAAACAGGATCTTACAGAAGATATTTTTTATGCTGTCATTGTATAGTTTACAATACAGTATACACAAATAAAGTCCAATATAATGATACACTGTTTCCATAGCACGTTTTGTGGCATCCAGTTTTAGACATACTTACAGTCAATGAGATGCAGAAATGTATTATGCCCTTTTGGCCTTGTATTATGCCCTGGGATGTGAATCAAGAACGAATATAAATAAATGTTTATGCATTGTATCATACATTTTCATCAGTCTCTCACTTGTATTAAAACTTGCCTATAAAACTGCTAACATTAACAACTGTACTATGACAGCAGCTGCTTTTTTGGAAAATTCCCACCAATTCTCTCTTTTTCTTTATTTACTTTTTTAATTCTCCAAATTCTAAACATTATCTTTTTAAACAACACAATTTCTTTCGTCTTAACTGAAAATTGAGTCTTAGTTATCTTCATTTACTTTAGTTTTGAATGTCTTTAACATCATTTCAATATTCATGACATTTCTGTGAACTACAATACTCTTAAGCCAGCCCATTCCTTTCCTATTTTGCTTCCAAAGAGTTCAACGTTCTTGCATTTGTAATGTAGTCTTGAGGAATAGTTCTCCAGGAATCCTCAAGGCACCTTTTTCGGCAAGGTTTTGGTTTCAGTCCAGCCCCTGTACCTGATTAGTTTGAGAAGAATGATTTTGTTTGTTAACCTACATGGTGACGCATGAATCTCCTAAGCATTAAAAAAAAAAAATCTAACTTAAGTAACAGGTGCAGATGATCAGGCAGGAATTAGTATACTGGTGATGCTGAATACTTAGAGGTTGACATAGATGAGGGGGGAAATGAGGTCGCTGCTCAGGTTGTTAAATAGACCACCAATTGTTGAACTGCATTTTGCAGCGTGTCACAGTAAAACATTTGTTCCTATTTCTTTCATTTGATATGAATAAATGAGAAGTGCCTAAACACTTTTACGCAGTAAAGTACTGTATATCTGTAATTTGTACTTGATTTATGTAACCATTCATCCATTCGACCTGACATCACTAATCATCGACTGGCCACAATGACCTGTGACTTCAAGCCACCTGCCCTTGTTGTAGCGGAAGTCATGTTGCTGAAGTCCCCAACCTCTTGCAGCCCACAGGTACTGTATACACACACAATCATACTTTATATTCTATAATTTGAAATACCAATCACGCTGCTACATGGTATTGGACTGTGGGTGAAACCATGAGTACCCTCAGGATAGCCACCAAAGCATGAAAACTCAGTGGCGAGATTCAAATCTCCAACCCTGGATATCAAATAGCAAATTGACTTCTGAATAAATTTCTTCATATCCAAATTCATAAATGGGAAATCCTTGTATCTGGGATGCAACAAATCCATTGACTCTCTAATGGTCACCATTTTAATCACTGTTTAAGTCAGAAATGAACAAATGACATATGATACTATAGTGGTGTAAAGTAAGTCTTTTTACCAGTTTTTTTTTTTTTTTTTTTTAAACCAGTGATTGCGTGGGGTGATTGTAAACACTGGTAGCAGCTCAGTCCCCAGCACTTTTTTTTTTACAACAAAAGTCCATTATATTAAGACTACATTGATCTTCGTTCTCTACTAGAGGATTAATAGCAGAGTGTTGGTGATTTATTAAAAAGATAACGGCTTTATAGATCAGGACTTTTGCTCTACGTTATACAGTAGTTCCAGCTCAGGATTTTTTTTTTAATCTACATAAAGGTAAGGCATAAATATTCATCAGCAGTGTTGTGGGATTATCACCGCAGTCCCACTCAAACTTTTAACTCACTTTCCAATTGGAAATGTATAACCCTTAAGCTAGGCAAACATGCTTGGATTAAATATTTACTGAAGAATTTCAATATTGATTCGTCCCCGCTCTCCCTCTCACCGTCTTGAAAGCTACATCCTACAACACATCATGGTTCAACATGATCTATCACATCTTCCTTTAATAAGAGAAGAACTCCTATGAAGTGTCCCAAACGCATACATTTTGGAGTTGATAACATAATCAGATGGCCAGATTGCTAGTTCTGGATTGGAACCACTTTTGCCTTCAGAACTGCATTAATTCTTCAGGGCATACAAGTAGATGTTGGTGTTGGAAACATTCCTTAGAGATTGGTCCATACTGACATCATAGCATCACGCAGTTCTTGGATTGAGATCTGGTGACAGTGGAGGTCATTTGATGACAGTGACCCCGTTGGCATGTTCTAGAAACCAGTTTGATATGATTTTAGTATTGTGACATGGATATGGTCAGCGAAAATACTCAGATAGGCTGAGAAACTAGGGTAAGGCTGTTCATGCAAAGATGCTCTTTGGCATTCCTTGGTTGAAACATGATTTTATTTGAGTTACTCTTCCCTTCTTATGAGCTCAAACCAATCTGGCGATTCTTCTCTGACCTCTGGCATCAACAAAACATTTTCACCCACAGAACTGAGGCTCACTGGATATTTTCTCTGTTTTAGACCATTCTCTGTAAATCCTAGAGATGGTTGTGTGTGAAAATCCCAGTAGATCAGCAGCAGAAATATTCAAACTAGGCCATCTGGCGCCAACAGCCTTGCCATGTTTTAAAGTCAGGTTGAGCTTCATCAGATCGTCTTGACCATTTCTACATGCCGAAATGCATTGAGTTGCTGCCATGTGATTGGCTGATTAGATATTTGCATTAACAAGCAGTTGAACAGGGGTAATTAATTGAAATGACCAGCAACCATATAAACCACATGCATCATGACCAACGGCAAAATGTAGTGTTGCATTTGTGAATCAATTTATCACAGAAGTTAAAATAAAATAAAACAATAATCACTGTATTTGTATTTATTTATCATTTTTTAATCATGCCATGCTTTATATTACTCATTAAATATATGGACAGATTTTCCCTCTTTCATCTTCTAGCCCTAATGTTTAGGCTTTAAAGGTTTGATAAGTGCTTGTGATTAAATGTGCTGGTGAATGAAAAAAAAAAAAAAAAAACTTTACTCCAAGAAAAAATCTGGAATCCTCACAGGCATGAACTACAGCCAGGTGATTTACATAATCTGAATGGGGAAGCCCAGAAAAGTGGTTAAGTAGCTGTGTAACCCAAATTTAAACACCAGTAACTTTCCCCTGTGTAAATGTTGAGTAAAATTCATGCTCATTCCATGAACCAAGTCATTCTAAGCATGTGTATGGGCTACGCTTAATAGTTTTCTTTTTCTTTTTTTCCCTACTTTAATTACTTGCATATTGATTAGACTGAAATAGTGTAGCAATAGAAGTGGGTTTAATTCTTGTACTACAAAGAAGGCGTACAATACATTTGAAAGTTTAATTCGTTCTTAAGCTTGTAAAAGGACATTAATATTCATTATACTAAAGGTGCTGAAAATTGTGTGCAATGTTTTTTTTTTTCTGTCAAACTAGGTACAAGTTTAGGCTAGAATATATTTATAATTTAAGTAAAAAAAAAAACTATAAATATATAAAATAAAAATAATAAGGTAGATGTAGTGACTTATTTCAGTGTATACCAAAAAAAATGAATGACTGTCTTAACAGTTAAAAAAAGAATCATACTTTAAAGATAATAAAATAAATAAATAAATAAATATTTCCTATTCTAACACAGTTGGACAAACTTGGCACAGAAAATGAATCCTGTTCAGCCTGAATAAATGACGGCAGACATTTGTCCAAACATCGAGTAATCCATCACTGCTGTTGTCTGAATGATGTTTACGGCTCTGGTATTTCGCCTCTCATCTCTCCCGTTCCAGCCTCTTACACACACAAAAGGAAGTTTCGAGCCTCTGCGGCATCTCTGGTACTCAATGAGCTTGTGCGCTTCTGTGTATGTTTAAACGACAACAATCTGAATCTTAGGAACGCACTGTAGAACTGATTATTTCTGACATGCTTCTTATTCAGGATATAGAGATATTATACTATTCTCTTTTCTCCCACTCGGTATCCTAAATGAGCCGAAGGAGTGCTGCTATATATAGCCTACGGTTGGAAAAATTTACCCATTGAGAGCTAGTTCGGGGCAGTGTGGAGTGTGATCTCCCACATCCTTTGCTGTTCACTGGTTCAAGTGCACTTATACCTCTGACCTGTGAGCGTGATTGAAATTCAGGAGAAGACTCAAGCAGAGACTGCGGCCATTAATCAACCGGACTTGTCTTGCCTTCGTGCCGTGAAGCGTGCTGGATTCCTTCCACTATCTGGCCGCGCGTGTGTGTGGTGATGATAGTGAAGATGAGGGATGCGCAAAAGCCGGGCTCTCACGTGTTAAATACGGCATGATGGTACTGCTACATTCTTCAGAGAATAAACAAGAATAATAATTTTTAATGAATGTTGGCACATATAATACATATGATGTCACATTGAAAAGCATGTTGAAAATTTTGGCAAATTTTGATGATGCAGGAGTTTAGATGGGAAGTTCTCGTATCCACCAGCCAGCACTGATCTTACAACTTCGAATTATTACACCAGATTCAGCACAATGGCATTTTTTTCTTCCAAAAGGACAATGAACACTTCCGTGCCAAACTGGAACCTCTTCAAGCATGGAATTGAAATAAATGGTGGAACGATGAGAAGGTTGACTGAATTAATGACTGATACGCGAGCTCGTTCTTATTAAACAATGTCTGAGAAGTTATTGAATGTCTTATCTATAATGACACGGCATAAACAAAGAACAATAAATGCTTAAAATGACGGTTCGGTTCACGCCACTCAGTGACTGGTTCTTTAAAAATGAATGAAGTTGAAAAGGGTTTGCATGATTAGAGAGCAGTGTGTAGTGTGTAAGTGTCATATTGGAAATGAGGACTGACATTACTGGTCTGAAATCACACACTTCTCTATTCTTAAGTCTAGACTGTTTATTAACTACTACACAGACACACACCTTCATATTTTTCACATTTATGATGCTTGAACTAATTCTAGAGTCAACATGTGTACACACTTAAACTCATTTTAATCTTAATCTCTAATCTAAATCAGATTTTTAAGCAATATGTACAGTTTTTTTTATTTTCAGACAGACATTGATACACCTTCACGATGATCGCATCCATTTCATATACAATCACAGGTTGTATCATGTGATTATGCATGATGTAATTTGTGATCACATGAAAATGTCCGAACGTGCTTATCAGTATGCTAAGCCCTATGTGACCTCAGGTTAGCATGTGACATCGTGGGAAAGCTGTGTGATCACATGACAAAGCATTGTAAGTCAATCAGGTGGGAAGAATGAAACCACATGGCCTTCTGTATGTGTAAAAAGGTGTGTGATTTAAGAAATAAAACGAAAAGGAATTAATAATTTGAGGGAAATAAGGGGGAATAAAATTATTTCCAAGAAGGAGTAAAAATGTATGAATCATTTCAGGGGAAGAAAATAAATAAAACACAAGAACAGACAAATAATTTGGGGGGGGAAATCGTATATGATGAATTAACGGTGTAAAAAAATACAAATAAAAGTAAATTAATCATTTAAAAACTCAATGTGATAAATAAGTAATTTGATGAAATAACATGATAATAAATTATTAGAGAATATAAAAATTATGTAAAAATAATAAAATCTTTTTTAAAAAAAGAAATATTTAATTGCATGTGAAAGGATGTGGGATATCATGTTGTAAAAAGTAAAAAATGTATGATTACACATTCATATGATGATCATATGGCTTCACGTGTATGGAACATGCACACGCATACACACACACACACACACACACACCTGAGTATTAATTGATCATATATACATAGCAAAAACTGATGCTCTCCATGATGTTTGTTCAACATACCGTATGTACGTTGCCTATAAAGAGTAGTTACGCTTGGTCTGAGTTAGACAACTGCTAACGCACTTTTAATGTTACTTTGATGATGAGACAGCGCCGCTGATGATGTCATTACCTTCACTGGAGGTGCGATCCCATCATGCAAATGACCTTAACCACAATGCAGACCTCTGATCAATGGACTGTGGAATAAAGATAGTGTCTGGTTGTGTGTGTGTGTGTGTGTGTGTGTGTGTGTGTATACTGTAGTGTTTGAAGACAGCTTATGTCATTCTACACAGAGATTAAAAACATGCCTCTGCGCTTCCTTCTTCCGCCATCTTACTTGAACACACTCCTCCCTGCGTCTCTGTGTCAATTCGGAGCTTAATGTCAATCAGGCTTAGTGAGAGCGTGCGAGTGCGTGTGCACGTGTCTGTCTGCGTGACATAAATATGAAAAGTCGCTGGAGGATACAAAGTTTGAAATAAACAGAATAAGACTGACAACTTGGTGTTTCTGCCTTTTTTGGATTATAAATATAAATAGGACAAGTATGGAAGAAAGAATGGAAGTGTTTTAAAAATGGACAGACAGATTATAAGTCCATAAGCATGTACAGAGCATACAGTCTCTAATCGAATTCTACAAGCATAAACTGTTGTCATATTGTTCAGAATTAGCCAGTGGGTTGGTTTATATTAGATGTTTCGTTGAGTGTTTGAGCAGACAGATAGGCAGCATGAGTAAATAGTAGCATCATATCATGATTTTTAAAGGCATTTCTATCATGCACGAAATACATCACCAAATATACTGGCGGTTCGCTTCGGAAGTGTCAAACAAAACAAAGTTACAAATCACTAAATATTTGTATATTGATATTAATAAAGAGATTATAAGCATTGCATGTGCATGATTTTGTATTTAAAATAAAGCTCTCCCTATTTATTTATAAATCAACCACACAATAAATTAAATGTATTATAAATAATATGAATATATCTAAAGAAAAATATTGAAAATATCTTCTTCTTCTTCTTCTTTGTCTTTTGGCTGTTCCCTACGTGGATATAAAAATATTTAGCTTTTTTGCAGTATATAATTTATATATGAACTTGAATTTAACATAAATGAAAAATATAATCTGTTTGTTTTTTGTTTTGTATATTCATTGACGTTGACACTTACCAGTTTATACATAAACAAATGCTTGACAAGTGTTTTATTGTCTACGACATTTTTATGACAAAAATCAGTATCATGAGTCACTACTTCACATGTAACTTTCTCACTGTTAAAGACGTACCACAAGTACCCGTGTAAATACTGCTGGTTGTAACTAATATACTGGTCCCTAGAGAGAGATTTGTCGTTTCTCCTTAACCAAGGCAGTCTGAGTTCAGTCTGGAAGTGTGTGATGGTGTACAAGTGCTTGAACTTTCTGAAGCACGCGTCAGGTTTAATGGACAAAAGGCTGAGCGGTTTTACTTGAACAAGTCATTTCACACCTGCTTGGCCCCGCATTAGGCTCGAGTAGGTTAGCGCACAGCTCGGCCGCCGAGCTTCCGACGGAGGCTTAAGTGGAGTGGAACTAGTCAGCTAAGCGGCACCTCCAAACACCCGCAGCGCTCCGAGGAGCACGAAGCACAACCCTAGACTTTTTCACTTTTCCTGGGGTAAGTAATGCAGTGTGACACTGTCGACATGCTGTGCTCATGTCTGGACAGATTTTATGATGCTGTTTGTGGTGATATGGCTGTGCCTAGAGACTGCTCCATCTTACAGGCTGCTGCTTTGACTGATATTACTGCTCAGCTCTGATTTACAGTATTCGAAATGTGTATAAGGAAATCTCAAGCCAAGGCAATTGATGTACAGCAGCTATCATAGGAATTTCAGTCCTGTCTTCAGGTGGTCTTGACAACTGTTTGCATGTGTGTAAATGCATTACTTTGTGTGTGTGTGTGTGTGTGTGTGTGTCTGTCTGTGTGTGTGTGTGTGTGTGAGAGAGAGAGAGAGAGAGAGAGAGAGAGAGATTCTAGATACAAGCTATGATGTAATGTACCCACCCTTTGCTCTTCATGTCACTTTTTACATTGTAGCATGTACTCTCTCTCTCTATCTAACTATCTATCTTTAAATATACATAAAATCACAATGTTCCTGACTTGCATGCCTACTCTCAAGTAAACCATACTCGCTTTCTGTTCTTCCTCCTTCAACACTTGAGTCCAAATCTTCATAAATATGACACATACTGTATGTTAAGAGATCATGTGTGTGTGTTGTATGAGACATGGACACCTCAGGATCCAGGGTGTGTTAAGTGTTAATTAGACTTTTGCAGTAAAACCACTGTGGCACGCTTTATTTCCAACAATGGTATCTGACCATGAATGGAGTAGCCCATGAAATCAATGAACGATTTAAAGTCCATGCCAGAGAACATGCTCTCATCTTCTTTAGGCTATTAAATACATAAATACACAACCACCGTTAGCTGTGTGTGCGATCTGAAATTATTCTGAGGCAGCTAGACAGAGAACACGAGGGTAAATATTGAGACTAATTTCATAGGTTTGGGTGTAAATTGGTGATGAAAGGAAAAGGAATGAAAGGAGTTCGAATAAAAGAAAAAAGAATTCCGACGGTAGAGGCGCGTGAGTTTAACGGAACTGTCCGTGGTGCTGAAATCTGCCTTTTCGAAACTCGGAAATCCGCCGGTGTCTTCACCTCTGAATACGTCTTACTGTATATATACTGCATAGAATTTCTACAATTACCACACTCATGAGTCACAAATTATATTCGTATATGTATATTTTCCGCATTTGTCTGCTTCAGGGAAGGTAAAACTTGAAAAATTTAAAAAGCACAATCCAGTATTTTGTATAATAATAATAATAATAATAATAAATTAGAAGAACCCTGACATACATTTTTTTTAATATTTACTCATTTTATTTGAAAAAGAAATGTTTTCCCCGATTATTTTTATTCTAATTCATATTCTTCTTAATTGTTTCCTCATTAAAAATCCCTGAAAAAACACTTACAAACAAGCACACTGTTATCAAAGCATTAAGATTCCTAAAATCAATTATATGATTTATTGATTTTCTTTTATCTCTGAACTTAAAATGAGATTTAAAATTCCACAATATCCTCAAATGAAGCAGATATCTAGCATCCCTTTCATCTTTTATTAGACCATTAGGCATTTTATGAAATTAGTTAAATTGGACAATTTCGATCTTTTTTTTTTAATAAACGAGGCACAGGTTTATTATACATTTGGCCAGCAAAGCTTGTGTACTGCGTGCCAAGCAACTTTTCCTAAAACCAAAATGTGTGTGTGTGTGTGTGTGTGAGTGTGTGTGAGAGAGAGAGAGAGAGAGAGAGAGAGAGAGAGACCAAAAGCTCAAATTTACAGGCAACGCTTATTCGTGAGAGAGAGAGAGAGAGAGAGTAAAAGACGTCACTAAACATATTGCGAAAGTTCTCATTTCGTAACACGAATATTTATAGGTGTGTGTGTGTGTGTGTGTGTGTGTGTGTGTGTGTGTGTGAATGAATTAATACATTATTATTATTATTATTATTATTATTATTATTTTACTTTTTTATTATTATTATTATTATCAATAAACCCATCTTTGTTAAAATAAAAAAAGAAGAAGAAACCAATGCAATAAAGTCATAAAACGGCTATATTTCTAGTGTGAAAGATAAAGGCATTGGACAAGGAATGATGAAACACATTGCAAATTTCGTCCTTTTTATTATTATTATTAGTTTTACTTTTCAATATAGTTAGGTTTGTGCATTTGCTATGATTCATGCAGGCAATAAATCATCGAAACACATTCGGCAGGCCCAAGACCACAAGCGGCACAGAGTTTCTGTTTATTGTGGCGCCCCCTTGTGGCTAAACACAGCTCTATAATAACTGCAAACGCGGTTAAGAACTAAACGGCTGCATTCTGAAAATACAAAATGATAATGATGTTGATGATCATAAGGGTAGCAGTTTCCATTGTATAAAAATTTAGTGCTGTAACATATTCTTGGGAGGGGAAAAAGAGAAAGTCGTTCATGGTGCTTTAGGAAGTTTTCTCGTGTTTCACGTGGAAACGCACAATAAGTGTATACATATATTCATTCATTCATTCATTCAAAAAATAATAATAATTATATATATATATATATATATATATATATATATATATATATATATATATATATATATATATATATATATATATATTCCTTTCATGTTTAGGTTAAATTGCTTTAGTTTAATAAAGTTTTCTCTTAGAGGAAAAAAAAACTCAAAGATGGAGAGAAAGAGAGGTAAGAGGAAAAAAGACAGAACGACAGATAGAGAGAGAGAGAGAGAGAGAGACTTCCTTACCAGCCACAGCGCCGGTGTGAGGAGAAAGACGGCGCACCAGCACGCAGCCCGCATCCTCTCCTGCCCGATCTCAAACTTCCGCTAATTTCCCTTCGGTCTTCCTTCGTCTACGAGGAACATAGATCCACCCGGTATCCGCGTTAAACACCGGTTAAGACGCACACGCCATGATGCGCCCCATGACCACGAGGGAACGGCGGGTGAACGGCGTGGGGGGCGCGTGCGTGCGGCACAGGAACGCTTACACGGGCGTTAATCCGGAGTGATGCTGGAGCGAGGTCATATTTCTGTGCGCACCGGAGAGAGAGAGAAACGGTGTCGGTGTGGAGGGAGTGCGCGTGAGTGTGTGAAAGAGAGAGAGAGAGAGAGAGAGAGCAGTGACAGTGAATTCGAGGTGCTCGCGCGCTCTCCACGCCTCTCTCCTGAAGCTTTTTAGCGCCCGAGTCAGCGCGAGGCTTTTATATCGCGCGCTCTGGCACGCGCTCCCTCCCACCGGAAACCCAGCGTGTCGCTGCACTTTCCAAACACTTTCATTCCTGCCAACTAATAACTTTATTTTTAATGTGTTGGAAACAAAAAAAAAGCAATGAATAAGATATGGATATTTCTGTGTCACATGTACAGAATAATTATCACCGAATAAGGTAAAGGCGTGGTTAATGGGGATTGATGGAGAGGGGGCGTGTCTAGGTGACCATAGTAACGGGTCTCATCCGGAAGAACGCTGCTAACATTTTAGCACAGGGAGGAACCTCGGCGTACAAATTTAATCCGTTCCTGAGGCGAGTTCTCAAGGCGAAAATGTTATATTTTGAAACCCATTTTTCCATACTAAATACTGCTAATGCATCCGTTTCCAAAAATATTACCAATTTCCATCACTATAATTATATAAAAACGTTTAGACATGTAAAATATGAAGTAAATAGACATTAAACCTCACTTAACCTTAATTTATGATTCCTCTTGGCACTTGGAATGAAGCTACTTTTACTTCTTGCTCCTGTCCATGGTGTCTCTTTACTAAATCTTAACCAATAAAAAAAGAAAAATATGTAAACCTGCTTCGCTTGGCTTTCCACTTACGCAAACAAGTTTTTAACAGTTCCTGGACATATGCGCAGCTTTTCTTTCATTTCTTTTTATTTAATCAGTAATTTATCTTAAAAACCTCTACAGACACAGACCAGAGGCCACATTCGAAATCCCTGACCTTGTTGGTACGACCCAAGGGTTAAACACTGAGCCACAGAGCTTCCATTCCCCATTCTCTTTTCTTTCTCAGCATAAATATTATTTTCCTGATAAGCTAATTATGTTGATCACATGTGTAGCTTAAGAGTCCCATGGTGTTATTTTCAGTAACTGTGTTATCCTATTTTGGTTGAGGAGCCAATGAGAACACTGTGTGCCAGGAATACACCCTTAACGGGTTCCCCCACCCCACCCCCTAAATCAGACACTCAACTACTGATAATAAAATAAAGAAATAATAAAATAAAGAAACTAATTTTATAAGTTACAGAACCTTGCGCCTATCATAACTGTTACAAACATACAAACAGCCACAACATTATGACCACTGACGGGTGACAACAACACCTGCAAACTGCTGACAGAATCATGGGCACCCAAGGCCAGCCTGTCTGGTCCAATGCCAAAGAAAAGACAATGTTGCTGAAGTCTCTGTGCATCACAGCAATGCCGTGTACTGTACAGTATGTAGCTTAGCAGGCAAACTGTTTAACCAGGGTCCAATTGAATGTGCCGGACAAATAAGTCCAACCCAACTAGTCTACACCCCACAATCCATAGCACCCAAAAGATCTAATGCTAATGTGCCAGTGTCAAATACCACAGAACAGCCCCCGCAGTCCTAAAGTATGTAACCACACCCCAATGAGCCATAGACACCCTGGTGAAACAAGGGGAACCCAAATATTATCAAGCTCATTGTGATGTTGGGTTATGGTTTCCACTAGAAGAGGTTCATTTACTCTAGCAACCAACAAAAAAACAAGAACCCATGTGAAAAGGGTCCTGTCACAAAGACAGGATTGGGATCAAACCAGGGGTGATTGAGCTATAAGATGACAAGATTAAACATTAAACATTCAGGTTGTTGAATAAGATTACTGGTGACTTCATTCAATGATTTTTTTATGGGTGTAGTTATTTTAACACTAGTCACAAAGCTGCTTAATACCAAGATCCAGATGTAAGATTTAGAGACTTAATGAGCATGAGTAAGCAAAAAGTAAGGAAAAGCAAGGAAAAACTACTTGAGAAAATATGAGGAAGAAAAACTTACAGGAGCCGAACCCCAAACGAAAGCCCAGGAGAGTTTTTCATGATTAGAAAGAATGCCATTAGTAAACTTTCTACACTGCTCTTATGCTAATGAATTATATTCAGACATATAGCATTGCTTATAGCAAAGTATAACAAAATTTTGATATTTATATGCCTTACATTCCCAAACTATACATTTAAACGATAACCTGTCAGTTGAGCCTATAACAAAAAGTTCAGCATATGCTGAGACTGTGTTCTTGTTGCACCATGATAGATCGCCGTTCCCCTGACAGGATAAGTTGTTAAAAAGGAGAAAAGTACGAGCGAGCAGAGAGGTCAGGAGAAAAGACACCAAAGGTCTGCCTTCATAAATCTGCAGGGCTCTCGTTGCTTCTGCATCGCCACAGCCCGAGCATGTCACCATAATTCAGGCGGTGGGCTGATGGGATGCGGTTGCGAATGGCTCCGGTAGCCTTCGCAATCCCAGCATGGAGCGATAGGGACCGCAGGGATTAATCACACCTGCTCAAATTCATTGCTCAAGCCTGGGATTCATGTAAACCGACCACTTTTTTTTCTTCTCAGGAAGATACAGCTTGGATTCAGTGTAATATAAGATTTTGGCATATCATGGCTTCACTTAAACTATGCAGTTTGTAGAGGAAAAGATACATAATACATTTTTATGTTTCATTTATTAAATTGGTGGTAAAATGAAGGAGTTTAGCATAATTTGTTCTGGTCGTCCTGTTCCAGCAGCTCTCTCATCACTAGTATAAAATATTAATCACTAGAAATAGATGCACATATTAAGTCTGTATGTTTATGTACTTAGTGTACTCTTTCTTTTTATTGCCAGTTGTGTTTTTTGCTAAATCAAAACCTGTGCTGAGATTTTTCCAAGAAAAAAAAGATCTTTTGACGTTTCATTGCCACATTCTGTCATGTTTTATAGATATTGTAAAATGCTTAATTTTTCATATTATTTATTTATTTATTGCAAATGTGGGCTTTAATTCTATTATAACTTATAGAAAACGTATTGCTGAATAATAATGCTTGTCTAATGCCTATAAGTGGATCCCTGAAAGGACACCTGCATGCAAAATTACTTATTTCCCCCCCTTCCTCTCCTCTTCCTTCTTCTTTCTTCTCTACCTCTTTTCTAAGGCACAGGCTGCCTGATACTCCATCAAAAAGTGCACAGTGCGTGGTACTAATCATGAGGTCAAGTGGGTCTAATCCACCACGCTGTACCTTTGGCCCACACTCACGCACATTCGCTTCCACTCACACCATCTAATCTGCGACAAAAGCACAGGAGATTACAGGGTGCAGACTTCCACTTCCTAATAGCTCTGTAGAAGAGAAGTGACAGATAAAGACGACCGGGGCAGCTGAGCGGTGCGCTGGCATGACGCTGCTCAGCTGTCATGGCTCGATGCCCAGTTGTGTAGGCAGATGTTGACCAAGTAGGGGAGCAAAACTCTGCAGGCATCATGACTGCATAGCGGCTAGGTTTTCAATTAGACCCATCCTGGGCTGTGTGTCAGGAAGGAACACAGCACTGAACTGAATCACATGGACACCAAACAGTAAAGAATAAAAAGGCACATCTGTAAGGTGTGTGAGAGAGAGCGAGAGAGTGAGAGAGAGAGACATTCGTAGAGAAGGGCCAGGTTTGGCGTGAATCGGCGGCTACTGGCACCGTGGCTCATCTGGGTGTGAAAGCAGCCCCTGAAGGCACTGACGAATGTGGGTGCAGAGCTGCGGTCGCAGGATGCAGCTGGTGTGTATCAAGTGCTTCCACATGGCAATTAGACTGATGGCAAGACTCAGAGACACTGCCTGGGTGATAAGTGCTCAACAATGTCCAGAGCATCTGCACCTCAAAGCACCATGGATCTCCAAACATTCTGACTGCTGCAAAGTAACTCATGTGAATGTCAGAATGTTCTAGCCTTTCTATTATAAGTTATACACCACAAAAGCTTCTAGTTGGATTTATGCAGTGGTTGAGACTCTAATTCTGCACCACACACTTGGTCACACTTGGTTATTGGGATAATGATACAGTATATAACATGTTAACATTTAAGTGTTTGCATTCCTCATCGTTTCTGTATTTATCCCATGAGAAGGCATAAATCTACAACATAAAGAGAGAACATACTGTAGAAGTTTAAAATAATTAAATATTAGCTTTATATATATATATATATATATATATATATATATATATATATATATATATATATATATATATATATAAAAGATATTTTTTCTTCATAGAAGTGACCTATGAATAAAATAAATAATTTTAAAATTTGCAGTTATAGAAACAATTTCAGGCTTGAATTTGGCTTCGAAATATGCCTGATAAATATTTATTTTCTTAAAATGAGACATTGTAAATAGATTTGCATAGTAAATAGATCTGTACACATTTAAGCATCTGATGCCTGCTCTTGTCTGACAGGAATAGAACCTGATATATATATATATATATATATATATATATATATATATATATATATATATATATATATATATATATATATATATATATATATATATAATTTTTTTTTTTTGCAACTTTAATTCAATTTTCAATTCAATTCAATTTTATTTGTATAGCGCTTTTAACAATTGACATTGTCTCAAAACAGCTTTACACAATCAAAAGAATTATTTAAGTTTGTATGAAATGTGAATGTGTATGAATCCAAATGGTCAGATAGTCCCTCCACTTTACTCCCTCCACCTTAAGGTTCACCATGCTGTGCAGCTGAAGATGCTTTTCTGCTCAACGTCCTTGTAAAATATTGAACTATTTTATGCTTCCTGATAGCTCAGACCATTCTGCTCATTCCCATCTGACCTCTCTCATCAAAAAGGCATTTTCACCTGTAGAACAGTGCTCTCTGGATGTTTTTATATTTTATTGAAACAATTTTGTGTTATTTCTTACAGAATGGTGTGTGTTCATGGTTAACAACAACCATGCCATGGTCAAAGTCACATCTTCTAACAGCCGCACTCTCCTCCACCGTATTGTGATGTTTGATGTGAACATTACCAGAAGGACTGTGGCAGTATTTGAGGTGTGGAATATACAGTATTCTGCCTTTTTATGTCTTATAACCCAGGCAGATCTCTTATTTTATAGTTATTATTCACATCTGGTTATAGTTTTATACTTAGTTTCCTGATGTATATGCTTTTTTTTTTTTTTTGGAAAGCTCTCCATTTTTAGATTTGGGAACTGGAGACATACTGTATTACTGTTCAGTTTTTAAGTCCATCCACTTCATAGGTCCTCTAAGTACACAGGCCAACAGCTTGTCTCAGAAATGTACAGTATGCAAACTGACAAAAAGGTGGGAAAAAAATACTAATTTCTCCATGTCTCTAATAATTATGTGATCTTTTATGTGAATTTTATGAAGATGTTGCATAGCAAGGTCTAAAACCTCAAAATTTTGGTTAAATGTGTCATAGTAGAGTATACTGTATGCTTCTCATTTACTCTAAATATTAATGCAATGAAATGACATGACAATAACAAATATATTATTTGCAAATATATTATTATTTCATATTTTTCTTGGATATAATATGATTTATAGAAAGTGAGTCCAAACTATTTGGCCAACACTGTATAATTATTAATAGCATGCAGTTTAAAATTGTTGAATTGTTCTTATAGTGGCTGGAAAATTTAGTTATTTTACTCTTCTACGTGACAGAGACCATCAGATTATTCTTTTTTGTATTCCATGAGCATCATGGCCTTTACAAATCAGATCAAATTTGTAGATGCAAAAGTCTGCACAAGAACACTCATCCTAATAGCACAATAAAGAGCCTTAAAAAAACCAAACCAAAAAGAAAGATAAAAAAATAAAAAGATTTTAAGATATTCCTCGCTCTGGCTATCGCTGAATCCCGTCTGATAGTTTGGAAACGCATCTACTGTCTTGCTGTACCTGAGATCTTCTTGGTTTAATTAAATTTTCCTTCATCTTGATAGCTCAGAGGTTGGGACATTGTCAGTCACTTGACGTGACCTTGCATTGGGACTTAATTGATTAGGTCAGTTTATGGGACTTCCTATCCTTCACTGTGGAATTCAATTGGAATGAGGGCCAAGAGACATGATTGTGATAATTACTGATTAAATAATGAGGACTGAAGATTCCCAGCGGCTTGAGCCCATGATTATAATCATAGGAGTATTGTTGCCCGGTTGATTAAGACCTGCTTTGGCTTAGCTAACTGGAGGACACCCAGTTGGCTTCAAGTTGAATTGAAGTGTATTTTAAATTGGATGAGTTATCATTCTACAGTTAGCACTTTTGGCTGACCTCTAACCAGACTTGTGCTGTTGCAATTACCAAGATTAACAAGGAAAAAACAAGTTAATAAATCTGTATTATGTTTAACTGAATTTCTTTTTTTTTAAATAGAATATATCAACACACGACATGAGTATTGACAAGCAGTCACAACATAAACTACTATTATTATTATTATTATTATTATTATTATTGTTGTTGTTGTTGTTGTTGTTGTTGTCGTTGTTTGACTGTTTGTTTGTTTGTTTGTTTGTTTGCTTTCATAAACAATAACAAGCACTATACAGCAACACCACTGAATTCCAAATTGTAAAGACAAAGGGATTTGTGCTATGAAAGTTTGGTGTAGGAATTTATATTATACAGAACTAAACAAGGACCACAGTTAATGTTTCCGTTTTTAGAATAATAATGGATATGAATCAACCTAAAGTCCTGAATAAAATCACCTACTGTTATCTTTATGGACAGCGTGCTCTTGTTGGAAATGTTTTTGAAGAGTGTTCTTTGGTGCCTTAATGCGTCTAATACATTTCGGTTGTGAGACGACTCAATTCGCTGTACTTTGTTTTTATAGAGCTAGAAGTACTATATAAAATATAAGGTTTTAAAATATACACTTGGTAATAACTACAAATTGTTTGCAATTTTGATGAACAAACAAAGATGTTCAATAAATAAATAAATAAATACATAAATAAAGAAAATTTAATATGAAAGTAATAAAAATTTAAATAAAACTTTAATAGGGCATTTTTTAGGCCCACTGAAGGATAAGTATAATGGATGATAAAAGCATGGCTTAAACTACAATACAAAAAAATAATAATAATAATCTTGTGTGGTCAGAGCTACATCAATTTTTGTGCCTGTCTTGTGCTGCCATCTAGTGGACAAAATGTCTCACCTACATAATATGAATTAAAATTCTGCCCTAGATGAAGTTACATTTAATCTAACGTGTAGAAAGTGAGAAACATTGTTCATTATTATTATTATTATTATTATTATTATTATAGTACATCCTTACTCAAAAACTAATAAATGCCTTCTTATCTGAACTACTGCATCTATCAGGGTCTGAAGAGTTAGTGCTTTAACTTCGTGATATTTTGATATTTTCTCTCAGTTGTTTTAAATAACATTTAACATAACCATTTCATATTACTATTTTGCCAAACCTCTTTATGTTTAAAAACATTTTAAACGGTCAACAGTTATCAGGTGCTAATCAACAGAAAAAGTTAGGAGAAATTACAAGGTATATAACCTAAGTTGGTAACATACTGTAAGTCTGGACCCATCCAGGTTTTATGGGCATTTAAACAATTTACACTATGTTCACACTAGCAAGTTTAATCCAATTTAACTCTAGAGCTGCTGTTTGGAAAATATTAATACAGTAGTCTTAAAAGCTTTCAATGTAATATTTAAAGAATAAGGCAGCAATACGCTGAGGATAAATGTTTAATATTCCAAATGTACTGTGACAAAATGGAACATATCAAAGGTCAAGCTGGTCAAGTCTATCTATTACCTCTTTTGTTAAATAAGGAATTGGAAATAAGGAATATTTTTTTTTACTATTAACTATTTTCTAAAGAAATCTTGCTTTACATTTAATGCTAAGAGAAAACTGGATGTACTGTAGATGTAGAACCTACTTTTCCAAGTGATTGATTACTGATATATTATACTATATATGCATGCAGATTCCTCCTTTTTTAAAGAGGCCTTTTCACAGTGTACCATACATCTTTATGCTATATCAGAAATGCCAGTGTCTGATGATTTGGACAACATTCTTAGAATATAACACTGGTTCATTTTTTTATGTTTATCTTCATACTCCTTTCAGATATTCCCATCTGTGCTTTTCCACAAATCATGTTTTTAACCAAGATAAAACATTTTTACAATGCATCTTGGTCATGGAATGATTTATATACTGTACATCACATAGAATATGTGGTGAAAGAGTCACATAGCATTTTTAGTTTTCCTTGAAATATCAGATGTTTTATTTTGAATATGTATTTTTTATCTCAATCTATTGTAGCACTAGGGCACAAGGCGGGGTACATCCTGGACATAGTAAGTCTCCTGGGTTAGGATCAAAGTTGTATTTTAATGTTGTGAATTAGTATGACTGATACATTATCCATGTCTGCTTTTTAAAAGAGATTCTTGATCTCAATGGCACTTCCTGGTATAATAAAGGTGAGGAGAAAATTAAATGTCAGTTAGCCTAATCTCCCCTATAGGACCTCAGGAGGCACCAGTCCACAGTGGATCGGGTGTAATAATATTTAGTTAAAATCGAGTTAACATTTAAATGGAATAAATAAGTGTTGTTGATTTACATTTTCCTGTACAGGCTAGAGTTTTCAGCTATCTGTACTAGCTACTGTATGTTTACTCACCAGAGACACCAGCAATCGCAGATATGCTTTTTGACTGCTTATTGCGAAGACAATGACACCAATATTTTGGGGTATTTTTGAACTAATTGCAAATGGATAAATTTTTAAGGAACTGAATGGTCAGACCGAAGTGAAAGGAAGACTGGAATTTTTACAGAAACACTTTTGTATTTGTCACATTACTGGTTCATAGCAAATTAGTTTTAATGAGTTTAAAGCACTTGCTAATCATGGAGATTTTTTTTGGGTTGTTTATTATCAGCAATTCATCAGATACATATAAACAACTTGTAGGAAAAGGACAAAGCTGAGCAACGGTTTCACATAGTAAATCTGCATCGGTCTAGAGAAGATCAGTAGCTATAGACTCTCTCTCTCTCTCTCTCTCTCTCTCGGTCACTCACTCACTCACACACACACACACACTAGGAGTTGTGCATTTAAAAAAGGAAATCAACATATTTATATATTATACAGAAAGTTCAGAAAATTCTTATAAATAAAATCATTATGCATGTATTTACAAGAAGAAATAAAAGAATTAAAGAGACGTAAACATTCCTTTCAGTTGTTGTTAAAATGTGAATAAGTGGCTGCAACACTTCACACCTATTTTATGATGTTCAGAGCTGATCACATTAATACTGCCTTTGATTATGTTGCAAAAATGATTTTTTTTCTTTAAATATGTTAACAAATTAAAATGTACAACACTTTCATGATGATAATGAGAAAATGTGAAAGCGTTCAAACCGTAGGTTCTGTAAAGAAGGTATATGTTTCCATGCTATTACTGGCTTTAAATACAAGTGAAGTGCAAAATTGACCCTTGACCTTTTTTTTTTTTTTTAAATATATAGTATCAACAAATGCAACCTCGACCTGCTTGTAGATAAATGGAAACAGCAAATACTTTTAAAATATATAGAATTGGATTCATCACATTCAAATTTTGATCCAAATACTTCGGTCTACTAGATAGCTCAGACAATATCGAGCTAGAAAACTAGCATGTTTTGCTAGCAAGAAAACTAGCATGTTTTGCTAGCAAGGCAGTGTGTTTGCTAACTAGCTACTGTTGACCAACTTTGACACTTAGCACATAAAAAAGAGCTTCAAATTCAGTGAAAAACCTTCCAATCCTTCTACATGTTACACTCTTTCAATTAATAATCAAATGTTAAATGATAACCAAAATATATAGTAAAAGATATGGCTAATCAAGACAAGCAGTATATACCCAAGTTATCTTAAGACTGTTTTGGTTTGAGGACTGTGACTTTGGATTTTGAGTAAAAAAAAAGAAAGAAAGAAAAAAAAGATAAATATTTCGTACATAAGCCACTTTGAAGGGGATATTTAGGTTTGCATCAGGAGATAACTGAAAATCCAGTGAAGGCATACTGTATGTTAGGGCGGTGGAATGTCGATCGAGATATCTTCTGGAAAAATTCAGGAAAATAAAAAGTTTTGTTTAATGTTTTGTTAGAATTCATTCACCCACTTTATCCTGTATACAGGGTCTGTATAGGCCTGGAGCTTATCCCAGGAGACATAGGGCATGAGGTGGGGTACACCCTGGACGAGGTGCCAATCCATCACACGGCACAATGTGGAAACGCCAGTTAGCCTAATTTGCATGTCTTTGGACTGTGGGATGAAGACGGAGTACCTGGAGGAAACCCACCAACCACAGGGAAAACATACAAACTCCCTCCAAACAGAGAGAGGATTCGAGCCCGGATCTTAGCGACAGTGCTAACTATACCCACTATACCACCAAGCCACCTTGTTAGAATTTAATGATCAAATTAAGTGGTGTATAAAAATACCAATGTTAATAAAGCAGGTCAGTATTAAATAATGATCACACGTTGCTTAGCCTGGCAGTTATCAGATTATGAAAAATGATAAATAAATAAATACAATACAATATAATACATGTCCTGCCACATCTTACTTTTCAATCTTTTCACTGCTTGCTCCAACAAAAGAGGAAAGTAAAATGCCCATGACCATGCTATATTTATAAAAGGGGGAAAAAAAGGTGCTTTGTTCAAAACGTCTGAAAGCCTCCAGGTTGTGATAATGGAGCCCTTTAAATCAGACAAGCAAAAGCAAATAAAATAAACTGATAAACGTTTCACTGAACCGAGAACAGAAATGCTATTATATGACGCACAAAGTCAGTCAGAAAAAAAGAACATTTATCAGACTTTAGCTTTACAAAGGGTAATAGCAAACACATTTTTTTTGCAGTTTTTTTTTCTTTACATTTGTATCCTGTCTTATCACAAACAAGAGTTAAAGTAAACAGTTCGTTCTGCAAAAAACGGCTAAATTTTTACACGTCTAGCACAAGACTGTACATTGTTTGTATGGAGAGAGGCAGTTTTCTATGGCAAAGGTTCCAAGAAATCATGCTGCACTAATATAGTGCAAAACAGGACCTAAACAGGGAGAGGGAGAGAAGCAGGCCAGGGTCTGTGTAGGGGGCGCTAGCAGGCCTGTAAAAACCAGAGTACCAACCTACTGTAGAATCCCATGCCACAATACTGAAACAGGGTAAAGACAGATTATTGTGAGATCAATTATACGATTGAGTAGTCCAGACATCACAGCCTGAGAAAGAAACGGCGATCCTTGTGCTTTCTTAACAAAAACGCCTCGGTTCACAAACGACCTCTCCAACAGCCTTCCTTTCCCCAAAGACAAGTCCGTGTTACAGGATGGCAGAAAGGCGAAGGCAGACCTTCCGTAAGAAGATACGAGTTTGTGAAAGGCTCCAGTGAAAATTTCGAAACGTAAAAAACAGGGAAGGGGAACAAACTCGGGCTAATTATAAATAGGGTTCCTGTCTGAGGTTCTGTAATATCATAGAAAAAAGAAGGAGACGCGTAATCCGTAAACGTCTGAAAAGTAGGCAGCTGTGGAGCTGGGGGTGTTTGCAGGAGGCTACATGTCAGCGTCACCATCGTAGGCCAGCGTCAGTGGCTTCAGTCTGTTGTTCATCTGTCTTCTCTGGGGCTTCTTTGGCTTTTTGCTGAGAAGGAAACATGAACATGCGGGGAGTTTAGAGATCAGGAAATTCTGCAGCGTTAAATATTTACATCTTTAGAGCCATAGAGTCAAGTTGGTTTTTCTTAATAATAATTACAGTACAAACATGGGATCAGAATAGGGCTGCACAATATTAGGAAAATACTCGATATTGTTGTTGAATATTGCGATAACGATATTTCTTGCGATATAACATTTCCCTAGAGAAATGCATTTTTTATTATTATTATTGCCTATTTTTTTGTATTATTTATTTATATGTAATGATCATACTAAAATAAACAGGTAATAGATATTCATCTGATGTAATTAAATCTAATTCAGGCTAAAAAGAAACTATATGTCAAGGAAGTTGCAAATATTTAGACTTCAAAACTCTATGAATGACTTAAAACCCTCAGCAGATATTCTGACTTCTGGTTTGCTGTTACTATAAACCTGCCAACACAATATGAATTACTTTCAAACATTACTTTTTATTTACATGTAACCATACACTTATCAATAGTGTCTTAAAACAAGAGCATCACACACACTCCGCGACCGGCACTAGGACCCGGAAGTAATGTGGGCGCGAACCAGGAAGTATAAGAGGAGTAAACAAAACCACCGCATACAGCTTAGTCACTGAGTTCGCGTATGTCGGTTCAGATCGCTTACTTTCTGATTCGAGTGTGTGTTTATAGGACGCGGGTTAAATGTGTGTTTTTCTTTTGCTCCCCTTCTGTGAGAGTCCTTAAACTAATTCGCGTGGTTATTATGCCTACTCGCTTGCTTCCGCGTTTGGATTTACCGTCCACGCTACAAAAGGCTAACGGCTAATCGCTAAGTCTTCTGATCATCCAGGGTTAGTTCGCGACAGAATGAAGTATAAAGATATAAATAATATATATATAAGATATAAGCGGGTATAAACATAGTAAGGGCCCATCTGATTGGTCAAATTTGGACACACAAATGCTTGGCACATAAAGTATTTATCGCAACTCTTTGCGATATGGTTATGGCGCATGCCATTATCGCGATAACGATATTTTTTCGATATATCGTGCAGCTTGCATTCAGTTATTTCCTGTTAGACTTTAGAATTTAGAATCTATCGACTGCAATGCTGTTAATAAAAGGCGGATCGTCATCCGATGTATCTAATTTACAGCAGCTCTATAATACTTCTATAATATAGTACAGTAGATTTAAAAGTTTGTTTTTGTGAGTCGGATATATACTGTATTATTCTGTGTATTATTCCTTTGAACTAGATTATGGAAATGAAGCAACAAAAAACAGAAGATGGTGGTGGAAGATGATGGTGGGTGAAGAATAGCTTCAAGATATGTCCAGTAGGGGATGATGTCGACTAAATTACAGCAACAAATCGGACATAGACAGCAGTATTGTTTTACAGCCTAATTTTATTATTTTTTTATATGACTTGACGTTGAAACCTTTTGTTAGCTCAATCTTGCTAGATTCATTGTACAGCAAATTCTACAGTATAATACTGCGGTAAAGTGTTAAAGGAAAAATTATAACTGTATAATAGTCATTATAATAGTCAAAAAGTATAATTCATTCATTCATTTAGTTTGTATAGTAGTAGCAGACTGAAATTTCTAGATTTATAATTAAAGTAAGCAGGACGTGTATTAGAGATATAATGTAATCAGTTTTAAGTAATGTGGTGATTTTGTTTGTCTTTTTAAAAAACACTGCCTGGAGCTGCTATAACATAAGTGATGAGTACAAATACAAGTTAAACCAGGACTTTTGATTATGAAGTTAAACAGAACACAGGAGAGTAAAACCTCCCTTTATCTCCCTATTTAATCCACTGCGACATTAATGCTTTTATCCTAGTGTCTCATTACTTCTTGGATACCATCAAGGTAAAATGTTTTCTCAGTAAACCAGAGCCATGATTTGTCTTGCTAAAACGCTGGCCTCCCAGGAACACCTTTAATGGCCTGAGCATGTGGAAATGGCTTAAAGTGAGGTCAGGACTGTACAGGGAATGTGGCAATAATTCCCAACCGAGTTCCTATAATGTGCAAGTTGTGTTTATAAAAGATTGGATGTACAGATCATACAGATGGATCCACATGTTTTTAAGAATGTCGAGGATCAGGCGTTCCACTTATTAAATGTTCACTGGAACGACTGTGATCTTTCTTTAACATTTCACTGTTCAAATGCTTTACTGTGTCTAAATGTCTCATCACTGTACTATTCTTGAAGTCTTCTGTCAATGATTTTACGTCATCATTTACAAGTAATTCAATGTAATATTGAATGCCTTGATGCATTTTTTTTTTTTTTAGAAAATTAGTATATTGTAATATTTGTTGTTGCACTTGATAGTAAGATGAATAAAACACATGCTGTTATTGTAAAATGTGCAACTTTGTATGAGTTTGGATAAGGAATTAAACTCCAAGTGAAGTCATATTAAACCATGTCAATGATTATTTTCCTGTAACAGCACATCCTGTTGTGTTATAAAGTATGTCTTTTTAACTTGCGCTTGATCTTAATGTTGAAAAATCCATTTAATCACTTGATCTCCTGTGCTGTAAGCGTGTACTTATTTGACCGAGATGCAGTTTAGAGGAGTGTGTGATAACATGAGAAACATAATAAGAAGGATACAGAAGAAAAAACATACTATAACTAACTAGTGACATGTAATGTAATATTATGACATGCACTGTTTTTCATATTTATTAACATGTAATAGATTTGTTTGTTTGTTTGTTTGTAAATTATGAAGTTGACTGTTTTTTTTTTTTTTTTTTTTTTAGCATAAGGTGTGCCCACTGTCCCGCCACAAAAGTTAATTATTCTTACCAGGCTAAGTAAGACATGGAGACAATGAAGACCAGCAGTACAAAAGCTCCAGCAGCCACACCATACACCCAGGTCTTCAGTGTGCCATCTGTAAAGAATAATCAACACAGACACATCAACACCAGCTGCTTCACAACTTAATTATTAAAACCTGCCTGTCGGCATCGGATGCTACCTGCTGAAATCAACTGATCATACATCTGGCTTTTCATATATTTATACAACACCCTGCTGCAAACATGGATGAAATAACAAGAGCTCAAATTAATTAGAGCATCCTTGGTTCCTTCCAAGGTTTCTTCCTCAGGAGAGTCTCTGTGAACAGTCGCTATTATACTTAATTTTTATTTATTTATTTATTTATTTTACCCGCATTCTGGTTGCATCAGAGCTTTCTGTTCAAGGCTTCTGTGTCCCCAGCCACTGCTGTGCAGATGTGAACATGTTAATTCAGTTCATTTGTAACTACGGTGTGAGCAAAAGTGCCTGCCCCACTTGTGATTTGGTTCACAGGTTCAAACCCCACAACCACCAAGTTGCCACTGTTGGGCCCTTGAGCAAGGCCCTTAACCCTCAACTGCTCAGATGTATAATGAGATAAAAATGTAAGTCGCTCTGGATAAGAGCGTCTGCTAAATGCCTAAATGTAAATGTAAATGTAAATGGTTTGGATGAAAGAAGGACGGCTTGCAGTGATTCCATTTTTGTGGTCTCAGGATGGTCCCAAAACAACTCACGGAAGCGTTTGGATATCTGCAAACAAAATTTAGACTGATACTCTGAGGAAGATGAAAGTTTCTTAAAGAGAATCATTACAGGAGACGAGACATGAACTCATCACTATGAGGCTGAGAGTAAACGGCAGAGTATGGAACGGAAACATCCTCAGTTACCTACCGAGAAAAAAGTTCAAATGTCAACTATCAACTGGAAAGTTGATGCTTACTTTTCCCCCCTTAGGATTCTCAAGGGCCAGAAGTATTGGAACATTATCAAGGAAAAAGGTTCAACAATCAACAGTGCTCGATACAGGAGATGGTTATTGAAGAGCTGAAACTTCAGATTAAACGCAGAGGACCGATGTCTAAGGGTGTTGTGATCTTGCACACACTGTGGAAACTCTTTAAAACTTTGTTTGAAGGTGTTAAAGCATCATCCCTATAGTCCTGATTTCGCTCCGTCTGACTTTCCCCTGGAAGCAGCCCTATTAGGATGAAGATTCACTTCTGATGAAGAAGTGAAGACAGCAGCGCATTCATGGCTCACAACTCAGCCTAAAACATTTTTTTAATGAGCGAATATGAAATCTTGTTGACAGATTGTATTGAAAAGCAAGAAGATTATGTAGGAACAAGTTCTAAAAGAAACTATTTAGAAATTCACAGTATGTATACTGCTTCACTCGTTAGTAATCATTATTAAGCTGCATGTAAATAATGATCTAGGACAATGATCATTCATGCTGAAATAGCAAACAAAGCAGAAGCATGAAGCCCACCTGGTCCGAATGGCTGTAGGTACCAGGTACGTCCAGAGCGCCCGGGGTGGTTGGTACTGGCCTGCGTGGGGCTCATGGCCCTGATGGTCTTTACATCGGTTTTGCTGTCTCCTCCGGTGGGAATTTCTAGTACAGGGATCAAGGTACACTGGTCCAACACCCCATCTGATGTCATCACTTCGGTGTAGCCCTCCTCGCACCCGCACACTCCGGCCTGCAGGGGGCAGAAAGACACCACTGACACACTGAACCACAAACAGTACTGTATTTTTAATCATGCTTTATTTAAATACAGATTGTACAAGTGTGGTGCAAAAATTCCACATTATTGCCCTCTTCAATCATATTTGACTTTTTCGTTATGACAATAAGTAGACCACTATAGCACTAGTTATACTGTATGTTAGTGTCCAAACCATATCATTCTGTCAAACTGCTGCTATGCTTCATGTATTTCTTCTCACACAGCAATTAGGACACAGTTGCATATGTTATTTGTTAAAAATGATGACATCATACATTTTAAACAAGTTGACCGGATATCAATACAAAACAAGTTGCATCCTATTGTCACTTATGGGTCACATGACCTTTACAGTACTGATTCCCTTTAATTTGGGAAATGCCGAACCGGACGTATTTGGTCATTCATTCTGTGATATACAGTACGTTTCCCCGGCAATTCCTTATACAACTCATTATCTCACTGAGAAGTGATAGCATTGAGGATGCTATGTTGATATTCCTCCATAAATCTGGGGGGGAATTGAGTCATTTTGCCAGTGCTGTAGAATGTTAGACTCATGTAAGTGTAAGTTTGGCAGTGTGAGTGGGTGTTCGGATGAAATAAATCCTCGCATGTGTTTTCCAGCTGATATGTATGAGTCTGCTTGTGCAGCACTCCTCTGTGCCTAAATGCTTATGTGCTTATGTGTGTGTGTGTGTGTGTGTGTGTGTGTGTGTGTGTGCCCATTTTCAGAAAGGCATTCCACAAAATCCCCACTGATTTCCAATGTGTATTCTCCTCACTGTGCTTGGTGTTTCCTATTCCCTCAGCAATCTCAGGAGGATAATCACTCCCACTGCAAACACAGTGCTCAGACCAGCACACACACACACACACACACACACACACACTCACATGACAGCACAAACTAGAGTCTCTAGACAAAATGAGCATAAGAATACAAGCTGGTCCATACCCAGAGAGGAAATCAGTAATGCCTAGCAGGGGGTGTTTAACATATTAATTCTGTTTCTAATCAGCTATATAGACCTGATAACATGATAGCAATACACACCAGGCATATGCTGGAAATTGCATGCATGCATGATGTTCAAACACATTACATACTAGATGCAGCATGAAGCAACTGGCTTTTTTTTATGACTCACACACACAGATCCAGCTCTATTTAAAAAAAAAACGAATGCATGATATTTTTCTAACAGCATTACATCAGTATATATGAACATGAACAAGAAGATGAATATAAAGCTTGCTACGTTAATTTAAACATGTAAAACAAAAATTGAACAAGACATGGTGTGTGAAAATAATCAGTCATAGAGCAGTGTGATACTGATGATAATTTCCCAGTTAATAGCATCATCACTCATCATCGTCTATCCCACTTTATTCTGTATATAGGGACACGGCAGCTCAGGAGACTTAGGGCATGAGGTGGGGAACACCCTGAAAAGGGTGCTAGTCCATCACAAGGGAGACTCTCATACATTCGTTCACACACTACGGGGAATTTGGTTATACTAATTAGACTAATCTGCATGTCTTTGGCCTCTGTGGAGGAAACCAGAGTACCTGAAGGAAACCCACCAAATATGGGGAGAGAATGCAAACTCCATGCACACAATCCTGATGTGGGAATTGAACCCAGACCCTGGAGAAGCAAGGTGACAGTGCTAACCACTCCGCCAACATGTCACCTCAGTAATAACATAAACTGAATTTTTACTCCTATTAGGCAAAATCTATTTGAAGTCATGACACGTCCAACCCTGTATCACAGAGAACCTGTTCATATGTAACTTTTTTTACAGTTAAATATCAGCGTTCTGGCACACCTACTATGCAGGTGTAAACGTGTTACATCAGTTCAGATGTAACTGCAGTGTGAGCAAAAATGGATGCTCCACTTGTGATTTGCACAAAAGAAGCACCGTGCAGTGATTTGTTTTTTTTTTGTAGTCCGAGGGTGTACCTGGTGCTGTTATTTATCAAAAACTTTGTGCCCAGTATGGAGAAAGTGTTTTGTCGCAAAAAAGTGTGCATCAATAGATAGAGAAGTTAAGGGAAGGTCACACCGTTCTGCCCACATTGTCGATTCTCTGCAAAACCTTTGTGGTGACTTGATACATCATCCTCCCTATAGTCCTGATCTTGATCTATTGGACTTTCAGCTTTTTGGTCTGCCCCTGAAAGCAGCCCTACAAGCACAAAAATTCAGTGCTAATGAAGTAGTGAAGACCGCGGTGCTTTCATGGCTCGCAGCTCAGCCTAAAACGATTTTTAATGCAAAAGCTTGATGGTAGATTTAAGCCAACGTTTTGCTTTTTTTTTTTTTTTGAAAATCAAGGAGTTTATATTGAAAAAGTGACATATTTGTCTTTTTCGAAAATTACAGCCAGAGTGCAGATAATTTTTGACTAACCCTTGTATTTTATAGTTATTGCTTAACAATGCTATTTACTGTAGTTATGGTATGTATACAGCAGATAATTTTTTCTTCGTTTTTTTTTTTTTTTTAACACATTAAGCTTTGCCATTTCATGCATAACAATCACAACATCTGATTAGACTTATGGACTTATGAAGTTTCTTCTCTGCAAACACAATCTGAATTGAAAGTTGCATGGGAATGCAGATATTTTTTGTTATGGTGAACTGAATAGCATTAAAGTTGTCAATTATATGCAAGTAAACTGGTGACAGGATCATGGGAACTTCCAAACTCTCTGACTTGCTAATGTAGCATAAATTGCTAAAAAAAATAAAATAAAAAAAGTTAATGTCTATGATGAAAAGGTATCAGAAAACTCATTGCATCACAGCTTGCTGTATATGGGGTTTAGCAGGCAAAGAGTTGTTGATCCACAGATCTGGTGGAGGAAAATGCACCAGATAAACAAGTCTGAACCCACTTCACCCAAAAGACCCGTCGTAACCTCCCGGTGTGAGACACCACAGCACACCCAGAGATGTCTTGTACAGTAATTGTAGGGAAACCTACACAATAATGGTTGCATTTTAATGTTATGGTTGATTGGTGTATAATGTTATAATGTTTTGTTAGGTTGTCAGTAGCTCATGGGGTTGAGGCTCTGAGTTACTGATCAAAAGGTTGGCGGTTCAAGCCCTTGAACAAGGTCCTTAACCCTGCCTGCTCCAGGGAGGTCATATCATGGTTGATCCTGGACTAGGATATCTGAAGAAAGAATTTTACTGTATTGTAATGTAAATTCGATTTTTTTTTTTAGTTCTTCTTTCTTTTCCTTGATAATATTTACATTACTAGGATCTTGGGCCCTGGAGCAATGCTTTTAGCACTCTCCTAACAAGCAGGAATATGTGAAGAAAAGAAAGTGACTGTGCTGTAATGTACTGTATACTGTATGCGCCAGATAACGGTATGATGTCATCATGATACCAACAAACAGAAAAGTTCTGCCTTATAAAAAAGCCTTATAGCTTTTCTGTTTGAAAAACAAACATCTCCTATCACAAAAAGCTTTTTGTGCATGCTGCATACCCATCTTAGTTATTATTATAAAAATGCAAAAATGCCAACATATCAGAACTAGGGCATTAAGATCAAAGCTGCAGCTGTTACAGCAAATTAATCCACAACTTTTGACCAATCAGAATTAAGCATTTGGCATTGCAGTAGAGATGTATCATTATTTAAAAAAAAAAAAAAAAGAATCTTTAGAGCTTTTAGAGATGTTTATCCAGAGGGAAAAAAACACACCTTTTAAAGATGCATACACCTACACACACTGAGAACACAAATAGCATCAACAGGAACAGAGGCAGTTTATGATTTTCTTATGTTGCACTTTGATGATTTGTATTTTCAGGGTTTATGTTCGCGTAGTTGAAACTCACTCACTCACTCACTCACACACACACACTCACTCACACTCACTAACCTCAGTGCAGTATGAGCGGTGTTTGTCACAGGCTGGGTCACATGACCTGTCAGACACGGGCTTGCTTGTCGCCAGGCATCCTCCTACAGGGTGAGTGGTCATAGTTTAATATTGTATACAAAGCTGACAAAGAACACACAGACACATACACACACACAAAAAGTCGCAGATTTTGAGACTGCTCCTTACCGTTAATGGAACAGTTTCTTATGTTTGGTTAAGTCTCTCTCTCTCTCTCTCTCTTTCTCTCTCTCTCCTATTCTCATTAGGGCTCTCTTCATCCTTTTTTTCCTCCTCTAACTAGACTGTTTTTAGAAATTAGCCCTCTTGCTTAAGCATTGCCTCATATTAACTGCAAGGTTCAGACCTCTAGGCCGCGCACATACATTACCATTAATTCATCACTTGGCTGACTGCATGAATATAGACGCCGGTGGATTCAAATTAAAAGAGGCTGAGCTCCTGCACTCAGTCCCAGGTGAGCTGCTTCTTCTAAACTGTAACATCCGAACCGCCACAGCCCCGGAGATCCGGATCACCGGCTTACTGAGTCATAGCTTTTGTCTCCCCCTAGTGTGTCTGTGTATGTCATTGTCTGTCCCTAATGAGTGAATAGGAAGCACCTGTCTCTACCTCATGTGTCACACTATTTAACCCAGCCGAACCCATACAACAGCGTCTGGTCACCACTATGCCACACAGTGTGTATAACCAATGTCTCTTTGTGTCTCTCCCCAAGGGCTAAGCGGTATCTGCAGGCGAGGTAGTGTGGAGCGAGACGGCTTCCCACACATTCACTGACTCAGCCGTGGAGCAGTCATCCCAGTCGATGTTAAGTCAAGCGTTTACAAACGCACTCTAGTTTTCTTGTGTTTCCGCCTGCAGACCGCGCCGGGAGAAACCACCCGCGGGGTGGAGAGTTTGAGTTTGTTTGTTGTGTTCTATTTTTTGTTGATATTAAGAGACTGAAGTATAAATAAAGACTGTTAATTCCTGCACCTGCAGCCTTTGTGTCTATCTCAGTGGAGGAAGCATGACAGATGACCAGACCGTGTTCCAGACTGCAGCAGGAACGCCCCTGCCAGGTGACACCCCGCCCATGATGGATTACATCCGGCGACAGCAGGGGCAAATGGACAGTCTCGCAAGGGCGATTAATGACCTGGCTCACAGTGTCCGTGACATTGCCGCCGGTCAGTCGCCCTCACCTCCGCCGCCGAGACGCCCATCACGATCCCCACCGAGAGCGGCCCCGCCGGAAAGATATGCTGGTGACCCTGAGGGCTGCAAGAAATTTCTGCTAGCCTGTGAGCTGTATCTGGCAGATTACCCAGGACTGGACGATCGCCAGAAGATCAGCTTCATCACACAACAGCTCACAGGTGCGGCTATGGACTGGGCAACTGCGATGTGGTGTGCCGGAGGCCGGGACGTCGTGGACTATTCGCGGTTCCAACGCGCATTTCGTGCGGTCTTTGACCACCCGGATCAAGGTAGAACCGGGGAACAGCGACTATTAAGACTGAGACAAGGGCAAACCCCTGTAGTAGAGTATGCTGTTAAATTTAAAATCCTGGCCGCGGAGAGCGAGTGGTGCGAGAGGAGTCTCCTCGCACGCTTCCGGGACGGCCTTCAGCCCGAGATCCAGCTCGAGTTGGCGTGCCGGGACGCGGAGATGGATCTCGACGAGACTATTCAGCTCGCGATCAAGCTGGACCAGCACCTCCGCGGTCAGAAACGGCAGAACCCCGGGAAAGCAGCAGGGGGCAGTGGTGAGCCGCGCCGCCGTCTCAGCCCTAGTAAAAGCCCGCCGAGACCCCGAGAACGCCCCGTAGAGCCCATGGATGTAGGCACATCCCGATTGTCCGCCCAGGAAAGGAGGCGCCGATTTACGGCGGGACTATGCCTGTACTGCGGGGGGGGAGGACACCTCATAAAGACATGCCCATTACTACAAGTAACTCAACGCACACCCTCACGCGCCACTCAGTTATTCAGTATCAATGCCGAACTATCATATAATAATCATACTGTGTCTGTTTCCCCCTTAATAGATTCCGGGTCGGCTGGGAATTTTATTTCATCCTCTCTCCTTTCCTCGCTGCATGCTCCAGTGTCGAAGCTTCCAACCCCGATCGGGATTAATGCTCTAGATGGCAACCCATTAGCACAATCGCCCGTTAAAATGATCTCCGTGCCCATACGATTAACTTTCCCAAACCACACTGAGGAATTGAAATTCTATGTGATTTCCCAGGTGAGTCAGTCCGTCGTGCTCGGCCTCCCATGGCTGCGCTCTCACAATCCTAATTTTGATTGGTCAGGTATGCGTATCCTATCCTGGTCCCCCCGATGCGCGAAATTCTGTTCACCATCCTCATTGATGGTCCAAACGACTTCTATTGAAAGCCCCAGCGCCATGGTTTCGACTTCAGTGCCATCAGAGTACGAAAAATTAAAAGACGTGTTTAGTATTAGGGCTGCTGCACGACTTCCCCCTCACCGACCGTGGGATTGCGCTATTGACCTCCTGCCGGGGAAAACACCGCCCTGCTCGCGGATTTATCCATTGTCCCTCGCTGAAACCCGGGCAATGGAAGAATACGTGAGAGAGGCTCTCAGACAGGGACTCATTAGTCGCTCCACGTCTCCAGCCTCAGCAGGATTCTTTTTTATCGAAAAAAAAGGGGGGGGCCTTAGGCCGTGTATAGATTACCGGGGGCTCAATGCTATCACAGTAAAATATAAGCACCCACTGCCATTGGTACCGGCCGCGATCGATCTGCTCCGAGGCGCGTCCATCTTTTCTAAACTAGACCTTCGCAGCGCTTATAACCTCGTTCGTGTTCGCAAGGGAGACGAGTGGAAGACTGCATTCAGCACTACATCAGGTCATTATCAGTATAATGTGATGGCCTATGGACTGGTGAATGCACCTGCGGTGTTTCAGGGGTTCATGAATGACGTGCTTCGACATATGTTGAACCGGTTTGTGATAGTGTATTTAGATGACATTCTGATATACTCTCGGTCATATGGGGAGCACGTCCGTCATGTGACCGCCGTTCTCCGTCGACTGAGGGAACACGGGCTCTATGTGAAGGCAGAGAAATGTGAATTCCATAAAACGGAGGTAGCATTTCTGGGCTATCGCATAGGGCCACTGGGGGTCATGATGGACATGGCCAAGGTCAGTGCGGTCCAATTATGGCCGGAACCCACATCAGTGAAGGCGCTACAAAGTTTCCTTGGGTTTGCCAATTTTTACAGGCGCTTTATTAGGGGCTATAGTATGTTGGCAGCACCGCTCACTAATTTGTTAAAAGGAAAACCAAAAGGGTTGCGCCAGTTCACGCCGGAAGCGCGTCTCGCTTTCCAGCGGCTAAAACAAGCTTTTACGACGGCGCCTATATTAAAACTTCCCGATCCAACTAAGCCCTTCGTAGTCGAGGTCGATGCGTCGGAAGTAGGACTAGGAGCGGTACTGTCACAGCGCCATGGCCACCCAGAGAAGCTGTATCCCTGCGCTTTCTTTTCGAGAAAACTGACACCTGCTGAGTGCAATTACGATATCGGAAATCGCGAACTGCTTGCCATAAAAGCGGCGTTAGAGGAGTGGAGGCATTGGTTGGAGGGAGCAGAACATCCTTTCACGGTGCTCACTGATCATAAGAACCTTGAGTATCTCCAACAAGCTAAAAGACTAAACCCTCGCCAAGCCCGCTGGGCACTGTTTTTTACTCGTTTCCATTTCAGCATTACCTATCGCCCCGGCTCTAAAAACATAAAAGCGGATGCGCTCTCCCGCTGTTTCGCGGCGCAGGATCCGCCCACGGCTCCTGAACCCATTTTGCCCCCGTCACTCGTGGTGGCCCCGATAGCGTGGGATCTCGATACGGAGATAGTACAGGCGACACGGACCGAGTCCGTGCCGGCTGACTGTCCGCCGGATCGAACCTACGTACCGGAATCACTACGAGAACGAGTGACGGTAGAGGCTCACATCAACCTCACATCTGGACACCCCGGCGAATTGAAAACATTCCAACTGCTAGAACCTAAGTTCTGGTGGCCAAATATGCGGAAAACAGTAAAAACAGTCGTTTCGTCTTGTGCTACTTGTGCAACTACTAAGAGCCCCCGAGGGTTGCCAGTTGGTAAATTAATGCCCTTGCCCACACCTAACAGACCGTGGTCTCACCTAGCGGTGGATTTTGTGACGGATCTGCCAGTGTCAAAAGGGTACACGACAGTTCTAGTGGTGGTGGATCGATTTTCCAAAGGCTGTCGATTTGTCCCGTTCTGCGCCCTCCCGACCGCCGCTCAGGTGACGGAAACCCTATTCGACACAGTGTTTCGCTACTATGGTATTCCGGAGGACATCGTTTCAGATCGTGGTCCCCAATTTATCGCTAGAGTCTGGAGAGCTTTTTTCCAGAAGTTGGGGACCACTGTTAGTCTAACCTCAGGCTATCACCCAGAGTCGAATGGACAGGCAGAGCGGACTGTTCAGGATCTTGGGAAATTCCTTCGTGCATATTGTAGTAGTCGACAACATGAATGGGCAGACTATTTATTCTGGGCGGAATATGCACAAAACTCCTTAAAACACTCCTCAACCGGCCTAACGCCGTTTCAATGTATGCTCGGATACCAGCCACCGCTCTGTCCCTGGGATGCCACTCCCACCAATATCCCCATGGTGGATGAGTGGTTTAAGAAAGCGGAGAAAGTATGGGAGGGAGCGCATGCGTATATCTCCCAAGCAGTTCGCCGGTTTAAGAAATTCGCCGATAGGCGGCGAGGGGAAAATCCTCCGCTCCAGGTAGGTGATCGGGTTTGGCTCTCGACAAAGGACCTCTCTCTCAACCTCCCCTGTCGAAAACTTTCCCCCCGATTCATCGGTCCCTTCCCCATTGTCGCACAAATCAACCCTGTGTCGTTTAAGTTAAAACTCCCCTCACACATGCGCATTAACCCCACCTTTCACATCTCTCTTCTCAGGCCAGTAAGAAGGGGACCGCTGGACGGAGGGGTCGTGACCCCCTCGCTCCCCGGGGCTGTGGAGATCGAGGGCGCTCCAGCGTTTAGAGTCCAGCAGCTGCTGGACTCCCGAAGGCGAGGAGGCTCGCTCCAATATCTGGTGGAGTGGGAGGGTTATGGACCGGAGGAACGCAGCTGGGTACCGGCGCGGGACATCCTGAGCCCCGAACTCATTTCCGAGTTCCACAGGGCACGGCCGGATCGTCCTGCGCCACGACCCCGGGGCCGACCCGCCCGCCGGCAATTCCATCAGGTCGGCGGGTCCCAACCCCCTTTGGTAACGCAGGGGGAGCGCCCACCTCCTCTTCAGGAAGCCGGTCCTGGGGAGGGGGGTAATGTAACATCCGAACCGCCACAGCCCCGGAGATCCGGATCACCGGCTTACTGAGTCATAGCTTTTGTCTCCCCCTAGTGTGTCTGTGTATGTCATTGTCTGTCCCTAATGAGTGAATAGGAAGCACCTGTCTCTACCTCATGTGTCACACTATTTAACCCAGCCGAACCCATACAACAGCGTCTGGTCACCACTATGCCACACAGTGTGTATAACCAATGTCTCTTTGTGTCTCTCCCCAAGGGCTAAGCGGTATCTGCAGGCGAGGTAGTGTGGAGCGAGACGGCTTCCCACACATTCACTGACTCAGCCGTGGAGCAGTCATCCCAGTCGATGTTAAGTCAAGCGTTTACAAACGCACTCTAGTTTTCTTGTGTTTCCGCCTGCAGACCGCGCCGGGAGAAACCACCCGCGGGGTGGAGAGTTTGAGTTTGTTTGTTGTGTTCTATTTTTTGTTGATATTAAGAGACTGAAGTATAAATAAAGACTGTTAATTCCTGCACCTGCAGCCTTTGTGTCTATCTCAGTGGAGGAAGCATGACATAAACACAAGAACTGCAAGCAATTAAAAAGCATTCTCACACCAGGATGCTGAGAAATCACTCCACAGTCAAGAAGAAAATAAGAGGAATATGCACTCCTTTCCCTTTCAATATATATATAATATAATATTTATATATATATAAAAGTCATAGCCTGAGGGGAAACCCAATAGAAAAGGGAATACATTGAAATGGACATTCACAGGGCATTGTAGACTCTCTCTCTTTCTCTCTCTCTCTCTCTCTCTCTCTCTCTGTGTAACAGGAGAGGGAAAACAGAAGCTCATCCAGTGCTTGGACCTTCTCCATAACAAGCGCTGGGTTTCATCCAAGATTGGAAGTGTGAACAGCAGCCGCAGCCAATTCAGTAACCATTTACACCTGAAATGTCCTAAGAGAGCTCTCTCTCTCTCTCTCTCTCTCTCCCTCCTCTACATTCCCCATGATGCATTTTATTGCTGAAGCATTTAGGAATGAGGCATTTGTGGCCTCTGCAAGACAAATAAATAAATAAATAAATAAATAAACCAGGGACTTGTAAAACAAGAGTTTGATATATTACAAGATATTTAATGAATATTAATAACCCCTTGCATTTTAGGACAAGACATGGATATAATTTACTGTGTGTTGGTATTGTTGGTGGTTTTGGTGGTGGTATTGTTGGTGGTGTTGGTATTGTTGGTGGTGTTGTTAGTGTTTGTATTGTTGGTGTTGGTGGTGGTGTTGGTGGTGTTGGTATTGTTGGTGGTGGAATTGTTGGTGGTATTGTTGGTGTTGATGTTGGTGGTGTTGGTATTGTTGGTGGTATTGTTGGTGTTTGTATTGTTGGTGTTGGTGGTGGTGTTGATGTTGGTGGTGTTGTTGGTGTTTGTATTGTTGGTGTTGGTGGTGGTGTTGGTGTTGGTGTTGATGTTGGTGGTGTTGGTATTGTTGGTGTTTGTATTGTTGGTGGTGGTGTTGGTGGTGTTGTTGGTGGTGTTGTTGGTGTTTGTATTGTTGGTGTTGATGTTGGTGGTGTTGTTGGTGTTTGTATTGTTGGTGTTGGTGTTGATGTTGGTGGTGTTGGTATTGTTGGTGGTATTGTTGGTGTTTGTATTGTTGGTGTTGGTGGTGGTGTTGATGTTGGTGGTGTTGTTGGTGTTTGTATTGTTGGTGTTGGTGGTGGTGTTGGTATTGGTGTTGATGTTGGTGGTGTTGGTATTGTTGGTGTTTGTATTGTTGGTGGTGGTGTTGGTGGTGTTGTTGGTGGTGTTGTTGGTGTTTGTATTGTTGGTGTTGATGTTGGTGGTGTTATTGGTGTTTGTATTGTTGGTGTTGGTGTTGATGTTGGTGGTGTTGGTATTGTTGGTGGTATTGTTGGTGTTTGTATTGTTGGTGTTGGTGGTGGTGTTGGTGGTGGTGGTATTGTTGGTGGTGGAATTGTTGGTGGTATTGTTGGTGTTGGTGTTGGTGGTGTTGTTGGTGGTGTTGTTGGTGTTTGTATTGTTGGTGTTGGTGTTGATGTTGATGTTGGTGGTGTTGTTGGTGTTTGTATTGTTGGTGTTGGTGTTGATGTTGGTGGTGTTGGTATTGTTGGTGGTATTGTTGGTGTTTGTATTGTTGGTGTTGGTGGAATTGTTGGTGGTATTGTTGGTGTTGGTGTTGATGTTGGTGGTGTTGGTATTGTTGGTGTTTGTATTGTTGGTGTTGGTGTTGGTATTGTTGGTGGTGTTGTTGGTGTTTGTATTGTTGGTGTTGGTGGTGGTGTTGATGTTGGTGGTGTTGTTGGTGTTTGTATTGTTGGTGTTGGTGGTGGTGTTGGTATTGTTGGTGGTATTGTTGGTGTTTGTATTGTTGGTGGTGGTGTTGATGTTGATGTTGGTGGTGTTGTTGGTGTTTGTATTGTTGGTGTTGGTGGTGGTGTTGGTGGTGTTGGTATTGTTGGTGGTGTTGTTGGTGTTTGTATTGTTGGTGTTGGTGGTTGTGTTGATGTTGGTGGTGTTGTTGGTGTTTGTATTGTTGGTGTTGGTGGTGGTGTTGGTGGTGTTGGTATTGTTGGTGGTATTGTTGGTGTTTGTATTGTTGGTGTTGGTGGTGGTGTTGGTGGTGTTGGTATTGTTGGTGGTGTTGTTGGTGTTTGTATTGTTGGTGTTGGTGGTGGTGGTGTTGGTATTGTTGGTGGTGTTGTTGGCGGTGGTGGCAGCTTTTATACATAGACACACACTTTACTCTACACCCCAAGGAGTGTAATATGAGGTGGAATTAAATGTGCGTGTCATGGATTACAAGCTTAAAGCTCATACAGAGACAGTGAGAAAGTAATTATGCTCTCTACTTCCCTCCAACAGTTTTGTGACAGCTCCTAATGCCAACTTACAGTATATTACAACTTTGTCCAGCCTAAACCCACTCACACAGTGAGAAATGTATTCCAGCCTAAACCATGAAACCCATTTCTTGTAACAATACCCATGAATTTGATTCTGGCTGGTGAATATTCTACATAATTCCTAAAACTGCATTCTTAATAAACTTAGTAATATTTGATTTACTATACAATGAAAAGCCTGTTGTTCAGTGATATGAAGTGTGTGTGTGGGACATGGCAGGAACTCACTCACCTGTGACATTTAAGCCATCCGAGCGCTGACACCACACTGCGCGAGAAGAAGATCGCCATGGACCGGTCATCCATTTATAGTCATAACAGCGCCCATCTGCCAGAGGAACAAGAGTGATTAATAGACATAATGCATTTACCATGACCATCACCATAGGATTATTATCAATAAATTTTTTAAAGTAATTCTTCTGGTCTGATGAATCAGGATTGACCCTATTCCACTGTGTTAGGATAAGAAGGGAAGAGCATAAGGTGATACACCCATCATGCATAGAGCATACTGTACAAGCCTCTGGAGACAGATGTTATGATCTGGGGTTGCTTCAGTTGGTCTAGTTCCAGCAACATTATTTGGCAATAAAATGTAAAAAATAAATAAATAAATAAACAAAAAGTCATCTATACACCTGAGTGTGCTGAATCACTGGAGTGGAATTGTCCTTCCCTGATGACACAGGCTTATATTGTGAAAGAGTGGTTCTGGGCGCATAAGGCATCATTTTCACACCTGACTTGACCACCACATTGAACACCATAATCAAAGCTAAAGGTGATTAATAGGATATTAGAGTGTGCAACAATTTTGACCAAGGAGTGTATTATACTGTATGGGTAGCATGTTTTTGAAGAGTGACTTGTTCTGAACACTGCGGCTTCACCTGTGCATGGTTGGCTCTCCCATTCTTGCTCTGGACACTGTTCAAGGTTCTCCGGTTCTTCAGCGAGTGCAGCTCGAGATCGCACTTGTACCGAACCAAGGCCAAGATCATCGCCACCCACGCAGCTCTGTTCACACAAACTCCACGTTGTCCAGTCTGTCAAATAACACTCACCTGCCAAACACATATTCCATAATCACTTTATGTCTTTAAAAGTGTTCAACATCAAATTATATATCAATGTGTTTCAGTACAAATGTAAAGCACCTTGACCTGAGTTGTACTGTATGTTTTCTATGCTCTTTATTTTATCTTCCACTTATTCAGAGTTTCTTAAAGACTTTGGTTGCAATTTTCACAAACAGTATTCTTCAACTAATTGTAGAATCCCACACAATACAATATGATCCTTAGGCAAAAGTTTAACAAGTGACAGTACCATTGAATTTCCTAATACAAAATAACATGATCTGGAAGACCTCAATTCATATTTTTCATTCATTCATTCATTCATTCATTCATTTTCTGTACCGCTTTATCCTTATATACAGGGTCGCGGGGGCCTGTAGCCTATCCCAGGAAACTTAGGGCACAAGGCGGGGTACACCCTGGACAGGGTGCCAATCCATCGCAGGGCACACACTCATACTCACATACACACACTCATTCACACACTACGGGCAATTTGGAATGTCAATTAACCTAACCTACATGTCTTTGGACTGTGGGAGGAAACCGGAGTACCCGGAGGAAACCCACCAAGCACGGGGAGAACATGCAAACTCCATGCACACAGAGACGGGAATCGAGCCTGGCCGGGGAATCGAACCCGGACCCTGGCGGTGCAAGGCGACAGTGCTAACCGCTACACCACCGCGCCGCCCAATTCATATTTGTCTAACAAAATAATGCATTTACAGTAATTAATCAATAATAATCTATTTCTATTTATTGTCAATTCATTCTCTTTTTTTAAATCAATGGACTGACCCAAATCAGCCAGTCAGTTCTTTGCTATAATCTTAACCTTTATCATGACAATAATTAATAATAGCCTGAATAATATGGGAAAAAAAGTCTGGATGTCACTCAGATTCATGGAGAAACATCTTCAAGATCATACTGTGTGTCTTTAGTATGTCCCTTACTGCTAGCACACAATTTTTTGGGCTATATTCAGAGCACATATACTTTTTTCCCCGCTCCCCATTCAGATTATTTGAATGACCTTTAGGTTGCCCCAAAGCTAGTTTAATTTCTTTTGAGAATTTCTCAATATTATCTAGAGCAGGGACGTTCCACTCCAATCCTGGAGGAACAGTGTCTAATTCAGTTTGGTGATTCTTCTGCTCAAACACAGATGATTTAACTACACTGTCTACAACTAGGTTTAGTGCGTGTGTTGAGGTGTTGACAAATCACAAACTTTATTGGATACTGATCCTCCAGGTTTGATGATGAAGATCCCTGATCTAGATCATGTGGACTTGCTTTTAGCTTCAATAATAATAATAATAATTTTTTTGGTCTTTCGGCTGCTCCCGCACTACAACTTGGCACAGGTTTTTACGCCGGATGCCCTTCCTGACGCAACCCTCCCATTGTATCCGGGCTTGTATCCGGCACTGCATCCAGTGGCTGGGGTTTGGGAACTGGCTGGGAATCGAACCCGGGCCTTCCGCATGGCAGGCGAAACACCTAATAATAATAATAATAATAATAATAATAATAATAATAATAATACAAACCGGATTCCAAAAAAGTTGGGACACTAAACAAATTGTGAATAAAAACTGAATGCAATGATGTGGAGATGGCAAATGTCAATATTTTATTCAGAATAGAACATAAATCACGGAACAGAAGTTTAAACTGAGAAAATGTATCATTTTAAGGGAAAAATATGGTGAATCAAAATGTCATGGTGTCAACAAATCCCAAAAAAGTTGGGACAAGGCCATTTTCACCACTGTGTGGCGTCTCCCCTTCTTCTTACAACACTCAACAGACGTCTGGGGACTGAGGAGACCAGTTTCTCAAGTTTAGAAATAGGAATGCTCTCCCATTCTTGTCTAATACAGGCCTTTAACTGTTCAATCGTCTTGGGCCTTCTTTGTCGCACCTTCCTCTTTATGATGCGCCAAATGTTCTCTATAGGGGAAAGATCTGGACTGCAGACTGGCCATTTCAGTACCCGGATCCTTCTCCTACGCAGCCATGATGTTGTGATTGATGCAGAATGTGGTCTGGCATTATCTTGTTGAAAAATGCAGGGTCTTCCCTGAAAGAGATGACTAGATGTTGTTCTAGAAGCTGAATATATTTTTCTGCATTGATGGTGCCTTTCCAGACATGCAAGCTGCCCATGCCACACGCACTCATGCAACCCCATACCATCAGAGATGCAGGCTTCTGAACTGAGCGTTGATAACAACTTGGGTTGTCCTTGTCCTCTTTGGTCCGGATGACATGGCGTCCCACATTTCCAACAAGAACTTCGAATCGTGACTCGTCTGACCACAGAACAGTCTTCCATTTTGCCACACTCCATTTTAAATGATCCATTGTGGATCTTGCTTAGAAATGGCTTCTTCTTTGCACTGTAGAGTTTCAGCTGGCAACGGCGGATGGCACGGTGGATTGTGTTCACTGACAATGGTTTCTGGAAGTATTCCTGAGCCCATTCTGTGATTTCCTTTACAGTAGCATTCCTGTTTGTGGTGCAGTGTCGTTTAAGGGCCCGGAGATCACGCGCATCCAGTATGGTTTTACTCCCTTGACCCTTACGCACAGAGATTGTTCCAGATTCTCTGAATCTTCGGGTGATGTTATGCACAGTTGATGATGATAACTGCAAAGTCTTTGCAATTTTTCGCCTTTCTGATATTGCTCTACTATCTTTCTGCGCAACATTGTGGGAATTGGTGATCCTCTACCCATCTTGGCTTCTGAGAGACACTGCCACTCTGAGAAGCTCTTTTTATACCCAATCATGTTGCCAATTAATCTAATTACTATTAATTGGTCTTCCAGCTCTTCGTTATGCTCAAATTTACTTTTTCCAGCCTCTTATTGCTACTTGTCCCAACTTCTTTGGGATTTGTTGACACCGTGAAATTTGGAATCAACATATTTTTCCTTTAAAATGATACATTTTCTCGGATTAAACTTTTGATCTGTCATCTATGTTCTATTCTGAATAAAATATTGACATTTGCCATCTCCACATCATTGCACTCAGTTTTTATTCACAATTTGTTTAGTGTCCCAACTTTTTTGGAATCCGGTTTGTAATAAAAAGCAGAAACTGATTCTTGGTCTAGTCCAGAATATACTGTACCGCTTAACTCAAAATCTGAATCATGGGACACAACTTTGTCAAATGATTTTCTCAAATCCAAATCTAATGCAATGCTTTTTTCTTTTAATGCAAAAGCAGGCTTCTTCAACTTTCAGACCAAAATTTAAGATGGTCTAATTGGTTCAGTCTTCCAAAACATTTTCTTTATACAAGGTCTCTATACAGTACATAATTTTTTACCAGACTCTCTGAATCTCTCTACAGTACGTTACGCAGATTATCTCTGGTGTCCATCATACAGTAGATTCAAGCGATTAAATGAATCACCCATTTAGCACATGAAGCTTGACAGTCGAAATTAGTTAAGACTGTGAATAGACGATTAATTAAAAAAACATTTGCATAAAAAAAAAAACAATATACAGTCTCAGTTTTTTTAATCAAAGATTGTATATTGGTTTTTTTTTATGCAAATGTAATGTGGGACATTACATTAATGGGCATTCGCATGCATTTCACAAGTAATGATGACAAATCCATTCAAAGGAGACTGCGAATTGTGCTTTGTGAAATTATCAAGAGTATGGAGCAGTGAATTGAGCATACAGATAAACTGTAAGCTGTAAGAAAGTCATAGGCACCATTGGATTGGGCACATTATTGCAAATAGGGTTGCCAGGTTTCAGTAACATTTCTAGGCCAACTATATCTTTAAAACAAACACAAAGACAATGCCTAAAAAATCATGAATTGAATTTTTTTTTTCTTAGTCTTTGCAGAGTAATCATGTTCACTGTAGTTCAATGCATTTCTGGTTTAACCTTGCAATAGTGCTTTATCTCACCATCCTTGGAGTGAATTTTATAATGGAAAGTGTATAATTGATGCTCTGTCTACCTATAAGATATTTCTCCTACCAACCAACCAACCAACTAAACACCATCTACTGCAGTATGAACTTCTTTTTTTCATGTGCAATATTGTTTGCAACAAGGGTGTTTGAAAACGTAAACCCTGGCAACCCTTTCCTGTACACAGCAAATTGTAAAAGTAGCACTTCTTGTCTAGTGTCAGCATCAGATCACACATTCTTTTATGAATGAGTCATATACTGTAAGATAGATGAAGTGACACCAGTAACCATACAAATTTAGGATCTGCTTTAACATACAGTACATATTAAAGTCACAGTGAAAGTATCACATAGCTCTATTTCTATTCATGTCATGCTGCTTGAATATCAAAATGTATTTCCACCTGCGTACAGTACCGGATTTCATCATGCAGATGGAATATGGAATTAGGATGTGTTCATTAGCATAAACTAGGTCAGACTGTCCTGCTCTAATGAACGCCACTGAATATTAATTCATTATGAAGCAGACTTCTCAAAACCCCATAATCCAATCAGAATATGTCAGGAATACGAGAGCGCCGTGATGATGTTGTTTACATCATATCATGTATACAACATGCGAAGAATGTATCTTTGTGTTTGTTCATGTGCGTAATATTGCCAGGTACTTAGGATTCAGACAGTAAGTGGAGCATGAAATGGGATTTCCCTCCTGATTTTCAGGGGGCAAACAGTCAATTGCTCCCTTTCAATTTGCGTGTATGTCAGGCGAATGTTTTCGAGAAGCCAGCAAGAGAATCAGGGGTCGCGAAGTATACAGATGAAATCCACCGAGGGAACTGCGAAGCTGGATAACAACTAAATCAGACATCATGTTTCCATCTAATTGGTAACACACCATTAATATTCACTTTCTTCCTTTGTCTCTGGCACAGACACACACACACAAACGTTCATGAATTATTACGGTTACGTTCTGTGCAAAAAATAAATAAATAAAAAAATGTCACAGCTCTGTTTCAGCTGCACAGAACATGTCAAAACACTGAGCTAAATGTGTCAATCACACGTTCTGACTGTGCCTGAAGACTGCAGCAAAATGAACGCATACAGTACAGTATGAACTGGATTAGTTTATTTGCTCCATGGAGATTCTGATCCTGAACTCAGGCTAATGTCTTTGCAGCATTTCAAATGTCTTCTCAAAATACATGCTGGGATGTGGATTAGGTATGCTGAATTGCATGCAGGATTGCGCAATTTTGTGTGTGTGTGTGTGAGTGTGTGTGTGTGTGTGTGTGTGTGTGTGTGTGTGTGTGTGTGTGTGTGTGTGCGCATGTGTGTGTGTGCGCATGTGTGTGTGTGCGCCTCTGCATGGTATTATGTGATGAACTAATAAAGCAGCATATCATCTATATTTCTGTATCATTCTGAATGTGACTAAGAAATGCGCTAGATAAACAGCAAGAAATGTAATGTAATGTAATGTAATATAATATAATATAATATATATGGTAATAACAGATAATAATATTGCATGAGATGCATGAGACAAAAGTGTTTCTGAGGCTGTGGAAGAAAAAAATATATACAGTATAGGTGAAACTAATATATGAGAGACTCATTACATGCAAAGCAAGATAGTTCAAGCTGTGATTTGTCATAATTGAGATGATTATGACTTACAGCTCATTGAAAACCCCAAATCCACAATCTCAGAAAATTTTAAGAATATTGTGAAAAGGTTCAACATTCTATTCTCAAAGTGTCCCACTCTAATCAGCTAATTAAGCCATAACACCTGCAAAGGGGTCCTGAAACTTTTAAATGGTCTCTCAGTCTGGTTCAGCAGGAAGCACAATCATGGGAAAGACTGCTGACCTGACAGTTGTGCAGAAAACATCATTGACATCCTCCAAAAGGAGGGAAAGCCTCAAAAGGTAATTGCAAAAGAAGTTGGATGTTCCCGAAGTGCTGTATCAAAGCACATTAATAGAAGGTTATGTGGAAGGGAAAAGTGTGGAAGACAAAGGTGCACAAGCAGCAGGGATGACCACAGCCTGGAGAGGATTGTCAGGAAAAGGCCATTTAAAAGTGTTGGGGACTTTCACAAGGAGTGGATGAGGCTGGAGTCAGTGCATCAAGAGCCACCACACAAAGACGGATCCTGGACATGGGCTTCAAATGTCGTATTCCTCTTGTCAAGCCGCCCCTGAATAAGAAACAACGTCAGAAACATCTTATTTGGGCTAAAGAAAAAAAAAGAACTGGTAACAGCTCAGAGGTCCAAAATCGTCTTTTCTGATGAGAATTAATTTGGAAACAAAGGACCCTGAGTCTGGAGGAAGAACGGTGAGGAACACACTGCAAGATGCTTGAAGTCCAGTGTAAAGTTTCCACAGTGTGTGTTGATTTGGGGAGCCACGTCATCTGCTGGTGTTGGTCCACTGTGCTTCATTAAGTCCAGGGTCAACGCAGCCGTCTACCAGAAGATTTTGGAACACTTCCTGATTCCTTCCGCAGACGAGCTTTATGGGAATGCTGACTTCATTTTCCAGCAGGACTTGGCACCTGCCCACACTGCCAACAGCACCAAAACCAGGTTCAATGACCGTGGGATTACTGGGCTTGATTGGCCAGCAAACTCGCCTGACTTGAACCCCATAGAGAATCTATGAGGCATTGCCAAGAGAAAGATGACATGAGAACGAACAATGCAGAAGAGCTGATGGCTGCTATTGAAGCATCCTGGCCCTCCATAACACTTCAGCAGTGCCACAGGCCAATAGCTTCCATGCCACGTGTCACGTTTCCCCTTACGTCTGTGTCGGATGTGTGTGCGAGGCATGATCGCAGAGGCGAGCTGACGGTTAACAAAGTCCTTTTATTTTTTGAATTCCAAACAAAACATAAAACAAAAACACTCCAACACAAACTAAACTGTCTGTAACGGTTGCTAGACGCCTGACTGGAGTCCTGCCAGGCTATTTATAACTAAACATAAACATTGATCAAATTAACTTCCCTCGGTTCAGGTGAGCTTCTACGTCACCTGACCGAGGTGCAAACTGGGAAATGAAGTCTAACCTTAACCGAAACCAAACTACAACACAAAAATCCAACATAAATACAAATGGCGCTCTGGCGCCATCTAGGGGTTAACCGTTACATTACCCCCCCTCTAAAAAATGCTCCTCCCGGAGCATCACCGGAGGCCCCGGACACCCAACCCAATGTTCTACCTTTAGCCTCCTATCCAGGAGGCTGGGTGACGGGGCTGGAGGCATGCTCTGCGGCTGCTGGGCTGGAAGCGTGCTCGGCTGCTGCAGAGCTGGAGAAGCGCTCGGATGCTGCAGAGCTGGAGAAGCGCTCGGATGCTGCAGAGCTGGAGAAGCGCTCGGATGCTGCAGAGCTGGAGAAGCGCTCGGATGCTGCAGAGCTGGAGAAGCGCTCGGATGCTGCAGAGCTGGAGAAGCGCTCGGATGCTGCAGAGCTGGAGAAGCGCTCGGATGCTGCAGAGCTGGAGAAGCGCTCGGATGCTGCAGAGCTGGAGAAGCGCTCGGATGCTGCAGAGCTGGAAGCGTGCTCGGCGGCTGCAGGGCTGGAGAAGCGCTCGACGCAGGTGTTGGAGCGGTCACTGCGCTCGACGCAGGCGTGGGAGCGGTCACTGCGCTCGTAGACGGCGTGGGAGCGGTCACTGCGCTCGTAGACGGCGTGGGAGCGGTCACTGCGCTCGTAGACGGCGTGGGAGCGGTCACTGCGCTCGTAGACGGCGTGGGAGCGGTCACTGCGCTCGTAGACGGCGTGGGAGCGGTCACTGCGCTCGTAGACGGCGTGGGAGCGGTCACTGCGCTCGTAGACGGCGTGGGAGCGGTCACTGCGCTCGTAGACGGCGTGGGAGCGGTCACTGCGCTCGTAGACGGCGTGGGAGCGGTCACTGCGCTCGTAGACGGCGTGGGAGCGGTCACTGCGCTCGTAGACGGCGTGGGAGCGTGCAGTGCGCTCGACGCGGGCGTGGGAGCGTGCAGTGCGCTCGACGCGGGCGTTGGAGCGTGCAGTGCGCTCGACGACGGCCCTGGAGCGTGCACGGCGCTCTCCTGCAGCGTTGGAGCGTGCACGGCGCTCTCCTGCAGCGTTGGAGCGTGCACGGCGCTCTCCTGCAGCGTTGGAGCGTGCACGGCGCTCAACGACGGCTCAACGTCGTCCTCAAAGCCGGGAGGCGGTGGTAAAACGGGTGCGTCGGACAGCAGCTGTTTACACGCTGGCTCGCTGTCCTCAAAGCCGAAAGGCGGCGGCAGAACAGGTGCGTCGTACAGCGGCTGCTCACACGCTGGCTCGCTGTCCTCGAAGCCGAAAGGCGGCGGCAATACGGGTGCGTCGGACAGCAGCTGTAGACATGCTGGCTCGCTGTCCTCGAAGCCGGGAGGCGGTGGTAAAACGGGTGCGTCGGACAGCAGCTGTAGATACGCTGGCTCGCTGTCCTCAAAGCCGAAAGGCGGCAGTAAGACGGGTGCGTCGGACAGCAGCTGTAGACACGCTGGCTCGCTGTCCTCGAAGCTGGAAGGTGGCGGTGCGTCGGGCAGCGGCTGCTGACACGCTAGCTCGCTGCTGCGTGTCTGCGAGAGAGGAGAAAGCTCCGAGCCCGCTTCGCGGTCATCCCGGAAGTGGAGGATCATCTGCTGGAGCTCCTTAATATGCTCCAGCATTTCACTCACCCGTTCCGGCTCCGGAATCCACCACATGAGCTCCTCCTCTCTCTGCTGCTGCTCTGCCTGGGGTTTTCTTTCCCCCTCGTCACCGCCGTACTTGGGCTTCCTCGCCCTTCTCTTCCGGCCAGTGCGGGGAACCACGTGACCCCGTGCCGCGTCGCCCCTGAATGGCGTCCGCCGAATGGCGAGCCTGCAGCCCTCCCAGCTTTGTGGTGTGTCTCTCTCTCTCTCCTCGCTGCTCTCTCGTAGGTGCTCCTGCTCCTCCAGCAATCTGTACTCGCAGCTGCGGTACATCTCCTCCTCGTCCTCTACCAGCCCGATGTTATAGTCCCAGCCGTAGTACTCCTCTTCGCTGTCCCGCCAGTTCGTCAGCTCGGGCAAGATGGCCACTGCGCCCCCCCCAAAAAACTTCAGGAGGGGATCCTCCGCCATGCCTCTTGGTTGGTCTAGCAATCTGTCACGTTTCCCCTTACGTCTGTGTCGGATGTGTGTGCGAGGCATGATCGCAGAGGCGAGCTGACGGTTAACAAAGTCCTTTTATTTTTTGAATTCCAAACAAAACATAAAACAAAAACACTCCAACACAAACTAAACTGTCTGTAACGGTTGCTAGACGCCTGACTGGAGTCCTGCCAGGCTATTTATAACTAAACATAAACATTGATCAAATTAACTTCCCTCGGTTCAGGTGAGCTTCTACGTCACCTGACCGAGGTGCAAACTGGGAAATGAAGTCTAACCTTAACCGAAACCAAACTACAACACAAAAATCCAACATAAATACAAATGGCGCTCTGGCGCCATCTAGGGGTTAACCGTTACACCACGCCGCATTGAGGCAGTAATTGCTGCAAATTACTGAGTACATATGCATACTTATACATTTCAGAGGTCTGATATGTTCTATGTACAATCCTTTCTTTATTGATTGCATGTAATATTCTAATTTTCTAAGATTGTGGATTTAAGGTTTTCATGAGCTGTAAGCCATAATCATCTCAATTATAACAAATCAAATATATATATATATATATATATATATATGTATGTATGTATATAATTATATATCTGTTTCATCTACACCCTCAAAAGTATGCTTATCTTGCCAGTTTATTAGACGCAGAGTCACTTGTGGGTGATCCACCAAAATGAGTTTTACACTGACTTTGTTACATGATTAAAAATAGAATTTGCTTAAAAACGTAATGTTTACAGCAGAACAAAAAACAAAACCACTAGATTCAACACAAAACCCCAACAATAAGATGCTGATAAGAATAAACCTGGGTTTGGTGAGTCCACCAGAGACCCCAGGATCCATAATTCTACAAATAAATCACACTGCTTTGGGGCTGCATGATCAGGATGATGGCAGAATTCTCCAGGGAAATCTACTTCACAGCGGAAACATTTAGTCACCGTCCCTCATAAATATGCTAAACCGGTAATAGGATGGACTGAGATGCTCAAACAGTCTATGATGAGGCTTTATCTTTCAAGAATATTAGCGTTACCTCATATGTGTGAGTAAATTACTGAGGGAATTAAAGTTTTATGTCTGCAATTACATTGCATCACAATTATCTACAGTACCTAGCTAGCACATAGTGCTTATGTGGAGGCATGACAGCAGAGAAGACAAAAACGGCAAAGAATCTATTTATACGTGAAATGTGCATGAGGAAAATTACAAGGAGAAAAAAAAAGTGACTCATTACTCCATAATCACAGATAATGTAGTGCAGTTATCTTGTAAGCACTCTGAATATGACTAGACATGCACTCACAAGCGAAACTGGATGATTTCTATCATGACTCTTGAGACCTGATTGACCTCATCATCATATTTTCCCGCATTTACACAGTGTGTATATTTCCTTGTAAAATCCTCATATGAGTACTGTTGAGTATTGTTCTTTTGCCAAGCTGCTTCCTTTTGGAAGACCTTACGTTCTCAGGAAGTTATTAGAAGCAATTATACAGCAGTATATCCAGAGTCCAGGGCTCAGGATGATGTTGGTTCATATCCTTAAACGTTTCTTTCAATTAAAATGCATTTTTAAATCAATGAAATTCCTAGAGAAAGACAGACAGAGGTGGGGGAGTGTTTTACCTGGGCATGGCATGGTGCAAGCCTCCTCCAAAATGATCTGTTTGTCTCCATTCACGCTCTGCTCCAGGTCGCCACATAGTTCCTCATCCACCAAACTTCCACCCTTATTTCCAGAGCTGTCAGACACGAAGCAGGACACGTTCCTGAACCGAAGGCCCTCCCCACATCGAGCACCCTGCATACACACATATACACCACAGCCGTCAGGTATAACTCACTCGCTCATCGTCTACAGTATACCGCTTTATCCTGGTCATGGAGACTTTGGGGACAAAGGCGGGGTACCCCCTGGAGACAGTGCCAATCCATCACAGGGCGCACACACACACTCACAGACTCATTCACACATTATGGGCAATTTGGGAACGCCAGTTAGCCTAATGCACATGTCTTTGGACTGTGGGAGGAAAGCGAAGCCAGGTATAACTCATTATCCAAATTTCAGTTACAGCACGCTGCCTTCTATTTTAATGAGAAGAACTAAAGCATATCATAGCAATGCGGCATCTACAGTACCACAGGTGTTCTCAGACTGCAGCAAAGGTCCACTTTAACTTTCCACAGACCCACTCAGAAAAAAAAGATATATTAGGCTCTTTATTTAAATATGTGCAACCTATTAGAGGGTTTTTAAATGTATAACTTTCCATCAGAACAAGTCATTGATGTTTGGGAGTTAAAAGCATATAAGGGAGGGTTGTAACCATAGTTACCATAGGCTGCGCTGTTTTATTTATTTGTTTGTTTATTTGTTTGTTTTCTTCTAAGATTATTTTTTCTCATATCTGATCAAAATCTTTGAGCTTATAAGGTGGAGCCAGGGCAGTGCACGACAATTTGAACAGTGGAGAACAAAGAAGAGAGGTAATATTTCCTCTGAGTCTGCACCGTGACAGGGGCATGTGGCACCATTCAGTCCTTGCAAACAATAGAGGAGACAGAGAGAGAGAGAGACAGAGAGAGAGAGAGAGAGAGACAGACAGAGAGAGAGAGAGAGAGAGAGAGAGACATAATAGCAAGCTGTGTCATCTCCCTGTTGCCTTTAATTATAAGCCACAATGGGCTCAGCACTCTAGACACCTGACAACCAGGGAAATGCAAAAGAGAAAGAACAAGGACTGAGCCAGGCAGGATCTAAACAAAATAATTAAGGAAAGCTTTTCTACAACAAGCAATTGAAAAAAAAAAAAAACTAAACTAAATCACGACCCCAGAATGCAATTTAGCCTGACCTCAATTTTACATGGAGACCAGGCGCTGTATCTCCAGCTGTAGCAGGGTTTAACAGGACACGGCTTCCACTGCTCCAGCTGAGAGGGGCAAGGACGGCCATCACCCTGAGATGCCTGGATCACAGTCCTCTGCCTCCATAACTTTCCTACAAAGAAAAATAAAAAGAACGGTAACAAGCGAAAACAAAACACAGAGAAATGTAAATTTAATTAAAAAAGTGAGCAATGCATTGTCTTTGGGTATCATTTAAATACAGCCTAACAAAACATTGGTTCTGACCATACTGTAGATCGGTGGGATACTGTTATTCATGGGTTTACACTAACATGCTCGATCTTACATGATCTTTTCATTAATGACAATTCATTCACAGTGCATGGCTCAAATGCTTCAGATGTCACACAATGATCTAAGGTGATTATTCAACAGATTAAAAACCTGGTGGTACTTACAGTAGAAAAAAAAAAGCATATCATTGATGATCATTACACTATATTATGGATTCATTAGTGAAGCTTTCTGTTTTCTGTTTTATCACATTGTAACTTCAATATGTTTTCTGCCATGGGAAAGTCTTCAGGACATAAGGCTATGCACTTTATTCAGTTTTCAGTTTTCAGTAAAATGCACCGTTTTTTTTTTATGAGAGAGAAAAACGAGTGACGATGATGTAAGCGATGGCAAGAACTAACGTGACTCATGAAAGGTTCATAACATTACAGTAAATGTAACCATATTTGGTAGTAAGTATATAGCATTTCCTAATTAAAAACATTTAGAACTGGCAAGCAATTAAAATAAATAAACACTCCTTGTCATGTTTTATACCTTGCATAACGAGCTAACCTTTTGGTATTACAAATATATACAGTATAATCCTGTCAAAGTCTTGAGCCACTTCTACAGCAAAGTGGGAATAAGTGGGAAATGTAACAGGCTGCAAAGTGCCAAAAGATTGTTCACCAGCAACCTCATTTCCCCTCTCGTCAGTTCCAACCACTCTTCATTCAGCATCGTCACTATACTGTACCAATCACCGGCTTGATCATCTGTCATCATCTGCACCTGTTTCTCACTGGTTCATGCCTTAAATTAGATGTTTCTCATGCTTTATTTATACATAGGCCAATGTGTGGCACAAAAAAACTTCCACAAAATAAAATTTCTCTGAGGTACAAGCACTAGACTCAAAATGAAAGCCTCAAACTTGCTAAAAAGTCCTCCAGGAAGCATGGAGAAAAGTTCATCAAGACTCTTGCGAGCTCTATTTAAAGATTTACCATCCAGCATTTGTTTCATTATGAAAAAAAAAACCTTTTACTGTAACAGACATAGTTCATATTACACTCTCGTGCTATAACTTGATACCAAACCCTACAATAATGTGTGTCTTGAACCAGACTAATATGGCACTGTGTTACACATAACTCACTCAGTGGAGCCATTTCCCAGCCTAATTTGAGTGCCTGGAACGGCTTTGATTAGGCATCATTACTGTTTTGCAATTTGACTGTAACATAAGTGGGGGAGGAAGGGAAGGAGGACGTGAGCATCATTTCTTATGCCAAATGCATCCCACTGGTTAAGAGTGGCACCCTTGGGACACTTGCAATTAAGCACCAGGGATTTCTTGATGTCTTGGGGGAATGTACTTGATTTTCTTGCCTATTAGAGCGATATCCACAACTGTAGTATGTGTTTTTGCACAACCTACACAAATATCGTGAAACTGAACAGCAAAAACACCACTTGTGTACAGGAGCTATAACTTAAGCTTAATGTTTTGCTGGGACACAATTCTTATAATACTTAGGCATGCTGAGTTCAGAGTACACACCACTTCTACGCAGCTTGAAAACAGAGTCATCTACATTATAGCAAGGGTTGAGCACTCCCTAATGTTTGTGACCAAATGTCACCTGGTCCAGAACACCCAATTAGTCTTCTCTGCAGCAGGACTGACCCCTGACCACCTCATGCCTAATATCGGGTTATCAGTGGTCCATTGAGGAAAATTCTCTGCGCTTTAGCACACAAGGATTCTCAGTTATATTATCTACTGAGTTGTTTTTTTTAATGAGCTTGATTGCACACAGCTCTAACAGGGCACAATGTGATGCTCCTTAATATTGAAGATGATCAAACGGGCCCCGCACCAGTGCACTGCCCTCCGGCTAGTCTTAGCATTTGTCGATTCATCTTCTCCACAGGCTTTCATCGTAATAATGTCGCTGCTGAGAGGCTTACTAGAAGACGCATTCAAATCGTAGGTTAGAACTGCAGTGAGATAAGCAAAAAGTGTGGGGGGTGGGGGGAAGATGGGGGGGGGGGAATAAAAATGATCAACATTGTGGAGGCGTAATGATCCTTTTCCAATAACAGATAGTTGTGCAGTGTGAAGAGTCTTCTCACACCAGAGCAATTTGACTTTTTTTTTTTTGGTTTTTATTTCTTACAAGAATAACCAATAGGTTTATCCATTTAACATTGTGAAACATTTACAAGACTTCCTGTGATCACTTACATTACAAGTCCACCTTTTTACCATCACCTCTTTCTCTCATTTGAAAACTTCCAGGAAAAACTGGAAAAGCTCATGATAAAGCACTGACACTGTAGACTCCTTCCATACATAGTGCATTGTTTACTATAGACATCAGAGGAAAATAGTATTGGAGGAATCTCATTAATGTAAACCTGTGGTTTGAATTAGTGCTCGCACTCTTTTATGGAGCGGTGTAACAGAAATTCTGAGCTCAGGTGTTTGATGGCCTAGGGAGTGTCGGTAGCAGAACTGGCCGTGCTCTTGGGCATCTGAGAGGTGGCATACTGTACTTGTTTTTCAAAATGAGTCATAGTAACACTAGCCAATAATGGGCGTCTATAAGCCCACACAGGCAGAAGTGGGTGGACAGCACTTCCCTCGAAATTTGTTATGTCGCCCCCTAATGTGGCAAGCAGTTTCTTCCCAGAGTGTTATGCAATATACTGTAATGGGAATAACACATGAGAAAGTATAGCGCTTGAATGCATTTAGCTGGCTTGTGACTCAGAGGAGCCATGTGCAAGCCCAAAATTGACAAAATTAGCAGAAAAAAAAATCAGTGAACACTCACTTATTGTGTGAAGAACAGGGTCGCAGAGGGCCTAGAGCCTATCCCAGGAAACTTGGGGAAATAGACCGGGTACACTCTGGAAAGGGCGCCAATCAATCATTTTACACATATACACTCTAACACACCACATGCAATTTGGGAACGCTAATTAACCTAATCTGCATGTCTTTGGACTGTGGGAGGAAACCGGAGTACCCGGAGGAAATCCACCAAGCACAGGGAGAACACGCAAACTCACAGAGGTGGTAATTGAACCTGGCCAGGGATCAAAACTCAGACCCTGGAGGGGCAAGGCAACAGTGCTAAGCACTAAGTCACTGTGCTGTCTCCCTCCCACGACACTCGTTCTAAATTCTAAACAATCAGAAGTGATCATTCAAAAGCACTATGGGACTTTGTGTGGTGCACTGTGTGTTTGTCAGTAGCCTAGGTGCCAAGCAATCCTGCAGCAAACATCAGGGCAACTCTCTGCTGGGATACCGAGTGGAGAATTCAGCACCAGCTGTCACTCTATAGCACTTGGCTTAGGAACATTCACAAAATAATTTGTTTTGATGATTTATTCACTGCACTGCATCTGGCTTTCTGACTTGGTTTTGATAACAGAGCAAGTCATGCATGCTCTTCATGCATTAGTCTCTTGATTCCAACCATAATCATCTTTGCATAACTTGAGATCGCACCCACCACAGCTGTTATCCACCTGCTTTGCCAGCTTTGTGAATACCACCCCCCCCCCCCCCCACCCCCTGTCTGTGGGCAGAGTAATAGTGCTACAATAACTTGGGTCAGTGCAAGTGTTTAATCTGGCTGTTGGTTCACCTGCATCAGGGACTGAAACGGTTCCTCGGGTGATGTGCAATAGAGCCTCAGTTAGTGTTCTGAATTGATGAAATTACACACGTACATTATCGCTCTCATAAACAGTGCTTTTAAGGGATAACATAATCCAATACTCTGATTTCAGGCATTACGCTGATGACGTTATTCGGAAAGTCTCCGGTTTTAAACAAAATTCATCTTTTTCATTTTAATCTCTTTATTCTGGGAAAAGCTGCAGTGGATCAGGAGCCTCTTTCAAGGACAATTGGCCTGAGGCAGGAATGAATACACCCTTGATGGGATGCTGAACACACACACACAATCACACACTCATTCACACGTAGAGGTAATTGCAGTCACTGGTACACTTCCTGGCATGTATTTTGGAAAGTGTGAGGAAACCCCAACAATTTTGATAAAAGAGCGAAAATATGGTCCCCTGTTTACAGTATATGGAGCTCTTAGAAAGCAGTTCAATGAATCATAGTTGCCACATTTTATACTCCCTCACCATCACTCAACATCCTGAGTAGAGCCCGTGAGGACTCGTAGGCAGCTAAAGAGCCCTTAAGGACATGTGTGTTGGATTGTAAGTCTTGTTGTTTTACCTGCAAGGCCACAGGTGTGAGAGCACTCAGACCAGGAGGACCAATCGGACATCTGACAATTGATGGGACACTCAACCACACATGAAGCATTCATCTGCCACTTCTTTTCCAGATTAAGCTGGAACATAAAAGATTGATTTGTGCTTTATTTTTGTGTGTTTTTGAGTTCACATAACAACACATCATAGTATTCGAAGGAACACTACCGTACCTCGTCACAAAATTTCAGATCTACAGATTTGCCATCACTGCGCACGCAGTCCAGCATGCGTGTTTTGATGCCATTCCCGCAGACGGCTCGTTCGCTCAGCTGGCATGTACTCCAGTCTACAGAATGAACGTTGGTAATTTAATCTCAGCAATCAGAACAGACCTAAATTTGATTGAAATTACATTCACAAAAATGAGAATACCTGTTATGTTGTAGGAGTAGTGGAAGCAGTTCGTATTGAGGGTGCAAGGTTCTTTCTCAGTTGTAGGAGGACACTGTTTTGATGCTCCGGGCTGACGGATGGAGACGGCAGTTCTTTCTCGGCTGTTATTTACATTGCATGGCTAAAACAAACAAAAGTCATGTACAGTAGCACTAACAAATGTACTCCTGGTCATTAACCACAGTTGTCACTTAACGCACTGCAAGGTGGGCACTGTAGTGTAAAAAGCTTTTCAGCTCACCCTATTTGTAATGAGTGGTTCATTTTTAGATCATTCAATCATCAATGGAGATGCTCTATCCTTCCTCTCAGGTCACACCAGGTCATGACCATTTCCTCTAAACTCTCTCGTCAAGGCATTTCCAATCAGTTTTATTTAGTTTTTGTACTGTTTTGTGTATGGAAAGTCTACAGTATGCGGTGTGTGTGAAAAGATATGTTATGCATTATAAGATGTGTGCATGGGTAATGAGTAATATTTGTAACATGTTATAATGCTAACAATGAAAAAACATTGAAATAAAAAATAAAAAACCTCAGATATGCATTGTTTATTGCTTTGCCTATTAATAACGAAAGTAATGCATAAAACTTTTTTTTTTTTTTTTTTATCATTTAGCATTATGCATAGCAGTAGCAAATATAACATTTTGTTAGAAATTTGGTAGATTTGCAATCTTTGACATTGGAAAAAATGACTGCTTTATGCATTGCAAAACCTTCTAAGAAAACGTATTGTTAAGTAATGTCACAGTCAAATTGCCAATTGGCGGATTTGATTCACCCTGCCATTTCTCCCATTGTGACACATCCTGCAGGGCAATTAATGCTCTTTACAACACTGTGGCACACTGCTCAAGGACAACATTTGAGGTGATCGAACAAGCTTCTTCCATTTTCCCTATTTGAAACCAATTTATGCCACAGAACATTAGGTGAGCAGGGAACACCATGCACCTACTGTAACCAGAGGTTTCTCTTTTTGTCCCAAATAATACTCTGCATGTGAGTGCTCGCAAAGAACTGGACTATCGACCAAATTGTGCTGAACCTACTTCTTTATGAAAGAATGAAAAATGAGGTAAAGGCTAATCATAGCTTCATACTGACCAATCATTATGCATTGTCCAAGTAAAGGTGAAAAAGCTTCTGCATTTTAAGTAATGTATTCCACACCCATTCTCTATACTGTTTATCCTGTACAAGGTCTCAGGAGACCTACAGTACAGTAGTCCCTATGTCAGGTGACTTGAGGCACAAGGTGAAATACCTCCTTGACAGGATTTCAAAACATTAACCACATGCACAATTAAATACTTGTTCATATACTACGGGAAATTTGGAAAATGCCAATTAGACTAATCTCCATGTCTTTGGACTATGACAGAAAACCCACTAAGCACAGAAAAAAAATCTAAACAATTGGGGGCGGTGGTAGCTCAGAGGGTTAAAGGCATTGAATTACTGATCAGAAGGTCGGTGGTTCAATCCCCAGGTTGCCACTGTTGGGCCCTTGAACAAGGCCCCTTAACCCTATCTGCTCCAGGGGTGCTATATCATGGCTGACCCTGCACTTTGACCCCAGTTACACTGCTACAGTATATGCAAAGAAAGAATTTCACCGTGCTGTAATGTATATGTGACAAATAAAAGCTTAATAATAAACTTAACCTGCAAACTCCATGCACACAGACCCAAGGCATGAATAGAACCCGTGACTCTGTAGATAAGAGGCCACAATGCTAACCATCGTGCAATATTTAAACAATGTATTATTTTAGGGTAATTTAAAAAGAAATGGCTGGTGAGACAGTAAAAAGTTGTGAAGCCAATATGGCAATAATAAGGCAATAATGTGAAAAACGAATTTTTCTTCCCTTTACATAATAATGAATTGTCTCACCAATGGACAACGACTCCAGGCAGTCCAATCAGACAGAACACAGTCCTCTGGGCAAGGAAGCTTACTTTCTCTTGCTCCAAGAGGCATCTCCTCTGGGTCACACAAATAATCCTCCACTGGATCCGAAGGCCCATCAATTGTATTCTGCATACACCTTCAAAGAAACATGTCAGAGATTTTTATTCAGGGGAAATTGGGTTTAAATAGAGTCAATGTACATACTACTACTACTACTACAAAAATATAATAATAATAATAATAATAATAATACCTAACTTTCCTGGTCTGCACTCCCTCTCCACAGTTCTCCTTCAAATCAACATTGCTGACTTTCCAGACACTCCAAGGCTCAGCTACCCAAACATACTGACCACAGTCACTCTGGCACGGTACTACCTCATACACCTGTTTGAATAAAGCCAAAAAAAAAAAGTAATCTTATAAAACATTTGTTAGGTAAATCAAAATCAAACAAACCAACAAATATATATGTTGCTCACCTGAGCCTGTGGTGTAATCCCCATCATCAGAAAAGAATAAAAAGAGAAAAATTAAAGGACTTATTACTATGCATTGAAGAATGGTAGTTAGACTTGGTCTTGGTAATTAAATATTTATTGCCTGCTGTTATTAATACATGCCATGGACCTCTGGTGCTGAATGAACACATGTAACTTTTAAAGCTCACCTGATTGACATGGTCAAGTTTGGGGCACGGTCTTCCACCATTATAGGGCTTCTCTCGGAGCCATTTGGAGCGCACTTTGACCCCACTTCCACATGACTTGCTGCACCGTGACCAGTTTGACCATTCACTGAGTTTACAATCGGATGGACATGGAATAATACATGCTTCTTCAATATATCCTGGGGTTAAATAAGAACAAACAAGACAATAACAAATTATTTCTTTCATTTGATGTAACTGAAATAGCTGCTGGCTATACACTATGGTTAATGTAGTTATTCAGTTAATCTAATGGACTAGTGGCTAATTGACTTTTTTATGGTTTTGATTTTTGATGAGAATAGCCACAGGGTACTGTTTTTAATTAGTATTTATTTCATCCATTAACCTGCAATATATTTCAGTGTAAATGTTAAATATTATACACAAGACAAAAAACGTTTATACAAGGGGCGTTCAAGTCAAACCAGGACTTTCGATTATCCAAAGAAACAGAAGACAGTTATGAGATATATATAGTGCTACACTAATGCACTTATCCCAGCGTTTCACTAGTGCGCGGATACCATCAATAACTCTCAGCCAAGTTCCTGTAATGTGAAATGATATTTTTGAAAGATTGTGTGTACAGTTCCCGCAAACAGACGTGTCTCATCCATAAGTCAATGAAAAGTTATCAATTTTCACGGATCAGCCGTTCCACTCGCTGAATACTCACGGAAACGACTGCAGAGAGCTCGGGGATCATCATTCACAAACATATGGCCTTTTTTAAAGCGTTTGCACCATTTAAATGTTTTACTGCAGATGAAAGTCTCATCACCGTACTTGTGCTTGAAGTCTTCCGGCTTTATGGCTTCATTCGCCAAAGTCCCGGTTTGACTTGAACACCATTCCTATCTTAGCATTCAATATTTGCCATGAGATTTAGAATATAAATGTAGAATAAAAAAAGGGTGAAGGCTGTCATGCATGTGTGTGTGGGTGTTTGTTAAGATAAGTAAAGGGATAATAATATATGCATTTTATGGTGTTTTTACCACGAGCGCATATTTGCTCATGAATTTCATGCAAACAGTAAATTATGTTCCTTCCCCTTGCATAATATATTGCTTATGCAGAAATGATTTAAAACTCATTACATGATTACAAAATTGAATGCACCGTGTCTAGAAATAAAGTCCTTCCCAATGGTATGGTAACATTCACACTAAATTCATCCCCACATATACTGTAAAGTTTTACATGATTTTACTCATCATGTAAGTATGTAACATCCATATACAGTAGATGGAGATTTTATACAGCCGTTCATTAGGAATGCACAATCAAAATGACTTCATAAGGGTAATCCTAGAGGATTCCTTGCTGCTATAAAGGACTGGTATAGTTATCTGCTAACAAGCATGAGAAGGACATGCTGTAGAAAACCCTAGCGATTGATCTTCCTCCCTTCTCCCCAGCATCATCAGTCTTATCTGGTTTAAGCAATAACAGCAGATCCTGCTATTGCTTATGCTGAGAATATGGGAAATGTCTTATGCATGTTAGTAACCATGGTGATAGTTTCAGATAAGGTTCAGATGCAGACAGGAACGCTTATTTCTCCACGCTTGTCTCGCTCAAACTTCATTCTTTTGAACAATGTACACCTTCATATCACAGATACTGTCGTTTCCTTGCCTTCCAAATTCCATGAATTATTTAAACGCCACCTGTATAAAGTGTTACGTGTAATCCGATCGAAGTAAGTTTCATTCCGAGGCTAAAATGATTGAATCCCACTTTCTCTAAATGATTCAGTGGTCACAGATGGCTTCCTGCCTAAAGGTTTTCTTTTATAGTTTTAAAAGCATGACAAGCTCAACCCCCTGCAAACTGCCTCAGGCAGCACATCAGTCCATCACACACACACAGACAAAAAAATTTTTTTAAACAACCTTCACAAAGTGAGGATTGTGTGCTCAAACTTGAGTAATAGTGTAGATACATGATGCAGTGATAGAGAAGGAGATCTATTCCCATCAGCATACTGTAGCTTCAGGTTAGGAATGCGAAGCCTATGAGCACATCATCAACTTTAAGCTACTGTAGGATCTGGATGAAAGGAAAGGAATCAAACTTGACTACAGTATGAATCATAAAACAAGACTCCATAACATCACCAGGATTTTGTATATACGCCCAAAAGCCATCAGATTCCTCCATCATTGCTTCGCTCTGAGGCAGCACAGGATATAATTCCGGAAATAACGATCTCCAGTTCCAGGCGAGTTTTCCCTCGTTCCCTAGCAAAATGCTAATTTGGCTCCGTCGGAGGCGCCTTGACAGATTTGGGCTGTGAATGATGCAATGGGCTCTCACACTCCACATTGATTCGGCTCTATTGAATTTTCCATCAGTGGATGCTAAGTGTGCACAATGAGGTGAGTGTTTTCCTGCCTCCAGTTGAGATGTGCCAAATGAAGGGAATTGATTATAGAGAACACACACACAATGGTCTTGTATCTCCTTTGTGTAGGAAAAAAAAGGGGGAGGGGGGGACAAAAACTACACCCCGGATTTTGAGGAATGCCCAGTATTTTTTTTCATAGAACTTCTTGAAACTTACAGGACATGTTACTCATAAGACCATATTTTTGTCATAATTTGTTATGATATAACCCAGCCCTGAACATGATACAACATCTCCATACAGTAGATATGGAACATCTAAATTAGTTTCGGCTCAACCCACAGGTCCCCAATCTGCAATAGTGGAGAACCCACTGTCCTGATCAGATTTAGTAATTTATTTATTTATTTATTTATTTATTTATGAAGAGGAGACTAGCATTTCCCAGTGCTATCAAGCATTTCCCAGTGCCATTTCTTAGCTTAGAAACTGAAGCATGGTGGTGGTAGCATCCTATTAAAAGATACTTCGCTTCACTGACTATGCCCTCCTTATACAGTCACTGACATTTACTGACAAACTTTGGGATTTTTTAATATAAACCACTTTCCATTCATCTGATTATGTTGCTTAATTTATTGCCAGATGAATGTTTTTTCCTTTATTACCGGCTTCAATATTATGAGATATTTTGTGTAAACTTATGAAATATAACACAAACAAATTTAAAGAGAAAAAGTAAAATACTTAAGAGGGTTAAATACTGTGCATATGCAACACAAAAATGTGCCTGTGTAGAGCATACGTAGCATAGCTTTAGTATCTTACCATGACTGTTGCACCGCGACGTCTCCACAAGGCGGTTATCCTGGTCGTAGCACACCATGGCCTGGTAGCGATAGCCCTGGCCGCACTCCTTAATATCACCTTGGACCTTCATCCCCAGGATACCCTCCACTCGTCCTCCCTCAGGCAAGATGCAGTCAGACCAGTTGCCCACAGGCTGAGCGTTGTATTTATTGCAGGGGCAGTATTGGGTCTCGCTTAGAGGATAGAGCTGAGTGTTCTTACAGTGGTCTCTCTTCTTACTCTTACCTTAGTGTATGAAAAGCAAACAAACATATGAAGCACTGTGTCACTAAAGAAGTTCAATTGACCTACAGTAAAACTACCTTATGGAATCCTGTGGCCAATTTGTGACAATTTGATCTATTTGTTCAGTTTGAAACTACCTTTGGAGAATGGATATAAAGGTAGTTGGTAAGATCTTGTCAAAATGTTGGAATTTACACAGCTGATGTTTGGAAATTACGTTATAAGGAGCCAACTCTATCCCCAATCGTAACTCTAACTTGAAACTTTTCTTTTGCCAGACTTGTGGAGGTCTTATACCAGGTTGAAGGCAAAAAAAAAGATTGTGGGCACTTATTGAAGATTCAAAACTTTATCACTGAATCATCAGCAAGATCCTTCACCCAATGCAGCAACACTATTTACTTTCACCACATAATTATCAAGTCATTACGCCTACATTATATTTCATTATTTCAGGATTGTACCAGAGCTGCTACATGCCTCTAGACTTTTTTTAGGAGACTTTTGGTTAGAATTTGTTTTTTTTACTTTCTTGCAATTTAGAGTTTCCAGTTCATAGCTTTCTTTCCCCTGATTTGATTAAACATACTCTATGATGTAACCTACATAGTATCTTAAGCTGTGTTCTAATAACCTAGACGTTTACTGCAGAGTTATTCAGCCATATAAATGAATACTCCAAACTGTATGGTGCTCAGAGGGAACTGAAATCAGTGTAGGAAACAAATGAAGAACAGTTCCCGAAAAAAACTGACAAGCAAGATTACCTATCAGTCATTAAGTCCTACTGAATAAAAAAAAAAAAAAGATGTTTACAACCACAGGTATTATCAAGGACAACATAATGGAATGGAATACTATTGGACAAATGTTATTTATAATATACAGTATGTAATCAATAAGTGATTATTATTACATACCACACTGTACACTCCATCTTGTAAAGGGATAAAATCACATTAATTTAAAAGCTACATATATTTTAATACATTTTTATGGTTTCTATTTAGATATCTTTTCCATATGTTGATGGGGTTCCTTCGGGATCTCTGGGTTCTTTCCAGAGTTTAATGACATGAGAAGTACATGTATGTTAATTGCTTCCAAATTGGCTGTAGTGTGTGACTGAGTGTGGGTGCTTGTGTCCTGTGATGGACAGAAACACAGTATTCTGTGTTTTCATTTCTGTTTTCATTTCTGTTTTGGTTAATCTATTTATTCTCTTATTACAGTATACTTCATGTGAGTCTCTCTTTGGGCTTCCCAGTTGCGAATACAGATGCACACATACATAGCAAAAGAGAGAAGGTCATAAAGTCCTTTTAAGACTATGTGTTGAAGCCATCATGGATATTTTGACTTGGTCCTGGGAGTATACTATTACCTAAGAAACACCAATTAGACTATTTGAAAAATGTCTCGCCATTTGCCAACAAGGTTGCGAAATCTAACACACTCACCTACAAGTGCCCTCCTACGAGTCCTCACCCCCACACAATCGGAAGCACAGGAGGAGAACTTGGACCACGCAGTCAGCTGGCAGTCATCTTGGCATGGAAGCTGGCAGGCCTGGGTGAGAGGGGGCATGGGACCAGCCAGCTTCAAACAGGCCGGGATGTCCACCTGTCCACCGTCCTGCTTCTTGCAAGACACAGCTTGAACGAGAGAGACGGAAACGGAATAAAAAAAAAATGCATAAAAACGTTTCATGAAGTGATGCATCGTTATAGTAACTTTAACAATGCACTGTTGAAACAGCCTCGTTTAGAGTTATGAAATAAAAACCGACTGCAATGGATGGATCAGCACCTGTATAGTGTAATGCATATTGACTAGCTGAATGGATCCACACACGTATGAGAGAATAAAAGGCCTTGAATCGGATTGCCTCTCCAACCGTGTCTGCGTTTGCCAGGATTCTATTACAGGTAATGAGGCCTAATGGAGAGAGAGCTGCTAAAAGTCTGCCTTATGATCCGATCTGGAGTATCTATTGCCCGTTTTCTTTATGCTGCTAATAGAAGTATAAAAAGAATGTCCAGATAGCCTCTTAAACTTCACGCTCTAGTTTGATGCTTTCCGTTTATTACCGCTGAAGTGTCCTCATTTATGGACTCTTCTAGTCCTTTATAGTCTTTCACAAGCACTTAAACTCTTAGCACTTTTATAACTACATTAATTAAGGAAACAAGCCCTTCCTAAGCGTAGCAGGTGAGTCTGTAGCGCATTGCTACTGCGTCTGTGAGTCTTATGTGCAGTTTGATAATAATAATAAAGTTCTAGAAGTGTTTTCTAAAAAGGGGAATAAATTTTTATTTTTTTTTTAAATGTGATCCATCATTTGAATGTGAACATTTGAAATTGAAAAAAGGAAATACAAATACCGGCTGCTTTAATATGAACACCTGTTGATCTGGGATTTGCGACAATTATAATTAAAATTATATGGAATTTTAAAACAAAAACTAAAATTCCTTAAATTTTGAGATGGATCAGCAGAAGAACACAACAGTTTCCAATTCTGTCAGCCAAGAAAAGGTATCTGAGGCTACAGAAGGCACACACTTAAAGTATGCGATGGGAAAAATACCAGGTGATGTTTTAAGGTGATCCTTAACAGCATTGCCAAAACTGACATTTTACTGTAGGAAGGGAAAATATCTTGAATATTTGCAATTCAATATTGCAGTAGTGCCTATACTGGATTATTTTTCACACTATTCCGTGTAAAGAGACTATTGGGTATGAAAATGCCAGAAGATCAGCTTTTTAAAATATTTAATTAAGCACTAGCAAAACCTGCCATGATCAAAGTCACAGAGATTACATTTGTAAAGTTTTGATGTGTATATTTCTAGATATTATTTCTCCTTACCGTATGTGACTGTGTATGTGTATATGGCATGTAAATATTAACATGAATTAAATTTAGTTCTTAGAATTTGACTTTTATGCACTGAGACAAGCAGTCTATTCTCAAATGCAACAAATGACATGTACAGTCGTCTCCCTGATCTACTAAAATACTGCGTAGGTTAATGTGTTTGATTCCTTTAAAATTATAAAAGAAGTCCTACGCCTACAGCTGAATTGTAGACCACATTTGAGTTGTTCTTAACCTATTTCAGTGGAGGGTCTTTTAGTTCCTGTGGTGCTTCCACAGAGATTAATGTTGCATGCAGAACAGCCCACGGTAGCGCTTTGATGCTAACTAACTCTCCCTCACTCTCAAATGCTCAAAACATCACAATTCCCCACAGAGGCATAAGCTCATTTGCACATCCTGAATGCGAGAGCACAGTCGGTAAGCAGGTTAGAGTTCAGTCTCTGCATTCACATTACGTTTTTCTGAACCTTTATTAGCCAGATTGTTGTTTTAATTGTCCAAAATGCCCACACTCACTTTGATGAAACCGGCCAGATTAATAAGACACTGTTCAAACTAATAATGTCAAATGGTTTTACTGTGCTGTTAGTTGGAGTATTTCTAAGAGCCACAGTATAAGCAACAAGCAGCATTAAAACAGTACATACAGTATATCGGAGAATGAACATACAGCCTTTGTCTTCTTTTGTATCATATGCTTCAAAGTTCTTAAGTTTAAGGGTTTTCTTAGTAATTGTAGTAGACAGGAAGGATTCTATGAGTTCTGATAGACCACACCAGAAGTGGAACGTTTAGCTACGCTGGGATATGCGAAGAAGGAATTTCACTGTGCTGTAATGTATATGTGACAAATAAAGGCTTAACTTAACTTAACTCTACTGTACATCAAAGCTGTCAAATTCAATTAATTTATTTTTTTTTTTTTAAGATTTGGCTGTAAAAAGTGTAAAATTCTATTTTCACAGCAGGTTTTAATTAGGCTTACTAATACTATTTTGAAGCCTAAGGTGCTTTTCTGTAGGAGTCAAGAGGAAATATTATAAGCTGATACACAACTTCAGTCATGTTAACAGCAGTGTGAGGTATGAAGAATCAATCTCAGTTCATGACATAGGAACAAAACAAAGTGTAAATTACTCATAGGTTCAACATTTTCATTTGGAAAGTGTCTATAGCATCGGCTATTAACTCAACTAAGTGTTTAACATTAGTGTTAACATTAGCTTGTTGCCCTCTGCTATCATTAATTTATTTAATTTGTCAGATTTGTCAATAATAATGTCACAAAATCGCACCCCTTTAAAAAGAAAAATGCATAACGTCTCTGGCTCTAATGGCCATTAATTATACTAGCTGTTAGCTACAAAATGTTAATGTAGCAGCTTAATGTTACAGTAGTTCTGCCAGTTGAGGGAGGATATGCTGACACATCATCAATACAGTTTCCTAGTCTACTCATTTACAGCTACACGTTTCCAAAAAAACTTTTTCACGACAGACATGTTTAGGATTTTAAATCTAATTTGACAAAAGGTATTGATTAACTAAGTTTTCATCCATATAAAAGCTCTAAAGGGTATCATTATGATTTATAAATTATTTTCTGCTACAACCCGGAACATGGCGGCGCGGTGGTGTAGTGGTTAGCACTGTCGCCTTGCACCTCCAGGGTCCGGGTTCGATTCCCCGGCCAGGCTCGATTCCCGTCTCTGTGTGCATGGAGTTTGCATGTTCTCCCCGTGCTTGGTGGGTTTCCTCCGGGTACTCCGGTTTCCTCCCACAGTCCAAAGATATGCAGGTTAGGCTAATTGGCGTTCCTACAGTAAATTGCCCGTAGTGTGTGAGTGTGTGTATGTGTGTGTGCCCTGCGATGGATTGGCACCCTGTCCAGGATGTACCCCGCCTAGTGCCCATATTCTCCTGGGATAGGCTCCAGGCCCCCCGCGACCCTGAACACAGGATTAAGCGGTATAGAAAATGAATGAATGAATGAATGAACCCGCAACATGTTGTTCACTGTCTGTTTTTTCATATTCATTTAGCTAATTTTCTTTTGATTCTGTAAAGTTGTTTTGTGACAAAGACTTTTGTTAAAAGTGCTATACCAATAAAATTTAATTGAATTGATATAAAAGTATATGTAGTGTAGTGCAGTGTGATCCATGCAATTGTAAAAGTGTCTCCGTGCAGTGTTTTGTGTTTTCTCTACCTCTGGCCTGCAGGCCTGGTCCACATGTCTCCTGAGCTCCAGGGCTGTCCTGTCGAACTGACCATGGCACCAACTGGCACCGCCTCCATTTATGCGTTTTCCACCTTCGCATCAGTACATTTCAATCATATAAATAATCCTAGAAACCACTTCTGATTATACTGTATACAAAACATATAGTAGAACTGATAGAAAGTTTGGTTTTTCACCTAAAGCCAGGGCAGACAGAGGGTGCCTCACACTCCTTTTCTTGGTAAAGCACTTCTGGGCAATCCTGGCCTCCATTTGCTGGCAGCTGAATGATTATTCGTTTTCTGGACTGCTTCCTCTTTGTAGTCACTAGATTCCAATAAATGAAAAACAAGGGTTGGAGGGCCTGGTAATTAACGAAACCTGGTAATTAACTAAATGTTTTCTAAAGCAAAAGGTTAAAAGTTGTGTTAAATTGTATAATTCTAAGAAAAAGTTTTTTTTTTATGCCTGTTTTTAAGCATTGCAGGAAGTCTACTTATATTTTTATATGTATTAAGAGAGATGCTGAGAGACATACCGTAAACATCTAGAATTAATTGTATTACATTTTTTTTTAAACATGAAGCACAGGGAAGATGCAATATTTTTTGTTTCAGGCTTAAGACTATGCAATAACTTAATACAATAATAAAAGACATTGCACAGATGTATTTATTACTATGACACAAATTTGTGATACAAAATGCGAAATCACTCCTTCCATAGGGTTTAAGCATTCTGTTTAATTTTTTATTTAATTTTCATAATTTCATTTCCAGATTTGTATTTCGAGCAGTAAAAACATAATCGGTGTATTAGTTATGCGATCTTTAAATAACCAGGCCATTTAATTTCGAATCTCTCGAAATCAGAAACATGTCACGAAACCAAGTTTATTTGGGTGTTAATCTTTTCAATTTCTATTCTTATCTCTTTCTTTCTAACTCTCTATTCTGTTCTGCTATTGTGTCTTTCTAAAATCTTGGGTTCATTTTCATTATTCCACCCAGATCTACCTTTGTTTAGCAATTTTCTGGCTTTCTTTGTTACTCAAGTTCCTGTACCTGACCTACTTCAGAGTATTTATTTTTTTTGCTTGTTACAATAGTTCACAGTGACATATGAATCATTCAAACATAAAAAACATCTAATTTAAGGCATAAACCAGTGAGAAAAAAGTGCAGATGATGACAGATGATTAGGCCAGTGATAGTATACTGTACACTGTATATACAGTATGGTATACTGGTGATGCTGAATGCTGAGTGATTGGAGCAGATGAGAGGGGAAATGAGGTTGCTGCTGAGGTTGTTACATTAAAAGAAAAACCTAATAACATGATGGATGGCACCATAAAAGTCTTTTGCACTGTATTGTATGTAACAGATACTGTACATAACTTAAATCATGTACAAACCTCTACAACACTAAGAAAATCATGTACTGTATCCATCCACACTCCTATAATCCCGTCACTTGAACACTTTTACCCTATGAAGAACAGCATGTCTCAGTCCAGGTCACGTGTTCCAAAAGAACTTGCATGATATTGCATGCTACCTTTTGCTTACTTTTTCCCCTTTATTTTTTTTAATCATTTTCTGATTTCCACCTTATGAGCGCAGTTCATGCATTTCTAAAGGGTTTAAAGCACACTTTCTTACATGTTACCTTTCTAATGTTTTTCCTCACTTTATTTCCTCACTTTAATATTATGAATGTCAAAATGCTGTGCACATGATGACCCACTTTTGTTAACTGCCAAGGCTTAGGGAAATACCTCAGTGGAGAAAACTATCATAAAATCCAATAAACACTGCAACCCATTTTTCCCTAAAAATAATAACACTTTTTGGAAGTTAAATCTAGACTCAGGCAGAATTGAAGACAGAAATATAAGACGGAGACCTACACATTCACTTTACAATCAAAAGGCATGAAAAATAAATATCAGCACTTCATATCGAAATGTCAAATATTTTCTTCTCTTTCTCCCACTTGGAATGCGAAGAAAATCATGAGAGTTTTATAGAGATGAATCAACTGAAAGGATCTTGAAATGCACAGTGTCAATATTTCATACAAATCACTCCTTGGAATGACGATGGGCATGCGATATGAATGGTGTTAACAAGCGTCTGGAGCCCTTAAGTAGCAGAAATCAGCTTCCACTTTGCTTATTAGAGCATTTGTTCTAATTCCTCGCATAGCCTGAGTTGCCAGGCAACAGTCTCTTTTTATAAACGTGATAGTCTGTCACTGTGTGAACAACATGCTGCTTTACATGTTTTGTGAACACACAGATAGTAGCTAATTATCAATTTGTTCACAGAAACCCCCCTCTCACCTCTCGCCTCCGTAACACTACAGCCTTTTTTTTTTTTTCATTATTATATTTATTTAGTGTAGTGGTTAGCACTGTCGCCTTGCACCTCCAGGGTCCGGGTTCGATTCCCCGGCCAGGCTCGATTCCCGTCTCTGTGTGCATGGAGTTTGCATGTTCTCCCCGTGCTTGGTGGGTTTCCTCCGGGTACTCCGGTTTCCTCCCACAGTCCAAAGATATGCAGATTAGGCTAATTGGCGTTCCTAAATTGCCCGTAGTGTGTGATTGGGTGTGTGAGTGTGTGTATGTGTGTGTGCCCTGCGATGGAATGGCACCCTGTCCAGGGTGTACCCCGCCTAGTGCCCGAAGTCTCCTGGGATAGGCTCCAGGTCCCCCGCGACCCTGAACACAGGATTAAGCGGTATAGAAAATGAATGAATGAATGAATATATTTATTTATTTTATTGCATCTGTGCTGTCATATTATCCCGAAAAGGAAATAAAACATTGTGCACTATTAGCTTAAAATACAGATACTGTGCATGCTATGTTTGGGGTTAATAAACAGTTATGGTTTATGGATTTTAGAACAACATAACAACGTACCTCCTTGACAGGTTGATGGACAAGGACTCCAGTCACTGTATGGAGTAACAATGCAATCTCTTTTGCATGGCAGTAAACATGGCCTCACTGTCTCTGGACGCAGACTCTCAGGGCACCTAGACGGCAAGAAGCATACATAAGATGCTGTTGATGTTCACACTAGCAAGCACCAAGATTCAGATTTTTAATCCCATGGCAAAGACAACAAAGGATGTTATGTACAAATAATGTGATATATAGATATATATACTGTTTATATATATATAAACTAAGAAAAAAACACTGTATATCTATTCAATTATACTGTTATATCTATCTATCTATCTATCTATCTATCTATCTATCTATCTATCTATAGATAGATAGATAGATAGATAGATAGATAGATAGATAGATAGATAGATAGATAGATAGATAGATAGATGCTGTAGATATAACAGTATAATTGAATAGATATACAGTGTTTTTTTCTTATTTTTTTGTTTTTTTCATCACACCTGAACTCATATTCTATGCTCTATGATTACAAATTCTCTGTTCTGACAAAATATTTCCCAAGGCAGCAGTTTTTGCTTTGGAAGTATTTAAAATAAGGAGCAGTAATCTGTCTGCCCCCATGTAACAAGCATGTTGCAATACAATTTACATGCAAGCAAATTATATATAAAAGTAACATGTGATCTAGTACAGTACTGTATATACTCATTTTTGCCTTTTTTTTCTGTTTTTCCATTTTTACTCCTTGTAATTCAGTAGTATTGTACTCGTTTTTTTATTTTATTTATTTCTACACTGTAAAACAATGCTGACGTCCAAAATATACAATAATTTTCTTTGAACAGTTTATATTGGGAAGTATCTGCTACTTATGCTCTGTAAAGTCTTCATAATGGCTCTAACCTAAGGTGCTTTTAGTGATTTCTGAGGCTGGTGACTCTAAATGAACTTCTCCTCTGCAGCAGAGGTAAGTCTTGGTCTTGCTTTCCAGGTCTTCATAAGAATCATGTTTCATCATGGTGCTTGATGGGTTTTGCAAATGCACTTGACACAATACTGTTCTTGCAAGAACTATTCCAGAACAGCTGACATTCGTGTCTTAAAATAACAACTGACTGTCATATATGTAATAGGGCTGCCAATGTTAATGCGTTAAGGCATGTGATTAATCTAGAGATTTTAATGCATCGCTATTTTTTTTCGCAAATTAATCAAATGACCAAGTTTGATCCTAATGTCTTCCCATAATCATCACCAGGTGTGCTGAATAGCAAGGTTCATTATAAAAAACATCACATTTACATTGTTTAATCAAGTTAATCGCAGCCATAGCTTGTATAATTTATGATTTATGATTGTATATGTACTGTATATGACGCCTTGAGAACATTTGGAGTAACACTGTTACTGTCATTGCTTGTTACATATAAAAAAAAAAGCAAGAAGCAGGATACATCTTTGAGATCTTTGAGACCTGATGCATTCTTTCAGGCTCTAGTGTTAGGTGATGTTTAAAAGAAAGCTCTCTGTGTGTTCCTGCATATGTGCATGGATGCATACGTGTGTAGCAGGTAAAACCCAGGACAAAAATAACATAAAAAAAGAAAGTGGAGCTCATTTCCATAGTCAGCATGAGGTGAGCGTGGCAGCTCCCTGTTTCACAGCCGGTGACGCCCTTCATCCTGCTGTTAAAGTGAATAAATAAATAGGATCCCCCCCCCCCCCCCCCCTTACAGACAGCTTGAGGTATAAGCAGATCTACAGTACCTATGTGCTTGAAAATTAATAGAATTTACAGTCTAATAAATACAATATATGGTGGTCCATACTGTATTCTTGTTCTTTAAAAAAGGAATTAATTAATTCTACAGTTAAGGCTATGTATAAAATAAAGTGCTCAGCTAACATCTATATCTGTAGTCATAATAAACAGTACTTTTTTTCTTTTTTTCTCAGAAGCTGACTACCACTGAGGTGTGGGTGGAAGTCATATTGTTATGTTTGAAAACAGTTGTAATGATAAATCAGTGTGATAATAATAATAATGAAGAGAGTTCATCCTCGTCCCCGAGAAAGATATATTTGAATAACGTTAGATGTTAACATTAAGGTTTGTCATATTTTCATCTGTTCATTTGTGTTTTTCTTTTCATTCATTGATTTTTAATTGATCCTTTTCTTTTTTTTCTTACATAAGCAATAAAAACACATCTGGAGGGAAAAAAAAAATCTGGCAACCCTGCAGGCATGAGAGCAATTTTTATCAGCTAAGTAGACTGCCTGGAAAACTAGCTAAAGAACCCACTGAGGCTGAATATGAAGAAATTTCCTGTGTAGATATTGCTGTATCTTTTGAGTCTATGTTCTGGATGACAGAGCCACAACAAAACAAATTATTAGTTTGCACTGCGTAGAGAGATTTGGGCTTGGGCTAGATGACTTGAGTCCTTAATGTTTTGTGTATTGCTATTGCTTTTTTATTATTTATTCAATTTTAGGTAATAACTTATTATTAAAAGAATGGCTTTGACATCCCCATGTCACTTTCATTTGGACTCATTTTACTCTTGGCCTTGATCCCATGTCTAATAACTCCAAAGATTAAGAAAAAGGACAGAAAAGGCAGCACATCAGTACTTCCTCTTACTTCTTGGGAGGCACTTGGCCCACATTGACGCGTACACAGATGACCTTGCGGGTCTGCATGCCAACAGAACAGGAAGCCTCAGTGCCAGTGGTTCCAGCTCCACCGCGGGTGAGAGAGCCATTGGCAGCAGGAACAGATGTATCCTCTATGCACTGGCCCCAGGGACCCGTCTGCCAGTGGTACACGGTGCAGGGGTGCTCGTTACAGCTGCGCACCTCCTGCAGAGCGCTGGTGTTGGGGCACTGAACACCACCTAGTAACAACATCAAGAGCATTAAAATTTTAACAGCTTTGTATTTTTATTGATACTTTTTATCTACTAATAGGGGAAAAGAAATAAAATTAATAATATTTCAATTCAGATCTTAATTAAAACTGTAGCAGATGGGAGTCATTAGGAAACTATGACAATTAACACTATTAGGCTCGTGCAAAGATGCGTGAATGGGACGCATGACTTGATAGTGACTTGAATACTTGACAAGCAGTTATTTATCAAAGGTTTCAGATACTTTAGGACCCGTGAGGAAAGCCAGAAATGCAATAGGTAGTACAGAGGTTTTCAATTTTTCAATATAATGCAAATTTACATTTTACACTAGTGATAAGAAATTCATAGTTCCAACGATGGTTGGCTGCAGTGTCTTATGACTTAATGTCAGGAGACTAGTTTAAAAGGTTTAAGTTACTGTATGTTGTTGAGGACCCCAACTTTCTTGCAACCTACAGTACAGGTGCACACCCTCTTGGCCAATTTGGAAATGGAGGCTGGATTAAACCCTCCAACCTGGAGGTATGTACATGCATGCGACAGTGCTAACCAGTAAACCAAAATAATAAAGACAATGCACTTCACATTGCACTGATGCCTTAAGAACCTATACTTAACTGTAAGCTTTATCAAAAGGTGCTTTTAATGAGCTCAGACCCAACATAGTTAAAGCACTAAGCTGATGATTAAGCTCATTAGCTAAAAATAAATAAATAACATTGAAATTTTGCTTTGGACAATTATGTTAAGTGTCATTTGATTTTACCCGAACCATCTGTCACTTTTTTTTTCCTTATCCAATTTTCTTCAAGACAATGAGAGAGGAGAAAACGAGCATGTGGATCTAATGACTCAAATGTGAAACATAAAGCCTTTTCACTTTCTTTTAGCTCCAACCCACTTAACATTTTTTCAGTGGTTATGAGGAGTGGCAGGATTAGTGTCTTGTGTCTTTCCCTTTGATGGATTTTATACGAGATTGGGTTGACTATTGGGAAAATAAGCTTGCCAAAGTGAGATATACAAAGAGAAAATGGACTGCAGGAAGGACTCAGATGGGCCACAGGTGACCCCTGACTGCTGCTGGTGGTCATTAGTCTTCCAGTCAAAGTACCTCCAACTGATAGGTCAGCCATTAGCCCTGCAGTAAGCACTGACCGCAACACAATCAATGCTGGAGTGGAGAAAAGAATACTGTAGATAAACTGCACCTTAAGAGCTCGTTGCTGGAAATACTGTAGAATTGACTTATCTTAGCAGTGCAGGATAAAGTCCTTCTGTTTTTTTATTTATTTATTTATTTATTTTTATAAAGAGATTTTATACTGTACCATTATCACATCACTCATGAGGTGCCACCGCCACGGCATGTTACGAATCCTAAACATCATGCCCACAGAATGAAAGACAGCATCCTCTTTACAGCTACGAATCATTACCCTCGAAACAGTTCAATACTTTAAAAAAAAATGATACACTTCTGCTTGAGGATTAGCATTGCTCTCCATTAATTCCTCACCTGCTGAACTCTAATCCTCTATGTCATAACAAAAGTGTATACTTTATAGCTCAGAATACTTAATCAACCATGTACCATTCATAGTAAAAAATCAATTAATTAATAAAAAGATGTCGCTTTCTACTCTCTCCCGCTGGTGATCTATAGGGACATTGTTGTAAGCTTCATGTTAACGCACAGCACCTCATCCTGTCTCAAAAAGCCAGATGGCTCAACTTCACAATTTCACACTGCAGTCAGTTTACAACTGGGTTGTCAGACACTTTGCTGTCTATTGTACAGGCGGCGTGCCAAATCGTTTGCGGACTAATCAAGCACACAATACGGCTCAAAACACAAATTTCCAGGAAACACCCCACGATGCAGGTGTAACCACGTACTGTATCCCTGCTGAATCCATAATTCATAAAGGAGCTCCTCTTCATGCTTGTATTAAATAAAAGCTCCTCCTGCCTGTGACATGTTCTGGTCTGCCAGAGAAAGTCTAGTGGAGAGCCATTGCACAGCCATTAGCTGCGATATGAAATGAAGCTAGGTTGATTTGCTCCCAGACACCAGTGGAAGCCCTACTCGCTCAAATAGCATATTTATGAAAATGGAATCCTGGACAGTGAGTGGCAGCCCAGAGGGACAGAGTTTCACCCAGAGGCACTCGCTTCACCGTCACTCCATTATGAATCACTCGAGCCCCAATCTGGGCCACATGAGGCTTGAATCGCTTAACACTCCAGGATACTCATTACCTCAGCTGGCTGGGGTTTTTATATGTCTGCTAGGATGATATAGTGCTAACCAAGCAAAGTGGGGGGATGGTAACGCTGCTAGGTTTTTCAGACATGTCTATTCACATAAATCTATGTGTATAGACACATATATATCTAATATCTGTCAGTGGGAAAAAAAAAACATACATATCCATGGTGGATGAAATTAAACTAAATGATAATAATAATAATTATTATTATGAAATCCTCCAGTAAATCCATAAATACAGTATGTCCGCAAATAAATAATATGTATCCATTATCAAAACATCAGTTGTGGGAATATCTTCCAGAAGACCATGAGAGCACTCATCACTTCAGTACAGTTTGAGAGAAATGTACCATCCCTGCTGTGGAGCACTAAAGCCATTTCCATTGTTTGTGGTGGCCCAACACCCAATAACAAACTCAAAGAGCTACCCACCATCTCCTGCGTTGTAGGCCAGTATGGAGCGTGATCTCGTCTGCTTGCCCTCTGTGTTTTTTCCTGAGCAGGTGTGTGAGCAGAGCGACCAGGACGTCCAGGGGCTAAGCACACAGTCTTTCGGGCATGGTACGTCACAGAGTGCAGGCATGGGCAAGATGGCATCACGACACATTTGCCTGTCCACAAATTGACCTGAGCAAACAAAAACAAAGCAGTGATTATGATCAGGAATGGAAGAACATTGTTATGTTATTGTTGGGTGCTCCCAGCAAGGGGTCGCTACAGCAGACAATTGGTCCGCACATACAAGCTTGGCACAAGTTTTACGCCGTATGCTCTCCCTGACGCAACCATCCCATTTTACCTAGGCTTGGGACCGGCACTGTATCCAGTGGCTGGAGTTTGGACACTGGCTGGGAATCGAACCCAGGCCATTCATATGGGAAGCGCAGCACCTACAACTGAGCCACCAGTGCCTCTATCTGAATATGAAATTAATATTACACAGTGTAAGGATCTCTGGTACTACTTTTTTCTGAAACATCTCTACACACATACAGTACACACACATGAGAGAGAGAGAGAGAGAGAGAATCCAACTTCCCTCATGCATATGTTTCATTAACTAGTAGCCTTGAGCAGTTGAAAACTCCAAATGTACATGATTTAGGTTCAGCTGAAGTTCATCCGTACATGAATTTTACATTAACTAATTCCTCATCTTGGACTGCTGCCAGTTGGATGAGGCAGATGTTCACCTTGGAGAGCTCATAATCCCAAGCTGTGTGAAAACATGAATTAATAAGTCTTTTGAAGAACTTAAGCACCGTCTTGCCTTTGACCCACACTGAATAAGCTCTTAACATACCGTTGCTGAACATGTGCAGGAGTGGCACGTAGTGAGTGAACAAAAAAAGGCATGTTATTTCATATTTAATTTTTTATCTTGATGAAAAATATCATGCTTAACCATTGTGGAGTCCAGGTCATCTGCTGAAGCAATCCATCACTCTCCTTCTTTAGACTTACATACAATAAGCTAGAGGTGTGTTTGGGCTCATTCTCCTTTTGGAAAACAAATGATGCAAACAACCGTATATGGGATGGCATGTTGCTGCAGAATGCGGTGGTAGCCATACTGGTTGAGTGTGCCCTCAATTTTGACTAAGCCACCAACAGTGTCACGAGCAAAGCACCCCCACACTATCACACCTCCTCCTCCATGCTTCAAAGGGCACGTCTTACATTTAAAACAACAATAATAATAATAATAATAATAATACAAAGTAAAAAACAGTCAAGGAGAAGGTATATATATATATATTTGTGATGTTGCGATGACCTCTAACTCTAATATATATATATATATATATATATATATATATATATATATATATATATATACACACACACACATATATATATTTATTAGAGCTAGAGGTCATCACAACATCAGAAAGCTTCTAACATATTTTGGGAACTACACCCACTGTGGCTCTACAATAGCCCCTCTATCGATCTGTGACACTCCTCCCTGCTTTTCTTCACCTTGGATCACTAAAAAAGCTCAAAGTGACAGTGAGTCAGATGACACACAAGGAGCCTGTGGGACATAACAGATCCATTCTCATCAGCAGAAAAAAAAAACATAGATCGATGAAAAGCCCAGGAGGCACGAAAGAAACAAGGGAATAGAGGAGGGAGGAGCATGGGAGACGGTTAACTCTTGTCACATCTCGTATACAGATACACGTCTGTGTGGAATTCCATGTCAGGAAAAAAAATTATTACGCTTCTGGGTTTTTGACATTGATGGGTTTTTTTTAAGGGCATGGTTTTTTCGGGGGTGCAGGCACACACTTCAGTATGCATATTTAGAACAGAATCAGGAGCTTTAATTTGATTCCTAGGACTGATTCGGGACAGAGGATAGAAGCAACACACGTACTACCTCATCAGCAAAGACAAAGACAGAGGTGACTTTGAGCAAATCATATTACTTCTCACTGAAGCAGGGAAGCAGGACTTAAACAAGTCAATAAAAATACACCAGGATCATGCCATGGGGAAAGAAAAGGAGAAAGAGCACGAGCCAAAATCCACTGTGTGACTTCCTAATATACAGTATGGGTAAAATTCAGAGTTCACAGAGGTCATTTTTACATTGATAATTGAATACATTACATGCAATTTTAATGCTAATATGTAGACTACGTTTAAACATGCTTTCATGCTAATATTAAAATATTCGGTGATACCACTGAATTTGTTACAATGCAAAGCAATAAGGATTCTGTTAAGTCTTGGAGTTATGGGCAAATTACCTTCATAGACTGTTTACTCATCAGTTTACAAATGTTAATATGGATACGCCCTAGTTGTCTTTTTTTTTTTGACAATCAACTTATAATCAATGCTCCAATCCATATCCACACATTAAGCATAAAAACACACTTGCCCATCCTAATTATTGTCACCTCATTAGGTAGTCGAGTTTGCAATTAGAAGGTTTGTTGTAAGTGCGATATTGATTGAAAAATTCAGAGAACACCAGCTTTATTTGAACCAGGGTTGTCCAACTCATATCTATCTATCTATCTATCTATCTATCTATCTATCTATCTATCTATCTATCTACTGTATCTATCTATCTATCTAAAGATAAGACTGTCAATGAAATATTTTATTAAAACAATTACAAATCTTCTAACATTCTTTCTATAAAATGACAGATGGTTCATTAGCACTTCATCTTCCTTACTTTAAAAAAAATGCATATTATTTTTTCAAAATGCATTTGATTCTTCTTGTTGCTGCATCCCACAGGTTCACAAGTAAAACATGAGCTGGTAGAAACCAAAAAATAAAGAAAGAAAGAATTCACAAAATGTGAAACCATCCTTAACAGGAAGTAGAACTTTCTCTGGTGGTGCAAAATAGACACAGTAATTATGAGATGCACTACACTGCTGTAGACACACACATCTGTGTCTTTCTCTATCTCTCCCTCCCCCGGGTGCTCATTAGCCGCGAGGATGCCGAAGTCCAATTTCCCAGTAATTGCCATGTCCACCCAGCGAGATTCACTTACACACAGAGTGAAATGTGTAAATGCAAAGTACATTTACAACGTGTTTGCTTATAATTCGCTCATTCGCTCATCTAACTCAATACGTTTTTTTCCTATCTTAACCACATAAATATACTACGTCATCACATAACCTGCATTTGTATTCTCCCAGTGTGATAATCATATTTCATTCTCATATTCACCATAATCTAAGGTTAATTCGTTCTGATAGATGACAAGAAATTAATTTATTGCAACACTTTCCTAGCCTCCTTCCCAGTAGTCGGCCTCATTCAAATAGGTTCATTGTTGAAAATATTCAATCAGCTTTGCTCTCTTCTCTGTTATACAGAATTAATTAGATTGGACAAATTAGAATTGCAATTAAACTGCAGTAAAGTTCCTCTATCCCTCCCACTGGTCCCTCATCAAGTCTACCAAAGCATCCATCCTTTGAAATCGCATTAAATATGCATTAGAGGAACGTCTGGGTGTCTGACTTCCCAGAGATGCACTTAAAGTCATGTCTGCTGAGAGCCGGGACTGTATTTTGTGACCTATCGGACAAGGCAGATTTTCATACTTTGTGCTATATAAAAAAAATTTTTTTATTAATGTGGAAATTTATTCATCTCTTAGAAGAATGATCTTTGTATCTATTCTTATTAAATGAACACAGTATGTTGAATCATAGATGCTTTTTAAGTTGTAAGTGCAAAGGTTCAAAGTAACATTTTTTTTCCTGGCAATTCATTGCATTGTATAGCATTGTGAGAGGAAAGGTTATGAATTAAAGCATTTATTATTTTTATGTATTGTGTTGATTTTTTTTTATGAATCTGTTCATTCAATATTGTACTCATTCAGGCGTTTACAACAGTGTGCAATAACACTTTACAGCGTAAAAAGCCCTCAATCATTCTTCTTACTTCTCACAATCTCCCCCTTTGGCTAATCAAACAATAGAAGACCACTACCAGCCCATATAAAAACATCAATTACCGAAATCGGCAGCAGACCAGAACGGGGACCCTGTAGAGAGAGTTCAAGAGCACTTTGAGCAGAACAATTTGGGTTTGTCACAATACGACACCAGCTGGAACACAAGCAAACCATAAAGGATTTTCTCTGGCTGCATCCAAAAATGCCTGGAAGGATTGTTCTCCATTTAATAGTTTGCCCTTCACACGTTCCGCTTTAAAAAGACTCTCTTACCATCGCTGTTGACACACTGCACTTGGGGGTCCTGCGTTCCAGGTCCACACTCTTTGTCATTGTCAGGGATGCATTCTTCCAGCTTCAGCAGCAGCCACTCGTAGCAGCTGGGCTCCTCACAGGGTATGGCCTCTGTCAGGTGAGGGCAGCTTCCAGTGCCTCCTGTAGGCTCGTTTAACACTTTCCTCTTCCTCAGTTTAAAACCTGTAAGCCGTAAACACAAGCACATGCAGAGGAATTAGTAATTAAAGACAGAGGTGCATATTTATGGAGTAATTAGAACTTCTACTATAAGCAGAGAATGGCCATGGTTTGAAGGATAAGCTTGCCAAGGATTCATGTATTAATTAATTTAAATATTAATTAATGAAATATTATCTATTAAAAAAATAAGGTCTTGAGATAAGCAGTGTATTTGAATACTGTAAGATGATGTCCTACGGTTTGTCCTTCACCTCCTATTGAGAGCCGTGCTGGAGTCTGGCAAAGACAAATATGGCATAAATATCACATTACTGTCATCCCTTCATAAATGCATAATAGTAATGTCATATTTATGTCATATTTGCTTTCGCCACACTATGACATAACTCCAGCACTCTCAGTAGATCTTCAGCATGTACTTACAGTACTGTACATCTGAGGTCTGAATACCAATGTCAAATGCGCACAATTATGGTATCAACTATACATAAAGATACAAAAATTGATCAAAGGTATCTTTAACCACAATAAAAAACACTAATTTAAAAAAAACAGTACTCTCTCCCCCATATCTGTAAATAAAGGCGGTAAGAACATACAGTATGCCATGCTTACCGCCTTCCCTCACTGAAAGCATGGATGGATGGATAATGATGGCATTGTCAGAATTTAAACACACAATCTACTGATAGAGCGAAAGCCTTTCTGTTGCACCACTCTGAATGGAGTGACTATTACTTCTAGTAACACTTTAGTGTAATCAAAAGGTATCTGCAGAGAAAATTGTGGAAATTCTAGGAAACATAGCTACTCATCCCTCCAGTTTGTTTCCAAGGGAACTACTACGTTTAGCATTCCATCATAGAAAAATAGGCTTTGAATGAGAGCTTTTAGGACTAAGAGATAGTCCAAGGTCACTTACATCGTCCCCCAGCCCCCCATCTCAGCAGACTTTCTAATCTAATTCATACTATTGTTTCAGCCAGATAAGAGGATCCGCACGGGAGTCACAGGGGCCTGCAGGGCTAAAATGTTCACGCTGTTTCTCTTTGATTATTTCAGTGGCAGAGGCATCTAGATGCACTGGTCTGTCATTTGACTGTTCGTTTCATTTTCAAGTCTTTTGTGTAGCAGTGCAATATCCGACATGGACTTCGTATGGTATTGCATGAAATTTTTTCAACTTTTGCAAATAAGCAACCGAATGACCCCTTGGTGATAAATAATGGTAATTCAATTCAGGTCTGTCCATCTGCCTTTTTTAGCCACACTGGCTCACTGTGCCGGGGGGGGGGGGGGATATTGGAGGCCGTGCCACATGCTGCTAATCAAATCTAAACAGCTTGATGGTGTTAGTTGATGGGTGGGTGCTTGTAAGACATCACTGTGGTTCAAGTAAAAGATCAGGAATTCTTCGAAGAATACGGTCATGTAGATTTATTGGGCATGTGCTAGAGCACCTCTGGCATTAAAAAAATAAATAAAAAACCTTAAATGCTCAATCGGCTAATCCAAAAGCTGATATGTGGATATTGAGGTAGAGTAAGACCGCAGTCTCTCAACATGTGTGTGAATTATAAAAAAAAAAACAAGATAAAGTAAACCACGAGTCTCCTTTAGCCCACAGCTCCCCGCATTATGAACTCAGCCCTGAGCACTGGAGCATGCTGGCAGCCGTATGTTCTACACAGAACACAGAGTGGGCGTACAACAAGCTACATGAACGATGAAAGAATTCATCATTAAGATCCATGAGAAGAGAACTTCCTTTCATTTTATCAGTTGGAACTCTTCGGGAAAGAGCAAACATACTGAACATTTAATTCGCTACACAGGTCAGCAGCCGCGCTATCAGGGCCAACAAAAAGATGCGACCGCCTTCACTTACTTCCATTCCTTACTTTTTTTCACTTCTCAGGCTTTCTCCTCTAGAAGAGATTTACAAAAGAGGAAACCCCATTTACTGTTTTCTCCTGGAACCATTCAACAATCTGTCTTGCACTTCTTTTGACATCTGGCTTTTATTTCCTTTTCCTTCTGCTTCCTTTCCTTTAAAGTAGCTCATAAGCTTTTGTGGAAATCCATTATCCCTTCCAGCAGCAGTAGATAAGCTCACGGTGTACTGATTGAAAGATGGAAAGATGATGCACCCTTAGAGTTAGAGTGGAAGGTTTTATCTCACACAAGGTGTTAAATGCTGAGACAGTAAAGAACAAACCCGTCAGTCTGCTACCAAGAACGAGAGGAACCAACCTCTCAACAAATTCTCAACGGACAATTCAACAACATTCAAGAAAACACAAAAGAGAAATTTGATGTTCTACAGATTGTTGTCAGTCTGTTGAGGGTTTGTCAGCTGTGTACATACAGTAGGTGTGTGGTATTAACTGAATGTAAACATGTGTAACCAATACTGTATATTAATACAATAAGCAATCTGATATGGAGTCACAAATTGATTCGATTTAATTTTCGGGAATCCATTTTAAAATGTTGTCTATCTTTAATAATGGATTCTTGTTTTATATGCCCATTAATTATTAACACTAACACCACTGCAAGATTAATTGAATAGCTTTGTTTATTCATAAAATTGTAGTGCTATCATGGGCCTCCAATGTTCACCTGTCTGGTCTGATTCCACACAACACCTACTGTAATATACAATCAATAAAATTATGGCTATGACAGAAAGGTATCCGAAGACTCAGTGCATCACAGTTAGCAGGCAAAGAACTCAAGGCAAAGGGCAAATTTGTTGATCTAGCCTGCAAATTCCCCCGATCTCAATCCGTCCAAGCAAACATGGGATGCTCTGGACAAACATGTCCAATCCAAGGAGGACCAATCCGGAAACCCCTACAGTACATGACTCAAAGGATTCTCTGCTAACATCCAGTGCCAGACACTACAGTACACCCCCAGGAGGTCTTGTGGTCCATGCCCCGAGGGGTCAGACCTGCCAAGGCAGCCAAAGGGAAACCTAAGCAATACTGGGCTTAATGTATTGCGTTTAACATTACGGCTAATTGGTGCATTTACCACCTCTACAGAATGTTGCTTTTTTTTTTGTTTGTTTTTGAATTCTCCACATTTATGGTAAGAAGATGTTGAATACATCTCTATAAAAGCAGCTCTGACACTCCATTGGGGCAGAAATTGTGTGTTGAACCTTGTCTTTGGTTTTGACTCAGGTCTGGACACCCATCAGCCATTGCACCTCTAGGTTTGGTTTAGTCACTGATTACATTTCTTTTTTTCCCCCATTTTGTCTGGGATTGAGGAAGCTGAGAATGCAAGCAGCAGACCTTTCCTTCTTATGCATGATGAACAAATCAAACACAAACTAGACTATGCGCTGTGATCACTGCTAAACTACAGTAGACCTGACAGGGGGATTTGAGCTACAGAATGTTGCTCTAAAAAGTACATCGGGATATAATTAAAACATTCACCTTTCTTGGAGCTCTGGTCCTGACAGTTCTCAAAGGTGCACGGTCCCCAGGCGCTCCACGCAGACACCTCACACTCCACCGGACATGGGATGTGACACACCTGAGTGGTGTTGGGTGCGATCCCCAAACAAAGATCATTGTTAACAGGACGGGTTGCTGTAAAAAACAACACAACACACATATTAAAAAAAACCCAAGTGATTATAGAGCTCATTTTGTCAGCTAGAGATTTGTGTGTTAATTTAATACTTGCTAGGAGGCACAGTAATGAAAGCTCTGCATGTAGGAGACCGCAATAAGCGTTATTGTGAATTTGAAACAACGAAGAAGTAAAGAAAGCACAAACACATAAAAAGCTCAAGTTTAAATCACGCTTGAAGTTTTGTTACAACATATTTGACTGTCATGACTTCATGAGCTATTCAAACTAAAGGTCTGACATACAGTATATGCAAAGCATAAATTATGTGCTTTAATATAAGTGTTTTTCGTTCTTATAAGTGAATCCTGTACACACAGGGCTCCAGAGATTGGGAAATTGAGTTAACTTGCATCAAGAGCATATGAAGTTTGAATGAATAAATGAATGCTCTTATTCGTGTGTCATGAACTGTATGATTATCTTTGATCTCCATCTCATCCATCTAGGAACCTACAGTATGTAGTCCAACTAGTGTCAGTGGAGGCCAATGGTAACTAGTGGAAGCCAATGGTGCCCACTGTTTTTATTGTATACGGGCAATTTGGGAACGCCAATTAGCATAACCTGCATGTCTTTGGACTGTGGGACGAAACTGGAAACCCATCAGGAATGTGGACAATGTGCAAACTTCATGCACGCAGACCCCAAGGCGGGTGCTAACCACTGTGCTAACCACTACACCACCTTGCTGCCATTGTTCTAGTTTACAACTGTACCTATACATTATTTCTCATTATTCTGTTCATATACACTCCAAATATTCTTTGTGAGTATGTGCATGTGCAGAAATCAGTAGGTGACTTTCAGCAAGGTTAAAGCGCTGATGGATTGCTCTGTGACAGATCTGCACTTCATTCACATGCAAATTGCTGTGTGTGGTCAAAAGGTATGTGAATTGATGGAGCGCTTTCTTCAAATGTGTGTGTGGGGGAGGGGTGTGATTGCATTTATATAGTGGGGTGGTAAGTACGAGTGTCATCATTTTAAATTTAGTGTCATTTTACCAAAGAGTGACATAGTTATAGTTGTTAGATTGGTGTTCATGTAGGTCACTGAAGAAGTAGCCTTTTCTTTGTTGGAATGGTATTGTAATTTAACTCACTGAATTGAGTTAGTAGGTCAAAATCAAAGACATGTAGTACCCATGAGTGTGTCATACATTATTAGCCTGATATTGAGACAAAGAAAGCTCTTCAAAAACAAATAAAATTTTTGCAGCATAACCTCATTCTGTTGCGGTGCGCACAGCTGTATGTCATTCCAATGGACAAAAGCTTGTCTCTGGTCGTATCTCTTTCCAAAACGTCTCCCTCCTCACCTCCCCATTAACCCAGTCTGATTAATGACACTCTCCTTGCAGTCTGACCTTGTTCAGGTGGCACATCATTCACACAGAGGCCAGATGGTTCACACTTTGCTCACTCAAGAGTTCCCCAGTCTAATTAGGGTGCCGGTATGCCATCGGTACCTTTGCCCATGCGCAAGCAAGCAGCTCCCTTTGCTCTGCATCATCTATAACTCCACCATGGCGCAAAAGAGATCTGTATGGCAGCACTGTAACAAAGCCATCACGCTAAACCTTCGACAGGGAGCCACTTCGATTACGAACAGGATGAAAACATAAGGTACTGTAGCTGTAGCCAGGGTTGAAGGAATGAGCGTCAGGAGCATGGTTGCTTAAAATTTCTCCATCCCGAGTTCCTTGTGAGCGGTGTACGTTAATAGATGAGACACGGCAGCCCCCCTATTGAGGGAGAGGAAATCAAGCAGGGCTTCACGAGACACAAACAGCAGAGCAGGAAGCTGGATGGGGATTCTGCTTTAGTTGGCACGGCAAAATGCCGCAAGCTGCTTTTGAAATGTAAAATGTAAAAACGCCATTTTTGGCATTCATGACTAGGGCTCAGGAAGCCAGCCACAATATCCAAATGATTGAAGAAGGATTTGGGATTCGAACAAAGCTCTCATTTTCCATGGTAATGACACATATGGGAACCACCACAACCCATTTTACCGAGCATACTGTGTATGCTAAAGACTGATGGTTGGTTTAGCTGTCATTCCCCAAGGGCGAGTGAGCAGATTAAATTTGCACAAAATATATACCATGCTTGTTTTTTTTTTTTGTTTTTTTTTTGCAGTGCTGTTTTTTTGTAACTGATTCATATTAATATTAAGATATCTGAATAATTCAACATTCTGGTCACATAATCCATTGTATGGATGCCTTCATGTTTACTTCAAAATTCCCAGGGGATAGAAATAGCAATAATTTGGTCTAAATTTTATTTTAATTCTTAATGTTGTGATCTGGGGACAGCACATGACAGCAACATATAAAAGAAAAGGCTAAGGTACACATAATTTATGTTAGAGTTTGAGTTTTGATGTTAGAGCATATATTAAAAGGTTCTGATTGACATGAAATATCATTGACTGTCAAGTGGAAAAAGAAAAAAAAACACCAAAGAAAGATTTCTAGCTCCAATTCTGGTGACACCGTAGACATCAGCTGGAAGTCAAAGAGACCAAAATGGTATTTGCTTTTTGGGAAGGAGGTGAGGCACTTTCCCCATCAATCAGTGTGACACTAGCCAACTTGGGTGTGATTTTAAGTATAAAGGAGAAGGTAAATAACAATTTCCTCTGAGTGTCTTCAGCGGTGCTGAAGAATGGTAGCTGAAAAAATGCAATAGCTGCCTTCATGTGTCTTGGAGGAACTATGTGTTAGCCTTCACCCTGTTCAATTGATGGTAGGTATTCAGCGACAGGGTGGTAATTGGGACATGGATATATTTGGAGGACTGTGAAAACACTGGGTCAGGCTTTAAAATCAAAGTGACCAACCAATATTTTACCAATTGGTCAATTTTTCTAATTAAAAAATATTGGGAATGGGAAGTACTGAGGAGCTCATTTCAAAGAGAGTGAGATCATTTGGCTTAGCTCAGCAAAGCTTTTCTCTTTTTGTCTCTCTAAAGGCTCTTCAATGCACTTCTCTGCTCTTGGCTTTTATAATTCAGCCAAATTTAGGAGTGTTTCCACCTATGATTGGTGTGTGTGCGCATTTATATATTCATCCTCTTCATCTTCTGTCTCGCTAATCCTGTGTACAGGGTTGCGAGGGCCTGGAGCCACCCCCCCCACACACACACAATGGCAGAATATCCTCTCTCACACATTCTGTACACACACTTTTTTTTACTGTCTGTCACTGTCCCACTGCATTACCAAGCCAAGACTGTCACATCATTATGCCTTTAGGACTGAGAAAATGGCACCCTTTCAACAATAGCAGAATGGTCTCAGACACTGAAGAGGTGTAACTGCACCACTTTGTCCATTTAATTTGATGTCTTTTATTCTCTCTGGATTCACTCTGACTGTCTGTTCGGGAGCAGATGTGGCTATTGGAAGTTGTGCACGAGGTCATCAGTTCAACACTTAGAGCAGATGGCAGAGGACTTCCTCAGTCAACGCATGGAAGAGTACGGGCACGATACCAGCTTTAGTGCCCAGCATGGCGCTATGGACATCTTTCCAGCCATGTCACATCACAGTTAATGAATTTGGATTTGAAGTTCTCTTTTTAACACCATAACCTCCCATGAGACAGGTTTGATTGTCTTGCTGGAAATGTGGGTTTATTGTGTCTTGGATGAAAGAAAAAAATAATAATAAAAGCTGAAATGACAGGTAGGATGTATACCATTCTCATCTGCTGCACTGATATATATTGTTTATGACTATACTTTTTTTTGTCTCAGATTCACTTCCAGATATCATGCCACACTAACAGTTCTGCAACAGGACTCCAGTTCACCAGAACACTTACAGTACAACTGACACCAGTTTAAAACCCAAGTCTTTCACCATCCACATCCTCTTGCTCCATCATTTTCTTAGCACAATTAATGCATCAAAAATTCATTTTTGCCCAAGTTGAAATATTGCCAGTATTCAAATCTGTGAATAGTAAATACTGTATGCGAAATGGGGAACACCTTCTCTATATCCCTGGTTAAATGTTACATCTCCTCTCATGAGATCTCTAGATATCCCCAAGCAAATTATTATCTTCAGTGGTACCTAATTCTTCCCTGGATCATCATCACTATAAAGAACTCCATCCCATGAAACATGCCCGATACCTCTCTACATAAAGTCAACCAAAGGGCAACCTTGTAAGTTGCCTGGGTTACACAAATAGCCTTCAGATACAACACCAGGCCTGGTTTCAGGGCATTGGCTGCTAACAATATCAGGCAAGGTATGCCCTTCATTCTTTATTGTAACCAACAAGAACTGCTTTACGTCAAAGATCTGTTCTCATGACAAGGTTTAGCCCAATTAAGGGTCTGTTTTGTTTCAACTACTTGATTAAAACAAAAATGTTCACTATTACAATGTTTTGTATTAAATGCAATAAGTAGATGTGAAGTGCACTTAAGCTTCAAACACTTTCTTAACATCTACCCCGGATCAGATGTTATCTAGAACTCGCTTTATCACTTATATTGGTGTCTGATCTGATCTGGTTTCAAACAGCATGTCTCTGGTTGTCTCAGGTCTCAATAGATAGAACAGAGATAAAAATACGTATAAAGAGAGACAGATATTCAGGTACTGTAGGAAATGTTCAACATCCAGCTATCATCACATATAAGAAAATGCCCTTAATCCTGTTAATTGCATTATTGTGTCTAAATGTGTTTAGTATCATAAAGAGACTTTTAGTTTGCTTGAGGTGAGCCATTAATCCTGTACGTTACCTTCTTTGTTCTTGAGGGAGCTGAGATTGGATGGTGAGTCTGAGGGAATTTGAACACAATACACTTCTCTGCTCTGGATCCCTCCTCCACACAATCCTGTCTGATTTCCCCTTCTACGGTCCTGCTGGCTGAGGAGCACATCCACCCTACATTCACTCCATTCTGTAGTCTTCCAGGTATATCTGCAGGGAGCAAAAGACAAACCACAGTCATTTAAATGAACCTTGTATAACCCATGATCATAACCTATATTTCAAATGTATAGACTCAAATGTTTTTTTTTTGGCATGCAATAAACATTGGGAAAGCAACTGCTAGTAAATAGAACATTGTGTGCCAAAAAAAAAAGTTAAATTGGAGAATGGTGTAACCTTCTCAATACCATGCATTGCATTTCTCTGAATATTAGAAATATACTCACTATGGTGGATTCTCTAATGAGCAAATGTTTTTAAACACGCTTTGTGCCTTGCCAGTCAATGATCCTAAAACCTTTAGATTTATCGCATTGACTTCAGCTGCAAATAAATTAGAGCTATATTTTCCACAGAGACGGAATTAGAGACTTATTTGACGGGGAAACTGTATTTTGTGCTCGCTGAAACGTTGTGGGTGGATGAGCTGCATGCATTTTTCATCATAACCATTTGTAAACATCTGTGGAGAATCACCTGAGGTGCCAGAAACTTCTGTTGGATTACTGGACAGATTAAATAGAATACGTGCAGAACAAACTGTACCAGATGCAATTAGGTCATTTATTATCCAATATATAGTATACAGCTGATTTTAGATGGTTTTAATATTGAATATTAGACCTATGTTTAATAATAAGGAATTAGCAAAAGTGAATTCAGTTGCCATTCCAGGCCAATCAAATAAAAAGCTGACCTTTTATAACAGTGAGAATGACAGTGGCTTAATTACATTTTATAGAGTGGGTTCGTCTAACATTGCAGTCGTAAGACTCATGAAGATGAAGAAAGATGAGATAAGACCGTGCTATGTTCATCACTATGTCTCAATATTGAATACTGTATTTTATTGGGCTTGCTAGATTATCATGTTTAGCTAACATGTTTAACCATGACATCACCTTGTTGTGAATACACAGCCATGAATAAGGAATTGTACCAAAACACCCTTCGAGAGCAATTTCTCCCAACCATCCAAGAACAGTTTGGTGATGAACAATGATGTTTTCAGCACGATGGAGCACCTTGCCATAAGGCAAAAGTGATAACTACATGTGTCAGGGAACAAAACATTGACATTATGGGTCCATGACCAGGAAACTCCCCAGACCTTAAGTCCATTTGGTGGAAAAATAAAAAACCCACATACTTCAAGCATTGATTATGCAAGAATGGACTGCCTCCCGTCAGGATGTGGCCCAAAAGTTGACTGCCAGCATGGCAGGGTGAATTGCAGAGGTCTTGAAAAAGAAGGGTTACCACTACAAATATACCACTACTCATTCATTCACACAGTACGGGCAATTCAGAAACACAGATGAGTCTAATCTGCATGTCTTTGGACTGTGGAAGAAAACCGGAGAAAACCCAGAGAAAACCCACCAAGAATGTTGAGAACATGTAAACTCCATGCACACTTAGGATTTGAACCCAGGACGTGGAGGTGCAAGGCGACAGTGCTAACCACTAAACCACTATATAATTTACAAATTAATATTGGAGATGGACAAGTTGCTATGGTCCATTTGTCTGAAACCCCTAAATTATTCCAGGAGCTACCAGTCTCATGAATACTTGCCAGTCCCTTGGGTCATTGAAAGGAGTCCATGCACATGCAATTTAAAAGTCATGCAATTGCCAGAGTTTGTTGGAAAACCTATCTAAACAAATCGCACCATGAAGACCAGTAGAACATCTTTCAATATTTAGAAAAATTCCAGTAGAGGAGAAAGGAGCTGAAGGATTTCACAGCTTAGATTGGAGAAGCTTTCTCCTGGACAGATCTATCCTATGCATGCTACAAAGCTGGGCTTCATGAGAGAGTGGCAAGCTATATGAAATTCTTATGAAGATATCCAGAAAACATGTTGGAGATTCAGTAAAGCTCTGATAAGACTAGGATGTACAGTATATATTTGAAAATATGTTCAACAGAAAACCAACACTTCTCACCACCCTGAGAAGACCATCCATTTAAAGTGGGGTTGTTGATAGACAGAAATCAACAAAGGATTTTCCTAAAGTTTCCTAAGGTCTAGGGATTTCTACCACCCGAATACATGCATGCTTTACTAAGAATAACTGGAGTAACTGGAGTCAGTTCTACAGTATATGTTAGATATGTTTTGTTCATATTACTGGCTTGTGTTCCTGACAACTGGTTAATGGTTTGGCGAGTGGGTTGTTTAGAATGCTAACAGCACTGCCAGACCTACGTATTGTATATTTAACATGGATGTCTACTCACATTTAGCCCTTGCCCATTAGTTTCTTTCTGAACACAAGACAAATGTAACAGACTAAGTAAGTGGTGAGGTCCAGAATGAAAAGTAACAATATCCCACTATGGTCATTAGGTGAGATGTAAGCTTTAAATCACGCTGTGCTCAGTGACAGTATTGAAAGTGAAAAATTCTCTTCAGGCTTGGATAAATGTGAGAACCAGTATTGAAATCGCACATGGGGTTACAGGAGGACAGTCCTCTCGCCCGCATGGCACAACTCATTGAGAGTTCGGACCAGCTGGGGCTAATTCTGAGTGACACACTGTCCTCTCCCAGAGAGACAGTGAGTGATAGAGCATGGACTGGCCCATCTGTGGTGGAGATCAGATTAGACACCACATTGCCTGTCCTCTCCGGCACTCCCCATTCATCACCTCCCCCTTCCATGTTGGCGGGATGCCAGCACGCCGGTCCTGCTTCCCCTCCCCAACCCTTCCATCAACTCAAGTCTGTGTTTTTCCTCACACACAATCTGCAAAAAAAAAATAAATCCCCCAAACAGATGACAGGCATAAAGAGAGGCTTATTATTTCTCTCCCCACTGTTAACACCAGGCCAAACTGCTGTTAGCTGTTAATACAGCACCAAACACACACCTCAGCATGCCATTACATCAATAATCCTACTGGGAGGACAATGTGTTTATGGTGTAACCGCGATAGTTGACTTAAATCAATGTCAATTTTAAAAGAAATGCTCGAAATTTCTGGGGAGTAGCGGCTAGCTAAAGGAACCCACATACAGACACCTGGCAGGTGCTTTTATTCTGCAGATATTGTGAAAGCCTGCGTTACGTACGCCACGCACGGTGGAACTCCATCCCCCTGAGGAGAACATGGTTCGGATTCTTCCAGACTGGGACACTCTGCTCCTCCGCCCACGTTGAACTGCTGGACTTTGCGAGTACGTGTACGTTGTCCCTTAGCACCATTCAAGTCATAACATTCTTTAGAGCAGGATGACCATTCGGACCACTCGGTCACCTCACAGTCCTTGGTGAGGAGACAAGCTTGGTACGTGACAGGAAGGGTTTGCTGATCACACAGACTGCAAAAGAAGAAAAAGAACATAGAGGTTACTGCTTGATCTTCAATTTACCAGGCGATACCACTTTGACACATAAGGTCTTCTGATTTTTTAGCACTATAGAGTAATTGTACTGTACAATTGACTTTATACTCAATACATCTTATTTTTATATGCATTATTAGCAGTTTAAAGTTTTTTTGATTCTCTTTATTGGTATCCAAAATGTATTTTGTAATACAATATTGAGTTTACTTTATTGTGATCCTTGTTTCCTCTCTACCTAAAGAGAGTGCTTGTCATTTCATAGACCATTAACCTGGTGTGGTGACCCTAATCTCTGCAAAACGGCCTTATATGGAGCATCAAGCTCGAAATTCACACTTTCCACTATGTATATCTGAAATTAATACTGTATAGAAATGAAGATTGCCCTTTGCACTTGACTCCATCATTGTTGATTCATTGGCCTCGTTACGTAATGTCTGCACCTGTCCTCAGTTTGCGTTTTTAATAGTCCTGTTCTTTTTTCTTTATGGGAAGTCAATTGTTTCATGCGTTATAAAGCCTTCTTTTCCAGTTTATTCAGTATTTCCATGTTCTGTGTTTGATCTCTTGACCCTTACCTGCTCTACCATTTATAATTATAGCTGTGCCTCTCATGAGCTTTCCAGTCTTTGCCTTAATCTATGCTATGGATTATCACTTTTCCCAAATTAAACAAACACTGCGTTCATACACTTGAGTCTCTCTACAACATGTTACTGTATATAATCACAGAATCTCATCAAACGTACAGTATAATGAAAGTTTAAAGAAATTTAAGACAAAAAAAAAATGTAACATTGCTTATATTCTGCACTAAATTCTTGCTTGGGTTTTCTTTTCATAAGTCAAGTTAGATGTGCATCAGGTTATGACTTTCATGAATTTTAATTAACAGATATAAAACCCAATTTTCCATAGAATGATTAAAACTGTGTTTCTCTCAGCAGGTCCTAAGAGAATCGTAGGCGGCAGAGTTTCATCTCCCGCTGTTTTTTAATTACCCAGCTCAAATTTTGGGGGAAATTTTCAAAGCCCCACGCATTTGCAGTTTACTTTTATTTGCTCTCACTCTCTCTATCTCACTCTCTCTCTCTCTCTATCTCACTCTCTCTCTCTCTCTCTCTCTCTCTCTCTCTCTCTCTTTCTCTTTCACTCTTATCTGACTCATATGACAGTTACAGTACAGTTAGACTACATGCTATCAGACATCCACAAATTTCAGTTTCCCTACAAGTTACAAGGAAGAGCAGATGAATTTCAGACTATGAGTATCTTTACTCATAAATCATTATTGAATAATCATGATCATGAATATTACACATTCTTTGCTGATCAGGGTGTGATGCTTCCATAGCCTTTCCTTGAATTACTGGGTATGAAGTGGGAATACACTCTGGATGGGACAATAGTCTATCATAATTCACAATACACAAACAATTTCCCACCTACAGGCAATGTAGAGCCAATCCATTCCCAAGACTATTTTATGAAGCTGAAGAAAAGCAGAGAATGTGGAGGAAACCCATTGGGAAAAAGATCTACGCCCATTCACTAACTCATTCTCTAAACCACATACAGGCCTCGCAGATCTCAGTAGACTCAGGGCAAGAGTACACCCTGGATGCCAACACAGGACACACATGCAAATACACACACATACACTATGGGGTATTTGGAAACTCCAATTACCAAATTGTCTTTGAACTGTGGATGAAAACTGGAGTACCCAGAAGAAACCCACCAAGTTCAGGTTGAACATGTAAACTCTATGCACACAGACCTGAGTCAGGACTCATACACTCAACCTCGGAGTGAAAGGACACTAAACCTCTAGATGAGAAAACATTTCAGCCAGGACATTCAGGATAACCTTTTTACAGCTTTAAGACATTTTTATGATGATAAAATAACTGTTGACTTTACTTGAAACATTGTTTCCTCAATATTTTAGCTTCATTTCTCAAGTATGTGATCAAAGTGTCTCGCAATAATGATCTAAATGTTTCACACCATTTAAATAACATATGAAAGGTATAATTATTTATGTATTTAATAATAAATAAACAAATCTGAACATGTACACTGATCAGTCATAACCTTGCAATGCAGAGCATCATGCCCAGTATTGTGTAGGACCCTTTTCTGGCAACGGTGAGTGCTGTGGTTCAGACTCCGGCACATCACATGTGTGTTCAGTCAGATTAAGATCTGTGGATTTCAGAGGCTGGGTAGGCTGTTTTGAGCTCTTTGCCTCCTGGGCCCCATGCACAGCGGGTTATGGTGCACTGGGTGCTTTTGTGCCTTTATATCATGAACGGCACTGACATTTTTCAACAGTTTGTGCTGCATTGGGATTGCATTTCTGTGGGATCAGATCAGGCTGCTGGACTTTGTTCCCCATGATCATGATTGAGACTTGGGTGTCCACGATCCTGTCACCAGTTTATTGGTATGTAATTATTATGATAGTGTTACGTGGGGTTAATGTTTTGGCTGATTGGTGTATTTATTATAGAAGAAGGATGAAAAAAAAACTGATAAAATTTTAACTCAAATTCAGACTTTTTTGGTACATTAAATACACTATAAGAAAATACAGGACACACAATGGTTTAATAGTTTTTCTTCGGGGATCCTTTAAAGGTTCTATGTAGAACCCCACAGTGTCTTTATATCAGTAAGGATTTCAGGTAGAACCATTTGGGTAAGCTAAGAACACTTAATCGTAAAAAGAACCCATGAAGAGCCTTGAAGAGGACCAAAGAGTAATTAAATAAGTAAAGAAAAAATATATACATTGAAAATTCTAAATAAAATAATAACATTATAGTAAATAACAACTTTGATAAAATTTGATAATGACATGTGTATACCGTATTTGTAAGTTGCACAGGCATTTTGCATGATATATGAAATAATTCCACATGTGCCTTGACTTGAAAAACACTTAAGTGAGACTCACATCAGTACAGTTGTCGTCCCATTCTTGTGCACACATGTCACCTCTCTGGTTTGGTAGCCCACTTGCAGGTTCCGGAACTTTCCACGCTGTCGGTTCTGCCGATTCTTTATCCTCTTTGTCTTAATAAGTTCTAGTGTCTCTGGATCCTTCATACGATCTTTGTCCCTTACCCGTTCCTCTTTAGCTCTTTTTAGCTCCTTGTTCTTACGCTTTTGGGCTTGTCTTTCTAGCCTTGCTTGTTTTCTTTCTTGCTTGCTTAGCCTGTCAGGCCGATTTTGTTTATCTTTGCGTTTTGGTCTGTCTAGACGTTTTGGTCTGTCTTGGCGATTTGGTCTGTCTTGGCGATTTGGCCTGTCTGGACGATTTGGCTGTTCCTTACGTTTGGGTCGATCTGGACGATTCGGCCGGTCCTTACGTTTGGGTCTGTCAGGTCTTTCCGGTCGTTTGGTTCGTTCAGGTCTTTTGGGTTGGTCAGGTTGTTCAAGCTGAGTTTCTTCCACTTGCCTGGCTTGGCGAGAAGGGGGAATGATGCAGTCCCCCCAGGATCCCACTCTGAGGCTATACATACTCTCTTCGTCCTCACAATCTTCTTCATGACAGGGTTGAAATTCAGTAAGATTGGGGCAAGCTGAGCCTCCAAAGAGAGGTGGAGAGAGCACAGATCGGATTCGGTTCTGCAAGCCTAAACCACATGTCTTAGAGCATAAGCTCCATGGGGAAAACTCTGAGACAATGCAGTCCTGGGGGCATGGGATGAGACAGGCCTGCTCCAGCCTCGGCTTGGGCTCAAAGTATTCACAGATGGTATCTTCTGCGGGGGCACTGTTGCTCTTCTGGACACAGGCCACCTCGCGGGTCTGTATGCCTTCCTCTCCTCGCGTGCACACCACTGGCCGTGTTACTGCAGGGTTACGTAGGGAAACTGGAACACACTGGTTCCATGGCTCGAGCTGCCAATCGTACAGCTCCTTGTGCCAGTCACAGACATGGAAACAGGTCTGTTGGTTATCAGGCCGCTCACTCTGTGGACAGTTGGCGTGAAGAGTAGTCCAGCCCTCGGAGTGGGCACACCACACTGCTCTGCTCTGACTCCCACCTGGACCACACTCGCTGCCCATACACCTGCCCCAGGGCCCTGTTAGAAAGAAAATATTTTTGTCAGATTTATGTAAAATTTAAAGTATACTCCTAAATATTTTTTTACAGTATTAATATTATAATGTTTAATGACAATATAACATGATTGGACACTCCATACTCATTTTACTGACTCACTTACACCAGTAAGGAACTTTGAGGTATTTAAAAAACAACTGATGAAACGTACAGCATTTGAATGGTGTTACATTTGAAAGATTTAATCCGGAGAGTTCAGTTAATGCTGATATAAGCACTTAAGACAATGTGGTGACTAGAAACGACCCTAACCCTAACCCATCAAATAAAATGATCATTTCCTTAATCGGTATTCCTCTATTCCCATTTGCCACGTTTGCCTTAAAGCACTCAGAGGGAGGTAAATGTATCAAGGATGATGGACAGTAAATGATTGCCACTCCTGATGGCTTCAGCAGAAAAAAACTGCTGCGTAGAGCAAAGCGAGAAGTGACCGAAAAAGATAGCCTGCTTCAGAGACATGCTTGCTTAGGAAAGTGGGTCAGGGTAAAAAGCCGGTGCCTTTTTTCTTAGTCCAATATTCTCTTCAGCTTTCTAAAAAAAAAAAATAAATCTACCCCATTTCTGGTGCCACAGGGGCAGCAGTGACATTATGTCTACTGGGTGCATCTATATTCTGCTTTGAAACAGCTTTTGCAGCTTCAAAGCAGAATCTATTGAAAATATACCTGCAATTAATTTTTTCCAGTTTTGCAGCATATTTTCAACATGACTGATTCTCTTTGATGGTCTTTTCTAGCCCAGTGATGTTCGTGGAGCACTTTCTTAAAAATAAAACATCAATGTAGTTTGCCTTTGGATGACTTCATGAGATGTCGAACTCAGTGCTTGTCTACCTGCGCCATAAAGTGCCTGGGCTGGAGAGTGATTTACCAAGGACCAGGGAGGACTGGAGCTCTTTGAAGGTTTGCTTTATGGCCTTTCTTGATAAAGGTGAGGCATGGAAATAAAAATGTCAGTGGAAGAAGCAATAGACAGAATTAGCCTGCAGGTGAGGCCACAGCCACACGATCAATAAAGATCAATAGTAACCTCAAGCACCTGGACCAAATTGTAGAGACAGAGCTGGAACATCCACAATTGACCATACGGTCCATTTTATCAGGGAAAAAATGTGGAGAAAAAAAATAAGCTGCAAGCTGGAAGGCATACTTATCATGCTCTCTGACAAACTAGACATAAGCTGCTGATTACAATAATTACAGTATGTGCACTATACTACGTCATCGTCCTAAGGAATAAAGATTCAAAGTTGGAGAGTAAAAAAAAATAAAATAAAGGAATACTTTTGACAGCATGAAAAAGCTATGAAACGTTTGTTTTTCCCACCCAGGATGTCTGCATCCTTTCCACTTTGTGTAATTTTTGAAGGTGTCACAGGGTACCATGGCTATCCACAGGACATAGGACACCAGGATAGTACAGAATATAATCAGTTGCTGAATTGAATAGTAATAATTTAAATAAAAATCGGAATGTGACAAAAACTGACCAAAGTACTATATATATCTAGTGTGTGTGTGTGTGTGTGTGTGTGTGTGTGTGTGTGTGTGTGTGATGTCTATATCATGTCTCAGATCCTCCTTTTTAATCAGGCACTTAAACAAACCTGATAGGTAGATTTACTGTATATTTCATGTCATTTCATGTCAAACTGATTTTCATTTTCTGTCAATAAAAATACAGCTTTGACTCCAAAGATCAGCAATTTATTTAATAATGATCGAATAGGTAAAAATGTCCAGGACTAACCTCAAATCACAGACTAAGATCATTTTTATGAGCAAATACTGTGAAAAATATATGTTCTGCATGTTCTGAAAGAAAAGCTGATAAATAATGTACGAATGTTACGGTAACGGTTACGGTTAAAGGGCTTTTTTTCACAGATTGGGAAAACATTGCTGGGAAATCTATTGTTTTCAAGTCAAGTCTTTGAGCTTTATTTTTCCCTATCATGTACCTTGGATTAATTAAAAAGGTTAAATATTTGATTCCAGTAAAAATGTTACAAGAATGTGCCAATGATAACGCATTATGTTGACTGATGGATTTACAACCATTTGTTAATTAAATAAGCGTTAATAAGGATTATTATTTTTTAGTATTTAATGCAAAAAAAAAAAAAAAATATATATATATATATATATATATATATATATATATAAAACCACACACAGTATAAGTACATTGCTTGGCTGTCTCCTATATAAACAGCAGGTTCATTACAAACCCCACCATGCATTCTGTTTAATCATCCAGTGAACTTCAAAGGCCTGTGTAAATAATAAGAAAGGTCATGGGCTAACTAGGGACGGAACATAATTAGCAAGAGGTCTGCCAGTAAAGCATGTGTTTTATTCACAGATACAATTTTTTTTAATCTACTTATCAGCTATGAGAAACCAGCCTCCAATTGCTTACAGCCACAGGGTCAGAGATTTCCTGCAGTTTATTGTTTCTGCTTTTCAGGGGGAAAAAAAATATCTGTGCGAAATCATTTCCAAATTGGTAATGAGATTTCCTTCTCCATCCCTCCCCTTTTGTCCAAGTGAATGCAAATGATAGGAAGAGCTATACAGATTTGGGAAATTATGGCACATGGTTCATAGATGTTACAAGGCTGCCACATACTGTAATAAGTCTTGGCTGGCATGGCTGAATTGCTGTACACCTGAGGATGAAGTATCCAACATTGCTATTTCACACTAGTCTTCCTCTGCCACAAGTCACCCTACAGTCTTTTTTTAGTCCCCTATTAATACACAGTAAAAGCTTTGCTTGGTTGACATTTTAACAGACTGACATGGAGCGGCTGGTTTTTGTCTGGGACTGGTTCTGTAGAAATTCCTGATGGAATGGCCAGAGAGCAAAGAATGAAGCAATTTAATTACAAGGCCAATCCTTGTGAACATCATTAACTAGATACACCATCCATCACTGAAATTCCTGGTCACGTCCTCATCTCAAAAGCTTTCACAAAACAACCCAGTCTTTCCTGTTTTTCACGAGTCCACACCATACGCTGAGGTCGGCATGCAGTGCTTTCTGCCTCATATGAAGTGACCCATGCTGGACAGTGTAGGGTAATGATGGAGATCTGAGGGCTTATTGTCTGGAGCCCCTTCTAGGTATCCTCCACAGAACCAGATGAAAGTGAAGGATTGATCTTGCACCACATGGAGTTCCGCCAAACATAGAGATTTGTCAGTGCTGTGTTTTTTTTTTTTTTTTTTTTTTTTTAGGGAGGACATCATAATTCTCATGAACAAGAAATGTGCTACAACAATCTCAGATTTACGCTTATCTGTTCTAAGCCGAGGGTTTTATTCTTTTTTTTCTTTTCGCGAAGGGGCATTACATGCCTCATTTGGGATGTCGTGCAACATAAAAAAAAAGCCTTATTCTCTCCAACACACAGTGCATTCCTTGCAGGCATTCTTTTCAGCCTCATTGAGCTACAGGGGTGGATAAGGCACAGATACTTTTATGTCGAGAGACTTAAAAGCAATTTAGAATCCAATCTGATCAAATGGCTAAGCAATTTAAAGTTAGAGGCTTTCCTCATGGGCTTAAGCATGGCTTGATGACAGGCTTTGTATATACAGTAGTCTCACTCTATAGCAAGAGCACAAGAAACTGATTTACCACCGTTATTCATCCGTTTATCTGGTACTGTCTTATGAGCGGCTCTTTGGGAATAAACTTAAAACTGACCTGTTTTTTTCTTGTTACTGTTCATCCCTGTTTCTACAGATCATCAGTACCCCATCCCTATCATCCGGAGATTGCAAATTTATATCCCGACTGATGCTTTACCACCCATTGCCATGCAGAAGTAGGAAGACAGGCAGACATCTCAATTATCTCAGGTTATATTTAGTGTGATGATTCACCAAATGTGACATTAGAAAAGAACAAAAAACTTTCATATTAAAAAGTTACAAAATTAAAATATCCAAAAGCAAACATGTTCACACTTTGCTTAGCATATATCATACATGTTACACAGACAGCCATTCGAGAACAATAATATGAACTCAGTTCAATTATGCTCAACATATATACACTTTTTAATCAATTAAATCAATTGTATGTATGTATGTATGTATGTATGTATGTATGTATGTATGTATGTATGTACTGTACTGTACAGTATGTATGTATGTACTGTATGTACTGTATGTATGTACAGTATGTATGTATGTATGTACAGTATGTATGTATGTATGTATGTATGTACTGTATGTATGTATGTATGTATGTACAGTATGCACAGTATGTATGTACAGTATGCACAGTATGTATGTATGTATGTATGTATGTACAGTATGTATGTATGTATGTATGTATGTATGTATGTATGTATGTATGTATGTACAGTATGTATGTATGTATGTATGTATGTATGTATGTACAGTATGTATGTATGTATGTATGTATGTATGTATGTACAGTATGTACAGTATGTATGTATGTATGTACAGTATGTATGTACAGTATGCACAGTATGTATGTATGTATGTATGTATGTATGCACAGTATGTATGTATGTATGTATGTATGTATGTATGTACAGTATGTATGTATGTATGTATGTATGTATGTATGTACAGTATGTATGTATGTATGTATGTATGTATGTATGTATGTATGTATGTATGTACAGTATGTACAGTATGTATGTATGTATGTATGTCCTTTTTACCCAGCAAGAATCACTTAGTGCTCAGAGAAACTCTCACCCACACACTTTCTAACTCACAAATGGCAGAAATTGATTTAGCGCTATGATCTATTGTGTAGTTTGCCAAGTGATTGTAAAATAAAGTCTGACCCCTTCCAGAAAATTATCTGTCATGCCAGCATGGAGTCTTCAATGATTTTAGAAGCACTAGCAATCAGAATAACAATTTTAACAACTCAAGAGGATGTGTGTGTGTGTGTGTGTGTGTGTGTGTGTGTGTGTGTGTGTGTGTGTGTGTGTGTGTGTGTGTGTGTTGGTTTTTATGGTATACCCGGACATTACACCTGACTCCTTACCTGGGCTATCCGGACCTCATAGGATTAGCCGGACTATGCCGAAGTCCGCGTAATTCCGAGAGTGTATTGGCATTTGTCAGTGTCTAAATAGCATAAATTTGCATTTTCTTTGAAAGTCCATTTTAACCCGTAACCTGATTTCTGAGTGTATTCCAGTGTATCGGAGCAGCGCCCTCCAGATATCGGACCAGTATTGCAATTTCATACACTCGAACATACATTTTGCCGGGAATCCTTCTGATTGGCTGTTTTTGAGGGGCGAGACGCGGGGCGGGGCTTCGGAGCCGAGCGGGGCGGGGCTTCGGAGCGGGGCGGGGCTTCGGAGCGGGGCGGGGCTTCGGAGCGGGGCGGGGCTTCGGAGCCGAGCGGGGCGGGGCTTCTGACGGGCTCGGAGCGGGGCGGGGGCTCTAACCGGCTCAGAGCTCAGTCTGCACATGCGCAGTTTAACGGTTAAATGCCGTCTGGCGCACATGCGCAGTTTAACAGTTAAATGCCGTCTGGAGCACATGCGCAGTTTAACAGTTAAATGCCGTCTGGAGCACATGCGCAGTTTAACTGGAGCAACAGCGTGGCGAGGACGGAGCATCAAAACACACAGGTAAGCAGATACATTTACTAATATAGCAGCGTTTTACTTGTGCAGATGTTTTTTTTCTTTTCTGCTTGTATTACATGACTTAGTAACTAGTGCGAGCACAATGCAGCTAATTAGAACTGAGTAGTTTAATGCAGTTAGGAGGAGGAGGAGGAGACTCAGCATGATGAAGATCATTAAACATTCACTCTCTTCATGCACTAAATATCAGCTGGAGTTAACGTGTTGTGCTCTGCTTTTTCATACCTAACAAAAATGCCTCTTAATTATATATACAGTGGTGTGAAAAACTATTTGCCCCCTTCCTGATTTCTTATTCTTTTGCATGTTTGTCACACTTAAATGTTTCTGCTCATCAAAAACCGTTAACTATTAGTCAAAGATAACATAATTGAACACAAAATGCAGTTTTCAAATGAAGGTTTACGTTATTAAGAGAGAAAAAAAACTCCAAATCTACATGGCCCTGTGTGAAAAAGTGAGTGCCCCCCTTGTTAAAAAATAACTTAACTGTGGTTTATCACACCTGAGCTCAATTTCTGTAGTCACCCCCAGGCCTGATTACTGCCACACCTGTTTCAATCAAGAAATCACTTAAATAGGAGCTACCTGACACAGAGAAGTAGACTAAAAGCACCTCAAAAGCTAGACATCATGCCAAGATCCAAAGAAATTCAGGAACAAATGAGAACAATAGTAATTGAGATCTATCAGTCTGGTAAAGGTTATAAAGCCATTTCTAAAGCTTTGGGACTCCAGCGAACCACAGTGAGAGCCATTATCCACAAATGGTAAAAACATGGAACAGTGGTGAACCTTCCCAGGAGTGGCCGGTCGACCAAAATTACCCCAAGAGCGCAGAGACAACTCATCCGAGAGGCCACAAAAGAACCCAGGACAACATCTAAAGAACTGCAGGCCTCACTTGCCTCAATTAAGGTCAGTGTTCACGACTCCACCATAAGAAAGAGACTGGGTAAAAACGGCCTGCGTGGCAGATTTCCAAGGCACAAACCACTTTTAAGCAAAAAGAACATTAAGGCTCATCTCAATTTTGCTAAAAAACATCTCAATGATTGCCAAGACTTTTGGGAAAATACCTTGTGGACCGACGAGACAAAAGATTAACTTTTTGGAAGGTGCGTGTCCCGTTACATCTGGCGTAAAAGTAACACAGCATTTCAGAAAAAGAACATCATACCAGTAAAATATGGTGGTGGTAGTGTGATGGTCTGGGGTTGTTTTGCTGCTTCAGGACCTGGAAGGCTTGCTGTGATAGATGGAACCATGAATTCTACTGTCTACCAAAAAATCCTGAAGGAGAATGTCCGGTCATCTGTTCGTCAACTCAAGCTGAAGCGATATTGGGTGCTGCAGCAGGACAATGACCCAAAACACACCAGCAAATCCACCTCTGAATGGCTGAAGAAAAACAAAATGAAGACTTTGGAGTGGCCTAGTCAAAGTCCTGACCTGAATCCTATTGAGATGTTGTGGCATGACTTTAAAAAGGTGGTTCATGCTAGAAAACCCTCAAATAAAGCTGAATTACAACAATTCTGCAAAGATGAGTGGGCCAAAATTCCTCCAGAGTGCTGTAAAAGACTCGTTGCAAGTTATCGCAAACGCTTGATTGCAGTTATTGCTGCTATGGGTGGCCCAAGCAGTTATTAGGTTCAGGGGGCAATTACTTTTTCACACAGGGCCATGTAGGTTTGGATTTTGTTTCTCCCTAAATAATAAAACCCCTCATTTAAAAACTGCATTTTGTGTTTACTTGTGTTATCTTTGACTAATAGTTAAATGTGTTTGATGATCAGAAACAATTTGTGTGACAAACATGCAAAAGAATAAGAAATCAGGAGGGGGGCAAATAGTTTTTCACACCACTGTATATATATATATATATATATATATATATATATATATATATATATATATATATATATATATATATAAAATAAGCACGTGACCCTCCGCCTCCCGGTGTTTATTGATGATGTAAACAAGCTAAAGTTCCCCATAAACAGAAGCGCGGCTGCAGCCTGACTGTAGTGTTGTTAATAGAGTGATGAGTGACAGGTCCTGCTGCCCCAGTCATGCACACAGCAAGGTGAGGAGGCACTTACAGCCGTGCAGACCCGCTCACTAACCGGCCTTAGGTAGGTAGTCAGTGTGGAGAGAGAGAGCTCGAGCTCAGGGGGGGACATTTAAACTCAGCCAGAGCTTCATGCTGACAGACAGGAGGACAGATACACTAACTGACAGTCCAGGGTTTCATCTTGTATGTTTATGCATGTTTATGTCCACCTGTGGCTACTGTAAGTACTAATAATTAAAGTGGTCAATAGCACTGTAGTTTTATTTTACATTAAAATATCCATCAACAAAACAATAAAAGTATCACCAACTGCACTGTAGAGTTACAGTAGAGGCGCATATGTTTTTTTTAAGTCTAGGTCTGGCTGAGATCTTTTAGTAATTGTTGTTTTTTATGAATAACAATAAACTAACAATGAGAGATGGACTAATGTACTGTCATATCACTGTAGTCATTACAATTCACTTTGTCATTAAAGTGACATTGCTTTTGGTTTAGTCAACACAAATATTGTTGAATGAAGGATCTTAGACTCTGGAATGAAGGTATAAATGTACAGTATAGTGTCAGATGATGTGATTTAACTAAAAGATATAGTTTTGTGAACTTGAATAACAAAGTATTAAAATGTTAAGCAAATTTAAATTGGCATAATATAAATTAAGTATAAATGATTTTTATGAAGTGCTCCTTTTGCTTTGGTAGTGTGGATGCGGCCAAAGAGGATGGGTCATTTGGAAGACTAATGAATGACAACCATATAAACCCCAATGCCATGATGATGTACTTCACCCTGCAAGGCAAGCCACGCTTGTGTTTGTTTGCAACACGAGACATAAGTCCAGGAGAAGAGGTCACCTATAATTATGGCAACTCCGACTGGCCATGGAGCTCGAAAGTGGTAAAAACCTTTTATGAAATTGATTGTCCTTAGAGGGGTTATGGTCTAACCATGCACACTTTAATTTAAGTGAACAATGTATATTGTCATTGTAGCTTTTGTTTTAACATGCTTTTTATCACATTAATGTATGTTAGACATTAATTTATTAAAATACATAGCACATGGAATATTATTAACTGGATATGTTGCCAATTGTCTGTTTTTAAAATCATAAGGAATCTGAAGAAAGGTCGAAGGAGGAGCAGCATGGTGTGTTGTCTACATCAGAGCCTTCTACAAGTCGGTGGCAAAAAAGGTCTGAAGCTACGTCAGCTGGTCCTCTCAGAAGCTTTAAGGTAAAATGGAAAAATACTGTTGCACGACCATAGGTACATGGCAAAACTTCTTTGTCTTTCGGCTGTTCCCTTTCAGGGGTCGCCACATCGAATCATCTGCCTCCATCTAACCCTATCCTCTGCATCATCTTCTCTCACACCAACTAACTTCATGTCCTCTCTCACTGCATCCATAAATCTCCTCTTTGGTCTTCCTCTAGACCATCCTTCTACCGATATATTCACCATCTCTCCTCTGAACATGTCCAAACCACCTCAATCTGGCCTCTCTGACTTTATCTCCAAAACATCTCACATGTGTTGTCCCTCTGAATTCATTCTTGATCCTATCCATCATTGTCACTCCCAAAGAGAATCTCAACATCTTCAGCTCTGCTACCTCTAGCTCTGCCTCCTGTCTTTTCTTCAGTGCCACTGTCTCTAAGCCGTAGAGCATCGCTGGTCTCACCACTGTCCTGTACACCTTTCCTTTCATTCTCGCTGATACTCTTTTATCGCACAACATACATGAAACTTTTCTCCACCCATTCCAACCTGCCTGTACGTGCCACTTCACCTCCTTTCCACACTCTCCGTTGCTCTGGACCGTTGACCCTAAGTACTTAAAATCCTGCACCTTCTTTACCTCTGCTCACTGTAGCTTCACCGTTCCTCTCATTCACACACATGTATCCCGTCTTGCTGCAGCTAACCTTCATTCCTCTACTTTCCAGAGCGTACCTCCATCTCTCTAGATTTTCCTCCACCTGTTCCCTGCTCTCACTACAAAGCACAATGTCATCTGCAAACATCATAGTCCATGGAGACTCCTGTCTAACCTCATCTGTCATCCTGTCCATCACCAGAGCAAACAAAAAGGGTCTTAGAGCCGATTCTTGATGCAGACCCACCTCCATCTTGAACTCTTTTGTCACACCTACAACACATCTTACCACTGTCTTAGCGCTCTCATACATGTCCTGCACCACTCTAACATACTTCTCTGCCACTCCAGACTTCCTCATACAACACCACAGTTCCTCTCTCGGCACCCTGTCGTACGCTTTCTCTAAATCTACGAAGACACAATGCAACTCTTTATTACTTTCTCTGTACTTCTCCACCAGCATCCTCAAAGCAAATACTGCACTACTCTTTCTAGGCATAAACCATATTGCTGCTCACAAATGCTCACCTCTGCCCTTAACCTAGCTTCCACTACTCTTTCCCACAGCTTCATTGTATGGCTCATTTAGCTTTATAACTTTTGTAATTGCAACAGCTTTGCACATCTCCCCTTGTTTTTAAAAATCAGCACCAATGCACTTCTCCTCCATTCCTCTGGAGTCCTCTCACTGTACAAGATCTCGTTAAACAAACTAGTCAGAAACTCTACTGCCACCTCTCCTAAGCACTTCCATACCTCCACAGGTATGTCATCAGGACCAACAGCCTTTCCACTCTTCATCCTCTTCAACACCCTACTCACCTCACTTTTACTAATATTTGCTACTTCCTGCTCCACAACAGTCACCTTCTCTACTCTTTTGTTCTCTTTCCTTTTCCTCATTCATCAACTTCTCAAAGTACTCCTTCCATCTTCCCATCACCCTCCTGGCATCTGTCAGTACATTTCCATCTCTATCTTTAATCACTCTAACCTGCTGCACATCCTTCCCAGCTCTATCTCTCTGCCTAGCCCAACCTGTACAGATCCACCTCTCCCTCCTTACTGTCCAGCCTAGCATACAAGTCCTCCTTCACCTTATGCTGCATCTCCCTGTACTCCTGTTTACTCTCTTCAGTCCTCTCAGTGTTCCACTTCTCCTTAGCTAGCCTCTTTCCCTGTATACACTCCTGGACTTCCTCGTTCCACCACCAAGTCTCCTTGTCCACTTTTCCCTTACCTGATGATACACCAAGTACCCTCCTACCTGTCTCCCTGATCACATTGGCTGTAGTTGTCCAGTCAACTGAAAGCACCTCCTGACCACCCATAGCCTGTCTCAACTCCTCCCTAAAGACTACACAACAATTCTTCCTTTCTCAGCTTCCACCACTTTGTCCTCTGCTCTGCCTTTGTCCTCTTCACCTTCCTCAACACCAGGGTTATTTTACACATCACCATTCTGTGTTGTCTGGCTACACTCTCCCCTACCAACACTTTGCAGTCACTGATCTCTTTCAGATTACAACGTCGACACAAGATGTAGTCCACCCGAGTGCTTCTGCCTCCGCTCTTATATGTCACCCTATGTTCCTGCCTCTTCTGGAAGAAAGTATTTACTACTGCCATTTCCATCCTCTTTGCAAAGTCCACCACCATCTGTCCTTCTACATTCCTGTCCTGAAGACCAAGCCTGCCCATCACATTCCCATCTGTTCCCTTACCCAACATGTCCATTGAAGTCTGCACCAATCACCACTCTCTCACCTCTGGAGATGCTCTGCATCACTTCATCTAACTCGCTCTAGAATTTCTCCTTCTCTTCTAACACACATCCTACCTGTGGAGCATAACCACTAAAAACATTGAACATTATCCCTTCAAGTTCCAGCTTCAGACTCATCACCCTATCTGATACTCTATTCACCTCTAGAACATTCCTTACAAACTCCTCTTTCAGAATAACTCCTACTCCATTTCTTTTCCTATCCACACCATGGTAAAACAATTTGAACCCTGATCCTAAGCTTCTAGCTTTGCTACCTTTCCACCTGGTCTCCTGGACACACAGTATATCCACCAACTCTCTTCCCTTCCCTGTCATGGTCCCAACATTCAAGGTCCCTACTTTCACTCCTAAACTCTTGCCTTTCCTCTTCTCTCTCTGCTTTCGAACACGCCTTCCTCCTCTCCTTCTTCGACCAACAGTAGCCCAATTTCCACCGGCACCCTGGACAACAGCACCAGTGGCGGTCGTTGTTAACCCGGGCCACGACTGATCCGGCATGGGAATTATATTTGTGATTTGCTTCATTGACTTGGCAAATGTTTTACGTAGGATGCCCTTCCTGACACAACCCTCTTCATTTATCCAAACTTGGGACTTGCACAAGAAAACACTGGATTTCGCTCCCCCATAGGTGCATTGGGGACATAGCAAAACTGAAGTGTTTAATTACATATAGTGAATGGGGGCAGCATGGTGGAGCAGTGGTTAGCACTGTAACCCTCACAGCAAGCTCTAGGTTTAACTCTGTTACTGATGCCACCACAAACGTATAGAATTTTCGATTAGGCTGTCATCATGAAATTCTCCTTCCCCAGCTATGGAATTTGAATAATCGAAGAGAGATTATCATTGATATCTTACATTCTATACCTTGCAAAATCAGCCAGTGGGGTTTACAGCAAGGTTTTTGTTGAAGTAGGATTGTTCTATTTATTTAAACCTCAAATATTCTCTTTAATGGTTCTTTCCCAGTGGTTATTAATGTATCTTGTTTGTCCATGCTGCATCTACTACAGTTTGTGGCTAAAACCAACCAGGTGGAGACGGCTAGAGGGCAACCAGGCGGAGATAGCTAGAGGGCAACCAGTGTTTGACAAGTCCAGTGCTTGATCCACTCAGCAAGCCTGAAAAGGTAAATGAAATGTAGCCGTTCATTACATTCCGTGTGGCAAAGTTTTAAAGTCCACCAACATGTGACATAGGCTTTGTGTGCGTCACTTAGATCTGATTGTTTATATGGACAGTGTTTTGTAAGTAATCTTCCATGAAATGCTTTTCAAAGTGACGGCCAGGTCTGAATGTTTGTGAATTAAGCAGTAAATAGCCCAAATGTCTTAGGACCATACAGGTAAGGGACTTGATATGATATGGCACTGCTGTGGTCTTTAAGAATATTTGGACAACTTGTATTTGATCTGTTTGCCTTACATAATCACCTAGTGACATTCAAAATAAAGTTTTCTTCTTGTGCTCTTTGTGAGAAGTAAGATTGTTCAATTTGTACATTTTTAGCAGACGCATATTCATTTATTTCCTCCATGATGTATTTGTTACAGATGATGGCTAAGAGCAGCCAGACTAAAATGGATGAAGGCAACCAGAGTTTGACAAGTCCAGAAGGAAAAGGTAAATGAATGTAGCCCTTCATTACAATGCATGTGGCAAAGTGTTAATTTCAAAAAGATGTGATGTAGGCATTGTGTGTGTCTGTACTCCCTTAGATATGATATGGTTTATATAGACAGTGTATTCTAAGTAGTCTCTCACTAAGTGATTTTCAAGGTGTAGGTCAGTATAAGATCTGAGTGTATGTGTATGTTCACCTGGATGTGAGATGGTTTATATGGACCGTGTTTTGTGAGGACTCTTTCACAAAGTGATTTTCAAAGTGTAGGTCAGTATAAGATCTGAGTGTATGTGTATGTTCGCCTGGATGTGAGATGGTTTATATGGACCGTGTTTTGTGAGGACTCTTTCACAAAGTGATTTTCAAAGTGTAGGTCAGTATAAGATCTGAGTGTATGTGTATGTTCGCCTGGATGTGAGATGGTTTATATGGACCGTGTTTTGTGAGGACTCGTTCACAAAGTGATTTTCAAAGTGTAGGTCAGTATAAGATCTGAGTGTATGTGTATGTTCGCTTGGATGTGAGATGGTTTATATGGACCGTGTTTTGTGAGGACTCTCATAAAGTGATTTTCAAACTGAAAGTTAGTAGTCTGAATGTTTGTGTGAATTAAGCAGTAAACCACCCAAGTATGTCTTAGTAGGACCATACAGGTAAGAGGGTTCATCCTCCAGCTGGGGTTGATGATGGCATCATTTTGGTTTTTTAGGAGTTCTTGGACAACCTGAATTTGATCTTTGTTTTAGGATAATTAACCTGAACCTTTGGTAGTGACTATATGTGAAATTAACCACTTTTGGCATTTACGCCACTTATTTTCTGTCAAATCTATCTGTACTATCTTCTACCTGAAGCTAATTTACACCTGATATCTTGAAGTAAGATAAATGGTTATCTTGAATTGTGAGGGGGAAAAATGGTAACATCAGGACTATTTTCAAGTCCAGATTTAGATCTTTTTCATAAGAAATGTATGCTTTTGATGTGGACATCATCCATATCAGACCAATTTGTGAAATTTTCATGCTAATCTTGGCCACCATCTTGGATTTTAAATGACTTCATGTACTATCCATGTGACAATTTCTAAAAGCTATGTATGGGAGATGCATTTTATTCACTATATTACTAATATATTATATTACATGCTAATAGGAAACTTGCTCTGTTGTCAGAGGTGGCCATTTTGAAAAACTAGGTGGCCATTTTGAAAAAGCTTCTAGGGCCACCGTATTGAAAATTCAATAGTAATAAAGTGGCCAGATATCCATTTTTTTTTTAATTTTTTTTTGGACTGCCTTTATCTATACTGTAAGTATACCAAATGTTATGCTTTCATCACAAAATGCACAATTGTTAAAAAAAAAATTCCACTTAGCTGCTCGACTAAGGGGTGTACTCACTTTTGTGAGATACTGTATGTACAGTACAACTGCTTTACAAAGAAACCATAACGAAAAACTTGTCCTCTTTTATTAAACCAAAAATATTTTAGAGTCTTATGATAAAGTAGGTGTTGTACACTATAACTTTGGCTGTGGGAACTTGATTGTAGTGTGCAAGTCATATCAAGCAGAATACGTGCGCTGCTTACTTCAGTTTTGCCTCACTGGGTGCAGTCAGGATCTTTGAGGGTATTCTGCTAAAGGTTTCCCTGAATCTATCTTTGAATTCATGTTGTTCTGTGTTGTAAATCATTGCTATGACACAAACGTTTTAATTGACCCATAAAATTAAAATATTTAAAATGTGTTACAGCTTGTTTGGGGGTCTGGCGACTACCACCGCTATTCACAGGTGAGTACCTACTTAAGGTTTCTTGAATATCTAATATCTCCTGCACTATCCAATTATTTAATTAGTTTTCTCTTTTTTTCAGGAATGACAGTCTTCTAAATATTCTGGGGACGAACTGGTATCGGGTCAGGACAGTGTACTACATTCAGAACTAGGTCAAATATCAGATGTTGACAGCCTGTCTGATGATTACTTCCCAGACTCAGTCACAATACTAGCATACCCTTTATGTCTAGTAAGTCGATGCCTGATGAAAGAACGTCTTATGGATCAGATGCAGACGTCCAAGTTTGGCTTGGCACATCCAAGGTTCCACCACCGCCTGAAGACCATGTAATTCCCAATGCTGATCACATTTGGGTACTTGTACCAAAGGTGCATCGAAGCAGAAGCCAAAGAATGAAGCACAGTTTCTCAATCACGACTCAAGACAATTGACTATGACCATAAAAAAATTACTTGTATTGCCATTTAATGTCGTCATGACAAAAAAAAAAATGTTTTTCCTCATGTGTGGCCCTAATACTCCATCGTAGTTAACAGATATTTTAGCAAAAAGACTAATGTAAGTTCTTCTGTTGAAGCTAATGTTTTTGTGTTATGTGACAGTACACTGCTGCAACTTTTAAATGGCAAGCAAACATGACTAGTGTGTAAAACAAAGGAAATGCTAAAATGCAGTAAATCCACAGGCAAATGTGGGATTTTTTATTTTTTTGTGCAATACACTTAATCCTGAGTAAACATTGTTCAAAATAAAAAGACCTGTCCTGTTAATGCTGTGTTGTCAGGTATGTGTATTTATGTTAATATGTTAATTTATGTTAATTTAAAAAATGACGTCATTGTCTGGACAATGCTTTTTCCTGTCCTCCTATACCACACATTTGTCAAAAAGTGAAATGTCTGCTTAAACCACAATTGGAGCAGGGTCATGTGTATGAAGTTCTGTTGTGTGTATCTGAACTCTGAAGTGACCCAATTTTTTTTCAGAATTTTTAGAGTATTTTAAGCTTACTCCCATAGCTCTAGGACCTCGGGAAAGGGTAGTCCATCTAAACCACCTTCGGGCTGGTTTCGCGAAATTGTCCGTCTAAACCATATAAACCCGTATAGGTGTGTGTGTGTGTGTGTGTAGTGGGATGTCATCTAACCATCCAGCAAGGTTTTGCAGGTCAAACAGATGAGCTACAGCAGTAGTGGATTAAAAGAACTAAAAGGATCTCATTTTGCAATCTGTCTTGTAAAAAAACAACAACTGTCACTGTGTTTTGTCCTTGGGAATAAAAGCACCAAAGGACCAGTGGTGTCAAAAGTATTCACATTCATTACTTGAGTAGAAGTATAGATACTAGGGTTCAAAAATACTTCTTTAGAAGTTGAAGTATCAACCCAAGCTTTTTACTTAAGTAAAAGTTTAAAAGTACTGGTTTCAAAACTACTTAAAGTATAAAAGTAAAAGTACCGTGAGGGGCGACAAAAGCATTAAGGTCTCGCTTTTTGATCATGCAACGGGGGGGGGGGGGGGGTGGCGTTGTGCGCGTTCTGATCATGTGACGAGGGGGGGGGGCGTTGTGCGCGTTCTGATCATGTGACCGGGCGGGGGGGGGGGGGTAGGGGGCGTTGTGCGCGTTCTTATCATGCGACCGGAGGGGTTGCGCGTTCTGATCATAAAAATAGAGTAACGAGGCTGTTTTTAAAAAGTAAGGAGTAGAAAGTACAGATAATTGCTTAAAAATGTAAGGAGTAGAAGTAAAAAGTCGGCTGAAAAATAATTACTCCAGTAAAGTATAGATACCCAAAATTTCTACTTAAGTAAGGTAACGAAGTATTTGTACTTCGTTACTTGACACCTCTGCAAAGGACTCACCAAAAAGCCAATAAAAATCATTCAATTTATTAGTTCACAAATGCCAATGATAAGATACTATAATTTTGACTAGAGGAAAGAAGGCTACCCTTCCAACCAAAAGTGCAGTACTGTTTGATTTAGTACCTAGATTTCAAATTTAGTTACATACAGTTAGTTTTGAACAGGTAATCAAACTGGACAAGAGTGCTGATATAGGGCATACCAGCCATACACAGTATAAAATGACCTAGAAAAAACACTTTGTCATATCACCAAAGGGTTCTCTGAAGATCTCAACTGTAGGAGCTCTGACCATCATCATCTTGGCAAAAGCTGATTCCACCTAAACCCCAGTTAATCCATAAATGTGCAAATGGACAGAACAAACAGAGCCCGACTGGTGTTTGGACCATGGCTACAACCCACAAGCTAGCTAGCGTAGCTAAAATGCCATAGTGGCTGATGTTCATTTATATGCTATGGTTACTTTGCATCTGACTGAACTCCATCGTTCATACCTTATATGTTGTCCCATCCAGTTCAATCCTTACATTTCTTGTGGTTAGTTAAACTACAACTACTGCTTAGCTAAAGTGATGCATACCGTATCTAGCGGTTTTATGCCTGTAGTGCAGCCGTCACTCTAATTATCCAATCCTGTACAAATTATGCTGATGCGTTATTATAACTGTATAATTGCATATAAAGTAAAATAATAGTAAGTATATTAAAAGGATGTACATCCTACAATGATTACAGAGGATACAAATCCACAGTATCCAACGGAAATCCTCCACCCAAGAATGGGATTCACCGAAGCAACGCTTGCGGCATTTTTCAATCAAATTGAATATGAAGCCATGCTTCTCGTGCAATCGGCAAGCAATCACATGTGCACGCATGTTCACAAAAATCTGAACAGACAAAAGTGATTCCATTCCTCCAAACCACTAACTAGTTATTCTGCCAAAAGTGAGACAGGCAGATGAGTGCATTTTGCCTGAAGTCTGTGATCTGCTATTGTTAAAGGAAAACAGCACTGCACTGTATAGAGAAAGAGAGAGAGAGAGAGAGAGAGAGAGAGAACAGACCTCCACCAAAACATGGAGGGAGTGATGAGACACCCAGTGACAGCTTGAGTCACTCGCACACAAAGCACAAAGAGCATGCTGTTTGGCCATAGCATTGTAAAGACAGGCACACACAATCCTTTATTCTTTCCTGTACAAATTTTTAGAAATGTTCCCTCTCCGCTTAGAACTGTAACTCACTAGGACTACTGTAGCTGCCTCGTGTGCGTACAAATCCTCGGCTGCTGAGTCTCCATTTATTCTGACACTGAAGGATAAATCAAGTCTAATCGCAGGCACCATTAACGCTATAGCCAAAGACTAATTAGGTAGAGACAGAAAAGTGGAGGATATGAAAGAGCCAGCACAGCTACAAAGGACAAAACAGTCCAAACATGCAATCACAGGCAATCTTTCAGCGCTCTGCCAACGTTCCGCCTGCTGGTGACTTTGAGCTGATCTGCTGATCACATGTGGCAGGTTCACAACTGATTTCAAAAATCGTGATCTTGTAGTTCATGAGGGATTAAGCATAACTGGAATGAAAATGTGGAGCACCTGTAGAACAGAAATTCACGCACTTCTACACACAGAGTTGGGTTTAACATCAACTCAGAGGCGGATCGTATAAATACTGGAGGTGGCCTGCCATTTAAAGACATGGGACATAAGTTTTTGTTTATGCATCCACACAACTTTTTTAGCATTAACAAATATCTATATCTGCTTTTCAATCATTTATATTCATGTTCTTTACCAATAATCCTATATAGCATGGTGGAGACTGAAACCTATCCCATGAAACTTCAGACAATAGGCACTCCCTGGAGAGGGTTCCAGTCCACACCCACACACACGTGCCAATTTGTGAACACCAATTAGCCTAATATGCTTGTCTTTGGACTTTAGAAGGAAACCAGGCACTAGGAGAACATGCAAACTCCACACACTGACCCACGCTGGGAATTGATCCCCAACCATGGAGGTGTGAAGCCACAGTGCTAACCACTATGTCACCCTGCCTCCAATCTTTTCTTTTTTTTTTTTTGGCTATTGTGAGACATTGTGATGTAATGCATTGCTCCATTCTCCAACATACTGCACTATTTTTATTGTCGACTTATTGATGCCATCCCCATCTAATGTAATGACCAGCTATCACTGATAAGACTGATAGAGGCATAGACTGATGATCAATCATAAAGGGATAAGTCACAGCAAGGGGGAAACAGGCAACAGTGCAGCCTATTTCGAGGCATCTAAACAAACTTGTTTTTTTTTTTTTTTTAGCAGGAAAGAGAACAAATCCAGACATACAGAAGAAAGAGGAAGGGACGGAGGGAATGACGAGTGAAGATGTGGGAGGGAAGGTATTACTTTGACAGTGAAGTCGGGATGGAAAGAGCTGACGTCATGATGATGTGTGTGTGTGTTTGTTTGGGTTTAAGACATTAATTCAGACAAAACAGTTTGATCACTTTAACTGACACGTCTCTTGATGCGAGTTCCTGTTCTCTTGATGACGTGCTGGCAATACCGAAACTAAATAAAGCCTACTGGATTGAACAGAGGGAGAGAAAGAGAAACACAGTATGCGGTCTGTCGGTTCAGCGGTCTGCATACTGCACAAACAGCAGGTTTATAGGCTCCACGCTGCTGTTCTGATTAACATCCCGTACACATCACTCCAGCGTATGCTTTGATCTAATGCGACCAGTGTCTTTCCTCCTCTAGCACATTCTACATTCGGTGCTGTGATTTGTCTCATATGTTGCAACATTAAAATAGAATCAGTGAAAGAATGGCGGGGGGAAGAAAAAAAAAACTAATTATACTTAAACGCTGCAAGGAGTCATTGAAATCTGTTGTAAACAAAACAATTAAGAATTCCTCCTAACTCTTTTAACTTTTATGTCCGCGTGGCTTTATGATTATAATGATGGAGTGACTTAACTGTGTTTATCTGGCTATACGTATTAAAAACAGACGGAAACATAAATTAACATGTATAAACGTCACTCCACAAACATCAACTTTTACTGTATTGCATAATGTAGAAATATCATAACTGTAGCTTGGAACACTTCATTCATTCATTAATATCATTTATTACATCTTCCTTAACAAGTTTATCCAGGTCAGGGTTGGTGCATCTGGAGAAGCCAGAAGCACTATGAGTCAAAGGGGAGGGGGGGACAACGCATGAATCCTTCACAATTCATACTGCACTCATGCATTCACAACTAGGAGCAATTTAGTATTACCAATCCAGGCATGTAAATACATGGGAGGTGGAGAAATACCTAGAGAAAACCTACATAGACACAGAAACTCCACACGTGCTCCACACAATACCCTGAAGTGGAGAATCCGGAGCTTTGAGCAAGCAATGTATCCGAGAGAGAGAGAGAGAGAGAGAGAGAGAGAGTTCTGCATGAAAAATTTATGGTATATATAAAATGAACACTGTACTGATTTAGTACACTGTAATACAACAATCATGTATATATTTTTGAGTCACAAAAGGTTGATTGATTGATTGATTGATTGATTGATTGATTGATTGATTGATTGATTGATTGATTGATTGATTGATTCCAGAATTTAAGGAATCCTTAATAAAAGGATGCAAGAAAATTATTATCAACTTCTTAACACCTTCCTGGCATTAACATGGATGCTATTAAGCACATACAAACTATTTTATAATTTTATGTTAAGTAAGTGCTGCTAATTTGCATTCAACCCTGTACATCATTTAATTACAAAACACATTCATTTAAAAAAAAAAGTTAACCATTTTAAGAAATATAAAAACGAAATAGCACCCCATTTGTAAAATCATCCTTTTTTTTTATTAAATAATATATGTTTTTTAGTAATCCCACACATTTTGCATATTGATGTCACTTTGACATAGTACAAGTACACTGAGCTACAAAAACAGTTATGAATCTCTTATGTAAATTAGACTGGAAAATACTGTAGCTCAGCTGCATGGACAAAGAAAAAGTTCTTCAAATTTAAATAGTTTTAAGTAGAAACTCCAACTTAACTGTTTATATTGATGCTGATGCAATAAGATGTGTTTATATGCTCAAAGCACTTCATTAAAATAGAACTTTTCTGACATGGTGGTTCTGCCTGCTGCTGTAAAGCATTTAATCAGCCAGATATACTGTATAGTTATAGAAGAAGCAAAACGTTAAGAAAATTCTCTTTGTTTAGATAAAGAAGAACAAGAAGAACAAGATGGTCACTGGATTGTATCATAGGAACAATATTTGTGTTCCTGATGTTCTTTCTAATTAAGCAGCAATCTCAGAAGCACATACCACTCTTACACTTTGTAATTAGGAGCAGTGTACAAAAAGAAGCCCGTACTAAGCCCCTTACTGTACGTAACGCAAGAGGTGAAAGAAATGTATAAATAAAAAAAAGTGGTGTGTTAGACGTCCCATCTTTAATCTATAATGGGTCATCTATCACTGCAAAATCAAGCTAATCCTTGCTGTACCATGGACAAGAACCCAGTAGAAAACTGGCTCTCATGAAATCCGTCCCAGGAACTCAAGACCAAAACTTACCTCTGCTGCAGAGGAGAAGTTTATTTAGAGTTATCAACCTCAAATATCACCAAATAACAATCAGCACCTCAGATTAGAGCCGTCATGAAGGCTTTACAGAGCATATATAGCATAAACATCTCAATATCCACCAAAGAACGAAAAATCAGGAACGACCATTGAGTTAGAAAGTGTTTCCAAACTTTTGACTGGTACTACTGTATATGTCAAATTCAATGGGGCTAAAGTCAACTAACCATCAAAAGCGACAAACACTGTAATTGTACCCATTCACACCTTTTTCTATTTCTATTCTTTCTGTTTATAGAACAGCAACCATAATACATCAGGTTTCAGAATAAATGTAAGAGAGCCATTTAGCATAATCAGGTGGTGGGAGGAAACCCACTTTATCAAGTCCATACCAAAATCCCTGTAAAGCCCTGGCTGTAGTTAAACCTCATATAACAAAACTGTCTAGGATGCTTCATAGTTCATTGTATAGTTCTCAGCTCTTTATTTCTTTTGGCTTCCCCATTTGTAGGTGGAAGCACAGTGACTTTGTGTATTGTAGGGTTTAAAACTGGTGTAGAGCAGCTTGTTCATCAGGACACCGACAGTACTATCCTTGCTTAAAAGATCACACTTAGAGATACGTATAAACCTTGTGTCTCAGACACATAACAAAAGATTTTTCAAATCTCATAACATAATTATTTAGATCTGTACAATCTGAAATAGGAAAGAAGGAAAAGATGGAGATATGGAAGGTAATGATAATGACAATGATTGGACTAACGATGCGGATGCGACTAACGATTCTGATGGTGGTAATGGTGGTCCTAGTAGTAATGATGATGATGATGATGATGATGATTGTCATTTGTAATATTAAAGCAATTACATTCAACTGGCAAAACAAAAAAAAATTACATGACTTAACATCAATCCTGATTTTAGAAACAGCTACTTAACAGTAAGTCCTCAACAGTACATATACAGTATGAGCAATCCACAGATGATTCACAGGGAACAGGAGGACCAAACAAGAGAGCTGCCAGTGTTTGACGACTTGAACCGATTAGGGCAGATTTACATAAATGACGAAAGTGGAACGGCTAAACAGCATGCTAAGCAACATGTTCAGAGCTCCACATGATCCACTGTATTTCGCCAACGAGAAGCAGGGAGCCATTATGCCAGCTCAGAGAGCCAAGAATAAAAGATATGAGCCAGGTTTAAATGCTGGCAGTCAAAAAAATTCAAATCAGTGATGGATATTAAACAGGTAGATCACAAAAGTTACATAATAAGTGAATTTTTTAGACACAAAAAAGGTCAGCATTTTAGCTCCATAGTAATTCTCATAATCAAAATCTCATATTTAAAAATATTGCTTGAATGTCCAAATCCACACTCTATTTGTACTATGAGGTCAGCAGCTGTCCAGTTTCTAGTGATATCCAATCTGATCACTATCATTAATTGTAATACCAACTCACACACAGTAGAGAAAAGTGTGGAGAAATGTCTGCAACTCCCTGATAGCATTATTTGCAAATTTGGTAGCAGTTCTGACGAATGGCTGAAACAACCCACTCAACACGGTCCACGAGTGCTAGATTTATCAAACTCTTACCACAGGCACAAAAATAGGTGCCAAGTACTGCATCTGCTGCTAGTGGCTAGGATTCAGGATGTATAAGATCACAAGCACAGGCACAACAAGAAAACAGAGTGCACATGTTTGTGATTATCGCAGATTCAGAGAGATATTTTTTGCCAAAGCGTGACTGTTACTCTACCACAAATAGAGATCAAATTATGGGATCCTGAAAATCCAGTTAAGCAACAAACTCGGATTTCTATGCCGTTTAATAACCCAATACCAATGGGAAATTGCGGAATTAGCCATGCCTGAAGGGAGATTCTGAAGGAAAAAAAATTGTTAAAGAAAGCACATCCGCCGCCTAACAACCTTGAAATGACCCATTACCAAGTTACCGAGCATCTTTGGCTGTCCAAGAACCTGACAGACTGTGGTGCATGAACAGTATTATTCATACTGTATATATATATAGCAGGGTTATATATCTTATAAATTAGTATGTTAGGTTTAGATGACATTAGTGATGAAAGTCAGTGCTTGCCTGATTGCTTCGGTCGGCGGTCATATAGTATGTTATGTGTGTACATAACTGTGTCTCAAACACTGCTGTGATAAATCAAATGCTGTTATTTCAAATAGCTGCACTATGTCACAGTGGCCTTTTAATATAAATTGAACTGTCTCCATGATATCAACAATATAATATATAATAATAATGTTATAGAAAGCCCATAGTTGGCCTCATGCATTAAGCAGATATTCCCACTAGATTTCAAAATCCATAAAAGTCGAAGTTCACAGGGTTGAAAATGGGAAAAAACGAAGTTGAAACAGTAAAAGAGCACTTATATTAAAGCAATGCAGCTTCTAGTAATGCAGCTTTGTAGCATGTCACTAGAAAAACTCATGTTCTTACTTAAGTTGTTAATGAAACTTAGTGTAGCAAGTTTTTTTATTGAAAGTTGAAGTATAAATCTACTTATATTTGAAAACATAATCAACAGTAATAAAATTGTATCAAATGCACCCATCCATGATCTAAACCGCTTATCCTGTGTAGGGTGACAGAGAGCCTGGAGACTATCCCAGGGAACTTATGGCACAAGGCAGGGTACATCCTGTAACAGTCTGAATGGGATGCCAAACCATTGCAGAGCACAAGCACACATTCAGGAAACACTAAGCCATTATTTTATAGTAAAAGACCATGGACACGTCTAGGACTAGGACTAGGGTGGCATCCCTGCTAAAACTCCGATGCCCAGGTAAAATGTTATTTTGTACCAAAAAGCAAGGTTTGTGCAGAGCAGCAAGGTTAAGTGAATATGAAGTGTCCTGAAACATAAACATATTGAGTCAAGAAGACACTTGAGTTAACGACTTTGATTGCTGGCTACATCGGTTAAGAGAAGCAATCAGTTTAGAGTGTACTTAGCACACCATTCACTACTCTGCAAAATCTATTGTGGATCCAGTCACCTTGAATTCAAATCATCCTGGCTGTCAATCGTCAGTTTGCTGAAGTGGGTGAAGAATGTCTGCACTAATGCCTGTTGATTCTGTGTTCCAACTTATTCATAATGCACTTATACAGTTCACTCAAGCAATGGTTTACATAATTAAGTTGATTATATTGTGCCTGTGCAGACCTGCCCCTTTATTTACAGTACACTTTATTTACAATCACTAAGGATTTTATTCCGAAACAAATTATGTCCTCATAATGTACCAAAATAGAAAAAAAAAATCTTAATAGCCAAATGCCATTCATGGGAAAGTCCATAAAAAGTTAATAAAATGTGCTGGATCAAGTGCTATTTTACAAGCTTAGGAATAATGAGTGTGGGCACGATTTACAATTATTATTTTGTAATTACAGCTAGGACTACTCATGCAGCAATAGTGCACTGACAAACTAGAGGAGACAAGATTTTATTTCAATGCCTTTCATTCTATTAATCATATTATTGTTATTAATATGATTAATTAAATATGATAATAAAATTCTTATCATATTTTTTATTTGTTTACTGTAAATGACAAGTTATTTTGTACTTATAACTATCTCATTTGTCTAGTAACTAATTTAGCTACTGTTCTGAATAGTATAGAGTAAGGCTATTCAAAGCATTCAAACAATTTTTCCATTTTCTCATTATTTCACTTTCTGTAGCTTTTAAATATCCATACGATCAGTGGTAAGAGAGTATTTATTCTCTATGCCCATATAAAATACCCAGGGTACCCTCGATGTCAGTCCCAAGCCTGGAGAAATGGCTAGGTTGTGCTGCAAATGGCATCTATCATAAAAGCTGTGCCAAATGATCCGATGTGGCTTCCCAGAGAAAGGGGGAAAAAATCTTCAATGTTAAGAGAAGCAAATATTATTACACTTATTTATCATTTACTGTATCAACAACAAAATAAAACGATATGTAAATTATAATCGATGTGACAGTGAAATTAAGGTGATGTTTCTAACATAATGACCCGGGATGCCTCCAATCATTACCTCAATCCTCAAAAGACTTTCAATCCAACCCCAGCACTTAACATTTAGCTTGAGGCATAACATGCTGCATACTGCCTTAACAGTTTGTTTATGTGAACCCAGTCCTTCAGATTTACTCACTCGTATACAATTATAGCGCTCTGTCCCCAGACACCGCTGGTTTCAAAGCTGCAGTGCCCACACAAGGTCACTCTCATGACCAGGCTCGCTACAATACCTATTTAAAGTTGAGAGGAAAACCCACAGAGGTTCTCTACTGCACAGTGAAAAAAAATCTCTTTTTTTTATGGAAAAAAAAATCTGAGTTATGTTAATAAGTTGTTTAGACAAAATGAGATACAGGGGTGAAATAGATGACTTTTTATTCAAATAAAATGTAATATATTTTTTGTGCATAAATGGAGGGGAAAATCCATAATAGTTATGTAGAGGGCAGACTAATTAAAATTCTTTTTATTATTCGTTTCCCATCACCGAGACATGTCCCTGATCTATCGCTGGGTTTTTAGTGCAAATGAGATATGTAGAGTTATCTACAGAATCCTTTCATGTACTTAGGTGTGCACACACAAAGGCAGTGCCCTGCAGCAATGTTAGAGTGGTGCTCGATATCAGGGCAGTGTGTCAGCAAGACTGTGAGCTGAAAAAGCACACACACTACCGCGGAAATCAATCCCACAAGCCCAGCGCTAAGTGCACCAGCCATTTTCCTGCCTTAAATTCTTTTTTTTTTTCTTAAAGAAGGACACCAATCCTTTTTCTTGCATATGTGAAGGATGATTAGTTTAACAAGGACAAAAATGTTCAATCTTACATTGTGCAACAATGGAATATCAACACCACTGACTGCACAGTACCTGGATCTTTTTAATGCATCAAATATCATTGTCTGTATCTGTATTCAGTTTTAAATGGAGTGGATGTGGCCTAAGACTCCTATCAAATATAAACCTTAGCGCTGACTTTGACAGATCCTGAAGATCTTTCTACCTGTGTGTGATACAACAATCAATCATAACTTTACAATGCAAGACATTATACCCAGCCTTGTGCCACTGAGACAGCTCTGGCCCCTTGAGGTGTGGCTGACACTGGCAGTGGATCCAGAGGGTTGCAGGGTAGGGTTTATGTAGATCAGACTAGTTTATTTCATGGATGCTCTATCAGACTGGGCTCTTTGTCTGCTGGGCCGCATGAGCAGTGGGCTGTGACACACTGGGTGTTCTGGTGCCTTTCATTCATAGCCAACATTGATTTTATTTATTTTTTTATTTGTTGGTAATTCGTGCTGCATTGGCTTGTCTGTGGGACAGGACCAGATGGGCTAGGCTTTGATCCCCAAGTGCATGTGGGTGGGGGTTTGTATAATCAAAACCAGCCAGCTTAACCCCAAACCCTCCCTCCGAAATAGTAAATGTAAATTACTAACTGTTATAAAACATGATAAAGTGGCTGGCTTTTTCAATTAAATGTAATTAGCAAGCAAAGAATAACTTTCCTAGATAGGGGGTGGTCATGTCCTCGGACACCCCCCAGTTCAGATCTCACTTCCGAACTGTCGAACCTGACGTTATCCACTTGCTCAACGGAATGTATGGATGAACCTTAAATACCCATGTTTATAATTGCTAATCAATGATGTGTTAATGTTATGTGTTGTTAATTTCAATGCCTGATTTCAAGCAGCCAGTTACTAAGAATGTTGTACATAAATTTCTCAGCGCTACCCGTTTATTATTTTGATGAACGTGATGCTTGTTTCTCCCTAATGCTTCATATCTACCTACTCTTATCTGTCGATTCCAAATAATGGTTATTCTTTCACTGTAGCTGCTTGTAAATAATATATAATAATTACTGAATAATATGTGTAAAGACAGCTAACTCAATATCGCGGCACAATTTAGGAGGGTAATTTGGAGACTTAATGCACTTAAGTGATAAAGCTAAAAAGTCAAGGTCTACCAAACATGCCTATTGAGGGTAAGTGCACCGACGTGCTCATATTTCACGAGCGCGATGTTAATATTACGCATCAATGATGCTTTCCCATGACACTGGCAGATTTGTACACAGGGAGGGCACCTTGAACTATTGAGCTATAAAATGACAACGCATCAATTTCCAAAGGACTGGAGGGAGCATCGCTCTTCCAGTGTAATCAGCTCGTGTTCCACTCAATGGCTCGCTGAATTATTCAATACACAGCGAGGTAATTCTCAAGAGTGGACAGCTAAAAGGGTATGAAAATGTTACAATAGCAGACGTCAGTGTGTAAGATGAAGCTTAATTGCATAGAGTCCTCTATTAAGTTGAAGATTATTAATCAAATGCGTGCTTTATGTAAGATAAGAATTGTGGAATAGGTGTAGAGGGAAATATTCGGGCCGTTGGGATGCATTGTGAATGCTGTGCCATATTTTAGCACCTCAGATGGAGTGAACCAGTCACCTTGCTCCAGCATGCCTGCTGGTCACTATTTTATTCACTGCCAAGTGAGGGACTGTGGGGGACAGTCATAGAAAACACACACACACACACACACACACACACACACACACACACACACACACACACACACACACACACACATTCTTCATATTGGTATTTAAAACTACATATTCTAGAGTGTACAATCTATGTGTATTTGCATAATCAGTTTGTGTGTTATAAGTGTGAGTGTAAGGTACTGAGAACAGAGCCATGATCATTAGGAGCTCCCTCCTGCCTCCACATGTCCTCCTGCTAGCCATGCTAATGGTTCTAAACCACAGCAGATGGGAGAATGGTGGTATCTAGGGAGTGTGTGCATGTGCATGAGCGTGTGCATGTGTAGGTGGTGGAACGTGTGAAGAAAGGGGAGGGCCCATGTGCTCATATATATGTGTGATGGAGGAGGGTAGAGTGCATGTGTAAACCAAGGTGGTGACAATGCTGGCTGTTGTCGGAATTTAAACCTGTGTGAACGTTTACAGTCTTATTGGGAACTGTATTTGTTTCATTGTTTAATGGAAGTTGACACTGCCTGGACAAAAATGTCATGCACTCTAAAGGTTTCACTAGATCACCTTTAGGTTTGATTACAGCACACAATATGGTGGCCAGTTCATGTGCGAAAATTGAAACATTCCATTGGTCATTCAGTACATTTAGATCATCAACGGACTTCATTTTATAGCCACATAATTTGGCTGAGACTATACCTGAACAACTGAAGCGACCCCACATCATAACACTGCCTCTAGAGGCTTATACAACACACACTATGCATGATAGGTGGCACAGTGGTTTAGTGGTTAGCACTGTTGCCTTGTACCTCCAGGGTTTGGGTTCAATTGCCTCCTCAGAGACTGTGTGTATAGGGTTTGCCTTTTCTCCCCGTGCTTGGTGGGTTTCCTTCAGGTACTCCAGTTTCTTCCAAAGGCTAATTGGAGTTCCCAGATTATGAGTAGTGTGTGTGGATGCGCTTGTGAATAGCGGTGGAGGACCTAGCACGGTCGAGAAAATGGGAGTAAATACAATGATTCCAATCATCATTGGCATCCACAGTTCCTAGTTGGACAAGAGAAGATCCTAGGTGGATGATTGGATGGATGACTATGGATGGGGGGGTGCATCCCTTCCCTTCTTATGTAAGGTCAATCAGTATTGAGTGTGTTTAAAGGATGTGTTAGTACTATATGATGGACAGTATAATGAAGAAGTCTCCTGGGATGAATACAGGAAATGCTTCATGTGAACGACTTGCAGAAGACTTTTTCAATTACTGGTGTTCCATTCAGTGTTCCAGGGTAAAATCTAGATAATGAAGAATAAATTGATTAATGAATTGTGTTTTACACACTTGAACATTGCTTCAAAGTGAGCTGCGGCATCTTCGAATGACATCAAAAACCTTTTGATTTGCTGCCACGTTCATTATTCCTCATGTACATAGCTTTTAAAAATCTTCAAATGCCGTGTGCCCCTGGCTGTTGTATATTAATAGAGGAAATTAGCATAAGTCTTTATTGAAATATTCATAGGCACAGTAGCAGCAGCTTTAATGATGCTGCTGCTGCATTAGCTTGCTTTGAGGAGCTTGTGTGGTGCTGCTCGCTCACTGTAGCTTCTGGCAACATGGAACAGCAAAGCAAGATGAAATTAAAGGCCAAAATATAACAGTGTTTTCTTGAAATAACTCAAGAAAGTCATCATGACATACTTATGCATATGAGATAAAATGTTTGCTCATTAGTGAGAGTACACCCCAAAATAGTCTAATGAAGGATTTTGCATTTTTTTTTAAGGCAGTGGGTGGGGTTTTGCTCACACTTTCTTCACTGATGACCTACTTTACTTTCTCCCCATTTCCTTTCCTGAAAGACCTTTTTTTTTTTTTGGCCTTTTTTTAAATTCTGTGATTGTAATATATCCCAAGCCAAAGAAATGGTTTATGTTCCCTAATGGCAAAGTCTTTTTTTTTTTTTTTTTATCTCTTAGACCTTTCAGATGAAACATGGCAATTATCATCAAAAGAATGAAAAAAAAAAAAAACCTTCAATGCTTAATCGTCATTATTTTTTTAATGAATAAAACAGCACAAAATAAAAATATCACAATAATGCATAACACACTCTCTACATCAGCAGCACGCGCAAGAATAATCAATATACTCACATTTGTTACCAAGTCTTTGTTTTTCTTTTTTTCAACAGAAGTGCCATACATTCAGACAATTCCTCCATTATTTTCCGCCTCACACTAAGATTCTGACTGAACAATCTTCACTCATGGCCAAGAATTTCACTTTCTATTATCGCTAGTCAGAGAAAGCCGGCAAAATAAAATATCATCTTGGCCACAGAGGTCCTTTGACATTATCAGAGTGAAATGACAAGTCTGTCCTCGGAAAATGGCAAAAGAAAACATCTGAATAGTCTGGGGCAGTCACAAAATAACCAATGTTAATATTTAATATCAAGGTATCACTTCACATGCAGACAGGAGAGATGGCTTCTGTGGCCTCAAGTCATGATGATACTCTGACCTTATCAGGAAATCAACGGAAATCCCACAAGAGGGATTCAAGGATAACAAAGTCGTGTGCATTTCACTTTCTGGACCATGTCATATTATTTAAAAAGAAAAGAATAATAAAATGAAATAAAATAGAATAAACTGCTCATAGATTTTACGTCAAGAATTTATGTTACTTTGCTTATTCATGTTTTACTACACTGATTTTTCCCCCCTGTTTTTTGCTTTTTCCTTGTTCATGCGATTTAAATTCACTGATTGATGATTTTGTTGATTTTCACACCGTACTGCAAGCGTATTATATTTTTTAAGACATTAGTGCCACCTACAAGAGCATTGACTTTAGTATTTAGAATTTGCAAAAAAAAAGCAAAAAATTAATAAACATCTATCCTCCAAAAGTGCTTTTCGGGTTTGTCCTTCTAAACCATGCTTTTAGGCATCTATGACCAGTCTTCAACTGTTTCAGCATTTCACTAGCGCTCGGATATCATCAAGGCTTTCTCAGTACGCCAGAGCCATGATCGGATCCTCTCCCGGAAACTTCTATAATTATTGGCCCAATCATGTGGAAAATGTCTTGGAGTGCGGTCAGGGATGTATGGGCTGTTCCCCGTAATGTGCAAGTGGTGTTACTGAAATCATGTGCGTAAATTTTCCACAAACAGACGTGTTATCCCTTCATTTTACATTCAAGGACCAGGCATTTCCCTCACCGTATGTTCACAGGAACGACTGGAGTGGGCTCTGAGACAACCTAGCCAGGATCATCATTTATGGCCAGACAGCAGTATTTTTTTTTACTGTGTCTCATCAGCTTACTGTGCTTGAAGTCTTCTGAAGATGACAGTCAGTTTTATGCCTTCAATAACCTACAGTCGAAATGTCCTTTGACCCCAGTTAAAACATACACAGGAAACCCTTTCTTGTACTTCCATGTACTGTAAGTCATGGTAAAAAAATTTTTTCATTGCACTGACCTTCAAAGGCATTTTATCACAGCAGGCCCTATGCCCATTGACCAAACCATTGCAACTTCTCCAGGAGATACTGTACACCTGTTAAGCCTTTTTCAGCATCCTTATAAAAAAAAAAAAAAAAAATGGACAAGAAATTTTCTTTTTTTAATTAATGGCGAGGGGCCGTACAGAACACTAGTGTGTGCACATGTTAAAAAGGTGTTAATTAGGTGATAATTAACTTGCGTTTCACAACAGTGTGGGATTTGCAGGACAGAAGTGTAGCCTCCTGAGGTCTGCGCCTTGCTGTTGTGTGTCTTGCTAATTTTTGCTTGATATCTGTATCTGTTAGCATCATGATGAGTACAGGAACTGAGCAATTTGTTAAAAGAGAGAGCAGATTGTGAGAGGCTCTAATTAGTTCAGACTACTCTAGAGCGGTGAATCTGAGGCCTGGACCTTGTCTATCTCGGGAAGGAAGGCGCTACACATTAGTGGATTTAGTTGGATCAGGTGTGCTAGAGTGAAGAAAATGTGTCGAGTAGGGGAACACCAGCACCAGGGTTGGAGTCTTGTAAAAAAATATTGGGTGATTTCATGATCTCTATTTTTACCCTGCGTGTCTTGCCTTGAATCGGGTCAGGAGAAACAGTGGTGCAATGCTAAGCCGTACTTGTGTTTGTTGGCAAGTAAGGACCTTTTGAAGTTATTTTCTTTACCGTAAGAATATTTTCTTATATTTATATAAGGCCATGAAGAGTACAGAATGTAGAAATACATATTCAGGCAACATTTCTTTTAACCCCATCATGATGCTATAACATTCATTCATTCATTCATTCATTTTCTATACCGCTTAATCCTGTGTTCAGGGTCGCGGGGGACCTGGAGCCTATCCCATGAGACTTCGGGCACAAGGCGGGGTACACCCTGGACAGGGTGCCAATCCATCGCAGGGCACACACACGTACACACACTCACACACCCAATCACACACTACGGGCAATTTAGGAACGCCAATTAGCCTAACCTGCATATCTTTGGACTGTGGGAGGAAACCGGAGTACCAGGAGGAAACCCACCAAGCACGGGGAGAACATGCAAACTCCATGCACACAGAGATGGGAATCGAGCCTGGCCGGGGAATCGAACCCAGAGCCTGGAGGTGCAAGGCGACAGTGCTAACCACTACACCACCGTGCCGCCGATGCTATAACATACAGTATATATTATTTCCAATGATAAATTGCTTCTAATTGCAAATGTCTATAAGTGTGTGAGCATGGAGGCCTTTGATAATCCAGGGTCTCTTCCAGGGTGGAGTCCTGACTTACAACCGATGTTGTATTCAAAGGATAGACAAATATAAATGAATGAATGAAGTATGGCACAGTTGGTCGTTTTGCAGCCTCGAGGCTCCAGTGTTCCCAGTTCCACCATAAGATCAACTTACCCCCTTATGGAGATTTGCATGTTCTCCCTATGTCCCTTTAGTCTTCTCTAATTTCCTCCCTCCTCCCAAAAATAGGATGCAGGTGGATTGGCTTTATCAAATTCCTCTGTGAGTGTGTGCGCATGCTTTGTAAAAGACTAGTGGGCACATTTCCTATTATAGATCAACATCTACAAAGTGAAAGTGCTAATCCTGCTTCACCACAGGGCTTTGTCATCTGTTTACTTAGTGATGATGAGACTTTATCTTTACTAAACCTCAAACCACAGTCAGGTTTTTATCTTTACAGGGAAAAATCTAATTGTCCTAAAATTACCCATGATGCAATAAATGGTCCTTAGAGAGAGTGGCCACAGGCAGAGGGGGCTGGTGTTAAAGTGAGAGTTGAGAGCTGTCTTCATTTTAATCTCTCTCTCTCTCACTCACTCACTCTCAATCTCTCGCGCACGCACAATTTCCACGTTTCAGCATGTTCTATTTAAACTATAAATACAATATACAAAATATATACACATACACTACCCTTCAAAAGTTTCAGATCACTTGCAAATTTCTTTGTTTTTGTTTAGTGATTTATTTTCTACATTCTACAACAATACTGGGGATTTCAAAACTATAAAATAACACATATGGAATTAGGTAATTACGTAACAACAACAAAGACAACAGTTAGTTGTTATTTTAAGACACAGAGGTCGGCCTTTCTGTAATAGTTCTTGCAAGAACAGTATTGTCAAGTACATTTGCAAAATCCGTCAAAATCTCATCTCTTCCAAGCACTCAGCATGCAGCATCACCAGTATATTAATCCTCGACCTGATCATCTGTCATCATCTGCAACACTTTCTCACTGGTTCATACCTTTGGTTGGATACGTTTTTATGCCGAAATGATTCATAGGTCACAGTGTGGCTTAACAAACAAAAATCTTTCTCTGAAACTGCTTAGGTACAGGAACTGAACTGAAAATAAGACATGGAAACGTGGCAGGAAATAAGAGCCAAAAAAGTCCTTCAGGAAGTCTGGAGAACTATTCCTCAAGACTACATAAAAATACCTAAAAGTCTGGATCTTTTGAAGCAAAATATGAAGAAATGATAGGTGGCTCAAGACTTATAATTGTTGTATAATCATATATACACTACCGCTTTCTAACTCCATTGGAAAGCAATGCTAAAGACATCCAAAATATACATTAATCTCCTTTGAACAGTTGATATTGAGATGTATCTGCTACTTATGCTCTGTAAATCCTTAATTACCTAATTCCATGTGTTATTTCATTCAGTAGTTTTGAAATCCCAAGTATTGTATTGTAGAATATAGAAAATAAACCACTAAACAAAAACCAAGAAATTTGCAAGTGATCGCAATCTTTTAAGCGTTAGTGTAATTTATATAAGATTATGTGAGTAATACTTACGTAAAAAAATAAGGTTACAGTACTAAAAAGTATGTATAAAATATTTTGTGAATTGATTGATTGTAAAATACATGACGTTTAATGACTTTTCTGATCATATTTGATTTTTGATTATTCTGTACACCCAGAGAGAAGAACTCTTAACAACGGCTCTGACTTTCCCAGTTTTAATATGTAATAATTAATAATTCATAATTAAATTATATTCATGATTAGTTGTGTAACGTTGTGTTATGGGATGTAATTGTTTAGATCAGAAATAGCTGGCAGGTTCATTCTTCCAAGATGCACCAGTCTGACTGAGTGTTCATGTTGACTGAGTGTTTTATTCGTCTACATGCCTAGCCGCAGTATCTTTCTTAAGGGCTAAATATATTTTCACTTTATTAACTGGTTTGAGTCCCGTTTTTCTGTTTAGCAGTGCTGATGGAAACATGAACTGACAGTTTAGCTCTCTATTATATCTCTATTCACGATCTCACACTGCGACAGTCATTACACGGCCCTGTGCTGTACATGTGTGACGCGCATTATGTATTCAACTCATCTTGTGTTTTCAATAGCTCTTCACTAAGCGAAATAAACGGGCTGCAAGCGTCAATGGGCTCTACCGAGACGAATGCATCACATATTGCTCCCTCAAGCACAGGACGTCGTCTGAATGAATGATTAACAATAAAAGTGATGGCCAGACGCTGGGAAATCAACATAAATGCTACTGCCTTTGTGTTGGATAATGCTGTCGGGAAGTTCTTTCAACTGAAGCCGAATTAGTTTCGTGCACCGCGTAGTCCCTAGCAGTGCATATCAAACAGGCTTGGGTCCGACGAACCCTGTCGTCTCCATTTCTCTGTTTGCTTCTTCATGCCTCCTGATATGCCTTGCTTACACACAGCAATGCTGCGCTCATCTCGAAAACAGATACGGCAGGGTTACGTTCGTCACGATAACACTAAATCATTTCTTGACAGCAGCTGCACAGTCCTCAGAGCAAAACAAGCTCTCTTTTTTGGGGGCGAATCAATAGGTATATTCCTGAGGGAGGACTATCACCATAGTGCACACAAGCTCCCTATAAAAGCCATGCACACTTCCTATGACCTTTCTGAGAAAAGCCACCTGGGTACTCACAGAGGGGGGGAAAAATCAAGACAAATACACATAAAATAAGCACATTAGGCTATTAATGATGTCATGGAGTGGCTATTCATATAAACATGCGCTTTAAGTGAATCATCAGTTATGTTTTAGTTTGATTGATGTGAAATACAATTAAAATGTGGCAAAAAAATTTTAACCAGATGACGTAAAACTTGTTCTGATTGGTCAGAAGGTTTCAAATAATTTTCTATTTTAAACAGCTCTGACATGAGTGTAACCATGATATGGTCGTCTGCTTGAATGCTTGAAGTAGCATGTATTCTTTGATGCCCTTCTGCTTACTATGGTTATATAAAGAGAGTTACCACAGCCTTCCTATCAGCTCAAAGCAGTCTGGCCATTCAATCAACCCTTCATTCTTCTGGCAGAACTGCTGCTCGCTAGATGTGTTTTATTTTTATTTTTCATTTTTTTTGCACCATCCTGAGTAAACTAGGGAAACTGTGCCATTGTGTAGAAATCCCAGGAGATCAGCAGTTTCTTAAATACTCAAAACAGCCCATCTGGCACCAACAAGCATGCAACTGAGATCAGATTTTTCATATCCTGGTTGACCTGTTTTCCCATGATTCTGTAAATTGTAGCACTGCTCCATGTTTGATAAAAATTGGATAGATGCATAAATGTGGATGGATGGATGGATGGATGGATGGATAGAATCAGCTCACTTGTTTTTCTTTCCTTTATGCTTTTGCTTATTGCAGTGGTTAATGAGGTTGTACTAATAAGAGGAGAAGGAGTTTCTCTTCAAGCACATGAGCTACTGTAGGGTGAATGGTAAGATTCTGCCAACTAATTTCCTCTGTGCAATTTGTTCCACATTTGTTGTGATTACATTTTATTCAAATTGGCTTTTGGTCGCTGCTGTTTGCATGATTGGGTTTCTCCTTCACTGCAAAGCATCTATTTTATAGTCCCCTAAGTTCTTGGAATTACATTTTTATGTATATTTTGTATCTATATATGTTTCACATTACAGTAAATTTTTATGTGGGGTAAAAGATGGTAAACATCAGTCAGTCCATCACATTGTGCATGTTGCATTTGCAACAGTCAGTCCATTGCAATGTTTTCTTCATTACGGAAGCACAACTTGACCGATTAATACCACTTTTTTCTGCAGACATAATTTACATAACAGTTTTTTCCCCTGATCCATTTGTCCAGTTGACTTAAAATTTTCTATTCTACATCTACACTCGCTTCTGTAATGAGACTTATATGGTTGATTAAATTTGTTACATAACATCACTATATATATATACATGTATACTCAGCAAAAAAAGAAACGTCCTCTGATTTTTCAACTGATTTTACTTTCAGTAAACTTAATGTGTAAATATTTGTATGAACACTAAAAGAGTCAACACCATAAGACATAAACTAAAAATGTTTCACAATGTGTCCCTGAATGAAGGGAGGCTCAAAATCAGTCAGTACCAGTCAGTATCTGGTGTGGCCACCAGCTGCTTGAAGTACCAGATTTGTCAGTTCTTGCTGTGTGATGGAGGGATTGTGTGTTCCTGGTGTGACTCGGGCAGTTGTTGTGGCCATCCTGTACCTGTCACGCAGGTGTGATATTCGGATGTACCCATCCTGTGCAGGTGTTGTTACACGTGGTCTTCCACTGCGAGGATGATCAGCTGTCCTTCCTGTCTCCAGGTAGCGCTGTCTTAGGTGTCTCACAGTGCGGACATGGCGATTTATTGCCCTAGCCACATCAGCAGTCCTCATGCCTCCCTGCAGCATGCCTAATGCACGTTCACGCAGATGAGCAGGGACCCTGAGCATCTTTCTTTGGGTGTTTTTCACAGTCGGTAGACAAGTCTCTTTAGTGTCCTGCGTTTTTAGAACTGTGACCTTAAATGCCTACTTTCTGTAAGCTGTTAAGGTCTTAACGACCATTCCACAGGTGCATGTTAATTAATTGATTATGGTTAATTGAACATGCATGGAAAACATTGTTTAAACCCTTTACAATGAAGATCTGTAACGTTATTTGGATTTTTACAACATTATTGTTGAAATGCACATCTGAAAAAGGGGCGTTTCTTTTTTTGCTGAGTATATATATATATATATATATATATATATATATATATATATATATATATATATATATATATATATACTGTGTAGAAAGAAATTTAAATCAGGAAAGACCATCAAATTAAAAGGTGTGTAGAAAACTTTTAAATGGCTTACCAGTAAACATTAAAATAAACACTGTGCAGAAATAGCCTACTAATACTCACTTGATAAAAAAAAAATCAATGAGAATTAGCTTCAAACAAGCATTTGTCAGGGTTTGCATTACTGAACCTTTGAGGCATTCGAGAATGGATTAGAATGAGCATAAAATATATGAGGCTGAAAAATGAAGTGTTCTGGGTTGATGGTAACGGTTTGGCCCACAAGGCAGAATAGCTGATATGAAAGTATCCTTTGTGTGCATTTGAACTTCATGTAGCTGTGGGTCTCAATTGCTCCATTTTTATGAATGTCACTTGAAAGGTTTTGGTACAATATGATTTAGACTGTAGTTGTTTCTAGTGTGTCTTTTAAGTCTTTCAATAGATCACACTGTCCAGCTGGCCTCTCTCTCTCTCTTTCTCTCTCTCTCTCCAAGCCGCCCCACCCAACACACACAATAATTGCATACTAACTACTACTCAGTAATATATCATCCAGGAAGGGCTTTAAAATCATCAGCTTCCTCTGCTAATTTCTTGGGGGAAATGAATGCTGCATGCATCGCCCATGACTTACACACTGATTTCAGAATTCTACATCAGCTCATGTACAGTATATGTGTAGGAACCAGCAATAAAAATGCAACAAAATGCAGATATTTTATGCACTGCCTCTGAGGCCTCTACAATCCCAAATAAAAGATTTCTCTGATACTCAGTGTTGAAGCACAGTTTTTTTTTTTTTTTTTTTTTTTAATAGCCGAGTGTCAGTAACCACAGTCTGTTTTATTCAGAAAGGGAATTCAACAATTGCCCTTTTGGTCATAACATGAGATCGACTTGTGCATATCATGTTTACGTGCGATTAGCCCATCAAGTAGCTAACAAATTGCAGCCATTTGTGAGCATGGTGTGTTAGCCAGTGACATTTCATTTAACATTTCCTGCTGTGAGCGATCAACTAGGCAGTATAATTTAACTGTGCAAAAGTGCCAGCTGCATAAGTGTGACAGACAGGCGTGTGGTTGACCTCACTGACTCTTATTGCGTTTTATTACTAAACACACCACTCAGAGGCTAGGTCAATGAGGAGAAGGTTTGCATGACCATACATTAGGACTCACAGGCATAAGACTTCAATTTGTCAAACTAGCTATACTCATAAAATTAATTTTGTGCTACAAACATCTCAACCCTAAAGAAACACACCAGTGCCTCTGTAGCATATGTGCAATTACTGTACCACTGGCAAGACTTTCCAGATGTTTTCCTCTCTGTCTTGCAAATGTCAAAGCTTCGGTTCTGATTTATGATCTACTGATGTTCTTGTTCCAGCTTTCTACTGTTTACAGTTGCTGGTATTTCATAATTATCCTTTAAAAGTCCCCAGGCCTTGACCTCAGCCTTCCTGTTCTTTGATATGGTTTTGGCCACCATAAGTATGTGCGCCTGTTCTCCAACCACTGTTCTTTTGGTTAAACCCATTAATACTACATTTACTGTGATGTTATTATTTAGCAACTTGTGTACATTGTGTCTACAGAACAATGGAAATATAATTGTCCAGTCCAGCATGCCGTGTAGGGTATGGTAATAGATGTGGACATACATACTTATTTTGTAATTCAATACAAAATCTTTCTTTACAAAATAAAGAAAAGGTTGTCATAACCTGATTGAAAATTGTAATCTTAGAGAGATAATTAAAACACCAATCAGTCTAAACTGCATGTCTTTGGACTGTGGGAGGAAACTGGAGTACTTGAAGGAAACCCAACAAGCACGGGGAGAACATGCAAACTCCATGCACACAGACGCTGAGGTGGGAATCAAACCCAGAACCTGGAGCTGCAAGGCAGTGCTAACCACTAAGCCACTGTACCGCGTTATTGTTATTATTGTTTGTTTCCATGTTTCAAGTCTCAGATATTTGGATATCAATGTTGGCTAAAATATTGACACAGCCGAGAAAAAAAAGTTATGTCAAGAAGAATCCACATGAATGTAATGTTCACTTTATTTTATGGTTATCGTATTTAAAAAAAAAAAATTCAAAGAATTAAAAGTTTATGTTGTTGTTTTTTTATATTAAATGAGAACATTGACATGATCCAAACCAAAAACCTTTGTCATAGCAAGTTATAAATAAAAAAACAAAAAAGCTGCATCTTTGTATGTGATATACACAATAATTCCAGATGTTCTCCCCAGGCATTTACTTGTCACTGCAAAATTGAAAATGCAGATGAAAATTCCATACAAAGCAGAGTGGAAAAATTATAGGTTACTGCCTTTAAAACTGCTTGCAGCATTTTAAATAAAAATGCTTTATTATTTTGTCCACATCTATATTCTAAGCCACATATGAGTTCTGAATGGCACTGACATTTAGATAGAGAGTGTGTGTGTATGTGTTGGGTTATGTTTAGTAGTGGTGGTGGTGGTGGTGTGAGGCTAACATCACCTGTCAATTCTTCCTGCTTTCCTCTTCCATTGTTGTATCTAGTGTACTGTATGAAAGTGTGTTAAACAGTGCCGCATACAGTATACTTCTGTATAAAGCAACAATGCTTCTTTGAATTAATGTGCACATGGCATTAGGAGCTCACAATGCTTATTTTGCATAAATAGTACAGCAAATATGCCTCAAAGCTTAAATTTCTCTTCTGTCATAAGTCTCTGCGTAGACTCCTGTCACATTGTATATGCACAAAAGAAAGGATGTAAAGTGGTGATTTGATATAATCTCTCAATAAATTCTTGAGCAGGTTTATAACTATTCACATTACAGACTGTAAGAAATAAAACATGATGACATTTCAAGGGTTTTTTTTTTATTCATCTTTTGCCAAAACAGCTTCCTGAAGATTACATTTTTTGTTTAATAATGACTGACACATTATCCATGTATAGGTACAGAGAATAGGCAGTCCTTACCCTCTTTTTCTCTCTGTAAGACAAAAATGCACAGTGTATCATATGCTGAAAAAGCACAAAAAATAAAGAAAATAAAAAAAGAAGAAGAAGTCCCAAAGTCTCTCTCATGATGGAAAAGTTCTTGACGATGATGTAGGATACTTCTATAAATATCCTAACCAAATAAATATATAAATTAGTGGAAGAGTGTGTATGTGTGTGTGCCCTGCGATGGATTGGCACCCTGTCCAGGGTGTACCCCGCCAAGTGCCCGAAGTCTCCTGGGATACGCTCCAGGTGCCCCGCAACCCTGAACACAGGATTAAGCGGTATAGAAAATGAATGAATGAATGAATAAATAAATAAATGAATTAATAAAGCCTAACTACAGTATGTCCCCTACAAACAAACATGTGAGTTATAAACTTTCAAAGATACGAACAAGCGTTTACGCATTGTGAGTCATGGAAGACCACATGTCCGGCATACACTGTCACATGCAAAAAGCGTACATCCCAAGATGTCTGTAAGCAAGTGTTAAAGCAATGGTCGATGAATCTGCTAAGAAGCACCAAGTAATAACGATAGAGACAAAAGTGAAAATTATCGAGAGAATGAAGTGAAGTGAAAAGAAGGCAGATATTGCTCCTTCTTTTAACATAAATCGTTCAATCATTGGCACCATTTTAAAGAACAAGAACAAGGTCATGGAACATGTTTTTTTACTGTGTATAGCCAATTGTTAGTATCCTAGTACCTAGACAGTGTTTGTTGGACATATGAACAAACTGGACTTATGAACATTCTCTAGGAACATAACTCGTTCATATATCGAGGACTTACTGTATATCAATATGTATGTATTTTTCTATAACAACAACAAGTAACAAGTGTCCTTTGATCCAACACCTTTGAATGAGTTGTTACTGTAGAAAATATGCAATAGTAAAAAGAGTATATTAATATATCCATAATTTAAATATTAACATGAACCTGTGGCGTGGCACAGTGGCATAGTGGTTAGCACTGTGTCCTTACACTTCCCTGGTTAAGGATTCAATCTATGCCTGGAGTTTGCATGTTCTGCCTGTGCTTAGTGGGTTTCCTCTGGGTACTCTGGTTTCCTCCCATAGTTCAAACACATGCAGGTTAGGATAATAAGTGTTTCCAAATTGCCCATAGTGTGTGATTATGTGTGTGTGTGTGTGTGTGTGTGTGTGTGTGTGTGTGTGTGTGTGTGTGTGTGTGTGTGTACAGCTATTATTATACAATTGTTAGAGTTCCTATCATAGAAAATAATAGCAATATAGTTACTGAAAGCTCATATTTATATCCGAACATAAACCCCATGCTTGTAAGTGAAAAACAGTGCAATAGCAGAGGTGATGCTGAGTAATGGTGCATTGAGGGAAGGTGGAGCTTAACGTGATGGTTGTTTTCTTAGGAACAATGGTTGATCGCTCATCATAAGTGTGATAAATTGACTGACTATTGTATCTCGCTTACAGTAAACCCAGCAAAACACGGCATTGAAAAATGATATGGATAAAATATCCTTGTTATATTTTTCTTCTCTGCAACTTCACGCGACAGCTCTAGCATGTAGTTTCCACCATGCTAAGCCCTGTGGAACGGCCATGAAAATGTTGCTGATGTAGACATTTCACAACCTCTTAAGATGAGCTCACAATTCTCCTCCATTAATTGCATTTCATTTGCTCTTGGACCACTTCTTGAGCAGGAAGGGCTTACCGGTTTTTAATTGATGGCAGTACTGATATCTGTAATGTGAAGAAGGTGGGGGGGAGGGGGGGGGGGAGACAGCTGGTAGTTAAAGGTTAGAATTTACAGAGGGAAGTGTTTACTTTGGAGGAGCAGGAAGTGTTGCGTGGGTACAGTTGATGTGCAACAGGCTTGCAGTGTGAGCAAGTGTGTAGATGTGTTTATGTTGAAAGAAGCTGCATTTATAGCATCCAGTATTAGGGAGAATTAAAGCTATATCTCAATTGGTGCTAAAATGTATGTGTTGTGCAAAGGGTGAATTATTAAACACAAGAGAAAGAAAGTTTCTTTAATGGCATCGCGCACACACACACTTTTCTGTGTTTACCTTATTAAAATTCAGTTTATGGCATTTCTTTCTAAAAGTGCAAAATGCAATACAAATAGATTTATTTAGCACCTGCAGTTAAATTTGCTAATGGAGAAGTGTGTGTGCGTGTGTGTGTGTGTGTGTGTGTGCGTGTGTGCGCGTGTGTGTGTGTGTGTGTCACAAGCCCATTATCTATATTCGAAGAGAAAAATCAAACAATTAATTATGTTTTAATAAGTAAAATGAATGACTTCTGCCCTAATATCTCAACATAATCAAGAATTTCGAAGTAGAACGAATACTTGTAATTCAATACAAAAAAAAAAGAAAAGCTGGTTTTATAATCAGTTTTCGCTGCATACAGTATGTACAAACTCTGATGCCTGTGAAAAGGCTTTCTTCACATATTCCGCTTGTGTCAACACCTTTAAATTGCATTTACACTGCATTTTGAATGCACTCATAGTTAGTGTTATTCTCGTGAATCTTAATATCGTGGTAGGTCTCTTTTATTTTTTCACTAGATGTGAACCTATGATACTGATATTGAGAACAAATACGTAGATAAAACAGTTTATACTTTTTTTCTAGGCTGGTAGTTGGTAGACGCTGCACAATTATTGATAAGGTTTACGATTAAAATGTTGCAGGAACAATTATGCACATTAAATGTTTTAGATAAAGTATACTACATTCACATTTCTAGGCGAAAAATAACATAAGTAAGGTGGACACAGTGTGATTTCAGTACAATGTCAGTAACTAGGAAAAGCAGAGTTTCTTACCTGTATAACAACGAGCGTAATAAATATAACATACAAAATGTTCAATTACATTTTTCAATACGATTTCTTGCACAGTATGTAATACTGTTTACTTCTATCCACTACATTTCTTTATATTAAAAAAACTGTAATTTTACTCCCTATACTTTAATTAGAGACTCATTACTTTTAAGTTGGTCACACAAAAAGGGCATTGATTTTTCATCCTAAACTAAGCGTTTATGCTCTCGCTTACACTATATCACAGCTAAGCTACACCCTAGGAACAAAACAATAAGATAACTAGCTAACATTTTTACACCTGTGACTTTTTATAACAAGCCATACATTATAATGTGTACATGTTGCCCCATGTATTAACTACGTTGTATTCTGTATGCTTGCAGTATGGCCATGTCTAATTGCATAGACTGCATGCAATATACACAGGATAGCAATAGTAGCAACTAGCTAGTTAAGCTACCAAAATAAGAAAAGAGGTTAATAATGCTATGCAACATTCCTTTCATTAACGTCAATAGATGTCTACTGGATTTGTACATTAAATTACAATCACATACTATTACAAATGTATACCGTTTTAAATATTTTTAAATATTGTTTATTAGTAACTCGGTCAGATAGATATTCGTTTCTTTGTGGAATACGTGTACGTTTGTACTTAAAGTACATTTTAGAGCGTGTAAACTTAGTAGGTAAACTTGAGTAAAAATCTGAAGGTGGACTTGGACATTTTTAGGCACATATTTATAATATACACCTAAGAGTCTGTCTGTTAGCTGATTAGCCAGGCTTTGATTAGGCTAAGAGATCCATGCATACAGTACGTCATAGTTCTGATATTGCACTAGTTTTAGTTTAAGTCTTACAAAGAATGCATTCATTTATACAGTACATTCATTCATTTCCAGTATCTGGTGTAAATATGATTGATTGTTGACCGTAAATTGCCTCTTGGTGTAATTAAGTGTGTGAATTTGAGTGCACGATGGTTGTAATCGATTGATGTGTATTCAGCTAGTATTTCCATCATCTTATTATTATATAATTATATATTCATAACTGGTGTTTATTTCTTATTAACTTCATCTAATCACACACAAATATGCAGCTAATAATAAAGACCAGTTATGTTTACACATGTACAGATCACGTCTTGTGTGTTACAGTGTACATACACAGTATTATTCTGAGAATAACATTGCATGAATACAGAGAAGCTCTCTATTACCGTCCTATTACCGGCTGAGTGTGTGATTGTGTGAAAATACTGTTTACAGATGTGTTTCATGGCTGCGGGGTATTTAGCGTGTGTTATTTCATCAACTGTGTGTTATCTGTGCTAAAAGCTGCAGGTGGTTCACTGCAAGCAATAAGCAATAAAAGCCACTAATATGTTTACGGGACAAATTGATGCAGAAATTTACACCCAGTCCCATGGAAATAAGAAAAACAGCAATAATAATCATACACTTTTTCATGCACCCATTTCCTTTACTATGGCGTCTCTTGTTATTGGCTACAAAGAGCAGAGCTCAGGTGCTGCATCGTGCAGCCTACCTACTATTTATAAACCCCTTCATAGATCTTAGGATCCAATAAAGCATGGTGCTGCACCGTTCAGGCCCTCAGAGAAAAACAGTGTGTGTAAACGCGAGACTGTGCATGAAAGTGAAAGATGTGCACCACCTCCACCGTCTTATAATAACCGCAAAGTGCATGTCTACATGTTCTGGGTTAGGGTGTTAATATGCCTGCTTGTCTGTACAGTCTGAATGCACGGTGTAAGGGAACATAACGAAGCTGGGGTAACGTGTTAATTTTTTCTGCATATGTTGTTAATTAGTGAAACCCCAGTAAGGGGTATGTAGGATAATGGTTATATGGACTAGTCTACTAGTCAGATAATATATGTACTAGGGTGTGAATAAGAAGTAAGAGAAGTTGGGGGGAAAACAGGGAGTCAGATGGTATAGAAATACAGACAGATGGTAAAGAACAGAAGTGAAATGCACGTTGTTAGTCTGTACAGATGAAGCCAGTTCTACAGTCAATTGCACATTCTGTAAGACTATGCTTGAGGGAAGGGGAAAAAAACTTTCTTATTTAGCATTATCACTTTGCCAGTTAATTAAAGCGTGGTTTGACACATGAATTACTGGTCAACTAATTAAAATAAATAGTCATGCACCAATACTGTACCAATTTGCCAACATACAGTAAAGAAGCTAAGGGGGGGGGGGGGGGGGGTTGGAAGAGACATTAGTTGTTGTTGTTGTTTTTTTGGTTATTGGTGTCATTGGCCTTGTGTGAGAAATAAACTAAAATCCCTGTGGAGTAACTCCAGGGTCTTAGGGTCTACAGTACATCCCTCACTCTGATAACTGCTTACGCTTCCTGTTAGTCTCACCATACTTACTAAATAATTCATAACTTCATTTGTTATCTATCACAAGGGTCATGAAGACTGCGATCCAGATTTAACCGAGTGCTTGAAAAACAAATGTGGCAGGAACAAAAGCTAGACAGGCTGTAGTTCAATTCATTTTGTGTTAAAACAAGAACTGTTCTGGCCTTTGTAGCGGATGATTCGGATGTAGGTGACTAACATGCCATTAAAAAGACATTAGTTCATAAACTTTCCACTTCCAGTTTTCATTATAAATACTTGCTTTGGTCTAGTTAATGGAATTAGATTACCATATGACTTTTGATTTAAAAAAAAACTTTTAAACTAGACATCCTCGCTTTAGTCTACAGCAATAGTCAAATAGGTCACTGTGATAATAATACATACATTTGTTTAAACAAATTACATATTAAAGACAGCTAGGCAGTTGTCACCATTTACATAATTATCCATCCATCTAGGAACCTCTGTAGTCCAAATAGGGACTGTGGAGGCCTATGGGGACCATTGTATTAATTCCCACTTTAGAAACTCTGGTCAACATTTAAATGCACATTCACACTCTGTGGGCAATTTGGGAACACAATTTAGCCTAATCTGCACAGGGAGAACATGCAAACTCCATGCACACAGACCCCAGGCAGGAACCGAACCCCGACCCTGGAGGTGCAAGGCCACAGTGCTCACCACTAAGCCATTCAATCATGTGGCTTGTTTATCCAGAAAACATTATGTAACTGGACAACATTTAGCTGACTATCCCTAATATCCTTGTCTTGTATATTTCTTTTAGTCAGAAAACATTGTATTTCCAGTTTATCATACAGTATAAGAAAAAACAGAACCCGAGTCAAATGACATAGACAAGCTGTTAAAAGCTTTCAAGATTTGGAAGCAAAATAAGAGCTCAAACATCTCCTCTTCTATCAGCTTGTTCACATGCAACACACACACACACACAATGAGTCATAAAGAAACTAATGAAGCATATACTCAAAAAGTGTGTGTGTGTATACAAAAGCGATAAGGCTAAGTGGAAGAAATCATACTGTCAGTCCATTCTTTGTCATCCTTTTCAGTTATACTCAATACCAAGAACATCCATCCAGTCTTTTTACGAAAAGAGGAGGACAAAGAAGGGAGCAGGCAAATGCAGATATGATGGAGCAGATGGTGGTATCTCCATACTGAGAGGGAAAGCAGTGAACAGAGCTATTAAAAATACAGTTACGCAGAAATAAGGCGAGTAATGAACAAGATTGAGAAGCGCTCGAATGAGGTACTACACCCCGAGCAAGTTTTACCTTCACACCAAACTGCATGAAGGAAAAGCTGGAGGCTGCCTGAATGAACCACAGCAATCTGGCACGTGATGAATCTAGAGGAAAGCTCGTGTAATTTCATCACTTCACTCACTGCCTCTACCACACAATCAGACCTGCAGGCTGTGTACTGTATAATACCCAAACAATAAAGCTCAACTACGATCCATATGCCCCAGTACCTTTTTGCCATTTTCCTCTCTGACTCTAAGCAGTTGGGAAACCAGACACTGCAAAACTGATACTTTACAGCCAAGCCAAATTGTTTGAATTAACTACTTGACCTGCTGCTCACTGACGCCCAGCCCCACTTGCTTGAACCCCAGTGACCTCCAGCGCTTCCTCCAAGGGTCAAAGGTCTATATGATACAAAAAGGATGCCTTATGGGGAGTTGGAAAACGTTAAAGGGATTAAACAAAGGATGAGCATCCGTGGATGGTGAAAGGCCAGGCCCACTTTCACAGTAAGAATGAAAGTGGACTGCTGGATGGGCTGGGCAGAAGGGGGAAGGGTGTTGCTGAGGTCATCAAATATACGGGCCATGACTGAACACAATGCAGACTGACGAGCCGGCTCAGCCCTGTCCATTAAGATCTGTATGTGTGAGGGTAAGGGTGTGATCAAGCATGCACGGGCTAGACATTTCACTCTCTCTGGATGTGAGGATGGACCAGAAAGGTCTTGAAACGTATCAGTACACAGTAATTACACATTGGGAAATAGTCTGGAAGGTTCAGTATATAATAGCTAAATACTGTATATGTTTTGTGTTATTTAACGCATGGTCATGTCCTAAACTCAAGACTATGATTAATTAGTTAATTAATTAATTAATTTATAAATAATGTTACAGTTTTGGAAATACATTATTATCATGATGACGGCAACACAAAGTCTCCAGAAGATCATAACGAAGCCCTGAAAATAAAGAAAATCGAAAATCTTTTCCGCGTCCATGGTTAAATGTATTTTATTTGCTAAATAATTACTCATGTTTTTATTATGAACCTTGGAGTATACGATCTTGTTCTCTTATAAGTCCATGGGGTTGAGTTATTTATGAAGTTCTTCAACACCTTCTGACCAATCAGCTTTGAGAATGGAATCGTGCTATGGTATAATTAGTGCTGACACTACAAATAAAATGTCAATAATGCAGGTATTTTTCATAGATAAATAATTAGACTTAATGGCTGTAAGAAAAAAAAAACAGTTCAAAGCATCAAAGATGAAACTGCATGCAGGAATTCACCTCCCCCTGTTTTTTTTATTATTTTCATCATGCACACACACACATAGCAAGCATCCACCAGTGGGAAACATGGGAATTCTCTCACAGCCAATCACGTCACTCCAAAGCACATTAGTGAAGAGAAGCCCCAGTAGTGCACCATATAACATAAGTGTGCTTATCCGTCATAGCCGCAGAATTTATTGCACCTTCATCAAAAATCTGATTTGGTCCCACTTTTCTTTTTTTTTTTCCTCTTAGATGCTTGGGACATACAGTATGCACTGAAAGAAATAGTAAAAGGAAAGAAAGCCACGTGCTAGGAAGGGTGTGCATGTGTGTGTGTGTGTGTGTGTGTGTGTGTGTGTGTGTGTGAGAGAGAGAGAGAGAGAGAGAGAGAGAGAATGAACCAAGTGTTGGACTGTATGTAGGTTATGCCGTCTCATCGCTGCTTAATCTCCTGCATTCAGTTAAAAAGATAAAGTACTTCCATATCACAGTGCTGATCTCTCCAGCTGCTATTTAACAATGAAAACAGCTGCATGCCGTATACAGATAATGAAAGGTCATGTTGAACATGAAATTTCAGTGCGACAGAATGCTATTGTGTTTGTCATGAGGCCAAACTACATATACTGTACATATTAATGTAACCCAAACTTCATCACATGAAGCATGGATCTTGTTAATCTATAACCAGTTATGGAATCTGCCACATAGCTTCATTGATCATGTGCAGAAAGATTGAAACAGACCCCTCTGTATTGATCCAACCCCATCTGGCTCAGGCCATGGAGCAGCAGGGATCCTCAATTGATCCTGCAGCCTCGTCCGGCCAGAAGGTGATGCATTGATCACTTTATACTGGACACGGGAGGTCCTGCTTCCTGCAAGCAATTGATCAGCAGCTTCTCCACTGGCTCTACTATGAGACAACGGGCAAAGACCGACATCGATCCCCCAGGTTTATCAGAGGAGACACTGGTAGCCATGCCCCATGAATCCACCTCAGACCCTCCTGTCTGTCCGGTGCCTTCCCCCCAGCATGAGGATGTGGCGTTATCACAAATCAACTGCAGGAAGAGTGGAAAGGGGGAGAGAGGAGAGAAAGGGGGGCTAGAGGGAGAAAAAAGGCACCACCCAAAATAGACAGCACCGTCCCCTGTCTACATCTGTCCATGTGCAGATAAAGAGATGCTTCAAACGGGACACTTAAGAACAAGACTTTTGACTTATTTTTTCAATATCTGGTAAGTCGGATAAAAACATACTGACAATCCACGTGTCTCCAAACCTCAAAGATCTCATGAATGACCACCATAACGGACAAGCGGTGATGCTTTTTTTTCTAATCTTTTTAATTAATCACTCTTCTATCTCTGATATTCAACATGTACTAATACGATAGCACATTGATTCAGGTTTCGGTTTCCAATGGACAGACATTAAGTATGCCTTACAATTTCCTGGAGAACAGCAGGAGATCGAATTATATTGTCTAAGTGAGATAGAGGGTCTCGTACCTACAAGATTTCCATTAACCTCCATGCTCAGGTTTGATAAATGATTCCATCAAATACGTCACTTCTGTTCACTTTACCAGTGAGGGCTATACACATACGCACACTAAGTGCCATATTTTTTTTTTCTGCCAGTTTAAGTTGTACCTGATACTGTAGGTCTGAATATCTTCATCACCTTTAATAACATGCAAGTGCAATGCAATATTCACATTCACAAAAATCCTAAACATTTTAGGATAAGCGATAATTCCTCATTAAGTACTGTAACTCAGCGCACACATACTGTAAGTGGGATGATGGGATGTGGAAAACTGATGGATGTTCCCAGGAGGAAGGAAATAGCTGTACCTGTTTGCCAAACGTAGGTGGGTTTGTGGTTGGCGATGGTCTGTGCCTGCACGTCCAACAGTGCCACAGTGGACAGCAGAGCAGCCCGAAGCAGCCAGGCAGCTGGCAGTGCCAGCCTCATGGCTTCAGTCCGGCCACTTAGATCCACGGCTGAAAGAGTCCACTGCACACGCTCTCACACTCAAACACTAGAGGCGAGCAGAGGAGCTCAGGGTGTAACGTGTGCCTCCTATTGTCCCTCACTCTTGATTCCACAGACACACACACACGATTCCTCCAGGAAAAGGGTAATCCACTGTGCTGTCTCTGCTCCTCTTGTTCCTTTGCCTCTCTTTGTCTTTCAGTCTCTTTCCCTGCGTTGTGAAGGAGAATGGAGCGGAGGAAAAAAAAAAGAGAAAAAGTGAGAGAAACAATAGGTCCCTCAGCTCAGGCTGCTGCTGGTGCGGCTACTGCGTCCTGCCTACACCGCACTAATGCAGCACCTCCCACTCTCTCTCTCTCTCTCTCTCTCTCTCTCTTTCTCTCTCTCTAAACCCTCCTCCCTGCCTCTCTCCTCACCTGCTATTGCTCCTTCACATTGCCTCAGCACTTTACATCTCTTCTTTTCTTTAACATATTCGCTCCTCTGTCTCTCTCTCTCTCTCTCATTTTCTCTCTCTTGCTCTATGAGAATGTCCTACCAATAAGCTTTTGTGTGTGTGTGTGTGTGTGTGTGTGTGTGTGTGTGTGTGTGTGTGTGTGTGTGTGTGTGTGTGTGGTGTGCAACTTAAAAGATAGAACAAAACCAACTAGACCAAGTACCAAGCATGAGCTTGGAATGACGAATAAATGCAGAGGAGGCATTAAACCACTCTCGTGACATTGAGACATGGAAGAGAAAGACAGCTTTTTTTCCAAGATGAAAAAAAAAAATAATAATTGAAGAAAATTCTTTCCAAATCTGACCTCGATATGAGCCGTTGACTAAAAGGTGAGTTATGAGATTCTGTCTACGTAATCATTACAGAGACATTGCCTAAAGCCTCTTTCCACAAATTCAATCCGGAATAGAAACATGTGCTACATCAACATGTCAGCACATAAAACCAGACAGCACTCATGCGAGATCAATGGGAACTGCTGATTTTTTAGTATTTAGCATTTAGTATATTGGTACTACTGCTGGGTTAGGGCTCAATCGCTCACAAACATTGACTGGGGTGAGCATTAGACGTCCACAGATTCAAGCTCAGTTTACTGTACCATAAATTATATAAATAAAAGCAATAAGATTAAAGAAGAACAACAAGAAGAAGTATTGGAATCTGTTAATATTAAATAAATATTTTGTCACAAGAGTGTAAAAAAAGCACAATTACAAAAACAAAAAAAACAACATAAAAATGCGTTAGATTATATGAGTATGAACTTTGTGTGATTTTGCAAAATGCTATAACTCCACACATTAGATGAATCAGCCTGCAGTTATGCTTGTGGCCATGTAAGTATGCATCAATAACAGTGTCGGTTGAGATTCAATAATTGTTTCTGTAAGGTAACTGGCGGCTATAAAGTGTTGCCTTTTGCTGCACGCAAAACTTTTTACTTACAAAGTTTGTTGAAGAGCATGACAAAGCAAAATGCACGTTTTCAGTGCATCATCAGTTTATTTTTCATGCCAGTTTCAGTTTCACTTTGTTTTCTGATGCCTGATCATAGTACAAGCATATGCACCGTATGGGGTCCGATCAAGCATCACCCAACTGCATATACTGTACATGTTCAAAAGCTTTTCTTTCACAAATATTGACGTGCATCAAATCTCCCAAGTGCAGCAAACCCAGTGAAATTAATAGATCTTTTTTTTATTATTAAGATAGCAACCTTGAGTGAAAGTCGGAAATGCTATTTATCACATATTCCTTTGCCAATCCTGCTGTAGGATGGCAAGATATCTGCCAGACAAGTAATTCCCAGTCATCATTTACGTTATGTCAACTATAAGCAGTCATGCCCACAACAGCATTTTTTTTCTATTGAAGTACTAATTAGCACTAACATTGGGAACTTGTTCTATTAAATGTTAAATAAATATCATATACAGTAACAGAAGGAGTTGCCAATAAATGCTTATTTATTTGCTTAGTCCATTATAATTTGTTTTATCTTGAATGTTGTTAGCCACCAAACTAGTCCACTGATTGTCATAACTTCAGAATTAGCGCAGAATTACTGTAGATCTAAATTATAGTCAAAGCTACTATAGTAGCTGCTGGTAAAGAACAATGATTAACACCATGAAATTAATAAGATTCAAAAACTCAATAGCACTGTGATATAGGAATATTTAATATGTACACATATTAGTATAACTGTCTTTCTCAGTCGCAGATATGCACATACTAGTGGACACCCACTGTGCTCTCCTCCTTCCCCTAAAGACCAGATGCCTGCTAATGTCCATTCCAGTAATTTCACACCGATTAGGATAATAAAGGAAAGCACTCACCCCCTACCGTCCACGACACAGAGAGCAAACCCTGGAACAAATTTGCCAAACTGCAGTACCAACAGACGGCAAGCACACCAAGAGCCGCCAACCCAACAAACCCAGAGACAGAGAGAGTTGATGGCCACTCCTGAAGTGGAAAAACAAATTTTCTGATTTTCTGATTGTCAGTCATCAGGGGAAACAGGTTAATAGACATTGTACGCTTAATTAACTTTAACTAAACTTGCACACTCGTTTGTGTGAAATTGTGTAGTAAAATATCAATATCTCTGCACATGCCAGAAACCCATGAGGGTCAGTTTGGAATGGCAGTGGGCCAGGAACACAGTATCTGGATGGCATCCAAAAATGCTTCTGGTGCAGACAACATGGCACTGCAGCTGGTGGATTTGTCATAGTAAGTGTTGCGCATCCACACATAGTATGCTCCATATGTGTTGCACTTTCTGTGCTTGTGTTTGTGTGTGTGAGAAAGAGAGAAAGTCTGCAGCGAATACTGTAGATGGTATGGTCTCCAGATAAAAAGGTGCTTTAGCTATTAACAAAAAGCTGAATTGTATATTTTCCAATTATCCAACAACAGTGTAACAGAATACTCGGATGTTTCACAAAAATGAAAGAAAATTTACAAAAAATGAAAAAAAAATTTGAAAACAAAATAATTGCAAGTGTGTATGTGTGAGAAAAATGTGTCTAGATAATAATGAGATGAATTAATGATGAATGAAATGTCTCTGATGAGCAAGCCAAGGGTGACGGCGACGGTGGCAAGGAAAAACTCCCTGAGATGGCATTAGGAAGAAACCTTGAGAGGAACCAGACTCAACAGGGATCCCATCCTCATTTGGGTGATAACAGATAGAAATGATATAACATCTTGTGTGTTGTGCAGGTGAAACTTCAATATGACAGAAATGATTTAAATTGACATGAAGACCAGTTCAGCATAGGGACGAGTCAGTAGGTGCAGAGAGCAGATGAGGTCTGAAGCACAGGAGCAGCATGTGTAGCTCCAACCATCATAAAGCTGAATCCAGCTGGAGCTGGTCCTTCTCTGGACGCCTCAGGAACCTCGCAGGGTCGGCCTTTGTCTACTGAAGCCGGCACAATCTCCCGATGCCTCGGGATGGGTAGAAAAATACAGAACAGATGGAGAGAATTAGCGTAGTTGCCATTCAGGATAGATGTACTGGAGTATGAGGTTATGAGATGAGTTATGTGTATGCCAGATTATGAGGTTATGGGATGAGTTATGTGTATGCCAGATTATGAGGTTATGGGATGAGTTATGTGTATGCCAGATTAAAGAGATGCGTCTTGAGTCTACTTTTGAATTGGGAAACCGTGTCTGCCCTAGCCCCTTTTGTAGATTTAGAAATTCTGGGAACTACCAGAAGTCCGGAGTTTTTTGATCTTAAGGCGCATGGTGGATTGTAGCGCATCAGAAGACTGGTTAGGTATGTGGGAGCTAAACCATTTAAGGCCTTGTATGTAAGTAACACTATTTTGTCATTTATTCTAAACTGAACAGGTAGCCAGTGCAGGGATTATAATATTGGGGTTATATGATCATATTTTCTGGATCTAGTGAGAACCCTGGCGGCTGCATTTTGGACTAACTGAAGCTTGTTTATTGAGGATGCAGGGCAACCACCTAGTAATGCATTACAATAGTCCAGTCTGGAGGTCATGAATGCATGAACTAGCTTTTCTGCATCAGATACGGATAAGATGCTCCTAAGTTTTGCAATATTTCTAAGATGTAAAAAGGCTGTTTTTGTGATATTTGAAATGTGATTTTCAAAAGACAAGTTACTGTCTAATATTACGCCCAGGTCTTTTACTGCTGAGCTGGTAGTAACAGTACATCCTTCTAACCGCAGGCTGAATTGTGAAAGCTGTTGTGTGCTGGTTTTTGGGCCGATGAGTAATATCTCTGTCTTATCTTAATTTAATAAAAGAAAGTTATTGGTCATCCAATCTTTTATGTCCTGGACACAGTTAATCTTAGATATTTCGTCTGGTTTTGTTGAGATATATAATTGGGTATCATCAGCATAACAATGGAAACTAATCCCATGTCTTCTAATGATGTTACCCAAGGGTAGCATGTATATTGAGAACAGCAGAGGTCCTAAAACTGACCCTTGTGGGACCCCTTATTTCACTGGAATTACACCAGATGGATCTCCATTCAGATCTACAAAATGGTATCGATCAGACAGGTATGATCTAAACCATTTTAATGCCTGTCCCTACAGTGTCGAATGCAGCACTAAGATCGAGCAGGATTAGCAATGAGATGCAGCCTTGGTCTGAAGCTAAAAACAAGTTGTTTGTAATCTTAACTAGTGCAGTTTCTGTGCTATGATGGGGCCTGAAACCTGATTAATATACATTTTCTCTTTGATAAACAACTCTAAGAAGTCCAAGATCTCTTGGAATGCACTGGAATGTATCATCAGTGATGTTCTTGAGGTCATTTAAGGTTTTGGGTCTTTCAGTATCCCCTTTTATCCAGGTGATCAAACCAAGGATAATCAAACCCTGGCTTACGTTCCAGGTGGAACCCATAACTTGACCCATAACTACATGGTTGCTATTTCTGCTACTTTAGTTGCACATTTTAAGGCTTTCCTCTTAGTCCTAAATTTGAGGTCCACCATGTTAAATACTTTGACAGATGAGCGCCCTACAAAACATTGACCTACTCATTTAACATTGACTTTAATCATTTAAAAGCAAGACTCCCATCCCTGGCTCTGGAATTGCTCCACCAGTTCCTAATATTTTCTGCTCTTTCTTTCCTTTTAACTCTTCCCACTCTTTACTCTTGCTCTCTTTACTTATTTCTCTATCATGTCAGGCTTGAGATTTTCCTTTTCAGGTCTACCTTTATTTGCCATTTAGCGAATGTTTGGTGGATGCCAATTGAAGGCTTTAACAGATTATTTATTTGAAAATTTATCTAGCTAAGGAGATGGACTTCTTTGGAGGATTCTGGCTGCTACTTGCACTTATGGTTATGGCAGTGTTCTCCACAACTGACTTCATGTGGTACCAGTTTGGACCTTCACAAATTGCGCTAAGGAAGCTGCTAAAGCTGAGCAAAGCTGACAGGAAGGAGTGTCACTCTTCTCCAGGTATGGAGGTTTGAGGGGGTTTTGTAGTTGGTTACAGATGTATCAAGGAATCTGACTTGGCAAAAGTCTGACTGCCAGATGTTTGACAATGAGATCTTGCACTGCAGAAGAACTCCACTATATTGGTCTGTCCTGTTGTCTTAGTACAACTGTCATATTTGATCTTGTTTCCTCCACACCTGTTTGGACATCATTACACATCAGATGGCTTCTTTCTTTTCTCTGGGCCTTGTCAATGTTGCCTTGCCCCAAGCCAGCTGGTTCAGTTGTCACTGCTCCCTCTGAGGCCTTCTGATAAAGGCTTACAGTATACTGGCTATATTATCAGTGACTTGTCCACCTTTAATGTTTTTCGACAGTTTGCATTTTTATGCTTTCTAAAGCCATGTTTGGATGTATGACCACCTGCATTGCAGAGCTTCTGTGTTATGTGACACCATTCATTCTTCCATGAAACCACTAAAGGAGAGTTTTACATCTTTCATAAAGAGCTCTGCTGCTGAGGCTGTGTGGAAAGTTGATCCATCTGTGCAGAAAGCCACTGATCATTTGCTTGATCATCCGCCGACTGTTGTTAATGGGACCCCATACACTAGCACTTCCCATAGCACTCTAGGTAGGATGGCATGTTGATATATCAAGGTGGACCTAACTTGTTTCCCTTTGTGTGACACATATCCAGTTTAGGACATTATTTGATCTGGCTTTTGTACAAACACCATAATACAGTATGTACTTGACAAATTATGTGGGATTCTGTGGGGATGGAGTAACACTGGAGTAAAGTTTGTTTTTAGTGCAACCTACTGTTTCACTGCCAGATCTATACATCTGTAGGGTTTACATAACGAAGACAACGAATGACGGTCGCATTGTCCACCACTAATTATAGACATTTAAACGCATCCTTCACCATGAATATGTAATGTTTAGCTCTGGGTCAGAGTTGGATCGAATATTTAATGATTCAGTTTAATCTTTAACTTTTTAACTTTATCGACTACCCGTCCAAATACATGACCAAGACAACAGTTCATTATAAAGAAACGATAATTTATTTGACTAATCTACAATCCATGAAACTACGCTACTTAAACCCACGCACACACACACACATACAAACAGTTTGGAAGGAGTAAATGAATGAAGTTATTCTAGTACTGTTTAATAGATCAACGAAAGTCACAAGAGTCTTGGGTTTAATCTTACGGTTTAGTTATGAAACGAGCACCAACTTCAGCAAGGTCTGCAGCTTTGTTTGTTTACTTGCGTTACGTTACGTTCTCATCCGTGTGTTCGCCTCCAGCGAAGAGAATCATGGCGTTGCTGATTGGTTGGTGCGCTGTTGTAGAGATGACGTCTGTCGGGAAAGCCCTTCGGTGAGGCGTTGGTTGCCTGGTTACCGATGGCTGCGCTCTGGAACTTCTCCTGCGGGTTTCTTCGTTGTGGGACTTGCGGCGGATGCCCGAGCTGCTTGGACGATGTTGTAGGTTGCAGTCCTGATGCAGGCCTTTGTTCATTGAAAGGCATGTGCTCTGGAGGTCAATGAGTGTCCAGGTGTGACTTGGTGGTTCCCCCCCAACTGTAAAACTGTCCGCTTTGTTTGAGCAATTGAAAAATGCTACCCATCGAGTTTTGCTAACTATCGGATCTGCGCATGCTCAGTCCCACAAGTTTGCACACTGTTTCCACGCCCATAAATCCATACTACCTTGGTGCTGAGACTTCAGTTGGTGGTGGGTTTAAACCGTTTTCCTTTGCTTAATTTGACCGAAACATTTTAGTTTCTGCATAAATTGTCGTGAATGAGTCTTAAGGTTGAGGAAAATACAATTTTGAAACTGGTTCAGTGTCTCAAATTTAAACCTACGTTTACATCTTTTTGTATACTTGAATATCTTGTGGTTATCATATGTGTGCAGCACTATTCAGTGCACAGAGTAGTCCATACATAAATATTTGCGCACGTGATGGAATGCGTTTTTGATTTAATTTATGATAATGCTAATAAATACAATCAACTCTTCTAATAAGATTTAACGTCCACAGTGTAGTTGTAGTGATGCGGTAGCGTAAATCGACAGACTCTGCTATCGATTTGTGCTACGGTAGCATTTTTCGACAAGGCAGCAAAAATCGACAGAACACCGGATCGCCGATTTACACCCTTGGTTTTGGGGTCTACTTCAAAGCATCTGGTCTTGTGAAGTTTCTTGCAGCTTAGTTTCACAGACGCTCCTTTACGATTGCGAATCAGATAAGATTGCAGCTTCATTTTGCAGATGCTCCTTTATGATCGCGGCCCAGATAAGATTATCGGGATGGCGACAATGGATGCTGGGAGAGGGTCTCTGGAATGTGGTCAGTTGATTGCTCTCTCTGTGCGAGTCCCGTTATTCGCTACACATCTCTTTTTTCCACTCTTGCTCTTCATTTAACTCGCATGGGTTTTGCTGCATTTGGGAGCCATGATGCACTTATCATGTAATTTAAGAAAACTAAGCAGAGAAATAAGATCACAACATTTAATGTACAAGTGGTTTGTGTACAAGAGACATGAGATATAGACGCCGTGTGTGGGAGGCTGTTGTATTTGCTCTCTCTGGATTGGTCTGCTACTCCTGTAATGTTATAACTTTAAGAGACCACTCATTTATAAGTGGTCAGCTGATGTATAGTATAAAGAGACATTGCACAGGCCATACCTGTACAATGATAGGTAGCTGCCATAAAGTACTGGAGTGAGTTTGGTATAGAGCAGAAGGCTGTTGTAAATAAAAGTTTTTTGTATTGCTTATAACGTTTCTCAAAATTTTCAACAATATTTGTAATAAAAAATTTTTTTCCTTGGTCTACTTTGCTGCCTCTACTTGGTGTTTGTCCTACTAAAATCACAATCAAAATATTGGTTTGCTATATTTATTAGGAAAACGTATTGTATTTGACCAACATATTGTTAATAAATGTATTGCCAAAGAAAAGTATTCTAGGCCAATGCACTTTCTCTGTAATATGACTAGGTACTGTTTTGCCTTCTGACACAGAGAAAAAGAAAGGCTACTGTTTGTTGCTGCTACAGTAAGTGATCACAGGTAGTAATTTCTCCCACCAGACATTCTATAAAATACTAATTGTGTATACATAACTATAAAAAAACAATAATTTGTCAATAATGAATAAACTGCTATTATAGTCCTGTGGGCAAAACTAAATAACATTTCAGTACATACAGTACAATACTTTCATGGTAAGACAGATGCATTGGGCCATTTCACATCACCTTTGTCATTGATTATTTTACAGAATAGCATGAGTATTCATATTTTTCTCTTTACTAATCCAATAAGATTCCATGCATACAGTACTACATCTTGGCCAGTACAGAAACAGCACAAACAGATTGTATGGCAACACACCAACTTAATTCACACATGCATGCATCAGTGAGATCAGAGAGAGATCCAATTGGTCACTGCTGCTGCAGAAATAGCGAACATCAGCAAAAATTAAAGAAAGGAGATTGGTAAGACAAAAAGGGGCTATGTAGAAGAAGAAATGCAACACTTGAAAAGAGAAGAAAGCACAGGCAATAAACATGTGAGGAAGATTATAAAGAGAAAGAAGAACAAATCAATAAGGAAAAACAATACTTTTTTTTTTTTTTTTTTTTACAAAAGTGCAACAGCACACGCACACAGCACTGCAGCTTGATTATTGTGTGTGCCTAAATTCATACAAAAGTAGAAAAACACATTTATCCCACTGTCACACATGCGCTATCTGCAAGCTTTGAGAAACGAGCCAGGCAATGGCATGGGCGGCAAAGCAATTCCATAAAGCTTTCTCAAAATAAGACGCCAATGAATGATGAAAGGCAACTACAATGTACAGTGTGTGTGTGTGTGTGTGTGTGTGTGTGCGGGCCAGGATGTGTTTGCAGCATGTCTCAGTTATTTCAGTCCAATTACATTTTGATGAAAATAATTAACAGCCTGATTAACACCGTGTCATCTCTCTAAGATAAATTACCCCACTGTCATGCTATGTAGTTATCACACCACTACCATCATTAGAATGAAAATGAGGATCTAACATAAAGCAAATGCAGGGTACAAGCAAAAATTAGATCACATCATGTTATTTCAGGGGCTTAATTACCAAAGCCTTTATGATATAAATTTGGTAAAAACAAACTTGTACATAGTGCAATAAACTTGATAAGGGATTTTACCATTTTATAAAGCATTTATGAATCCTACTGTATGTTCTCTCCATGGCCACGTTCTCTTCAATCTTCAGTTGAAGTAGACCCTTGCACTGATTTCCCTTCCTAAGTAAATTCCCACTATCTACTCCAGATTCATCATGATTCTGACATGGACAAATGTGTACCAAAAGTTCATGAATGAATGAATGAATGATTCAACGGCACGTTACGAAATCTCCAAGTTTCCTCCAACCACCCAAGAATATGCTGGTCGGCTTGACTTCTGGTATTTACCTCTGGGTGTGAATAGGTGTGTATGTGTGAGATGCACCTTGCGATGGACCCATGTCCCATCCAGATCCACCATAATCCGAGAACTAGAAAAAAAACTAATAACATTACTAATGAATGAATTAATTAATTGATTAAATGGTAGCACAGTGGTGTGGTAAATAGTTTTGCTTTCTCATAGCTCCTGGTTTTGAGGTTTAATCCTGAGAACCTGTTATTTTTTTCTTTCCATTTACCCTTGAGTTTCCACAGGGTCCTGTTTCCTACCCAAGAAGACACTATTCAGTGTCGAAAGTGATGAAATGCCATGACCTGTCCTCTGATCCAGAGTGTATTCCTGCCTCTGGATCCACGACAACAATGACCAAGAGAAATGGGTTACTGCAGGTAGACAGACAGACAAATGTCTATGGTTATGAGGATCCAGTACCTGAGTTTGATAACATCTATTATTATCTAAAATTATATTTGTATAGTTGTATAGTGCTTTATCTGTGTCACAATTCAACTCTGGATTTATACTCCTAATGAACAAGCTATGGAATCACTAACAAAAAAAACCTTTAGAAGGCCTAACTAAAAAACTTTAAAAGGAACCAGACAACGGCCATGAATGTGGAGAGCACACTGACTTGTGGAGAATTTGTGGAGAATTGTACAGGAATAAGGCAATAACTAATACAGTCCAGAGTACATCCATATATGCCTTTAAACAGGCCCATCTTGTTGTGATCATATCCATATCTAAGTAGACCTGACAGGCTGGTCATGCCCCAGTTTGTTTTAAAGGAAGCATTGACGGACTTGCTCATTTTTCACAATAGAACATCTGGGAGGGGGGGATGAAAAAAATCAACCAATCAAACAGTAGGGCCATCCATGCTGATCCAATTTAAATATGCAAATATCCTCAGAGTTGAGGGGCGGGGGGGGGGGGGGGATGATTAGAGAGAACAACAAAGGAGTGCTTCCTAATGCAATCGAACATTTAGCATTGTTTAGCCTTCAATTAAGGATTTAATTACTCTTTACAATGAGGTGTGGGGCAAAGAACAATGCCAAGAGGCAAGATCTGATGAAGGAACAAAAAACAACCAGTCTAAACTCATGTAAAATTGATTTAGGCATGTAGCAGTGCTTGAGAAATAGTCTCAATCAGAAAGGAAAAGCTATAGCAAATTAGAACAGGTCCAGTTGGATCTCCTCCAAATACCTTTCCTTAATGCCAAGCTAAAAAACTAAAAAATTAAAGGGGAAAAAAACTGCTTGTAGGTTCACAATGGATTTTCTGCATGGTTATAGTACCAGAGAAAAATCAATTGGACATTTTTTTTTTTATTTCTTCCCATGACTATTGCTGTGGTATGTAACTCCTCCTGCATACCAGCTGTTGTTTACCCCCAAAATTTGCCCACTCAGGAGCAATTCTTCCTGATCCGTAAGCTGAAAATAGGTTGCCAATAATGGATTTGAACCTTCCCATAAATGCTAATCTAAGCAGCTCGAATTTGTCAAAGCAAATCAAGCTTGAAATGGGTTCAGCCAAGCACACTCCTCCCCAAACTCCAAACCTGATCCTGACTGAGCCCACCATGCTGCTATTGTCTTCTGCCAGCACATAATCAAACAGGGAACAAAGGCTTCATGGGACACCTCCTTTTTTTTAGACGCCCACCAAGCCCCACTTCACACTGTATGGAGGGGCCAGTGGGGGAAACATACAAAGAGGATTTTATAGAGGTTTACTATGCACTCCTTTTGAGGACGTATAAGGACTAGGAAACCAAAACGAATAAATAAAAGGGAGCTTCAGTTTTTATTTATGTCATGTTGTTGAATGCGTGAATCTTATTGTTTAGGGAAGTCTTGATAGATTTTATATGACTCTAACAGCAGGGCTAATTGGAACTGTTATGGTAAAACTTTGTGTAAGGAAAAATTTGTCTTAATATTTATCAAAAGAGTCTTGTATGTTATTTTCCATAAACTTCAAGACAGAGGGCTTTGGACTTTCTGGTTCCTTATAACATAACAAGCTGTGATAGAATAACTGTTTAAAGCTGTTAACTACAGGATAACCAAAAAAAAAAAACTATTATTGATTTTTTTTTTATCTTAAAAATGTAATAACTCTCAAAACATTTTGGAACATATTGGACCGTAATCAACATTTACTCTATGTGGTGTATTGTGTAATCAGCCCGGAGGTGATTATTTCCCAATAACAGCGCCTCCTGTCATGTTTTATTCCTGCCCCGCTGTTCCGTACATTAAATGGTTGCATTCAACACAATGAGAGCCTATTCACTGCAAATAAAGATCCCACCCCAGGGAAACTGAGCAATTCAATTTTCCACAGAGTTATCAAACACCAAAAGTAATTGTCAATTACTGTATACACTGGGTCTATTTCAAACAGCTCTAACAGACGTACAAAAGGCCGAGGCAGAGGTGAGTTCCTTTGTAGACAAGAAAGCAATTCAGAATGACCCCCCACTGTTTGCATCCACCTTTAAACAGTGCAGGCCTAAACACTGATGCAAAGAGTGTAATTGCATGCTCAATCGATTCGTACTTTAATGACCTTGTCTGCATGATGCAGTGCAGCAGTGCAGTGGACTGACTACATAAGGAGGTGGGGCAACATGCGCTGTCTCTCAGGTGGAGGCAACATGCATTGGCTGGTAGAATGGGGCTCTGCATTCCCTGTTATTAGGGATTGAACATCTGGTGTGGTTTTCCTCCGTAGACCTAATCTTGTTTATATACATACATATAGTACAATTAACTGAAGGTGACTTTTATAAAGCTGTTGCATTGTTTATTATTGCTGAATAATGAAATTACACAGAATGATTTTGTTCTATCCCAGGTATATTCTGAGCAAAACACCATAACAGAGCACAGTGTACATACTCTACATTTACATACTCACTCATGTCTAGTGTGTATCATAGGGAAGGTCAGTAACTCTGATGCTGAATGAATGCCCTACTGAGATGAAGACCCAACTGTCACGATTCATGTGTCAAACCCTTCAAGAGGTATCTTGATGCTGTAGTGTGTATTCTGTAGTCTACTAGAGACATTCAGGTCATCCTCAGTCAGCCATGTTTAATGGAGCTGGCTGTAAGTTACTAGAATATTAGACATGACATGATAGGTGCAACCAGGCAGGAAGTGAATCAGGATTTTCATGACACATGTCAAAAAAAAAACACTAAAGCAAACTGCATGATGAAAATGTTAACATGCCTCTCACATAGAGATGAACAAGACTTGTTAATCTGCATACTGTATGATGAATAGGTCAATGGTACAGTACAACAAGGATGGACATTTACAGGGAAGGATTTTAGCCTGGAAAAAATTACATCTTAACAAGTGATGTTTTAACCAAACATATCCTTAATTTCTTAAAATAAGTTTAAAACAAACAAAATATGAGATTATTTCTAGTCAAAATTGTATGGGAAAAAAGTCTTGTTATATTGGCAGAGAATTCAAGAAAATTTCTTTCAAGAAATAAATTCCTACACAAAGACATTTTTTTAACTGTAGTAAAAAAAAAAGTAATAATTAGAAATAAGCTCAATAATCTTATATTTGGTTTGTTGTAACCTTTTTTGTGAATGTGTAGATAAATGTAACTTTACTCTAGATCTTTTCACTTAAGATATATTTTTTACTGTGTACTTTTTCACTACATTTGGGGTTTTGTTTTTGCACAAGCATAACTTATGGAATGTTTTTTTTCCCATTAATTTGTATTCATAAATGAACATAGCTTATTCATGTTCCATTTCTTATAACACATAGTATAGGTATACGTTATTAATATTACCACCTTCAACATGAATGGGCTAATTTGTCTAATTATAAGGAACATTCAAGTCAAATGAATGAAGAATTAAAGGACACAGTTATGAAAGCAAAAACTACCTTTATATAATCCCCTGCTACACTAATGCATGTATCCCAGTGTTACATTAGCGTTTGGATAACATTAAGGTAGAAAGTTTTCTCAGTAAGCCGGAGCCATGATTGGATTACCCATTACACATGTAAAACGCTGGCCTCACAGGAACACCTTTAAAATGTTTGCATTAATTCAAATGTTTTTCTTTCAGCTAAGAGTCGCACACACAACCATAGTGTGCTTGAAGTCTTCTATAAAAGTCAGTTGGTTTTACACATTTTATTCATGGAAAATTTAATCACAAGTCCCGGTTTGACATAAATTCCCTTTGGAATATCTTAATTTAACCAACTGCATTTTATCTGTAACAGTTCAGCTGCTCATCACTGGATGATTACTATAGTCATCCTGTCACATGCTAATTCTGGGATCTTGCATTTTTGTTTGTGTTGTTATACATATTGCCAAGCAAAAGTTTTCTTTGATAGGTATGCTATGTACAGTGTTTTCCACCATAGCGCAGTAGTGATGTCTAATGAACAAATTTTAGATGAGCATACAAGTCGAATTGCATACATGAGAATTTTTCTTTTGTTACAGTTTTTTGTATTCTTGTTTTGCTCATGTAGGAAATATCACTCTTCGGGACTCTCCATGACTTATTCTGTTTAAATATAGCCTTTATATACAATGTGAAAAAAAAATTTTTGTGGAAGACAGTGAGTAGCATAGGATCTTATGGTTAAACCTATGAAAAAAAATATAGATGCTGATATTCACCAAAAACTTTGCTAACTTTACATGTATATTATATTTATTATATTATTTATTATGGAACGATATCGCGGACAATATTCAAATGCAATTGCAAATATTTGCAATTGCGTTTCCCATACGTGGACGCACAAAGTGTGCCATAATTCAAATGCAATTGCAAACTTTGCATTACCGTTTGCTGATTCGCCTTCGCGAGCGCACACTGACTGCCAAATTTCAAATGAAAAAACAAAGTCCATTTGCATTTGTATTTCCCAGGTCTTACACGTCATGAACCTGTCATATTTAAATAGCAAAATCAATCACCACGTTTGCTTTTTCACTTTCTCTGCGCCGCGCGTCAAGCCGGCCAAAATTCAAACGCAATCGCTAATCCATTTGCAATTGCATTTCCAACATGTTACACAGAAACCTGTCAATCAGCGTCAGGGGCAGGTCTATACTGTGGGGCGGGATTGTATGGGGAGTGACGTCACTCGCCGACCAAGAGGGGGATATTTGGGATATTCCATATTTTTTTCCTCTGTTTGAGCTGTTAAAACAGTTGTCGTTGACTATAGTTATCTTTCTTTGTTTTTTTTTAAAGTGTTTTATACAGCCAGAAGTTTGGATTGTTGAGTGAAAATAGTTTTGTGGCATGTATGTGCTTGTTTTTTTTTCTACACAATTAAACATTTGAATGAACATCTTCTGAGAGGGGTGATTCCAGAATTTTTGCCAGGGGTTGTACATGTATATTTTTATATTTCTTATTTATAATAAAAATCGCTTCGTGATAATACTCATATATTATATTTGATAATAATAATATGAATATTTGATTGTGATGTCCTCATATATTTGACAGAGATTTTGTGGGGGTGCAATCAGTGGCAGGGAGGCATTTTAGCGCATAACACCGGTACGCAGCATTTCTGAAAGATTTAGCTCCAGCAGGCTGTAACAGGAGAAGATCTAAAAATATTTTTATTTGTAAAAACTTCTCTGTCCACTCCGGAGCAAGAAAATATGCGATTTGTCATTTTTGTGTGTTTATTTCTTGATAAACAAATGAGATAATCTCGGTTCACCTCCAGTGCTCAAATATCCCCCTCTTGGTCGGCGAGTGCGAGTGACGTCACTCCCCATACAATCCCGCCCCACAGTATAGACCCGCCCCTGACGCTGATTGACAGGTTTCTGTGTAACGTGTTGGAAATGCAATTGCAAATGGATTAGCGATTGCGTTTGAATTTTGGCCGGCTTGACGCGTGGTGCAGAGAAAGTGAAAAAGCAAACGTGGTGATTGATTTTGCTATTTAAATATGACAGGTTCATGACGTGTAAGACCTGGGAAATACAAATGCAAATGGACTTTGTTTTTTCATTTGAAATTTGGCAGTCAGTGTGCGCTCGCGAAGGCGAATCAGCAAACGGTAATGCAAAGTTTGCAATTGCATTTGAATTATGGCACACTTTGTGCGTCCACATATGGGAAACGCAATTGCAAATGCTATTTGCAATTGCATTTGAATATTGTCCGCGATATCGTTCCATAATTTATAACATCATTTAACGTTATAATTCTTTCCCTTAGCACTTGTCTACCTAACTAGTATGCCCAACATTATAATTGCATTACTTTGCAAACAATCAAGGTTTCTAGCGAACCAAATGTAGGACCAAAAGGGTAGTCCAGTGGAGCTTTGCTTGCCTCATGGGTTACCCAGTGAATTTATTGTTTGTCCATCTCTGAGTTTGTTTGCTTGCTTGTTCGTTTTTACATTTAGTATCTTATCCCACATTTCTACCCACAGTATTGAACTGCTTGTTTTTGTTTTTTTTCCCCAATTTGATTAAATTCCAGAAGGAACCAGGGAGAATAGTGGCTGTCTTCCCACTCCTGTGACTTTATGCACACCTCAGTGCTTTTGCGCTGACCTTTGTCTCATAATTCAATCCCCCTCTCTCTAATTAATACAATTAGGAAGATGTTTTTCAGCTAAACACATTGACACTGTATCCGGTCAACCAATCCCCTGTGGAATTCAGACTGTGCTGACTGTGATCGGCCAGAGCACAAATCAACAACTGAGCTCTTAGTGACTGATATGGATCAATGCAAGATGAGAAGAGTAGAGGAGACAGTAAGGAGAAGAGACTGGAGGAGGTCAACGCTGTGGATGTCGGCTTTGTTTTTGCCTCATTGGGAAAAAAGGAAACTGAGCTAGATGAGCATTTTCAGTGCGTCAACATTCTGTCCGAAAAGAAAAAAGCATTTTTAGTACTCTATACTAAGAAATGGTTAAGCCGGGAGAATAATGAAACCACTGTTGCAGTGTATTTTTAAGAATTTATATCCTCGGCTGCACTGTTGCTGTCTTCACTGTCTTCGTTCTGGCTTAAGTGTGTAAAGTTGACAAGTTTTGCATGACAGCAGGTGAAAAGCCAAGCTCATGAAATATTGTAGAACACAACAACACCAGCTGGAGCTTCTTACTGTCTCAGCTGTGTGTCAAACTGAAGGTAATAATAAAAAAAAAAGCTCTGTCTCACATCTTACAGTAGTTGCTTGCTTGGCCTCCTGAAGCAGCCCCAACTGGAATTTATTTGTTTTTGTCTTTTTCTTTGGCATGATGCTTACAGCCAGATGTGCTCATGGCACCAGTAAGCAGAGCTGAATCCATACTCAGACATGCATAGAAAAATGCTAAACTAGGATATGAAAACACTTGCTTGCCAATACTCAAACTAGCACAAGGTTAAAACATTTAGATGCAAAGTCAATGGTTTAAACCCTACACCGTGTGACTAGAAATTTGGGGGCTCAAGTTCAGGATTTGTCAGGGAGAGTCTGCACTGAGCAAGAGCCTTAACCAGCAGTTGCTGTTTTAAATCTTTCTTCTGTGTGTGGGATGAGATGCTGGACTTTGCAAGGAGACAGAGTAAAACAAAAAGTCAACACTTCATCTCTGAGCTGGATCAAATTAGTACCGAAAACAGTAGAAAATAACCCTAGGTTTGATATGACTGAAAGTGGGTTAAGAACTGTCTAAAATATTATTAATGCTACATTATTTAATGTTTTAAATTGAATGGAAATCAATTCAACAATTTGCAAAGAGGCATGGGGCCAGGGGTAGCTCAGTGGTTAAGGCATTGGACTACGGTTCGGAAGATCCCAGGTTCAAACCCCACAACCACCAAGTTGCCACTGTTGGGCCCTTGAGCAAGGCCCTTAACCCTCAACTGCTTAGATGTGTAATGAGATAAAAATGTAAGTCACTCTGGATAAGAGCGTCTGCTAAATGTAAATGGTAAGAACTTTAATAAAGTTAATGTAAGTTTAATGGTAAACTTTTTCAGTTTCATTATTTATTTAGCAAAAATTAATCCAAAAAGGAACACAAGTGGGCAATACTAATTACCCCCATAATTAACTTGCTTGTAGATCCACCTTTAGTAGCAAAAACTTGAAGGAATAATTTGTTGTATGACTTACAGTCTCTCAGATTGTTTTGGTTTATTATTCTTTACAACACAGTGTCAGTTCACTGAGGGGCATTCGTTTATCCACAGCTCTCCACAACATTTCAATTGGCTTGAGGTCTGGACTTCGACTTGGCCATTCCAAAACCTTGATTCTTTATTTATATATATTTTTATATATATATATATATATATATATATATCATTATACCGTGCCCCTGGAACAGAAGGTTAAGGGCCTTGCTCAAGGGCCCTACAGGGGTAACCACTGGCATTGCAATCACCACCACTGCTCTCATTCATTTAAGGCCAAATAACTCCACTCATCTGTCTATTGTTAAAAAATTTTTTCAGGTGTTGTTTTGTGAACCTCAGTCGTGCTTCCTTTTTGTTTTAGACATAAAATGTTTGTCCTAACAACCCTTCCAAACAAGTGGTACTTGTTCAGTCTTCTTCTAATTGTGTTGTCATACAGTATGTGTTAATATTTAACATCCTCATTGAGGCCTGTAAGATATAAGATATAGCTTTGTATTTCTGATCTCGGGGTAAATGTGCCATGACATCCACTTGTGGGGAGATGATTTCCTTTCATTAATATTTTTTTTTCCGCTGTTCAACTCCAAATTGTTTGGAAATGGTTTCATGTCCCTTTCCAGATTGATGTGCAGAAACAATTTCTTGTCTAAGACCAATGCTTATGTCCTTCCCTCTTGATATTGTGTTAAGACACACCTAAATGCTCCAGATCAGCCAACTGCCAAAAGTTCTGGTTTTATAGAGGAACACTTGTTAGTGATCTATTAATCAAGGGCTGATGATTAGTAGCAGTTGGTGAAAATCTTAAATTCTGTGGAAGCAGTAATGGGTACTTACTGTAGTATTTCCCTCATTTTTTTTATTTTTGGCTTTATTTTTGTAAAATAAATAATGGCACAAAGTTATACTTTATGTTGTTGTTGTTGTTTATCTCAAGTAGTATTTGCCTAATACTAAGACCGGCTACAATCAACAGATTTTTATTATATAATTATTTGTTTTTACACCAAAAAATCATACAATAAAAAAGGGGGCACTTATTCTCATATATTATTATACATAAAATTTACCAGGATGGACTTTTTTGATATATTGTTTTGCCCTTTGATCTGTGTTTGTAGCGAGTAAAGGAGACAATAATTACTAAATCTTTGTACTTCAATCTTACTAATTCTTCTTATATTAGACAAACCTGACTCTTCAAAACTGTTTCAGGTTCAATTAAGGTGCAGAAATGAGAATAAAGAATATAACACAGTGTAGTTTGCACTTTAGAAGTAAGACATGAAAAACTGCTGAAAATATGCAGTCTTTATTAGCAGCATCACTTGTGGCTGAATGATCAAATGCAAAACATAAAAATGTAGTTATGAATAATTGTAGTGCTTTGCATAATGGAAATGTGAGAGCAAGGTATTCGAAGCTGAGAGTAAAGCTCAAGATTAATTGACCTGCATATATAATCAGCTGTGTGGGAGTCTAAATGTGTATGTATTAGCCATAACTAGACCAGGGATTGGGTTTTCATCTTTCTCACTCTGGAACCATATTGCCACCCCTCCCCCTATTTTTTTTATGCCTCATCCTCTTGCTCTTCAAGCCCCCACGACCCCAGAATCTTTCCTGGGTCTGCCAATGAGTGCGCATCAGCATTATTCCTTCCCAGATACAGTGTGCTTCAGCTCGCGAGTGCTTCCCTCATCCCCACACCCACTGAGACAAACACCAAGGAAATTATTTTTCCTTATTGCAGTCTTGCTAAAGAGCATGATGTGATGATTTCTCTTGCAGTTCCAGAATTCATGACCAGGGAGAGTATCATCTTGCACACATACACGCATACATGCAGATAAATTGAAATATTCACAGAGCTGCCAACATTGCTAAAAAGAACATCCTAGCCAACCAATTTTACCACAAAGACCCTAGCATGCATCAAATAAAAACTCATTGCTAAAACATAAATTATAAAATATGTATCATTTTAGACATTGTTTGTATTAATATAAAAGACAGTAAGTACAGTATAAGATACTTGCCTTAGGTGTAAGGGGCGGTCAGAAAACTCATATTACCGTATATTTGCCCATATTACAGTATGTCTCTGGAAATGAGGACAATCATGAGCATTTCTTCTTGTTTACAAAACCAAGTATAGTTCCGCACGATGCCTTTCAAGGGCTATAACTAAAATTGTGCACCCAGTGGAAAAAAACGTGTGAAGTGTGCCTTCAGCTCACTAAACTGTGAAACTTGCGGGCGACTTGGGGTGTAAAATTCTGCATCATCCACCCTATTCCCTCAACTTCGCACCCAGTGACTTCTACCTCGTCCATCATTTGAAGAAGTGTGTCACCTTGGGTGGAGGACATGTAGAGAAGAACTACATTCATGTAGAGAAGAACAACATTTTTATGACCAGCCCTCATAGTTAGATTGACGTGAGACTGGAGGCAAATAACAAAGTTGTGTCTCAAGGGATGACGGTGTGGACTGCAAAGGTGTTCAGAGTGAGATGAGTCTCCATACTGTGCACCAATACAAGGCCGATGGGACAAAAGGCAATGGTGTCCAGGGTAAATAGATTCCCCATACCATGCTTCAACAAAAGCCTGATGGCAAAAAGCAATGGCAATGACTCCACGCCATCCAGCAGCAAGCTGCGTCGCTGAACACCCAGCTGTATATTTGTCAAACAGTGTTCCCATCACAGCATGTAGTTCAGTGGCTTCAGGAGATAAAGTTATGGTAAAGCTGAAAGATTTACATTAATCATGGGAATACATTTCTTGAAGAGACAAAGATTTTTTTTAAGCTTTTATGTAAAGGTTTTAATATTAAATGTTTGTCACTTTGGGTAATATACCGTATATGATGCCATGGTTGAAACAGATCACAATGATCATTTCAGGAACATAGTTTACAATGAACTCAGAAATATATTATGGTGATGATTAAAACTGTATCTGACTTTCCATCCCATAAATTTTAAGACCTCATGAAAATCTTTTCATTAGAATTTATTAATTTCTGGGTTGACCCTTAGGTAATCGTCTTTATGGTTTCCCAAACATCAAAATAACTTTGAAACAAACATGCAGCTATATAAAAAACATTATTTTCAACTTTATAGGTACTATTTTATTTTTTTTATTATTGTACTGCGTACAATCATATGGAATGTAAACCTCATGTGTGAATTTTAAATGTGTCTTCTTTGTCTTTCGGCTGTTCCCTTTCAGGGGTCGCCACAGCGAATCATCTGCCTCCATCTAACCATATAATCTGCATCCACTTTTATCACACCATCTAACTTCATGTCCTCTCTCACTGTATCCATAAATCTCCTCTTTGGTCTTCCTCTAGACCTCCTGCCTGGCAGTTCCAACCTCAGCATCCTTCTACCGATATATTCACCATCTCTCCTCTGAACATGTCCAAACCACCTCAATCTGGCCTCTCTGAAAGAGAACCTCAACATCTTCAGCTCTGCTACCTCCAGCTCTGCCTCCTGTCTTTTCTTCAGTGACACTGTCTCTAAACCGTAGAGCATCGCTGGTCTCACCACTGTCCTGTACACCTTTCCTTTCATTCTCGCTGATACTCTTTTTTTTTTTTTTTTAATGTGTGCATGTTTTTTAAAACATAACAACTGCTTAAAACTCCAACTTAAACACATTATTAATATAGCTTTCCACACTGCACTGACTCAACTGGAATATTCTGGCTCATATGTGAGAATGCTGTTTGGGGATTTCAGGTCTGCTTTTAACACCACCATCCCCAGATGAATGGTATACAAACTTCACAGGCTGGGTGTCAGTCAGTACGCATGCAGATTGATAAGGACTTTTTAACAGACCATCCACACTCAGACTGGGGTCCCATCAATCCTCGATCCTGACACTCAGCAATGGAGTCCTCTGCTCTATACTCTGCAGATGGATGACAGTGCACCAAACGACACAAAAACATTAAGTTTGTGCATGAAGTGGAGGACAACTGTAGTCTTGCAAAACAACAAGTCTTGTTACATAGATGAAGTCCTAAAATGCCTGCATGGTGTTCTGATAACAACTTGGCACACAATCCCTCCAAAAACATAGGAACTAATTGACTTCAGAAGGAAGAGAGAGGATATTGCTCCTCTATACTGTACTGTATATTAAAAAATAAAAATGCAGGGTAAAGAGATTCAGTAATTAAAAATTCCTAGGTACATACAGTACATCTCTGAGGACCTCAAACGGACTGTTAACACCACCTCTCTTGTAAAGCAGGCCCAGCAGCAACTCTACTTCTTAAGGTCACTGAGGAGAGTGAACCTGCCCCAAGGACTGCTGCTGCTGTCCTTTTATAGATGTTCTGTTGAAAGTATCATCTCTCATGACATCCTGGTGTGGTTCATAAGCTGCACTGTGGCTGACAAAAAAGCACTACAGAGAGTTATTAAATCAGCACAGGAAATCATAAACACACAGCTAGCATCTCTCACAGGCGTATACACAGCCCGATGCCTGCGGCAAACAGCAAAAATAACCCAGGACACATCTCACCCAGCTAACCACCGGTGTACTCTGCTGCTCTCTGGGAGACGCTATACTGTAGGTCTATCAAGACCCACACCTCCAGACTCATAAACAGTTTTTATCCATGTACCATAAAATAACAGTACTTTCAATATCATGGAAAACCCTGTACAGAGCATTTATTGAAATACTTGTAAATTAAAAATTTTAAGACTTTTTCTGTTGTTGTTTTTTTGTTTTTGTTTTTTTTGCATTCATGATTTTCTTTTTCCAAAATGTTTCATTGTTGAAATTTTTATGTTGCAAATCAAGGTCAGTGAAGTCATCATATATCCATTAATGGAGCCACCATTTGTTTATATATTTTCATATCTTTTTTTGTTTGTTTTTTTCTATTTTCATAGTTTTGCATATTGCTAATTATTACCTTAGACCTTACCATAGACTGGTACATATATAATAATTTATCTGACCTTTCATATTCACTTATATGAAAAATGCAGAAATACTGTACAAAACCGACCTTATCTCAGTCGGTGATCCCCACATGCTTCAAAGAGTCCATCATTGTTCCTGTCCCGAAGAAACCACATCCTGCTTCCCTCAATGACTATCGCCCTGTAGCCCTCACCTCAGTTGTGATGAAGTGCTTTGAACGCCAGACTTCATCATTTCTTCACTACCCGACACACTGGACCCACTACAGTTTGCATACCGTCAGAACCGCTCAACAGACGATGCAATCTCTCATCTCCTCCACACATCACTCACTCACCTGGACACTAGGAAAGGGAATTATGTTAAAATGCTCTTCATCGACTACAGCTCTGCTTTTAATACCATAATTCCCTCCACACTCACCACCAAGCTGGAGCACCTGGGACTGAGCTCATCTATATGTCAGTGGATCTCCAATTTTCTGACTGGCAGACCACAGGCAGTAAGGATGGGCGGTCATGTCTCAGCTACACTCACTCTCAGCACTGGCGCCCCCCAGGGTTGTGTTCTGAGCCCCCTGCTGTACTCTTTGTACACCCACGACTGCGTGGCCACTACCAACTCCACCTCCATCATCAAGTTTGCTGACGACACCGTCGTGGTCGAACTGATCACCAACAATGATGAGTCGGACTACCTAGAGGAGATTGGAAATCTGGAGAACTGGTGCCAGAGGAACAATCTCCTCCTGAACGTCAGTAAGACAAAGGAACTGACAGTGGACTTTAGTACAAAGCAGGAGAGGAACTACCAGACCCCCGTCATCAACAGGAGCCCAGTGGAGAGAGTGGACAGCTTCAGATACCTCGGTGTTCACATCACGCAGGACCTGTCATGGTCCTGTCACATCAACACCGTGGTGAAAAAAGCCCGGCAGCGTCTCTACCACCTCAGACGCTTGAGAGACTTTAGACTGCCCTCCAAGGTGCTCAGGAACTTCTACTCCTGCACCATAGAGAGCATCCTGACGGGAAACATCACGACCTGGTTCGGGAACAGCACCATGCAGGACAGACGAGCTCTACAGAGGGTGGTGCGATCAGCTGAGCGCATCATCCGCACCGAGCTCCCTGACCTGCACTCGATCTACAGCAAGCGGTGCTGGACTAAGGCCAGGAAGATCATGAAGGACCTCAGTCACCCCAGTAATGGACTGTTCTCTTTGTTGCGGTCTGGGAAGCGATTCCGCTCCCTAAAGGCCAACACAGAGAGACTGAGGAGGAGCTTCTTCCTGCAGGCGATAAGGTCTCTCAATCACACCTCCACACAGGACTAATAACATCTTTTTAAGCTCACAACACTGACTGGACAATCATGGACACATTCATACACACTTGCACTAAATATTTATACATCTGGACAATTGCACATGTCACTTTCATTAGTCACTTTCATTAGTCACTTTCATGCATATTTGCACAACCACTGACACTTTAAATTCTATATACATATATACTCCATCTACCCTATATTTCTATATTTTGCAATATTTTATTATGCCCTTATCGTACAGTTAATTTTACTAGTTAAATTTATTTCTTTAGTATTTCCTTTTTATTGATTATTTATTTTACGTACAAGCTTTTATTTTCTTTTTAAGGTCACTGGCGGTCGTGTAAGCATTTCACTGCATATTATACTGTGTATGACTGTGTATGTGACAAATAAAATTTGAATTTGAATTTGAAAACATAAAAATCGTACACAAGTTAACAAATGTGTTGTTTGTTTGTTTGTTTGCTTGTTTCTTTGTTTGTTTGTTTGTTTGGCCTGATTGAGGTTTAAGTGTAATAATATTATCTACTTTTTTATACTTTTGTTCTATTTTATTATCTATCAATATTTTCCTACATCACACTGTTACCAATTACTTATTATATACTGCATGTTTGTTGCTGTTGCTAAGATTGTTTTTTACAGTGAACTCCTTTTTTAACTGTACAGTAAGTTGCACCATTGCCTCAATTACTTGCAAATATTTCACCTGGATATTATAGGTAATATGTTAGGTAATATTATAGGTAATAGGTACTGTTGTCTGCCCAGTGCTCATTCTATGACTGTTTCTCATATTATGTTCCTACTGTCCTACTTAAAATCACATTTCTACTCTTCCACTTATCAACATGGTCATACACTGGTTCCTCTCAAGGTTTATTTGCCACTGTCACTGGTTTGCCCAGTGCTCAAGGACCTAAATATATTATTCACAGAAATCCAGATATGTCAACATCTATTTGTAAAAGCAACATGCAAAAAAACTATATTCAAAAGTAATGGAGGAAATAGATCATATGTGTGTGGTAGCTTCTAAATCTTTGTGATCTCCGCTGTCTAAGAGAAGATAAGTAACTGTTGAAACCAAAACCGAAAGCGACTTTCCCTTTTTGAACTTCATGATGTTAAGCGACAAGGACAACGATGAAGTCTCGGCAGAAGACAACATGTCAAAAGTTGCGGCGACTGAGCCACATGGAAGCGTAACATCCGCAGCTTCCTCATCACGCCGCAAAGAAGCAGCCGGCAGAGCAGCTCTGCTGGCCAAAGCAGCAACCTTGGACGAGCGGCTCGAGTTAGAAATGGAAGACACAACTAAAGGCACGACTAGAAATGGATAAGGCACAACTAAAGGCAAAAAAGGAAAGGCTGGAAATCAAAACGGCACTCGCTATGCAAATGCCAAATTAAGAGAGCTTCAACATCAAGATCGCGAATGACAACAGCCAGCAACAGAGAGCGCAGTCATCGAATCGAGCAGTGCCTACTTGAGCAACGTGTACTTCCCCAACCCTGGATATGACAGCCGACGACAGCCGGTGAGAGAGAGCTCAGTCAACGAACCGAGCAGCCTGCACTTTCGAAACTCGGAATGCAATGAACTTTACGAGCACAGTGCGTCGACGGACTATTACGAACTGTCACCACGTTTACAGGCAGCCCATTTAAGTGTGCCCATCAGTGTCAGACCTACAATGGCAAGTACTCTAAATGAATGTCCTACCGTAAACAATGAACACATAAGTCATAGTTTTGATACAGCATATTCTCAAATGCCAATGCTCTATGGGGCAGCGCACTCAGGTGTGCCCATAAGCGCAAACACACAAATGACAAACACCTTAAGGGACACTCGAGATAATGATTACCTACGTCATGGACTTGACACAGTGCATTACCAAATGCAACGTCAGGCAGAACTCACAGAAATGCTCACGAGGAGCCAAATGATGTCTCCTTGCCTCAGCGCGACTTCCTCCCTTTTACGGAAACCCGCTCAAGTTCAAATCCTTCATGTTGTCCTTTGAACGTTTCGTTGACTCCAAAACTGACAATGACATCGACAGGCTGTCCTATCTTGAACTGTAGACCACAGGGGAACCCAAAGACCTCGTAACGAGCTGCATGCACATGACAGATGGTTATGCAAGAGCAAAGAAACTGCTACGCGACAGGTTCGGAAACGAGCTGAGAATTGCAACGTCGTATAAGCAAAAGGCAAATAATTGGCCGAAAATAAAGCCAGACGATGGAAGGGCGTTAAGCGCCCTTTCCTCTTTCTTGATAACTTGCCAAAACAGCATGGCAAACCGTGAATCTATGGACGAGTTGAACAGCAGCGAATGCATGAACACCATTCTCACGAAACTGCCCTACAAGCTGATCAACAGGTGGAAGTCGTGCGCACGCCAGCACTACGAGTACTACGGGACGAGAGCCAAGTTCGCCAAGCTGGTGGACTTCATAGATCAACAAGCCAGACTGTACTCCGACCCGCTACTCGCCGACCTGGACGCCATGACCAGCGATAAGAAACACAGTCGCACATCCCTTCAAGGACCCAAACAAAAAAGGGAAGCAAAAGCCAGGGTCAGCTTTGCAACCGAGGTCAGACAGATTGGTAAAATTCACAAAGACTCGATTATAATGAAGAATGCCGGTACATTAGCTATTAGCACTTTCACTGAACGCATATAGTAAAGAGGACCATATCTTAGACGAGGGCGTAAAATTCAACGATCAGACACACAAAGATAAAGTAGAATTTCTAAAAAGGAATGGATTTTGTTTTCGATGCTTAGTTAAGGGACATTTAATTAAGGGCTGTAAGAAAAGAATCACGTGCCCGGTGTGCTCAAAGCCACATCACCACATGCTGCACATTGCAGTGCAAGACACGGCGCGGTCAGCAGCAAGCGCCGGCGAAATTGAAGCTGAAAGTAAACTGCCAGCTACATTGAGTCACGAAATAAATGCCCTCACTGGGGCTGGAGATAATTGCATCCTCCCCATAGTACCTGTTAAAATAAAGTCCAAGAAAGGTGACAAAATAGCAGAAGTGTATGCATTTATAGACCAAGGTAGTTCCGCCACATTCTGTACAGAGTCATTAGCAAGGCAATTAAATGTACAAGGCAGAAGAGTTAAGATATGGCTGAGCACAATGAACTCCACAAAACTAGTAGAAAGTTATAAGCTCAATGATTTGGAGATTAGTAGCCTGGAAGAAAACACCTTCATTGAACTTCCCAACGTGTTTACACAAAAGAGTATCCCAGCTACAGTGGAAAGCATTCCACAACAGCACGACATCAACAAGTGGCCCTACCTTAGCGAAGCAAAGTTGCCCCAGATTAACGCTGGAATCGAAATTCTCATAGGAAATAAAGAGCACAAACTTCTAGAACCACGGCAAGTAATTAATAGCAGGCATGAAGGGCCATACGCAGTACAGAATGCTCTCGGATGGACTGTGAACGGGCCTCTCCGAGAACCCGACAAACCAGCGAGCGTTACAGTTAACAAAACCTCCATTGAAAGTGTAGAACAAATGCTGATACAGCAGTTCAACCACGATTTTCCCGAACGAAATTGTGATGATAAGGCCGAGTGGTCACAGGAAGTCTATCAGTTTTTAGACTCCGTGAATAACTCTCTGCAGTTTATAAATAATCACTAGCACATCGGCCTTCCACTAAAAAAGGCAGTCATTCAAATGCCAAATAACCGAAATGCAGCTATGCAGCGCGCATTAAACCTTAAAAGAAAACTTAACAGTAACAGCTCCTTTCACGAGGAGTACACAAACTTCATGAATGACATGCTTAAAAAGGGTCATGCAGTCAGGGTCCCTACACATCACGTAAACCACCAAGACGGTCAGGTGAGGTACATACCGCATCATGGCTTCTATCATCCTCAAAAGAATAAACTGAGGGTGGTTTTTGACTGTGCTGCCAGTTATCAAGGAGTGTCACTAAATAGTGAACTCCTACAAGGACCAGACTTAACAAACTCACTTATTGGCGTGCTCACATGCTTTAGACAAGAAGACATTGCCAAGTGAGAGTCCCCTAGAAGGACTCAGATCTGCTGCGCTTCTTATGGTGGCTGAACGGAGACGTGAACCAAGACCTAGTTGAGTATAAGATGGTAGTTCACTTGTTCGGTGCAAAATCGACTCCTAGCGTTGCTAACTTCGCCCTTACAAAGACAACGGAAGAAAACCGCAGCAACGCACCTGTTGTGGCAGTTAACACAGTGCTTAAAAACTTTTACGTCGACGACTGCTTGAAGTCTGTTGCAACCCCTGATCAAGCAGTCGCCCTGTACAATGATCTCACAAGCACATCGAAATCGCTCATTCGCTTGACACAGACTCATGCGTGAATGCTATTCGCCGCTTTATAAGCAGGAGAGGTCAGGTGTCAGTCATGAGAAGCGACAATGGAACAAACTTCATAGGCGCTGAGACTGAACTGGCTATTCAGCAATGGAATCAGCCACGAATTGAAAGCTTCCTTGCGCAAAGGGGCATACAGTGGACATTCAATCCACCTTCTGGATCTCACTTTGGTGGAATATGGAAAGACAGATCAGGGCAGTTAGAAAGATCTTGAGATCAGTACTGAAAGAAAGAACATTAACTGATGAGAGCCTGCATACATTCATGTGTGAGGTAGAAGCGATAATGAATAACCGACCCCTTACTACCGTCTCGGACGATCCCACAGATATGTAACCCCTGACACCTACTGTAACCACCTGCTGCTGATGAAAAAACAGCCAAACCTGCCCCCTGGACATTTCAAAAAGGAAGACATCTCCAGAGTTTAAACTGATCTACAGTAAACAGGCACTGGTGGCTCAGTGGTAGGTGTTTCGCCTGCCATGCAGAAGGCCCGGGTTCGATTCCAGCCAATGCCCACACCCCAGCCACTGGATACAGTGCCGGTCCCAAGCCCGGATAAAATGGGAGGGTTGCGTCAGGAAGGGCATCCGGCGTAAAACCTGTGCCAAGTTGTAGTGCGGACTGGATATTCCGATGTGGCGACACCTCGTCGGGAGTAGCTGAAAGACCAACAACAACAACTACGCACGTCGCAGTTGGAAGCAAACTCAGTATTTGGCAGACCTGTTCTGGAAGCGATGGGTGCGTGAATACTTGCCCTTGCTCCAGGAATGTCAAAAATGGTTTCAAAAGAGAAAAAACCTTTCGATTGGAGACATAGTTTTAATAATTGATGAGTCTTCTCCAAGAAATTCATGGGTCATGGGAAGAATCACGAAAGTGTTTCCCAACACAAGGGGACTTGTGAGACGTGTGCTAGTTAAAACTAAGACTCTGGAAAGACCCACTGACAAGCTGTGCCTCATATGTGAAATGAACTGTTAATTGCATCTTAATTGGTTATGATTTCCTTTGGTATGCAAATGTAAACACATGAGATAAATAATATGTACCCAAAGGACCTGAAACGTTTTAGAAGGTTAAAAATGTTTGATTTCATGTCTTTATCAAAAAAAAAAAAAAAAAAAACACAAAGATGTAATTGTCAGTCTTCCTGCCTGTCAATTAGGGGCTGGAATGTAAGAGCCATATCGTATTTGTTATGAATTGGTTGTTGTGTTTATTTTATTTCATTTAGTTTTATCTTATTCTATTCATTAGCTAAACACTAAGCATTCTATTTGTCATGTGTTGTTATATGCGTAAGAAAATCTTGAACCATTTGATACAGCAACTGGTGTTGTAACCACAGTGGATTTACTCAAGACGACTGTATGAAGTGTTGATTCTTTGATGCCAGAAATTAAAATACAAGAGACAAAGAACTCAATGGACTTCGTGTCGTGAGTATGAACCTCAACCAAAGATACGCATCAAAACTAGTGGAATAATGTCCACATCTACACAGCCTGTTTAAGTTCTTTAGCTAGCTCTTTAGCTAGCTTGGTAGAAAAATGTATATCTTTTTACTGTGTATGTGTGTGTGTGGTGGGGGGTAAAATGTGCATCAATACACCTGCATCAATGGCTCTGCAGAGGGATTAGGTTGCAGTTTCTCATTGTTGTCTATATCGCTTTATTACTGTATACAGGTTCACGGGGGGCCTAACACAATCATTTACACACTATGGGCAATTTGGGAATGCCAATTAGCCTAATCTGCATGTCTTTGGACTGTGAGAGGAAACCAGAGTAAACCCACCGAGCACAGGGAGAACATGCAAACTCCATGCACACAGATCTGAGGTGGGATTCAAACCCAGAACCTGACAGCAAAGACATTTTTGAATGTATTCCTGTGTATATATATATGGAGAAGGCCTTAATGCTAACTAGCTAGAAATAATAAGGTCATCCTTTTTAGTTCACCAAACAAACAGCCCAGAGAAGTGAGTAAGAACTAAGAATATTCTTTCATGAGAATTTTTTTAAACCCCTTATAAAATCTATGTAGAAAGTTGAGCTTATTAAAGTTCCATCCTACATGTGTAGAGATTCAGGCCAACACTTGGGTCCTCATTACATTATCTGCCAAAAGATTCGAGTTTTATGTAAGAAGGAGGTTGATTTTAGTAAGAAGCAGGTGAGGACATGTATCTTATTTCCACAATCGGCAGCTTTATCAGGTTTCAAGTGTTATTGAACCAGTAAAAGGTTTATACCCATGCTTTATAAAAGGTTGCTGCTATATTAGCTTTACAGTCAGCAATATCACCTGTGAAAAGCTGATTGCAATATTTTATTCCAAGATTGTTCTGTCAGTGAAGAAGAATGCTTTTTTATATATTACATAGATGTTAATTCAACACTGTGGATTTTGCTGTAGAGGTTAAGGGATAAGTATGTGTACAGTGGGCAGAGGTGGAAAGTAACGAATTACATTTACTCGCGTTACTGTAATTGAGTAGATTTTTTGTGTATTTCTACTTTTTAAAGTAGTTTTAAAAATCTGTAATTTTACTTTTACTTAAGTACGTTTAGTTTGAAGTATTGTAATTCGCTACATTTTAAATCATATTCGCTACTGAGTAAAAAATAAATGAATGAAAATGATAAAATAATAAAAATATTATGCTTTGTAAATGCTCCGTTGCGCTCGCGTGTGTGTATCATGTCCTGGTCGCGCGCCGCTCCAGACTCCACTCCAGGTTTCCTGACATCGGCAGCTACCTGACCTTCCACACGGTCGCTTCCGTCCTGAGTGACGTCATCGACTAGCACGACCCATATATAAACCGGAGAGAGACGCGGGAAAGATGAAAGAGGTTGTGATTCTGGCGTTTTGATATTTGGTTGTGTATTCTGGTTTGACTTTCTGCCTCTAATTGACTTTGATTATTGCTTTGTCCCTTTGGTTTGGTTGGTCTTTGTATATATTTGTAGATAATTTCATTGTGTTTGGTTTAGGGAGTCTGGGAAGGTACCTGTATTTTTGTTTGTGTTTTTTTTTTTTTTTTTGCAGGTAATCTAGCTACTAAATATAAATACCATTTTGTTTATCATTTTGGCCTGGGTCCACCCCGAATCTGATCCTCTTCCTTCTGTTATGTGTGTGTGTGTCTGTGGTTGTATATACAAACCTCATTATTTCATCAGTTAATGATTGGATCTAGTTCTTTCTGCCATATACCACCATTTCCATACAGTTTAAAATAGAACCCTGAACCATTCTTTTGCTGTTTGGCCCTAGACTGGGACGTAACACCATATTTAAGAGATCACTTTGATTTTCAAGCACAAGAAAGACAACAGCTTTATTATGCAAAGGTGTTCCTTCAGTTAAAAACAACTAGTTTGAGATTTATATCTGCTCATCTTTTTTGAACTATGCTAGAATGCCTCATCCCACCCCCGCTGTTAAAAAAATAAAAAAGTAACTCGGTAACTTTTACTCTGAGTAAATTTTTTAATGAGCTACTTTTTACTTTTACTTGAGTAGATTTTTATAATGGTAACTTTACTTGTACTTAAGTAAAATTCCACTGAAGTAACAGTACTTGTACTTGAGTACAAAATTTTATTACTCTTTCCACCTCTGACAGTGGGACCATTATTCATAGAGTGTTGGGGGGGGGAAAAAAGCCCAATAAGCAATTTTTTACCAAATTATTTATTCATTCATTTTCTGTTGTTACTTTTTCCTAGTGGGAGTGTTAGTGGATCTGTGGCCAATGTACTGTACATCAGAACACTTGACATAAGATAGAAATACACTCTAAGCAGGATCCACTCACTGGCATGTTTCTGGAATGTGGGAGGAAACTGGAGAACCCATCCATCCATTTTCTTCTGCTTACAGTGGGAGCCACGTCAAACAGCCGCCTGGAGCATGACTGCTCCGTGGCAGTTCCATGAAGGCTTCGTGCATGGAATGTGATCCCCCGCGATGACGCAGTTAACGATGCCCCGCCCCATAAACGCCCCCATGCGCTTTCTAAAAAGATGGTTGCAATGCCGTATAATTCCGCCAGATGGAGCATTGACTGGCACAGTTAACTGCAGTGTCCAGGAAACCCAATACCGTATCTTAAATATACAGACAGTTCTTGTATTGTCAACATAGTTTCATAAATAGATGAAAAAACAACAACAACAAACCGATTAATAAAACAGATTTGTTAAATCACTCAATACATAACCCATGATGATTATGCTATTTATTATTTAATAATGAATTAATAAAATTAGTTAGTGAAATATTTTTAAGACATCCTGAAATGATCCTTAAAGACACGGTAACGGCTGTAATTTGTCTATACCGATCATTGTAGGTACGGAATAAAAACGCAGGCTACGTACAGTATTTTATATTACTGTGTATTTTACCCCGTTCCATTTAATATACTGATAGATAATATTTTGCTGCAAAGTAAAGCTCAAACGTCTGCTTGGGTTTGTTTTCGTTATATTTTTGATGATGTTTTCGCTGATTTTTTCACTGATAGTCTACAAGTGGCATAAGAGGCAATTAATGCCGCATGCAACCTGGAACAAATATCTGCCCATATGGATCAGTATTTCTTTAGTTATTTAATCATGCATAATGCTCCCCCGTCAAAAGATCTGATGGGGCATTAATCACTTATCACAACTGTGAATGGATGAAGCAGCAGAGACACATTAAATCCCCATAAACACTTGGAGACAATAGTAAAAAAAAGTTCCAGAGGGTTAGCGCCTGTTATACTATTGTATTTTTACTGATTTTTTTTTTTTTTACTGCTTATATTTCGTTGGGTTTTACGTTCATGTGTGTGTGTGTGTGTGTGTGTGTGTGTGCGTGCGCGCACGAGAGAGAGGATACTCTGACACGACCAACTTCCGTGTGGCTCCCGTGGCAATCGGTTAGTGCGTGATACTTATAAAGCGGTCCAGGTGAAGCAGTGCCGAGTTCGAGTCTCACCTAAAGCACCCAAAGCATTTTACTGCATATCGCGCTGTGTATGTGACAAATCAAATTTGAATTTGAAAGTAAAGCTTAAAATGTAACTTCTGCTTTGGTTTGTTTTCGTTATATTTTTGATGTTTTCGCTGAAAGTCAAATTGGCATAACAAATTGATTAATGGCGCATAATATCTGGAACAAATATCTGTCCATACGGATCAGTGTGTCTTTAGTCATTTAACCAGCATAATGTCCCACATTAAAGATCTGATGGGGCATCAATCACTTATCACAACGGTGTATAGATGCAGCAGCAGAGACAGATTTAATCCCCATAAACATTCACACTTGAAAACAAAACTAACAGAAGTAAACAGTTCTAGAGTGTTAGTGTCTGTTATCACAGGACAGGAATCACCTACAGGATACTACTGTATTTTACTGCTCATATTTTTTACCCTAGTTTCATTTGGTTTTATGCGATTTCATGTATTATTTGTGTGTGTCTGTGTGTGCACAGTGTGTGTGTGTGTGTGTGTGTGTGTGAGTGCGAGAGATAGCGTGAGAGCGCGTGCGCGAGAGAGGGCTTTCATGCTGATTTATCCAAGGTTACTAAAACCTGGCTTACTACCTATAAAAAATATTTCAATTTAACTCATGGGTCTCAATCACAGATGACACGACAAATTATATACTCTGAAACGTTCATTTGAACATTTAAAAATATATACAAAAACACGAATACTAATGTTATCATGGTGTAAATTATTAACATTAGGTTAGGTCCTGCCCTTAATTAATCCATATTATAATTACTTTTACATAGTATAGTTACTGGACTGACATGACCAAAAACTAGCTATTTCATTTAGCCTTTCTAAAATCAACCCATATATCATTTATAATCAGAAAACATAAAACATATTATGATCTGTTCAACAGCCCATCTGTTTTAATTTAGTTTGTATTTTTTATTATTCATAAGACAACCTTTCAGTTTTGTAAATATTTTAGTTATAGTGTGTTAAGTCTTACTTTAGGTTAAACGTTTTTGAGAATTTTACCATCCAGCTTAGATAAATGTTATGTCATTGATTGATAAAATCTGGATTAAGGATATTTTATTATATAATTATATATATATATATATATATATATATATATATATATATATATATATATATATATATTTTTTTTTTTTTTTTTTTAGTTTCCCCCTGAGGGATTGCCACCTTATTGTGGTCAGGGGGTTTGCGTGCCTCAACACAATTCAGCAAATACAATACTGTTACTATACAGTAAGGCCAGGTAAAAACAGTGCTTGAACATGATGCCCCCCTCCCCCCACCCCGTGTTGTCTGGTCTAGAACGGCGCTGCCTCTGACCGTCTTTTGTCTTGTAAATGAGTATTCTCACTCACCTTACAATCCCCCCAGCGCACACACTCTGTTTGTACTGTAAACTGTACTGTAACTGTGTTTGCTAGGGCACTTGGTTATACACAGTACTTTAATGTATGGAACACTTACTTAACTTACTGGTTTGGTTTAAATATCGCTTATTACCTTATTCAGCAAAATAAATTCATTAACGTATTGAAGTATTTTAGTTAAGGACAAAAACTGTGCTTGTGTTTAGAACTGCTGAACAGCCGAAAACACACACACACCCATCCCCCCGCCAAAAACACACACACACAGAGCAATTAACACCATGTCATACTCAGGAGTGGAAGGTGAGAAACCTCAATGGAGAATACCAAGTTTGTCGTTGCTCTTTTGGAGTTCTTAAAACCCAAAACATTTATTTATACTGAGAAAAAATTATTATGGGTCACAATCACAAACACATATAATCAAGTGTTTAACTGGTTTCATTTGTTTCTATGATCAATAATTATTATTATTATTATTATTTTCAGCCCAACTCTTTGACTATTTAAAACAAAGTTGACTATTTAAAACATTTTTTGCCCATTGAAGTTGTTGGTTCAACTAAACAATTTTTAAATACCCAAACAATCCCCCAAAATTAAAACACGCAAAACATGACTTTAACAATTCAATTTATTCTTCCAAAACTAGTCAAAGTTAAAACAGTAATTTATATAAAACAGATGAATACATGTTGTCTTTTTGCTTAAAGTTCATTAAACTACCCGGATACACCAGCTGCTTATAAGTCTCTATCTATAGTCCTTTTACATTAAAATATTAATTTTTCAAATATCAAAACTATTAAACATGGAACAGTTGAAGTCTTTGTTTCCCCCAAAGTACTGTATCAGACATTTTGCAGTTCTATGTTCAGAATATACAGTAGACCTGATCAAACATCATTCTAAAGCTGTCGGACTGTGACGTCATCCCTCCTACAGCTCCCTCAACAGCTTGTTCAGGCTCCTCCAGTCCTGTAGCTCCAAAAGTCCAGCCGTCAGCCGTCTGACCCCCCAATCCTCCACAGCGGAGCTCTGCTTAAAGACAACAGGAGAATTTAGTCAAGACAGATAAACTTCACAGAACATATAGTTCTAATAAAAATAATATATATTAATAAACCTATTTACCACAGAGTGTGTAAAACACTGCTTTGGGGATTCTGTAATGTAAATAATCTGCCTGTGCTAATGTTAACCAGTGAACAGTGTTAGTGTTAACCAGTGAACAGTGTTAGTGTTAACCAGTGAACAGTGTTAGTGTTAACCAGTGAACAGTGTTAGTGTTAACCAGTGAACAGTGTTAGTGTTAACCAGTGACTGTCTGTATTATCGTCTGCATTAAATTAACCGGGAATTTACTTAATGCGCTTCTCATACAAATAAGTTAAGCGATATAACACTCGTATATGAGCATTAGTTCATCTCTGAAGCCAAACTATAACTTACTGAAGCCCCTCACACACACACACACACACACCTCCCCCCTCCTCCTCCTCCTTAACTGATAAACACTTCTGTGTTGTTATTCAGCTCTTTAACTAAGCGCTCGCGCTACCGCGGAAAGTGTATAAAATATAAACCGGGTTATGATCGTTACTAGCTCCTGTACAGCTCCCCTCAGTCTGTGTCCCTCATCAACTGCATCACATTATATTACAGTCACAGAAATAACCTGCAGATTAACTCTTAACCAGAGAATAAATAAGCGCTGAATTTATCCAGACAACACGCGGTGAGATTCTCTCAGTATTTACAGAGAACACAAACACTCTTCATCGGGTAGTGCAGCTCTTGTAATAGGGACATTAATAGTATTGTCGAAGCTTGAGCATGTTTTTGAGTTAAAGTGGAGTGACATTGTGAGTGTGTGACACTGACAGTAAGCTGTAATATTAACTCCAGACTTGGTAAACAGATCATTAAGTTCTCTAAAGTCACATCTGACCGCTGCTGCTGCTGCCAGTGATATTTCAAACGGCCAATAAAAAAACTAAACTGGGAAATAAACTGTAAACTACCACAAACACATTTTATAAAATAAAACATCACTTACCACGAATAGTCCGTTAAGCCGCCATCTTCATCTCTGTAGTTTGGCAGCGTCAGTTCGGCGGGGGTGGAGGCGGGTTGTTAAAATCACGTGATTGCAACTCAGCGCAGCTGGCTTGTTTTAATGTGTTCTTGAGAACGAAGCGCCATCTAGTGGTGGCACCAGGTAAATGAATAAATAGGGCTTGAATGGGCGTGTTTACTGTGAAATCTTGACACGCCTTTCGGCCAGAAAAGGGAGGGGGGATTACGGCGTGCAAAGGCCATTCACACGCCATTCACACTTCAGCCACACTGTCGCGGCTATTTGGTGTGGCTCCCACTGTATCTGAGGTCAGGTCGCGGGGGCAGCAGCTTCAGCAGGGATGCCCAGACTTCCCTCTCCCTGGCCACTTCTTCCAGCTCTTCCAGGGGGATCCCAAGGCGTTCCCAGGCCAGCCGAGAGACATAGTCCCTCCAGCATGTCCTGGGTCTTCCCCGGGGTCTCTTTCTGGTGGGGTGTGTCCGGAACACCTCACAAGGGAGGCGTCCAGGGGGCATCCTAAATAGATGCCCAGGCCACCTCATCTGGCTCCTCTCGATGCAGAGGAGCAGCGGCTCTACTCTGAGCCCCTTCCGGATGACTGAGCTTCTCACCCTATCTCTAAGGGAGAGCCCAGACACCCTGCGGAGGAAACTCATTTCTTCAAAGAACTCAATCTTGTTCTTTCGGTCACTACCCACAGCTCATGACCATAGGTGAGGGTAGGAACGTAGATCGACCGGTAAATTGAGAGCTTTGCCTTTTGGCTCAGCTCCTTCTTCACCACGACGGACCGATACAGAGCCCCCATCACTGCAGATGCTGCCCCGATCCGCATGTCGATCTCCCGCTCCATTTTACCCTCACTCATGAACAAGACCCCGAGATACTTAAACTCCTCCACTTGGGGCAGGATCTCACTCCCAACCCTGAGAGGGCACTCCACCATTTTCCGGCTGAGGACCATGGCCTCAGATTTGGAGGTGCTGATTCTCATCCCAGCCGCTTCACACTCGGCTGCGAACCGATCCAGTGAGAGCTGTAGGTCGCAGGATGATGAGGCCAACAGAACAACGTCATCTGCAAAAAGCAGTGACCCAATCCTGAGCCCACCAAACTGTACCCCCTCAACGCCCTGGCTGCGCCTAGAAATCCTGTCCATAAAAATTATGAACAGGATCGGTGACAAAGGGCAGCCCTGTCATTCTACTCTCACCGGAAACAGGTCCAACTAACTACCGGCAATGCGGACCAAGCTCCGACACCGGTTGTACAGGGACCGGACAGCCCTTAACAGGGAATCCGATATCCCATACTCCCGGAGTACCCCCCACAGGACTCCCCGAGGGACACAGTCGAATGCCTTCTCCAAGTCCACAAAGCACATGTAGACTGGTTGGGCAAACTCCCATGCCCCCTCCAGGACCCTGCTAAGGGTGTAGAGCTTGTCCACTGTTCCGCGACCTGGACGAAAACCACACTGCTCCTCCTGAATCCAAGGTTCGACTATCCGATGGACCCTCCTTTCCATTCCATTTCCATCAGGACTCCTGAATAGACTTTCCCGGGGAGGCTGAGGAGTGTGATCCCTCTGTAGTTGGAACACACTCTCCGGTCCCCCTTCTTGAAGAGGGGGACCACCACCCCGGTTTGTCAGTCCAGAGGCACTGTCCTCGATGTCCATGCAATGTTGCAGAGACTTGTCAACCATGACAGCCCTACAACATCCAGAGCCTTGAGGAACTCCGGGTGGATCTCATCCACCCCCGGGGCCCCGCCACCACCTCGGCAACCTCGGCCCCAGAGATGGAAGAGTCCACCTCTATGTCCCCAGACCCTGCTTCCTCATCGGAATGTATGTTGGTGGAATTAAGGAGGTCTTCGAAGTACTCCCCCCACCGACCCACAATGTCCCGAGTCTAGGTCAGCAGCGCACCATCCCCACTATACAATGTGTTGACCGTGCACTGCTTTCCCCTCCTGAGACGCCGGATGGTGGACCAGAATCTCTTCGAAGCCATCTGGAAGTCATTCTCCATGGCCTCCCCAAACTCCTCTGCATTCCGCTTGGCCTGCCGGTACCTATCAGCTGCCTCCGGAGTGCCACCAGCGAAAAAGGCCCGGTGAGACTCCCTCTTCAGCTTGAACGGGTTCTTGGATTGCCACCGCGACAGACACTGACCACCTTACGGCCACAGCTCTGGTCGGCCGCCTCGACAATGGAGGCGCGGAACATAGTCCATTCGGACTCAATGTCCCCCACCTCCCCCAGGACGTGGTTGAAGCTTTGCCGGAGGTGAGAGTTGAAGCTGATCCTGACAGGGGACTCTGCCAGACGTTCCCAGTAGACCCTCACAATACGTTTGGGTCTACCAGGCCTGACCGGCATCCTACCCCGCCAACGAAGCCAACTCACCACCAGGTGGTGATCAGTTGACAGCTCCGCCCCTCTCTTCAGTGTCCAAGACTTGTGGCCGCAAGTCCGACGACATGACCACAAAGTCGATCATCGAACTGCGGCCTAGGGTGTCCTGGTGCCAGGTGCACATATGGACACCCTTATGCCTGAACATGGTGTTCGTTATGGACAATCCATGACGAGCACAGAAGTCCAATAACAAAACACCGCTCTGGTTCAGATCGGGGGGGGCCGTTCATCCCAATCACGCCCTTCCAGGTCTCACTGTCATTGCCCACGTGAGCATTGCAGTCCCCCAACAGAATGATGGAGTCCCCAGGAGGGACGTTCTCTAGTGCCCCCTCCAGAGAACCCAAAAAGGGCTGGTACTCCAAACTGCTGTTCGGCGCATAAGTGCAAACAACAGTAAGGATCCGTCCCCCCACCCGAAGGCGGAGGGAGGCCACCCTCTCGTCCACTGCGGTGAACCCCAATGTACAGGCCCCGAGCCGGGGGGCAATAAGTATGCCCACACCTGCTCGGCGCCTCTCACCGGTGGCAACTCCAGAGTAGAAGAGAGTCCAGCCCCTCTCAAGGAGACTGGTTTCAGAGTCCAAGCTGTGCGTCGAGGTGAGTCCAACTATATCTAGCCGGAACTTCTCAACCTCACACACTAGCTCAGGCTCCTTCCCCGCCAGAGAGGTGACATTCCACGTCCCTACAGACAGCTTCTGCAGCCGAGGATCAGACCGCCAAGGCCCCTGTCCTCGGCCACCGCCCAGCTCACACTGCACCCGACTTCTTTGGCCCCTCCTACAGGTGGTGAACCCATGGGAAGGGGGAACCACGTTGCCTCTTCCACCTCCAGGCCTAGCTCCAGAGGGAGGCCCCGGTGACCCACGTCCGGGCGAGGGAAAACGTTTTTCAATGTTTGTACTCATCATAAGAGGTCTTTTGAACCACTCTTTGTCTGTTCCCTCACCTAGGACCAGATTGCCATGGGTGACCCTGCCAGGGACATGAAGCCCCCGACAACATAGCTCCCAGGATCATTGGGACACGCAAACCCCTCCACCACGATAAGGTGGTGGTTCAAGGAGGGGACTGGAGAACCCAGATGAAATTATTTGGACTCAGGGACAGTTACTCAGTATTCCAAGCATAGTATTAAGCCAGGAACTTTGAGCTGTGAGGCAGTAATGGCACACACTGTGCCAACAATTTGTTTCCCAGTACATTCATAAGGTCCAGTACAGTCTCATACTTTGGGTGACTAATACCCTGGATAATGTACTATTCTGTGATATCCATCAAATAAAGTAAAAAGCTTTTGTTGAACTGATATAATGGAAACAGGATTTGAGGTTGGACTTTATGTTGTAGATATTGCTCATCTTTGTTACATAAGTCATATATACTGTAAGTGGTGAGGCAGTCAAAACCATCTAATCTATTTTGGGGTTCAGGTTACACTTGTCTCATGCTGAGGTTTTGTTTCCAGGAAGAAAGTCATTCATCAAGTCTTAGGATGAATGTGATCGATACATAAGTCTTTCAGAACCATCATATTAGTTTAGTTCATCAGTTCAATGTTACAGACGTATTCAACTTTAAATGCATTAAGGTTAAAATAAAGGAAAGTCAACAAAGTGAGTCAGAGCTTATATATATATAAGCTCTGACTCACTTTGTTGACTTTCCTTTATTTTAACCTTAATGCATTTAAAGTTGAATACGTTTAATATATATATTAAAGTTGAATATATATATATATATATATATATATATATATATATATATATATATATATATATATACAGTGGTGTGAAAAACTATTTGCCCCCTTCCTGATTTCTTATTCTTTTGCATGTTTGTCACACTTAAATGTTTCTGCTCATCAAAAACCGTTAACTATTAGTCAAAGATAACATAATTGAACACAAAATGCAGTTTTTAAATGAAGGTTTACGTTATTAAGGGAGAAAAAAAACTCCAAATCTACATGGCCCTGTGTGAAAAAGTGATTGCCCCCCTTGTTAAAAAATAACTTAACTGTGGTTTATCACACCTGAGTTCAATTTCTGTAGTCACCCCCAGGCCTGATTACTGCCACACCTGTTTCAATCAAGAAATCACTTAAATAGGAGCTACCTGACACAGAGAAGTAGACCAAAAGCACCTCAAAAGCTAGACATCATGCCAAGATCCAAAGAAATTCAGGAACAAATGAGAACAAAAGTAATTGAGATCTATCAGTCTGGTAAAGGTTATAAAGCCATTTCTAAAGCTTTGGGACTCCAGCGAACCACAGTGAGAGCCATTATCCACAAATGGCAAAAACATGGAACAGTGGTGAACCTTCCCAGGAGTGGCCGGCCGACCGAAATTACCCCAAGAGCGCAGAGACAACTCACCCGAGAGGCCACAAAAGACCCCAGGACAACATCTAAAGAACTGCAGGCCTCACTTGCCTCAATTAAGGTCAGTGTTCACGACTCCACCATAAGAAAGAGACTGGGCAAAAACGGCCTGCATGGCAGATTTCCAAGGTGCAAACCACTTTTAAGCTAAAAGAACATTAAGGCTTGTCTCAATTTTGCTAAAAAACATCTGAATGATTGCCAAGACTTTTGGGAAAATACCTTGTGGACCGACGAGACAAAAGTTGAACTTTTTGGAAGGTGCGTGTCCCGTTACATCTGGCGTAAAAGTAACACAGCATTTCAGAAAAAGAACATCATACCAACAGTAAAATATGGTGGTGGTAGTGTGATGGTCTGGGGTTGTTTTGCTGCTTCAGGACCTGGAAGGCTTGCTGTGATAGATGGAACCATGAATTCTACTGTCTACCAAAAAATCCTGAAGGAGAATGTCCGGCCATCTGTTCGTCAACTCAAGCTGAAGCGATCTTGGGTGCTGCAGCAGGACAATGACCCAAAACACACCAGCAAATCCACCTCTGAATGGCTGAAGAAAAACAATATGAAGACTTTGGAGTGGCCTAGTCAAAGTCCTGACCTGAATCCTATTGAGATGTTGTGGCATGACCTTAAAAAGGCAGTTCATGCTAGAAAACCCTCAAATAAAGCTGAATTACAACAATTCTGCAAAGATGAGTGGGCCAAAATTCCTCCAGAGCGCTGTAAAAGACTCATTGCAAGTTATCGCAAACGCTTGATTGCAGTTATTGCTCCTAAGGTTGGCTTACAGTTATTAGGTTCAGGGGGCAATTACTTTTTCACACAGGGCCATGTAGGTTTGGATTTTTTTTCTCCCTAAATAATAAAACCCCATATTTAAAAACTGCATTTTGTGTTTACTTGTGTTATCTTTGACTAATAGTTAAATGTGTTTGATGATCAGAAACATTTTGTGTGAAAAACATGCAAAAGAATAAGAAATCAGGAGGGGGGCAAATAGTTTTTCACACCACTGTATATATATATGCAACACATTATAAATAAAGCTGTCTCTTTGAGTATAGATTCTGGCATGCCCTTGTGCAATATTTATGCTGAAAAAAATCTAGCTAGATGCCAGAATCCAGTATGAGCTGGTCAGTCATCCTTTGGCAAAATCTGTGTTATTTTATAAACAATTTATACGGTCTTCCAAGTACAGTATGTAAGGGCTTATTAGCTACTAACTTGCTACAGTACCTATAGTAGCTAGCAGTGTAGGATAATAAAGTTGCATGATATACAGTAATTACGTTAATATTATAAGGTTCTTTTGAGATAGGTGGCTGTTCTAAGATCTGGAGCACCATAGTTTTAACTTTTTGCCTAGCAATAGTGAAGTATAAAAATGTTCAGCAATTTTAATGCATTTATTTACCAGGGCTTACACTGTAAATGTTGTACTGATAATATTTTAATTTCCCTTATCACAGACTGTTAAAGAATGCAAACATTTGTCTATTTGGTTGTATAATCTTTTATCAGACTGTTTCTTATTGCACAGTGTCTAATTCTAATAAATAAGTCAACATATAAAGGGTAATAACAGGATTTTTTTGCCTATAAAACCAAATCATTGTCACAAAAATGCATTTTCATTCTTTTGCACTCCGCAAAATATTAAAATAAGAAATACTTCACTAAAGTGATCCGTTAGCTGAGCTTCCACTTTTACATTTTTTATTTATATATTTATATATTAATTTATTTATTTATTTTTAGCACACTGCATGTACAGTAGGTGGCTAATGACAATAATATCTAAAGCTAATGCATCTACATCTAGGCTTTTGGCAGACGCTCTTATCCAGAGCGACTTACATTATTATTATTTTTATCTCATTACACATCTGAGCAGTTGAGGGTTAAGGGCCTTGCTCAAGGGCCCAATAGTGGCAACTTGGTGGTTGTGGGGTTTGAACCTGGGATCTTCCGAACCGTAGTCCAATGCCTTAACCACTGAGCTACCCCTGACCCTAGTCAGTAGTGCCTGATGTTAGCCACCATATTAGCTATATAAGTTATACTGAATATTCCCTGCATTGAAGTTCTAGTATGACAGAATGTTTATGTATTGTGAGTAAACATGTACTCTCCGAAATGTCACAACCCTTATACTATTAAAGTGTATCGATAAAGTTGTCGGGTACAGGCAAATGTCAGGTGGCTGAATACATTTGACATGTACACATTGTACAAAAAAAATAATAAAAAAAAACACTTCATCCTGAGCCTGTGACAGAAACACAGAGTTCAAGGTGAGAGAATTTTCCCTGGAATAGACACAATGCACCTATTCACATTTATTGACAATTAAATAAATCACCATATCTTCTATTATTATTATTATTATTATTATTATTATTATTGTTGTTGTTGTTGTTGTTGTTGTTGTTGTTGTTATTATTATTATTATTATTATTATTATTATTATTATTTTAAGATGTGAGTAAGCTTGGAAGCTTGGAAATAGACCCAAGGAGAACATGTATAACTCTCAGGCATGAATCTGAGCTCATGTTTGAAAAATCTGGAGTTATGAGGTGGAAACAGTGTGTTTTAATAAATGAAACAACATTCATACTTTCTTAAATACTTTAAGAAGGCATATACTCAAACCAACAGGGTATTAAGGAAGAGAATTCATGAAGGAGTATTTGAGTAATTGATTATTGATCAGGATTGGATCATTATAAACATACCTTCGTAAAGCAAAGCTCCATGAAAAAAACATATCTAAAAGCAATTTTTATGCATCAGCAAATTAAATATGTAGAAAGTAAAGCATCAGATGACTGCATTTTTTTTGCCCTCAAGCATTCTGCCCACACGGTCCACAGCAGCGCTCCCAGAGGCTTGCTTGTCATTCTGTGGTTCAGGAAGAGGTGAACTCACTCATGCCCTCGTGTATCAGTGTCAATCTTTAGTTTGTCAAGTGTGACAGCATCTCGACTTAGACGTAAAGGAAGACCACCGAGTCAAGCACACACTCATACTCTGCAAGCTTGCTTCTTTGATCTACTTAGGATAAAAAAAATTTACTGTAGGAGACAAAAAAGCTGCATATTCTCTGGGAAAATATGCTTCAGGGGATGGAGTTTAAGAGAGGGAAGTAGCACTCAATCTGGCCATGTTCCGGCAGCCGGGTTAATGGGAAGCACTTGTTTCTGCACGCTGTGCGCACAGGTAATTGATGTGCTCAGCCTGCCGGATCAGAGCACATTTCACACTCTAAACAGCCAGGAGAGAGAAACACACCCGCACACCCACTAGAAGGAGAGCCAATTAGCTAGAGCTGGCTGCTGTGAGTTTCAAAAGAGACCAAGAACTAAAATAGTGTAAAAATAAATAAATCAGACATGACAGTCAGAAATATATATATCACAATACTGTTTATTTATTATAATATTTAATATTTATTTATTTATTTATTTTCAGCTTATTATGGGGTGTTGTAAAAGGAACAGGTGAAGTCAGTTATGCTTATTTTTTTAAACCATCGATCAGTGAAGCTTTTTAATGTAACATTTATGATCTGTGTGTCATAGTCTGAAATGTGGGTCAGGACGCCAATATTCTGCTCAGCAACCAATCAAAATCATCCAGAGGGAGCAGGCAACATTTTTACACACACACACACACACACACACACACACACACACACACACACACACACACACACACACACACACACACAAATCCAGTGGTGTCAAAAGTATTCACATTCATTACTTGAGTAGAAGTATAGATACTAGGGTTTAAAAAGACTTGAAGTATTAACTCAAGCTTTTTACCCACGTAAAAGTGTAAAAGCACTGGTTTCAAAACTGCTTAAAGTATAAAAGTAAAATTAACGTGAGGGGGGGAAAAGCATTAAGGATAAAAGCTTAGGCTGTGCCACGGGCCTATATACTGCACTAACATGTCGTTAAAAAAAAGAAAATGTGTTGTTTTTTTGTTGTATTTTTTTAAAGAATGCATTTTAGTACAATGCAAATACATTAAAGAACCATATATGTGTACTACTGAACATTAACATGTTTCATGGAGAAGAAGATATGATAACTAGTTGCCTATAAGTATTTTAATGGTGCAATAAGTCAAACTTCAGTGGCGTGTCATCGGTAACCTTTATTGGAATGTAAATGTACATCCAAGCTTAGCTGCAGAAATCTGTGAGGGCAACATACAAGAAAATTAGTGTACCCAGGGCAGGTTTAGTAACAATTCCCCTTGTATGGTTGTCTACAATAAACCTTAGTGCTGTCAGAATGAATAATAATAATATATAACGTTGTAATAAGTAGACGAAGATGTCCGTGATAGAGACTAATATATATAGAGTATATATATATATATATATATACTGTATATTATTGATAGAGACTAATATATTAGTCTCTGTCACGGACATCTTCATCTACTTATTACACGTTATCAACCGAAAATGCTATTTTATTCAAACGTCCTTGCTGGAGTGTGTGACGTGTCATCCAGGCGCGATGGATCGCGTACCAATCAATAGGGTGTCGGAATGGTATGTTTATATTTCTCATCCAACCACAATCAAATTCGCTCCATCCGGATGGCGCGATTTTTTTTATTCATTTTTATTTTTTGAATGACAAGCTGAAATAAAATAGGAGTAACGAGGAGTAGACAGTACAGATAATTGCGTGAAAATGTAAGGAGTAAAAGTAAAAAGTCGCCTGAAAAATAATTACTCCAGTAATGTATTGATACCCAAAATTTCTACTTAAGTAAGGTAAAGAAGTATTTGTACTTCGTTATTTGACACGTTTGCACAAATCCAAGATGAAAGACAAATGTACTTAAATGCATACATCAAGTAGACACTATAACAAGTATATATTCAATGCACGTAATATCAGAATCGGGTTTTATTCGCCAAGTATGTTGACACACACAAAGAATGTGATTCCGACAGTTTGTGGCAGACCAACTTTAAACACTGTCTACTTGTTATACACAAGACATTAAACACAGTAAACAAACAACATTCAATAACTGTACAGATTAAAGAAAGACTGGAGGGAGTGGTGTAGGGGGAGGGGGGCCTTCTGAGTATGTAACAGATGTACATAAAGTGAGTGTGTACGGTAACAAAAGTCCCCATATTATGCATCACTTACAGTATAATAAGATATTGTGGGCGGGGCTGGCGACCGCCGGTTTTGGGCCAGCATTATGTTTATGTTCACCCTGGGTGGGACATTTGTTTTAGGTTAGCGGCTTCGGCCATGTTTAAGCATGTGGGGTGTGTGCTTACCTGTGTGTATGTGTGTTGTGCTGAGTTAAATAAATTACTCCCAGTCATTACATTGGATAGCCACCAAGCTCACTTGTCCTCCAAGATCCCTGCTAGCGTCGAAAAACGCTACATTTGGTGTCAGAAGTGGGATGGAGATATCCGAGTTGGAGCGAACGGCGGAGGATCTGAAGAAGATCAAAGAGGGCCGCCGAGTGGCAGCAGAACTCGTGCAGAGGAAGCACCTTCCGGACGGTGCCAGCACAAAAAAGGCGGTGCGGCGAAAGCAGAGCGGCGAGATGAGGGTCCCGGCACTGGATCTCGGGGCGGAGCTTCCCACAGACCAAGCCCCGGCCCCGTGCGCCGTTAACCGGCGAGGCGACTTACAACTGCGCCTTCCTTTCTACAACGGCGGCGTCGAACCCTACGCATTTTTTGCGCAGGTAGAGCTCGCCGCCTATCTCGCGGTCTGGTCCCCAGCGGAAATCGCGGTCCGCGTAGCACTCGCGCAGCGAGAGGAAGCCACCTCCCACGGCCGTTTCTGTTTCCCCAACTGGCGGAGTCGACTTCCGTTCGGGACGTGTGGGACAACGAGCTGGGATCTACATCGATTGTGTGCTGGATGGCACCCCGCTGCGGGCGCTTGTGGACACCGGCTCCACTGTTTCACTACTCCGCAACGGAGTGTTGGGACCAAGCGAGCACGCTGGCAAAGTGCCCAAGTCGGCCTTTAGCATCCGCACCGTGTCTGGGAGCCATTTGAAGATACGGGCTCGTCGCTCGGTGCGAATCAACATAGGTGAGCACAGCTATGTTCATGACATTTTGCTGGGGAACATTGAGGATGGCTGTATATTGGGGCTGGACATTTTGGAAAGGTGGGGGGCGGCGCACAGCCTAACGGACGGGACTCTGTGTGGGGATTTCGGCGTAGCTAGGTTGCTAACACCTAAACCACGGCCGCATGAAAAAGTAGCACACACACGGGGGGCGGAACTTCCGGAGGCTGCGCCACACAAACATCTGGTACATGACCGAGCGAGCGTGCTAAACGAGCTTTTGCAACGTAGCAGCGCGGGGTTGACTTCGACACAGACCGAAACTCTGAGATCATTCCTTAACGAATTCGCGGATGTTTTCACGGTAGATGAGCGCGATTGCACCCATACCAATCTGGTGCAGCACAGGATTGATACGGGGAACGCAGCTCCTGTTCGGTTGCACCCGAGACGCCTCCCATTAGCTAAACGGGCTGTCACCGAACAGAAGCTGCGTGAGATGGTCGACTCAGGCGTCATTGAGCCAGTGTCCGGGCCGTGGTCTTCACCGGTTGTGCTTGTGCGTAAGAGGGACAATTCTTGGCGGTTTTGTGTCGATTACCGGCGATTAAATGCGGTGACGCGGAAGGACTCATACCCGTTGCCGCGGATAGATGATGCGCTGGAACATGTCGCAGGCTCGGCTTGGTTTAGCTCGTTAGATCTGCGTAGCGGGTATTGGCAAGTAGAGCTCGCTCCGGAAGACCACCCTAAAACCACGTTCTCGATCGGGCACGGGCTGTGGCAATTCCGGCGTATGCCTTTCGGTCTATGCAACGCCCCGGCTACGTTTGAACGGTTGATGGAGAAAGTGTTGGCGGATATCCCTCGTAACCGTTGCGTCGTCTATCTGGATGATTTGCTGGTGCACGGCAAGGAGTTTGAGGTCGCGCTAGCTAATCTCCGGGTGGTATTTTTGGCTATCCGACGGGCGAACTTGCGGCTCAATCCTAGGAAGTGCCAGCTGTTGCGTCGAGAGACCGCGTTTCTGGGCCACATAATTAGTGCGAACGGGATTGCTACCGACCCAACCAAAATCGCTGCAGTACAGAATTAGCCAAAACCGGTAAATGTGTCGCAGCTGCGCACTTTCCTCGGGTTAGCCTCGTACTACCGCCGGTTTGTGAAAGACTTCGCCACCGTCGCAAGTCCGTTGCATGGGTTGACTAAAAAGAACCAGCCGTTCCGCTGGGAGGTTGTACATGCGCGCGCGTTCGCTCGGTTGCGCGAAGCCTTGGTCACGTGTCCCGTCCTCGGTTATCCGGATGCAGCGCGCGCGTTCATCCTTGACACAGACATGAGCGATGAAGGGCTGGGGGCCATACTGTCTCAGGTTTCCGGTGGCCAAGAGCGGGTTGTCGCGTATTTCAGCCGAGCGTTGTCTGGACCCGAGCGGAATTATTGCGTCATGCGGTGCGAGCTGTTAGATGTCATACTGGCCAGGTTGTCATACTGATAGCGAACTCTTTGTCCACAGATGCGACTCATGCACAGCAAAGAAGGGCCCTACCAAGCGCTCGCGAGCACCGCTGCAGGACTTTCGGGTGGGGGCACCCATGGAGCGTATGGGCGTGGACATCCTTGGACCGTTCCCCGTTTCCGATCGGGGTAACCGTTATGTGCTGGTCGTCGTGGATTACTTCACAAAGTGGCCGGAGGCTTTTGCTGTGCCTGATCAGAGCGCCTCCACCACGGCCCGAGTGCTAGTGGATGAGGGACGCAACTTCGAGGCGGAGGTGTTTGTGGCGGTGTGCGAACGCCTCGGGGTGAAAAAGACCCGCACCACGCCACTTCATCCACAAAGTGACGGCCTCGTGGAGCTCTTTAATCGGACGCTCACCACACAACTCGCCCTACTTACCAGCGATCTGCAACGCGATTGGGACGAACATTTGCCTCTCGTGCTTTGGGCATATCGCACAGCAGTACAGGAGTCATCGCAGCTAACGCCAGCTGTTCTCATGTTTTGCCGCGAGCTGCGCACTCCAGTGGACCTTGTTTTCGGACCACCTCCACAATCGGACTTACCCACGGAACCGGGGTTGGATTATTTTTGTTCTTTGAAAGAAAAACTGTTCCGTGTTCACGAGTTAGCGCGCAAACACTTGGTGGATGCCGGTGTTAAGCAGCGCCGGGTTTATGACACTCACAGCCGGGGGCGAGACTTTGAGCCGGGAGAGCAGGTATGGGTTTATTCCCCGAGAAGGAAGAGAGGGCTATCACCCAAACTTATGTCCCACTGGGTGGGACCCTGCACGGTGATCGCTCGGCTTTCGGATGTCGTCTACCGGGTGCGGCTGGCGGGACGAGCGCGGATGATTGTGCTTCACCGAGACCGTCTCGCTCCCTACCAGCTGCATGCCGGCGAGACAGCAACTGCTGCGGAGGCCGGACCGCCTCAGGCTAATGTTCACGTTTCTTCTACTGCAGGGCTCCGGCGTTCACAGCGCCAGCGCCGACCGCCTGCACGTCTCAGAGATTGAAGAATTAGGGGTGACCGGGGACGGTCACAGCTTGGGTGGGGGCAGTGTGGCGTGGGCGGGGCTGGCGACCGCCGGTTTTGGGCCAGCATTATGTTTATGTTCACCCTGGGTTTGACATTTGTTTTAGGTTAGCGGCTTCGGCCATGTTTAAGCATGTGGGGTGTGTGCTTACCTGTGTGTATGTGTGTTGTGCTGAGTTAAATAAATTACTCCCAGTCATTACATTGGGTAGCCACCAAGCTCACTCGTCCTCCAAGATCCCTGCTAGCGTCGAAAAACACTACAATATAATAAGTAGTTCATTATAATAGAAAATGCATTACATTAATAACAAAGTGAGACTGCAATTCTAAGGAAAGGCTGTAAATTGATAATATGGTAGGAGACTCACTGCGCTCACTGCAGCAGCTCTTAAACTGTTACGGCCATATGGTGACAGATGGTTCAGAGGTGAAAAGTCATACCCCATTCACAGACCAGCATGAATTTGAGGCTACTCTGATAAAAAGACCAAAACTATCATTCTACTTAGCCACTCCACCACAGCTGTCCATATCTGAATAAATTATTTAGCCAAAAATCTAATTTTACATATTTTTTTTTACACTAAATGCTATCAATCAGCCAAAATGGCAACAATTTTATTTGTGCAGTTTTATTTTTTCTAGCTACCAGTTTAAGCACACACAGCATGTTTGAGTACTGTTGAACTTTCAAATCAGCTTGGTTCGAAGGGATCCTTCTAATATTTTATTGCTTTTACAGTGGTGTAGTGGTTAGCACTGTCGCCTTGCACCTTCAGGGTCCGGATTAAATTCCCGGCCAGGCTCGATTCCCGTCTCTGTGTGTACGGAGGTGGCATGTTCTCCCTGTGCTTGGTGGGTTTCCTCTGGGTACTCCGGTGTGTGGGCATGTTATTTCACAGAGTTGGTCTCTTTGTCTCTTGTTTTAATTTCAGCATCAAAGATTCAACACTTCGTACAGTAGTCTTGAGTAAATCCACAGTGGTTACAACAACCTATTCGCTGTATCTCATTACTGTTTCCTTACGTTTACAACAACTTATTTGCTGTATCTTTAGTTTAAGTTGGCTTACGTTAGCTTACATTAGCTTACATTTTCTTATGTTTTCTTACGGTCAAAAGCTTGTGTTCTCCCAAACTTCCAAATCTAGACTGACTTTTTTTTTTACAGTGACATAGTTATGCAACTAGGTGTAACAGTGGAATGACATCACAGACATCTGACTATACGGTTGTCATAAATGGATGCTTAACTAATAAACGTGCTTAGTGCACAACCAACAAAATACAATAAAATGGAATAACATAATTAAATAAAGAAAAACACAACAACAAATTCATAAAGTACAATATGGCTCTTACATCCGGTTTCCTCACATACTGTAGTCCAAAGATATGCAGGTTAGACTGATTGGCATTTCCAATTACATTGTGTATGTGTGTGCCCTGTGATGGATTGGCACCCTGTCCAGGGTGTATCCCACCTCATGCCCTAAGCCTCCTGGGATAGGCTCCAGGTCCCCGTGACCCTGAATACAGGATAAAGCAGTATAGACGATGAGTGAGTAACTGAGTGAGTGAGTAAGGAAAAACTGTTTAAAGCTGCTACAACTTAAGGGCTACGTGGAAATGAATTTATATTAACTAAACATAAAAGTGAAAGTATTTTTGTTAATAAAAATAATTCTTGGCAAGTGATGCAATATAAAATTAATTACATTTTCTTGACAGTCCTGTTATGTAAATACATTTGCAATATCAGGGTGATTAGTGCACTTTTCTACTGTCCCACACACCCCATAATGTTGATTATTTTCTTATAACAGAATTCTATCCCTTACTTATCCTAACTACAGATTCATTCAGTATCTGTTAAAATGATTTAACTGCCCCTAACATTGTCTTTAGAAGCATGTTATTTAGACATTTTGTTAGAATAATGATAAACTGAGGATAAAATAATGATAAAAATCTGACACTTATATATACTGTACATACTGTACATAACACATGCAGAATTAGTTCTGTCCCAACAAACATACAGTATAATAACAAATAATTCAACACATACACACAAACACACACACACAAACTTACACACTCGCGCTACAATTCCGGGCCCAGGCACACAATATTATGCCATCATCAAACAGTAAAAAGAAAAGCAACAGAACAATTTACTGCCCTGTATTTAAAAAATGGAGCCAGTCAGCTCTTTGCAGAGTTATTTTGAAAGTCTTTTGCAAACAATTCTCAAAAATACTGCCAGCGCTCCACAATATTGCTGACAGTGGAAAAATAGTCAGTGGAGAAATTTCACAGAAAGCAGGATGGCAGAGCGCAATCCTTTAATGTAATCCAAAAGGTTCAAAATTGTTTCTACCATTCTAGGATGAGTTTTAAAAACAAATATGTATTTCTTTTTCCAAGCCTGAGTTTGCAGTGTGTAATTTATATATATATATATATATATATATATATATATATATATATATATATATATATCACAACCTAGAACTAAATTGACTTAACTGATTATAAAGTACATCATGAATTTGAAGAAATCTAGCACATACTATTAAATTGTAGTATGTACTAAAAATAGGTAATAAATCAATGTGTTTGCAAAAGTATTTACTTCCACTGCTTTTCTGTGTAAACAAGCAACATCCAAAGGTACATAAATGGAGTACATGTGTATGCAACTAAAGTGGAATAATTTCAATGCCTCATTCTGGAAGGAGTATGTTAGACATGTGGAACAGGTGTATCAGGACGTGGCTGTGCCAAAAATAGCAATTAAATGTATCAAATGTTGTCATGCAAAATTAAGAGAATTCTAATAAATGGAAGTGATGATCTTCCTAATGCAACCCTCCCCATTTTATCTGGGTTTGGGGTTGGTGCTTTGACTTGTGTCCTCCTGTGGCTGGGGTTCCCCATCTGGGACTCAAACCATTGTCTTCCACAGAAGAGGGGGAGATTCTCCCACTGTACTAACAAGGCCTAATTATGCGCTGCTTTCATTTTAAAGAACATCTGCACTTCATGCAACACCGATCTTGGTTTTGTCTTATAACATAGATCAGTGATTATTTGACAAATTGTAATTATACTATACACTCAGTACAAACAGTGTATACAATTAACTACACTACAATTCTGACCACTTTAGTGCAAAGTTGGCTTCATGCATCATTTGCATTTGCTGTCTTTGTAATATATTATTAAGAAGACAATTTGAAGCAACTGCTAATTTGGTTAAGCCACTGCATGATAATTATTTGGGAAAACAAGGCAGAATGTTTTAACTCTAAACATGCATTTTAGCATTTCTTCATGTGTTTAAACAAATTAGGATGCTCTGCTTGGTGGTTTTCATTCTTTTTTCATTAAGTGAAAGAGATTAAAATTCAATTAAATTCAATTGTATTTATATTGCACTTTCAACAATAGTCATTGTAGCAAAGCAGCTTTACATAACCAAAAGTGATCAAAATGATCAGATTGTAAAAGAGATATTTTCTTTTTTGTTGTTGTTTCTATTTTTACATACCTATGACAGAATTTAATTAATATATAATTAGAATTGTTACCTTATTACAGTAGCTAAAATCTTACATTCGTGCAAGAGGTGGAGATGATTTTTCCATTATCTATACAGGTGACAGTCTGGCATTTTATTTTTTTGTGAGTAACAATGGTTTGAAAATTGGGTCTTTTTTTTTTTAGAGAGAGACAAGATTCCCTTCAACAAGACCAATTTGTAGATTTTTATTTGAATCAATACACATTCATTCAACTGAACAAGTAATTTGCAATCAGGATTAATGCTGGTTGGAGAACAAATGCACCTGTACCCAGAGATTCCATGCACACAGAGCAAAGACAAGACAAGACCCACAAACAAGCAGCAACTCAAGGCAGCTGCAGTAAAGGATTGGTAATGCATCTAAAAGGAGAAAATGCATATTTGATGATGTTTGGTGAGTTGTTGTTGTTTTTTTTTGCTCAGTTACTGTACTTTTGAGACAGTGGAAATGAACAGGACTTTTATAAAAAACAATGTTAGTGAATATTTGTTAAAATGTTAAAAAGTTGTTAAACTATCTATCTACAGTACAGTAGTTTTTCTCATTTACAGAGGCAAAAATAATCATGTCACATACTGTATTTATGAACTAAGACATGTCACACAGGGAGCAAAGGGAAATATTCATGCCTAGCCTAGTTTTGTTTTTTCCTTACTTTACTACTACTACACGTCTATTATTGTAATTATAGTCACATGTGCTATAAGTACTTTGGTACATTTTTATGATATGTCGCTGCATTGAGTTCTTGTATGCCGAAAAAAAATATTGTTTTCTAGATATCCTTGTAAAATGATCAGGGCAGTGTGTACTGCAAAGATAGTGTTTAATAATGTGTCATACTGTAACTATCAAGTAGTCAGAGGTGGAAAGTAACGAATTACATTTACTCGCGTTACTGTAATTGAGTAGCTTTTTTGTGTATTTCTACTTTTTAAAGTAGTTTTAAAAATCTGTAATTTAACTTTTACTTAAGTATGTTTTGTTTGAAGTATTGTAATTCGCTACATTTTAAATCATATTCGCTACTGAGTAAAAAATAAATGAATGAAAATATAAAATAATAAAATTATTATGCTTTGTATAAATGCTCCGTTGCGCCGCGCGTGTGTATCATGTCCTGGTCGCGCGCCGCTCCAGACTCCACTCCAGGTTTTCTGACATCGGCATCACCTGACCTTCCACACGGTCGCTTCCGCCCTGAGTGACGTCATCGACTAGCGCGACCATATTTAAACCGAAGAGAGACGCGGGAAAGATGAAAGAGGTTGTGATTTTGGCGTTTTGACATTTGGTTGTGTATTCTGGTTTGACTTGTTGCCTCCAATTGACTTTGATTATTGCTTTGTCCCTTTGGTTTGGTTGGTCTTTGTATATATTTGTAGATAATTTGTATTGTATTTGTAGATAATTTCATTGTTTTTGGTTTAGGGAGTCCGGGAAGGTAACTGTATTTTTGTTTGTCTGTGTTTTTTTTTTTTTTTTTTTTTGCAGGTAATCTAGCTACTAAATATAAATACCATTTTGTTTATTATTTTGGCCTGGGTCCACCCTGAATCTGATCCTCCTCCTCCTGTTGTGTGTGTGTGTGTTTGTATATACAAGCATCATTATTTCATCAGTTAATGATTGGATCTAGTTCTTTCTGCCATATGCCACCATTTCCATACAGTTTAAAATAGAACCCTGAACCATTCTTTTGCTGTTTGGCCCTAGACTGGGACGTAGCACCATATTTAAGTGACCACTTTGATTTTCAAGCACAAGAAAGACAACAGCTTTATTATGCAAAGGTGTTCCTTCAGTTAAAAACAACTAGTTTGAGATTTATATCTACTCATCTTTTTTGAACTACGCTAGAATGCCTCAACCCACCCCCGCTGTTAAAAAAATTAAAATAAAAAAGTAACTCGGTAACTTTTACTTTGAGTACATTTTTTAATGAGCTACTTTTTACTTTTACTTGAGTAGATTTTTATAAGGGTAACTTTACTTGTACTTAAGTAAAATTTCACTGAAGTAACAGTACTTGTACTTGAGTACAAAATTTTATTACTCTTTCCACCTCTGCAAGTAGTTCATATGTTTTCATGGAAGCAGTTGACAAGTCTTGTTTTTTTTTTGTCCATGCCCAATGGCGACCACTTACCAGAATGACATTTTGACAATAAAATAATAATAATAATAATAATAATAATAATAATAATAATAATAATCTACCTCAGAAGAAATTATTCTGAAAGTCAAACATTATTTCTATAGAATTTAAGACACATTTTCCATAGCTCAGGCTTTTATAAGCTCAGGTTATATGACATCACAGGTCAGAGCGGAAGGAGAATTCATTCTGTCACTGCTACAATTCACCTACTAATGCAGCTGTTAATGTGGTCTATCAAAAAGCACTCCGGATGGCAAATGTGAAGTAAATCAAATTAACATCCGATCAATCCACAACTACAAAGCTACCATTTAAACGTATCCACTAATCAGTCTGCCCTAACTGCACTGCAATGTATCTGCATTCCTACAAAAATCCATCCTAACGTACCACACCCGCGAAGCTAGATCCAAATTTCTACTGAAATAAAAGCTTGTAACAAGCTTGACATTACTCATATTGTGCTAGGATCCTTTCTAAGAATCAGTGAGCTGAGACACGGATTTAGAAGCCACTTGTGCTGTAGCTGATGATGACAGAGTTGTTACACCTACACAATCATTTTCAGCTAGTGGGCTACACAATGTGACAACAACTATTGTAGAACACTCCAGCTAAGCACTGAGTCATGACCCTTAATGTTCGAGCAAATGCAGAATCGTCACTGTAAAGCACTCCAGCCAACGCAGAGTGATTACTCAGATATGCCTCCAAATGAAATGAAGAATTATGACTCTTCATAATAAAGCCAAATGAAAATATATTGTAGATCTCATTACTCAACTACCCCAGTCAAACCAAGACCTATGACCAATTAGGTCTTCTTAATCTTTTTAAATATAATTGGTTTCCAGATTAAATTACCATAAAATAAAAATATTCCATAGTCCTTACTTATTTAAAAGTCTTCAGTAATAGGACTAGTGCTTGAAATCACATCATTTTCTCTCTTCCTCAATCTTTACTAATTAAACCAAATAAAGCAATTTAACGTCAGCTCATGACAGGCCCTTGGGAACGTTTTAATTTTTTACATCCTTTGCTGTCAGAGACTAGAATCAGAGCGTGCTAAGCCATTCCTTTGGAGGGTTAGAAGAGTTATATCACAATTAATAATTATACATTCATAAGTTCAATGTACTGTATTAAGATTACGATCACTCAAGATTCAATTCATGTTCATATAAAATGTGATAAGTTAAACATGTGCCAATAAATCAAGGCTGTTGAAAACATGAAGTGTTTTCTTTTTCTTAATTGAAGGGAAGTTTATTAGATCAGTCTGATGACACTAATTGCATAGATCATGTAAAAAGTGAAATATACAGAGGCAAACACGAATTAATGGATTAGTTAGGCTGAGAAGGTTGTTCAGTCGTGATGACACTATATTAGTAGCCCATCTTAAACAGAAATACTGGTCCTTTTCAAAAAATTAGCATATTGTGATAAAGTTCATTATTTTCTGTAATGTACTGATAAACATTCGACTTCCATATATTTTAGATTCATTACACACAACTGAAGTAGTTCAAGCCTTTTATTGTTTTAATATTGATGATTGTGGCATACAGCTCATGAAAACCCAAAATCCCTATCTCAAAAAATTAGCATATCATGAAAAGGTTCTTTAAACGAGCTATTAACCTAATCATCTGAATCAACTAATTAACTCTAAACACCTGCAAAAGATTCCTGAGGCTTTTAAAAACTCCCAGCCTGGTTCATTACTCAAAACCGTAATCATGGGTAAGACTGCCGACCTGACTGCTGTCCAGAAGGCCATCATTGACACCCTCAAGCACCCTCTTGTAAGACACAGAAAGACATTTCTGAACGAATAGGCTGTTCCCAGAGTGCTGTATCAAGGCACCTCAGTGGGAAGTCTGTGGGAAGGAAAAAGTGTGGCAAAAAACACTGCACAACGAGAAGAGGTGACCGGGCCCTGAGGAAGATTGTGGAGAAGGACCGATTCCAGACCTTGGGGGACCTGCGGAAGCAGTGGACTGAGTCTGGAGTTGAAACATCCAGAGCCACCGTGTACAGGCGTGTGCAGGAAATGGGCTACAGGTTGCAAATTTTGCATGTCATTCGGAAATCAAGGTGCCAGAGTCTGGAGGAAGACTGGGGAGAGGGAAATGCCAAAATGCCTGAAGTCCAGTGTCAAGTACCCACAGTCAGTGATGGTCTGGGGTGCCATGTCAGCTGCTGGTGTTGGTCCACTGTGTTTTATCAAGGGCAGGGTCAATGCAGCTAGCTATCAGGAGATTTTGGAGCACTTCATGCTTCCATCTGCTGAAAAGCTTTATGGAGATGAAGATTTAATTTTTCAGCATGACCTGGCACCTGCTCACAGTGCCAAAACCACTGGTAAATGGTTTACTGACCATGGTATTACTTTTATTGGTCGGATGAAATATGCTAATTTTGTGAGACAAGGATTTTGGGTTTTCATGAGCTGTATGCCACAATCATCAATATTAAAACAATAAAAGCTTGAACTACTTCAGTTGTGTGTAATGAATCTAAAATATATGAAAGTCTAATGTTTATCAGTACATTACAGAAAATAATGAACTTCATCACAATATGCTAATTTTTTTAGAAGGACCAATATGTTACTATTATACTACAATATAACAGTTACCTAAACAATAAGGTGGGTTTCCTTCCACAGCCGCTGTGTGTGTGTGTGTGTGTGTGTGTGTGTGTGTGTGTGTGTGTGTGTGTGTGTGTGTGTGTGTGTGTGTGTGTGTGTGTGTGTGTGTGTGTGTGTGTGTGTGTGTGTGTGTGTGTGTGTGTGACCTGCAGTAGTTTGGAACTTTACCATGGTGTGCCCTTGCATCCTCAATTCCCTAGGATAAGCTTCCGGAATCCAGAAACCCCACACAGGATAACTGGTACAGTGGATGGATGGATGGATGGATGGATGGATGGATGAAGGGAAATAAATAAATAAATTCAGATTTGTTCACAGTTATATGGAGCTCACCATCTAGAAAAGATTTGCTAGAATATTAATTACTGTATTGGCTGAAGATGCTATTATGTGGTTTGTGGTTTTAATTTTGCCTCAGAGAAATACCAAGTAAAATAGACAAATGCCTACTGTAGGTAACCTGTGTTTTGTTAGTTTGTTTGTTTGTTTGTTTGTTTGCTTGCTTGTTTGCTTATTTTTACTTTAGTAAGTTTAATGGACAGGATCAACTGTTTATAGCTACTATAAGGCACACAAATTATATACAATAAAAAATCTAACATTGCTGTAGTGTAAAAGGAATGTGGTGTGGATTATAAGCAACTTTCTGGTGGTACATCACATCATCTCTCTCACTGTCTATAATTTTTTCCCTTTAATAGCATGGCCCATCATGGTTAATTCATTCCATTGTTACTGAATTAGCTGAAAAGGTGAGAGTGCATGCTGAATTATCACTTTCAGTTATTATATTTGTTTTGACAGTGGGGGGAAAAAGGTTACTCGCTCTCCATGGTGCTGAAAGACCAATAATATTTGTGTGAGTTCAGGTATTGAATCTGACCCGAAATGACCTCATTAGAACTGCTGACTACAATTTTTAAAACACACTTTTTATATGTTTGTAAAGATATGTGCATATATATTATAATTAATGTATAATTGTGCCTTAGAGATGGGCTTTGTGTGTACGAAATGTATTCTTCTCCAATTACCTCCAACTATAGGGAGAATAGAAAGAGTCCCAAAGGAGACTTGGAGACAGGAAGGATACCAGAATTATGTTATTTCCTTACCTGATATGACACAGACCTTAATATCTGCAGTGGATTTTAAATAAAATAAAACAGTAATAAATTAAATAACAAGACAATCCTACACAAAGACTACCTATTTTAGTTATTAGTAGTAGATATAGTAGTATAGTAGTAGTATTTGATTTATTTTGTGTGTGTAAATTTGTCCGTTCTAGTTTTGTCTCTGCCTCTGTCCTGTCACTAAATGATTGCCCTAATGAATCACCTGTGTTCTGTGTAAAACCCTAAGTTAGTTTGTATATGTATACCCTGCTATTTTTTATTAGTCTCCCTTATTTTCCAATGTTTGCTTTTTCTTACAATTTATCCTTGTTTAATGTTGCCTCCCTGGGTGTAATTTGAACATGATTTATTTTTCATTTGGATCTTGCCTCATCTACCATTATTTTACGTTGTGCAGCAGAATTTGTCATTAGTCTAACAGTAAAAAGATCAGGAACAGTGACCGGTGAGTATAACAGCAATTAGTCACATGCTATAACAGGGCTAAGTAATAAAAGCACTCAGTAGTACTCTGAACCAATTTGTGCTGAAACACAGTTTGTGATAAATTACTGCATTAGCCAACAGTGTGGCCAGCACTAAATCAAACAGCCGAGAGCTCCTCTTGATTAATAATAATAATAAATGAAACAATAGAAACAACAGGAACGACTAGATAAATCCTTGCATGCACGAGAATAGCCAGCTGCTTGTTACAGTAGGCTGTGTGTTACTGCTGTTTTTAGTCACATGACACATGAGGCGATGGTATATGACAGCTGCCTGCAACGCACAAGAGTGACCTTTGCTTTCATGAGATGAGGAGTCAGGATCATATCATGTGTGCTAGCAAATAACATCACAGATTTCCTACAGCTGAAAGAACCAGGGCTTACCTGAATAATTGAATTCCCCATGGCAAATGTGCATATATGTACTAAATGAAAAAAAAAAAAAAAAAAAAAATATATATATATATATATATATATATATATATATATATATATATATATATAATTATTATTATTATTATTATTAATATTATTATTATTATAACAAAAAGCAATGGGTATTTTTCTGGATTTCTATAGTTGCAAATAAATTGTTATTTGAAGCCAGAAAATATACACCCACTCTTTATCATTCAGTCTTGGAAGCAGTACATACCATGAACCTGAAATACACTATATGGACAAAAGGACCCTTATCTGTAGTGCCACAGCATACCAAGACATCTTGGACAATGCTATGCTTCCAACTGGAAAAAGTTTCGTGAGGGCCCTCTTTTATTCCAACATGACTGAGACCCTGTGCACAAAGCAAGCAGTAGAAAGAGATGGTTTGATGAGCTTGGTGTGGAAGAATTTGACTGGCCTGCACAGAGCCCTGAACTCATTCCCATTGAGCCAAGTCTTGCAAACATCATTGCCTGACCTCATAAATGCTCTGCAGAATGAATGGGCATGAATTCCCACAGAAACACTCCATAATTTTGTGGACAGTCTTTAAATCCATTCAGGAGAGATAAGTCCTCCCTCACGTTTAAAGAACCCTGAAAGACAGACTTATGACATTATGAAGTCCACAGTGTATTGTTTACTGCAAACACATTGGTGGACGTGGATCTTATTATTATTATTATTATTATTATTATTATTGCTATTGTTATTATTATTATGTTCAATAGCACCACAACTGCTCATAAGTCAAAATAATATGAAGAAGCAATGCTGGGACTGATTTCTTTTTAGCCAAAGCTAACAGTAACAGTCATTTTAGATAATTAATTACACTTGGTGACGCACATTAGAAAGAATGTGAATTGGTGTGAATTATTAAGCATGCTCAAATGACCACATCATTAGCTGTGAGTGAGAAGCCACATTTCAAATGCAAAAGTGAGTGTATTAAATATAAATGAGATGGATTACCTAACTGACAATTAAATGCCTTTAGAGGAAAAACATAAGAAATCATCCATTGTCCAGTTAAAGTACAAATTACACAATGGGACAAACTACACATCTGCAAGTTATGTGTACTTTGATTTCAAAGGGGCTGACTAATAATGAAAATAACTACTATAATGTATAATGTGTTATATCTAATGAAAAATTACTTTTACTCAGTTTTACATCCACTCTTAACTGAACGTTAATAAGTCTTTTATATATAAGTTGGAATATGAAAATTATTAAAAAATATATGAAATGTGTTGTTTATGTTATTTAATAAATCACAGTGTGTGTGCTAAAATAACTATCATTCATCACAGTTACCCTGGTGTATTAGACTATCCCAGTTAACATAATATTATCCACAGACAACCTGCTATTTCATTCTAGCACCTGGGAGAGACAGTGTGTCCCTGTGTCACGTTTCCATCACTAATCGCCGTCTTTTCTCCTTTTTTCCCACGCTGTCATGTCTCTCCCTCACGTGCTTGTGTTTTCCGTCCATCTGTCATGCTCTTACACACACCCGCCCACTTTACACACCGGCATCTCATTCACAAACTAATTTCTCCCGGCATTTAAGGAAGCACAGAGCGCGATCTCGTTGCCAGATTATTGCGTGCCTTCAGAGCCCAGTTTTCTCGCGTTTCTTTTTCGTGCAAATTGTCTCCGTTTTCGACCTCGCCTGTTCTCGGTTTTTTGATTCTAGTCTATCGTTTTGGATCTCGTTCGCTGTTTGTTTCCTGTTGGTTTTGACCTTTCGCTTCGGCTCACGATTACGTCTCTGCTCGCTCCCCCCTTCGGATTTTTTCGCCCCGCTGACTGACTCATTGGCTTTGAACTCTCGCACTGGCTCACGACACCGTCTCTGCTCGCTCCTTTTTTGATTCATGCTCCGCGGACTGATTCTACTGGCTTTTCGACCTGTTTTTGTCAACTCTGTATTACGTCATTGGGATTTCCCCCGAAACACGGAAGTACTCGGCTGCCGGCGTGCCACACACTCCCCGTTCAAGTTCGCGTCTGAGCCACGCCCCCTTTGGCGCTATAAACTGCACTTGGATCCAGCCTCTCTTGCTCTCTCTTCTTTATTTCTGCGCGCCCTGACAGAATAATCTGGCCACGATGGATCCAGCAGATTTAAACGGACTCAGAACAGCATTGCAGAACCAGGGTGCTCTGCTGGGCTCACACCAGCAAGACCTCCAGAACATCAACCAAACGCTCACGACCATCACGGATTCTCTCGCTGCTCTTTCATCACAAATTCAGCACCTTCAGGCAGCTCCTCCAGCACTACCCCCAGCCCCCACTCCAGCTGCAGCTTCATTCCCTGTGCAACACCATGAACCCCGTCTACCTGCCCCACCCTCCTATGATGGCAATCCCGGTACCTGCCGATCCTTCTTGTCCCAATGTTCCCTGGTTTTAGAGTTACAAGCTTCATCCTTTCCCACTGAACGCACCAAGGTGGCGTACATTATCACCTTACTCTCAGGAAGGGCCCGTGAATGGGGCACAGCCCTCTGGGACACTCAAGCCCCATGCTGTGGGGACTTTAGATCCTTCACCTCAGAAATGCTGAGGGTGTTCGACCGTTCCTCCACTGGGCGAGAGGCAGCTGTTAAAATCCTCAATCTGCGACAAGGATCTCGCTCCGCATACGACTACGCTATTGAGTTTCGCACTTTGGCGGCCTCCAGTGGCTGGGATGAGCGTGCGCTGTGTGACGCCTTCGTCAATGGCCTGGCAGACTCCGTGAAGGACGAATTAGCTTCCAATGAACTACCTTCTGATTTCCAAGGATTAACGGATTTGGCCGGTCGCGTCGACAGTCGTCTTCGTCTTAGGCAACAGAGAAGGGGCCGCACATTCAGTGAGTGCAGCTCACCCTCCCCTCCTGCACCTGCTCCAGAGCCCATGCAGGTAGACCGCACCCGTATCTCTCCGGAAGAACGCCTACGTCGACGCAGGGAGAGAGCCTGCTTCTATTGCGGTCAAGCCGGACACTTTCGGGAGAACTGTCCGTTAAAAGGCAAGGCCCCCTAGTGAGATTGAGGGTCCTAGGGGGCCAGAAACGGGACATCGACTCAACCCCTCGCTCCTGTCTTCCGGTCCTTGTGACCGTTAACAACAGGACCCACACGGTATGGGCCCTCATTGACTCTGGAGCCGACCAGAACCTGATCTGCCCCCGCACAGTAGGAAACCTCAAGATCTCATCCATCCCTCTTGAGCGCCCTCTTCCTGTTCAAGCTCTGGATGGTAGCAGCCTCAACCCCATCACTCATCGCACTCTTCCCATCAGTCTAAGAATTTCCGGCAACCACACAGAGTCCATCTCATTTCTCATCATGCGCAGATCCCACACCCCAATTGTTCTTGGGCGCCCCTGGCTAGTACAACATAACCCTCATATAGACTGGGTCCGTAACACGATCATTGGCTGGAACCCATCTTGCCTGTCCTCATGCCTTGTTTCTGCTTCCATCCAGCCTCCCTCTGCTACTGATAAGGCGCAGTTCCCCCTTCCCGCCAATGTGCCCCTGGAATATGCTGACCTCCGTGAGGTCTTCAGTAAGTCTCGTGCCACCTCCCTGCCTCCACATCGACCCTATGATTGTGCCATCGATCTTCTTCCAGGCGCAGCCCCCCCAAGGGGGCGTCTCTACTCCCTCTCTTCCCCCGAGAGAGGTGCCATGAACCAATATATCACAGAATCACTAGCAGCTGGAATTATTCGACCATCTTCGTCACCGGCAGGTGCGGGATTTTTCTTCGTTGAGAAGAAAGACAAGTCCTTACGGCCCTGCATCGATTATCGGGGACTTAATGAGATAACAGTTAAAAATCGTTACCCCCTTCCTCTCATGACCACGGCTTTCGAACTATTGCAGGGAGCACGTGTCTTTACAAAACTCGACCTCCGAAATGCCTACCACCTCGTCAGGATAAGAGAAGGGGATGAGTGGAAAACTGCATTTAACACTCCTACTGGCCACTATGAGTATCTGGTGGTACCTTTTGGACTAACCAATGCGCCCGCAGTTTTTCAAGCTCTGATAAACGACGTCTTAAGGGACTTTCTGAACGTGTTTGTGTTTGTCTACCTTGATGACATTCTAATCTTTTCTCACTCCCTGGATGAACACATCACCCATGTCCGTCAGGTACTACAGAGGCTGCTGGAGAACAAACTGTTCGTCAAGGCAGAAAAATGCGAGTTTCACCAGAAGTCCACCTCTTTTCTGGGGTTTGTCATTTCTCCCTCCAAGATCCAGATGGAGCCCTCCAAAGTCAAGGCTGTTACGGATTGGCCCACGCCCTCTTCTAGACGAGAACTCCAACGCTTCTTGGGGTTTGCCAATTTTTACCGCAGGTTCATAAAGAATTATAGCACAGTGGCTGCTCCCCTCACAGCTCTCACTTCCTCAAAGCTACCCTTTCTGTGGAACACAAGGGCAGAAGAGTCCTTTATGAACCTCAAACGGAGATTCACTTCAGCACCCGTTCTCACCATCCCAGACCCCTCCCTCCAATTCACCGTCGAGGTGGATGCTTCTGAAACAGGGGCTGGAGCCATCCTCTCTCAGAGAAGCCCCAAGGACAACAAGCTGCATCCCTGTTCCTTTCTCTCTCACCGATTAACTCCAACAGAACAAAATTATGACATCGGCGACAGAGAGCTACTGGCTATCAAACTAGCCCTCGAGGAGTGGAGACATTGGTTGGAGGGGGCCCAGCACCCCTTTCTGGTCTGGACTGACCACAGAAACCTGGAGTACTTAAAATCAGCCAAAAGATTAAACGCCCGCCAAGCCCGCTGGTCCCTGTTTTTCTCTAGATTCAACTTCACCATATCCTACCGCCCAGGCTCTAAGAACACCAAACCCGATGCTCTTTCCCGACAGTTCTCTCCGCCCCAGGATATCGCTCTTAGGGGAAACATCCTCCCACCGCACTGTATGGTGGCTGCTACCCAGCAGGACATCGAAGCTCTGGTCAGACAGACCCTAGAACAAGAGCCAGGCCCAAGTAACGCCCCCGCCAACCGCCTATTCGTCCCTCAATCAGTTCGCCCACAGGTCCTTGAATGGGGACACTGCTCCAGATTGGCCTGTCACCCGGGAGGGGCACGAACCCTGTACCTGATCCAGCAACGCTTCTGGTGGGCTACCATGAGGGAGGATATCGTCGGATTTGTGGCAGCATGTCAGACATGTTCAAGAAACAAGTCATCCAACCAACCTCCAGCAGGCCTCCTTAAACCACTCCCCATCCCTCACCGCCCTTGGTCTCACATCGCACTGGATTTTGTTACAGGACTCCCAACTTCAGAGGGGAACTCTTGCATTATGACCATTGTGGATCGTTTCTCCAGAGCCGCCCATTTTGTCCCTCTGACCAAACTCCCCTCAGCCAAGGAGACTGCCGAGCTGCTCATCCTTCATGTTTTTCGACTACATGGACTTCCTATCGACATTGTCTCTGACAGGGGACCCCAGTTCTCTGCACACTTCTGGAAGGCCTTCTGTAGACTCATTGGTGCCATGCCAAGTCTGTCTTCTGGTTATCATCCACAATCTAATGGACAGACGGAGAGAACAAACCAAAAGCTGGAAACCTCTCTGAGATGCATGACGTCACAGAACCCCTCTTCATGGAGCAGGATGCTCCCATGGGTGGAATATGCCCACAACTCTCTCCCCACGTCATCTACCGGGATGTCCCCCTTTCAGTGTTGCTTGGGCTATCAACCACCCCTGTTTCCTTCTCAGGAAGAAGAAGTAGCGGTCCCTTCTGCACAGAGTATCGTGCGACGTTGCAAGAGGACTTGGCAGAGAGCTCGGTTCCAACTCTTAAAGTCAGTACAAGCCTTCAAACTACAAGCCGATCGACGGCGCTCGATTGCTCCAAGATACAAGGTCGGCGATAGAGTAATGCTTGCCACACGGGACATTCCCCTCAAAACTATCTCACGAAAACTATCCCCTAGGTTCATTGGCCCGTTTACAGTCACTAAAGTTATCAACCCTTGCTCTGTCAGGTTACGCCTGCCTTCCACTATGCACAGAATAAACCCCGCCTTCCACGTCTCGCAAATCAAGCGCTTGGTTACCAACCCTCTATGTCCACCCACCCACCCACCTCCTCCTCCCCGTTTCATCGATGGTGGCAAAGCATTCACGGTCCGTCGACTTCTTAAGTCCCGCCGCAGAGGGAGGGGCGTCCAGTATCTGGTAGACTGGGAGGGCTACGGCCCTGAGGAGAGGAGCTGGGTTCCTGCCAGATTTATTCTAGACCCCAAATTAATATTAGAATTTCATAAACATTTCCCTGAGGCGCCCCGCCCAAACGCCCAGAGGCGTTCGTAACGGGAGGGGTACTGTCACGTTTCCATCACTAATCGCCGTCTTTTCTCCTTTTTTCCCACGCTGTCATGTCTCTCCCTCACGTGCTTGTGTTTTCCGTCCATCTGTCATGCTCTTACACACACCCGCCCACTTTACACACCGGCATCTCATTCACAAACTAATTTCTCCCGGCATTTAAGGAAGCACAGAGCGCGATCTCGTTGCCAGATTATTGCGTGCCTTCAGAGCCCAGTTTTCTCGCGTTTCTTTTTCGTGCAAATTGTCTCCGTTTTCGACCTCGCCTGTTCTCGGTTTTTTGATTCTAGTCTATCGTTTTGGATCTCGTTCGCTGTTTGTTTCCTGTTGGTTTTGACCTTTCGCTTCGGCTCACGATTACGTCTCTGCTCGCTCCCCCCTTCGGATTTTTTCGCCCCGCTGACTGACTCATTGGCTTTGAACTCTCGCACTGGCTCACGACACCGTCTCTGCTCGCTCCTTTTTTGATTCATGCTCCACGGACTGATTCTACTGGCTTTTCGACCTGTTTTTGTCAACTCTGTATTACGTCATTGGGATTTCCCCCGAAACACGGAAGTACTCGGCTGCCGGCGTGCCACACACTCCCCGTTCAAGTTCGCGTCTGAGCCACGCCCCCTTTGGCGCTATAAACTGCACTTGGATCCAGCCTCTCTTGCTCTCTCTTCTTTATTTCTGCGCGCCCTGACACCCTGAACCTATAGGAGAGTGGGTGATGCAGGAAACCTCTGCAGCAGTAATGGCCAGAGGGGACCTGGACAAAAGAGATGAGGCCCTGGGGTACAGAAATTACTAATGATACTTTTCCACACAGTTGAGTCAATCATAAAATCCTGACTGGCTTTCAAGCCATTGCCTATGGCTCTACCAGACCTGGCTCCATTCCACTTTTAACAATGCCAATATTAATTGTTAATATAACACCTCCATGTTTTATTCTTCAAAATTGCTTGCTGTGAAGTAATAAAGGTGGGGGAAAATTTTATTGTTTGCTAATTTAGTTATTTTTGTCCGTTCTTATAATCACTATGGATAATTAAATTGACCCAGTATACATCATGGCCATCAATGAGTTTTAAAGGTTGTGAACTCTCTTTCTCTGTGAATTGTTTGCAATTGCTAATACTGTACATATATACTGTTTGCATTGCTTTCCTATTGGAAAGACAATTTCCTTCTACACAAGCATTTTTTTAATATATATATTTACGATATAATCTTGTCTTTAAAAGCCTTACATGTTTTTGCCCTTGACAAAGTCTTGTGGCAGAAAGTCATTGGCTGTTCTATAACACAGGCTGTACTGTCTCTCTCTCTCTCTCTCTCTCTCTTTGTTTTCACTCCGTATGTGTTTAAATGTGAAGCAATGAATCACTGTTCTTACAGATTTAAAAAATTTTTTTAAAAAAAGCTCTTTGAAGCGTTATAACTGGCTCACCTTGTTTAAACACTTTGTTTAAATCTACATTGTTTTAAACGTAAAGTGTATTACGTATGTGTTAATCTAGTAAACTTTAGCACATAATTATAGAATTAATTAATTGTATCATCTGACAGACCGGCACATGCATTTCAATCCAGTTGCTTTCTATCTTAAAATTAAACATATTTACACACATTTGGTAAGAATACATACGTATTGAATTTGTAAGAAAGTATATACTGTACAGCCCTTACCACTAGAGGTCAGTCAAAGATCACAATTTGCCTTATGACAGATAAATAGGCCACAATATTTGATTCCTTGTCAATTGCTCCATAAACCATTATATAAATAGTGTGTTTTTCCATGGTGGTACGGTAGTGTAATGGTTAGCACTGTCGCCGTGCTTGGTGGGTTTCCTCCGGGAACTCTGGTTTCCTCCCACAGTCCTAAGTCATGCAGATTAGGCTAATTGAGTGTGTGAATGACTGTATGTGTGTGTGTGTGTGTGTGTGCCCTGCCCTGCAACGACATCTTCATGAACCTTGCTTTTTGAACAATGAAATTATCATGCTGAAATATAATTGAGCCGCTTCGTTTTGAAAAAGGCAGCCATATTGCCTGGTGAAGGTGATATCTCACTAAATGCTTGTGGATACAATTCGTTGCCACAAAGATAGAAGCACATAATTGCACAGCTGCAACAACTATAGTAGGGAAAGTAGAAGGCAATGTTAAGAATCTATTAGAATAGGGAGTCACTGATAAGGGACTTGTTGTTTTTTGTTTGTTTGTTTGTTTGTTTGTTTTTTAGACAGACTGGACTGGAAAGTCTTGCAATCTACAGAGCTTCATCTAGATGCTGAGTTATACTGAGAGGAATCATGTTGAGAAGAATGAGTGTGTGGAAGTACCAGATAAAATAGATGAAAGGTTCTAGAAAAAGTCAAGTATAATCATTTACTGGTTGTAAACGTATTAAATATGTTCTACCACATGCTGTCTTATAATCAATATATGAATTAATATGATTTTGGTCGAATGGGGTTTTGCAGGGTGCGTCATCTTCGGCTTGGTGCGGTTGCTCGGAAACCAAGTGCACGTGCTCAGTGGCGGTTCTACACTGAATTGCTCCCTGGGCGAGACTCCCTCACGCCCCCCCCCCCCTCCCCCAATTGTTTTTTTAAATAAATAAATAAAATAAAATTAATAACAATGATAATAATAACATTAATAATAATAATAAACTGCACATTTTGTACACACCACACATTTTATTAAACTACTCATAACTTAAATAAATATACTGTGTACAAACAAATATTATATAAATATAGAATTAATATAGAACAAGTCACACTAAAGAAAAATAACTTATTTACTTCACTGCAGAACAGAAACCACAAACTGAAACATGTGACAAACTGACTTTTCTGGCCTTTCTAGGTGCAAAGTCATCAATAATGGCATCATATGAGATCTGCTCCCCTATTGCATGCTTTATGCTTATGACAGCATGGCCAGTGAGCCGTTCCTGAGACATGGTTGACCTCAGGTATGTCTTGATTAACCCACTTTAGCCCACTTCGCCCTACCCTAAAACTGCCACTGCACGTGCTACAGCCTGCGCGCGGTGACTTGACGTCTGATATGACGAGGTAAAATTAAACGGTAAACTGTATCATTCAACAACAACAACAAAAACCAACAAAAACTTGAAGTTAAACAAGTCGAAGAAAGGGTAATAGTTAAAAGACTATATTTTCATGTTATTTTAAATAATCAGGGTAGAAAACAAACTGAGCACTGTTTAACTGTCGGGATTTTTTAAATCTGAGGCGACTAGGAGCAGCGCGCGCGCATGCGCGTAGAGCTGAAGCGTTAGCATCTCTGTGGTAAAGTTTCACTTTCTCATTTCAGCGAACGGTTTAACACTTAAATAACGTATATTTAACTTTTATAGAAAGAAGTTAACGTTAATATGCGCGTACACGCGCGCGTGTGTGTGGCTAGTGAGGGAACATGAGTTGTATTGGCAGAAATTTCTGGTCCTGGGAGTGTTTGTCTGTTTGAATGTTTGTTTTTCAGGGAAATTTTCTTCATAGGAATAAATTCTTGTTTTGTCACACAATACGGATAAGAGAACGTTTTCCTAACGTTCCCACAACTTGATATAAATTTACATGTGATGCTTCAGAGGAGATTCTGGTAACATCTAAAATATTTGCACCTACTGTATCAGGTACAATGCAGTTCATCTTATGTTTTGTGGTAGAACACCAGTTTTGAAAATGTTTCTCCAATATTCTGGTAACATGTAATTAATCTGAACCTTTCAGAAACTTTAAAGTAGACTGTGATAATTTCAAGAAGTTTCTCTAATGTTCTAGTAACCTTAACAAATGTAACCTCTTGGAAACCTTGCACTAACACATGATACTGAGAATGTTTTTCTCTTACTACTGTATACTGATACAAAAACATGTGCAGTATATGTACAGTATGTGCCAAAATATATACAGTACTGAAATGAAAAGACGAATAATATTACCATGTTGTCATCTGTGAGTTTATTTCTCCTGAAAGTATCTAATATACACACTATTAGGATGTTGATTTACCACCGTATGCATAATATACGTAAAAGGAGATTATTTGCTCGCATAATGTTGACACAGTTCACTACCAAAATGACGAAATTTCGTAAAAAATAGACAGCATAATCTGTGTAATGCAGCCACATTTCTTGGCAGATCTTCACAGCTAAACACACTCTCCTTTAACATTCCCCACAAGTACGCAAGATCAGGCGAATGGGACGGGTAAGGCAATGTTCTGCCACCTCTTTCAAACAAAAACAGTGAATGTACTGGATATCTGTTGCCCGATGTGGCAAGTGGCATATACAGTGGCTTGCAAAAGTATTCGGCCCCCTTGAACTTTTCTACATTTTGTCACATTACAGCCACAAACATGAATCAATTTTATTGGAATTCCACGTGAAAGACCAATACAAAGTAGTGCACACGTGAGAAGTGGAACGAAAATCATTTTTTACAAATAAATAACTGAAAAGTGGGATGTGCGTAATTATTCAGCCCCCTTTGGTCTGCGTGCAGTCAGTTGTCCATAGACATTGCCTGACGAGTGCTAATGACTAAATAGAGTGCACCTGTGTGTAATCTAATGTCAGTACAAATACAGCTGCTCTGTGACGGCCTCAAAGGTTGTCTAAGAGAATATTGGGAGCAACAACACCATGAAGTCCAAAGAACACACCAGACAGGTCAGGGATAAAGTTATTGAGAAATTTAAAGCAGGCTTAGGTTACAAAAAGATTTCCAAAGCCTTGAACATCCCACAGAGCACTGTTCAAGCGATCATTCAGAAATGGAAGGAGTATGGCACAACTGTAAACCTACCAAGACAAGGCCGTCCACCTAAACTCACGGGCCGAACAAGGAGAGCACTGATCAGAAATGCAGCCAAGAGACCCATGGTGACTCTGGACGAGCTGCAGAGATCTACAGCTCAGGTGGGGGAATCTGTCCATGGGACAACTATTAGTCGGGCACTGCACAAAGTTGGCCTTTATGGAAGAGTGGCAAGAAGAAAGCCAATGTTAACAGAAAACCATAAGAAGTCCCGTTTGCACAGCAAACATGTGGAAGAAGGTGCTCTGGTCAGATGAGACCAAAATGGAACTTTTTGGCCAAAATGCAAAACGCTATGTGTGGCGTAAATCTAACACTGCACCTCACTCTGAACGCACCCCCACTGTCAAATATGGTGGTGGCAGCATCATGCTCTGGGGTGCTTCTCTTCAGCAGGGACAGGGAAGCTGGTCAGAGTTGATGGGAAGATGGATGGAGCCAAATACAGGCCAATCTTGGAAGAAAACCTTTTGGAGTCAAAAGACTTGAGACTGGGGTGGAGGTTCACCTTCCAGCAGGACAACGACTCTAAACAGGGCAACAATGGAATGGTTTAAAACAAAACATATCCATGTGTTAGAATGGCGCAGTCAAAGTCCAGATCTAAATTCAATCGAGAATCTGTGGCAAGATCTGAAAACTGCTGTTCACAAACTCTGTCCATCTAATCTGACTGAGCTGGAGCTGTTTTGCAAAGAAGAATGGACAAGGATTTCGGTCTCTAGATGTGCAAAGCTGGTAGAGACATACCCTAAAAGACTGGCAGCTGTAATTGCAGCAAGAGGTGGTTCTACAAAGTATTGACTCAGGGGGCTGAATAATTACGCACACCCCACTTTTCAGTTATTTATTTGTAAAAAATGTTTGGAATCATGTATGATTTTCGTTCCACTTCTCACGTGTGCACTACTTTGTATTGGTCTTTCACGTGTTATTCCAATAAAATTGATTCATGTTTGTGACTGTAATGTGACAAAAGGTGGAAAAGTTCAAGGGGGCGAATACTTTTGCAAGCCACTGTAGACGGAAACATGCACCCAAAATACTTAAAATCAGCAACAACATCTAGTGTAAATATAAATGTAGATTAGGTAAGTAATAGTAATAGATTAATAAAAATTAAAAATGAAGAATTAATGAAGAATTCAGATTTATAAAATAAATAATTTTTTTGTATGGTGTATGGATGGTGGATGCTGCAACATAGACAGAATAAAAGCCTTATGAAATTCGTTTATGTGCATAGATATAGATATAAATATATAACAATATAAAGCCTTTGTAGAAAAACAATTGACAAGTAACATTGAAAATGTAATGTAATATCCATTGATCACTCCGATCGATCACTTAAACTGTCATGTTGCAAAGGTTTATTACGATAAGGTTATTTCAGTACCATCTAAACCAGACCATCAGATATTAAAAAAATTTGACTCTTGCCTGTCCAGAGATATCAAAAATAGTTACATTACAATCTTTCACATCATTTTTATTTACTAAAATTTCTAGAAACTGGATATCTCATGAACATATAGGTTAGCACCTATCCTGTAGGTTAGCGAGTCCTGTAACATGGTATAGACAGTCTGAATGTCTCTTTGTGGTTTTCTGGATTTGGGATAGTTTGAAATGTCTCTGCAGTTGGTTTCTTTTTGCAAACATGGAAATCTTGTTCTCCAACTGGATGTGCTGTACTTTGCTGCCATCTTGTGTTTATATGCCCTGTAAGTACTATACTGTAGCTTTAAAAAATAATAATGGTATTATAGTAAAATGAGTTTTAAAATAATAAATTATCAATAATGTTAAATTTTTATGCCCATATTATTCAATTATCTCACAGTTGGCATTCCTCTGGTTTTCTTTACAGAGTTACATTTTATGTACTTGTTTCAAGATGATATATATTTAATATGGAGCATTAAAATACCTGCTCATTATAATACCTCAACTATATTTATATTTCTTAACTATATATATTTATATTTATAACTATATTATATTATATGCCAAATACAATGTTTGGATAAGTAGTTTGTATTTACTAATGCTCAATCAATTATGTTTGATTTATTATGATTTATAAACTATATCACTAATCAGCACCTTCTGAAGAGTGTTATTCAACACTCTCAACAAACAACAAAGAGTCATTTATGAATTAAGGATTATGCTATATTTATTATGATATATGTGGTTGCATAAATAAGTACTGTTAACTCGTTTCCGTGTTAATATAATTCTTATGTTTTAATCTGGTGAACAAATTAATGTTTCACAGCTCCCTGTTTATAAGGTAAGTTAAGGTAAGTTAGCAAAATCATCCCTATTTCACTTATAAATCGAAGACAATAAAGACTGCATACTTTTAGGGACTTGTGAGTCAGATTGTTTTAAGTCACAGTCACAGTTCCTTTCCCCTCATCACTGGACAATAAAAGTCGGGGCTAGTGAAGACCAACACAATCCTCCTTTGATGACCATCCAGCCAACACCATGTCCAAACTGTTAGCTGTGTAACATCTGCAAACACTTGAATATGCTGAATGCTTAATTTTGCAACAAGGTATTACAGCTGACAAGTTTGCCCAATGAAATCATGGGAGAGTGAGGAAAACTATCTTCCCAATTTAAACAAAAAAAAAGGTTGTTCTGTCATTATAGCACCACCTAAGAGGGCACCATCACATGGATGATTCAAAGGTATGTGCATTTTACCTTCAACCTACTCACACAGGGAGCCTTGAAAAAATATTAGTATAATATAACTAAAATACATGAAAGGGAGAAGGCGTGGCTTGGTGGTTAAGGTGTTGGACTGCAGACCAGATCTTTGAGCAAGGTCCTTCACCCCCAAGTGCTCAGATACTAAGATACAATTGCGCATCAAGCTGGCAACCTGACCCTGTGAATACCTGCCACAAAAACAGTGAATGTACAGGATATCTGTTGCCCAATGTGCCAAGTGGCACATAGACGGAAACATGCATCCGCCCAAAATACTTAAAATCAGCAACAACATCTAGTGTAAATATAAATGTAGATTAGGCAAGTAATAGTAACAGATTTATTAAAAAAAAAAAAAAAAATGAAGAATTAATTAAAAATGCAGATTTATAAAATAAATAATTTTACACACATACACACACATGGAAAATAATTGATAAAACATATGAACATTTGGTCAGTAGTCAGTTTATCAATGAAAATAATAAATTGCTCATACTGTAATTGCAATAACATTATTACAATAATTAATGGATAATAATAGCAATAAGTATAAAGTTTATTGTAAAAATTTCTTGAGCATATACAATAGTAGTTTCGTACCATACCTGAAGCCAGCGTGGTACAGGGTTAGTAAAATTGGCAAAGGCTTACATTTAAAAAATATTGTATCTTCCATGTATTTGTTTTGTAGGAACAAGACTTGTTTGGCTTCATGAATCTAAATTTTTCTGTTCCTTTTGCTTAGTTTCAGTTGGACAGCAGCATCTTTGCCTAATCCACTGCCATGGCTGCCATCTTTGTAATACATCTGTAGTTTGAGTTTTACTTGAAGCCTCTTTACCTAATCTCTCATTCCCTTCATCAATCAGCCCATGGTGAAAAGTGCTAGCATGCTCCATTGGTCTTTCTGTTTGAATTCTCTCCAGCTGTTGATCAGCATCTTTTCTTCTCTGTTTCTTTGGTTTTTCCTCTGTCACTGTTTGTACAGCTTTGTCTGTCACATGCCTGATTCTGTTCTTAATTGTTTCAGTTATGAGCTGCTCCATCCTTTGTAAGTATCTAGTGTTTGTATCTGTTTGTTTGCTCTTTAGCTGGCTTATCTCTATCAGCATACACTCCTTTAATAGAATTATTTCTTTTTCCTTCTCTGTGACTTTCTGCATCTCTGTGTCTCTTTCATAAAGATCAGCTATTCTCAGCTCCAGCTCAGTTTTCTCTTTCTGCAGTCCAACTCGTTTGATTTCATTTTTCTGAATTTCTTGTAATCTTTCCTCAAGTTCTTTCTCCATGTAATCAATTGTTTCATTCAATTCTCCAATTACATTTTTGTCTCTTAGACTCTGATTCTCTATTTGTACCTGCTCAATCCCATTAGCTTTTATTCCCATCTTTTCAGTTTGTGTCTCTCTGCTAAACTTTTTCTTCATGTCCTCCTTAAGGGTTTGAGTTTGAGCATCTGTTTTCGTTTCACTCTGCATTGATGCCATTGGTTGTTCCAACCTTGTTTCCTGTGAACTTCTCTGCTCTGCCATTGTTAACATTACTGTTTCTTCTTTTACATTTTGCATTTCCCTCCACTTCTTTCCAAGGAGGACTTTGTTGGACTCAATGTCTTTCCTTTGCATTTCAATTTCAGCAGCCATCTTCTTCAAGGCATACTTTTGGTTGGTTTTGTCCTGAATCATGATTCCATATTGTCCTTTATCCTTTGTTAATCTCTCAGTTTCATCCAAATTGTCTCTGTCTATCATGGCTTTGTCCAGATGTGTTCTCTCCGTCATTATTTCTTCTGCATTGTCCTCCAGAACTTGTACAGGTATTTGTTTATTGGTTTCTGTCTCCGTTTGCTCAAGTGACACTTTCTCTATAATCATCTTGTTTTTGAGTTCCTCCAATGCATCCCTCTCTTTGAATAGTTGTTGTGTCAGTGTCTCAAGTTCATTCCATTTCTTCTGTATGTCTTCCTTTTCTTTTTCTGTGTCTTCTTTTTCTTGGTTGATTCTCATCAAGGCTTTTTCCACTGTATTTCTCTGTTCCTCCAATGCCAAATTGTCTCTTTTTTCTTTTTCTTTATGTTTCCTGATTTGCAGTTGCAACTTATCATCTCGTTCTTGTAATTCCTTAAAGTTCTTTTCGAGAAGGACAGTTTTGGATTCTGTGTCTTTCTTTTGTATTTCTATTTCAGTGGCCATCTTCTCCAAGGCATCCTTTTGTTGGGTTATGTCCACAAACACGATTCTACACTGTTCTTTTTCCTCTTCTATTGTTTTCTCAATTTTATCGAGATCTTTTTTGTCTATCATGGCTTTTTCCGAAACAATTTTCAGGTCCTGCATTTCGCTTAGCATGGATACCTTTAATTGGTCCAATGTTTCTGTCTCTTTCTGTATCTCTTGCTTTTCAAAAGCGATAGCGTCTTGTTCCACATTGAGTTTCACCTTCATTTCTTCTAGCTCATTTTTCAAATTGGAGATTGTAGAGATTTGCTCCTCAAGGACTTGCTTCTGCATGTTAATATCCTTCATTGATAGATCAAGTTCTTCTCTCTCTTGCTTCATTTTCTCCCTGACACTGTTTTCCAATTCTTGTGTCTGCTGTTCTAATTCCACTTTCATCTTGTCCAAATTTATTCTCTCCTTCATTATTTCTTTCACATTGTCTTCCAGAACTTGCTTTTGTTTATTGGTTTCTGTCTCGTTTTGCTTAAGTAACAGTTTCTCTGTTAACATCTTGTTCCTTGTTTCCTCCATTTCCTTCCTTTCTTTAAATAGTTGCTGTTTCAGTGTCTCAAGTTCTTCCCATTTCTTCTGTATGTCTTGCTTTTCTTTTTCTCTGTCTTCCATTTCTTGGTTGATTCTAATTAAGGCTTTTTCCATTATATTTCTCTCTTCCTCCGTTGCCAAATTGTCTCTTTGTTCTTTTTCTTTATGTTTCTTGATTTGCAGTTCCAACTCACACTCTCGTTCCTGCAATTCCTTAAAGTTCTTTTCCAGAAGAACAGTTTTGTACTCAATGTCTTTCTTTTGCATTTCAATTTCAGCAGCCACCTTCTCAAAGGCATGCTTTTGTTTGGTTGTCTCCTCAACCATATTTTTATACTTTTCTTTTTCCTCTGCTACTCTTCTCTTAATTTCATCGAGATGTTCTCTATCTGTCATGGCTTTATCGAAAGCATTTTTAATTTCCTGCATTTCGCTCTGCATGGATGCCTTTGATTGGGCCAATCTTTCTTTATCTTTCTGGATCTCTTCCTTTTCAAGAGCCGCAGCGTTCTGTTCCACATTCAGGTTTGCCTTCATTTCTTCTAGCTCATTTTTCAAATTGTTGTTAAAAGACCTTTCCTCTTCAAGAACTTGCTTCTGCATGTTAATATCCTTCATGAATAGATCCAGTTCGTCTCTCTCTTGCTTCATCTTCTCCCTGACCACGTTTTCCATTTCATGGATCTGCTGTTCAAATTCCAGTTTCATCTTGTCCAGATGTGCTCTCTCCGTTATTAATTCTTTTGCATTGTCTTCTAGAGCTTGCTTTTGTTTATTGGTTTCTGTCTCCTTTTGCTCAAGTAAGAGTTTCTCCTTTAACATTTTGTATTTGAGTTCTTCTAGTTCATCTCTCTCTTTAAATAGTTGCTGTTTCAGTGTCTCAAGTTCTTTCAATTGTTTCTGTACGTCTTCCTTTTCCTTTTCAGTCTCTTCTTTTTCTTGGTTGATTCTAATTAATTCTTTTTCAAGTGTATTTTTCTGTACCTCTATTGGTAATATCTCTCTTTCATCTTTTTCTTTCAGCTTTTCCATTTGCAACTCATCCTCACGTTCCTGCAATTCCATCCACTTCTTTTCAAGAAGTACATTGTTGGCATCCATGTCTTTCTTTTGTATTTCAATTTCAGCTGAGATCTTCTTCAAGTCATCCTTATGTTTGGTTGTCTCCTCAAGCATAATTCTACACTGTTCTTTTTCCTCTGCTAATCTTCTCTCCATTTCATCCAGATGTTCTCTATCTGTCATGGCTTTGTCGAAAGCATTTTTCATTTCCTCCATTTCGCTCTGCATGGATGCCTTTGATTGGGCCAATCTTTCTTTATCTTTCTGGATCTCCTCCTTTTCAAGAGCGACAGATTTCTGTTCCACATTCAGATTAGCGTTCATTTCTTCTAGCTCATTTTTCAAATTGATGTTAAAAGACCTTTCCTCTTCAAGAATTTGCTTCTGCATGTTAATATCCTTCATGAATAGATCAAGTTCGTCTCTCTCTTGCTTCATCTTCTCCCTGACCACGTTTTCCATTTCATGGATCTGCTGTTCAAATTCCAGTTTCATCTTGTCCAGATGTGCTCTCTCCGTTATTAATTCTTTTGCATTGTCTTCTAGAACTTGCTTTTGTTTATTGGTTTCTGTCTCCTTTTGCTCAAGTAAGAGTTTCTCCTTTAACATTTTGTATTTGAGTTCTTCTAGTTCATCTCTCTCTTTAAATAGTTGCTGTTTCAGTGCTTCAAGTTCTTCCCATTTCTTCTGTATGTCTTGCTTTTCTTTTTCTCTGTCTTCCTTTTCTTGGTTGATTCTAATTAAGGCTTTTTCCATTATATTTCTCTCTTCCTCCGTTGCCAACTTGTCTGTTTGTTCTTTTTCTTTATGTTTCTTGATTTGCAGTTCCAACTCACTCTCTTGTTCCTGCAATTCCTTAAAGTTCTTTTCCAGAAGAACAGTTTTGTACTCAATGTCTTTCTTTTGCATTTCAATTTCAGCAGCCACCTTCTCCAAGGCATGCTTTTGTTTGGTTGTCTCCTCAACCATATTTCTATACTTTTCTTTTTCCTCTGCTACTATTCTCTTAATTTCATCCAGATGTTCTCTATCTGTCATGGCTTTATCTAAAGCATTTTTAATTTCCTGCATTTCGCTCTGCATGAATGCCTTTGATTGGTCCAGTCGTTCTTTATCTTTCTGGATCTCTTCCTTTTCAAGAGCCGCAGCGTTCTGTTCCACATTCAGGTTTGCCTTCATTTCTTCTAGCTCATTTTTCAAATTGTTGTTAAAAGACCTTTCCTCTTCAAGAACTTGCTTCTGCATGTTAATATCCTTCATGAATAGATCCAGTTCGTCTCTCTCTTGCTTCATCTTCTCCCTGACCACGTTTTCCATTTCATGGATCTGCTGTTCAAATTCCAGTTTCATCTTGTCCAGATGTGTTCTCTCCGTTATTAATTCTTTTGCATTGTCTTCTAGAGCTTGCTTTTGTTTATTGGTTTCTGTCTCCTTTTGCTCAAGTAACAGTTTCTCCTTTAACATCTTGTTTTTGAGTTCCGCCAGTTCATCTCTCTCTTTAAATAGTTGCTGTTTCAGTGTCTCAAGTTCTTTCAATTGCTTCTGTACGTCTTCCTTTTCCTTTTCAGTCTCTTCTTTTTCTTGGTTGATTCTAATTAATTCTTTTTCAAGTGTATTTTTCTGTTCCTCTATTGGTATTATCTCTCTTTCTTCTTTTTCTTTTAGTTTTTCCATTTGCAACTCATCCTCACGTTCCTGCAATTCCATCCACTTCTTTTCAAGAAGTACATTGTTGGCATCCATGTCTTTCTTTTGTATTTCAATTTCAGCTGAGATCTTCTTCAAGTCATCCTTTTGTTTGGTTGTCTCCTCAAGCATAATTCTACACTGTTCTTTTTCCTCTGCTAATCTTCTCTCCATTTCATCCAGATGTTCTCTATCTGTCATGGCTTTGTCCAAAGCAATTTTCATTTCCTGCATTTCGCTCTGCATGAATGCCTTTGATTGGTCCAATCTTTCTTTATCTTTCTGGATCTCTTCCTTTTCAAGAGCCGCAGCGTTCTGTTCCACATTCAGGTTTGCCTTCATTTCTTCTAGCTCATTTTTCAAATTGTTGTTAAAAGACCTTTCCTCTTCAAGAACTTGCTTCTGCATGTTAATATCCTTCATGAATAGATCCAGTTCGTCTCTCTCTTGCTTCATCTTCTCCCTGACCACGTTTTCCATTTCATGGATCTGCTGTTCAAATTCCAGTTTCATCTTGTCCAGATGTGCTCTCTCCGTTATTAATTCTTTTGCATTGTCTTCTACAGCTTGCTTTTGTTTATTGGTTTCTGTCTCCTTTTGCTCAAGTAACAGTTTCTCCTTTAACATCTTGTTTTTGAGTTCCGCCAGTTCATCTCTCTCTTTAAATAGTTGCTGTTTCAGTGTCTCAAGTTCTTTCAATTGCTTCTGTACGTGTTCCTTTTCCTTTTCAGTCTCTTCTTTTTCTTGGTTGATTCTAATTAATTCTTTTTCAAGTGTATTTTTCTGTTCCTCTATTGGTATTATCTCTCTTTCTTCTTTTTCTTTTAGTTTTTCCATTTGCAACTCATCCTCACGTTCCTGCAATTCCATCCACTTCTTTTCAAGAAGTACATTGTTGGCATCCATGTCTTTCTTTTGTATTTCAATTTCAGCTGAGATCTTCTTCAAGTCATCCTTTTGTTTGGTTGTCTCCTCAAGCATAATTCTACACTGTTCTTTTTCCTCTGCTAATCTTCTCTCCATTTCATCCAGATGTTCTCTATCTGTCATGGCTTTGTCCAAAGCAATTTTCATTTCCTGCATTTCGCTCTGCATGAATGCCTTTGATTGGTCCAATCTTTCTTTATCTTTCTGGATCTCTTCCTTTTCAAGAGCCGCAGCGTTCTGTTCCACATTCAGGTTTGCCTTCATTTCTTCTAGCTCATTTTTCAAATTGTTGTTAAAAGACCTTTCCTCTTCAAGAACTTGCTTCTGCATGTTAATATCCTTCATGAATAGATCCAGTTCGTCTCTCTCTTGCTTCATCTTCTCCCTGACCACGTTTTCCATTTCATGGATCTGCTGTTCAAATTCCAGTTTCATCTTGTCCAGATGTGCTCTCTCCGTTATTAATTCTTTTGCATTGTCTTCTAGAGCTTGCTTTTGTTTATTGGTTTCTGTCTCCTTTTGCTCAAGTAACAGTTTCTCCTTTAACATTTTGTATTTGAGTTCTTCTAGTTCATCTCTCTCTTTAAATAGTTGCTGTTTCAGTGTCTCAAGTTCTTTCAATTGTTTCTGTACGTCTTCCTTTTCCTTTTCAGTCTCTTCTTTTTCTTGGTTGATTCTAATTAATTCTTTTTCAAGTGTATTTTTCTGTACCTCTATTGGTAATATCTCTCTTTCATCTTTTTCTTTCAGCTTTTCCATTTGCAACTCATCCTCACGTTCCTGCAATTCCATCCACTTCTTTTCAAGAAGTACATTGTTGGCATCCATGTCTTTCTTTTGTATTTCAATTTCAGCTGAGATCTTCTTCAAGTCATCCTTATGTTTGGTTGTCTCCTCAAGCATAATTCTACACTGTTCTTTTTCCTCTGCTAATCTTCTCTCCATTTCATCCAGATGTTCTCTATCTGTCATGGCTTTGTCGAAAGCATTTTTCATTTCCTCCATTTCGCTCTGCATGGATGCCTTTGATTGGGCCAATCTTTCTTTATCTTTCTGGATCTCCTCCTTTTCAAGAGCGACAGATTTCTGTTCCACATTCAGGTTTGCCTTCATTTCTTCTAGCTCATTTTTCAAATTGTTGTTAAAAGACCTTTCCTCTTCAAGAACTTGCTTCTGCATGTTAATATCCTTCATGAATAGATCCAGTTCGTCTCTCTCTTGCTTCATCTTCTCCCTGACCACGTTTTCCATTTCATGGATCTGCTGTTCAAATTCCAGTTTCATCTTGTCCAGATGTGCTCTCTCCGTTATTAATTCTTTTGCATTGTCTTCTAGAGCTTGCTTTTGTTTATTGGTTTCTGTCTCCTTTTGCTCAAGTAAGAGTTTCTCCTTTAACATTTTGTATTTGAGTTCTTCTAGTTCATCTCTCTCTTTAAATAGTTGCTGTTTCAGTGCTTCAAGTTCTTCCCATTTCTTCTGTATGTCTTGCTTTTCTTTTTCTCTGTCTTCCTTTTCTTGGTTGATTCTAATTAAGGCTTTTTCCATTATATTTCTCTCTTCCTCCATTGCCAAATTGTCTCTTTGTTCTTTTTCTTTATGTTTCTTGATTTGCAGTTCCAACTCACTCTCTCGTTCCTGCAATTCCTTAAAGTTCTTTTCCAGAAGAACAGTTTTGTACTCAATGTCTTTCTTTTGCATTTCAATTTCAGCAGCCACCTTCTCAAAGGCATGCTTTTGTTTGGTTGTCTCCTCAACCATATTTCTATACTTTTCTTTTTCCTCTGCTACTCTTCTCTTAATTTCATCTAGATGTTCTCTATCTGTCATGGCTTTATCAAAAGCATTTTTCATTTCCTGCATTTCGCTCTGCATAAATGCCTTTGATTGGTCCAGTCGTTCTTTATCTTTCTGGATCTCTTGCTTTTCAAGAGCCGCAGCGTTCTGTTCCACATTCAGGTTTGCCTTCATTTCTTCTAGCTCATTTTTCAAATTGTTGTTAAAAGACCTTTCCTCTTCAAGAACTTGCTTCTGCATGTTAATATCCTTCATGAATAGATCAAGTTCGTCTCTCTCTTGCTTCATCTTCTCCCTGACCACGTTTTCCATTTCATGGATCTGCTGTTCAAATTCCAGTTTCATCTTGTCCAGATGTGCTCTCTCCGTTATTAATTCTTTTGCATTGTCTTCTAGAACTTGCTTTTGTTTATTGGTTTCTGTCTCCTTTTGCTCAAGTAAGAGTTTCTCCTTTAACATTTTGTATTTGAGTTCTTCTAGTTCATCTCTCTCTTTAAATAGTTGCTGTTTCAGTGTCTCAAGTTCTTTCAATTGTTTCTGTACGTCTTCCTTTTCCTTTTCAGTCTCTTCTTTTTCTTGGTTGATTCTAATTAATTCTTTTTCAAGTGTATTTTTCTGTTCCTCTATTGGTAATATCTCTCTTTCATCTTTTTCTTTCAGCTTTTCCATTTGCAACTCATCCTCACGTTCCTGCAATTCCATCCACTTCTTTTCAAGAAGTACATTGTTGGCATCCATGTCTTTCTTTTGTATTTCAATTTCAGCTGAGATCTTCTTCAAGTCATCCTTATGTTTGGTTGTCTCCTCAAGCATAATTCTACACTGTTCTTTTTCCTCTGCTAATCTTCTCTCCATTTCATCCAGATGTTCTCTATCTGTCATGGCTTTGTCGAAAGCATTTTTCATTTCCTCCATTTCGCTCTGCATGGATGCCTTTGATTGGGCCAATCTTTCTTTATCTTTCTGGATCTCCTCCTTTTCAAGAGCGACAGATTTCTGTTCCACATTCAGATTAGCGTTCATTTCTTCTAGCTCATTTTTCAAATTGATGTTAAAAGACCTTTCCTCTTCAAGAATTTGCTTCTGCATGTTAATATCCTTCATGAATAGATCAAGTTCGTCTCTCTCTTGCTTCATCTTCTCCCTGACCACGTTTTCCATTTCATGGATCTGCTGTTCAAATTCCAGTTTCATCTTGTCCAGATGTGCTCTCTCCGTTATTAATTCTTTTGCATTGTCTTCTAGAACTTGCTTTTGTTTATTGGTTTCTGTCTCCTTTTGCTCAAGTAAGAGTTTCTCCTTTAACATTTTGTATTTGAGTTCTTCTAGTTCATCTCTCTCTTTAAATAGTTGCTGTTTCAGTGCTTCAAGTTCTTCCCATTTCTTCTGTATGTCTTGCTTTTCTTTTTCTCTGTCTTCCTTTTCTTGGTTGATTCTAATTAAGGCTTTTTCCATTATATTTCTCTCTTCCTCCGTTGCCAACTTGTCTGTTTGTTCTTTTTCTTTATGTTTCTTGATTTGCAGTTCCAACTCACTCTCTTGTTCCTGCAATTCCTTAAATTTCTTTTCCAGAAGAACAGTTTTGTACTCAATGTCTTTCTTTTGCATTTCAATTTCAGCAGCCACCTTCTCCAAGGCATGCTTTTGTTTGGTTGTCTCCTCAACCATATTTCTATACTTTTCTTTTTCCTCTGCTACTATTCTCTTAATTTCATCCAGATGTTCTCTATCTGTCATGGCTTTATCTAAAGCATTTTTAATTTCCTGCATTTCGCTCTGCATGAATGCCTTTGATTGGTCCAGTCGTTCTTTATCTTTCTGGATCTCTTCCTTTTCAAGAGCCGCAGCGTTCTGTTCCACATTCAGGTTTGCCTTCATTTCTTCTAGCTCATTTTTCAAATTGTTGTTAAAAGACCTTTCCTCTTCAAGAACTTGCTTCTGCATGTTAATATCCTTCATGAATAGATCAAGTTCGTCTCTCTCTTGCTTCATCTTCTCCCTGACCACGTTTTCCATTTCATGGATCTGCTGTTCAAATTCCAGTTTCATCTTGTCCAGATGTGTTCTCTCCGTTATTAATTCTTTTGCATTGTCTTCTAGAGCTTGCTTTTGTTTATTGGTTTCTGTCTCCTTTTGCTCAAGTAACAGTTTCTCCTTTAACATCTTGTTTTTGAGTTCCGCCAGTTCATCTCTCTCTTTAAATAGTTGCTGTTTCAGTGTCTCAAGTTCTTTCAATTGCTTCTGTACGTCTTCCTTTTCCTTTTCAGTCTCTTCTTTTTCTTGGTTGATTCTAATTAATTCTTTTTCAAGTGTATTTTTCTGTTCCTCTATTGGTATTATCTCTCTTTCTTCTTTTTCTTTTAGTTTTTCCATTTGCAACTCATCCTCACGTTCCTGCAATTCCATCCACTTCTTTTCAAGAAGTACATTGTTGGCATCCATGTCTTTCTTTTGTATTTCAATTTCAGCTGAGATCTTCTTCAAGTCATCCTTTTGTTTGGTTGTCTCCTCAAGGATAATTCTACACTGTTCTTTTTCCTCTGCTAATCTTCTCTCCATTTCATTGAGATGTTCTCTATCTGTCATGGCTTTATCGAAAGCATTTTTAATTTCCTGCATTTCGCTCTGCATGGATGCCTTTGATTGGGCCAATCTTTCTTTCTCTTTCTGGACCTCTTCCTTTTCAAGAGCCGCAGCGTTCTGTTCCACATTCAGCTTTGCCTTCATTTCTTCTAGCTCATTTTTCAAATTGTTGTTAAAAGACCTTTCCTCTTCAAGAACTTGCTTCTGCATGTTAATATCCTTCATGAATAGATCAAGTTCGTCTCTCTCTTGCTTCATCTTCTCCCTGACCACGTTTTCCATTTCATGGATCTGCTGTTCAAATTCCAGTTTCATCTTGTCCAGATGTGTTCTCTCCGTTATTAATTCTTTTGCATTGTCTTCTAGAGCTTGCTTTTGTTTATTGGTTTCTGTCTCCTTTTGCTCAAGTAACAGTTTCTCCTTTAACATCTTGTTTTTGAGTTCCGCCAGTTCATCTCTCTCTTTAAATAGTTGCTGTTTCAGTGTCTCAAGTTCTTTCAATTGCTTCTGTACGTCTTCCTTTTCCTTTTCAGTCTCTTCTTTTTCTTGGTTGATTCTAATTAATTCTTTTTCAAGTGTATTTTTCTGTTCCTCTATTGGTATTATCTCTCTTTCTTCTTTTTCTTTTAGTTTTTCCATTTGCAACTCATCCTCACGTTCCTGCAATTCCATCCACTTCTTTTCAAGAAGTACATTGTTGGCATCCATGTCTTTCTTTTGTATTTCAATTTCAGCTGAGATCTTCTTCAAGTCATCCTTTTGTTTGGTTGTCTCCTCAAGGATAATTCTACACTGTTCTTTTTCCTCTGCTAATCTTCTCTCCATTTCATTGAGATGTTCTCTATCTGTCATGGCTTTATCGAAAGCATTTTTAATTTCCTGCATTTCGCTCTGCATGGATGCCTTTGATTGGGCCAATCTTTCTTTCTCTTTCTGGACCTCTTCCTTTTCAAGAGCCGCAGCGTTCTGTTCCACATTCAGCTTTGCCTTCATTTCTTCTAGCTCATTTTTCAAATTGTTGTTAAAAGACCTTTCCTCTTCAAGAACTTGCTTCTGCATGTTAATATCCTTCATGAATAGATCCAGTTCGTCTCTCTCTTGCTTCATCTTCTCCCTGACCACGTTTTCCATTTCATGGATCTGCTGTTCAAATTCCAGTTTCATCTTGTCCAGATGTGCTCTCTCCGTTATTAATTCTTTTGCATTGTCTTCTAGAGCTTGCTTTTGTTTATTGGTTTCTGTCTCCTTTTGCTCAAGTAAGAGTTTCTCCTTTAACATTTTGTATTTGAGTTCTTCTAGTTCATCTCTCTCTTTAAATAGTTGCTGTTTCAGTGTCTCAAGTTCTTTCAATTGTTTCTGTACGTCTTCCTTTTCCTTTTCAGTCTCTTCTTTTTCTTGGTTGATTCTAATTAATTCTTTTTCAAGTGTATTTTTCTGTACCTCTATTGGTAATATCTCTCTTTCATCTTTTTCTTTCATCTTTTCCATTTGCAACTCATCCTCACGTTCCTGCAATTCCATCCACTTCTTTTCAAGAAGTACATTGTTGGCATCCATGTCTTTCTTTTGTATTTCAATTTCAGCTGAGATCTTCTTCAAGTCATCCTTATGTTTGGTTGTCTCCTCAAGCATAATTCTACACTGTTCTTTTTCCTCTGCTAATCTTCTCTCCATTTCATCCAGATGTTCTCTATCTGTCATGGCTTTGTCGAAAGCATTTTTCATTTCCTCCATTTCGCTCTGCATGGATGCCTTTGATTGGGCCAATCTTTCTTTATCTTTCTGGATCTCCTCCTTTTCAAGAGCGACAGATTTCTGTTCCACATTCAGATTAGCGTTCATTTCTTCTAGCTCATTTTTCAAATTGATGTTAAAAGACCTTTCCTCTTCAAGAATTTGCTTCTGCATGTTAATATCCTTCATGAATAGATCAAGTTCGTCTCTCTCTTGCTTCATCTTCTCCCTGACCACGTTTTCCAATTCTTGTATCTGCTGTTCAAATTCCAGTTTCATCTTGTCCAGATGTGCTCTCTCCGTTATTAATTCTTTTGCATTGTCTTCTAGAACTTGCTTTTGTTTATTGGTTTCTGTCTCCTTTTGCTCAAGTAAGAGTTTCTCCTTTAACATTTTGTATTTGAGTTCTTCTAGTTCATCTCTCTCTTTAAATAGTTGCTGTTTCAGTGCTTCAAGTTCTTCCCATTTCTTCTGTATGTCTTGCTTTTCTTTTTCTCTGTCTTCCATTTCTTGGTTGATTCTAATTAAGGCTTTTTCCATTATATTTCTCTCTTCCTCCGTTGCCAAATTGTCTCTTTGTTCTTTTTCTTTATGTTTCTTGATTTGCAGTTCCAACTCACACTCTCTTTCCTGCAATTCATTCATGTTCTTTTCCAGAAGAAGAGTTTTGTACTCAATGTCTTTCTTTTGCATTTCAATTTCAGCAGCCACCTTCTCCAAGGCATGCTTTTGTTTGTTTGTCTCCTCAACCATATTTCTATACTTTTCTTTTTCCTCTGCTACTCTCCTCTTAATTTCATCCAGATTTTCTCTGTCTATCAAGGCTTTTTCCAAAGCATTTTTCATTGCCTGCATTTCGCTCTCCATGGATGCCTTTGTTTGGTCCAACCTTTCTTTCTCTTTCTCGATCTCTTGCTTTTCAAGATCGATAGATTCCTTTTCCACATTCAGTTTTGCCTTCATTTCTTCTAGCACATTTTTCATATTTTTGTTTATAGTCCTTTGCTTTTCTAGATCTTGCTTCTGCATGATAATATCCTTCATGAATAGATCAAGTTCATCTCTCTCTTGCTTCATCTTTGTTTTGACACTGTTTTCCAATTCTTGTGTTTGTTGTTCAAATTCCAGTTTCTTCTTGTCTAGATTTATTCTCTCCTTCATTATTTCTTTCGCATTGTCCTCCAGAACTTGCTTTTGTTTATTGGTTTCTGTCCCCTTTTGCTCAAGTAACAGTTTCTCTGTTAACATCTTGTTCCTTGTTTCCTCCATTTCCTTCCTTTCTTTAAATAGTTGCTGTTTCAGTGTCTCAAGTTCTTCCCATTTCTTCTCTACGTCTTGCTTTTCTTTTTCTCTGTCTTGCTTTTCTTGGTTGATTCTGATCAATGCTTTTTCCAGGTTATCTCTCTGTTCCTCTATTGATAATATTTCTCTTTCTTCTTTTTCTTTATGTTTCTTGATTTGCAGGTCCAACTCATACTCTCGTTCCTGCAATTCATTCATGTTCTTTTCCAGAAGAACAGTTTTGTACTCAATGTCTTTCTTTTGCATTTCAATTTCAGCAGCCACCTTCTCCAAGGCATGCTTTTGTTTGGTTGTCTCCTCAACCATATTTCTATACTTTTCTTTTTCCTCTGCTACTCTCCTCTTAATTTCATCCAGATTTTCTCTGTCTATCAAGGCTTTTTCCAAAGCATTTTTCATTGCCTGCATTTTGCTCTCCATGGATGCCATTGTTTGGTCCAACGTTTCTTTCTCTTTCTGGATCTCTTCCTTTTCAAGATCGATAGCCTCCTTTTCCACATTCAGGTTTGCCTTCATTTCTTCTAGCTCATTTTTCAAATTGTTGTTTATAGACCTTTGCTTTTCTAGATCTTGCTTCTGCATGATAATATCCTTCATGAATAGATCAAGTTCATCTCTCTCTTGCTTCATCTTTGTTTTGACACTGTTTTCCAATTCTTGTGTTTGCTGTTCAAATTCCAGTTTCTTCTTGTCTAGATTTATTCTCTCCTTCATTATTTCTTTCGCATTGTCCTCCAGAACTTGCTTTTGTTTATTGGTTTCTGTCCCCTTTTGCTCAAGTAACAGTTTCTCTGTTAACATCTTGTTTCTTGTTTCCTCCATTTCCTTCCTTTCTTTAAATAGTTGCTGTTTCAGTGTCTCAAGTTCTTCCCATTTCTTCTCTACGTCTTGCTTTTCTTTTTCTCTGTCTTGCTTTTCTTGGTTGATTCTGATCAATGCTTTTTCCAGGTTATCTCTCTGTTCCTCTATTGATAATATTTCTCTTTCTTCTTTTTCTTTTTGTTTCTTGATTTGCAGGTCCAACTCATACTCTCGTTCCTGCAATTCATTCATGTTCTTTTCCAGAAGAACAGTTTTGTACTCAATGTCTTTCTTTTGCATTTCAATTTCAGCAGCCACCTTCTCCAAGGCATGCTTTTGTTTGGTTGTCTCCTCAACCATATTTCTATACTTTTCTTTTTCCTCTGCTACTCTCCTCTTAATTTCATCCAGATTTTCTCTGTCTATCAAGGCTTTTTCCAAAGCATTTTTCATTGCCTGCATTTCACTCTCCATGGATGCCATTGTTTGGTCCAACGTTTCTTTCTCTTTCTGGATCTCTTCCTTTTCAAGATCGATAGCCTCCTTTTCCACGTTCAGTTTTGCCTTCATTTCTTCTAGCTCATTTTTCAAATTGTTGTTTATAGACCTTTGCTTTTCTAAATCTTGCTTCTGCATGATAATATCCTTCATGAATAGATCAAGTTCATCTCTCTCTTGCTTCATCTTTGTTTTGACACTGTTTTCCAATTCTTGTGTCTGCTGTTCAAATTCCAGTTTCTTGTTGTCTAGATTTATTCTCTCCTTCATTATTTCTTTCGCATTGTCCTCCAGAACTTGCTTTTGTTTATTGGTTTCTGTCCCCTTTTGCTCAAGTAACAGTTTCTCTGTTAACATCTTGTTCCTTGTTTCCTCCATTTCCTTCCTTTCTTTAAATAGTTGCTGTTTCAGTGTCTCAAGTTCTTCCCATTTCTTCTGTATGTCTTGCTTTTCTTTTTCTCTTTCTTCCTTTTCTTGGTTGATTCTAATTAATTCTTTTTCAAGTGTATTTTTCTGTTCCTCTATTGATAATATTTCTCTTTCTTTATGTTTCTTGATTTGCAGTTCCAACTCACACTCTCGTTCCTGCAATTCATTCATGTTCTTTTCCAGAAGAACAGTTTTGTACTCAATCTCTTTCTTTTGCATTTCAATTTCAGCAGCCACCTTCTCCAAGGCATGCTTTTGTTTGGTTGTCTCCTCAACCATATTTCTATACTTTTCTTTTTCCTCTGCTACTCTCCTCTTAATTTCATCCAGATTTTCTCTGTCTATCAAGGCTTTTTCCAAAGCATTTTTCATTGCCTGCATTTCGCTCTCCATGGATGCCATTGTTTGGTCCAACGTTTCTTTCTCTTTCTGGATCTCTTCCTTTTCAAGATCGATAGCCTCCTTTTCCACATTCAGGTTTGCCTTCATTTCTTCTAGCTCATTTTTCAAATTGTTGTTTATAGACCTTTGCTTTTCTAGATCTTGCTTCTGCATGATAATATCCTTCATGAATAGATCAAGTTCATCTCTCTCTTGCTTCATCTTTGTTTTGACACTGTTTTCCAATTCTTGTGTCTGCTGTTCAAATTCCAGTTTCTTCTTGTCTAGATTTATTCTCTCCTTCATTATTTCTTTCGCATTGTCCTCCAGAACTTGCTTTTGTTTATTGGTTTCTGTCCCCTTTTGCTCAAGTAACAGTTTCTCTGTTAACATCTTGTTCCTTGTTTCCTCCATTTCCTTCCTTTCTTTAAATAGTTGCTGTTTCAGTGTCTCAAGTTCTTCCCATTTCTTCTCTACGTCTTGCTTTTCTTTTTCTCTGTCTTGCTTTTCTTGGTTGATTCTGATCAATGCTTTTTCCAGGTTATCTCTCTGTTCCTCTATTGATAATATTTCTCTTTCTTCTTTTTCTTTATGTTTCTTGATTTGCAGGTCCAACTCATACTCTCGTTCCTGCAATTCATTCATGTTCTTTTCCAGAAGAACAGTTTTGTACTCAATGTCTTTCTTTTGCATTTCAATTTCAGCAGCCACCTTCTCCAAGGCATGCTTTTGTTTGGTTGTCTCCTCAACCATATTTCTATACTTTTCTTTTTCCTCTGCTACTCTCCTCTTAATTTCATCCAGATTTTCTCTGTCTATCAAGGCTTTTTCCAAAGCATTTTTCATTGCCTGCATTTCGCTCTCCATGGATGCCACTGTTTGGTCCAACGTTTCTTTCTCTTTCTGGATCTCTTCCTTTTCAAGATCGATAGCCTCCTTTTCCACATTCAGGTTTGCCTTCATTTCTTCTAGCTCATTTTTCAAATTGTTGTTTATAGACCTTTGCTTTTCTAGGTCTTGCTTCTGCATGATAATATCCTTCATGAATAGATCAAGTTCATCTCTCTCTTGCTTCATCTTTGTTTTGACACTGTTTTCCAATTCTTGTGTCTGCTGTTCAAATTCCAGTTTCTTGTTGTCTAGATTTATTCTCTCCTTCATTATTTCTTTCGCATTGTCCTCCAGAACTTGCTTTTGTTTATTGGTTTCTGTCCCCTTTTGCTCAAGTAACAGTTTCTCTGTTAACATCTTGTTCCTTTTTTCCTCCATTTCCTTCCTTTCTTTAAATAGTTGCTGTTTCAGTGTCTCAAGTTCTTCCCATTTCTTCTGTATGTCTTGCTTTTCTTTTTCTCTGTCTTCGTTTTCTTGGTTGATTCTGATCAATTCTTTTTCCAGTTTATCTCTCTGTTCCTCAATTGATAATATTTCTCTTTCTTCTTTTTCTTTATGTTTCTTGATTTGCAGGTCCAACTCACACTCTCGTTCCTGCAATTCATTCATGTTCTTTTCCAGAAGAACAGTTTTGTACTCAATGTCTTTCTTTTGCATTTCAATTTCAGCAGCCAACTTCTCAACGGCATACTTTTGTTTGGTTGTCTCCTCAACCATATTTCTATACTTTTCTTTTTCCTCTGCTACTCTTCTCTTAATTTCATCCAGATTTTCTCTGTCTATCAAGGCTTTTTCCAAAGCATTTTTCATTGCCTGCATTTCGCTCTCCATGGATGCCATTGTTTGGTCCAACGTTTCTTTCTCTTTCTGGATCTCTTCCTTTTCAAGATCGATAGCCTCCTTTTCCACATTCAGGTTTGCCTTCATTTCTTCTAGCTCATTTTTCAAATTGTTGTTTATAGACCTTTGCTTTTCTAGATCTTGCTTCTGCATGATAATATCCTTCATGAATAGATCAAGTTCATCTCTCTCTTGCTTCATCTTTGTTTTGACACTGTTTTCCAATTCTTGTGTCTGCTGTTCAAATTCCAGTTTCTTGTTGTCTAGATTTATTCTCTCCTTCATTATTTCTTTCGCATTGTCCTCCAGAACTTGCTTTTGTTTATTGGTTTCTGTCCCCTTTTGCTGAAGTAACAGTTTCTCTGTTAACATCTTGTTCCTTGTTTCCTCCATTTCCTTCCTTTCCTTAAATAGTTGCTGTTTCAGTGTCTCAACTTCTTCCCATTTCTTCTGTATGTCTTGCTTTTCTTTTTCTCTGTCTTCCTTTTCTTGGTTGATTCTAATGAATTCTTTTTCAAGTGTATTTTTCTGTTCCTCTATTGATAATATTTCTCTTTCTTTATGTTTCTTGATTTGCAGTTCCAACTCACACTCTCGTTCCTGCAATTCATTCATGTTCTTTTCCAGAAGAACAGTTTTGTACTCAATCTCTTTCTTTAGCATTTCAATTTCAGCAGCCACCTTCTCCAAGGCATGCTTTTGTTTGGTTGTCTCCTCAACCATATTTCTATACTTTTCTTTTTCCTCTGCTACTCTCCTCTTAATTTCATCCAGATTTTCTCTGTCTATCAAGGCTTTTTCCAAAGCATTTTTCATTGCCTGCATTTCGCTCTCCATGGATGCCTTTGTTTGGTCCAACGTTTCTTTCTCTTTCTGGATCTCTTCCTTTTCAAGATCGATAGCCTCCTTTTCCACATTCAGGTTTGCCTTCATTTCTTCTAGCTCATTTTTCAAATTGTTGTTTATAGACCTTTGCTTTTCTAGATCTTGCTTCTGCATGATAATATCCTTCATCAATAGATCAAGTTCATCTCTCTCTTGCTTCATCTTTGTTTTGACACTGTTTTCCAATTCTTGTGTCTGCTGTTCAAATTCCAGTTTCTTCTTGTCTAGATTTATTCTCTCCTTCATTATTTCTTTCGCATTGTCCTCCAGAACTTGCTTTTGTTTATTGGTTTCTGTCCCCTTTTGCTGAAGTAACAGTTTCTCTGTTAAAATCTTGTTCCTTGTTTCCTCCATTTCCTTCCTTTCTTTAAATAGTTGCTGTTTCAGTGTCTCAAGTTCTTCCCATTTCTTCTGTATGTCTTGCTTTTCTTTTTCTCTGTCTTCCTTTTCTTGGTTGATTCTAATGAATTCTTTTTCAAGTGTATTTTTCTGTTCCTCTATTGATAATATTTCTCTTTCTTTATGTTTCTTGATTTGCAGTTCCAACTCACACTCTCGTTCCTGCAATTCATTCATGTTCTTTTCCAGAAGAACAGTTTTGTACTCAATCTCTTTCTTTTGCATTTCAATTTCAGCAGCCACCTTCTCCAAGGCATGCTTTTGTTTGGTTGTCTCCTCAACCATATTTCTATACTTTTCTTTTTCCTCTGCTACTCTCCTCTTAATTTCATCCAGATTTTCTCTGTCTATCAAGGCTTTTTCCAAAGCATTTTTCATTGCCTGCATTTCGCTCTCCATGGATGCCTTTGTTTGGTCCAACGTTTCTTTCTCTTTCTGGATCTCTTCCTTTTCAAGATCGATAGCCTCCTTTTCCACATTCAGGTTTGCCTTCATTTCTTCTAGCTCATTTTTCAAATTGTTGTTTATAGACCTTTGCTTTTCTAGATCTTGCTTCTGCATGATAATATCCTTCATCAATAGATCAAGTTCATCTCTCTCTTGCTTCATCTTTGTTTTGACACTGTTTTCCAATTCTTGTGTCTGCTGTTCAAATTCCAGTTTCTTCTTGTCTAGATTTATTCTCTCCTTCATTATTTCTTTCGCATTGTCCTCCAGAACTTGCTTTTGTTTATTGGTTTCTGTCCCCTTTTGCTCAAGTAACAGTTTCTCTGTTAACATCTTGTTCCTTGTTTCCTCCATTTCCTTCCTTTCTTTAAATAGTTGCTGTTTCAGTGTCTCAAGTTCTTCCCATTTCTTCTCTACGTCTTGCTTTTCTTTTTCTCTGTCTTGCTTTTCTTGGTTGATTCTGATCAATGCTTTTTCCAGGTTATCTCTCTGTTCCTCAATTGATAATATTTCTCTTTCTTCTTTTTCTTTATGTTTCTTGATTTGCAGGTCCAACTCACACTCTCGTTCCTGCAATTCATTCATGTTCTTTTCCAGAAGAACAGTTTTGTACTCAATGTCTTTCTTTTGCATTTCAATTTCAGCAGCCACCTTCTCCAAGGCATGCTTTTGTTTGTTTGTCTCCTCAACCATATTTCTATACTTTTCTTTTTCCTCTGCTACTCTTCTCTTAATTTCATCCAGATTTTCTCTGTCTATCAAGGCTTTTTCCAAAGCATTTTTCATTGCCTGCATTTCGCTCTCCATGGATGCCATTGTTTGGTCCAACGTTTCTTTCTCTTTCTGGATCTCTTCCTTTTCAAGATCGATAGCCTCCTTTTCCACATTCAGGTTTGCCTTCATTTCTTCTAGCTCATTTTTCAAATTGTTGTTTATAGACCTTTGCTTTTCTAGATCTTGCTTCTGCATGATAATATCCTTCATGAATAGATCAAGTTCATCTCTCTCTTGCTTCATCTTTGTTTTGACACTGTTTTCCAATTCTTGTGTCTGCTGTTCAAATTCCAGTTTCTTCTTGTCTAGATTTATTCTCTCCTTCATTATTTCTTTCGCATTGTCCTCCAGAACTTGCTTTTGTTTATTGGTTTCTGTCCCCTTTTGCTGAAGTAACAGTTTCTCTGTTAACATCTTGTTCCTTGTTTCCTCCATTTCCTTCCTTTCTTTAAATAGTTGCTGTTTCAGTCTCTCAAGTTCTTCCCATTTCTTCTCTACGTCTTGCTTTTCTTTTTCTCTGTCTTGCTTTTCTTGGTTGATTCTAATGAATTCTTTTTCAAGTGTATTTTTCTGTTCCTCTATTGATAATATTTCTCTTTCTTTATGTTTCTTGATTTGCAGGTCCAACTCACACTCTCGTTCCTGCAATTCATTCATGTTCTTTTCCAGAAGAACAGTTTTGTACTCAATGTCTTTCTTTTGCGTTTCAATTTCAGCAGCCACCTTCTCCAAGGCATGCTTTTGTTTGGTTGTCTCCTCAACCATATTTCTATACTTTTCTTTTTCCTCTGCTACTCTCCTCTTAATTTCATCCAGATTTTCTCTGTCTATCAAGGCTTTTTCCAAAGCATTTTTCATTGCCTGCATTTCGCTCTCCATGGATGCCTTTGTTTGGTCCAACGTTTCTTTCTCTTTCTGGATCTCTTCCTTTTCAAGATCGATAGCCTCCTTTTCCACATTCAGGTTTGCCTTCATTTCTTCTAGCTCATTTTTCAAATTGTTGTTTATAGACCTTTGCTTTTCTAGATCTTGCTTCTGCATGATAATATCCTTCATCAATAGATCAAGTTCATCTCTCTCTTGCTTCATCTTTGTTTTGACACTGTTTTCCAATTCTTGTGTCTGCTGTTCAAATTCCAGTTTCTTCTTGTCTAGATTTATTCTCTCCTTCATTATTTCTTTCGCATTGTCCTCCAGAACTTGCTTTTGTTTATTGGTTTCTGTCCCCTTTTGCTCAAGTAACAGTTTCTCTGTTAACATCTTGTTCCTTGTTTCCTCCATTTCCTTCCTTTCTTTAAATAGTTGCTGTTTCAGTGTCTCAAGTTCTTCCCATTTCTTCTCTACGTCTTGCTTTTCTTTTTCTCTGTCTTGCTTTTCTTGGTTGATTCTGATCAATGCTTTTTCCAGGTTATCTCTCTGTTCCTCAATTGATAATATTTCTCTTTCTTCTTTTTCTTTATGTTTCTTGATTTGCAGGTCCAACTCACACTCTCGTTCCTGCAATTCATTCATGTTCTTTTCCAGAAGAACAGTTTTGTACTCAATGTCTTTCTTTTGCATTTCAATTTCAGCAGCCACCTTCTCCAAGGCATGCTTTTGTTTGTTTGTCTCCTCAACCATATTTCTATACTTTTCTTTTTCCTCTGCTACTCTTCTCTTAATTTCATCCAGATTTTCTCTGTCTATCAAGGCTTTTTCCAAAGCATTTTTCATTGCCTGCATTTCGCTCTCCATGGATGCCATTGTTTGGTCCAACGTTTCTTTCTCTTTCTGGATCTCTTCCTTTTCAAGATCGATAGCCTCCTTTTCCACATTCAGGTTTGCCTTCATTTCTTCTAGCTCATTTTTCAAATTGTTGTTTATAGACCTTTGCTTTTCTAGATCTTGCTTCTGCATGATAATATCCTTCATGAATAGATCAAGTTCATCTCTCTCTTGCTTCATCTTTGTTTTGACACTGTTTTCCAATTCTTGTGTCTGCTGTTCAAATTCCAGTTTCTTCTTGTCTAGATTTATTCTCTCCTTCATTATTTCTTTCGCATTGTCCTCCAGAACTTGCTTTTGTTTATTGGTTTCTGTCCCCTTTTGCTCAAGTAACAGTTTCTCTGTTAACATCTTGTTCCTTGTTTCCTCCATTTCCTTCCTTTCTTTAAATAGTTGCTGTTTCAGTGTCTCAAGTTCTTCCCATTTCTTCTCTACGTCTTGCTTTTCTTTTTCTCTGTCTTGCTTTTCTTGGTTGATTCTGATCAATGCTTTTTCCAGGTTATCTCTCTGTTCCTCAATTGATAATATTTCTCTTTCTTCTTTTTCTTTATGTTTCTTGATTTGCAGGTCCAACTCACACTCTCGTTCCTGCAATTCATTCATGTTCTTTTCCAGAAGAACAGTTTTGTACTCAATGTCTTTCTTTTGCATTTCAATTTCAGCAGCCACCTTCTCCAAGGCATGCTTTTGTTTGTTTGTCTCCTCAACCATATTTCTATACTTTTCTTTTTCCTCTGCTACTCTTCTCTTAATTTCATCCAGATTTTCTCTGTCTATCAAGGCTTTTTCCAAAGCATTTTTCATTGCCTGCATTTCGCTCTCCATGGATGCCATTGTTTGGTCCAACGTTTCTTTCTCTTTCTGGATCTCTTCCTTTTCAAGATCGATAGCCTCCTTTTCCACATTCAGGTTTGCCTTCATTTCTTCTAGCTCATTTTTCAAATTGTTGTTTATAGACATTTGCTTTTCTAGATCTTGCTTCTGCATGATAATATCCTTCATGAATAGATCAAGTTCATCTCTCTCTTGCTTCATCTTTGTTTTGACACTGTTTTCCAATTCTTGTGTCTGCTGTTCAAATTCCAGTTTCTTCTTGTCTAGATTTATTCTCTCCTTCATTATTTCTTTCGCATTGTCCTCCAGAACTTGCTTTTGTTTATTGGTTTCTGTCCCCTTTTGCTGAAGTAACAGTTTCTCTGTTAACATCTTGTTCCTTGTTTCCTCCATTTCCTTCCTTTCTTTAAATAGTTGCTGTTTCAGTGTCTCAAGTTCTTCCCATTTCTTCTGTATGTCTTGCTTTTCTTTTTCTCTGTCTTCCTTTTCTTGGTTGATTCTAATGAATTCTTTTTCAAGTGTATTTTTCTGTTCCTCTATTGATAATATTTCTCTTTCTTTATGTTTCTTGATTTGCAGTTCCAACTCACACTCTCGTTCCTGCAATTCATTCATGTTCTTTTCCAGAAGAACAGTTTTGTACTCAATCTCTTTCTTTTGCATTTCAATTTCAGCAGCCACCTTCTCCAAGGCATGCTTTTGTTTGGTTGTCTCCTCAACCATATTTCTATACTTTTCTTTTTCCTCTGCTACTCTCCTCTTAATTTCATCCAGATTTTCTCTGTCTATCAAGGCTTTTTCCAAAGCATTTTTCATTGCCTGCATTTCGCTCTCCATGGATGCCTTTGTTTGGTCCAACGTTTCTTTCTCTTTCTGGATCTCTTCCTTTTCAAGATCGATAGCCTCCTTTTCCACATTCAGGTTTGCCTTCATTTCTTCTAGCTCATTTTTCAAATTGTTGTTTATAGACCTTTGCTTTTCTAGATCTTGCTTCTGCATGATAATATCCTTCATCAATAGATCAAGTTCATCTCTCTCTTGCTTCATCTTTGTTTTGACACTGTTTTCCAATTCTTGTGTCTGCTGTTCAAATTCCAGTTTCTTCTTGTCTAGATTTATTCTCTCCTTCATTATTTCTTTCGCATTGTCCTCCAGAACTTGCTTTTGTTTATTGGTTTCTGTCCCCTTTTGCTCAAGTAACAGTTTCTCTGTTAACATCTTGTTCCTTGTTTCCTCCATTTCCTTCCTTTCTTTAAATAGTTGCTGTTTCAGTGTCTCAAGTTCTTCCCATTTCTTCTCTACGTCTTGCTTTTCTTTTTCTCTGTCTTGCTTTTCTTGGTTGATTCTGATCAATGCTTTTTCCAGGTTATCTCTCTGTTCCTCAATTGATAATATTTCTCTTTCTTCTTTTTCTTTATGTTTCTTGATTTGCAGGTCCAACTCACACTCTCGTTCCTGCAATTCATTCATGTTCTTTTCCAGAAGAACAGTTTTGTACTCAATGTCTTTCTTTTGCATTTCAATTTCAGCAGCCACCTTCTCCAAGGCATGCTTTTGTTTGTTTGTCTCCTCAACCATATTTCTATACTTTTCTTTTTCCTCTGCTACTCTTCTCTTAATTTCATCCAGATTTTCTCTGTCTATCAAGGCTTTTTCCAAAGCATTTTTCATTGCCTGCATTTCGCTCTCCATGGATGCCATTGTTTGGTCCAACGTTTCTTTCTCTTTCTGGATCTCTTCCTTTTCAAGATCGATAGCCTCCTTTTCCACATTCAGGTTTGCCTTCATTTCTTCTAGCTCATTTTTCAAATTGTTGTTTATAGACCTTTGCTTTTCTAGATCTTGCTTCTGCATGATAATATCCTTCATGAATAGATCAAGTTCATCTCTCTCTTGCTTCATCTTTGTTTTGACACTGTTTTCCAATTCTTGTGTCTGCTGTTCAAATTCCAGTTTCTTCTTGTCTAGATTTATTCTCTCCTTCATTATTTCTTTCGCATTGTCCTCCAGAACTTGCTTTTGTTTATTGGTTTCTGTCCCCTTTTGCTGAAGTAACAGTTTCTCTGTTAACATCTTGTTCCTTGTTTCCTCCATTTCCTTCCTTTCTTTAAATAGTTGCTGTTTCAGTCTCTCAAGTTCTTCCCATTTCTTCTCTACGTCTTGCTTTTCTTTTTCTCTGTCTTGCTTTTCTTGGTTGATTCTAATGAATTCTTTTTCAAGTGTATTTTTCTGTTCCTCTATTGATAATATTTCTCTTTCTTTATGTTTCTTGATTTGCAGGTCCAACTCACACTCTTGTTCCTGCAATTCATTCATGTTCTTTTCCAGAAGAACAGTTTTGTACTCAATGTCTTTCTTTTGCATTTCAATTTCAGCAGCCACCTTCTCCAAGGCATGCTTTTGTTTGGTTGTCTCCTCAACCATATTTCTATACTTTTCTTTTTCCTCTGCTACTCTCCTCTTAATTTCATCCAGATTTTCTCTGTCTATCAAGGCTTTTTCCAAAGCATTTTTCATTGCCTGCATTTCGCTCTCCATGGATGCCTTTGTTTGGTCCAACGTTTCTTTCTCTTTCTGGATCTCTTCCTTTTCAAGATCGATAGCCTCCTTTTCCACATTCAGGTTTGCCTTCATTTCTTCTAGCTCATTTTTCAAATAGTTGTTTATAGACCTTTGCTTTTCTAGATCTTGCTTCTGCATGATAATATCCTTCATCAATAGATCAAGTTCATCTCTCTCTTGCTTCATCTTTGTTTTGACACTGTTTTCCAATTCTTGTGTCTGCTGTTCAAATTCCAGTTTCTTCTTGTCTAGATTTATTCTCTCCTTCATTATTTCTTTCGCATTGTCCTCCAGAACTTGCTTTTGTTTATTGGTTTCTGTCCCCTTTTGCTCAAGTAACAGTTTCTCTGTTAACATCTTGTTCCTTGTTTCCTCCATTTCCTTCCTTTCTTTAAATAGTTGCTGTTTCAGTGTCTCAAGTTCTTCCCATTTCTTCTCTACGTCTTGCTTTTCTTTTTCTCTGTCTTGCTTTTCTTGGTTGATTCTGATCAATGCTTTTTCCAGGTTATCTCTCTGTTCCTCAATTGATAATATTTCTCTTTCTTCTTTTTCTTTATGTTTCTTGATTTGCAGGTCCAACTCACACTCTCGTTCCTGCAATTCATTCATGTTCTTTTCCAGAAGAACAGTTTTGTACTCAATGTCTTTCTTTTGCATTTCAATTTCAGCAGCCACCTTCTCCAAGGCATGCTTTTGTTTGTTTGTCTCCTCAACCATATTTCTATACTTTTCTTTTTCCTCTGCTACTCTTCTCTTAATTTCATCCAGATTTTCTCTGTCTATCAAGGCTTTTTCCAAAGCATTTTTCATTGCCTGCATTTCGCTCTCCATGGATGCCATTGTTTGGTCCAACGTTTCTTTCTCTTTCTGGATCTCTTCCTTTTCAAGATCGATAGCTTCCTTTTCCACATTCAGGTTTGCCTTCATTTCTTCTAGCTCATTTTTCAAATTGTTGCTTATGGACCTTTGCTTTTCTAGATCTTGCTTCTGCATGATAATATCCTTCATGAATAGATCAAGTTCATCTCTCTCTTGCTTCATCTTTGTTTTGACATTGTTTTCCAATTCTTGTGTCTGCTGTTCAAATTCCAGTTTCTTCTTGTCTAGATTTATTCTCTCCTTCATTATTTCTTTCGCATTGTCCTCCAGAACTTGCTTTTGTTTATTGGTTTCTGTCCCCTTTTGCTCAAGTAACAGTTTCTCTGTTAACATCTTGTTCCTTGTTTCCTCCATTTCCTTCCTTTCTTTAAATAGTTGCTGTTTCAGTGTCTCAAGTTCTTCCCATTTCTTCTGTATGTCTTGCTTTTCTTTTTCTCTGTCTTGCTTTTCTTGGTTGATTCTAATTAATTCTTTTTCAAGTGTATTTTTCTGTTCCTCTATTGGTAATATCTCTCTTTCTTCTTTTTCTTTTACTTTTTCCATTTGCAACTCATCCTCACGTTCCTGCAATTCCATCCACTTCTTTTCAAGAAGTACATTGTTGGCATCCATGTCTTTCTTTTGTATTTCAATTTCAGCTGAGATCTTCTTCAAGTCATACTTTTGTTTGGTTGTCTCCTCAAGGATAATTCTACACTGTTCTTTTTCCTCTACTAATCTTCTCTCCATTTCATCCAGATGTTCTCTATCTGTCATGGCTTTGTCCAAAGCAATTTTCATTTCCTGCATTTCGCTCTGCATGAATGCCTTTGATTGGTCCAATCTTTCTTTATCTTTCTGGATCTCTTCCTTTTCAAGAGCCACAGCGTTCTGTTCCACATTCAGATTTGCCTTAATTTCTTCTAGCTCATTTTTCAAATTGTTGTTAAAAGACCTTTCCTCTCCAAGAACTTGCTTCTGCATGTTAATATCCTTCATGAATAGATCCAGTTCGTCTCTCTCTTGCTTCATCTTCTCCCTGACCACGTTTTCCATTTCATGGATCTGCTGTTCAAATTCCAGTTTCTTCTTGTCTAGATTTATTCTCTCCTTCATTATTTCTTTCGCATTGTCCTCCAGAACTTGCTTTTGTTTATTGGTTTCTGTCCCCTTTTGCTCAAGTAACAGTTTCTCTGTTAACATCTTGTTCCTTGTTTCCTCCAGTTCATCTCTTTCTTTAAATAGTTGCTGTTTCAGTGTCTCAAGTTCTTCCCATTTCTTCTGTATGTCTTGCTTTTCTTTTTCTCTGTCTTCCTTTTCTTGGTTGATTCTAATTAATTCTTTTTCAAGTGTATTTTTCTGTTCCTCTATTGATAATATTTCTCTTTCTTCTTTTTCTTTATGTTTCTTGATTTGCAGTTCCAACTCACACTCTCGTTCCTGCAATTCATTCATGTTCTTTTCCAGAAGAACAGTTTTGTACCCAATGTCTTTCTTTTGCATTTCAATTTCAGCAGCCACCTTCTCCAAGGCATGCTTTTGTTTGGTTGTCTCGTCAACCATATTTCTATACTTTTCTTTTTCCTCTGCTACTCTCCTCTTAATTTCATCCAGATTTTCTCTATCTGTCATGGCTTTGTCCAAAGCAATTTTCATTTCCTGCATTTCGCTCTGCATAAATGCCTTTGATTGGTCCAGTCGTTCTTTATCTTTCTGGATCTCTTCCTTTTCAAGAGCCGCAGCGTTCTGTTCCACATTCAGGTTTGCCTTCATTTCTTCTAGCTCATTTTTCAAATTGTTGTTTATAGACCTTTGCTTTTCTAGATCGTGCTTCTGCATGATAATATCCTTCATGAATAGATCCAGTTCGTCTCTCTCTTGCTTCATCTTCTCCCTGACCACGTTTTCCATTTCATGGATCTGCTGTTCAAATTCCAGTTTCATCTTGTCCAGATGTGTTCTCTCCATTATTAATTCTTTTGCATTGTCTTCTAGAGCTTGCTTTTGTTTATTGGTTTCTGTCTCCTTTTGCTCAAGTAACAGTTTCTCCTTTAACATCTTGTTTTTGAGTTCCGCCAGTTCATCTCTCTCTTTAAATAGTTGCTGTTTCAGTGTCTCAAGTTCTTTCAATTGCTTCTGTACGTCTTCCTTTTCCTTTTCAGTCTCTTCTTTTTCTTGGTTGATTCTAATTAATTCTTTTTCAAGTGTATTTTTCTGTTCCTCTATTGGTAATATCTCTCTTTCTTCTTTTTCTTTTAGTTTTTCCATTTGCAACTCATCCTCACGTTCCTGCAATTCCATCCACTTCTTTTCAAGAAGTACATTGTTGGCATCCATGTCTTTCTTTTGTATTTCAATTTCAGCTGAGATCTTCTTCAAGTCATACTTTTGTTTGGTTGTCTCCTCAAGCATAATTCTACACTGTTCTTTTTCCTCTGCTAATCTTCTCTCCTTTTCATCCAGATTTTCTCTATCTATCATGGCTTTATCCAAAGAATTTTTCATTTCCTGCATTTCACTCTGCATGGATGCCTTTGATTGGGCCAATCTTTCTTTATCTTTCTGGACCTCTTGCTTTTCAAGAACGATAGCATTCTGTTCCACATTCAAATTAGCCTTCATTTCTTCTAGCTCATTTTTCAAATTGATGTTAAAAGACCTTTCCTCTTCAAGAACTTGCTTCTGCATGTTAATATCCTTCATGATTAGATCAAGTTCGTCTCTCTCTTGCTTCATCTTCTCCCTGACCACGTTTTCCATTTCTTGTATCTGCTGTTCAGATTCCAGTTTCGTTTCATCCAGATGTGCTCTCTCCATTTTTAATTCTTTCGCATTGTCTTCCTTAACTTCCTTTTGTTTATTGTTTTCTGTCTCCTTTTGCTCAAGTAACAGTTTCTCTTTTAACAAATTATTCTTGAGTTTCTCCAATTCATCTCTCTCTTTGAATAGTTGCTCTTTCAGTGTTTCAAGTTCTTTCCATTTCCTCTGTAAATGTTCCTTTTCTTTTTCTATCTCTTCTTTTTCTTTTTTGATTTTAATCAATTCTTTTTGTTTGTTTCTCTGTTCTTGCATTGCCAATAATTCTCTTTCTTCTTCCTCGTTTTGTTTTCTCTTCTGTTTTATTTCTTTCCCTTCATTTTCTGTTGGTTCTCTTTTAGTTTTAAGTTTGGTTTTCATCTTTCCACGTTTACTCTTCTTTTCCAGCACTTCCTTTAAATTCTCTTCTCTATTCGGGTTTACTTTATTCTGTTCAGTCTCTCCTTGCTGAATTAGCAGTTTATCAGTTTTCCTGCCTTCTACATCTTTTACACACTCTCTTTCATCCTGTGATCCTAGCTCATCTTGCCTTGTCTTCCTCCTTGCTTCATTTTTCTGCATCTCTTTCAGTGTTTCCTCTAATTCTTCCTTTTGTTGCTTTATTTTGGCACTCATCATTTCTAAGTCACCCCGTTCTCTCATGTTCTTTTCGGCCTTGTTTTCAAGATCTCTTTTTCTTTTTTGGATTTCTTTTTTTAGTGTTTTTACCTCTTCTTTTTCTCTCATTTGAACTTCCTTGCTTTTCCCCATTTCATATTTAAGTTGTTGCAACATCTCTCTGATGTGTTCAGTTTCTATAACAAGTCTGTTCATTTCAGCATTCATCAAATTTTCCTCTCCTGCTAGTAGTTGGCTGTCTGCCAATCTATTTTCAAAATGAGTCTTGGTGTTCCATAAACTTTCTCTAGTTTGTTTAATCATGTCAATAAGCCTTGAAATCTCAACACTGATCTCTTCTTTTTCATCACTGTTTGAAGTAGCACATTTAACACTATTCTCCAATTGCTGTTTTGTTATTTGTATTTCAGATTTAAGGCATTCTACTTCATACCTCTTATTCTCAATTTCTACCCTTTTGCATTCAATTTCTTCTTTTTCTCCCTGGATTTCCATTCTTATTCTGTCCAACTCATCTTGTTTCCTTGTTATTTGCTTCAACCTTTGGTCCTGATCTTTCTTGTTCCTTTCCATCTCTTTTTTCAAAACCTCCATTTCTTCCATCTCACGTTTTTCTTTGTTCATCCTTTCTTCCAGTTCATATCTTTGTTGTTGAATTTCCTCCTTGACTTGTTTAACTTCTTCCATTTCTTTTCTTACAAAACATATTTTTTCTTCAACATCTCCTTTTTGCCTTTGTAACTCAGCATTCATCTTTTCCATTTTACTGGCCTCACTCTTAGTCTCGACTATTTTATTCTCTATTTCATCATTCTTTTTTTGCAGTTCTATTTCCAGCTGTTCAAGTCTATACATTTCCTCCATTGTATTCCCTGTTTTGGTTTGAATAGCCTTATTCTGTCTTCCCAACTCAGTTCCCATATCTTTATTTTTCTCAGCCTCTGTATTTTGTTCTGATGTTGCTATAGCCATCAATCCCAGGTCCTTGTTTTTCTGATTTATTTCTTCAGTGTGAATTCTGCATTTCTCTTTTTCTTGTTCTAGTTTTTTCTCAAGATCTTTAATGTTTATTTTGCTCTTTTCCAAAGCAGACTTCATGTTCTCAATTTCCCTCTGCATAGATGTCTTTAATAACTGGAATCTCTTTCTTTCATTTTCTATCTTTTGCTTTTCAATGGTGATAACCTCTTGTTCAGCAATCAGTTTTACCCTTATTTCTGTTAGTTCATTTCTACAATTATCATTCATGAGTCTGTTCTTTTCAATGTCCTTTTTCTCAATGCTTAAGTTGTTTATCAGTTGATCAATTTCCTGTCTTTTCTGTTGTATAGCTTCCTTATCATTTTCCAGTTGTTGTATTTGCGTTTCAAGTTCCATTCTCATCTTATCAAGTTTACTCCTCTCGTCCATTATTTCCTCCAAATTGTGCTTTTGAATTTGTTTTTGTTGATCCAGTTCAGACCCTCTTTCCTGAAGAAGACGTTGATCAAGTTTCCTGCTTTTTCTCTCTTTTGCAAACTCTGTTTTATTCCACAATCCTAGCCCATCTTGCCGTGTCTTCTTTGCTTTATTTTTCCGTATTTCTTTCAGTGTTTCCTCCAATTCTTCTTTTTGTTGCTTCAATTTGGCACTCATCAGTTCTAAGTCACCCCGTTCTCTCATGTTCTTTTCTGCTTTGCTTTCAAGGTCTCTTTGTCTTCTTTGCATCTCTTTTTTTAGCATGTTTATCTCTTCTTTCTCTCTCCTTAGGACCTCCTTGCTTTGCCCTATTTTGAATGAAAGTTCTTGCAACATCTCTCTGATGTATTCAAGCTCTATAACAAGTCTATTCATTTCAGCGTTCATCAAATTGTCCTCTCCTGCTAGTAGTTGCCTGTCTGCCATTCTATTTTCAAAGTGAGTCTTGGTGTTCCATACACTTTCCCTAGTTTGTCCAGTCAGGTCAGTAAGACTTGTAATCTCGTCTTTTTCTTCTCTGTCTAAAGTGACACCTTTTACACAATTCTCCAATTGCTCTTTTGTTCTTTGTATTTCAAATTTAAGACATTCTATCTGATATCTCTTATTCTCAATTTCTGCCCTTTTGCTTTCCATTTCTACTTTTTCTTCCTGGATTTCTACCCTTATTCGGTCTAACTCGTCTTTTTTCCTTGTTATTTGCTTCATCCTTTGGTCAAGATCTTTCTTCTTCCTTTCAATCTCTGTTTTCAAAAGTTCCATTTCTCCTGTCTCTCGTTTTACTCTCTGCAATCTTTCATCCAGACTATTTCTTTCTTGATGAATTTCATCTTTGACCTGTTGCACCTTTTCCATTTCTGTTCTCACATGACACATTTTATTTTCAACATCATCCTTTTGCCTTAGTATCTCAGCCTTGAGCTCTTCAAATTTACTATTCTCACTCGTAGTCTCGACAATTTTGAGTTGTCTCCTCAGCTCGGTTTCCATATCTTCATTATTCTCAGCTTCATCAGGAGGATTCTGATTTGTTCCTTCAGTGTGAATTCTGTATTTTTCTTTTTCTTGTTCTAGTTTTTTCTCAAGATCTTGAATGCTTACCTTGGCCTTTTCCAAAGCATTCTTTGTGTCTCCTATTTCTTTCTGCATAGATGCCTCTGATAGCTGAAATCTTGTTCTCTCATTCTCTATCTTTTGTTTTTCAATGTTGATAAGTTCTTGTTCAGCATTTAACTTTGCCTTCATTTCTTCTAACTCATTTTTCAATTTGTTGTTAAGAGATGGATTCTTTTCAATATCCATTTTTTCTTTTTGAATGGAATTCATCAACTCATCAAGCTGCTTTCTTTCCTGCTTCATCTTCTCCCTGACGATCTCAATTTCTCTTATCTTTTCAAATTCCAATTTCATTTGTTGTTGTATTTCATTCTGTTTTTGATCAAGAGTCAGTTCGTCATTTATCATCTTGTTTTTGATTTCCTTAATTTCAGCTCTCTCTTTTAACACTTGCTCTTTAAGAGCTTCAATTTCTTTCTCATTTTTCAGTATGTTTTCCTTTTCTTTTTCTGCTTCATCTTTTTGTTGGTTCATCTTACTAATTTCTTTTTCCAGTAAGTTTTTCTGTTCCTCCATTTTTAATTTTTCACTTTCCTGTTTTTCCTTTTGACTTCTGATTTGTAATTCCAACTCCCCCTTTCCTTCCCTCAATTCCAACCAGTTCTTTTCCAGATCATTTTTCTCTTTTGCAAGAAGAAATTTGGTAGCCTCAATGTCTTCCTTTTGCTTTGCTATTTCAGCAGCTTTTCTCTCCAAGGCATCCTTTTGTTTATTTGTGTCATCAACAATTATCCTATATAAATCATTTTCTTTTTCTAATCCTCCCTTAATTTTATCTAGGTTTCGTATGTCCATTCTGGCTTTTTCCAAAGCATTCTTTACATCCTGAATTTCACTTTGCATAGATGCCTTTGACAGCTCAAAACATTTTCTTTCATTCTGCATTTCTTGTTTCTCAAAGGTGATATCTTCTTGTTCAGCATTCAATTTTGCCTTCATCATCCCTAGCTCATTTTTCATATTATCAAGTAGTAGTCTATTTTTTTCAATGTCTTGTTTCTCCATATCTATGTACTTAATTATTTGCTCAAGCTCCTCTTTCTTCTTTTTTATCTCCAGCCTGTTCTTTTCTATTTCATTTTTGTGAGTTTCGAGTTCTGCTCTCATCATTTCAAGTTCATGCCTGTCCTCCATCATTTCCCTTAAATTGTTCTCCGGAATTAGTTTTTGTTGATTCAGTTCAGTCTGTGAAAATGCATCAACTGCCTTGTCATTTCTTTCTTTTACATACTCTGTTTTGTCCACAATCTTATGAATATCTTTGCTTGGCTGTCCAGTTTTATTTTTGTGTATTTCCTCCAAAGTTTTTGCCAGTTCTGTTTTTTGTTGCTGTATCTTGGCACTCATTATTTCTAATTCATCTCTTTCTCTCATCAGTTTTTCTTCTTTCTTTTCAAGCTCTCGTTTTCTTCGCTGAATCTCATGTTTTAGCATTCTTACCTCTTCTTTCTCCCGCCTAAAGATCTCTTTGCTTTGCTCCATTTCTGCTTTAAGGCATTGTAGCATTTCTCTGATGTGTTCAATTTCTACAACAAGTCTCTGCATTTCATCTTTCATCTTTTTTACTTCTACTGCCCCCAGCTGGCTTTCAGTCATTCTGTTTTCCATGTAAAATGAGGCCTCCCAAACAAATTTTCTGGTTCTTTCAATTTGATAAATGAGATTAACAATCTTGGCATTTATCCCATCTTTATCTTCTGGGTGTTCACTGTTGTTCTCAACCATCCACTGAAAGTCCTCTCTTGCTTTTTGTAATTCATCCCTGTTGCGTTCCATTTCATTTTTTTCTTTCTGTATTTCCACCCTCATTCTGTCTATTTCACTCTTTCTCCTGGTGGTCTGCTTCATCTTTTGATCAAGATCTTGTCTCTTTCTATCCATTTCTTTTTTTATAAGTTCCATCTCTTCCATCTCACGTTTTGCCCACTGCATCCTTTCTTCTAATTCATTTCGTTGTAGTTGTATTTCTTCCTTAACTTTTTGCACCTTTTCTGCTTCAGTTTTCAAAAGTTGCATTTTGAGCTCTATATCCTCTTTTTGTTTTAGTATTTCAGCCTTCATCTGTTCAACTTCATCCATACTGCTCTTTGACTGTCTGATTTTGTTGTCAGTTTCCTCATTCTGTCTCTGTAGGTCCATCTTCAGCTGATCAAGTTCATGCATTTCCTTTCTTGCCTTCTCTAGTTTGGCCTCTACATCCTCCTTCTGTCTCATTAACTTACTTTTCATGAATTGCATTTGCTTTATTTCATCCCTCAGCATCTCAATGTTATCATTCAACTTTTCCCTCTTTCTATAAAACATCTGACTTTCCCTGCTCTTCTCAATTTCTTGTTTTGCTTTCTGAAGCTCAGCTTCTGCATTTTCACAGTTCTGTCTATCTCTGACAATTTCAAGATGCTTGTCTTCTAGAATTTTCTTTTCTCTTTGCAGGTCAGCTCTGATATCCTCAAGCATGTTTTTCTCACGTTTTAGCTCCTGCTCCATTATCTCTAGTCTTCTTCTTGTTAATGAATCTTCCATTGTTTTTGAGTCATCATTGGGTCCACACTTCCACTCTTGGTCTTCATCCTTTTTCTCACCATAAAATAGATCCTCAGTCTGAGTACACTTGCTGTTTCGTTGTCTCCATTCTATTGAAGTAGGATTTCGACTTAATAAAAGCTGTGGTCTATATGTAGCTAATTATTCTTGAATATTAATATTTTAATGCTGAAATTACAGTGGTACCTCGACATACAAATTGAATCCGTTCTGGAGGCAAGTTCTTAAGGTGAAATTTCGTACTGCGAAAGACATTTTCCCATAGGAAATAATGCAAATGCAGATAATACTGTATGTTTCAGCCACACAAAGATATCACCGATATTGCCAATTTCCAACATGATAATCATATTTTGTATATGACAATCAAAAACATTTAGAATGTAAATGAAGTAAAAGATGAAATAAATAGACATTAAACCTCAATTAACCTTATTTTATGATTCCTCCTGGCACTAGTTTTTTTAAAAACATAAAAAGTTTCCCTTTTATTATTGCTATTGTCCTTGCTTCGCTTGGCTTTCCACTTATGCAAACAAGATTTAAACAACTCCTGGCCCAACTTATGCACACACGAAACCTACTGTTGGTGCAAATTAGATGATTCTTAGAATTCTTAGGGCGCAGCATTCGTATGCTGAGGTACCACTGTACTGAGGAAAAATAAAAATGGTAAAGGCATTATTAAATTTTTAAACCTTACCTAGCTCATGAATAAGCTCAGGTTCCGTCATTCTAAGTATCAGGTGGAAGGATACTCTATGTTGTGAAGGTTCTCTTTCAAGGGCCTCAAAGAGAAGCCTCATCACCTCCTGCTCAGTTGGAGCAGCCTGGATTTGATAAACTGCCCTTTCATGAATCAAACTTTGGGAGATGACCGCCTCTGTGATGTCACTGACTTGTCTTGCTCGTACAATGATTTCATGCTTAAATTCAGTGAAGAAGTCTCCAACTATAAGTCAGTAAATTCAGTTAAAATATGCATGTTTTTGAAGATTTCTTTTTTTCAAATACTATACTGCAAAGGGACTGGGATTTTCAGGGTGACAATAAAGGTGAAATGCAATAAAATGGGAACCATGAAAAGTTAATAAAAAATTTTGCAAAACACAAAACATTTTGCAGTATACACTGTAGCTTCTAATTCTGTTTCAAATGAAAAAAATAAGGAGGGTCTACTAACAAAGAAAAAATGGAAATTCTTATGCAATGGCATCTAAGACGGAAGCATCTAAACTATTCTTGACTTTTCTAATGGGTCTTAAGCTTGGCATTAATTGCACAAATATATTATAAACTGACTTTTCAATAACTTTTCTAATACTTCAACAAATTTTACAAATTACCAATGGACAGGATTAATATGGTTCATCTGGTTTAAACAGTGAATGTCACTGTAACTTAAAGAGCTGGATCTTTATTCATTTACTTACTCATTCATTTTTATAGTAGAAGTAAGAGTAAATTTACAGACCTACAGTACCATCATCATACATCAATAACACCATAATATTGACAACCATAGCTGACATCACCTTTGTGAAATCTGTGCATTGATTTTACTAAAACAATTTACTCACATAAAGAACTAATTAATAGTGATTAGTGTTGTGTTGTATATACAATAATTGGAACCAGTTAGACAGATTGCAAGCTATGTATAAGCTTAGACAGTACCATAGTCTCTGGATTCCGCCATGGCTTGAACAGGTGTTCACGTAATGCCCGAGCTGGTTTTCTATACAGAGAAATGTGTTTATTGCAACAAAAAAACAAAACAAAAAAAAAAAAAAACAAAAAAAAAAAAAAAAAAATATATATATATATATATATATATATATATATATATATATATATATATGAGAAAAAATATCATATATTTATTATAATATTATTTTTAAAAATTACAAAGTATAAGCTTTTATATTAACTCTAATACAAATCAAGGAATTCAATATTATATTAAATAAGTACTAAGAGGCTACAGAATAATAATACAAAGGTAGGTTCTTATTAAAATGCATTACATAATTGTTCTAATTATTGTAGACATTTATGCTTTGAAGTACTGTATACTCCTGCGTGGGCCAAAAAACATTCTATAAACAACACATTTTAGAAATACTGTAAATGTTATTAAACAACGACATGTTATTAAATAAAAATAATTTAACTTTACATTAAAAAACATTAAATAAGCCCTCTTCTTTTAAGACATACCTTTCTGGTTCTATTGGTCAATTATTTTAATTCTGCAAACTTCAGTGGTCTTTTTAGAGCCATGGAGGTAAACAAGCAACTTTTCGTGTGCTTCTCAAATAGTGTGTGTGTGCTCTACCTCTGTCTGTTTTTCTCTGATAAGTGGGGCGTATCCTGATATGACGTGATACCACAGCTTCTTACAGCTTACTGCAGGTTTTTCCTCCAGATATGATTGACCTGTCACAGAGAAATTTCACAAAGGAATTTTATTTGAAGTCTTGAACTACCTAGATTTTATTTGAAGTCTTACCTGATTTTAATGCTTTAATGTTTTAAATGTTTTAAACATACAAGGGGAATACAGTGTTTTTATGTTTTAATTGCAATAATTCCCAGCAGAAAGACACAAAAGAATATCATGGCCACATTTACTTCTTATGTCTTCATAAGACAAAGCTGCCATGTTATTAAAGTTCCATGATTGTTCTAGATTGTATATTCCTGAAAAGGTTCACAATTTCTATAAATTGTATGCTATGATGTTAAGACAGTTTTGCACGGCAGGTTGCTCTGTCTCTTTGCTGAGTGTCATAAGCTGCCCAATTTCAATATAAAACTAAATATCAAACAAACTTTGTTTTTCTACAAATTAGGAATTGATATATGTACTGTATGAAAATTTTAAAAGGCTTTAGGAATGCTATACATTAAATTTTAAAAAATAGACTTTCTCTTTAAATTCTAAGATCAATGAAATGTAGGATGTGCTGCTTGAATAAGAAAAGCCTACAAAAGGCTTATAGTTATTTTTGAAAGTTCCTCTGACAAAGACTGTTCACAAGAGAAAAACTACCACATCAAGACAGTTTCTTTGAATGAGGAAATTATTATGAATTACTTTGTGCATAAATAGGTCACACTCCTAATTATCCTAATTATAAAAATACTGTACTGTACTGTACTACTGTATACTGTACTGCAGAGTATAGCATGGCTATGATGCCTTTGGCACTAGGACTACTCCCTTGTCCCTACAACTGCATCACAGCCCTGCAGTATCCAGCACTCCTCTGGTGATATTGCTTAAATACACTATATTGCTAAAAGTATTCACTCGCCTGCCTTTACATGCATATAACTTGAGTAATATCCAATTCTTAATCCATAGAATGGGTATGGGGATTGGAATGGCCCCTTCCTGTTCCAACATCACTACACCCTGGTGCACAAGGGAAGGTCCATAAAGACATGAATGAGCGAGTTTGGTGTGGAAGAATTTGACTGGCCTGCACAAAGTCCTGACCTCAACCTGGTAGAACACCTTTGGTGAATTGATGAACAAATATACATCTGGAAGAATGGACAAAAATTCCCCAAAAAACACTCCTAAACCTTGTAGAAATCCTTCCCAGAAGAAGTCCTGTTATAGCTGCAAAAGATTGGGCCAACATCATATGAAACTCTAAGGAAATGGACGTTACTCAAGTTTGAACGCATATGCAGGCAAGCGAATACTTTTGGCAGTGTAGTGTATATTCTATCCCTTAACAGGTGCATTACTGTATAAAAAGATAATCAATGTTATTAATTTCACCTGTCAGTGGTTTTAATGTTATGGCTAATTGTTGGCTTCTTATGGCTAATACGCTAATGCACTCAACTGATTATTTATGTTTCAAATTTGTTTGTAAATGTTTTTTTCTCATTTATACTTTTTTTATTTATATTGCTATAGATAGACAAGAAAAAGTATGTGAACTTTTTAGAATTTCATGGTTTTCTGCATTAATTTGTCGTAAAATGTGATCCGATCTTCATCTAAGTCAAAAGTATTGACAAATATAATGTGCCGAAAAAAGTAGCACATGTAGTTCATGTCTTTATTGAGAACAACCATAAAAACCTTATAGTGCTAGTGGAAAAAGTATGTGAATCCTTGAGTTAATTACTTCAACAACAAAAAAAGCTAATTGGAGTCAGATGTTAGCATACCTGAAGTCGTGTTAAGAAAATGAGTTTGGAGGTTTGTACTAGAGCTACTTTGACTGAGAAAAAAAACACTCAAACATCATCCCAACCATAAATTATGGTGGAGGAAAAATCATGATTTGGGCCTGCTTTGCCCCACCAGGGCCTGGCAAGTTTGCAGTCATTGAGGGGAAGATGAATTCCCAAGTGCTTCAAAATATTCTTCAAGATAATGTGACAATGTCTTTACGTCAGCTGAAACTCTGTAGAAATTGGGTGGTGCAACAGGACAATTACCCAAAACCGAAAGTCCACAACAGAATGGCTTCCAAAGAATATGACAGAGCCAAAGTAGTTTTGGACGTACTGTATGGGATAAAATTCCTCCTGAACGATGTGCAGGTCTGATACAGGGAGAGCTTGGTTGAGATTATTGCTGCCAAGAGGGGAAGGGTCAACCAGTTATTAATTCCTAGGGTTCACATAATTTTGTCACTACAGTACCATCTTGAATGCTGAATGAGTGTGTCCAATAAAAACATGAAAGGTCAGAATGTTTTTGTGTTATTATTTTAAGAGCATTACAGTATATTTGTCAATATCTATGACTTAGATGAAGATCAGATCACATTTAATCACACATTAATGCAGAAAACCATGAAATTCCAAAATGTTTACATATTTTTTCTTGCCACTGAAAATTGACAGACAGTAAACAGGTACACAGACATGAATAAATAGCATAAAAACATTCTGTACAATAGTCTAAATGCCGGAAGTAAGAAGAACGATAGCTGTCGTTATCAGTGACAACAAGGTCAACTCCACCCTGGTCTAGGAGGGGCTCATTATGCAGCATAATTTATGCTCTAATATATGCTAATATACTCTGTTTAACTGAAACATGGGTTAAACAGGATGAGTATGTAGCTCTAAATGAAGCTAGTCCTCCTGGATACAGCTACATACACCAGCCTCGGTTAACTGGTAGAGGAGGAGGCGTGGCAGTTATTCATAATGATAATCTGTCTATCGTACAAAAACACGGACACAAATTTAACTCATTTGAAATTCTCTATAGTAACATAAGTCTATTTAAGTATATTAAATCAGCTCAATCGATTCCACTAATTATAATTTACAGACCTCCAGGGCCGTATTCTGAATTTCTTAGTGAATTTGCGGATTTCATCTCAGACCTGGTCGTTTCTGTAGACAAAGTGTTAATTGCTGGAGTTTTTAACATTCATTTTGAGAATCCAGAAGACCCTCTGAGAACAGCATTTATATCCATACTGGACTCCGTAGGCGTAAATCAGTGTGTAGTAGGACCCACTCATAAAGCAGGTCACACTTTAGATTTAGTAATATTCTTCGGATTAATTATAAGAAATGTATTCACAATTCCACTGTCTGAAATTATCTCAGATCACTATCTTGTCTCCATTCAAGTGTGTCACAGTGATAAAGTACGCACAGCACCGCGCTACCGTATTAAACGTACATTCACATCAACTACCACACAGAGTTTTATCAGTAATCTCCCAGAGTTACCAACTTCGATTAGGCCACCGTCTGACCCCACAGAACTTGATCAGGCGACTGAATATTTAGAGTCGACACTTCGTTGTACCTTAGATAATGTAGCTCCAGCTAAAAGAAAAATTATTAGAGATAAGAAACTCGCTCCCTGGTATAACGATCACACGCGCACTTTAAAACAGACTGCTCGGAAATTAGAGCGTAAATGGCGTCAAACTAAATTGTTGGTATTTCAAATAGCATGGAAAGAGAGCATCCTGAACTATAGGAAAGCTCTTAGTGTAACTAGGTCAACGTATCTCTCCACATTAGCGCTAATGGCTAATGCTAACGGCGCTAATGCTAGCGGCGCTAATGCTAGCGGCGCTAACGGCTGCAGACAGGAAGACACTGCCAGCACCGGGAACGCGCTCATCATCTCCGAGCACGACGTGAGGAGAGCCTTCAAGAGAGTGAACACCAGGAAAGCAGCAGGACCAGACGGCATCTCAGGCCGTATCCTCAGAGCCTGCGCAGACCAGCTAGCTCCTGTGTTCACCGAGATATTCAACATCTCTCTATTTCAGTCGGTGATCCCCACATGCTTCAAAGAGTCCATCATTGTTCCTGTCCCGAAGAAACCACATCCTGCTTCCCTCAATGACTATCGCCCTGTAGCCCTCACCTCAGTAGTGATGAAGTGCTTTGAACGCCTTATCAGAGACTTCATCATTTCTTCACTACCCGACACACTGGACCCACTACAGTTTTCATACCGTCAGAACCGCTCCACAGACGATGCAATCTCTCATCTCCTCCACACATCACTCACTCACCTGGACACTAGGAAAGGGAATTATGTTAAAATGCTCTTCATCGACTACAGCTCTGCTTTTAATACCATAATTCCCTCCACACTCACCACCAAGCTGGAGCACCTGGGACTCAGCTCATCTACTGTATATGTCAGTGGATCTCCAATTTTCTGACTGGCAGACCACAGGCAGTAAGGATGGGCGGTCATGTCTCAGCTACACTCACTCTCAGCACTGGAGCCCCCCAGGGTTGTGTTCTGAGCCCCCTGCTGTACTCTTTGTACACCCACGACTGCGTGGCCACTACCAACTCCACCTCCATCATCAAGTTTGCTGACGACACCGTCGTGGTCGGACTGATCACCAACAATGATGAGTCGGACTACTTAGAGGAGATTGGAAATCTGGAGAACTGGTGCCAAAGGAACAATCTCCTCCTGAACGTCAGTAAGACAAAGGAGCTGATAGTGGACTTTAGTACAAAGCAGGAGAGGAACTACCAGACCCCCGTCATCAACAGGAGCCCAGTGGAGAGAGTGGACAGCTTCAGATACCTCGGTGTTCACATCACGCAGGACCTGTCATGGTCCTGTCACATCAACACCGTGGTGAAAAAAGCCCGGCAGCGTCTCTACCACCTCAGACGCTTGAGAGACTTTAGACTGCCCTCCAAGGTGCTCAGGAACTTCTACTCCTGCACCAGAGAGAGCATCCTGACGGGAAACATCACGACCTGGTTCGGGAACAGGACAGACGAGCTCTACAGAGGGTGGTGCGATCAGCCGAGAGCATCATCCGCACTGAGCTCCCTGACCTGCACTCGATCTACAGCAAGCGGTGCTGGACTAAGGCCAGGAAGATCATGAAGGACCTCAGTCACCCCAGTAATGGACTGTTCTCTTTGTTGCGGTCTGGGAAGCGATTCCGCTCCCTAAAGGCCAACACAGAGAGGCTGAGGAGGAGCTTCTTCCCGCAGGCGATAAGGTCTCTCAATCACACCTCCACACAGGACTAATAACATCTTTTAAGCTCACAACACTGACTGGACAATCATGGACACATTCATACACACTTGCACTAAATATTTATACATCTGGACAATTGCACATGTCACCTTTCATGCATATTTGCACAACCAATGACACTTTAATTCTATATACATATATACTCTATTTGCAATATTTTATTATGCACTTATTGTACAGTTAATTTTACTAGTTAAAATTATTTCTTTAGTATTTCCTTTTTATTGATTATTTATTTTACGTACAAGCTTTTATTTTCTTTTTAAGGTCACTGGCGGTCGTATAAGCATTTCACTGCATATTATACTGTGTATGACTGTGTATGTGACAAATAAAATTTGAATTTGAATTTCTTATAGAAGAAAATAAAAATAATCCTAGATTTTTATTTAATACCGTAGCCAAATTAACCAGAAATAAGACCACTACAGAAATCTCCACAACAACATCATGCAAAAGTGAGGACTTCATGAACTTTTTTAATAATAAAATTGTAAATATCAGGCATAAAATTGAGGCTTTGAAACCAAACAATGTAATTGATACAGATGTTAACCTAGCCATGTCAGATTCAAACCTAGAATACTTTACTCCTCTTGAAGAGAATAAACTAATTTCACTCATCTCTTCTGCAAATTCATCAACCTGTATATTAGATCCTATACCGACACATTTTCTTAAACAGATAGTACCAGTAATAACAGAACCGCTGTTGAGAATAATTAATTCCTCACTCAGCATTGGTTATGTTCCAAAATCTTTTAAAGTAGCAGTTATTAAACCAATAATTAAGAAACCTGACCTCGACCCCTGTCAGCTGTCCAATTACAGGCCAATATCAAACCTCCCCTTTATCTCTAAGATTCTGGAAAAGATAGTAGCGGAGCAGCTATGCTCATATCTACATAGAAATGGCATACACGAACTGTATCAGTCAGGATTTAGGCCTCATCACAGCACAGAAACAGCACTCGTTAAAGTAGTAAATGACCTCCTATTGGCCTCTGATCAGGGTTGTGTAACTATGCTTCTATTACTCGACCTCAGTGCAGCTTTTGACACTATTGATCATGCTATTCTTCTTCACAGATTAGAAAATGTAGTAGGAATTAAGGGTACAGCCCTCTCCTGGCTCAGATCCTATTTGACCAATCGTTATCAGTATGTAGACTTAAATGGTGATTATTCTGCATGTTCTCTAGTGGAGTTTGGCGTTCCGCAGGGTTCAGTTTTAGGCCCACTGCTTTTTTCCCTTTACATGCTTCCTCTGGGCAACATAATCCGTAAGCATGGTATTAGTTTTCATTGTTATGCTGACGACACACAGCTATACGTCTCAACAAAACCTGATGAGAAAAACCATCTTACTAAAGTTGAGCAATGTGTGCAGGACATAAGAAATTGAATGCTAATTAACTTCCTTCTGCTTAATCCGGATAAGACAGAAGTTCTAGTCATAGGACCGCATACAGCTAGAAGTAAAATCTTAGATCACACCGTAACTTTAGATGGCCTTTCTGTTCCGTCAAGTGCAACAGTAAAAGACCTCGGCGTGATTATAGATTCCAGCCTTTCATTTGAAGCTCATGTAGATAATATCACCAGGATAGCATTCTTTCACCTCAGAAATATCGCCAAAATAAGAAATATATTGTCGCTAAACGATGCAGAAAAACTAGTTCATGCTTTTATCACTTCTAGGTTGGACTATTGTAATGCCTTACTGTCTGGTTGTTCAGTTAGGTGCATAAACAAGCTTCAGCTAGTCCAGAATGCAGCAGCGAGAGTCCTCACTAGAACCAGAAGATATGAGCACATCACCCCTATCCTATCTTCACTGCATTGGCTCCCTGTGAAATTTCGCATTGATTTTAAAATACTACTCTTGACATATAAGGCATTAAATGGTCTCGCCCCGCAGTATCTGAGCGAACTGCTAGTGTCTTACGATCCGCCACGCCTACTTCGGTCAAAGGATGCAGGCTGCTTATCAGTACCGCGTATTATGAAAACTACAGCTGGGGGCAGAGCTTTTTCTTACAAAGCCCCAAAATTATGGAATAGTCTTCCAAATAGTGTTCGGGACTCAGACACAGTCTCTGTGTTTAAGTCTAGGCTCAAAACCTATTTATTTAGCCAAGCATTTTTATAAATAGATTTGCCATAAGGTAAAGGAGCAGATCTGGGGGACTCATGGACGTAGAGTATTATGGTGAACTGGTATGTTTAGATGCTGTCTTCCTCAGTCTCATTTGATCACTCAGGTTTGTTGACGGTGAGGTAATTGTTTGCTTTACATCTCAGGGAGCCCTCATGTTTGTGTTTCCTTCTGGCTCTCCCTTTTAGTTATGCTGTCATAGTTAGTCCTGCCGGAGTCCCTGCTTGCACTCTACAGTAAATATACATTCACATTAGACATTGTGACTGTGACCATACCTAATTGCAATCTCTCCTCAACTTCTCTTCCTCCCCCTCTTTCTCTTTCCTCTCTCTCCCTGTCTCCCCCTTTCACTCTTTCTTTCTCTCTCTCTGTCGAGCTACACATGTGGTTCCTGAGCTGCCAGTGATCCAGACTCCCTCTGCCCTCCGGACCTGTCTGATCCATCCTGGTGCCCGGTTTCTGGTTGGAGGTCTCATCGCATGGATGCCCCGTGTGTCTCTTTAGGATGCGCCTGGTGTCTGGGGATGATTCTATCTACAGTGGTGTGAAAAACTATTTGCCCCCCTCCTAATTTCTTATTCTTTTGCATGTTTGTCACACAAAATGTTTCTGATCATCAAACACATTTAACTATTAGTCAAAGATAACACAAGTAAACACAAAATGCAGTTTTTAAATGAGGGGTTTTATTATTTAGGGAGAAAAAAAATCCAAAGCTACATGGCCCTGTGTGAAAAAGTAATTGCCCCCTGAACCTAATAGCTGGTTGGGCCACCCTTAGCAGCAATAACTGCAATCAAGTGTTTGCGATAACTTGCAACGAGTCTTTTACAGCGCTCTGGAGGAATTTTGGCCCACTCATCTTTGCAGAATTGTTATAATTCAGCTTTATTTGAGGGTTTTCTAGCATGAACCGCCTTTTTCAGGTCATGCCACAACATCTCAATAGGATTCAGGTCAGGACTTTGACTAGGCCACTCCAAAGTCTTCATTTTGTTTTTCTTCAGCCATTCAGAGGTGGATTTGCTGGTGTGTTTTGGTTCATTGTCCTGCTGCAGCACCCAAGATTGCTTCAGCTTGAGTTGACGAACAGATGGCCGGACATTCTCCTTCAGGATTTTTTGGTAGACAGTAGAATTCATGATTCCATCTATCACAGCAAGCCATCCAGGTCCTGAAGCAGCAAAACAACCCCAGACCATCACACTACCACCACCATATTTTACTGTTGGTATGATGCTCTTTTTCTGAAATGCTGTGTTACTTTTACGCCAGATGTAACGGGACACGCACCTTCCAAAAAGTTCAACTTTTGTCTCGTCGGTCCACAAGGTATTTTCCCAAAAAGTCTTGGCAATCATTGAGATGTTTTTTAGCAAAATTGAGACGAGCCTTAATGTTCTTTTTGCTTAAAAGTGGTTTGCGCCTTGGAAATCTGCCATGCAGGCCGTTTTTGCCCAGTCTCTTTCTTATGGTGGAGTCGTGAACACTGACCTTAATTGAGGCAAGTGAGGCCTGCAGTTCTTTAGATGTTGTCCTGGGGTCTTTTGTGGCCTCTTGGATGAGTTGTCTCTGCGCTCTTGGGGTAATTTTGGTCGGCCGGCCACTCCTGGGAAGGTTCACCACTGTTCCATGTTTTTGCCATTTGTGGATAATGGCTCTCACTGTGGTTCGCTGGAGTCCCAAAGCTTTATAAATGGCTTTATAACCTTTACCAGACTGATAGATCTCAATTACTTTTGTTCTCATTTGTTCCTGAATTTCTTTGGATCTTGGCATGATGTCTAGCTTTTGAGGTGCTTTTGGTCTACTTCTCTGTGTCAGGTAGCTCCTATTTAAGTGATTTCTTGATTGAAACAGGTGTGGCAGTAATCAGGCCTGGGGGTGACTACAGAAATTTAACTCGGTTGTGATAAACCACAGTTAAGTTATTTTTTAACAAGGGGGGCAATCACTTTTTCACACAGGGCCATGTAGATTTGGAGTTTTTTTTCTCCCTTAATAACGTAAACCTTCATTTAAAAACTGCATTTTGTGTTCAATTATGTTATCTTTGACTAATAGTTAACGGTTTTTGATGAGCAGAAACATTTAAGTGTGACAAACATGCAAAAGAATAAGAAATCAGGAAGGGGGCAAATATTTTTTCATACCACTGTACTTAGAAGATGGTTCTGGCCTCAACTGGTGTTGTCAGCTGTTTCTCTGAGGACTTGACAATTCGATAGTTCAGGACTGGAACTTTCTACAAGTCTATCTGAGTCTCGAATAACTACTGGACTCCATTTTACATCAACTATTATAACATCAATTAACATCAACTATTATAGCTGAACCTAACACTTAACACTGTATAAATGCAGATCATTTCCTGCTATCTGTTTCACCCAGATGAGGATGGGTTCCCTGTCGAGTCTGGTTCCTCTCAAGGTTTCTTCCTATTACCATCTCAGGGAGTTTTTCCTTGCCACTGTCGCCCTCGGGCTTGCTCACCAGGGAATATCTGAACATTTTGATTCATACACATTCACATTCCATACAAACTTAAATAATTCTTTTGATTGTGTAAAGCTGTTTTGAGACAATGTCAATTGTTAAAAGCGCTATACAAATAAAACTGAATTGAATTGAATTGAATATGCAATGTGTTGTTTTATGTTTAAAAAAAAAAAAAAAAGCTTAACTGTGCTTGCTTGAATCATCTTCTTGGTCACCTCTGTGTGTGTGTGAGAGAGAGAGAGAGAGTTACATATCTATTCTGAACTTAGAATTACCGAAAAGCCGTCCAATCCATTGTAAACTTTAAGGTTAACCTAACCCTATGATGCCCCTAGGGGTGATCTCTTAAAACACTGCATGTCAGAAAAAAGGGTATTTCCACTAGATTGTCCAGATGCCCTGGTGCTGCGACCACTACTGATTACATATTTTTCATCCTGTAGATTCATCATAACTTAGATTGAAAGTTACATGCCTCGTCATTTAACCAACTAGTGATCCAACAATGCTTCAAAAAGAATATATAATATTTAAATATACACATTGTGCTCATTTAATTTTAAGTTGCACATTATCATCCAGTGTATCATCAGGTTTATGTCCATACTGTAGTTATTTAGTTTGCTACTAGCAAGCTTGCTCACTGAGCCAACAAATCCCAAACAGCATTACACATGGCAATGTTCGGACGAACCACCAGATGGAGACATTTCCCGAGTAATAGATCTTTCTCCAAGTGTGTACGAGAGAAAATGTTGACGTTTATTCATCCTATATACTCAGCAAAAAAAGAAACATCCTCTGACTTTCAACTGTTTTTACTTTCAGTAAACTTAATGTGTAAATATTTGTATGAACACTAAAAGAGTCAACACCATAAGACATAAACTAAAAATGTTTCACAATGTGTCCCTGAATGAAGGGAGACTCAAAATCAGTCAGTACCAGTCAGTATCTGGTGTGGCCACCAGCTGCTTGAAGTACTGCAGTGCATCTCCTCCTCATGGACTGGACCAGATTTGTCAGTTCTTGCTGTGAGATGGAGGGATTGTGTGTTCCTGGTGTGACTCGGGCAGTTGTTGTGGCCATCCTGTACCTGGCACGCAGGTGTGATATTCGGATGTACCCATCCTGTGCAGGTGTTGTTACACGTGGTCTTCCACTGCGAGGATGATCAGCTGTCCTTCCTGTCTCCCTGTAGCGCTGTCTTAGGTGTCTCACAGTGCGGACATGGCGATTTATTGCCCTAGCCACATCAGCAGTCCTCATGCCTCCCTGCAGCATGCCTAATGCACGTTCACGCAGATGAGCAGGGACCCTGGGCATCTTTCTTTGGGTGTTTTTCACAGTCGGTAGACAAGTCTCTTTAGTGTCCTGCGTTTTTAGAACTGTGACCTTAAATGCCTACTTTCTGTAAGCTGTTAAGGTCTTAACGAGCATTCCACAGGTGCATATTAATTAACTGATTATGGTTAATTGAACATGCATGGAAAACATTGTTTAAACCCTTTACAATGAAGATCTGTAAAGTTATTTGGATTTGTACATTATTCTTGTTGAAATACACAGTCCTGAAAAAGGGGCGTTTCTTTTTGTGCTGAGTATAGATTGATTGATTAATAACCTGCATGTCTTTAAACAGTAAGAGGAAACTGATGTACCCTGAGGAAACACTCAATCCTGACCCCTGAGGTGTGAGGCCACAATGCCAACCACTACGCCACCGTGCCGCTAACTGAAGTTATCGTAAAAACCTGAAACCGATCCCGGGTTTTTGAGAGAACACTGTGGCCACTCCAACAATGGCTAAATATAATAGATTGTATTACATTTACATTTAGGCATTTGGCAGACGCTCTTATCCAGAGCGACATACATTTTTATCTCATTACACATCTGAGCAGTTGAGGGTTAAGGGCCTTGCTCAAGGGCCCAACAGTGGCAACTTGGTGGTTGTGGGGTTTGAACCTGGGATCTTCCGAACCGTAGTCCAATGCCTTAACCACTCAGCTACCCCTGGCCCCCTTGTATTGGGTTTGTTTTAGGACACTTCCCAATTCCTTCAGCACCTAACATTTTATTAGATCATATATTGATCTTGCATGAGATATTATAGACAAATATTTTACTTTAAAAGCTTTACAGACATTTAGGCTACTGTTGGATCCATGAGTGGCAAGAGAAATTGACGTGTGGAAAAGGTGTAGCAACTTTGGCAATTTTGTGCTGCTGTGTCATTATATTTTATTCCATCCATCTACTTTGACATCACAAAGCAACATGATTTCATACCATCATGGGCATTAGTGGCTCAGTGGTAGGTTTCTTTCCTGCCACTGGTAAGGCCCGGGTTCAGACGATGCCTTAACCCCAGCCACTTTATGCAGTGCCAGCTTCAAGCCTGGATAAAATGGGAGGGTTCCAGCATAAAACCTGCACCAAGTGGCAATTCACAGGGGTACACCATCACACTCACACATTAAAGTACGCAAAGGAAACCCTACACACACAAACCTTAGGTGAGAGGCAGCAGTGCTAACAACTAAGCCACTATCCAACTTTTTTTTTTGTTTTATTGTATTATTTATTAAAAACAGAATAAAATTCAGTGGGTTGTGCCATGTACCCTTAACCCCCGTGAATAAGCAATGACTATGCACAGAACACGTGATGGTGAAGTGGTTGTGGAGGGGAGGGAATAGTTTGACAAAGTATTAGAAAATCATTATTTCACACCCTTTCCAATGCACTACACAATCCTGTGATAAATGAAAGTGTTTATGATGTTAGGTCCGGGCTCCGCCCAATTTTGCGTGTTTGACTCCGCCCCCTCGTGCTGCTCCTGTAGCAGTGTTGGGAGGCTGCATGTTTCGGCACCAGGCTGCCGGCCCGACACGCTCGCCGCTGCTGTGTTTTTGTTTTGTTTTTTTTCACTCCCAGTGAAAGAAGAAGGACAGAATGGCTTCCGACGGCATGGATGAGCGCTCACCGCTGCTGTCAGCACAGAACTCGGGCAACGTGACTCCCACAGCGCCGCCGTACCTGCAGGAACCCAGTCCGAGAGGTAAAAACACAAGAGGGTCGTGATTGACTCGGGAGCTGCTGAATCGTTTTTGGGCGTAGCGACGCCGCGCTGAGCTTCGAGCTCGTGCTGCTGCTGCACACGAGATATCTATCTCCTGATAAAAACCGCCACGGGAAAAGGCGAGGCAAGTTATATGCGTACACGGCGTGCGAGAATCACAGCCTGAATAACAACAGTCGTGTAGATTTGTAATGCTGCAGGTTTCAGCTTTAGGCCCGCTCGCTATCTGTCCTGCTGGCCTGCAGTGTTGTAATGGTGCATCTGACTCCATCACTCCACCCAGAACAGGCGCTTATTCTCTTATCTTGTCCGATTCACCGATTGATCGTGCCTTTGATGTTTTCTCCTTTTCTAACGATTTGAATGAAAGCGGTTACATTGTTTACGCTTCTGTAACGGTTGGAGGAAATGGTCGCCTGAAGGTGTGAAGGACGCCCACTAGGCTCTATTGTGTTCCAGTGTGCTGAAGATGAAACTGCGTCCCAAATCTACAATCTCACAATCAATAGTACCATTCCTAGTCGCTTGCTTTGGATTGGGATATATAGGATGGTGCGTGTAGTTTAGCTGATAATGATTTACTTGGAAAGGTGCAGCTGTGCACATCCTTTTCAAAGATGCTCTAGATAGATACATACATTTATTGATCCCGAAGGAAATTTTTCAAACATCTGGTAGCGAGGATATTAAAACAATGGACATTTGTACATTTTACAATTGCAAATCATTAATCGTGTAAAGCATACAGCCAAAATACAGTATTCGTGCAAATTAAATGTTGTACATATAATACAGAAAACGTGTGTGCCAAAGAAGCCACCTCTTAGCTGACCAATCTTGCTTCCTTAAAACTTTCTAGTTTCTGCCCAACACTGTTTTGAAGAGATGATTTTATGTGGCCCAAAAAATGGCCATTTTTCAGCATTATTTTGTCTCACTTCAAACAGTAATCATTTAAAATGCAAATGATTCATATTTCTTTCAGTAATGGGGGTGAAAAAACACTAAAATTGGTGTAAGTTTCTAGAAGCATATGACCTGTCAAACTCGTCACTTAAGTTGTTTTTTGCAAAAGATCTATTGTTTCCGTAACCATGTCAAATTCACATTGTAATATCTTAAAAATGTGCTTTTTAGAAATACACTTTTTCAGGTTTATGTCTTTTCTTGTGAAATCTAAATCGGCCAAGTTTCATCTGCATGACAATTAAGGTCATTTAAAGGTTTGAATTAAAAAAAAGTTCCGGACATTACATAAAAGAGCATGAAATTGTAGTTAACGAATGTTTTTCTAATTATCTGATTAAAAATAGAATTGTGTATTGCATATTTACCAAAGACGAACCATGGATAGGGAGATAATAATAATAATAATAATAATTAATAGTAAAAGAACAAAATTTGGCCGAAAGCCATCATAATGTCTATTCATCTACTCTCTCTCTCAGATTTATGCACAGAGAAACATAATAGAAATAAGATCTGTAGTGTTTTAATACATCTTTGTAGTACTCTACTTGTCTCTTATTTCAGCAGGGAACACATTGACAGTGTATTGAGATTACCAGAAATGGAGATTGGGAAAGGTAACCTTTTGAACAGAGTTTTATCTCCTTCCATGCTTTCTCTTGATGCTCATACACTGCCCAAAAAATAGTCCCCGTTTCAGAAAGGCCAAATGAAATGACTGGAATTGGGTTAGAACTGTCCAACCCAGAATTAAAACCTATAAGGACTGTCCTGAACCTTTAACTTCATGGACGAAATGTGGTCAGGAAAAAAAATAAAGAGTAGAGATCATGTAAGTGCTTTATATACTGTAGATGCATGTAAAAAAAAAATGACAGTAGAAATCACAGCTATGTTTAGTAGTGAAAGTAGGGCTGGGCGATATGGCAAAAAAGTAATCTCGATAATTTTTCCCCATATTGAACGATAACGATATATATTTCGATATAAGCTGTTAATGCTGCCAGTTTTAAAAGAGAATCCCAACAATGAATGAAGCCACAAAAATTAAAGGGTTCATTAAATTACATTTTAAAGTATAGTTTATTAACAAAAATAGATTTGGCCTTAAAAAGATTTTTATAAAAACAAATACTTGTTTGTGATGATAAAAAGTATCTTGTGATGATGAATTACATTGTTTTGAGATATTAAACAATAATGAGAAACAACATTTAGACCACACACACTAGGGCTGTCTTTTTATCCCACAATTCAGAGTTAAATGAAGGCTATTTCACACGTCCCCAATAAACTGACATAATGGCTTAAGCATGCAATGACAACAAAAATTTCACTTTTACTATATAGTTGGGTACCTGCTAGGTGTTGTATAGTTCATATTTGCTTGGCCAGAATAGTTTAAGCCACCAAAATAACGTTTTATTGATAAACTGCGCAGCTTTCGCCAGCGTGAACACTCCCGTTAGTAACGAGGCGAATAAGGAGCTGAACTTCAGCCGCAGAATGAGACGCTGCACAATAAGAAGCCAAACGAATCGGAAGTTGCGAATAAGGAGCTAACTTCAGCCTCGTGTGCTTAGGGGCATCATATCTTTCGCTAGAAAGTTAGAAACGGCCCTGGTTATATCCTTGCTCCTTTTGGACACCTTTCATAAAGTGTAATGGCCACGAAAGATGACACGATCGGGCCGATGACGACATGAAAATGTTTGGGTGATGCGTTCATATAACGGAGTTCGTGCTACCTTTTTTTTCGACAATTTCAACATCTTTGGATAATAACTCGAGGTTAGATTCACTTTCTTCCACTCTTTTTTTTTTATTTTTTTATTATTATTATTTATTTATTTTTGTCGTCCTGGTGTCAAGTTTAGGGCTGCAACTAACGATTATTTTGATAATCGATTAGTTGGGCGATAATTTTTTCGCGTATTTGATTAATCGGATAAAACTGAACGCTTTAATTTTATGTTTTGCTTAACTATATAAAACCATAAATCAGGATATTATTTAAGTATAAAAGTAAACTTAAAAAAATGCAAAAGCCACATATAGAGTTTAATGATCTTTAATTTTAACATTTAAACCTTATTTTATGTAAATCAACATTTTTGTTTATATATATATATAAAGATATTAATATATATAGTTTAAAAAAATACACCGACATATTCAGTTATTAAGAATGACCTAAATTTTAAATTCTCTTAAATTAATTCAACTTAATAAGAAGAATAATAGACTTCGGTTTATACATTATTTCGATCCTCGTGTATTTTATCCTTTTTTTGTTGTCTCAATAATAATAATATAATAAATTATTATTTACAGCTTGTTAGTGCTTAGTGCTCTTATTTACTCAGCATCGCAGTGTTGGAAGGACAAAAAATCAGAGAGCGACGCAATTTTTACCCTATTTATAGGAGTAGGAATCAAACTATCATTTTATTTTAAGTTCTTAAAATATGAAATCACTCCTATCTCTATCAAAAATTAGGAGAGCCCTTCAGGTGTCCTAACTGCTTCTCAATAATGTTGAGGCAGAGGTGCATGCAGAGGAAAGACGGTTTCGGTAACAATAAATGATACAGAGCTCATTCAAATTTACATTTGGACAAAAATAGTTTTTGTGACAGATCACATGCGGTACACAACTGGTTCATCAACGAACATTTTGTATGCTGTCTCCGCAGGTGACTGCTACTTTACTTTTTTTAGTAGCAGAGAAGATGCTTTCTGTTTATCACAGCCAACACTGTCAGAACAATAAATGAAAATAAATCAGACTTTGCTGTTATAGAACCACAGATTGTGCACAGATTCATGCATTTCCCCACCACACAGCGGGAAATCATACACATCGCTGGTTTCTTTGGAGTTGTTGGCGTCATCCATGGTGCATGCATATAATATTATATAATATTAATCGCTTCTTAGCAGTGACAAGGACTGACGGATGGCATTGATGGTTTCACAAATTACCGTCCACTCACTTTCTTTATCTTCAAAGTAATAGTATGACAGTCATTTTGATCAGATTAAAACAATCCTTCAAAGCTCTGTTATAGACAATTGTGATTGGAGCAGTCTGATTACGATAACTTCATGTTGTTGAGTCACACATCTACTGTATAAGTTCACACAACTGCCGCTGATTTAAAAAAAAAAACATTTTTAATGGATTTTTTCCAGATTTTCTCCCTAATTTAGTCGTGTCCAATTCCTCCCCGTCACTAGGGGGCTCCCACATTAAGGCTACTACTACCATTCAGCCGGGACGGCCGAAGACCATCACGTGTTTCCTCTGAACCGCATGACGTCAGCCGACCGCATCTTTTCGAACTGCTTGCTCACGTACCGTTAGGGGCGGAGTAACACACTCAGAGGAAAGCGCTAGCCGCTCCTTCTGTGTGCGCGAGCTCACAGACGCCCCTGATTGGCTGTAGAGCCGTGATTAATGTGGGAGCACAAAGTACCTCTCATCCCTCCCCTCTGAGAGAGCTCGGCCAATCAGCTCTCTCTAGACCTCCGGCTGTGAGAGGTTACAGCATCACCTGGGGATCGAACCAGCAATCTCCGGATGATAGGGCGAGAACTTTATCACTGCACCACTCGGAGGGCAATTGCCGCTGATTTAAAAAAAACTTTCCCCCATTTAAAACTGCTAATAACTGTAAAAAATTACACCACCTGCCTGTAATATAGCCCACTTTGCAGTTCTCAGTGTCGTAAAAAGTAACATCACACACTTTCCTAGGAGCAGTAGGAGTAGGAAGCTTCATAAGTATGTTCCACTCTGAGGTGAAAGCATTTTTGGTCTTAAATTAATTTTCAGCACAATTCCTAGGAGTGATTCTGAGACACTTAGTAAATATAGGCCTAGGTTATTCACATTTATGTACTTCTTCCAAGATTCACATTGTAAAAGAGTTTATTTCACACATGGACTTGCCACCACACAGTGCACCTTAATCAAAGCTAAAGGCAGTCATTGAAATCTTATCTGATTTAAAAGATTGTCTGCCACCCCCCCCCCCAGCCCCCCTTTTATTTTTGCCCAGCTAGTGTATAAACCCAGTCAGCTCAGTGTGGGACAGTGTAGCATATTGTCAGTAATAAAATAATGAGAAATAAATAAATAGTGAGAGTCGAGGATGAAGAATATCCCTATATATTATAGATTTAAAGAGTAAAACACAACTGATCTGTGGCTTTGTTTATTAAAATCACCTAAATTAAAAAAAAAAAATTTAATCACTTTAAGATTACCTTCTTTTAACACACAATTAACACATTATATTATCAGAAGTTTGTGGACACCTGAGTGTCTCACCCATATGCAGTTGTTGCCCAAATTGTTGCCATAAAACTATATGGGGTTCCTTTGTATGCAGTAGCATTTTCGTTTCCTTTAGTAAAACCCTGTTCCAGTATGGAAGGTCCATACCGACATGGTTTGCCGATGTTGAGTGAAAAGAATTGTAGCGGCCCACACAGGGCCCTGACTGGACCCTCATTGTAAACCTTTGGAATGAATTGGAACATGAAACTTCTCCATACAAATGGTTGACACATTAAAGGAAAACTAGATATTGGAGTGATGAACTCACATTCTTTCAAAAGATATTTAATGATGTAGGTATAGAGCGCTGTCTGAATGCTTCAAAATCTCCCTTAGGTGTTCAGTTGGGTCGAGCTCTGGTGACTTCACTTCATTTTCATTCACATCAAAGCATTAAGTGAAAGTTTGTGGCCTGTGAGTGGGGTGAGTCTCCTCAGAGTCTCCAGGATTGTTGAATTATAGGATAAAGATGATTAGTCTGGAAACGTTCGCAGGTAAACCTAAACGCAATGTTACTGTTGGGTTTTTCCAGAAATTACCTGAAGTTGCTCCTTAAGTCTAAAACTGGGACATGCTCCATAATGGTTTTATCTAGGTCACTAACATGAGCAGATTTAATAAAATAGAGTTCAAAAGTATTTAGGGGTGACTGGGTGACCCACAACTGAAATTCCCACACAGGATCGAAGCCAAACACCTCTCAAACATTGTAGTTTATGCTGCGTTCTGCCAAAGCCGGATTTGAGCCTGGGCAGCAGCTGGCTCCAGGGTTCAGTGTTGTGTGTTGGGAATAGGCCTCTCATCTTACATGTCCTGCCAGGGAAAATATACCCTGGTTTACTAGAAGACACAGGTGCTTTACTGATATATGAGACATAGACAAATCAACCTAGATATTGCTGAGTTCAGTGATTTCCCCCCCCCCCCCTTTTTTAAGAAGGGGTGGCTTTTGTCAGTTTTTCAGAGCCATCCACTAGTATTGAAACTAAAACTAAGTTGAAGTACTAATGCAAAACAATAAAAATTTAAATAATTTCCATAATTTAATTGTTTTATTTTCTATGCTTTTTTTTTTCAGATCCTCAATACATAGTCAGCACATTATCATAGCCAATCCTGGTCCAAATAAAGCCACTGGTGCCACATTCCTAGCATAAATGCTTTTAAGTCACATGGAGAGATGTTTTTCTAGTAATGCACTAGTGAGGTAATAATCGAAGCAGGCACTGCCAGGTCTGTGATTTCACCCTGCTTTTGTTTAGTCGATAATTGAGAGGGTGCATAGAAGGAAGAGTCTTAATTCAATTGTATGATGGAACTTTGAAGTAATAAACACATAAGGTTATAATAACTGATTTGTGTGTATACAGCGAATTGTTATATTTAGTAAGATATTCTATAATAATTCTACAAAGTTACCTTTTTAGTGTGGTCAGTTTTTGTATCGTTAATTTTTTATTTGCAAGGTTATAATTAAATGTAAGCTTACAATATCATAGAGAGCAATGAATTAGATCTGCTATACCAGAGTCTCGTGTTACATGATGAAATCTGTTTGTATGTTAAGCTTTAGATAATTTATGCATTTTGTGCAGTGGTTTTAAATATGATTCATAATGTCATTAATCATTACTATAACAGAGGCCAGAGTGTCAGTAACGATTAAAATACAGTAGTATATTTCGATCAACAGAATCCAGTAGAACTACAGATATAATAGACTTGTCAAGTCATGTTCATATAATATTACACATACAGGAAGAGCTTTCCCGAGTGTCGGCTCAGTGTTTCAGCCTGTAGCAATGAGGCAAAGGCTCTGTCTGTTCCAATCCTGATACACACTTTCAACCTACCCACTACAGTAATGCTCCTCTGCCACTTCAAATAGTTAGTGAGGTAATGGAATATACACCCCTAGTACAGACTAAAATATCACCACTATTCCTAAATTATACTTGTGTATGTAAACACTGCGCAGCAAAAAAATAATAATCCACTGCTTGGATTTAACTAAGCTGAGAGTTAAGAGCCTTCCATTGGGTAAGTACTGCAGTGATTTATAAGTTTCAGCTGGAAACAAATTATTTAACCCTAACTGATGCAATGAGGAGCTTTTCATTTCTTAAACAACCATGTCAGAAGATGTATCGGGTGGTTGTGGCAAAGATGTTCCTCTGTTTTATTGTCCTACATCCAGAAAATGGAACCGTTTAAAGTTTTATTACAAACCAGGAAGGATGGTGTTGAGGAAGAAATGTGGTCGGAAAAAACATCCTGAATGAGCATAATGGGAGATGACTTAAATGCATGGTGAAATCATCGTTAAAAAACAACAGTAGAACTCATTGCTATGTTTACTAGTGCAAGTAAGATAATTTCCAAAAGCACAGCACAGAGAGAACTTAAGGGATTGGGACTAAACAGCTGTGTAACCTTAAGAAAACAACTGATCAATCAGACTAATCAGGGGAGGAAAGGCTTCAAATTGATAGGAATGGATGTTTGGATTGGTCTAGATTTCCCCTGTTTCAGAGTGATGGGTGAATCACTTCATCTGCGTCTCATCATGCCTGCTATACAAGCCTGTGGGGGCAGTGTTCTGTTGGTCAGGTCTAGGCTCAGCAACATTGTGTGCCCTCCCAAAAAATGAGGTTTGCTGATCACCTGAATGTATTGAATGACCAGGTTATCACATCTACGGATGGTCTAGAGCAGTGGTTCCCAAACTGGGGGTCGCAGAATAATTTCAAGGGGTCGTGAGAGGAATTTAAAAAAATATTTTTTTGTGATTATAATACACACTTTTTAGTATTACAAGGAAATGCTATAAATAAATATTTTCTGATTTGTAAAGATATTACTGATTGAGTGAGAGTGTTTAAATTGAGTGTTAAAAAAAAATTGCGACTCATTGATATGACATCACTGTGCAGCGACTGACTCACTAGTTATTGCTACAGCGCACAACTGCACGTGAAAACCGCAACTGCCGAGATGGATAAATTTGTTATTCGCAAATCTAAAAATGTTAAGGAAATTGTTCGCCTGAATCATCGGAACCATGTACATCGACCAAGCAAAAGAGCAAGACCCCGTCAGACCAAAGTAGGAAACGTCGGAAATATAAGGAAGAATTCATAAAGATCAGTATTCAGTAAGTTGCCGTAGCAACCGAATACAAGAGTTGTCCCGTGCAGCAGTGGATGTACTGCTTCAATTTGGATCTACATATTTGTGTGAGCAGTATTTTTACGCTGTTACATATAAAAAATAAATACAGCTCACGTCATGATGTGGAAGATGATATGCGGGTAGCTGTATCCACCATCAGGCCACGAATGAAGCTTTTGTGCTGCCAAAAACAAGTACACCCTTCCCATTGAAAGGTAAGCCAAAATTATTTAGATGTATAGTAAATGTAGTCAAAATACTGTGAACAGCTTTTGTTTATTGCTTGTTTTTGATAGTGGGGGTCGCGAGATCTTGTCGATCTTCAATTAGGGGTCGCTGGCTTGAAAGTTTGGGAACCACTGGTGTAGAAGGTCAAAGATGAGATTTTTATGGATGCAGTGAGAGAGGACATGAAGTTAGTTGGTGTGAGTGAAGAGGATGTAGATGATGGGGTTAGAAGGAGGCAGATGGTTGGATGATTTAGTTGAAAGACAAAGAAGAAAGAAGGAGAGTACATTCCTCTTCTATACCGCTTTATCCTACATTTTAGTGTCGCGGGGACCTGGAGCCTATCCCAGGAGACTCTGAGCACAAGGCAGGGTACACCCTGGACAGCGTGCCAATCCATCGCAGAGCACACACACACACACGCACTCTCATTCACACACTATGGTCAATTTGGGAACGCCAATTAGCCTAATCTACATGTCTTTGGACTGTGGGAGGAAACCGGAGTACCCGGAGGAAACCCACCAAGCACGGGGAGAACATGCAAACTCCATGCACACAGAGACGGGAAGAAGGATAGTATATGTACTCAAAATGCAAACCTAATATAAATTAGGTTAAATAATAAATATTATATAATAAATTATTGTACTATATTATCCTACACGATAATATCTCTAGGCCAGAAAAGATGGCAACTTATTATGAAAAAACAACTTTTTTTTTTTTTTTTAGACACAAAAAGATTGTTCTAAAACTTGCTCAAATTATACCTGAGACTATATTTTAAAAAAGGGTTTCAACAATTATTGTCTTTGTTTAATGAATTACTGTTTAATGATTTTTATAGTTTTTAGTAGTTTTTTTTATGTATAATTCTTTTTAAAGACTTACAGCAGTTTTGCGTGTGCCTAAGACTTAGTGTACTGTCTCGTAATATCCTGCCTCGTTAGTTCATGTGATAATGTGACTTGTGAAAATTACTGTTGCACAACATCTTCCTGTGCCAGCGCTGTGTTACAGTACTTCACAACATGACTGACGACAAGCACATTATAGTTTACTATAAATGCATTTTCAGAACTGTGCAGCGCGGAATGTCACAAACATTCCCTTGACAGGAACACGCATGCCATAATTAACCATTTTCTTCAGCTGTTTTATCTTCGTGGCTCCAATGCAAAACCAGAGAAACAAACTTTGTTTACAAGAATTGCATTTTTGTTTTATCTGGATATGGTGATTACTTTATTTTTGGCTGAATGAGTAATCACAAGACCAGGGCTCGACTGCTGACTGTGGAATTAATCCAAAACCTTCATCCATTTAATCTCAGAGTCGGCATAAATTCAGTCTACAGTCCAATCCTCAGCCAGGCTTTAGTCTGAGAAAAGTCAAAATATTAAAATATACAATTTTTAGAAGTGGACAGTCTGACGTTTTCATGCTTTCATGCACCTGAAAAATTTTACATATCATCTCAACCACAGTTTAGGGTGTTATTCACTCACTCATTCACTTACTCTCACTCATTATCTATATTGCTTTATCCTGTATACAGAGTTGCAGGAAGCCTGGAGCCTATCCCCAGGCACACGCGTACACACACTCAATCACACACTTTGAGCAATTTTGGGAACGCCAATTATTCTAATCTGCATGTCTTCTGCACTGTGGGAGGAAACCCGAGTACCCAAAGGAAACCTACCAAGCAGGCAGATTCGGTGCTCACAGAGGAGGGACTCGAACCCAAACTCAACTAATCCACCATGCCGACGTTAAGGCTATTACTCATATTCTAATGATCCTTGGTCTAGACATTGAAACTTCTCACTTCCCGCTTAGTACAATATTGAGTTATTAGCCAGGCCAAGCATGTAATGCAGAATTTAGGTCAGTTTCATAATCCATGCTGTCACTATTCAATACAGTAAAACCTCACACAATACACTGTTTAGGCAATTCGCTCCTGTCGCTCCTTCATATTTACATTTACGCATTTGGCAGACGCTCTTATCCAGAGCGACTTACATTTTTATCTCATTATACATCTGAGCAGTTGAGGGTTAAGGGCCTTGCTCAAGGGCCCAACAGTGGCAACTTGGTGGTTGTGGGGTTTGAACCTGGGATCTTCCGAATCGTAGTCAAATGCCTTAACCACTGAGCTACCCCTGCACCAGCTCTACGTAAAACATAAAGCAATAATTCCTAATCTTATCAAACGCGTCATCAGTGATGTTAAATAACATAATGACAGAGGCTGTGTTTGCTCACATGGGCGTCTGCAGTAGGGTTGAGTAAATCATTATAGTGTGTTTATTTACACAGTAGGTTATGCGATTTGATTTGTACAGCTTAACCTGTGATTGCATTAAACTAACAGCACTGCCGAATTCTCAGACCTGATTGATTGTGGCTCGGATGCTAGTTTACACAAGGTTTAAATTAATTTGCACATTGTAATATTGTACAATTTAGTTTTACGGATGTTTCTCAGTATTATCTATAACGAGGACGTTTATGTGACATTTCATTGACTAATGGGTTCTTGACATGTTGAGGAAACGTACAAATATTGCCAGGCTCTGGTTACAGATTTTTCGCTATCTGGAAGACATTCTGTTTTCGGCTTAATTATCGAGATTGTTTCTATAATAAAATTTTATTTGAATTTATTAACATGTATGCATTTATTTTTTGTATCCGATGATTTTCAGTAATCAGCTTTGACCAACTTGTTCTTAAATAAATGCATGGCGCTGGTTATTTAGATATTCTTGGCAAAATATACACAATTTCATCAGTGACCCTTTTATTAGTTGACGAACAAGTGTTTTGACTGGCAGTGTGTGTCAAAAAAATGAAGGTGTACAATATAATATTCTAATAAATCTGATATGCATATGTAACTGTGTCTGTCCTCTGTTAGCTGAGCTTCCCCCGCCATACACAGCCATTGCCAGTCCTGATACAGGAGGAGTGCCAGTCATTAACTGCCGAGTGTGTCAGTCTCTCATAAACCTGGATGGGAAGCTCCATCAGCATGTGGTGAAGTGCACGGTCTGCAATGAGGCAACGGTAAGAAGGCACCGGATCTTGCTTCAACTAATGCTTAGTCATGCACAGCGCCAGTCCTACTTTCTCTCTCTCTCGCACTCTCACTGCACAGTCATAAGTGATGTCTTCACAAGTCAGTCTTGACAAGAAGAGGAGATGGCGGAATAGAATTTGTGGTATTTTCCTGTCTCTGACTCTGTGCTTTGAGACTTAATCATTTTTCTTAACTAAGTGTGAAACACAGCATGATTTGTGCAGCGCCCTTGCATGAACACCCCTGATTTCAATCATCCTCCTCACCCATTCTAGATTCTGCCCTGATGCTTATTGCTATCCGTGCGCCTTCTAATTACACAATCCCAACACTCATTTGTTCCAGTAATTTATGTAGATCATTATATTTTATTTGTTAGAAAAAGCTCATTCAGCACTAATGTCTTTGTAACTAAGCAACGCAGCATCCAGTCTGTGTATCCGCTTAGTCACGGTGACGAAGATGCAGTAGCACCTTTCACATGATCTGCAGGTTGGCGTGTGAGAACATTCGTGCTTGTGGTGCTTCTGTGGTTTAGAAGAGCAAAGTGAAAAAACAGGCCATGGTTATGGAGGAAAAGTCCAAAGTCTAAATGCTTTGCTTTTTACGGAGCCCCTCTGGCTACTTTTGGGGGAAAATGGGAATTAAATACTACTGTATGTGGTGTGGCCACAATTTACTATGCAGTGGGGACAATATAGAATGTTGTGACCATGACTTACTAAGTTGTAGGAATGAGATACCAAAAAAATGTCACTTGCTCAGATGACAATATTCCTCCTGTCTGTGCTCTATTTCCTTTTCATAGCCGATCAAAAACCCGCCAGCTGGGAAAAAGTATGTCAGATGTCCCTGCAACTGCTTGCTAATTTGTAAAGACACATCCCGGAGGATAGGATGTCCTCGACCTAACTGGTAAGTGTGATAAGGGCTGTCTTGTTACTGCTGCCATCTGGGCATCATCGTGCAGTGGAAATATAAAAAGCAGGTCTCTGAGGTTGTAGTCGTCTGATAACCGGGTGAAGGGAGGTGAAACAGGTGCCGCGCTCTTTGTCGTACAGGAAAATGCCTGCAGCTGGGCAAAAGAATATGATAGAATATGAAAGAATTTTCTAGCAGCATAGAGGTCACAGTGATTTTTTTATTATTATTTTTTTTTTATGACCGATAGCAGACGGATTATCAACCTGAGCCCGGTGATGGTGATCCCGGAGGAGCAACCTGCACAGCCGGCGCTTCCCATTCAGCCCGAAGGCCTGCGTGTGGTGTGCGGCCACTGCGGCAACACGTTCCTCGTATGTACAGTTAACCATTTTATTCCTCTTTATTCCAGCCTACGGTATATCTCATTTACCCCACCTGAACTGTCAGGTTGTTGTTGTTTTTTTTTTTTAATAGCCCGATTTTACATTTTGTTTTCGATTTATCACTTGTAAACTTTCATAAGACCATGTCTGTGCCGTCTAATCTTTGTTCTACATCACATGAGCTAATTAAATGGTTTTTTCAGGAAAGGTGCCTTCATTTCTTCACTCAGAAGTAAATTAAAGTGCTAGCACAGGATGCTGAAGTAGGAAACACGAATCCCTCAATGCGATAGATGTTTTCAGATCTCCTGTAATGCCCAGGGCCATTAGGCTAGTGGTGATACTGCATCCAGCCTTCCTCTGGTCGGCATGTTGTTGATGAATCTGCCATCTGCAATGTCCTAATACAGCGGAATCTCACATACAAATGCCCTCCCTTATGAATTTTTGCTGAATGGACCGAACCGAACACCGACTAAGTTGCATTTACATCCAGGAGCCAGTCAGGGGAAATCCGAGCGAAGCAAGTTCATGTCTTTTTATATGCAAAAACATGATTATAGAGTTTACATTACATTGTACATTATTCCCAAAGGGAAAACATGTTTCACAATACAAAATTAGGCCTTAAAAACTCATAGCGAGGTTCCACCGGAGAAATAAATCTGAATCAGAAACTAAAACTAAAGCAAAACCCGGACTGTTAGTAATCTGATACAGATAAGTAATCGAGCAGGATATTATTCTCCTAGTAACTAAAACCTATGTGGATTCTGCTCCACTATGGCAACATGCAGGGTATGCATGTGTATGCTGTTCTGTAAATATTGCAGTAACTTTATTCATTGTTATTGTATTTTGAGTGTGACTTAAGTTGTGTAAATTCTAGTCTGTATACATTTAATATATAAAATGTTTTAATAACGTATTATATGTCTATGAAGTGACCCATGAATAACAGATAAACCTACCTCAATAGTAGCACCGTATATTAAGTGTATATTTGAGTATTATTTAAATTTTTTTGCCTTTTGTCTTTCCCCACAGTGGATGGAGCTCCGATTTAATACGCTGGCCAAGTGTCCTCATTGCAAAAAGATGTGAGTCACATTCCTCACTTTTCCATGATTGTTTCTGTCAATCTGAGCTTGGTGATCTAGATGTCTAAGGTTTTTTTTGGGATGCTCATGACCGGCGGTGCGATGCCGCCCAGCTTCCGATTCGCAACCTCCGAGTCTGTGTGACGCACACATTTCTGGCATGATGTTAGACCTTGGCAGCACAGGGGTAATGCAGAGAGGAAGAGTAAACATACCCAGAGTGGTAGTGCCAGTAATGTAATGCCCTTCACCCATTGCCCAGGCTGCCAGGATCCCCCAGAGCAACTGCTATGGAACGGGAGTAGAGTCATGTTGATGTAATGTAACAAACAGATGGCCAAAAAAAAAAACAACCACACGCACTGAGATAGCATAAGGACAAACTTGTACAATCCAAAATGATTCTGAATACACAGTCGACTTCAAAAGTTTAGATCATTCAATTAACAACTGCACCAGATGAAGGATCATCGTCTACGTGACTTGTCACTTCAGCTCTTTCTTCTTCTTTGTCTGTGCGGTTGTGGAAGGCACTTCAAATGACATTGGATTCCCTCTATCCTGCCCATCATCACCCCTTCTCTATGTTCTTTGACGGTACGATCAGAATAATCAAATCAAAATTGGGACGAGTCTGTTCTCCTCAGACACTTGCTGATTCGTGTTTGTATCCCTCATACAGTTACAGTTACAGCTCTCCTTGTCAACTGGCCCCAAAATGTGCTGACTGGCGCCCACTAGGACAGGATTTTTAATCCCTCTACAAAATCTGGTCTGAAATTGTCAGCTTAAATGGAATGTGATAAATTCCTGCTTGTAAGAAGAGAAAGCAGACATGTACAAGATGAATCGCCTTGTGATAAACTTCAGTATTATGGCTATAATGAGGTATCAATGCTTTTGCAATTCCACAACTGTTATTGTGTCCACAATGTGCCAAGTGGACTTATGCATTTCTAGTTCTAGTTTAAACTTTCCTCATTCTTTACTTTCAACTTGCACGACCTCATTAAAGCATTCCTTCTTTTCTTGATTTTTGACTCAATAAGTAAGGAATAACACTCAAACTGTCCTGTTCAGAGAAGCGAATCCATGTCTGGTGGTGTGATCTCTATTCCAGCACAACTGCACGTCCCAAACTCTGTTATTTCTCTCCTAGCACAATGATTTGGCACAGATTCAAATCTATAATTTATTCATGAATAAAATGATTCCTTAAGCCTTTATAGCTGCATTTAATGTTATAGAACATTCACAATTGTCTTTATTGTTTACGTTATTGCAGTTGTTCCTTTATAGCTTCTCTTTGTTGTTTTTGTCGTTTTGATGTTAATAAGACTATAGTGCTCAAAGTAGATACTTTTTTTTTAACTTCCCCTCTTTTTTAATAGATGATAGTCTTGAAATGTCATGAAATTTGATTGATTTTATTTTTGTACCACCCTAACTCGAGATAAACACATTAAGGCGTTTTGATTCATCCTGATTTTAAAAAGCGGCTTCAGAACCAGTCACATGAGAGCCATGTGAAGTATTAGCAAGAGCCAGCTGGGGTAGGAGCCGAGCCATGTGACCTCCGGCAAAGTCTGAGTACAAGCGTTTACAAAAGCCAGTTTATTTTCAACTCCCTCGCTTGACCTGTTTTTCTTTCCAACTAGCGAACTCGCAAATTGCTTCATGCTTGAATTAAATGTCCCGGAGATTCATAACACGGCAAGACGTTAAACATGGCCAACATGTCAAATGTTTTTATTGTGTACTTGCTGTGTAAAACCTGGGTGTCATACTGTTGTGTGTGTGTTAATTTTTAGATATATCCAAAATACACAATAATGCACAACAACCAGTAAAGCAGGATAATCAACTTAAATATTTAATAGTCTGTTCTGTGCTCTAACCCCGATCTTGTGTCTGTGTGTTTTTGCCTGCAGTTCTTCCGTTGGCAGTGCTCTACCCAGGAGGCGCTGCTGCGCCTACATCACAGTAGGAATGATCTGCATTTTTATCGGAATTGGTCTGACAGTAAGTACTGATCCAACCGCGATGCACTTTTATACACATCCATTCAGCTCAGTGGTTGGACTACGGATCGGAGGTTCCCAGGTTCAAACCACAGCACCACCAAGTTGCCACAAAATTTGGGCCTTTGAGCAAGGCCCTTAACCCGTAACTGCTCAGATGTATAACGAGATAAAAATGTAACACTTTTTTTTTATTTATTTATTTTTTTTATGAAACTTGGAAATAATGATATTTACACTGACTCAATAAAGCACAGTACTGTATCCTGAGTTAAAATGTATTCTGTGGAGTACTGGCAAGACCGATTAGGATTAAGGTCAGCTATCCTGAGACGGATCCAATAAACTACCCAATGAACTGTATCTTACTCTGTGCTTTCTGTGTTTTTGTTTGTTTGTTTTCCTCCCCTAGGTTGGAACCCAAGAATTTGCCAGGCGATTCCACGCTACCTACGTGTCATGGGCTTTCGCGTATCTGCTGGGTTTTATCTGCCTGGTCCGGGCCTGCTACTGGGGAGCAATTCGAGTCAGCTATCCAGAGAACACCTTTGCATAGATGTGAAGTGTCCATGATGGTTCATTTAACCCTTTTTTTAGGTTTTCATTTTATCTTGATTTTAACGGGTGTACATTTCACTGGTCGTTCTAACCCTATGTAGGCGAGCTACTGTATAATCGGGGCCTGGAAATAATGAACGCGTTATCTTCCGAATATTTATATTGGATGTCAGATCTATCTATATAATAAGTGATCAGATATTCACAAACGTGTTGAAATCAACTTTGAAAAGTAACATTTAATTTTCAATTGGGAAAATTATAATATAAAGTTTCGGTACGTATGCCTCGTGTATCGTTGTAAAAGCCTACTAGACTGTGAGTGTGTGTGTGTTGTGTTTTGTTAACGACTTGACCAAAACGAACAATATATCCATTGCACTACAGTTTTATGCAAATATCCTCTTCTTTTTGCTGCTAGCTGTCAGCTGTAAAAAGCTGCAAGTTAAATATTAAAAGCTGCCCACACTAAAACAAGGTGGTACTGTGTAACATTTATGTAATCTTACATCTTACACGTGCCAATATCTGTGTTCTTATGGAAGAAAATCGGTAGCTGCTCTCGAATCCATATCCTCGGAGCCGCTCGAACAAACCGTGAGAGATTATCGCGGCTTTTCAGAGTATTAAAAAACGGCATGCTTACAAACATCGACGCTAATAACTCCAGCTGACTCCGGTGGGTTTTAAATGTTTTGCATGATATCAATTCGGTTCATTTGTACCACAGATCAGTGTGTCTCTGTCAGTGGAAGGTCACTGTGGAAGTGTTAGGCCGCCTAATGTCCCTAATCTTCTCTATATGTAGAATGGAACCGCCTCCGCTACCTTGTTCACACTAATATCACAGTAGTTTCTTAACTTTGGCAGGGTGACTGGGCACAATTGTAGTTACAATTGTAGTTCCTGTTCTGAATGTGAAAAGCAAGTTTTCTTTGTACATAGTTTATTCATCGCACTGAGACTAACTTAAGTTGGAGTATGGTTTGGGTCTTTTTAAAAAATGGTAATTTATCAATAAAATAAAAAAGAACTCCCATTCCACCTGTGTCTTGAGTTTTTACTTCACAATCAGCAGAGGGACGTAGAAAAGAAATATTACTCACTGTATTTAGGAGAAGCTTTTTAAAAAAAAAAAAAAAAAAAAAAAAAAAATATATATATATATATATATATATTCTTAAATAATATAATTTTCTCTAAGAAATGTGTGACAGTTTTGGGCAAAAAATAATGACCAAGCCGTAATTTTTACATTGACAGACTTATTATTGCACAGAATAACAGAACACATTAATAAATTAGTCCCAGCATCTATCCCAGCATTTCACTAGTGCTTGGATACCACTAAAATACAACGTTTTTTCAGGCATGAGGTGACCGCCTGCCTCGGGTCTGAAACGCCGGTCTCCCAGGAACTCCTTTAATGGCCCAAACATGTGGAAATGGCTTGCAGCGAGGTCAGGTCTGTATGGGGGACGTGGCAATAACTCCCAGCTGAGTTCCTGTACTGTAATGTGGTCTTGGTGAATGACCGTGTGTAGAGTTCTGACAGATAAATTCCAGTTCAACAGATTCCCAGTTTAACTTGACCAAGTAAATAAAAGCAAGATGCTATTTTTTACATTTCCTTTTAGCCCTGCCCTATTTTTACCTATATTACTAAACTTTTTGTAAAAGTAAAATTGAATGTGTCAAAAAAACTAAACATTAAAAACAACCCAATATTTTTGCAGGTCTGCATAAGTCAAGTAAAGTATACTTTACAAAATGCATATATAAGCAGTTGCAAATAAAATAAAGTTTTGATTAGGGATTGACCCCATTGGGGGAAAAGGGGCCAAAATATGCATTTAAAAATGTTATAAATTAGCTGATTCTTGTGATTGTCGGCCTTCATAATCAACTGTTAAATGTAACTTTAATAACAAGTAATTTGTGAGTGTTGCATGAAAGATATCCTTCCTGAAATGAAAACGCAGCTGGCATTTTCCTCCAAATCCAGGACAACTGAGGGTTAAAGGGTTTCAAGGCCACATCAAGCTTTAGATTAATTAGGATTGAGACCAAGTTAAGATTTACACTAAACACTTGTGACAAATGTTTATAAAATAATTATAATAATTCTTTTAATGATAATAAACCTGTTTCTACACACTAGTCATAAATTAAAACCACGTTTAAAAACACAGTAGACGTTTAGCCCTACTTATCAGTGTTAATAACTGCAGTTAACATAGTTACACACTGCAGTTAGACATATTCAGAGGTGGCAAGTAACAAAGTACAACTACTCATGTTTTGATAAAGTATCTTTTGTCCATCTGTACTTGACTTTTTCCGTATTTTCTATATGTGTTACATTTTACGTAAGTACATTTTCACAAAAAATTTTACTTTCAAACGTGCAGATTGTTTTGTCTCCACTTTCAAACCTCTCGAATGGGCACACTTGTTAAGGTACTGTAAAAAGCAATCATGCTAGCTAGCTGACACCTTAGCAAAAGAGTTTCTTACGCGTTTTTGGTTGTTTCATGCCAATAACAATGTTGTTTTAATATTATAATGTTTTGGTGTGTCTTTCAACCAAGTAGTATTCTGTATGTTTGCACTATGCCTATGTTTAACTGAGTGAACTACTTGCATTTTACAGTACAGCGGAGCAATGGTAGCAACTTGCTAGCTAAGCTAATAAAGTAATGAAAGAGGCTAACAATGCTGCTCAATCTTGTTGCTATTAATCTCTACTACATTCATGCTACGAACATCTTCAACTTCATTTGTGTTAAAATATTTTGAAATACTGTTTCAAATCAGTAATTCAGTCAAATAGATACCCAGAGAAAAAATTATGTTTCTTTGTGGAGTGCTTGTACTTAAAGTAAATTTTCGAGCATGTACTTTAACTTGAGTATAAATTTAAAGTCTACTTATGAGTATTTTTACGCAAGTACTTTGTGTACTTGTGGCATTCTTTGGACATGTTTGTCTTTTGGAAGATGTGTCCTTTTAATTAGTATTTTTTTTTCAGTTCGTTGTGCTGATATAAGAGATCCAGCTGCATTATCATGGCAGCTAACATCTCACAGCACAGGGCTTAGCGAAAAAGTCAGTAAAATCATACCATTCCGAAACAAATGACCTACTGTTACACCACATCCATTGCATTAGGTTATGTTGCATGTAAATTACACATGAGGGTAAATAATGGCATGCCCCTTGTCCAGATAGCGGATATGCTGTTACATCATGGCTGCTGTTCTGTGCCTCACATATTCACATGGTGGCAGTGTTGCCTCATCAAAGAACTCCTCCTATAGCAGAATAAACTACCCAACAGATCCGAAGAGCTGTACACATTGTGCAGCTTGATTTAATGGGTGCATGCTAGGAATTACCCCCTTCCCATCTCTTTTGGTATAAGGATTTTGAAGGCTAATCTGCACTGGATCTATTTCATTGGTTCTTATTTCAAGAATGGTTCTAAGCCTCCTGGGATAGGCTCCAGGTCCCCCGCGACCCTGAATAGAGGATAAAGCGGTACAGAAGATGAATGAATGAAAAAAAGGTTCTAGCTCTATTTTTGTCCATACAAAGTTTTCATGTTCAATGCCAGTGTAAGATCCAATGGTGTGCTCTGGGCCGGAATCAAACAGGGTCTTGGCAGAGGTTGGTAGGATTGGTCGAAATGGCTGCATGAGCGATTGTTCAAATTTCTCTTTGGTCAAGGGGGTCTGGTGGAACAGTCACGATCGGTCAAACTGCCGCTGTGAGTCAGTGGGATTTCTCAAGCTTTTTGAAACAGAAGGTGAGGTGGTCTCCAGGAGTGGGTGGAATTGATTAAACGCTTTGTAGGATTGGCCAGGATTAGTCAAACTATCTGCATGACTGGTTACATCTTATACCAAAGTACAGAGGATTGATCATATTTTTAGCAGGAAGTGGGATTAATTTGGGACTTATAATACTGTCTAGATCTTCCATCTATTATATTTTATAATAAAGTTATAACACAAGGTTCTTGTATAGCAAGAGTTTGCACATTTGTATTTTGTATGTATTTATACTGTACAATTTTAAAACCTTGATCAATGCTGATCACATGCAAAGATGAATTGGTATACAGCAGTATTTGACACAATTATGATACAACAAACGTCTTGACTGTAGCCGTATCTTTATTCACAATGGACAAACTACATGAAATACAGCAACTGTAGAGAATCTTTATACAGAAAGTGCAGAGGGAAGAACTTGTGGTCGTCAGGGTTCGATCAGGTCACAAGTACTGCTACATAAGGAAGCACTTATGTAATAGTGCTGACACTTACACAGCCTAGCTACAACCGTACAGCACATTGCAGATCACTCTCACTGTAGCACTGAGTCACAGATTAATGAGGTGCCGATCAGTGAACGCAGCGCACTCTGATCATTTTACACACATCGTTCAGATTAGCATGTTGACAGGCACGCTCTGTTTGAGAAACACTGCAAGTTTTGAAGCCCCTGGAGTTTCATTTCAGCTTAATCACGTTTTATTGCACAGATGAAGCGGAATGATATAGAAGAGCAACTAAATACAGAAAGTTAAATCTTTATAGAACTAGTGAACTGCTTACTGTATAATCCTAATGGAAGTGCTTAATTAAAATATGCTTATGAAAAAAAGGACTCATGTTATGTTATTAACTATAAAACATAAATCAGGTGTATGCTACTTGTACCTACAGTATTTAGACAAATTCAGTTATACTAGGCCTAACATAGTTTTCCAATATTTCGACTTACTCACTCACTCATCGTCATTACCGCTTAATCCTGTATTCAGGGTCGCGGGGGGCCTGGAGCCTATCCCAGGAGACTTGGGGCATGAGGCAGGGTACACCCTGAACAAGCTGCCAATCCATCGCAGGGCACTCCAAGTAATAAATATAAATGAAACAGAGTACATTTATTATTAAAATTGTTTCAATTGAGTAATATTGGAGTGCCCTGCGACCCTTTAGGGTCACAAGGGCCTGGAGCCTATCTCAGGGAGCTTAGTGCATGAGGACGGGTACACCCTGGATGGAGTGCAAACTCATCACGGGGTAAAAGTGCACACACTCACTCATTCATTCATACATTATGGGCAAATTGGAAACACCAGTCAGCTTCCACCACATGTCTCCATGGTCCCTGATTAGACTACAGACGTTCCTAGGAACCTTAGGAACCTGTGGAGGCCATTGTTGACCACTGTATTTATTCCCAATTTTACAACTGTGGTAGGACCTCCAGTGAACATTCTCACACACATTTCTACATCGGCCAATTTGGAAATGCCAATTAGCCTAATCAGCATGGCGTTGGACAGTGGGAGGAAACCAGAGTACCCAGAGGAAACCCACCAAGTACAGGGAGAACATGCAAACTCCAAACTGCCCTCTTCCCCTGTACATGAGATCACGACCATGATTAACTCACTCTGTGATTGACAGATGAGGGTGACGCCATTCCGCCCATCCTGGCAGCATAGGCACTTATTTTGTGCACTAATTGGGCTACGATCATGATCTGCAGAAAAGGTCAGTGAAGACATACTTATGATTCCTTCTTATTTAGCAGCCCTTATTGGGTTTAATCACATTTCATTAGCTTTCACATTTCACCAACTGCTATGGGGAGAAACAGTAGAAAACTGGATTAACCAATTGGGATCACGTGTTTTTCCAATTCCTCTTTGAAAGCCATCAAGCTGATGAAGTACTGAAGGTGAAGCACAGGGGAAGAAAAACAAGTATAGATCTGGTTTAATTAGGAAAGATCTCACCCTACTAAATGTCAGGTTAATTATTTTCAGTGAAGCTGTCATAAAGGCATTTTATTTAACAGTATTCACATAGCCGGATTAGTTTTGTGCCTTAATAAAAGTAAATGACACGTTCAGAATAGCACCACATCTACTGCTGTCTGACATCCACTCATAACACATGAGCCTATCGAATCACGGCTATCGATTTAATTGTATAAAACCTGCAGTGGTTTAATTTCCATATTCATCTCTGAAATTAATTCCTGACTGCAGCAAGTAATGAATCGAACATAAATCTTGCACACACTTTTTCCACATGTAAAAATACAGTGGATGGAGTACCATCGATTTTTGGTGACTGAGCCTATGCTCGCCTTAGAAATCTACAGTAGGAACGTACATAGTTTAATGCACTAAAGATGAGGGAGTATGAATATCCAATGATTTTTCACCACAGTTTTACAGGAAGTGTTAACACAACACTGCTCCGTCAGAGGACAGAGACATAGTAATTCAAACTCTGTTGCCGTTTGATCGTTGTTAATTATTGCGGTTTTAATTGTTGTTCAGGACCCACCACGATGCTGCGGAAGGATAGAACAGAAACAATCAGAACGGTCAGACTTGTCAATTATACTGATATCATATCGGTGTTGCAGCACAGTGCCAAGTACGCTCACTATACCTGGTACCAGCATCGTCGTCGTAATCTCTGGCGTCTCCAAGAAATCCACATTGGACCTCTGGAACGTTTTGCTGTAGTTTGTCTGCAGATGACTAAACACAGAATAAGCATGCAACAATAACGCTCTTGAATGTGAAGATCACGTCTGTTTTCTGCTTAAACACTAAAAATTCGACAAGGAGCTGGTTGGAGTAAAATAAGGACTTACTTCTTCCACAAACTGGTGTGCTCCCAAAACTCATAGATTATGAAGCGAGACTCGTTAGCAATCCGCTGCACTGCAACACTGTCAACAAAAAAAAACAACCATTAACTGTTTGTGGAGTATTCCACTAAATTCTTTCAAAAATTTCCATGCTTATTCTGTTTAGGGTCACAGGGGGTTAGAGCCAATCCCACCATCATATCCCATAGGAAATTTGAAAACCACCAATCAGCCTACAGTACAACATATGGACTGTGGGAGAAACGGGAGTACCCAGATGAAACCCACAAAACAAGCGGAGAACATGCCTACAGAACAGAATGTAAAATTCAAACCCCTAACTCTGGGGATACAAGGCCAGTGTGCACCTCTTCCACTGTTTCTTCAGTATTCATACTGTACATTACAATAAATGAATTATTTTTACATTAGAACAATCACGGACATCTTTTAGATCTTTCCCTTGTCCTATGAATTGAAGTCACTAGCTAATGAGGAAGGCCTTGAGGAACACCGTCAACCATCATTGTTTCTAAGAATAGAGCGACCCAAAGATTCAACAGACATCAGATATAAACTGAAGATCCAATAGACATTGGATATCAAGCAATAATCCAGTAAACATCAGATATTAATTAATCTAATTGACATTAGATATGAACTGAAGACTCAGACTTTACATATAAATAGATGATCCCATAAACTTTAGCCATAAAATGGTGCCAGGCAGCACAGCACATCTCCAGAGGTCTTATGAAGTCATGGCTCGAGGGAACCGACCTGCCCCAGTGGCAAAACCCAAGTGGATATAATGTTTTTAATATTAAGACTGATTAGTGTAAGATTAGTGCACAGTACATTTTTACATGTATATTAAATTCTAACTAAATCTGAATTCTTTTGAGGTCACTGAATGTAGTAGGAAAACATCTCTATACTATGTATAAAATTCACTGTGAGCTATGGAGCCCGATCTGGGACAACACACTTCTCTGTATTACTCTTAAATTATGTCAAAACATGGCAAAACTTTCAGATAAGAATACCTACAAAGCCCCATGAGGACAGGCAAACCACGTTTTAGCGTGCTGCACGACGTCTCTTTTATCTTGTCCCAGTTTTCTCACTATGCTGTAACTGCCACGTGAACTTTCATATTTTAAGCATTAAAATACGACACAGGGCGGAGATGGAGGTGTGTACTCACTGGAGGCTGCCTGTCTGGATGCTGGCACAATCGACATACTGCCGCAGAGCCAAGCGGAACTCCTCCAGCTCATCGGGCATCACGGACAGCTGCCTCTGCACTATCAGAATGTGCTAAAAAGAGAACACACACAACTGTATACAAGAGCTGTCATGTAATAAACCTGCATTTCAGTGTACTCCGCCTCGTGCCCTAAGCTCCCTGGGATAGGCTCTAGGCCCCCCATGAACCTGAATACAAGATAAAGCGGTATAGAAGACGGGTAAGTGAGTAACTATAACACTTAATTTTAATGAACACACCCGGGAAGTTTTTTTTTTCTTTTTAATTATCTATATATTAATCATTACAGTACATACATTCATTCATTCATTCATTTTCTATACCGCTTTATCCTGTATTTAGGGTCGCGGAGACCTGGAGCCTATCCCAGGAGACTCTGGGCACAAGGCAGGGTACACCCTGGACAGCGTGCCAATCCATCGCAGAGCACACACACACTCATTCACACACTATGGTCAATTTGGCAACGCCAATTAGCCTAATCTGCATGTCTTTGGATTGTGGGAGGAAACCGGAGTACCCGGAGGAAACCCACCAAGCACGGGGAGAACATGCAAACTCCATGCACACAGAGACGGGAAGAAGGAGAGTATGGCCGGGAATCGAACCCGGACCCTGGAGGTGCAAGGCGACAGTGCTAACCACTACACCACCGTGCCGCCCCATTACAGTACATACAATTTGAAATTTATTATGTGAACATTACTAAAACATATATTTTTCAGTCAATCCACAGGAATTATAAATATATGTGGTCTTATTTGTTACAACATTCATTAAATTCACTCCATTGCCAAAAGTATTTGCTCGCCTGCTTTCATATACATATGAACTTGAGTAACATCCAATTTTTAATCCATAGGGTTTAATATGATGTTGGGTCACCCACTGCTCTTATAACAGCTTCAACTCATCTGGCTTTCCACAAGGTTTAGGATTGTGTTCGGAAATCTTTGACCATTCTTCCAGAAGCGCATTTGTGAGGTCAGACATTGATATTGGACGAGAAGGCCTGGCTCGCAGTCTCCGCTCTTTCATCACAAACGTGTTCAATCAAATTGAGGTGCAGGCCAGTCAAGTTCTTCCACATGAAACTCGCTCGTCCTTGTCTTTATGAACCTTGCTTTGTGCACTGGTGCGCAGTCATGTTGAAACAACATGAGCCGTTCCCAAACTGTTCGTACACAGTTGCGAGCATGAAATTGTCTAAAATGTCTTGCTGTGCTGGAGCATTAAGCGTTCTGTTCACTGGAAAACTTCCTGAACAACAACCCCACACCAGTTCCAACATGACTGCGCACCAGTGCACAGGTTATCTTGTTAATCTGTTATAAAAAATTTTGAAGCATGAATAAACCACTCATTGTAGTGTATAACTGGAAATGTGCGATAGACTCAGGAATGAAAAAGAAAACCATCAATGTCATGTTTAAATTGAACTGAAACAGTATCATCTCGTTTAATCCTAAGAGAAGGACTTGTCAATGATACGTGTAGGGCGAAATAGTGAAGACGGCTAGACGTTTGGAAACAAAATGCGACTTGGACAAGTGTTGCCAGATCAATATTCATTTTCTGAGTTGAATAGATGACATCTATTGATGGATATTGAACTTATGGGACCTGGAGGGATGAAACAGACATGCAATGTAGTGACAGCAGACAGGATAAAGAATGAGCACAACCAGCAAGAAATGTGAAGGCCACATATCATCCTTAGATACTCAAACTTGAAATAAACGATTCTTTTATACAGAGCGACATCTAATACCACAACATTCTATGGAAACAAACGAGAGTCATATATGCGGAAGTATGGTATGCAAAACATGTTAATCAATATTCTAGTTATGGACCTAGACCTACAGTATGGAGTTACACTCCTCTTAATTGCACTCATTAGAATATAAAAGCAGGTAGTCCGTAAACCGGAAAAAAAATCAAGGTCTTTGATATATCTAATGTGTTTTGTCCTTTAATCATCATCATCATCATTTGTGTTGTGTGTACCACTAATACTAATTAACCTATAATAAAAATACACTACTCAGGTGTTCAAAAGCATGTCAATGTTTAAAACATCATGACTGCTGATCTTATATACGATTTTCTTTCTCTTACAGTGTGGAATTCACTCTGCATACTGTTAATAAGGCACCTGTGAGCTTCAGATAGGCAATTAAAGGGAGAAAGGCAGAAAAAGCAACAGTGATGTGCACAGTGCTCAGTGGTGTATACAGTATATACAGTAGCACGCATTTACAGAATGGTGACAAATTAAATGGGAAAACGAGTGTCTCTTTTGATGTCGGGTGTCATTTTGCTGCCAGGTTTGGCTCCTTTGGTCCCCGTCTTCTGACTCATCACCTTTATCCCATGATGAAACCTTTCTCTTCTGTTGGAAGTGATCTCTTTTTTATGATCACATCCCCATCCAGAGGGTATAGAGTCTCAGTAAAGGCTGGTGTTGCATAGAGAGTTCTGTCGCTTGCTGATAGGCAGATCAGGACTCGAATAAGCCAAACAGAAAACGATAGACGTCTCCCAGGGGTCTCACCTCACCATGAGCTCTGAAGTGGTGCCACCTTTCATAAAATCTCCTCCAGTTGCAACCCTGACCATATGCGCTGCCCTTTCACAATCCTTGTCATATTCTATAATCTTTATATGCTCACCTATAGCAGCTCTCACACCATAATAATTTTTTTTTTTTTTACAGGAAATCACTCCTGACATAAAAAACACATTTTTAAAGAATAAATAGAAACATGCCAAACAGTCCTCATACACCTATAGGTATGTAGATCAATAAGACAGTCCACGCACTTGTAACACCAAAATACACACTATTTTGTCTTACAGATGGAAATCTTAAAAAATAAACAAGATCTCGTAGAATTTTTTATTATTATTCATTACCCGAGGATGCTTCGTCATACGGAGACAAAGTATTTTAGTCATACTGATGTTTATTCAATAGCCAGAAGGCATTGCTATTTTTTTGGGTGCTAAAACACCCACACAAACACACTGTGAGGTATGTGATAGCTATTTTTTTTTTCCATCAGACATACTGTGTGTGCACGTACACGCACAAAGAGGGAAAACATTTACAGGTTACATCACAGCCTGTTTTAATCACTGATGATTTATGACGTGAGGCAATTAAGCCTCGCTTGGAGAAGAGCATTTCATGAAGCATAAAGGATTGATCTGTTTATCCTCACACACACTTACACACGATTATTTATTTGGTGAGTTTTCTTCCTCTTAACGGGTTTGCTGAATATACAGCACATCAAAGTCTAAACATGAAAGAAGTAATTTGGTTGTATAAATTAAAAAAATGCTCATATAAATCTTAATTTCTCCTGAGAGAAAAAAATTATAATTTTAATGAATGAAAAGATGTAATGGCATATTAAACTGGCTTGGGTTATTTTTATTTTATGTTTTTATAATCCATGAATGAAAACTATGGGCTGAAACACTTAATTAGTTATAGACACTTCTGAAAAAGAAAAATAGTATGATGTAAATTATATTAATAGAATATTATCATATTATTATCATAATATTATCAGATATATTAATAAACTGTATAACATACAGTTATTTAATTTAATAATTAAAGCAATTAATTTAGTATTAAAATATGTATACAATGTATACATGTAAAGTTTTTCTTTTCCTGAAGTGCATATGCATTTATATGGCTGAATACGTGTATACGGCTGACTCTGTGTACATACACACACACACATATATATATATATATATATATATATATATATATATATATATATATATATATATATATATATATATATATAATGTGGAATATGTTTTGCAAGATGAGCAAAATTCTAAAATAAATTTTTACTTAATAAACGAGCGAGGTCTTGATATACAAGTACTGCTGTAGTACGCATGCGCTTTGTCTGCCGAGCGTCACGTGATCACAACTGAGCCAAAGTTTTTCTCTCTTGCGTGCATGTCTCCCATGCTCAGTCTCAGTGCGTGTGCGTGTGCGTCACTCGTAAAGTCCTCATCCGTGCATGTGTGTACTGTTTGTTATAACATTGTGACCACATGTGTGCTTGCGAGTAAAGTAAAAGCAAGTGTCATTAGCGAGGTGTGCATACGCACATACACGCATTCAATCTCACACACACTAACGGAAACACTGCGTTAGTGCAGGTTAATTTGTTTAATTTTTACTTTACATATTGTATTAATTACTTATTGACAGCACAGCTACAGCTACAGGCTGCTGCCGTGTTCCCGTACACCTCTACTGTCTGACTAACTGTTTCTGTGTATACATGCCAGAGCAAAAGCATATTTAGAGTGATGTTTGTAGATAAACACCATGATCACATTCTCACACATTCTGCTGCTCAGCACATATCTTCACAGGGGGGCCAAGTACTGCTCAGGCCAATTTCTATTGCTCTCTCTTATACACACATACAGAAAGAGAGAGAGAGATAATAGTCTCTCAACTCCGCCATATGAGACTAGGACGAAATAGTTTCTGAACAGTAGAGATGACAAATGAAAGCAGAAGAGCAACAGAGAGAGAGAGGGATGAAAAACTGAAAAACTTGAGAGCTGCTCAGTTTCCTAGACAACAGCATGGAGAGAGTGTAGTAGTGGTTGTGATTACTGAGGGAGCAGAGAGAAGCTGTAAATGATCGAGGTACCGATTTGGTGGAGCTTTCTGAGACCTCCTCTTCTACCGGCTCCAGACGAAGCTCCTAAGCCGAGAGGGGAAAAAAAGGGGGGCGGGGGGGGGAATGATAACTGCAATTACCACAACCATCAAACCTTCACTCAGTGATTTACAGTGATCTGCCTGGTGGGAAAAAATTAAAAGGATCAAATTAAAAGGCAAATTGGTGAGAGGATGAAGAGGAAGAGGAAGACAGTGGAGAAAGAAGACAATGAGAGATAAGTGGGAAAGAGTATATAGGAGACGAAGAGAGACTATAAAAGTGAGATGGAGAAAAAATAGAGGCAAGGGAAACCATAATAAAAATGGAAATAATAAAAGTTATTACAATTAAAAAGCAAAGGGGAAAAGACAGACAATGAAAGAGTTAGAGGGAGAAAAGAAAGGAAGAGACAGGGGGACAACAACAGAGTGAAGGAAAAAAAGAATGAAAGAAAACCAAAGAAAAAGCATGAAAAGATGACCAAAGAAAGGAAAAAAGAGGATGGGAAATATAAAGAGAGATAAAAAAGAGGGAGGGATAGAAACCAATGGAAGGAAGGAAGGAAGGAAGGAAGAAAATAAAGAATAAGTGAAAGAATAAATAAAATAACTATAAAAGGAAAGAAAATGAAAGGAAAAGCAAGAGACAGAGGCAAAGGAAGACAATGTTGGGGGATGGAAAAGAAGGAAAGAACAGACTAAGACAAATACGGACAATGAAAGGGAAATGGAGAAAAGAGAAGGACAAGATAGGAAAAGGAAAAATAAATGAAATCTGAGAATTATTGATTAGGATCAAAAAGAAAGAAAGGAAAGAATGAAGGAAAGTACTTAGAAGAAAGGATGAAGGAAAGTAAGGGGATAGACAGTAGTAAGAAAGAGCAAGTGAGAAGGAGGAAGAAATGGAAAGGTGGAAGGATGGAGAGAGATGATGAAGTAACGGAGGGGAAAGAAGTCATAGACAACCAAAATGAAACAGCAGGGAACAAAAGGAGTGAGAAAGAGTCTGAGGAAAAAGAGTCAATGAAAGTGGGAGAGAGAGAAAGAAAAGGCAGAAAGACAATGAGGCAACAGGAGGAAAAACTATAAAGAGAAAAAATGAATGAAGAAGAAGAGAGAGAAATGAGCAATTAATGCTAGAATAAAGAGGAAGATAAAGCTAAAAATGACAAAAAGAAAATAAGTGTGAAAGATAGAAAGTGAAGTGCAGAGGAAAGAGATTTCAAGAGACCTTAATTATGTTGTTTATGGAATGAAGCTTCAGCCAGTGTGTAATTACGCAGCCAATAAATCGACTCAAACTGCAGCCAGATTAGCTCACGCCTAAACTGTTACCTTCTTCTCGAGCCGATCGATCAGCTTCTGCAGTCTGTTTATCTGGGTCATCCACTGACTGTCCTCCTCATACAAACCTGGACAAAAAGATTCGCAAAAAAAAATCATGTACTGGTTATACAGAACAGGTTTTAAGTGTCAGGGCATATCTTGTCTAGGACTTAGAGTTCTCTAAAACTTTTCATTATCTCGTAAAAAAAAAAAATTAACCAATACACCACCCTGTCCAGAAGTGCTTAACGTATGAGGGACGCTAACTTAAATACGAATTAAAACACTACACTGATTCTTTTCAGCACATCTCAATTTACTTTATTCAACTCATAACACAATTTGCCAATGCTAACACATTTTAGTTAATTAATTACATTTCATTATTTTTTTTATACATTTTATTTTTGTGCGGCCCCCATGTAGCAGAGACTGTGTTTGCCTTTTTGTCCCTTCTGACTTGCCGTAGTTTTGCCTTTAATTCTAGAAGTTTCTTCAGGTCAGTTCAGAAGAAATCAGTTTAGCTGTTGTTTTCCCTCTCTTACCTTTTGTAAGTGCCTAAATATAAATATATCTGTGAGTAAAAGTGATATTTGTTATGTTTATTTATGATATATGTTCATGTTGAAGATGTGAAGTTTGTATTTTTTTTGTGAAATGTAAAATCTGTACAATGTTAATCAGGTTTGCACAATGCTAATTGCTAGTGAAAATGCATTCAGTTTATAATGTTAGTCTCAACTATTTTATTTTATGTATTTTTGTAAATGTATTTATTTAGATTCTTTTTTTTTAAAGAGTACAATTTTGTGTTTCAGTTTTACAGCATATTTCTTCAGTAAAGATCCTAATCTGAGAGGCTTGATCGCTGGGTATTTATTGAAGGGGCTTGTTGGCCAACTGTCAAGCTAAGATCTGCCTACTTCACTCTCTAGCAAGGACAGATTAATTTTATTGTAGAATACCAGCACCAGATACAGTTAATATCTGTGTTTTGGTTTATTGTGTGTTTATTTATTTATTTATTTATTTCAATTTATCTGCATAAAATCAGTAGGGATGTTGAATCACTAGGGGCCACCCAAATACAATATTATCACGATTCCTGGGTTTGTATTGCGAACTCCTGTGTGGACATCTTACATGAACCTGACAGCGAGAGACAGCATGCTTTTACTAGGAATGTTCCCTTCTTTTAAGTAGCTTGTGCACATGGTTTAAGTATTTAGTGTGTTTTTGTAGGTTGTTCACTCAGTTTCCTAATTTGTTTATGCGATTGGAACAAATAAAACAAAAAAATATATACAGTATAATGTGACCACTCACACGAGGAATTTTACTAGGGTATGTACTATAGTATTTACTATGGTAAACTACACCGATCAGCCATACCGTAATTAGGGCTGCACAATATATCGAAAAATTATCGTTATCGCAATAATGGTATACGCAATATCGGTAAATGAAATATGCAATAAATGAAATTGATGAGTGTATGGTTACACGTGAATAAAAAGTAATGTTTGAAAGTAATTCATATTGTGTTGGCAGGTTTATAGTAACAGCAAACCAGAAATATGAATATCTGCTGAGGGTTTTAAAGTCATTCATAGTGTTTTGAAGTCTAAATATTTTCAACTTCCTTGACATATAGTTTCTTTTTAGCCTGAATTAGATTTAATTACATCAGACGAATATCTATTACCTGTTTCTTTTAGTATGATCAGTACATATATAAATGATTTTTTAAAAATAGCCAATAATAATAATAATAAAAAATGCATTTCTCTAGGGAAATGTTATATTGCAAGAAATATCGTTATCGCAATATTCAACAACATATTGCATATCGCATATTTTCCTAATATCGTGCAGCCCTAACCGTAATATCACAATGCAAAGCATGTACAGTAGCACAATAGTGTGTAGGATCCCTTTGTGCTGACGGGCCAGCTCTAGTCCTTCAGGGGGTGTGCTGTGGTGACTGGCACCAGGACATTAGCATTGAACCCTTGGGGTGCAGTGGGTGGTAAGGTACAGCCTCCAAGTGTCAGACTTATTTGTCTGATGTATTTCATGGATGCTCAGTCAGATTTTGGAAGCCGGATGAACAACCTTTGAACTCTTTGCCTATAAAGCCCCATAATGCAGGCTGTGATGCACTGAGTGCCTTTCTGTCATGGCTAGCTTTAACTTTTTTAACCAGTTGGTGACTTTTTTTTGTAGGATCAGACAAGATCTGACTTTTGGTGTCCCCACAGGCAAAAATTAGCTTATGGTACTTACTTATTGGGTACCAAAATGGCTAGTATAGTTAAGCAGGGATCTAATATGGTATGATTGTACACACACTGTACCACATTAGATATATACAGAGGTGGAAAGTAACGAATTACAATTACATTACTGTAATTGAGTAGCTTTTTTGTGTATTTCTACTTTTTTAAGTAGTTTTAAAAATCTGTAATTTCACTTTTACTTAAGTACGTTTTGTTTGAAGTATTGTAATTCGCTACATTTTAAATCATATTCGCTACTGAGTAAAAAATAAATGAATAAAAATGCTAAAATAATGAAAATATTATGCTTTGTATAAATGCTCCGTTGCGCTCGCGTTTGTGTATCATGTCCTGGTCGCGCGCCGCTCCAGACTCCACTCCAGGTTTTCTGACATCGGCAGCTACCTGACCTTCCACACGGTCGCTTCCGCCCTGAGTGACGTCATCGACTAGCGCGACCATGTACAGTATAACCCGGAGAGACGCGGGAAAGATGAAAGAGGTTGTGATTTTGGCGTTTTGATATTTGGTTGTGTATTCTGCTTTGACTTTTTGCCTCCAATTGACTTTGATTATTGCTTTGTCCCTTTGGTTTGGTTGGTCTTTGTATATATTTGTAGATAATTTCACTGTTTTTGGTTTAGGGAGTCCGGGAAGGTACCTGTATTTCTGTTTGTGGGTTTTTTTTGTTGTTGTTTCTTTTTGCAGGTAATCTAGCTACTAAATATAAATACCATTTTGTTTGTTATTTTGGCCTGGGTCCATCCTGAATCTGATCCTCCTCATGGTGTGTGTGTGTATACAAACCTCATTATTTCATCAGTTAATGATTGGATCTAGTTCTTTCTGCCATATACCACCATTTCCATACAGTTTAAAATAGAACCCTGAACCATTCTTTTGCTGTTTGGCCCTAGACTGGTACGTAACACCATATTTAAGTGACCACTTTATTATGCAAAGGTGTTCCTTCAGTTAAAAACAACTAGTTTGAGATTTATATCTGCTCATCTTTTTTTAACTATGCTAGAATGCCTCATCCCACCCCGCTGTGTGTGTTTTTTTTTTTTTTTATATTTAACAACAAAAAAAAAAAAGCAAAGCCAGATCAGTATACAATCGACACCCACAGCAAACATTTAAAAACAAACAATAATCTGTTAATATAAGAGTGAACATGGAAACACCCAAGGGCAAAACAATTCAGCAAAAGAATCACCCCCACTATTAAAAAAATTAAAATAAAAAAGTAACTCGGTAACTTTTACTCTGAGTAAATTTTTTAATGAGCTACTTTTTACTTTTATTTGAGTAGATTTTTATAAGAGTAACTTTACTTGTACTTAAGTAAAATTTCACTGAAGTAATAGTACTTGTACTTGAGTACAAAATTTTATTACTCTTTCCACCTCTGGATATATATTAGTACATACTACTGGTATGGTAAAGCCAGGGATTATTGAATGTAATATTACGTGTTTAGTTTCAGAATGCACTATGATATTTAATTAAGGCTACATAGTATTACGGTATACTACAATATAAATATTATCTTTATAGTGCGTAAACATTCTGTACATATTTTTAACAGTATCCTGGTACATGTGCCATGGTACCATACTACAGTCGATGACAGAACCATGTAGAACCATTTTATTTTAGTGTGGTATATGTACAGTACTATATCGGGGGACTGCTATGGTGCGTATACTATGGTAAAATGTCTTACAGGCTCCAATAAAAAAAGCTAAATGACTTTAAAGCAGTCCTGCCCTGAAATATATACTTATACTGTATACTTATATCCTTCTTACTGTTACCTTCACAGAAACCTTGTTTTTTGTCTGGTTGTGTAGAGTGTGTGGCAATAATAATCCATGTGTAAGCTGTTATTATAAAAATAATAAAATAAAACAACAACAGCTTCAATACAAATATGTACTTAGTTGCAGCCAGAACTACCATCAAAGTTGCAGTTATAGAAAATTCATCAACAAGTCTGACCATTAGTTTTATGAATTTAACATGTGAATTTTAAGTACTAGTACAATAAATGAAAGTCATATAGTGTATATGCCGGGTTGCTGGGTTTTATTCAGCCTTAGTCACTTTTTATCATAGTATCTGCCTAGTAAATAACTTTTCACAGGTATTATATCAGTCAGCTTGACAAAGGTGCAACGGTCCATTAGATTAAAAAAAGAGTTCCCATATGAATTACCGCTCGCTCCGTGCAGTGCATCTCTGCTGCGAGCGCTGAAGCTAAGAATAAACACACCTGAATTGACGAGGCTAAGAAGTGGGTTGTTTGGAGACAAGCTGTTATTCCGTTGAAGTCTTCGATTGGATCGCCTTCCTGACCATTGAATCGACAGCACCTCGGGCTTCAGGGGTGCCTGCCTATAAATGACACCGCAAAAGCACACACACAATGTCGAAAGGTCACAGACATCCAGCTTTATCAAATAAAGCCCTGGGATAAAGCTTGTTTAAAAACAATGTTGATGTCCATATATTCTGACTGACCAATAAAAAAAGGATGAAATTTCATATAAAGATGTTTAGATCTTGGGGGTATTTGAACATCCATGCATACATACTGTACTATATGGAGTACAGTGAATATATGCAAGGAATAAATCAAAACACTGTGTACTGTTATGAGAAAAAGTGTTTTCTTGCTATATATAGTAATTTTCCAACAGCTGCATTTTTTTTTAATTGATCAAATAATGACATAGCAGAAATTTATAGTTGTTGTTAGTCTTTTTCATGGCATTATATCTACAGTATGGTATTAAGTAAGATTTACACCTGTACTGTACCTCAGACTTTTTTTCTCAGACTCAAGCCTTTTACAAACAATAAATGAAAAATTCCTTTAAAAAAAAACTTTACCATATCAAAGATCACAATCTCAAGGTTCCCCCCCCCCCCCTTTGTGACAGTTGCAGAACCAGACTCTCTCTCTCTCTCTTTCTCTCTCTCTCTCGCACTCTCTATACTGCTTATCTTGGGTGGCAGGACGCCTGGAGCCTATCCCAGGGGCGCTAGGCAGGATACACTTTTGACAGGGTGTCAGACACACAGTACGTGCAATTTGGAAATGCCGGTTCATTCAATCTGCATGTCTTTAAACTATGGGAGGAAACCAGAGTACCTGGACGAAACCCACCAAGCACGAAGAGAACATTCAAACTCCACATACACATACCTGATGGAGGTGCAAGGCTACAGTGCTCACCACTGCGCCATCATGCCACCAGATTATAACTCATATATTATTAATATTGTTTATGCACATTCCATTTGCATCAAAGTCGAACCTAATGCAAAGACTACATGTCTATTTAAATAGTGCATTTATACAGAGCAGTAAGTTATTGTATATCTTGTAGTTATTGAATTGCACTGGGCTTCACTTAATACTGTATAATAAGTTGCCTTTCTCTTATACAGACATCATTCTAACAGAGCATTCCTTTATTGTCTTAGACCTAGCCCTTGGCAAAGAATTGACACCAGCAGTTTGTTTTACAGCTAATTAAGCTCATTGTCATTAGCATATCTGTCACTCAGTCATCACGTACATACTGTAGCTTTTCACCATCACTGTGCTCTCACGCTGCCACTTCCATGCCATAATTCCAAAAGTGTTCCAAATCTCAATTTCTGGTTGGCAACAATGGAGCAATACAAAAATAAAGCACCATGTTGTTGTCAGTCTTTCAGCTGCTTCCTTCGAGGTACCAACAACTTGGTACCGGTTTTGCCCCAGATGCTCAATCCTGACACAACCCTCTCATTTTATTCGGACCAGCACTGCATCCAGTGGCTAAGATTCAAGCCCGGGCCTTCTGTGTGGCATTCGAGAAGCGTACCACTGAGGCACCAATGCCAAAAACAAAGAACATTAAGACCTGAAAATCCATAATGTCACCCTAAAACCCAACAATAGACAACGTCTTGCAGTTAATATGATATAGACTGTAGATGTGAAAAGGCCAGCCTAGAGACCGAGACAGAGGAACATTTTCAAATGGCACAACTTCAGAGAACAGTCTATTGTACCTATTGTTGTCCTTTTTTTTTTTTTAAGTACCCAAAGAAACCATGCTGAATAGGACTGCAGTGAGCGAGCAGGAGTGCACCCTACAGTACATCAGTAGTAAACTCAATAAACTAATAGAGACGAGTTTATAAAGGGCCTTAATTAAATATTTTGACCTGAATGAGATAAGAATCTCTAAGCTAATGCAACTAAGCAAGAAAAGATGTGATGATCATTTAGACCACATAATATAATGTGTATAACTTGAGGCTGTCTGATGTTTCCTGACACGTTGTGGGTTCTTATTAACCTCATGGGTCACTGCGTCCTTATACTGTATGGAGACAATTACTTCATAGGCACTGTTGTCCTCATTATTAGACACTTTATAGCATCATCTAATGTTAAAAAAAACTGCTTAGATTTTTATACTGATCAGGTTCCACTAATCCCAAATACTGTATATAGGGAAAATAAAAAATGCATGCAAAAATCAAAGCTCGGGTCTTAAAAGGTTAAAATGATATGAACTGTGGCACCTGAACGGTGCAAAAGAAAAGCATGTATCCTGTAGTCAGGGGATACCTCCACCATCTGTAACCTGGTACCAAGAAAGTTTAGGAATTTTAAAGTTTAAATAAAAAAAAATATACAATTTGGCAGCAGGCGGCGCGGTGGTGTAGTGGTTAGCACTGTCGCCTTGCACCTCCAGGGTTCGATTCCCCGGCCAGGCTCAATTCCCGTCTCTGTGTGCATGGAGTTTGCATGTTCTCCCCGTGCTTGGTGGGTTTCCTCCGGGTACTCCGGTTTCCTCCCACAGTCCAAAGATATGCAGGTTAGGCTAATTGGCGTTCCCAAATTGACCATAGTGTGTGTGAGTGTGTGAGTGTGTGTATGTGTGTGTGCCCTGCGATGGATTGGCACCCTGTCCAGGGTGTACCCCGCCTAGTGCCCGAAGTCTCCTGGGATAGGCTCCAGGTCCCCCGCGACCCTGAACACAGGATTAAGCGGTATAGAAAATGAATGAATTTGGCAGCATGGTGGCTTAGTGGTTAGGACTGTTGCCTTGCACCTCCAGGGTTCGATTCCTGCATCAGGTCTGTGTATACAGTATAAAGTTTGCATGTTCTCCCAATGCTTGGTGGGTTTCCTCAAGGTTCTCCGGTTTCCTCCCACAGTCCAAAGACATGCAGATTAGGTTCATTGTCGTTTCCAAATTGCCCATAGTGTGTGAATATTGACCGGAGGTCCTACCACAGTGAAAATGGAAATAAATACAATGGTCCCCATTGGCCTCCACAGTCCCTAGTTGAACTACAAAAGGTTTCTGGATGTTGAAATAGTTGAATCTAGTTGCATATTAGTTTCCTAGAATGCCCTGTCCTATTTTATGCCTTAATTATCCTTCTTCAATTAGAATATAAACCCAGCACAAGCGGTGACAGACACTGTCCCTAGCATCACTTTACTTACAGTCATGAAGGTCTATAGTGTATTTTTCAATTGACAAAATAATAAATACACTTCTTGTTAATCATGAATGACATCTAAGAGTCACAGCAAAATGTTTCAACAACACAATATCAAGTTGCAAAGCACACACACTTTGATAATAAAAAAAGCTTACATGATGTGAGAATACGACATAATTAGTATGACTTTAATCATTAAAATTAGTCTATCCCAACCAAACAGCTCCACCAGTGCCAGGTTTAAAATCCAGCAGAGCCTGAATAATTTCTCGGTGATGCCTAGATAGTATCTATTTCGGTTATTTCTTATTAGTGTGTATTTTAGCACACCGCATTACACAAACCAACAGAGGAGAGCAGGTGTCAGGATTACGGCTCAGCTGTGTCCTCATTATGCTTGAAGAAGACACAGTTACACAATGAGGGGTCCTGAGGGGAGAACATCCCATACGGTTCAACATGTCTCGTTTCAGAACCATAATCATCAGCGGGAGTAGTCAGGGTTCATGATGCTGCATAGAGGTGAAGTCGACTCTGTGTGAGCCAAAAATCACCCTTGTAAAAACGGTGGGGTGTTTACAGGGCTGGAAGTTTATAGTTGGAATAGAAGGACTGTGCCACGGCAAATGTGTTAAAGGTGCATGTCTTCTTGAAGACGAAGAGAAAGAAGCTGCCATAGAGTTTAGATTTATGTTATCATTTTTGGATCGACTAAAAAATAAGTTCAGACCCTAAAACCCTGTTGGCATATTTATGAATATTTATACACCCAGAGAACACGTCTTTGTGCTTACAAAAAATTGTATCCAGGGATAAAGCTCCTTTAAAAACAATATCCACTATTCATGTATATATATGTGTGTGTGTTGGTCAGATGAAAGGCGCGGAATGAGTGTACACTAAAAGAGACTCTGTCCTGCAGCTCCCCTCCCGCGTTTCATCCTGCGGCTTTCAGGCACTGCTCAGAAATCCAGACTGAACACTTCAGACAGAATAGAAAATCAGTAAAGCTTTTTTTTTTTCTATTTGCAATAGCCATCGACCGTTTGAAACAAACCCGATCATCAAAACACAGGACGTGGTGGATATAACCAGCAGCGTTTTGTTACTGGAGGCGTTTTGGAAATGTACGAAACACTGTATTGGAAAAAAAACAAGACCAATTTTAGTCAAACCTTTCAAATGAAGTTAAAGCGAGCCAAGGTGTCTTATTTGCCGTAGAGGCTGGAGTGGTTTCTTCCTATCCCAGAATGAAGATCATGTGGTGGAAAATATGTGTGAAGTCACTTGGTGAAACCTCATGTCCATTGAGGATCATTTATTTCAGCCTATCCCAGGTGACTTAGGGCACGAGGTGGGGTACACCCAATCCATCACAGGGGACACACAAACATACACACACTCATTCACACACTATGGCCAATTTGGGAACGCCAAATAGCCTAATCTGCATGTCTTTGGACTGTGGGAGAAAACCTGACTACCCAGACGGAAAGCCACCAAGCACAGGGAGAACATGCGAACCCCGACCCTGGTGGTGCAAGGAGACAGTGCTAACCACTAAGCCACCTTTGGCAAGAAGTGCAATATGATGATATAAAAACAGTGAGTGTAATTAGTACAAGGTGGGATCATGGCTTAGTGGTTAGTCGCCTTGCACCTTTACGGTCGCGGTTCAATTCCCACCTTAGGTCTGTGTGCACAGAGTGCATGTTCTTCTCGTGCTTGGTGGGTTTCCTCCAGGTACTCCAGTTTTATCACCAGGGTCCAAAGCAGCAGGTTATGCTAATTGGCAACCTGACCCCTTAAGTAACTGACAGAAACAACGAATATATCTCCATCACCCAGTGTGCCGGATGGCACATGGACGGACCAAAATTCCAAAAACAAGATGGGTTAATTTTTCAATTCCTGATTTTTTTTACATGCCTTTGGACAAAACACAAATGCAAGCATTGCTGAGCAAATCAAAGTACAAATGACAAGAAGAGACAAACAGCAGAACCGTGGGCTGTGGTGTGGCTAAGCTGGCTGAACACAAGGACAGCTTTTCAGAGTATATCATGCTATTCAGAAGAGAGGAATGGCAGGACTGGTGTTGCCTGGATCTGTCTTTATGTGAGTGTGTTCCTGTGTGTGAGTATAATAGTTTCATGACTATGATGCTAAACCGGTTACTGTCAGGTAGTAGTTTTCGTTGTAACCCTCCCACTTAACCCTAATCATGGCCAGCTGTCAGTGTGCATCGGTACGGATTGATTTGCGGAAATTTGATTTAAATGCAACATTTGGCCAACGATGACTTACTGTAAGCAATCCTTTTGAATCAGATCGACTCACTTAAGTGCATTTATCAGCGCTAAACTCAGAGGATAGACGTACAGAGATGCTGTATCAGATCATGTGGCAAAAATGGCAGAAGAATCCATTAACTGTCACTGATTGTGCACTGAGAAAAATCCATTCAAGAGTAAAGAGGAGAGGCAGATAAGAGAGGAACTGATTAGAGAGTCTGTGAATGTGCTCACAAAAGAGATAGAAGCACAGCAGTTCAACCTCATTCCTGCCCTCTGTGTCAAAGGAATGTTAACATGAGAGACAATGAACATAAAAAAAAACCCTAAACCTATATTTATTCCCCACAATTACCAATGATGAACAGGCAAGTGTGATACTTTTTCATTTTGCAGATGAAGTGACTGTTTTGCATGGACGATTTGTACTGAACGTTCATGCTAAGATGAAACAAATAATGACCGAAGGGTATATCAGACGCTATAAAGGTAGTCGAGATGTTCTCTTTTTCTCATTACATTTAAATTCCACCCATATAGACCATCCTTACCCATGTAGATGTGTAGGTGTTAGAGAAAACTGTCTCGTTTTTAAGCAGTTCTCTCTAAAATTAGCTATTCCCCCAAGCAGCTGCAGCTTCCTCATGACTCACAAGAGATGTGAATTGTACCTCAGCATCAGAACACATTATAGTAAGCTAATAAAACCTTATAATCAGCCATCCCACTCAACTCACCAGGGGGGATTGCAGCACACGTTCTGTACATATGATATAAAAATACACAGCATACAGAGTGAAGAGTGGAACATATCTCTGAATGAACCTAGACTTCTATTATAAGCTATTGAATGGATCGTAAAAATCTGATACGCATTAGAAAATCTTCTTTGTCTTTTGGCTGGGTTAGGGTTAGGGTTAGCCTAACCCTAACCCTAACCCTCTTTTGGCTGTTCCCTTTCTGGGGTCGCCACAGTGAATCATCTGCCTCCATCTAACCCTATCCTCTGCATCCTCTTCTCTCACACCAACTAACTTCATGTCCTCTCTCATTACATCCATAAATCTCCTCTTTGGTCTTCCTCTAGACCTCCTGCCTGGCAGTTCCAACCTCAGCATCCTTCTACCGATATATTCACAATCTCTCCTCTTTATCTCCAAAACATCTCACATGGGTTGTCCCTCTGATGGACCCATTCTTGATTCTATTCATCCTTGTCATTCCCAAAGAGAACCTCAACATCAACATCATTCCCAAAGAGAACCTCAACATTCAGCTCTGCTACCTCTAGCTCTGCCCCCTGTCTTTTATTCAGTGCTACTGTCTCTAAGCCATTGAGCATCACTGGTCTGACCACCGACCTGTACCCCTTTCCTTTCACTCTAGCTGATACTCTTTTATCGCACAACACACCTGACACATTTCTCCACCCTTTCCAACCTGCCTGTTCCCGCCTCTTCACCTCCTTTCCACACTCTCCGTTGCTCTGGACCGTTGAGTACTTAAGTACTTAAAGTCCTGCCCCTTCTTTACCTCTGCTCCATGTAGTCTCACTGTTCCTCTTGGGTCCCTCTCATTCACACACATGTATTCCGTCTTGCTGTGCCTAACCCTCATTCCTCTGCTTTCCAGAGCATACCTCCACCGCTCCAAATTTTCCTCCACCTGTTCCCTGCTCTCGCTACAAAGCACAATGTCATCTGCAAACATCATAGTCCATGGAGACTCCTGTCTAACCTCGTCTGTCATCCTGTCCATCACCAGAGCAAACAAAAAGGGGCTTAGAGCCGATCCTTGATGCAGACCCACCACCACCTTGAAGTCTGTAGTCTCATCTACAGTAGATATGCACTAGAAAATATTACTCTTATTATGAGTTATTTGATAAAAAACAACAATCTCTTATGTATTCTATTATTACTTATGACCTAAAATTCCACATTGTTATATTCATGGACGTTTAGTTACACAGCATTACCAAAAAAGTCACTGTTTTGTCACAAAAGTGCTTCCATCAAGCAAAGAAATTAGTAAACCCAAGTAATTGGGTCCAACACATTATTAGAACCTAAAAGGACAGTTTTGATCTGTCAGCTTTGCAAAAGAATGTTGAAACTAAACAGCTGTGTGGCCATAAGTAAACCTGAGACAAATAAGGAAAAAAAGCTTATGTTTGCTAGGGAGCATAAAGTTTGGACTTATGAGCAATGCAAAGATTTCAATAATCCAGATTGATGGGCGTGTCGGGGTAAGAAGGGAAACGCAAAATATTGTTTGACCCAAAGATTTAACGATTTTCCAATTGTTATTAACAGCTACTGGTAAATTCTGCTAAAAGGTAAGTTACAGACCTACATGGATACACTCATTGTAATACATTGTACTTTCAGTTCAGGGCACTGGTGGCTCAGTGTTACTGATCAGTTACTGGTCAATGGTTCGAGCCCCAATGGCTGACCCGGCACTCTGACCCATGCCTATAAGAAGAAGCTGGGATATGCAAGGAATAAAGAATTTTACTACACAGTTACGTATGTGAGATGAATAAAGGCTGAACTGGCTGAACTACTTTCCACCCTAATAATTACATGGGGTTTGGGTGGGTATAAATGCATTGCCTTTTGACATGACTAGTTACAGGAATTGTATAATATGTGAGTAAGTGTAAATTGTAAGCATACTTATATATTAGTTTGGGTATGTACTGTATACATTGCTTGAGGTTTATTGAAATAATATATTAAGTAAAATGTTTATTCAGAACATTTAAAATTTTCTTCAAACAAATCATTAAAAAAACACAATGCTCTCTCTCCTTCTCTCATCCTGCCAATGACCTTGGCACTATGCATCAGTATAATGCGTTCACACATTCTATTAACATAATCAATGTAGAAAAAAAAATAAACTGTCAAAATCATGCAAAGTTATCATCTGTGACCTTCTGATGCTCCACAGTGTTGTTAATGCTAGCCATGTGTGTATGAATATGGATAAGCAACCAGAATGAGTGACCGTGACCCTACAGTGAGGCATCTCAAAAAGAAGGTTGATGTATGTTTTGCTAATTTGTTAATTTTACCTGGATATATTCAACCAAGCTAGCCTTTTCTATTTTACTAATGTCAGATTAGATTAGTATTGCTTCAAATTGGCAGCACAGGGCTTAGTGTTTAGCACTGTCGCCTTGCACCTCCAGGGTCTGGGTTTGATTCTCGCCTTGGGGTGTGTATGCATGGAGTTTCCCTGTACTTGGTGGGTTTCCTCTGGGTACTCCAATTGTATCCCACAGTCCAAAGACATGTAGATTAGGCTAATTGCCGTTTCCAAATTGCCCATAGTGTGTTGATGTTGACTGGAAGTCCCACCACGGTCATAAAATGGAAGGATGGATGGATGATTCCAATTATGATAAATTGTCTATGCAGTTAATGGCAAATTCTTCCTCATGGTAAACAATGTTTATATTATATGTACTGTAAGTCACACAGATGCGCAGCAAGCTTATGTATCTTAGTAAATGCTACTGTAAGTAACAAAAGTTTCATATAAACATGAAGTTGATCAGTTAAAAAAAAGTCTTTACTTCTTACTGCTTAACACTTGTACATTTTCAGCTGAATACTTCCACTTTTATCTGTGCAAGCATTATTTCTCTTAGGTTTTTCCTCATATACGTGTAAAGCAATCACATCAAAATATGTGTTAGAAATAAAGAAATCGGAATAGAAAAATCGTAATGTGGTCAAGGTTAAACTTGTCCAATCCTGCTCAAGCTCAAGATGTATAAGGCTTTATTTGTGCCTTATTAAAAAAAAAATTTAAGGTGATAATTGAAACGGTGGTGTGACGCTCAAATCCAAAGTCGATAAGGTGTCAAACACTCTAAGGTGTGTTGTCATGTTCTACAGTACATCACATCACCAACAACAACCCCCAAAAGTAAATCACTTTTCAACAGCTAGCCGTCTGTCATGCGTTGCTTCTTTAACTTCTGTAAATAATCTTGTTACACCACCCTGAGCGAATGCCGTAGTTGCTGTATAAATGTAACACTTGCCTTTCCTGCCGAGTCTGTTCAGCTGTGGTCTCCATGGCACACTCCAGTGAGCTCTGAAGAGACTGCAGCTGGCTCGTTGTCTCCTTCAGCAGAAAGCGAGTCACAAACTGCTCCAGGTGTGTGGCCTCCTGGTAATCCTGCATGTCAGAGGAAGGAAGTTCATATAGTTTGTGACTCCAATGTTCTGTCGATTACAAAATGGAAGACAAGAGGACAGGGGGTTGAAAAAACCTATAAAATGACATTACATATGTCAAATTATTTTTTTTTAAGTTTACGTTCTTGGTGCTTAGTTTAGTTTTATACTAGGTGTTTTTTGTTGGTATTTGGTCCACGCATGTGCCATCCAGCACAGATACTCCCTATCCTGAAGATGCGTATATCCATTATTTCTGTGGAAGTTGCTTAACAGGTCATGTTGCCAGCTTGACACCAAATTGTTATTCACATACTACGGGAAATTTACGACAATTAGGCTAACCTGCAAAATAAACACCAGAAAGAAAATGCAAACTTCATGTACACAGACCCAATGAGGGACTCAAACCCTCAATCCTGGACGTGCAAGATGACACTGTTAACCCCTCAACAACCGTGCCACCTATACCAGGTGTCGATTAATTTTCTTTACAGAATTAATCAAATACAAATGCTTTGTCCATTATATAAAATTTTTTTAAAAACTACAATGAAATCATATTTTTAAAGAAAATACAGCTGTTTGGAATGATGTCAGCTTGAATTATTACAGCTGTACCTGCTTTACCAATTTCAAAAATGACACCAGAGCTACAGTATGGAACAACAACAATAAAATGTCCAACCAGACACCACTCTACATACCAGACTCGACCAGACTAAAATCAGCACTCTGCAGAATAAAACTAGAGAAAATGCATTAAATGCATCTAGTCGGAATTAGCACAGACACCTGGCGCCAAGGCTCAGAGCCCCATGTGGATATTTTAATCAGGTGTCTGATTGTGCAGGGGGAGGCTGTGTGCTCACCAAGGTCAGGCTTCAGGTCTTTCAATTAATAGATATGCCAGATCAAGACTGTGTCAAGAAGTGAACACTTGAGCTTGAAAAACAATGAGCTGTCTCTTAATCAGTTTTGATTGGGATTTGTCTCATGTCTCAATATGCTTCAAAGGCAGGCTCTAAGGTGTTGTATTACAGTATATGCAGGCTGGGTTATCGTGAGAAGCACTTCTGTATTAACACCTGCAAAAAATACATACATTAGATGTATGTATGTTTTTTTTTTATAAATGTGAAATTATTGCTATCCTTTCTGGGAAAATTCTAAATCGTATCAACTTTTTCGAGAGGAGATGCTGGATTTTCTCTCAGGGGGCCTAATTTGACTGCACCTGACAACCATGCTAACAGACTTTTGTTTGGGTTTCCATTAATTCGGTGCAAACTAGCTGAACTACAGGTGCCGATTTTGGAACGTTACATTTAACAAATGTCAATTTAGCAGATTTCGTAAGTGGAATGAAATGTTCCCCTAAGTGGAAATGAGTCCAGTGGCGGCTGGTCAGTAAGGGGCGCTGGGGCGCCGCCCCCTTAAAGTTGTTGCTACTTAAACATGTAATTATTTAACATAATAATTATTTATTTTAATAATGTAATAAAGTCATTTAGTCACAATTTCCTAATATAATTAATTAAAAATAACATTTGTGTTCGTGTACGCAGCGAGTGCCGAACAAACTTTTTGAAAAGCATGTGGTTTGAGGCTGAGCTCTAATTGGATTTTTTCAAATCATCCCCCGAACCCTCCCACTTTTGTTCTTAGCAAATCAATATTGTTTTTAAATATTTGGGCTCATGTGATTGAACCATTCACAACGAGTCTTAATAACGGTCAACAGATGTTTAGTTAATGTATTGAATAGTGATAAATGTGAAAGCCAGCTAAATATGAGAGGAAATTCTCTAATTTCTTTGCTAAAATACCCCTACAAATGGAGCGATCTGACGAAGAAAGAAAAAAAGTTGAAGGTCGATTTGATCTTCTAATTAAGCAGCAGTGAAGTGATCACAGCCGAGCTTACACTCGGTGCTTTTCCAGCACTTCTTATGGCTATTTACAGGCGATTATTAATTATTCATCATTTTCATTTTGTTTCCACCCCCCCCCCCCAGCCACCCCCAAACAAAAAAAACTAGGGAATGAAGGAAGTGTTTGTTGCAACTGGCCCCAAACAAATACATTTTGTCGGTAAAGAAATATTGCATAAAAGCAATATGTCACTTGTTTTTGTGGGGTTGTTAAAGGATGTCCCCACACTACATCCCCAATAATTATAGGTAATATTATTTGGGATTAGACCTATATGAATATGAAAGACAGTATAAACACTATAAACTTTATGAAAAAAAGTTTAGTGTGATAAATTGAAGGTGATGAGGCGAGGCTGCAGGGGGTAATGGCGACCAAACCCCCCAACTCAACCCCCCCCCCCTCCCCGGACTCCCTCTTTCAATGTCTAGGATTATGATTACACTGATTAATTAATGCTTTTTTCCCTACTGTGACTTAATTTTAGAGCTTATGCCAATAACCTTACATGCTAATGAAATGTAAATGTACTTGTCCAGCTTATTATGAATTTTTAACAACTTTTTTTAAAAATAGACCAAAAAAACTGTCTGACCAAAGTTTCTTTTTTTTTTTTCTTTTTTTTTATGGCCAAACAACTCAACACCTGACCAGGGAGTAGTGTTAAAACTTTATCTCCATCTGGACCACAGGATTAGAAAATGAATCTCTAATGTTGCAATAAGTAGTAAAATCTAAAATAACTATCATATACAAGTGTTCAAAATAAAACTGTTCATTTTATTTTATTGTTTATTTTAGACACCTTAAAGTAAAGTGCATCATGTAAATTACGCCAACAAAGAATATCCAAAGAAATAAAAGTAAAGAAATGCATAACAAAAGCAACATTTACAAGTTGAAACAAGCTGATTTACCAATTAAATTCAATTAGAATGATTAAAAAGTTTTATATCATTGTTTATACCAAAGCCTAAGGGAAGAAAAATTATTATAAAATAATTCCGTAAATAAGCATAACACAAAAACGTCACACAGGTAGTAGCGCTTTAACATTGTGAATTTGAAACATAATTTAGGTATGTTTTTAATTCGTTTGACATCTGTCATTGATGAAGGTTATGTAAAATTGTAAAAGTACATAAAATTTTTGTTTATGTTAAAACATGTTGTCCAAAACAAGGGTGATTTTCCCATCTGAATGAACTTTATACATAATGCTGATGTTACTACTGTATGTACATGCTGTAGATGATAAACCTAAAACTGAAAGACATATCAAAATTTTACAAGAAACTATCAATAAAATGGCACCCAAATGTTTCCTAATATTAACGTTAATGTACGACACTGGCAGCATGTAATCTAATTTTCATTCTTCTTTTTTTCAAATACCACAGACAATTGGGACAGTCGTTCGCCCTCCTGCATGTTTTGAGAGGAGAGATCAAAGCAGAATGAATGGGATTTGTAGAGACACCGACAGAGAGATGACCTTTAAGAGGCCAACTGTGAGTCCAGGCAGCCCAGACCTCTATCACCTGCAGACATTTTTGTCAACAGAACGCATCATCTCTCCCATAGCTCTGGGTTAGACCAGTGTCTTCCACAAAGCAGCTCTGACACAAAATGCATAGTCATTATGTATGTTATATTTAGCTTTGCTTAGACTGGTTCTGGAAATTTAAGGTTAGCTCTGGGAATTAATGACACCCTTGGTAAAAACGCAGAATAAATACTACACACATAGTAAATTTTGTTACAAATGGTAATTCTCTTAAAGATATAGCATTCATAATAGATTATTTAGTATTTTAGCCCCTGGACGGGGAGCCAATCCATCACAGGACACACACACACCACAGGCAGTTTGGGAACGCAAATAAGCCTAATCTGCATGTTTTTCAACAGTGGAAGGAAACCCGGAGTACCCAAAGAAAACCCACCAAACCTGGAGATAACATACAAACTCCACGCACACATACCCGAGGCTGGAATCGAACCCAGACCCTTGAGGTGGAAGGAGACAGTGCTAACCACCAAGCAACCATGAAGAGAGACAGAAGCTATTTTTGGGGAGGTTCATTTAAATGAATATGAGTTACAGCTCATTAACCCATAAAACTCCAATATCTCATAATATTAGAAGTTTTATTACATTACCTATCCAACTAAATAAATACAGTATACCTCTTGGTCTAATTCTACACACACAACCAAACATGGGATCGACTGCTAACTCGACAATTGTCTAAAAGATTATCATTGACACCCTCCACAGGGAGAGTAAGCTACAGAAAGCCATTTATGAACAAGCTGGCTGTTCACAGGATGCTGTATTGAAGCTGTATTCATAGAAAGTTGACTGGAAGGCAAAAGGGTGTTAGAATAACATCCACAAGCAAAAGGCATTTCTGCAACCTTACTAAGATTATCAAGCAACACCAATTCAAGAACTTGGGAAAGCTTCAGAAGGAATGAAGTGAGGCTGGAGTCAGAGCATCAAGAGCCACCACAGACAGATGTCTTCAAGAAATAGACTACCGATATTGCATTCCTAGTATCAAACCACTCCTCACGTCAGAAGCATCTTATGTGGACTAAGAATGATAAGGAAATGTTTCATTTCATTTAGAAATCAAGACACCACAGTCTGGAGGAAGAGGTTGGAATGCACAGAATCCAAGTTGCTTGAAGTACAGTGTGAAGTTTCCATAGTCTTTTCCAAAGTCAAAATCTTGTCATCATGCTAAAGGAGCCAAGTATTAAGTGCATTAATTAAAATCATTTTAATTGGACATTGCTGTATTGCAAAATCCTTTTCTGATTGATCTTTGGAAAAATTATTTTAAAAATATTTTGAGATACTAGCCCTTTTTGTGTTGTTGTTTTTTTATCTTCCCCATGCCTGTGCCAAACTAGTCTAGCAGTGTACTGAACTTCTACTGTATGAATTGTATTTTTTTCATGAGCTGTAAACCATAATCATTGAATTTGAAGCAAAAGGAAACTGATGGGGAAGTACAGAGAAGGTAATAGCGAGTTGCATTTTGTTTTTGTGGATTTAGAGAAAGCGTATGACAGGGAGCCGAGAGAGGAGCTGTGGTATTGGATGAGGAAGTCTGGAGTGGCAGAGAAGTATGTTAGAGTTGTGCATGACATGTATGAGAGTGCTAAGATAGCGTTGAGATGTGCAGTAGGTGTGACAGAAGACTTCAAGGTGGTGGTGGGTCTGCATCAAGGATCGGCTCTGAGCCCCTTCTTGTTTGCTCTGGTGATGGACAGGATGACAGATGAGGTTAGACAGGAGTCTCCATGGACAATGATGTTTGCAGATGACATTGTGTTTTGTAGCGACAGCAGGGAACAGGTGGAGGAAAATCTAGAGAGACGGAGGTATGCTCTGGAAAGCAGAGGAATGAAGTTTAGCCACAACAGGACAGAATGCAGTACATGTGTGTGAATGAGAAGGAACCAAGTGGAACGGTGAGGCTGCAGGGAGCAGAGGTAAAGAAGGTGCAGGATATTAATTACTTAGGGTCAACGGTCCAGAGCAATAGAGATGGCGGAATGAAGAATGGAAAATTGAGAAATGTGTTAGGTGTGTTGTGTGATAATTATGACATTTTCGGGCATATTTGCGCACCCCCTGGACATTTCTATTTATATTCAACTTCATTCCCACACAAGAATTCCATAAATTCTATATTTTCTATATTGTACAGCAGTTTTTCTTATTTTCTATATTTTTCATATATTTTTCTTATATTTTCCTTATATTTTTCTTATATTGTATATTTTGTGCTGTAGAGATATTTTATTCCTTCTTAGTTAAATTTACTTTTTATTTTTATTTTTCATATTTATTTCCTATTAATAGTCTTTTATTTTAAGGTCGCCTAAGCATTTCACTGCATATCGTACTGTGCATGACTGTGTATGTGACAAATAAAATTTTAATTAGAATTTGAATAAAAGAGTGTCAGCGATAATGAAAGGAAAGGTGTACAAGACAGTGGTGAGACCAGCGATGCTCTACGGCTTAGAGACAGTGGCACTGAAGAAAAGACAGGAGGCAGAGCTGAAGAAGTTGAGGTTCTCTTTGGGAGTGACAAGGATGGATAGGATCAAGAATGAGTTCATCAGAGGGACAACCCATGTTAGATGTTTTGGAGATAAAGTCAGAGAGGCCAGATTGAGGTGGTTTGGACATGTTCAGAGTAGAGATGGTGAATATATCGGTAGAAGGATGCTGAGGTTGGAACTGCCAGGTAGGAGGTCTAGAGGAAGACCAAAGAGGAGATTTATGGATGCAGTGAGAGAGGACATGAAGTTAGTTGGTGTGAGAGAAGAGGATGCAGAGGATAGGGTTAGATGGAGGCAGATGATTCGCTGTGGCGACCCCTGAAAGGACACAGCCGGAAAACAAAAAAAAAGTTTGAAATATTTTAATTTATATGTATATATATATGTAATATTTAATTCATAATTAATTTGTAAATATAATTGCATTCCTCAAATATGCTTGATCACTGCTGCTTATTATTTTACACCACTGAAGCAGTACATTACAGTCAGGGTTTTGTGTATTCTTTCCATCTGTGGTTGTATTTTTATATTGCTCCATGGTGTACACTTCACAGTCAAGCTGAAATGGGGGGTTCGTTGGCTAACAACTTTAGTTGTGAAACGCAGTAGGCAGTCGGTTAGAACTGAGTGAGATGGTTTCTTAATTGAAGAGAAGCACTCAATGGGTTGAAAGAGATCTTATTTACTGAAGACTTTTCAGGGATACATGCGTGTGGTTTCTGAATGAATTAAACAAGAAAAATAGACTTAAATATGAATACAACAGTGCCAAGTAAACAACACAACATAACACTATGTTCCTATATAACATAGGCGCTTATACTCTAAGTGACCACCAGAGGGCAGTATCGGCACATAAGAGCGGCATAGCGGCCGATAAACACGGCTGTACTACCGGCAATACCAGTCATGGCATTTCGCTCAACACTAACAAGAAATAAAAGCGATAACTTACTTCCTATGTACGCACACTGTAACCCAGTATAAACATCAACTTCACACATTAACTGAAATAACTAAAGGGAAGCTGCTGAACTCTCCATGGTCTCAGATACACTGCATCTCTCTTCCTGCCTGCCAGCTAGCTCCGCCTCCTCATGACATGGCCGCCATGCTGCAACTCTGATTGGGCAGGATCTGCTAAGTCTTAAAGGGAACCGGGCCTTTTGTACAGCCGCCCCCGAGTTCAGGAACTGAATTCGCTCATCTAACAAAAGGTCTGTTTCTGGTCTTAGTTATCCTCGGGTATGGTTGGAAGTCGGATGAGACGGGCCACAACTCGTGTATAGGTCTTCCCCTTGACTTCTACACTGGCAGTCCGAACGCGACCATCAGCACCTGGGAAAACCTTAGTGACTCTGCCTACTGGCCAGAGGGCCCGAGGAAGTTGGGGGTCGATGATTAAGACTACATCTCCGATTTCTATCGCCTTCTTCTCCGTTCTCCATTTCTGGCGTGCTTGGAGACCTGGTAAGTAATACTTCAGGAAATGTCTCCAAAAGTGGTCTGAAAGCAGTTGGCTGTGACGCCAGCGTCGCCGACTTAGAGTCTCCGATTCCTGGTAGATTACTTGGGGTAGTGACGCGTCTCGACGGCCAATCAGGAAGCAGTATGGGGTGATCGGGTCAGGGTCAGCCACGTCAGAGGAGGTATACCCAAGAGGCTTTGAATTAAGGATGCCTTCCACTTCAATCAAGACAGTCCTCAACACTTCTTCAGTAACAGTCTGGGCTCCAATGCTTACTCTCAGAGCTGCCTTGACCGAGCGGATCTCCCTCTCCCAGCATCCGCCGAAGTGCGGAGCACTTGGTGGGTTGTAAGTGAACTTGATCTGCTGCTCGGCAAGATGGCTTTGTAATTCGTCTTGGAGGGTGGCAAAGGCCTTATTCAGCTCATGTTCCCCTCCCTTAAAATTGGTGCCTTGGTCACACAACAACTCATACGGTTTGCCTCGTCTAGCAATAAACCGTCGCATAGCCATCAGGAATGAGTCAGAATCAATACTAGTGAGAAGGTCTAGATGGGTTGCTCTTGTCGTCATACACTTAAAGATTATGCCCCACCTCTTCTCATTACGTCGGCCAATCTTAATGAGGAAGGGACCGAAACAGTCCATGCCAGTCGAGTAGAAAGCTGGGCGGAAGTATCTCTGTCTAGTGAGGGGCAGATCAGCCATGAGAGGAATTTCTGGGCGGCCCTTCCACTTCCTACACTCTGTACATTGGTGCTGGTGTCGACGGACAGCTTCTCGCCCTCTAAGTATCCAGTACATCCTTCGTATTTCTGCAAATAATCGCTCGGTACCTGGATGGTGCAGCCTCTCATCATAGTCCTTTATGATTAGTACTGTGAGTGGATGTCGGGGGTCAAGGATGACTGGGTGAACGGCATCCTCTTCCATTACTTCACAGTGGCGTAGACGTCCTCCTACCCGGATAAGTCCGGTAGTAGCATCAAGCTCTGGGGAAAGGGTTATCAATCTGCTCATGGATGATATAGGTTTCCTAGCTGTCAAACGACTCATATCATCAGGAAAGGACTCGGTTTGAGCTTGGCGGAGGACTGCATTTCGAACGTCCATCTTGATATCAGCACTGGAGGCATAGGCCGCCCCATGAAGCTCCTGTCCGCAAGCGTCCAGGCACTCTGCCAGCGTGTCATAGTGCTGCAGCTTAGATGAGGGTGCAGTCGTGGTCACTAACCCAGAAAAGGATGAGGGTCTTAATTCGCAGCTTGGCTCTCCAGACGATAAAGCAGGCTGCTCAGGCCAACTATCAGGGAGTAATGCTAGGAATGTCGGCCCCTGGCGCCACCGGCTGCTGGTGGAGAGTTCCCGCAGAGGCTTGCCGCGAGTGATGTCGTCTGCTGGGTTGTCTGCAGATCTGACATAGCGCCAGACAGCGGATGCTGTCATCTCCTGGATGTTTGCTACTCTCGTTCCCACAAACACCTTGTAACGACATGAGCGAGATGTCAGCCACGTGAGCACAGTGGTAGAGTCAGACCAAAGTGTAGTGGAGCGAATGGGAATGGTGAGCTCTGCGGTTATAAGCTGGGATAGTTGCGCTCCGCTAAGGGCGGCACATAACTCTAGACGTGGTATGGATTGTTGCTTGCGTGGTGCAACGCGTGACCTAGCGGCAATGAAGGCCACTTCGACTTGGCCCTCGTTATACTCTGTTCGCAGGTAGGCCACAGAGCCATACGCCTGCTCAGAGGCGTCGCAGAATACGTGGATATCATAGTTGCAAGGTTGATGGGCTTCTTGTGGGTGAGAGTAGCACCTGGGGAGAGATACCTCCTCTAATCCAGTTAGCTCCTGTTCCCATTCCTGCCATAATACGAGCAGGTCCTTTGGCAACTGTGGATCGTCCCAGTCCCGCCTTTTGTCCCACAGGCGCTGTACCAGAATCTTAGCCCGAGTGGTGTAAGGGATAAGATAGCCAAGAGGATCATATTGGCTTGCTAGTACTCGGTAAATCTGACGCATAGTTACTGGGGAGGAGCGTTTGGCTCGATGCTTATAACGGAGTGTATCGGACTGACAGTGCCACTGCAGTCCGAGTGTGGACTCATGTGCATTTTGTTGTCCTTGACTGAGCCAGAGGTCACAGGTATTGGATCTGGATTCAGTGGGGAGGTGAGTAATCACTGATGGACAATTACTGGCCCATTGTCGAAGCTCAAAGCCTCCAGTAACCAGAAGTGCTCGCAGATGATCAACTAGGTCTTTAGCCTCTTGGGGGGAGGGGAGACTGTGCAGGCAATTGTCAACATAAAAGGATCTCTCAATTACCTCCCTGCATTGGTCTCCCAGCTGACTGTGATCCATCACGTGTCTCTGCAGGGCATATGTGGCACAGCAAGGACTGCACGTGGTGCCAAAGGGAAGCACCTGCCACTGGTACACATCAGGGGGCCTTTCAGTCATCAGATCTCGCCACAGAAAACGGAGCAAGGGCATGTCACAGGGAAGCAACCTCACCTGGTGAAACATACCACGGATATCACTGCTTACTGCGACAGGGTGTTCTCGGAAGCGGAGCAGTACTGCTAGCAGTGATGGACCTAGTGTAGGTCCTGGAAGAAGGAACTCATTAAGGCTGTGGCCTTCAAACCGGAAGGAACAGTTATAGACGACCCGGTTCTTGCTATTGTGCTGCACCATATGGTGGGGAATGTACCATGACTCGGTAGCGCTATCCACCTCGCTTGCTCTCAGCTTGGCCACATAACCTGCCCTTTCTAATCTGACAATCTCGGCTTGGTAGGCAGCCGCCTGCTCTGGGTTCTTAAGGAGTCTCTTCTCGACGCCCCTGAGGTGAGGTAGAACGGCTTCCTTGGGCATAGTCAGGGGTGGCATACTCTGAGTCCGAAGAAGCGGTGTGGCGTACCTCATCGTACCGTCTACTTCCACTTGCACAGTCTGGTCCTGCAGAAGCCTGATGGCTTCCTGATCTAATTTGGATCGTGTCACTACCTTCTCACTGCGGTAAGGAATCATGTCCATCTCCCATAATCTCTCAACATGAGCAAACAAGTCCGCGTTGTGGACAGCGGATGTGAAGAAACACTGTTGTGTGCTGATCTCACGACGAACCTCATGAGAAGGACCTTGAAGGGTCCATCCGAGGCGGGTTTTAACCGCTGCCGGACCTCCTGGTGGGCCTAATCGGACTGGTTCCACTGGCGTGATGAGATGTGGACAATCTGATCCGATCAGCAACACGGGCTGCACGCTATCCATCGGCTGCAATGGAAGACCAGCTAGATGTCTATATCTCTGCTGTAGGGAAGCCACCGGATAGGTATGTTCGGCGAGGCCTAGTCTCTCAGCTGTAAATGCACGCTGGATTAGGTATTTCTTGTGAGGTTGAGACACGGGTGATACTGTGAAGGAGACAGCCGCCCCATGAAGCACCTGCTGTTCCTGCCTCACTGTGCGCAAGATCAGGTCTTCTGGTTGGCCCTTTAGATTCAGCTGCTTAGCCGCAGCATAGAGGAGGATCGTCCTCTCGGATCCATCATCCAACACTGCGTATGTTTCCATGGATGCATTTTCATTTGCAAGGATCACTTTACTAACTTTCAAGAGGACTCTGCGACTACCAACAGCACGGTCCGCATACAAAATGTCTTTTGTCGTACTCACAAGACATGAATTCTCCTTAGGTTCCGTCTCTGCACTGGTAATCCCCACTCGCTCATTCAGGTCATGTAATATAAATAGGTGTTTCCTGTTACAAGTCTTGCAGAGAGCCTTCAGTGTGCATCTGGATGCATGATGATTGCGGCCACACCGCCAGCACCTGTTATTCTTGCGGATCCATACCTCTTTCTGTTCTTTAGTCAGCTCCTTGAAGTTGGGGCATCCATTAAGGAAGTGACTAGCATTGTCACAATAAGGACAGTAGGTGCGGGACTTCTCTCGGTTCTTGAACAGGTTAGACTTGGGCTCTGGCGCGAGTGTTCTACATTCGCTGACAGCAGTGGGCTCCTCAGCACCCAACAGGATGCTCGTAGATCTGTCGGTGGGCTTGGTATCGTGACGGCCTTCCCTTCTCCTGATAGGTACGGTTGGGGCATACATGACTAATTTCGCAGTGTCATCTTGGACCTGAAGCTCGTATTCTAACCAGTTTGCAAAGTCGAGAAGGGTAGGGACTGTGATTCTGTACGGGTGAATGTATCTCTTAAAGCTGATCTGGAGTTCGTGAGGAAGCTTACTTTGGAGTCTGGACACATGTGAACCGCATTCTAATTCCGCTGTTCCTTCTGAACCCAACTGCTCCAACATACTCACTAATGAGCGCACTCGCAGGGCAAAGAGCTTAAACGCTTTCACATCACCTGGCTTAAGATTGGGGCCTTCCAGAACTTCCGCGATGCTTCGCAGGACCAGCTTGTGTGGCTGACCATACATCTTCGTGAGAGCGTGCATCGTTTCTGTATAGGGTCTCCCTGAGTTACAGTAGGAGTCTGCCACTAACAATGCCTCTTCTAGCTTTAGATGATCAGTCAGAATCTGATACTTGAAACGCTCACTTGCATCTGCTGGCAGAAGATTATCTAGTGCCATCCGTAGTCTGGAAAACTGCCTGGGGTCGGCTGCTGTCAGGCTGGGAATAGTTGGCTTAGGTCCTCGATATAACTGCTCTTGAGCACGCGGCACCTCCCTTCTAGGTGTCATCTGAGAATGTGAGGGTAGGCTGACATCTCCCTCCCCCGGGGGCTGACCCTTTCGAGTACCAGTCGTCACATTGCCGTACTGTCGTGCTCCTTCAGACTGAGCTGTGTAGGTATATGGCCGCTGATGGACTGTGTAATGACTCTCATCATCATGTGGAGACCTTGGAGAAGGTGTAAGGTCCTCCAATGTCAATGTGTCACACTGAGCGAACTGTGGTGGAGGAACTTCGTCAGCGTACGCTGCCGAATCTCTCCGACTACTGACGGATGGTGGCACATGAGTGCGAGGGGCTGGTACTGGTGTCGCTGTGCGACGAGGGGTCTCCAATCTGGTGCTGAATTGCTGGATTTCCCGTTTCAGCCAGGCGTTCTCTGCCTTAATCCCTCGCAGCGTAGACAGGATCTCTGGTAGAATGCGGCTGCGAAGCTCATCGTTATCCCTCTTCATTTCGAACCACATAGACTTTATATCAGACAACTGTTGAGTTCGAAGTAAGTACTCTCCGGGCTCTGGTGACACATCTAATGGCCCTGGCCATGCATCTCGGATGGCTAGCTCGTCGGTATACGAGAGCTGACTCCGAGGGGATGACGATCTTGAGACATTCTCTGATATGGTTGCAGCTGCTTCCCTTCTAGCTTCATTCGGAGGTATAACTGATGGCACTCTCCTCACCGAGTCAGTTCCTCTAACTTGATAATCTGTAAGATATGTAGGCGGCCTTATTTGTCGTCTGGGTCGGACAACAGGAGGATCTGACTCATGATGGGACGTCATCTCTCTACTGTGATTCACAATCCGGCTCGAAGGACCACTTGAAATGGGGGGTTCGTTGGCTAACAACTTTAGTTGTGAAACGCAGTAGGCAGTCGGTTAGAACTGAGTGAGATGGTTTCTTAATTGAAGAGAAGCACTCAATGGGTTGAAAGAGATCTTATTTACTGAAGACTTTTCAGGGATACATGCGTGTGGTTTCTGAATGAATTAAACAAGAAAAATAGACTTAAATATGAATACAACAGTGCCAAGTAAACAACACAACATAACACTATGTTCCTATATAACATAGGCGCTTATACTCTAAGTGACCACCAGAGGGCAGTATCGGCACATAAGAGCGGCATAGCGGCCGATAAACACGGCTGTACTACCGGCAATACCAGTCATGGCATTTCGCTCAACACTAACAAGAAATAAAAGCGATAACTTACTTCCTATGTACGCACACTGTAACCCAGTATAAACATCAACTTCACACATTAACTGAAATAACTAAAGGGAAGCTGCTGAACTCTCCATGGTCTCAGATACACTGCATCTCTCTTCCTGCCTGCCAGCTAGCTCCGCCTCCTCATGACATGGCCGCCATGCTGCAACTCTGATTGGGCAGGATCTGCTAAGTCTTAAAGGGAACCGGGCCTTTTGTACACAAGCCATTGAAGCAATCCTCATCACAGCTCAAACTGTGATAGTTAGCTCCAGCTAACATTGATTAGCTGAATGTCTGAATCATCTCCTGCAATTTTGCTATTGTATCTCTGCCCAGAGCGCCTCACCTACTGAGTCAGGATTCAATCAACACAACGTTATAATGATCTCCTGTAATAACTTAAGATTACTGGCAGCATCATTTTCCCATGACCTGCTGATACATTGGCACAAAAGGCATAAAAAAAAACAGTTTCAGCTCATAACGTGTGCTATGACACATTCAACGGACAGCGGAGATTACACCATTGTTCGTATTCCTCACAGCTGTGCTTGTTCCTAAGAGGTTTTATCAACTGAGTAATGATCATGTCAGTGTTTCCCAAGTGTTCTCCACCATGCCTAATTTCTGCATCTGTGTAGATAATTTAATTCTAGATATTTCAGTAGTTTAAAATCATTCTTTTCAATAAACTCACCTAGGATACAAGAAAATGATGAGTGGTTTTTTTCTCCCCCACTCTTTTTTTTCTCTCTCTAAACTAGATTTTCACACTATGACAGTTACAGTGTGAACAAAACACTTTAATATCTTGCATTTGTCATGAACATTTGCTGTTCCATTTCCTTTTCACTCACTGCTTTTCCAACTAAACTCTCATGATTAATCTTCACACTTTAGAGTTGAAGTGTTACACTCGGATTCTGAGCCATGTGTCCTTATCATCATCGTCTATACCGCTTTATCCTGTATACAGGGTCACAGGGGACCGAGCATGTTTTTTGCACATAAAGATTTTTTTGACCTATGGTTACCCATGATATGACCTTAGTACAGCAGTAAACGGATTATGCATTTATATATTCGGTTGCCTAAGAACTGCAATTAATAGATCATCTTTATACAGTGTTTCATCATTTAGAAATGTCTTAACCCCTTAAAATCTGGAGATTCATTAGCAGTTCCAGAATGATACAGTAGTTCTTAATAAGTTAAATGTTAAATGTTTTTCTGTTAATAAATGTATAATATTTTAATAATTGATGTAACACATTTTTACAGTACTAATTAAACACTATTTACAGCATTTAGGATCACTTTCATTTATTGTCTCTGCAAGTTTAAAAAGTTTAAAATCTAAAAATTTTTTCTTATTGCTTCCTGAAAATCAGGATTTTTTTTGTCTAATTAAATGTGTCCTTAGGAAAGTATTGCAATATAATATTATATGTTTATATACAGTAATATGTATATTGTAATTTGTCAAAATATCGACATTACGGAATAAAAAGGTTATAAAAAGCAGGTTATTAAAAAAATATTACATTTCATAACCAGGTGAACCCAAGGTTTGAAGGATTTGAAATAAGATAATAAAAGACAATAAATAAGAAAAATAATTAATAGAAATAATACCTGTGTTTGATTATTTAGCTTCAACAGAATGCCTTTTGATGTTTTCTTCATTACTTAATATGCTGTCAACATCATATTTCTTCTAATGTACTATTTCAGTTATTTCAGTTATAACAGTTATTTATCCAATTCCAGTTATTTTGTGTACACTAAAGAGATTCAGTTTAACTTTGAGTTCTGAAAAAAGAAGCCTTAACTATTTAAAGAATGCGGAGAGGAAGCTATGGCCAAGGCTCTGCCAAACTGAATGTTATAAATACTGCACAATGTCAGGTCTGAAGTGCCTGAGGTAGTGTTTTGCAAATCTCTTTATCGTACCAGAGCCATAATTAAACACAGCTAAGTGACATTAAGGTGATTAGAGTGTACACTTCATATCTGAGTAGTGCTGTAACAGCTAGACTGGCCTTTCATCATGCAGCCTTGGATAAGAACAGTTTCAGTATTGATGATGAATAGAAGAATATCATCAGGCATGCAAATAAGCACATGAATGCATCAAAGGAGATTGTGTTATATAGTATTAAGAAGCAGGTTTACTGATCTCACAGATGTTTGCAATGAACTGCTGACCCAGGTGTCCTATTATGGACATTATAATAATGTCTTTGATGTTACAAAAATGCATAACCTGTAACACTGAACAATTTAAAAGTGACCTTGAGATATTGAGAGTTTATTTTTACTAAACTGCAAACTGGTCAATTAGGGTCACCAATTACTGGCAGGTTGCACTGCATAATTATAGAATTATATGCCCTGGTCCTTTCTTACTGCATCTCTCTAAATATTACAGAAATATTGAATATGACAGAATATTAAACATTTAGCAAATTTTAAGTCAATATCCAGCACTTATTATAATGCAGTTAATGTTATTATTTGTACTTATTGCAAAATGCATTTAAGCATTTTTATTATTTTTATTAGATTTAAAACCATTATTAGATTTATGTGCAAAGTTAATAATCATTTGATGAAAAAATAAGTGCAGACAGATTTGTAAATAAAAAGAATGATGTCATAAATCCAAGTAAAAATCACAGTTTCCACCATCTGAGAGTGTGTGTGTGTGTGTGTGTATATATGCTCTATATATAGGCTTAATTTTGCATCATCTACAGTTTCGTATAATACTGTATTTAACGTGATAATCTCCCTATCTCTCCTGGAGCTATAGCATGAACTGCCATGGGGGGGGGGGAGTCCCTCAGCTACATTAGCCGCTGGAAGATAAAACAAATTGAATAAAAAAATAAACTAAAAACATAACTGTACCATTCATTGAGTCAGTGAAGTGCATTATAAGGATGGATGGATTGAGAATAGTTGTTTATTTCAGCCAGCACATGAGGTTGTATATTCCATTCAATTTTTCAGTTCATATTAACAAGATTGCTGGGTCAATTTTAATTTATATGTTAATACTGTTGTAGTTTTGTGACAGATGTTAAATCTAAGGAATGCAAATAACCTTCAACTATAGCTCTGTGCCTAAATAGCTTTTAGATAAATCATAATTTAAATACAACAATACACCGATCAGCCATAATATTATGACCACCCACTTAATATTGAGTACCCCTCTGACACCCCCCCCCCCTCCCTCAGCTCCACACCTCCCCCGCCCCCCAACCCCCATCATATCGTGTGGGATGTTCCCAGTCTGTAGTGATCAGGACCTGACAAATGTACTGTAATCCAAGAGAGGAAAACAGGTAAACTGGTGACAGGGTCATGGATAGTAACGTCTATACCTAGTACTTTGATCCTATATAAGCGCTACTGTAGCTCTAATTGCTAAAAAGGTTAATGCTGGTTGTGATAGGAAGGTCATTCCTGTTTTGGCAAAAAGGGAGACCTACTCGATATTAAGCAGGTGGTCATAATGTTGTGGCTGATCGGTGTATATCATTACAATATACAGTATTTTTGAAAATCACAATTTGCAAAATGTAAAAAAAAAAACAGGATGTTATTTGAATTTAACAAAACTATAAATAATTAAATTTTTATATATTTGCTTTTTTAATCATGTCCTGTAATCTCAATTAGTAAGTCATTACAGTCGATAAATTTCATCCCAGTGTTTTGCATACAGAAATCAGAAGGCTGCTTCCCTGAAGAATATGTTGCTGTGGGCATCATTTCAGCACCATACATAAATAACTACTATATCACACATATTCTGTGAAAATGACCTCATCTTTAAGAAATTAACAACTCCATGGCTGCATATGAAATTATTTTTCATAATTTCTTTTTTTTTCCTTCATCTAATACAGCAAAATCCCCAGAGTTGAATTAACAGCCAGAGTGTTAGAATTAACGCCTTAGAGTGTTTATATACAGTACAGTGGTGGCCAAAAGTATTAAGACAGCATATGCCATGTACTGTATTATACTGTAGTTACCCAATATGTGACTGAAGACTTGGTATCAGCTGGTTTAGTTTAACGGATGGAACATATAGTATGTAGCAGTTATGAAGAATAATGTACTTCATACTAAATATAGATTATTGTGAAGCAATTTCATTGCATAAAATAACACATTATTCTTATTATCTATTAGGTCGATTTTGGATTTAACTTTGGTCTTAATACTTTTGGCCAACTCCAGTACATCCATTTGGATGTAAAAAAAAAAAATTCTTCTTCCTTCTCTACTTGCCAAAAGTTTTACAGTGTTGTTAAATAACAGATGTTTTCCAGTTTACTTGCAACTTTGACAGTGAAATTATAACGGCTCCATCACCAGATACAAACCTCTTATTAGCGCCCGAAGAAAAAAGTACAAACAAGAGCAAGCAACAAAGCCTTAACAGGCAGATGTGATAAAGACAGCCTTGGTACTAAGATTTTTTATATATATATATATATATATATATATATATATATATATATATATATATATATATATGTGTGTGTGTGTGTGTGTGTGTACTCAACTCCACAGGAAGATTTTCTATCTATCTATCATACAGCAATTTCACAGATCTTCAAGGGAAGTCACGGAGGATAATCACTCACCTTTTTGGTTTTGTCCATCGCCTTCAATATCGAAATGTTCAAGTCTTCCAAGGCACCAAGGACATTTTCATATTCCCCAAGATGCTGAGAGAAGTATTCTACGAATAAAATCGAATATGATTTATGAAAATCTTTCAAATAACTGTTTTATATTTTTATTAGTAAAATACTATATTTTTATTATTATTATTATTATTATTCAATTTGAGCATTTCTTACCACACAGCTCTTCTGTGTCCACATTGCTGAAAAAAAAAGATTCATGAACATCATAATATGAAATAACAACACAGACAAAACAATTTACACTAGACTACCCTGGAGCTGTGAGTTAGCAATACCTGCTGGCTTGACATCTTCAATTAACTTTTTTCTACATTATATGAAATTTTATAAGAAGAGAATGGTACAATGAGTAGTGTCGCCTTCTCCGGATTCGATCCTGAGCTTGAGTTTGAGTCAAGTTATTTTAATTTCATTCTATATAGAATAGTATCCATTGCAACAAATGTAGTTTTTCTATTCAAAATTTTCTTTTGTTCGTTTGTTTTAGATTTTGTACCAATTCTACACAAACATATATGAATATGAATATACACTGAATATGAATATACACTGAATGGTGAATAGTTTAGAGTGCACCATCTGTAGGATTATAAAGGAACAACAACATTTTACCAGCATTTTACATTCATTCATTCATTTTCTATACCGCTTAATCCTGTGTTCAGGGTCGCGGGGGGCCTGGAGCCTATCCCAGGAGACTTCGGGCACTAGGAGGGGTACACCCTGGACAGGATGCCAATCCATCGCAGGGCACACACACATACACACACTCACACACCCAATCACACACTACGGGCAATTTAGGAACGGCAATTAGCCTAATCTGCATGTCTTTGGACTGTGGGAGGAAACCGGAGCACCCGGAGGAAACCCACCAAGCACGGGGAGAACATGCAAACTCCATGCACACAGAGACGGGAATCGAGCCTGGCCGGGGAATCGAACCCAGACCCTGGAGATGCAAGGCGACAGTGCTAACCACTACACCACCGCGCCGCCTCTCAGCATTTTACAAACATATTCAAATTTTTTATAATTAACATATATATATATATATATATATATATATATATATATATGTTTATATATATATATATATATATACAGTGGTGTGAAAAACTATTTGCCCCCTTCCTGATTTCTTATTCTTTTGCATGTTTGTCACACTTAAATGTTTCTGCTCATCAAGAACCGTTAACTATTAGTCAAAGATAACATAATTGAACACAAAATGCAGTTTTTAAATGAAGGTTTACGTTATTAAGGGAGAAAAAAAACTCCAAATCTACATGGCCCTGTGTGAAAAAGTGATTGCCCCCCTTGTTAAAAAATAACTTAACTGTGGTTTATCACACCTGAGTTCAATTTCTGTAGTCACCCCCAGGCCTGATTACTGCCACACCTGTTTCAATCAAGAAATCACTTAAATAGGAGCTACCTGCCACAGAGAAGTAGACCAAAAGCACCTCAAAAGCTAGACATCATGCCAAGATCCAAAGAAATTCAGGAACAAATGAGAACAAAAGTAATTGAGATCTATCAGTCTGGTAAAGGTTATAAAGCCATTTCTAAAGCTTTGGGACTCCAGCGAACCACAGTGAGAGCCGTTATCCACAAATGACAAAGACATGGAACAGTGGTGAACCTTCCCAGGAGTGGCCGGCCAACCAAAATTACCCCAAGAGCGCAGAGACGACTCATCCGAGAGGCCACAAAAGAGCCCAGGACAACATCTAAAGAACTGCAGGCCTCACTTGCCTCAATTAAGGTCAGTGTTCACGACTCCACCATAAGAAAGAGACTGGGGGCAAAAACGGCCTGCGTGGCAGATTTCCAAGGCGCAAACCACTTTTAAGCAAAAAGAACATCAAGGCTCGTCTCAATTTTGCTAAAAAACACCTCAATGATTGCCAAGACTTTTAGGAAAATACCTTGTGGACCGACGAGACAAAAGTTGAACTTTTTGGAAGGTGCGTGTCCCGTTACATCTGGCGTAAAAGTAACACAGCATTTCAGAAAAAGAACATCATACCAACAGTAAAATATGGTGGTGGTAGTGTGATGGTCTGGGGTTGTTTTGCTGCTTCAGGACCTGGAAGGCTTGCTGTGATAGATGGAACCATGAAATCTACTGTCTACCAAAAAATCCTGAAGGAGAATGTCTGGCCATCTGTTCATCAACTCAAGCTGAAGCGATCTTGGATGCTGCGGCAGGACAATGACCCAAAACACACCAGCAAATCCACCTCTGAATGGCTGAAGAAAAACAAAATGAAGACTTTGGAGTGGCCTAGTCAAAGTCCTGACCTGAATCCTATTGAGATGTTGTGGCATGACCTTAAAAAGGCGGTTCATGCTAGAAAACCCTCAAATAAAGCTGAATTACAACAATTCTGCAAAGATGAGTGGGCCAAAATTCCTCCAGAGCGCTGTAAAAGACTCAAGTTATCGCAAACGCTTGATTGCAGTTATTGCTGCTAAGGGTGGCCCAACCAGTTACAGTATTAGGTTCAGGGGGCAATTACTTTTTCACACAGGGCCATGTAGGTTTGGATTTTTTTCTCCCTAAATAATAAAACCCCTCATTTAAAAACTGCATTTTGTGTTTACTTGTGTTATCTTTGACTAATAGTTAAATGTGTTTGATGATCAGAAACATTTTGTGTGACAAACATGCAAAAGAATAAGAAATCAGGAGGGGGGCAAATAGTTTTTCACACCATTGTATATATATATTTGGAGTCAGTGTGACGCATCCATGAATTGCCACACTTAAGAATCATGATACAAAACTGTATCATGAAGATGTGGTACATTTTCCCCCATCTTTAATACATAAAGTGCAAATACTATAACAGTGTGGAATGAGTGCAGAATAAAGAATATACAGAACAGAATAATAAATACTGTCACTGTCAATGCTTGTTCTTCATGTTTTGATGCGGGTTTTATTTGTGTTCTCTAAATTTTGTCAAATCTTTTTAAAAAATTTTTTTAAACAGGACAGTGGGTGGATAGATTAGATGATGGCTTTTTTAAAATAAGAATTCTAATTAATTTTTATCATTCAAAATATATATAATGTTTGTTTGTTTGTTTGATTGTTGGTTTGTTCTTATCCTTTACTTTCAAAAGAAGAATTCAAAGTTTTCCATCATTTCACGCAAGCTCTTCCCAAATCAGCACTAGCATAGTATTTTTCATATTTATTTATTTATTTATTTATTTTTAAAAATAAAATCCATAATTCTAACACTCAAACACTCATTTTAATTATTATTTTTTTTCTCAACATCAAAACATCTCTGTGCACCGTTTATGATCCATCCAATCCCTGCTACAAAGTCCCTGCGAATCAGGCCGGGAGTCGTTGCTATGGAAACCATGATGACTTAAATGATGCAAAATTCAATCACATGAGGTTGTAAGCCAGATCAAAATATATTAACATGCACAAGCAGAGTGGATGATCTAATTCAAACGTCATTTAAAATTCTGATATGTGTGTACTATGCGGACGCGTGTGACCAGAATTAAATCGTCCTGGGGTGCGTTTCCCGTACAACTATGTTGCTCTTTGCTTAACCACCATAGTACGATGCAACGTTGAAGAAAATAACTAACTAGTCACAAGTGTTTCCCAAAACCATAGTACCTGCGTCGCACTTCCATGGTTAGAACTTTGTTGGTTTGAACCGTAGTTCTTCTTCTTCTTCGATACAATGGCGGAGTAGTGCAATAGGCACATATCGCCCCCTACTGTATAGTGTGTTTATTTTTTCTCTCTCTCTCTTCGGCTCGCATTCAATGCGCTTTCGCAGTGACGTAACGTAGAAGTGGTGTAATAATGTCACAAACGCAACATTTTTCATTTTTCAATATTTCATTTGAACTCATTTTTTATTTGGTATTGATACATCAGTACAATTAAAATAAAAAGAAATGATGGGCTTTGAAAACGCTGGGATTGTGTTGTGAACACCTGTTACCTATTTTGCTCAATATTATTTCCTATATAAGTCCCTTTACATACAGCCATGGTTTAATGAGAGTTGACGTGAAAAAATGACACGAAAACCACAATTTACTAAAAAAAAGAGCTTGCAGTTACAAATTCGGACAAAAAATTGGAATGAAATCGCACAAAAAATGTATGCTTCTGGGAATGGGTATGAGAGAAGCCCAGAGGAAGTCAGAAACAAGTGGAGGGACTTTGCAGGTGTGACCAACTTGTGGCTCAGCGGTAGCTGTTCTGCTTACCGTGTGGACGGCCCGGGTTCGATTCCTAGCCAGTGCTCAAACCCCAGTTTGTTGATTTATTTGGGTACATTCATTGAATATGTATCGAGTAATATTTTAAATAGGCTTACATATATTGAGTAATATTTTAAATAGGCTTACACTATGGTAGTGCATAAATTTTACAATTTCTTAGTGCTTAACACTTTGTGCACTGTATAACATTCAGATAACATTCATTATAAGTGAAAACCTCTAACATAATACTACAAATATTGTTATGAGACATTTCTCTTTGGGTATGTTTAAAGATACTCAGTTAAAAACTCGCCTTTTCTTCGCACAAACGAAACCAAGGCTGTGTTCCAACCGGCATAAATAATGCTTCTGTAGGGCACTTCGAAGGGAGAATAATTGCGATGGTACCGCTGTTATATCGTTTAAAGTGAATTTGTAATAAAAATAACCGAAAAATAAATAACCTAATATCTGAGCACCAAAACATTAAGTTTTCCAAATCGCTCAAAGTGGTTGGGAATTTTTTTAGAAACTAATAGGGCGTAGGGTCGTTAACTGTGAATAGAACACACCCAGCCGCGGTGAGGAACTCTGCTTCTAACCACAGGTCGAAGGCTGTAGTTCCAACCACGTAAGTTTGCGACGCTGTTTGCGAATGTTCGTTTGAACTATGGTTTCGGGAAACACCTAGTTGTTGAACTATGTTGGTAACGACGGAACTTGCGACCATAGTTGGCTAACGATGCTTTTGGGAAACGCACCCCTGATCGGTATTCATTGCCCAGGATTCTGCACTGCAGCTAAAAGAGATATAGTGCCGAGAGGTGATAATAAAGAAAGTTGTTTCATATCTTAAAGCAAAAGGCTGAAAATTGCACCTTTCTTGGTGAAGACAGCCTCATTTCAAGAAAATGGAAATATTTCATAGCTGAGATACAAACCCACACAGACATTATCAGTGATGATGATGTGACCCTGTCTGCCTGGCTGATAGATCTCAGGGTAAGTTCATGCTGTTTCTGGGCACACAATGGCCTCATATACCATGTAGGTTACTTAGAGAAAAGCCTGTTCATGACGTTTGCTTGCACACATGAGACTGAAAATTTAATTTTAAAACAGGATTTTTTTGGAATCAGTGCATGAAAGTCTTAACCATGTGACAGAGGCAACCAGGTTGTACCTTGTAAATATTGTAATACTTGAAAAACTATAAGAAAAATAGCAAAATTTGTAAAATTCATGATGCCTTTTATCACAGGTTTCAGCCTGCATGTTGCATTATAAAAATGATGCCGATAAAGAAGGACACACTAACTTTACCAACTTTGACATGTATTTAATGCATTTTTTTTTTTTTTGCAACAATGTTTTTTTTAGATTGAGAGCAATATATGAATTTTTTTTTTCATGAAAACTTACAAATTGCTTTGATTTATTTTAATTATCTTCATATGTAAATGTCATTCTTTTGACCATTTTTTGAAAGAAATCGCAGTTATTGTAAACTTTACCCTGGTCTGTCATGTTTATGTAGTATTGTGCGTCCGTTTCAATCAAAAGGTGGAATTAATTGTAAATGATTGAGGACACAGACACAAAACGCATAAAAAATTTCTGTTTATGTGCTGAAGGAATATCAGTTGGTGTCACCGTCTACGCACCGCTAGTAACACTTTTCTAGCACAGATGTACGTTGAGTACTAATTCAGAATGTTTTGCTTTCTGTCCAAAAAGTGTACATACTGGATATGCAGCGATATATACAGTACATATACACATACATATACACATACATATACATGAAGCAGGACTGTGGTGTGTAAATGTGTGTAATGTCATTACTTACTCTGTATTATGAGTATCAATCTTATGGAAGAGCTCCTTCAGTTCATCTCCTGACAGAACTCCATCTGAGAAATAAGCCTTAAATTCTTCAAAAGAGAGCTTCCCGTCATCTAAAACAATAAACACCATGTTTAATCATCTGTCGTTACTGAACTGAGCTACTGTATCTGCACAAAAGAATGCAATGTCTTGTTGTTTTATTTTCAATAATTGCATTGGACACACAGAGATGATTCCCTGTTATATGGGAAATGCATCAGCGTGCGGTTTGTGTGGATTCTGCGCCCTTAGGTATGTCTGCACATGCGGTGAGTCATACTAGCATGCACTTAAAATAGAAAAGCAACAAAATCACACGGGCTACATCTACCACAGTCACTCATTAAAAATAAAAAAAATAATGGGGGAAAAAAAGAGGAATGACGAAGAGCAAGACTCTAGGTCATTCCCATGTCATCATCACCTAAGTGTTAATTAATACAAATTCATGTTTTTTGTATATCTATATGCAATTATTAACATAGTAATAAGCTGCTTTTAATAGTACATAACATTCTGGTAATTAATTATTGACCTACAGTAGCTGTAACCCCGGTGTCCTGCAAGTGACCTCTTTTATGATATACTGTACACTACTGTGAAAACGTCTTGAGCCCTCCCACACATTCTTAATATTTTGCTTTCAGTAGTGTAGTGTAGTCTCGAGCAATATTTCTCCAGGCCTAATGAAAGCTTTTTTTGTGTGTCGTTTTCAGTCCAGTCACTGTACCTGAGCAGTTTCCGAGGAAAGTTTTTTGTGTTTGTCAAGACACGTGATGACCTATGAATCATTCAAGCTTTAAAAAAGCATCTATTTTAAGGCATGAACCAGTGAGAAACAGGTGCAGATGATGACAGATGATGATCAGGCTGGTGATTAGTTTCCTGGTGATGCTGAATGCTTAGTGGCTGGAACAGATGAGAGGGGAAATGAGGTCGCTGCTGACGTTGTTATATAAACAACAAATTTTTTCATTTCCTGTCGTAGTAAAACGTGTTTCCATTTCTTGTATTTAATCTGCGTAATTTAATTCGAGTTAAATATGTCAAATTAAATTAAATTGCATGATATAGATTAAATGTAATTTTATTGCATTAAAAATATATGTAATTAAATTTAATGAAAAGGGGGTTCCTTAAGACTTTTAGTATAATTTTTAGATTATACTGTATGCATCTCTAGTTCAAAAGAAAAAAAACCACGAAAGACACTGCAGGAGATTTTCTATTATCACCTCTCTATCACCTTGCTTTTCCTATATTGATTCCTAGCCTTGGTTATTTTCTATTATAACATCTTGGAATGTTTTTTTTTTTTTTTTTTTTACAGCATCTATTTAATCTACATAATCTACAAAGCCCTGATACTGGATCATCCTAACAAAATTTCCAAATGAACATCTCCTCAAAAAATGCTTCATAATATCCATGCTTGTGTTCCAACAGATTAGATTTGCGCAACATGAGGAAAAATCTGAATTTCTCTTCTTTTCCATACAATCGGCACCAGTCATGGATCGCAAAAAAGTGTCTAAGCGATTACTGAAATTGTTTGTAGGAACACAATGACATTTATTTAGTGGCAAATTCTCCATCTGAAATATTGACTGATATTTAATGTGGTGTGGACAGTCCAGTGTGTTTCCATGACAACCGGGCAAGAGCATTCAAAGGGACAGTGCTAATTGGAGGCATGCGACATATACACGGAGATGCCAGTTTGTTGGCTAAGTGATGGGAGTATGTAATACACTGATAAGCATAAAGAGTCCATGAAGGACTGAAAAGGAAAGTCTTACCATTTTTATCTGCTCTTCTCAAGATCTGAAAAAAGAAAGAATGTCTTGTAATAGAGAAAGACTTTGGAATTGCATTAATTCCATAAAAAGACACTGCTAGACCCATTACATCAAAGCCTCAGTGGGTTAAAAGAAGTTTAAGTGATTAGAGACAGGGGAGTATATGTGATGCTTGCTTCGTTCCTGGATGCTCCTGGGGTTCGCTGTCTGAAGTTAATAAGCGAGAGTAGGTTGAGTGCAGATTTAGAAGAAAATGTCCCAAAGCTCAGTAAGACTCCATTAATTAGAGTTTTACTTCTCAGCAAGTGTACTCAAAGTCTTAATATTTATATCATGGTCGGCATGCCAAGGCTGTGCTACATTTAGCTTCCTCCAGAGAGGAGCAATGATAAAAAATAAAAATAATAAAAAAAATAAAATAGAAATTTTAATAATATATATATATATATATATATATATATATATATATATATATATATATATATATATATATATACGCCACTTTACTACAATAACCACTGAAATTAATAACCTAATTTAACTTAACCTACATAACTAAACCATGGCATCCATATTTTTCATGAAAAGGTTCTCGCCATGTGCTGAGACGTTAGCAAGATGAGTCCTTGATGGATCGTATTTGCTTGTCTGGAGCATTCCATTAGTTTTTGTTCTGATTAAGATCTAGGAAATTTAGAAGCTGGATCAAAACCCTTGAACTCTTTGCCTGCTAAGTCTCATATATGTGACAGGCTATGGTGCACTGAGTGTTCTGATGCCTTTTTATCTTGGCCAAGTTTAACGTTTTCAGCAATTTGTGCTGTACTTAATTGTAGGTGTACATTTTGCTCATCTATTTTAACTCCCAGAAGAAGAGACAATTGGATAACAAATAGGTTTATGCATTGGTGGAATTCTTCTGTTAGGAAAATAAGAAAAGTCTTGGAATTCAGAATTTCAATGCAGAAATGAAATAGAAAATGAAGAATTCTGAATTTATGGTTCACAATTTCAGGTCATATAAAAGATTTTTGGACTTAAACATGGAAAAAAGTATTTATTTATTAATGTTCAATGTAATTTCATGTCTTTACACTCAAGTAAGTGTATATTATATTTGTAACAGAGAATTAACCTAATGATGTAATGATATAAGGAACTCCTAATAATGACACAAGAACAAGCTTTCCAGAGATACAGTATATGACATGATGTGATTGTGGGGGGAGTTTACAATCTTCTTAAAAAAAATGCTGTTTCGGATAATGGTTGTACCAAAACAATGAAATAAACATGTTTTGTTCTGTTTTTGTATATATTTTTTTTTGCACATAAAAAATTTAATGCAATTTAACTAGAAATCTGAAAAAAAAAAGATTAATGTGACCTAAATGGTTGTCATCAGCACGGAAAATCCTGTTAAAACAATTATACTTATAAAAAACAAATTCTCAACTGTCAATAAAAATCCCAAAGCACCGTCTAGCTCCATGATTGAATAAAAGTGTAAAATGGGAATAGCAAAAAACAATAAGAAAATCACTGACCAGCAAAATCTCACATGAAGTGTTACTGGTCATTTGCATGAGCATATTTTTACCATATGTGTAAAAAAAAAAATGCAACTGGCAGAAAACAAACTGAAAACACATTTGCATTCTTAATCAGAGATCAAAAATTCGACTGAAAAATTATTCATACTTTCCAGATAAAAATGATAGATAGATAGATAGATAGATAGATAGATAGATAGATAGATAGATATTGCATTATTATTTTCTTATATATAAAAACAGACTATGGAAAAAAATTGCAATTATGCAATTATGAAGAAAAAATATATATAGTACTGTTGTTGATTTTTTTTTTCCTCATATAATATAAAAGGTCATCTTTTAACCCTAACCATTACGAAAGCTATGATTTCTCTTTATAATCTATATAAATATAGAGGATGTATAGGCTGACTTACGTCTAAAAATATCGACATTCCCTTTTTTAACTCTACCGGAGTGCCAGTTTCATCCGAAAGTGACTGCACTTCTTCAGAGCAATCCATGTTCAGTGATTAATAATCAGAATAGCCGAGCCTGATGAACACTGCTCCTCTATGAACGCACTCTTTCACGCGGACGCGCACAGACCGACTGGCTGCGAGGGGAATCGCGCGCGCGCGCGACAGCAGCAGGTGACGCTGTGCGCGTTCTCGGCGCGACCCAAAGCGCGCGCCACTCAGCACAGTTTCTAACACTTCTAAGACTTCCTTACTTTACATTTTTACATGATAATGAAGAGGAAATCGGATGACTGCTTGGTATTTATCTTATCAAAGGCAATAATTAGAATGGTAATAAGCATTGTTAAACAAAATTAAGTTCTTCTTAATGACTTACTGTGAAGTAGCCCATGCATTACTAAGATGCAGTGGTGGTTTATGGGGAAGAGCCCTATAGTATGTATCAGCCATACAAGGTGATGAAAAAGTTTCAAGCTTAGCTCTGTTTACAAAGTCCTGTTTTTTCGCTGTGGTGCATCCTGCCTCAGACGCCTTTCGCTCTTGACGGTTTGACTCCTGGGGACCAACGAGCATGCACTTGAACAACCTGTCTCGCCTTTTTTTAGTCTTGGAGAAAACTGTGAAAACTGTTGCTTTGCCTCAGGGTCGTACCCATACACACAAGTTTAGTAATGATCCTTCACATGAATGACTGCACGCTGACGGAGTTCTTGACAGACTTCGAAGCGATGTTCCTTCTGCTTCTGGGTCAGCAGCCTGCAGGCCTCATGAGGACAAACTTGGCAGCGACAGAGGCAGCAATGTTGTGGATTGTTCTCCAACGATCATCACACACAAGTTGCATGCCACTCAAAACACCTCGAATGAATGTTACCTCTGTAGCAGATTTGCCCAGTTACACCCAAAATTTCATGCTCGCGCTTTCATTCATGTTCTTGCTAAACTTGCTGTCCATGATGTGGTAATGCACGTGGCTCCTGTTGTACACAGGGCGATGCCTTTTGGCACACTGACTTATGAAAATTGGTGCTCCCGGTAACTGTGCCTTGTTCTGCCATCTGTTGCAAAACTAGTCTGGGAACTTTTTTGGTTCCACCTCGCATAAACTCACTTGCCATTTCATTAGGTATACCTGCTCAACTGCTTGTTAACGCAAATATCTGGTCAGCCAATGACATGGCAGCAACTCAATTCATTTAGGCATGTAGACATGATCAAGACAATCTGATCAAACCAATTATCAGAATGGGGTAGTAATGTGATTTAAGTGACTTTTTTTTATCAAAGTCTTTTTTATTGGAAATATAGACAAATTACGTATGTACACTATTTTTTTCTAACCGTACCCTTCCCCCCACCCCATGACAAAAAAAGCTAAACAAAAAACAACAACAAAAAAACAGCCAGTCAGCAGAAAAAAAAGAATTTTTTTTTATAAATAAATAAATTACACATCAAACAGAAAAGGAAGCGAAGGAAGTATTAGAAACGGAGACTAAAAAAAGAAATCTTTTATTACAGATCCAATTGATCTGCATCTATATTTTCAAAATGGCTTATAAATGGTTGCCAGGCATCATAAAATTCCTGAATCGATCCCTTTATAAAATAACGAATCTTTTCTAGATGGAGAAAATACAAGACCTCTTTAATCCAGTGAGCACCCACTGCTGGCGACGACTCCATCCACTTAAACAGGATCAGTCTCGCGAGAAAGGAGCTAAAGGCGATCATATTGGCCTTGGCATCATTCAAGCGGGCACCACTTGAGTCAACATCAAAAAGTGCGATAAATGGGGATGGTTCTAATGGTATTTGGCGTATTTTTGACAAGATATCAAAAATAAAACTCCAAAAATTGTATAGCTTTGGGCATGTCCAGAACATATGCAGTAGCGTAGCTGGTTCCTGCTTACATCAGTCACATGTGGGATCAAAGTCCTCTCTAATCCTTGCCAGTTTAGCCTTGGACCAGTGAAGCCGGTGAACAATTTAAAACTGAATGACTGCGTGTTTGAGGCAAACTGATGATGAGTAAATTCTATGTATTATCTTTTGCCACAGTTTATCTGAAATTTGTTCTTTTATATAATTTTCCCATTTGCCTTTAAGTATATCTAATGTGGCTGAGTTACTTGTGTTTAATATCTTGTATACAGCACTAATCATCTTTTTGGCATCTGTTTTTTTACAACTATAAACAGAATCTAAAAGGGATGGAGAAGGAGACAAAGGGAAAGAGTCAGAATTACAGGAAATGAAATTCCTCAGCTGTAGATATCTATAAAAATGTGTCCTGGGAATGTTAAACTTTTGTACAAGTTGTTCAAATGAGCCAAAGATATTGTCAATATAAAGATCATATAATGAACATTACCACACTTAAACCATACGCCAAATGCATTATCCGTATAAGACGGAGCAATCATATAGTGTCCATTCAATGGTGCTATCAAAGATAGATCAGCTTAAAATGACGCCGAAACTGATTCCAAATTTTAACGGAGTGTATAACCAGTGGGTTTGAGGAAAGAGAAGATGTGGGTTGTTTTTGTGGCAATTTAGCACATAATAATGATGAGAGAGATATTGATCCCATGGATGCTTCCTCTATAGCTACCCAGACGGGAGGGTTGACATCATACTGACAAGTTTTGGTAAGCTATGAGGAGGATCAGATATGAACAGCAGCATGTCGTCAGCATACAGAGAAACTTTGTGTTCCACCCCCCACGAGAGATACCCTGATTTAAGTGACTTTGAACGTGGTATGGTAGTTATTGCCAAACAGGCTGGTCTGAGTATTGCTGAAACTGTTGCTATAGTGGTATTTTCACTCCAAGTGAGTGGCACTTCTCTGGGTGAAAATGCGTTGTTGATGTCTGGGGTCAGATGAGAGTGGAGGAGTAACTCAAATAACATCTACTTACACCTGAGGTTTGCTGAAGAGAATATCTGAACCTTGTTGTACCTTGGTTGAGGGGCTACAGCAGTAGAAGAGCACACCAAGTGCCACTCTTGAACAGGGAAATGAGGTTAGACTTTGCATAAGATCACCAAAATTGGGCAACAGAAGATTAGGAAAACAGTACTAAACTGCTCCTTTTTGACATATGTACAGTTAGCTGAAGTAAAAGGTTTAACCTTTCTAAGTGGTGGACACTAGCGGTGCTGGGTTTTTTTTCTGCCCCACTTGAGTTATTATAGAGCTCTTACAGTCCTGTGATTCAGAATTACAACATTCAATGAATCGCTCAGTAAATTAACCCCCTCAGATTTTACTCAGCACATGACAAGAGACCAAATAATAGTGTATGGTAAGAAGCATTAGTCAGTGGATATTACCAGTCCCTAAAGCTGTTCTTTATAACGCTTCCAATGACAATGCACTGCCAGATTTACAATATGGTGATCTTTAGATTTCATGTTAAATTATCATTTAAATATCAGGGAAAATTGAAACATTTCAAAATATCAGTGCAGTTTACATTCTGTTATTAAATATGTCAGTCTCTGACCTATTTTCTTCCCCTACTTATAAATCTGCCATCTGTGCTGTCTGGCTGACTGACAAGTGACTGAGGTCACTGTGCATGTGGTCACACCAATAGAAATGCGATTAGAAAACTAGATAGGAACAATCCTAGCTAATTTTGGCTTTGAGGAAACAGCACTCTAACAGTAAATATATAGCAAATACTAATTGAATTTGAATAACTTAAAGCCACTGATGAAAATATTACAACAGCCCTCCCACAATGTAAGACCTGCATATACGCTTATTTAGCAAATGTAATACAAGCACAGGATGTATATTAAATATTGATTGTGTTAAATGTATCAAATCATTATTTAATAATTCTATACTACCTGAGATAAAATAGTCACTGCACAAGCGTCAGTAATCACCGGTGTATTTTTGACCAGGATTAGCCTCGCCTCCCTGCTGATAGCTGATAACCACAATTTATTTTCCTTTTTTTTATTAGGAAGCTGAGAAATCTCTCTTCTCTTTTTTTTTTTTTTTTTGGCCTTGTCTTTTGTGGCATTCCGTAATGCACATCAACTGTCCATCATCATAAATTTTCAGAAGAACTGCAGACAAATTATCCATTAAGATGGCAGCTGGTTTTGTTCTGGATCAGGAGATGCAAGAGATCAAATGCATTCAGTCATTTAAAAAAAACAGCAAGAAGTCTGTTAAAAACTACAGACATTTTCATAAGCCATAAAATGGCACTTTTGTGACATCAATAAGGGTTTAAAGGTTTGCAGTGTTTAAAATAGTTTTAAGGCCAGTGTAAGTAATACCTAAGATCAGGGGTTATAGACCAAATGCCACATGCATACCATAATAACTCTAAGATTAAAAAAAAAAAATTAATCATCAGCCTTATGGCATGGACCGACACTGATACTAGGATGATAATTGTCAATAGATTATGTAATAGTCATGATGCATACATCCATATGATTTAATGATTGTGTTAATGAGCTGCAACACAGGATCACATGTGTGCTGAATTGATTCCGTTGGTTATTAGAACTATATTGTAAATATTTAGACAAAAAAAGGAAAAAATATATTTATTTTACATATACAATTTCTATCGTATATAATATAATAATAATATTGTGATAAAAATAACTTTTCCTCATTTAGTTCAATTGTAGCCTAAATAACAATTGTCTCAAAAATAGAGTACATGAAATAAAATTGTACAGTGGCGCCACTGTGTGGTGAAACAAAGTAAAGTAATAAATTAATAAAATAGTCATTTAAAAAGTATTGCATAAACAAATAACTTTTTTTTTGTACTTGCTTATAACTAACAAGCAATGTACATACACCACAGCCTAGTGTGAGTAGAAGGTATTAAGAAATTGAAATTGAAGTTTTATTTGTCACATACACCTGTCATACACCTGAGTTTTCAAATAAATAATATTAAATAATTAAAAAAGAAAAAGAGTATATAAAAAGAAAATATTCAAATAAAGAATATATAATAGGAATATAATAATAATAATAATAATAATAATAATAATAATAATAATAATAAAACATATACAAACAGAGAAAATATAGAAAACTTTTAGCTGTAAAATGTACACTATGTACAAGTAATTTAAAAAATACAAATAACGTACAGTGTTGAGCAGAACAATGTGCATATTGTGCATTAATGTGGTGTATGAGTAGTGGCAGACCAGAGTGCTTTGTCCTGTGTGGTGGTATGATTGAAAGTCCGTATAGCCAGCGGGAAGAAGTTTTTCCTCTGTCTCTCTGTGTTGGCCTTCAGTGAGCGAAAATGCTTTCCTGACCACAACAGTCCACTGTTGGGGTGGCTGAAGGTAGCTTTTTGTAGCTTGGTGCAGATGATGCACTCAGCTGAACGCACCACCCTCTGTAGAGCTCGTCTGTCCTGTTTTTCCTGCATTCCTGATTTTTGTTTCTTTATACACTGTAAAGCAATACAAAATATGCAGTAATCTCCTTTGATTCCTTTGGTTTTTAGAACTAGATTGAAAATATTTAGACTAAAAAAAGGAAAAATTTTATTTATTTTATATATACAATTTCTGTGAATGCTATATTGATAATAATCAATAGTATCAACAGTTGATATTGAGATGTATCTGCTACTTATGATCTGTAAATCCTTCATAACGGCTCTAATCTGAGATGCTGGTTGTTAATTGGTGATTTCTGAGGTAACTAGTGACTCTAAATGAACTTCTCCTCTGCAGCAGAGGTAAGTTTTCCTCTGGTTTTATTGCGTAGGTCTTCATGAGTGCCAGTTTCATCATAGTGCTTGATGGGTCTTGCAAATGCACTGCAAAAGACAGTACTGTTCTTGCAAGAACTATTCCAGAAACGCTGACCTCCGTGTCTTAAAATAACAACTGACTGTTGTTGTTGTTGTTGTTATTGTTGTTACATAATTACATGTTATTTTGTAGATTTGAAATCCCCAGTATTATTGTAGAAAAAAAAAAAAAAAAAAAAAATATATATATATATATATATATATATATATATATATATAAACATTGCATAGAATGACCCATAGACATACACAGTTACTAATTTTTAGTCTTTCATATTCCTAGGAGCTATAAATTCTCTCAAATTTTAAACGTCATCTCATTGGTAACGCTTAACAGATTTGCCTTCTGACACGAATAAAAATGTACTCTCCCTCCACATCCGTCAGTCTTCATCAAGTGCTACACTTCCATTATTAAGTCCTCCTCACCTCCTCAGTCTGGTTCAATTCATCTCTCACTCAGAAATCAGCAGAGCAGATAATCGCCTCCAACACTCTCCAGAACATGTAGGACAAAATATAGTTGATAAATTCTCATCATTCTCAGCACAGCAGTGACTTTTAGCAGGGACACCAGTATAAGTGCTGGGTTGAGAACTATTTTGACACCCACAAATGTTGTGCCAGTAACAGTGCTGAAGTGAGAAACTGATTCTGATGAAAGATAATGCAAATTATGCATACTGAAAACCACAATAGTGTTTATAATATAGAATACACATTACTCAATACTGCAGTTGTAATACACTCGTACCAGTGTAACACATACTTCTTTGTTGATATCAGTCAATATGACTGCTGTGACATCAACTCTATGCAATCATAGTGTGTGAAGGGCCCTCTTGTTCTTCTAAGGATTTTCCCCCCAGCATCCAGGACTCTTTGTGGGTCTTAACATTCACATTTAAACATACAGTACAGGCCAAAAGTTTGGACACACCTTCACTCAATCAATGTGCCTTCTTTATTTTCAAGATCATTTTCATTGGTAGATTCTCACTGAAAGCATCAAAACTATGAATGAACACATGCATGTGGAGTTATGTACAGTACTTACCAAAAAAAGGTGAAATATAACATGTTTTATATTCTAGTTTCTTCAAAATAGCCACCCTTTGCTCTGATTACTGCTTTGCACACTCTTGGCATTCTCTCGATGAGCTTCAAGAGGTCGTCACCAGAAATGGTTTCCAACAGTCTTGAATGAGTTCCCAGAGGTGTTTAGCACTTGTTGGCCCCTTTGCCTTCACTCTGCGGTCCAGCTCACCCCAAACCATCTCGATTGGGTTCATGTCCGTTGACTGTGGAGACTTTTTTTTTGGTAAGTACATAACTCCACATGTGTTCATTCATAGTTTTGATGCCTTCAGTGAGAATCTACCAATGTAAATGATCATGAAAATAAAGAAAACACATTGACAGATAGATGAGAAGGTGTGTCCAAACTTTTGGCCTGTACTGTATACGTATGCGAAACCTGGTACACATTTTATATCTCATTGAGCTGAACAACTTTCGCTGTGCATGTCATGGGTTATACTCAACAGGAAGTCAGTTATTTTTTGTTGTGTACAAAACTGTGCACTCAGTGGATTTTGATTTACTCCTCCTAGGGGATTTATAGGACCACCACCAAACTGGGCCAATATGATCACAAGACATTGAGGATGCAAAATTGCTAAGGGATTTTTGATATCTCAAGCCATTCAGCCATGGCAATGCCAGCTGAAAAGTGGCTAATAACTTCCTGAGTGATGTCGTATTGAATGACAAAAAAAAATAGAGGTGATCGCGCTTTTGCAGTAATTGGTCCTAGGTTATGGAATAGACTTCCGATTTATAGTAGGTCTGCTCAAACCCTGTCAGTTTTTAAATCTGTTTTGAAAACATACCTTTTCTCTAAGGTGCTCAATACTCCTTAACTTAAATTTCACTTTTATTATTTACAAAAATGTATATTTAAATGCTTTTGTATGTGTATTGTCTTTACTACTTTTGTAAAGCACTTTGGTCGACACTAGTTGTTTTTAAATGTGCTATATAAATAAACTTGTATTGTATTGTATCACATTAAGTGACATCATCATATACTGCTTTTTTCCCCCCAGCTTTTTTTGGAGGTCTTAACATAAAATTTCCCTATTCTAAAATAATGTCATAAAGGTATTGGTACTGCATGTCCTCATTAAATGCATGTGCCCACTCTGCCCCCTGTCTTTCTGGCAGCGATGGCACAGGTGCTTGGGTGCGATCATCTTTGCTCGCAATTACAGTATATTTATCCTTGTAGACACATTTGGTAGTGAATAAAAATTGCTGTCCTGACATTGAGAGGACATTTGGCTGGTCCCCACAATGAAGGCTGTTACAGTTACTAAGGTTAAGGTTTAGGCAAGATGTAGGAGGCATGGAATAAATTAACTCTTTTAATTATTATCATGGAAGGTGCTACAAAAGATAGCAATAAAAGCATGTACATTATGTAAAAAGCAAATGTCTTATTCCTCTTGAGAAACAAATGTCTCCACAAGGTTAGAAATATTTGACTGTTTTGACCTTGAAAGGACATTTGGCTGGTCCACACAGTGTAAACTGCAAATACTGAAACATGCTAAATGTTTTCCTTTGGTTACTGAGTAGGATTAATTTGCTCCATTAATTAATGTCAGTAGAGGATCCTCAGAAGGATAATAAAACAAACATGATTGGATGTGTGTCGGGGGTGGTAGTGGGCATGTTGTGAGAACCAAATGTCCCCACAAGGATAGGAATCTCTGACCGTTTTGACCTTAAAAACACATTTATTCAAAGGAGAAAAAAAAACAGCTTTAATTAAAAATCCCAAGCAAGCCAAAGGTTTTCTCTTTTTTACTGACATCCAGGTTGAGGTTACATTTAACTGTAGGTATAGCAATAATGAACTGATTTAATCAGTGTGGAAGGTCCGGGTTTAATTCCCATCCAATGCCCAAACCCCAGTGGTTCCAAGCCCAGATAAAATGGGAGGGTTATGTCAGGAAGGGCACCCAGCTTAAAGCCTGTGCCAAGTTTTGTGCGGATCTCATGATCCATTGTGGCGACCCCTTGACAGGAGCGGCCGAAACACTAACAACACAGACAAAGATAAGTAAGACAAACATGAACATGCCTTTTTATATTGGTGAGGACCAAATCTTGTCAGTCATCTTGCCAATGAGAGATCCTCACAAGGACAGTGAGACTCAATGTGTATGTAAGGTATGTGTGTGTGTGACTGTGTGTGTGTGTGTGTGTGTGTGTGTGTGTGTGTGTGTGTGTGTGTGTGTGTGTGTGTGTGTGTGTGTGTGTGTGTGTGTGTGAGAGAGAGAGAAAACAAATGGTAGGAATATCTCGCTTGTGTTTTGACATTGTGGGGACACATTGCCTGTGGGAGTTCCTTATAGCTGAAAGTTTTCTATATATTCTTTATTTGTATACTTTTATTATTCTATTGTTATTTCATATTTTATATTCTTTATTTGAATATTTTTATACTAGCTTTACAAGCATTTCACCACATATCATACTGTGTATGACAAATGAAATCTGTGTATGGGACAAATATATATATATTTTTTGATACTTAGATGTGTGTGTGTGTGTGTGTGTGTGAGAGAGAGAGAGAGAGAGAGAGAGAGAGAGTGATGTCCCTAGAATGATAGGACATTGTGACATTGTGGGGACATCATGCCAATGGGAGATCCTCACAAAGATAGTGAGACTTATGAATGTGTGTGTGAGAGAGAGAGAGAGAGAGAGAGAGAGAGATGTTCTCGCGATATTATAAGATGACACGTGATTGGAGACGGAGAGAACCCGTGGTTGTGCTGCGTGGCATTCTGGGAAACAAACAACAGTTGTGCGTTAGCAGCAGCAGTAACAGTACGAGCGGCGCGCGCGGTGTTCCAGTGCGGTTCAGGGTCCATGAACTAATGGAACTGTTTATTCGGTCGGCGCAAAAACCGCGCAGCGTGTTCACTTATATATTGGCACCCTGACGGCGGCGGAGGAGGAGGAGGAGGAGTGAAGTCGTGCGGCTCAGGCGCAGTGATGGATCACCATCACCACTCCGGCAGGAGGACTTTGTACCCGTGATCGGGTTTTATTTTTTTTTTGGATTTGTACTGCGAGTTGGACAGTTACTCTGCTTAATTGGTTTGTTTGTTTGGACTCAACTCTTGTTGTTGTATCGGATGTCGGGGTGTTTTATTTAACGCAGACATGGTGGAGGCAGAAGGGGAGCGCGCGCGGCACGGGAGGCGGGGTGTCACGTTAACGTTATGGCGTTAAGACGCGGCTGCGCCGGACACCGACATGTGCCAATAGATTTGTTGATGATTATTATTTAGTGTTTGGTGTTGTAATTGAATCCTGCGTTTTTATTCTCCGCGCTGAAGCCTCTGGCTGCGGTCATGTGGAGTTTGGCCACGGCAGCGCTGCAGCTGCTGCTCAAATCCGTGAAGCTTGCTGCGGGTAAAGGACACATGCAGCTGAGCCGGTGGCTGCAGCGGCCGCAGGACTCGGTGGACTGCGAGAAGATGGAGCTGCTGATCTGCAGGGCGGACATGGAGGCGGCCTCGGGGGGAAGCACCGGAGATCCCGCGTCCTCCTCTTCCTCCTCCTCCTCCTTCTTCTTCTCCTCCTCCTCTCCGGCGGACCTGAGGAATCCGTGCTGCGTCGCGACCTGCTGCTTCAAGAGCGCGCTCGTGGCGCTCGTGCTGGCCGCCGCCTGCTTCTTCTCGGTCACGCTGGTGCGCCGCTACCTGAAGGACGCGCTGCTCTGGGTGGAGAGTCTGGACGGGCTGATGGGCGCGATGCTGTTCATCGTGTGCCTCATCACCGTGTCGTTCCCCTGCGGCTGGGGCTACATGGTGCTCAACGTGGCCGCGGGTTACCTGTACGGCTTCGTGCCCGGGGTGGGCCTGGTGATGGTGGGCGTGCTGATCGGGACCTCGGTGGCGCACGTGGCCTGCCGGCGCCTGCTCTCCGGCTGGGTGCTGAGCCGCGTGGGGAACAACGAGCAGCTCGGCGCCGTCATCCGGGTGGTGCAGGGGGGCAGCGGGCTCAAGGTGGTGGCGCTGGCCAGACTCACACCCATCCCCTTCGGGCTCCAGAATGCTGTGTTTTCGGTGAGTGATGTGGTGCACATCATATATACATACATACATATATACATACATATACACACATACATACATATACACACATACATACATATACACACATACATACATATACACACATACATACATACATACATACATACATACATACACACACATACATATACACACACATACATATACACACACATACATATACACACACATACATATACACATACATACATACACACACATACACACATACACACACACATACACACATACATACATACACACATACATACATACATACACACATACATACATACACACACACACACACATACATACACACATACATACATACATATACATACACACACATACATACACACACACATACATATATACATACACACACACACACATACATACATACATATACATCCATACATACATATACATACATACACACACACACACACACACACACATATATATATATCAGATATAACATTATTACCAGACCTTATATTGAACATCCCACACCTTTCTATCTCAACCAGCATTAAGATCTTCTATTAGTTTGCACTACACGTGGGCCAGCCTTCACTCCCCAACGATCCTTGGCCATCCATGACCCTGTCCTGTCAGTTCATCGGTTTTCCTTCCTTGGATCACTTTTGGCATGTCAACAAACATCCCACAACACATTCAGTTTTGGAGTTGCTTTAACCCAGTCCTCTAGACATCACAATCCTGCCCTTGTTAAAGTCACTCAAATCCTTATGTTTATATATATTTTTCTTTCTGCTTCCACCACTTCAGGGGAAAAAAAAAAAAGTTTGCTTGCTGCCTAATATATCCCACCCATTTCCAGCCTGCATTGTTATGAGATTGAGTCCCCTGTGAGAAGGGACAAATCGGGATGGCTAGACGACTGGGTCAGAGCAACTCCCAAACTACAGCTTTTGTGTGATTTTCCTGCTCTGCAAGGTACCAGAAGTGATCCAAGGAAGATAAAAAGAGTGAACTGGCGACCAAGGTTCACTCATGCACCTGGAGATCGAAGGCTGGCCTGAAAAGAGCTACTGTAGCTCAAAATTTCAATAGAAATATATCGGAGCACACAGGTTATTACTGTTTTGGTGGCACAAGGGGGTACTTAATATGAGGTGGGGTTGTTGTAATGCTGTATAAACAATTGTTTGTTTGTATGGGCGGGCAGGCGGTGTCTGTACAAAAAGGCAGTAGGCAGCGTCATCATCAACTATTATGTCGGAGCATGAGCCTGTGTAGCGGGCGTCCTTCACTGTGTAACAGCAGACAGCATCATCACGTTTTTAATGTCCTAGTATAAGGTAATAATTTATCTGCTGAAACACCATTCTCAGGTAATGGTAGCATGCAAGCGTCAGGATCTGGTGGTACTCTTTAGTAAAAAATTACAGTTTACAGCAATCTGCTGACAATAAAACAATGAAACGTATTTAAAGTGCTTACGCAGTAAGAAATGACACCGTCCAGTGGTGGATCAGTAAATAACACAAACCAAAGGGCAGCAGTTCAATAAGCTTGGCCCTTGAGCAATGCCCTGAACATTATCTACTTCAGGGCTACTGTATCACAGCTGACCCTCTTTTTGACCCCATATTTACACCCCTGTGCTCTAATATACTGTATAATGTGACAAAGTAAACGCGGCTCTTTCTTCCACAGTTGTTTATGTGGCTGATGCTTACAGTCGAACTGAGCATAAAGTTAACAGCCTTCCCGAGGGACCCAACCGTAGCAGTGTGACTGTATTGGGATTTGAACCCATCATATGTGTTCAACGAGTTCAACTTGTAATTTTATAATATGCAATAGAGCTGGGAAAAATTTATTGTGATGTAATTATTTTATTTTTTTAAGCCTCACTGACTCATTAAAAAAAGATTCAATATATATATTTTGGTAAAATGTTGCAATTCCTCTGCAATCCCGCTCTAAATTATTCACATGACAATAAACAACTGTTTCTTAGGAACGAATTATAAATATAAATATGTAACTTACACCATTTATGACCCTGTAAGGAGTAAAAACCAACAGGGCTTGCAGTTATGGAAAAAAAAAAAAAATTCCATAAATGCATTATTTTAATATATTAAACCATGACACATGGTAATTTACAACTGTTTCATGTTGGGAATCACCAAGGACCACACAATACGATATCACGATGCCTAGGTGCTGATAAAATTTGTATTGTGGTTTTATAAGTGTTGTGATTCTAGCTTGTGATGTTGCAGAGAACACAGTACGTGCAAAGTTGTCGATTCTCAAGGCTTTCATTTGGTAAAGAACTTATTGTCACACAACGCTGACACTGGAGACTCCTTCCATAGATGTTGAATAAACGATATACAGAAAACCATATATACAAACTTGTTATATAATTATAAGGAAACTTATAATCAAATTATATAACTCATATTAATCATAAAGGAGTTGTACAAGATGTTTAAAGTCTGAAGTTATTGTACATACTTTACAATAACAGAATTATCCATTAGTAAAGTATTAGGTATCGCCGAGCATTAATCACGTTTGAAACTCTCGTTTCTTATTTTAAACCTCCGTTTCAAGTGCAAAACTTTGCTCTGAATTTGCATTTTGTTGACATTTCTTGCCATATTTGCAAATCATTAGTTACGCTAATTACAGTCAAATACAGCTGGAGTGTTTCGGACTGCTCTCAGAACTTCAGGGAGGGGGAAAAAAAGGGAAGCTGTGGGCAAACGAGTTTAAAAACCGATCTCACTTCCATCGGTTTCCTCGTCTGCCATATTGCATAGTGATTTCCAACCAAATGTATTCATCCTGCTGGTCGACATTTGTTATGCAAATTACCTTAACATTGGGTGAAATTCCCAGCAGACCATTTCTTGATGTTAAAGCAACATTGTTCGCCAACATCGGACGACCACTGGAATGTGGTTGTGTGTGTAACATCGGCTTACTAACTTCATTTAAGTCTAATCATTGCAACGTCAGCCACCGATCTTGGATAACCACTGGTTTGTGGTTGTTAAGTGAGCATATCAACATTGCTGAGGTAATGATGTAGCAACCTCATTCCGTGGCTTTGGATGAGCCAGAACAACATCGCCATACCAACCTGACTGAATTGACATTGTAGCATTATTGCTTTGGAACTTTGTAGGAACGTTGTTATCTCCAACTTTAAAACACTATTTCTGCATTTTCGTGTATTATTTTTTTTTTTTTTTGTTCACTGAAAACAGGGTTCTTTGTAATGAGAATCGATCATATCGGGTTTGGGGTCGATTGAACAAAATGCACCTAAATTGGCACATCTCAATCGGCTGGGTCACCTCCATACACACAAGAAATCTATCTCTGATTAATCAATCGCAACAGATTTACAGGGTAGAAATCGCCAATGCAGTCTTTTCAGGCTTGTCTCGTCTTTGTCTCCGCATGCTGCTGCGGTGTGTCCGTGTCGTACCCCATGACAAGCTGCTACAGGAAGCATATTTTTCTGACCTAAAACTGAATTGAGTGTGCATGTACATGTATGTGGTGAACCTGTAAAAAAACATTTACAGTAAGCACGTGTTCCACAATGCAAAAAAAAAAAAACATATCTTGAACATATCATAAAAGAAAACAGTGTTTTTGTTGGCCAACACTGTAGACTCTCGGGTCAAGTCCCAAACCACAAACAACTGTTTGCCTCAGCGCTGTTAAATTTTCCATTCTGATTGGTGTTGATTTAATCGTTTGTTAAAGCCGCGCTGACAGTTGGCACTACTTCATATTGTCGTAAATCACAGCTTTATATTGATGCTCCATTAGAAAATACGTGATCCGTCATACCGGCCACTAGGTGAAATGTATTACGTTTTTAATTTCGGTTGATAAGTACGTAATCTTCCTGATCCCTTACGGTACTGATCCTTCAGCAGGTTTTAATCCTTAACATTGTTTTAAAGCACTTTGATGAACTCTACCCAAGCTGCATTCCCCCACTTGTGCTAGAAAAGCAGCATTTTTCCATATAGACCCGCTTTTGTTCCTCTTAGCATTTCCCAAAATACTCATAATAGGATTCTAAATGTTTTCGAGACCCTTTTCACAAACAAACTCGCACCGGCCATATCTCAGGAACCGGACATGATTACAGTAATAAACTTTGTATCAAGATGGAACTTATTGTACCGGGAAATCTGAAAATATGCAACTCAAAAATCACCCACAATGCACCTTTTAGTACCTGATTTGATATCGTTTCTATAGTAACAGCTCATTCATAAAGGACGTGAATCAAAAGCTCAAAAAAATCCTTATTTATTTTCCTTTAACATTGTGTGTCTGCGTTCCTTGTACATGATGTCATCGTGAGTTATTGTTATCTCCATGTGTGGCCTAGGTTTTTGAATGTTGCTTTTCGAGCTTTAGGCGTGGTGGATATTACTATAGCATGCTGCGGGATGTTTTCTTTGGTTGAGATTTTTTAACCAAGTTGAAAAAGAAACATCACCGAACATAGTGTCAGGGGCGGATCAGCAGTTCAGGTTATGAGCTCGAATCCCAATCCTGACCATCTGGCCTTGAGCACAGCTGATTTAAAAGTTTTTGCCTAATAAGGCAAATGTGTCGGTCTCTGAAGAAACAAGTTATTGATTTATTTATATATATTTTTTAAGGATTTAACTCAAGGAAAGCCAGCTGCTTATTATACAATATATATATATATTTTTTTCCTCCCTTGAATGAGGTCACTGGATGTTGAACAGGTTATTTAATGCTTTCCAAACCAGTCTTTAGGCATCCCTGCCCCAGCCACACCTGAATAAGGAAATTTGCGTCTTGGTTTAGGTGTATAAGGCTGGGACAGATCAAAGACCGGTTTGAAAAATTCTTCTTTAAGACTACACCACCCAGCCGATTAATTGGATCAGGCGCAAGGACGACAGTAACATGTTCGGTATGGGATGATGATGATGATTATTATAATGACAATTGTAATCCACTTCTCTATCTATTTAAATGAACACTGTTGGTCTGTAAGAGATTTTCATGAACATATTCAACTCTTATGAAGCGAGATGATATTGTACTAGACGCGGGACGAAGGCCGTCGGTCGTAGTAATTTTACCCCCCGGTGTGATGTGTAGCCTGCGTTATTAATTTTTGATTAACCGACACATGAGACACGAGTACTAGGTAGGCTTAGCAAGGTCATAAAAGTGCAGGGATGTGCACTCGCACGTTAGCTGCTCGGATGCGCAGAACACGATACGAGGAACGATCCGTAAAGGAAGCTGTAATCTAGCTGTAATGAGTCGGTAGTACTGGCATAGACTGAACATATTGACATACGATGTGAGGAATGTTTCAAAGGTACCGAATGTCATCGTGATGTTTGCACATATTGTTCAAATATTTTTTTTTTTTTTTTTTCGAAATCAGGCAGGCGAACAGGGATGATGCACAAAGCAATTCTGTAGTGTTCTCTCTATAAAATCAATACTGGTGATTTTAGAACATCCATTTATTGACTTTGTAAATCCATATTGTTGGATTGTCTTTGTGTTTTGTTTTCTTCATCAGTCGGATCTGATTGGTCGGGTTGGCGTCGAGTAAACAGCAGCTTTGACTGCACTTCTGGCTCAAAATGATAAAGTACAGTTATGTTAAAGTAATGTTTTATTTGTACAGAGGGTGTGAGGATACAAAATTTCTAAATGTTGTCTACGTTTTCTCCCACATGCTCTATACGAGTTTTCACCAGGAAAGTTTTCAGGACAGAGGACTTTTTTTTTTTTTTTTTCTCCTTTCCTTCTTTTTTTTTCTTTTTCTTTCTTTCCAGTAATAAGATAAGTTGTGTTAATGTTTAACATTAAAAGAGAGAGAGAGAGAGAGAGAGAGATGTAAATTAACATCTGTTTATAGCAGCTATAATGTGCAGCATAACAAGAACTAGACAAGAACACGTAGACATTATATAAATATTAACAATACAGGAACTAAAAACAGATTACATCTAAAATTTTAATTCATTCAGTCATTATAGTCCTTTATAGGGCACTGATTGAAATACTTGAAAAAAAAAATCTTTCTTTTCGTTCTTTGCTTGTCTTGTGGAACACTCGTAAACCGCGTTACTCGTAATCCGAGGTTCCACTGTACGTGTGTCCGTCCGTCCGTCCGTCCGTCCGTCCGTCCGTCCGTCCGTCCGTCCGTCCGCCCGCCCGCCCGCCCGCCCGCCCGCCCGCCCGCGTATACAGTACATACAGATTGTACACTTGAAAGATTGAAGGACTATTTTGGATTCCTGTGGTTGGTGACGTATGTACATGTGTTCATGGGAAATTATATAGAATATTCATACGGAGTGAAAGGTTAAATTGTTTAGTAAGAATAATGGCAAATAAAGTTGACAGACTACATGTGCAGGTATGTTAACATAAGTCATAGCTTTATATATTCCATTCTTTGTTCACTACTGGTTTGATCGGAATGGTTTATAAGCTGCGTGAGGAAAGAGATAGCAAGGGTGCCGACGTTTAGCTGTAGCGCTAATGCTATGGTGATATGGGAGACGTGTGAATATGACACACTTTGCTAAAAAAAAAAAAAAAAAAAAAAGACATCGGACATCACATGGTCGCTTCAGATACAGATTACTTTTATTTTCTTGCACTTCGCCCTGGCTTTATCTACAGTATGTGAACCTCGTCCTGACACAGACACACACCAGGGTATAGGTGGGGTTTTTTTCCCCCTCCTTCTCTGCCTGCTAGGATTTTCTTGTTAGCCATGCTGTAATAGGCAGAGCCGTCCAAAGGTCAAAAAAGGAGAAGTTAAAATAAAATTTAAAAAAAGCACAGAAAATTGTACTCCGAAACTGTCAGAAGAGCTTTGAGGCCTGGAGGGTTTATTTTTTTTTTTTTTTTTTTTTTCTCAATATACATCTTGTGGTTATGTAATCTATTTATACATTATAGTAGTTGAAGAGCAGGTGTTTCAGGTTTTGAAGTAAACAGACTGATCTGTGGTATTCACATGAACTGAATCTCCGGTTGAAAATCTAATAGTGCGCCCTTTAGTGTAAACATCAACACCCCCTGAGTCTGCTCATGTACAGGGGACTGGACTGAAAACCTTCAGGAAGCCTAGAGAGAGCTATTCCTCAAGACTATGGTTAAAAACATTTTTTTTAAGTCTGTCTCTTTGGAAGCAGCAGAATATGAAGAAATAAGGGTTGGGACGAGACTTTTGCACAGCACTGTATATTGCATTATTCTTCTCCACCTCTGTAATTACACTCATGAGGGTGAGTCCAGTGAAAATCTGTTCCCTAAGTGCTATTTGATGAAGAAAGTGGTTTCACAATAAAGCCTTTGAAACAAGAGCAAAGCTCGGCTGATTAGTCGAGAGGAAAGCAGCAGTCGAATGCTTCTCATGAGCACGATATCATCTTATCACCCATTAAAGAGAATATATTCTACGTAAAATGCAGTATTGTGGAGTTTTTTTTGTTTTTGTTTTTTTTTGCATATTTGTCACAATTTAAAGATTCTGATCATCAAACTAATTTTGTTATTACACAAAAATAACCAGAGTAAAAATAGAAAGGAGGCTCAGTAAAAACAAACAGCTGTTTTATTTATAGTTCTGTGCAAAAGTCTTGGGCACATAGAAAAATGTCATAAGCAAAAGATGCTTTTGAAAAGATTTCTGCATAAAAGAAACTTCTATACAGAGCAATAAAGAGTAATACAATAAACAGTCAAATGATTGAAAACTCATTGTATAAAACCAGGAGTTTTAGACACAGATTTCTGCAGTTTTATAAGTAAAACAGCTGTTAGGTTTTACTGAGCATGCTGGAGAATTTAAGTTCTTCTGGTCACACTCGCTCATTTCTATTTTCATGCAAATCCCAGGAGCGTACATTAGGTTTTTTGTTTCCATCTGAAAACTGGTCTGTCTTATACTATATATATATATATATATATATATATATATATATATATATATATATATATATATATATATATATATATATAATTTTTTTTTTTTTCTTTTTTTCTTTTTTTTTTCTTTACAGCCATGCATATATTCTCCTGCAATGTTATTTGTTTATATATTTTTAAGTTATATATGGAAATACTGAATGATTCTGTAGACATGATGAACATGTATAACAAAATTGGTACAGCATGTAATATGGTGCTGCAGACTTTTGCACAGTACGGTGTCGTTCATGTAATGTCAAATATGCAAAAAAAAATAAAAAAATATATATACATTTACATTTAGTCATTTGGCAGACGCTCTTATCCAGAGCGACTTACATTTTTATCTCATTATACATCTGAGCAGTTGAGGGTTAAGGGCCTTGCTCAAGGGCCCACCAGTGGAAACTTGGCGGTTGTGGGGTTTGAACCTGGGATCTTCCGAACCGTAGCTTAACCACTGAGCTACCCCTGGCCCAGCTTTTTATATAATAAAAATTGGTATATAATACAAATATACAAACACTTTTTCACATCACTGTAGGTTCAAACCTTACCTGCTGAATCTATAAATAATTGAATTTGTTTAAGTTTTTTGAGGAATCATTTAATTAATAAAAAAAATTATTTTGGTGAAAAGCGAACATTGCGCAACTGTTACCTATAATTGTGTGTGTGTGTGTGTCTGTTAAGCCGTTTGCTATTGTTAACAGGGGCTGTGCACCTTGAAATACAATGCTGTGCTTAGTTACACACACACACACACACACACACACACTAATCCAGCCGTAGTCAATGCTGCGCCATAAAAACAATTACGTCACCCTTTTAAATTCAGCTGGCAGCCCCACCCTGCTTCAGATCTACCTGCATAACAATGACAATATGTCTGAAATACTTTATACCTTTCCCTCCCTTTAACTTTAATTGTACTCATGAGATTTTTAAGGTGTGACATTAAGACTTTGAGGTTGGCTGTAATGTCGAGCTGTGTGTAACGATATCTTCTGCAGACTCGCTTCAATACTTTATTAGCACAAGTGGCTTTTGTTAGATGACCCCTCAGAGGGGTAAACGGGGTCGTGTCCACATGGCTGTAGACTTCAGAAGCAAAGCTTACTCTCAAGTAGGGCTGGGCGATATGGCAAAAAAGTAACCTCGATAATTTTTCCCCATATTAAACGATAACGATATATATTTCGATATAAGCTGTTAATGCTGCCAGTTTTAAAAGAGAATCCCAACAATGACTGAAGCCACAAAAATTAAAGGGTTCATTAAATTACATTTTAAAGTTTAGTTTATTAACAAAAACAGATGACAGATTTGGCCTTAAAAATTAAGATACTATAGGCACATGCTCAGAATCTTTACAAGGCAAAGATTTTTATAAAAAATACTTGTGGTGATAAATTACAATGTTTTGAGATATTTAAACAATAATGAGAAACATTTAGACCACACACACTAGGGCTGTCTTTTTATCCCACAATTCAGAGTTAAATGAAGGCTATTTCACACGGCCCCAATAAACATAGACATAATGGCTTAAGCATGCAATGACAACAAAAATGGAATGAATTATGGAATGAATAATTATCAAGTTATTTATGTAGAACAGATGCATTACTCACTTTTTAAAACATTAACGCCATGTAACATGCTTAATAAATATATATGCATATATATATATATATATATATATATATATATATATATATATATATATATATATATTAAATGGCATCAGGCAGGTCTAGTCGATCATTTATTTATTTAGATCTGCCTTTACAGCGCACAACCACACACAAATTGGTGTTTGTTAGGGCAGTGTGAATACAACAGCATTTTCTAAATTATGCACTTAAATGCTGTGAAATCGTAGGATATGTTATAAATCCTCATAAGCTGTTTTAGCACTGAAAACTTTAACTTTAGTAGATGCTTAACTTACCAATGGCGAGATGCAGCTATCAATCTGGGCCAGGACAATTTCACTTTTACTATATAGTTGGGTACCTGCTAGGTGTTGTATAGTTTATATTTGCTTGGCCAGAATGGTTTAAACCACCAAAATAAAGTTTGATAAACTGTGCAGCTTTGGCCAGCGTGAACACTCCCGTTAGTAACGAGGCGAATAAGGAGCTAAACTTCAGCCCCAGAATGAGACGCTGCGCAATAAGAAGCCAAACGAATCGGAAACTGCGAATAAGGAGCTAACTTCAGCCTCGTGTGCTTAGGGGCATCATATCTTTCGCTAGAAAGTTAGAAACGGCCCTGGTTATATCCTTGCTCCTTTTGGACACCTTTCATAAAGTGTAATGGCCACGAAAGACGACACGATGGATATCTGCTTTGGTCCAGCCCCACTGCTAGTCCTGCTAGTTGACGGAGTAGCATCGGGCCGCATTTTCATGCTCTGTGTGGTCGTGTGGGTGATGCGTTCATATAACGGAGTTCATGCTACCTTTTTTGTCGACAATTTCAACATCTTTGGATAATAACTCGAGGTTAGATTCACTTTCGTCGCTGCTTCCACATTTTTTTTTTTTTTTTTTTTTGGTCGTCCTGGTGTTTGCTTCGCAAAGTGCGGCAGGAAATTAACTTTGACGTTCACGGCACGCGCAAGGTGCACGCTGATTGGCTGTTGTATTGTTCTGCTGTGTGATTGGCTCTTAGATTAATCCATATCGAGCAAAAAATGTCTAGAGTTTATCATTGTTATTAAATTCAAATAAATCGCGATTCAATATGAAATCGTTTATCGGCCCAGCCCGAGTCTCAAGGCACTGGGATCTGACCCTGCTTCTTTTCAAGACAGCAAAAAATATACATAGAGTAGGAGAAATAAAATTCTGAGCTCTCTTTTTAAATGAAAAAAGTGCATAAATCAGCATAATCTAACTGGTCAAACATTAATCTTAATATTTACAATACTGTAAGTCGAATAAGAGTTCCAATCCGAGAGCTTGTTTGTAAGTCCAGTTCGTTCATAAGTCCAACAAACATTGCCTAGGTACTAGGATACTAACACAATTGGCTTTACACAGAATATTACAGTAGAGTATTCTTTAGATGGTTGAACGAGCAATGTCTGCCATCTTTTCACCTCGCTCCATTCTCTCAATTATTTTCATTTTCGTCTCCATTGTTATTGCCTGGCACGTCTTAGCAGCACCAGCTCCATCACCGTTGCTTTAACACTTGCTTCCAGACATCCTGGGATAAACGCTGCACACACGTGACCGTGTGATATAACACCCTGGACATGTTCTCTAACTTCAGCGATTGGAGATCCATGAATGTATGTTTGTATCTTTTGAAAGTTCGTAACTCGAATGTTCGTATGTAGGAGAACCTACTGTATTAGCCTCTACTTTTCATTCCTGAACTTGTTATAGGCTTCTGGTTTTTAAGGTAGTCACGATTCGATAAAAAAATTGCCATTGCGGTTATCCTAACACGTTGCAATTTAAAAGATATTTAACTATTAAATGTACCATTTAGTGTTCAAACTTATTTATATAAACTTTTTGTCTTGTCATTTGTTTTTTTTGTTCTGGACGCTCCATCACTAAAACAAATTCCTTGTACGTGCAAGCGTACTTGGCAATAAAACTCTTTCTGATTCTGTAAAAAAAATAATGGCACTAGAAGTAATCTCATCTAACAAATTATATGTACGGTCTCATGTAGTATGTCTCTTTGATGTTTTCTTATTCACCACAAGTCACCGCCACAAGTGGGGTAAGTTCATCACTATTATTATAATTCTAATATAATATGATTAATGTCTCAAATCACCAAATTAGCCTTACCTGCTTACCAAATCCACACACACACACTAATGCCTACCACTAGTAACAAATAATGCACTCATGAGGCTTTTGATTGGACCGTTTTAATGCAAGTCTCTGAATCCATAGATCATGTTTAGTATAATTCAGGAAACAAATACTGACTGTGCATACATTACCTGGATTAAATTGCATCTTTTTTGTGATAAGATAATTGCACAGGTTCGTATTGATTCAAGATTCAAAGAACTTTATTAATCCCAGAGGGAAATTGCTTAAATGTGTTCGTATTTAGTGTGTGTGGAAATCTGCCATTGACTATAAATATAATTGTGGGGTGAGATTTCTACCATTTTATGACATAATACAACCAATAATAACTAGACAGGTTATGCTTCTTGTATCTCAAACAGTATTTGTTTCTTTATTAAAACTGTATGTTATCTACTTGATCCATACAAGATACCTAGGTTTATCTTATTAAAGGTTCCATATGTTACTATTTCATTACTATCAGATTGTACAAGAGTGGTTCTGGGAGCACGAGGAATCATTCTCACACCTGAACTGGATGAAATGAAAAAGGAATGAAATGAAATTGATTCTGCTGGCTAATTAACGATATCATATTTGAAGAGCACGTCAGAACTTCAACATTTTTGTCCTTTTGTGTTCGCTCGAGATACTGAGTCATGACTGGAATCTCAGAAAGGCATTTAGAGAGCAATTTTTTGGCGCCCTTATTACTTATTGACCTCAAAGGCCCTTGACAGGAATGTAATAGCGTTGGTTTCGTATTACTTCTCCGTATTTACGAGGAAAGAAACCAACAACCTTGCGTATGGTGACACATCTGGTCGGCTCTTACCGGAGTTTTGTTGCGTCTGCCCCTCCTCGCTAAGCACTCTGTGCCGATGTCTACATTTCAGCATGTCGTGCGTTTTCTGCCGAAACGCAATACGCTGCATTATGCCGGAAACCCGATGCACGCTGCATACTGTAGGTAGCTGAAAAAAGGGACTTCGGTATGAGGTTTCTACGCTTGTCATAATGTCTTGTCTAATTGAGGCTCCAAGGTTTTTAGTTTTTTTTTTTTTTCTCTGCAAACGCTATTGTAATTATTCAGCTTGAGCCATAGGTGTGTAACTGACGACATCAGGAAATTAATAGGGATTATCAGGGAGATGAAAATGATGGTGTGCTCTGTAATCGGAGATTTGTGCCAATACAAATACGGAGCAAGAATTATAGAGTTTGCATTACAACAGCATTGCACCTGTTTTCTAAATCGTACTTTAGCTTGACAGAAGTTTGACACCGATAATTTGTTGCTGCTTTCTTCTCTAAGAAAAAAAAATATGCATTCTTCATCAAATCCACCTGCTGCCTGTAATGACACAGGATTAAGCACCACTGCGTTGTTCACATTGGGCGGTGGATGTGACCATTTATTTTTGACTGAGCAGATTTTTTTTTTCTCATCTACAAAGAAATCTGCTGTAGTTTTTCAAATTTGATCTGCTTCTGGTATATCCGGTGGACCTGAAAGTAATGAAAACCCCAGGGTTTTTCGTTTCCTTTGATGAGCTCCTTCACCATTAAGAGTATATAAAGAAAGACAACGGCGACACACCTAGCCTTTTGTTTTCCAATTTGAGCCAACAAGCTTAAGAAGGCTTTATTCTGATTGATTAACTGTAATCTGTAATCCTTGGCTAATTGCTGTAGTGGAAAAGGTATAGCGGCACAGTGGCCTAGCACATCCGGGGTCGAGTCCCGCCTGTGTACGAGGTTAGCAGCTAATTGCAGGTATATGCTTAATACCACACCTTATGTCCGAGGTCTCCTCTGTACAGGATGAGCAGTGCAGAAGGAGTGAGTGAGAAAAAAAAGGTATCAAACAGTACCGTACTTGGAAAATAACAGTATAAGTTTGGGCGGTGTGATGTCCGAACGGTAACTTTACACCACTGCGTTGTTCCTGTTCTGATACAACGGCGTCAGGGGTAGTTTAGGGGTTAAGGCATGGTTCGGAAGGTGCCAGGTTCAAATCCCACGACCAGTGTTGGGCCCATGAACAAGGCCCTTAACTCTCAACTGCTCAGATGTATAATGAGATAAAATATTAACATGTGTCTATTTATAAGCAGGCATTATACAAGTCCTCAGTTTTTTTTTTTTTTTTTTTTTTTTTTCTTTCTCCATTTAGATCACAGACGTGTCCTTGCCAGACTACCTGGTGGCTTCATCGGCTGGCCTGCTGCCCACCCAGCTCCTCAACTCCTACCTGGGCACCACGCTGCGCACCATAGAGGACGTTATAGCCGAGCAGAGCATCAGCGGATACTTTCTGTTCAGTCTACAAGTAAGGAAATTGCACTCCTTGCATCTCACAATTATCTGGAGTGCACGGAGTAATACAGAGAGGATTAAAGGGCACGGTTTGAACTTGTCACAGGGGTTTACTCTGTGTGAGGATTAGCTGGGCTGTTTTGATTGACTTTTTCTCCTGCGATGTGTCTGAGAATTATAACACAGTACGTGTCTAGTGGTAGTAAGTCAATCTTACTAGACTTGTCTGATGTAGATAACCGTCTTTGGTCATGGAACAATGACGAGGAGAAGAAATAGACCACACGTCCACCATCCAGGACGTCTCTGAGCAGAATTCTAAGCGTATTTTTAATATTGTTTATATTGCAATTTCTCTAGTGTCCCCATAATGGTCCCCATAGGAGGATTGGATAAGGATAGACAATGTAGTTGGGGGAAAATGTCATGTCCCTCATATGAGGTCATTCATATATAATTTATAGGGTACAGGGATTGGAAGGCTGAGCTCTGGGGTAAAGTCATCTCCTATGATGAATCCCCTTTGCGATTGTTTGGGGCACCCTGAGACCATTCATGCTTGGGGTTGCTTCTTGGGTAAGGGAGTTGGCTCAGTCACAATTTTGCCTAAGAACACAGCCATGGATAGAGAATGGTACAAAAATATCCTCAGAGACAACTATCCAAGTGAGGAATGATTTTCAAGCATGATGGAGCACCTTGCCATAAGGCGAAAGTGATAACTAAGAGGTCGGGGAGCAAAACATCGAACTTCATGTTTCCTGGGTCCATGGCTAGGAAACTCCCCAGACCTTAATCCCATTGAGAACTTGTGGTCAATGCTCAAGAGCCAAACCTCAAGAATTGATCATGCAACAATTGGCTGCCATCAGTCCGGATGTGGCCCGGATGTTGATTGATGGCATGTAAACATTCTTCATCTTTTGCTTCCAAAGAGCCAGACTTTCTTGTATTTTCAAGGCAGTCTTGAGGAATAATTCTCCAGGCTTCCTAAAATATTTTTTTTCCATTCCAGTTCCTGTACCTGAGCAATTTCAGAGGGTTTTCTTTGTGAAGCCACACAATGACCTATGAATGAATCATTCAAGCATTAAATAAAACATCTAATTTAAGGCATGAACCAGTGAGAAACGGGTGCAGATGATGACAGATCAGGCTGGTCGGTGATTAGTTTAGCTGATGATGCTGAGTGGTTGGAACAGACGAGAGGGGAAACGAGGTTGCTGCTGAGGCTGTTACATAAACAATCAAATTTAAAAAAGGTATCTTTAGGTACTTTTTTTTCACTATAATGCTTTTGTTCCCATTGCTTTCATTTAATTTAACATGAAACGGAAGGGCTAAAGCCATTACTCTCTGCGTACTTGATTGAGATTGTGGCACAATGCAAATTTTGAACACTAACTAAACGGGAAAAAAAACAGCGATACTCTACTTAAACAGACGTTCTCGTGTCTTTATCTTCCTCAGATCTTTATCAGCATAGGGCTGATGTTTTACGTGGTGCACCGAGCACAGGTGGAGCTGAACGCCGCCATCGCCGCATGCCAAATGGAGATGAAGACTTCGCATATGAACGGCAGCACGTCGAACCACGGCAGCTCCACATACTGCAGCAAGCGGGCGTCAGCGTGCGGAGGGATCAACATCGTCTGACACTCGACGGCAAGCTATATATCCCGGTTCGATGTGCGTACGTCAACACGCCCTTTTTCCAGTGGCGCGGTCCTGACGGAAGACGATCAGGGCTAAAGGAGGCGTCTCAGGCCGGAGAAACGCCCGTTCAGGTTTAATCGGAGCGCTGGGTTTGGAAATTCTCTCCCAGGAGTGTCCCAGGAGGCCAGTATTTTGTACTGCGAGAAGAATAGAGCCTAATAGTTTTTTTTTTTTTTTTTTTTTGGATTTCTTTTTTTTTTTTGTTTGTTTGTTTCGAAATGATTATTTTTTTATAGAGTATGGATTTTAATTAGAGTTTTTTATATCTCTAGAGCAGGTGTTGAGCATGCGGTTTTCGAGTGAACACTACGGTGTCGTGCAGTAAAGAGACAGCTGTTGGAGTAAATGCTATATTGTAATATGCTTTTAGTAATGCATTTTACATTTGCTTTTGGTAATTTTCCAAGTCATAATGTTTATTATTATTATTATTATTATTATTATTATTATTATTACAGAAGACGTACCACCTGGCTAGAAAACGGTTGCTTTAATGCCGTACCGGGATCCCATTTGCAGTCCTTCACTTCTTCTAAGAACAGATGGAAAGGAAGGCATATTTCCCAGCAGGGTGTGTTTAACAACGTCCTGCCAAGATCCGTCAAGTGCGGCATGATGATGAAACCGAACAGCGGGATTTTATCCGCGTTCAGTCCCTTCGTTATGTTGCTCGGACAGACATGATAAGCCTTTCTTTTTCTTTTTTGGATCCTATTTAACCAAATGTGTTACAGGGCTGCTGGAAACCCGTTTTTAAACAACTTTTTTTTTTTTTGGTCTTTTTTTTAATTCGGTACCGATTTCCATCGCATTATTAAACGTGTGCAATACTTGTGTTAGGCTGTCACTGTTAAACCTTCAGGTATATTCGAAACAAATGTAGGGAATATTAATTTTCGCACATTTAAGTTGGATGAGGATTTCATTATTATTGTTAGTATTATGATTAACGTTCCTATAATCGACTCATGGGGTTCAATAGAAGTAGAAATACAAGAACTACTTGTTGGAGGCACTTTAAACCTTTTTAAAACTTTCGTTCTGACACGACATTACGTTCTCAGCCACGATTTCGCCAACAAGCAACGTTTATCCAGACTTTGAAACGTTTCTTCAGTTCCTTTAATGCACTTAGTTCCTATATTCCTAAAATTACACCCATGGCTTCGTTTTATTCTTCCATTCATACATGACCATACATGATGATTAAATGTATTTAGAGATGTTGCAAAGTAAAGAGGAGTTTGGAGGGAAAGAGCGGAGATCTGTGGTGGCTCTATAACCAGTACATTCGCCACGTATACGTTACTGCACAGTGACATTCTGTATTCTTGTTGGGTCAGAGTGCAGGGTCGGCCATTATACGGCACCGGGTTAAGGGCCTCACTCGAACCGCCGACCTTCTGATCAGTATCTCTGAGCTTTAACACTCTGAGCCAACCATTTTCTCTTTCTTGAACTACTTGATATAAATCTTTCATCGTATCCACCATTCTCACCAAGACCACCATGACGGAGTAGCTAAACCTTTTTTTCATCCCTTAGCTGATCTCCCGGGTTGATTTAGTCTATATTCCCACAGCATGAGCAAGTAAAAGGTTGTTTTCCCGTGGAAACACACCCAACCCGTCTGACATTAGGCACAGTATCTGTGTTCAGGGGAACGATTTATGTGCCGCTTGTTTGTTTTATTTATTTATTTATTTTTTTTTTGTCTTTAAATGTCACTAATTCCTAGCATCTACACTATTACATTGCAGCTATTTTAGTTGAAAAGATGGTGATGCCTTTTTCTTCATTTGTCGTCTGATGACCTGGAAAGCCATATGAGCAACAGCAAGCCGCTCATGAATGCATTAAAGTATTATAATAATAATAATAATTTAAATAAATCAATAACACAAGTATAATTTGCTTGCCTTTAAAACGTTTATGCAAGAGAAGAGCATAAGTCTTGAGTGCCACTTTTTTCATATAAAATTTTTTTTTTTTTTTAGCTTGTTAAGCCACACAGTCACCTATGAACCATTCAAGCATTAATAATAAACATCTAACTTAAGGCATGACCCAGGTGTAGATGATGACGGATGATCAGGCCGGTGATTAGTATACTGGTGATGCTGAATGCTGAGTGGTTGGAACAGACGAGAGGGGAAATGAGGTCGCTGCTGAAGATGTTATGTAAACATTAAATTTTTAGATTTTTGACAATTTGCAACCTGTCGAAACCTGAACTAAGAAACATTCATTTCCAATGTATTTTTTTTTATTATTATTAATCTACATCATTTAGTTTAATATGAAGAAACGAGGAGATCTCAAGACTTTTTGCACAGTACAGATATCTGATTGTTCAGAAGCCTGACGTAATATAATATACCGTCATTATTTTCCCAATATAGTAGGAACAATTTGAATGGAACACACATTGTGTTTTGGTATTATTTCTCTCAATACCTTCATTTACAGTTTTCCACTGGTTCCAGATTCATGTTCTAAAAAAAGATGATTCCCCTTCTAATGATTAGCACGAGGTTATGAGATGCGTCACTTTATAATAATTCACATGATGTTTATATGTTATACATATTTTGCATAAAGTCGTTAGAGTATGTTTAAAATCAAACACCCTTTATGGTGGCAAAATCCCCTCATCCCAGGCCCCCAGAATATGCATTTGTACACCCCTGAAATAAAATGCTTTTTTTTTATTACCTAATATAATTATAATTAGCTTATTATATCAGGTGTTTTTTTTTTTGTTTGTTTTTTTCATATTCACATTCTGTCTAGCCGGAATTCTTTTGATTTTGTGGAGTCTTTTTTTTTTTTTTTTTTCTTTCTTTATGCTTCTAACCTGACAATCGACAGCTGTGTGAGCGGTTATTCCTGTTCAACCCCATGTCACATTACTTTGACTCACATTTCTGACATCCTTATTCCAGTGCTGTTGCTGCTGCTTAGACCTGCTTAGGGTTTAAGTGATATAAAAGTCGATAAGGGCTCGAAAAAACATACACGTCAAGTTCTACAGACTCAAATAAAACTTAAATGGCCACAGTGAAAACTGACAGGCCTACGAACTTTTATAACCGTTTCTTACAGTACGTCAGTTTTCACAATTGCACGTTTGTATGACATGACACGGAAAAGCGGACGGCACCTCGCTGGTATTTCTGCTCAGTTGAGTCCGAAACGGCAATGTCCCCTCTGTTTGTTAAATTCAGCAATAACTGGATGTTCTTGAGTTAAGTAGAGAAATGCAACATTCCTGGTCTTGTGCAATGATGTCAGCCTGCCTTTGTACCTCTTGCTGCCTATGAACGGACATGACACTAGCCTGTGGCATGATCATACAGTACACCACATCATGGGGGGAGGGGGGGTATATATAAAAAAAAAAAAAAGAATAAGATGCAACAAGAAAAGAAATGACAACCTATTTAATGAGAAGATTGATTTATTTAATTTTTTTTTGTCGTCGTTGTTAAATCAATATCTCCAACACTCTTATGCAACAGAGGAACTCTATTCTGACATGGGGGCGAAACGACATGGTTCTTGGCGAGGCTTTATCTGACATTGCACATACAGCTACAGCGCATCAGAAGTCCAGTGCACATGTGATTTCAGATAAATACAAATCAGGGACTGTTATGAAACCTCTAACCCCCATCCCCTCCGTCCCCATGAATCAAGTGCATTTATCAATTCCGCTGTATTTTGTAATACAGATTCTTACAGTGTGTAAACAGATATTTATCACTGTATCACGCTTGTTGTGTTTATTTATGAAATAAAATGATCTGATATAAATCGGTTGGTCTAAGCATGATTAATAATATGATTTTAGGGTATATAAATACTGTGATTTAAAAAAAAATACTTTGATTGGGGCTTTCGGTCATAATTTTCCATATTAGTTCATTACAATGCAGGTTTATGTTGGCAAGGGTGGCTTAGTCGTTAGCACTGTCATCTTGCACCTCCAGGGTCCGGGTTCGATTCCCAGCCTTGTTCGATTCCCGTCTGTGTGTGCATGGAATTTGCATGTTCTCCCTGTGCTTGGTGAGTTCCCCGTAGTGTGTGAGTGAGTGCCCTGTGATGGTTTGGGAATTCCCCCCCCCCCGCCATATACAGGATAAAGCGGTGTAGACTATGAGTGAGTGAGTAATATTAATGCACCCATTCTAATACGCTACCATTTCTTTTTAAAAGTATAACCATTGCTACAGTTACGTTTTTGTAACATACACTGGATGCCTTTTCGGTCCCCCTATTTTCTAACCAGGGTTGGGAAAGGCACTGCATGTAGTGACTGTGTTGCATGGGATGTAGGGTTGAGGGTTCGACAACGGCGATCCAGTGGTGGCAGGGCTCGAACCCCCAACCATCCAAATGTCAACCACCTGAGCCACCACTACCCCTAGTTGTTTTGAGTTTCCCCGAGTTTTTTTTAGGCTAATAAGAGTTAAGACTTGCATCATATAACAGGACATGTGTGATGGAAATTCCACAACATTAACTATAAGGACCTAAATTCATCAATACATAAAATTTTTTTATTGCTGTGGAATCAAAGGAATAAAAGTCCTTGTGCACTTGTCTTGGAAAGTAATCCATTTTGGGCAGATAAGTATCTGCTTTTTTCCATTATTGTTAACGTTGCTTTTGCTATACTAATAATAAATCAATGTAATCAAAGCATGCCATGTGTTTATATGTACTTATTGTAAACAATACGCAAATAATATTGGATCAAATGGAATTATACAGCTTCAATACACTTCTAGATGTATATACACGTAGACTTTACTCTCTACTGAAAGAAAGCAAGTTAGTGGAATCTGGCAAATCAAGTTTAGTTACTGATTGACAGACTGAGTGATTGCACGAAGAGATTTCAAAAGTTTACAGCACAGTGGTTGGCAAAAGTATTCATGGAGAAAATTTAATTGAAACAAGGTTTTAATTACATTCTCAAGTTTTTACAATAAGGACAAGAATCATTAATTTTATGCAGTGAAACTGGTGCCTTTCAAGTAATATTGATTTGTAAGATTAAAATGTGATATGCATAGTGGAGGCTAGTGTGTAAATAAACTGAGTATAGCCAGGAGGATCGGGATTTAGATCAATCACAGTCTTTCATACTCTAGTTGTTGCTGCCGGTGATATTATTATTGCTGTTGTGACCAGTTTAATAGCTCGACTCGTTGGTGGATTTTAAGATGCGTTTATGAACCTGGTGGCTTTCTAGATGGCAAAGGTTGAAAGAAGACCATTAAATGAAATCAAACTGCTTAATACTTTAGACATTAACAGCTTTATTTTTTAATCTAAGTAAAAATGTACCCAGGGCAATACTATAAACAAGAATTTTATTATGCATCATTCGTGATAAGTCAATTCATGTAATTGATAAGTCAATTACTTCGGTCAAAAGCTAATTTAATGTGTTTTTCGGAACCAAGCCATCTACCAAGACTTTTTTTTTTTTTTTTAGATGAATAATTTTCCAAATGTGAACCTGCAAAGCAGAATCAAGTCAGCACTGCTTGTCAGCGCCGTAAGCCACTGCCAGCTAAATGGCTCTTGTTTGAGTTGTTTATTCCAGAGTACTTTAAAGTAATCCATTAATGAAGGAAAGCTGTTATACTCTAATTCCTTCTCGCCGATAAGGCACTGGATTCAGGATCTGTACAGTTATAGAAGAAATACTACAAAATAAATGAACCAATAATGTTCCAAACTATTTGTTTTCATCACTAAGACCTGGCAGAGTGGTGTCGATGCCTTAACCGCCTGGATTGTGATTCTTATCTCTGGCCTCAGCCTTGTACTGCTCCTTGAATTTCACGGACCATTTACATCACAAGGTTTGGGGAACAAGGTTTCACAAGCACGAGGCATGATTTCATGATTAGATACAGTTAAAATTTTTTACCTATTTAACATCAGTTGAGATAGTTATACTGTGTAACTGATCTTTAGTCTGCTCCAGTTGTGGTTTAATGGAAAATGTTGTTGGAGTCTCTTAACACTGAACAGATTCAAAAGAACGAATGACTCAGACTGGAAGATATAAGAGGTGAGCTGCTCATTCTGTTTATTATAATGTGTCCTTAGCTGCATTGTAATATGTTCATAACTGGAACTATAGACACAATTTGTGGGTGTAGAAGTATTGGGGGTCTTTTTATTGAAAACGCAACATTTTAATTTATTTCTGATCAAATGAACGAAATGACTCAAAAAAAGATTCAAACCCTGTCAAACTGCGTCAAACCCTGATCAACAGCTATAAAAAAAAACTTATACTGAATTTTTTTTTTTTTTTTAATCAAAAGAACGAAATTAACTAAATGTATGGAACGATATCGCGGACAATATTCAAATGCAATTGCAAATAGCATTTGCAATTGCGTTTCCCATATGTGGACGCACAAAGTGTGCCATAATTCAAATGCAATTGCAAACTTTGCATTACCGTTTGCTGATTCGCCTTTGCGAGCGCACACTGACTGCCAAATTTCAAATGAAAAAACAAAGTCCATTTGCATTTGTATTTCCCAGGTCTTACACGTCATGAACCTGTCATATTTAAATAGCAAAATCAATCACCACGTTTGCTTTTTCACTTTCTCTGCGCCGCGCGTCAAGCCGGCCAAAATTCAAACGCAATCGCTAATCCATTTGCAATTGCATTTCCAACACGTTACACAGAAACCTGTCAATCAGCGTCAGGGGCGGGTCTATACTGTGGGGCGGGATTGTATGGGGAGTGACGTCACTCGCACTCGCCGACCAAGAGGGAGATATTTGAGCACTGGAGGTGAACCGAGATGATCTCATTTGTTTATCAAGAAATAAACACACAAAAATGACAAATCGCATATTTTCTTGCTTCGGAGTATACAGAGAAGTTTTTACAAATAAAAATATTTTTAGATCTTCTCCTGTTACAGCCTGCTGGAGCTAAATCTTTCAGAAACGCTGCGTACCGGTGTTATGCGCTAAAATGCCCCCCTGCCACTGATTGCACCCCTACAAAATCTCTGTCAAATATATGAGGACATCACAATCAAAAATTCATATTATTATCAAATATAATATATGAGTATTATCAAATATATTATTACTATTATAATTAACCCTAAGCACGTGACATGGAAATTAAGACACATAATACAAATTCTCATATAATGTTTATTTTGTGGCACATTTATTTTGCAGGGGTTTGTCATGTAATACAAAAATGTTTACACTAAACAAATATTGTTTATGATGAAAAATTACACGAAGCGATTTTTATCATAAATGAGAAATATAACAATATACATGTACAACCCCTGGCAAAAATTCTGGAATCACCCCTCTCAGAAGATGTTCATTCAAATGTTTAATTGTGTAGAAAAAAAAAACAAGCACATACAAGCCACAAAACTATTTTCACTCAACAATCCAAACTTCTGGCTGTATAAAACACTTTTAAAAAAAAACTAAGAAAGATAACTATAGTCAACGACAACTGTTTTAACAACTCAAACAGAGGAAAAAAATATGGAATCACACAAATCTGAGGAAAAAATTTGGAATCACCATGCACTTTGCATTTCTACAACTGCTAATTAGTCTCCAGTTAAAAAAGAGTGCTTGCACACATTAGGGATGTGTTGAACCAAGATGATTGACAACTCATAGCTCCAACACGAGAGATGTCAGTTGAAACAAAGGAGAGAATTATCAAACTTCTTGAAGAAGGTAAATCTTCATGGAATGTTGCAAAAGATGTTGGTTGTTCCCAGTCAGCTGTGTCTAAAATCTGGACCAAGTACAAATCAAATGGAAAGGTTGTAAAAGGGAAGCGTACTGGTAGACCAAGAAAGACATCAAAGCGCCAAGACAGAAAACTTAAAGCAATATGCCTTGAAAACAGAAAATGCACAACAAAACAAATGAGGAACAAATGGGCAGAAAGTGGAGTCAATGTCTGTGACCGGACAGTAAGAAATCGCCTAAAAGAAATGGGATTTACATACAGAAAAGCCAAAAGAAAACCATCATTAACATCTAAACAGAAAAAAAACAAGGTTTCAGTGGGCTAAAGAAAGACAATCTTGGACTGCGGATGACTGGATGAGAGTTAGAGTCAGTGATGAATCACGAATCTGCATTGCGCAGGGTGATGATGCTGGAACTTTTGTTTGGTGCCGTTCCAATGAAATTTATAAAGACAACTGCCTGAAGAAAACATGCAAATTTCCACAATCATTATTGATATGGGGTTGTATGTCAGGTAAAGTTATGGGAGACATGACAGTCATTACATCTTCTATAAATGCACAAGTTTATGTTGAGATTTTGGACACTTTTCTTATTCCATCAATTGAAAGGATGTTTGGTGATGGTAGCATCATTTTTTCAGGATGATAATGCATCGTGCCATAGGGCAAAATCTGTGAAAACATTCCTACAGGAAATACATATAATGTCAAAGGCATGGCCTGCAAATAGTCCGGACCTTAATCCAATTGAAAATCTGTGGTGGAAATGAAAGAAAATGGTCCAGGACAAGGCTCCAACCTGCAAAGCTGATCTGGCAACTGCAATAAGACAAAGCTGGAGACAGACTGATGAAGTATACTGTTGGACATTAGTTAAATCCAGGCCTCAGAGAATTCAAGCTGTTATAAAAGCCAGAGGTGCTGCAACAAAGTACAAGTAGTGTTTTTATTTGGTGATTCCATATTTTTTTCCTCTGTTTGAGTTGTTAAAACAGTTGTCATTGACTATAGTTATTTTTTCTTTGTTTTTTTTTATACTTTGTGTTTTATACAGCCAGAAGTTTGGATTGTTGAGTGAAAATAGTTTTGTGGCATGTATGTGCTTGTTTTTTTTTCTACACAATTAAACATTTGAATGAACATCTTCTGAGAGGGTGATTCCAGAATTTTTGCCAGGGGTTGTATATGAAAATAATATATAATTAATATATTTCCCCCTATACTACGTGTTTTTTTTTATATATAGATTATTTTATAATCAAATTCGTTTGGTGCAATTTGTAAATCATAAACCTATTAATTTATGTTGTAATATAATATTTGATAGAGGTTATGTTGGGGGGTGCAATCAGTGGCAGGGAGGCTTTTTAGCGCATAACACCGGTACGCAGCGTTTCTGAAAGATTTAGCTCCAGCAGGCTGTAACAGGAGAAGATCTAAAAATATTTTTATTTGTAAAAACTTCTCTGTACACTCCGGAGCAGGAAAATATGCGATTTGTCATTTTTGTGTGTTTATTTCTTGATAAACAAATGAGATCATCTCGGTTCACCTCCAGTGCTCAAATATCCCCCCTCTTGGTCGGCGAGTGCGAGTGACGTCACTCCCCATACAATCCCGCCCCACAGTATAGACCCGCCCATGACGCTGATTGACAGGTTTCTGTGTAACGTGTTGGAAATGCAATTGCAAATGGATTAGCGATTGCGTTTGAATTTTGGCCGGCTTGACGCGCGGCGCAGAGAAAGTGAAAAAGCAAATGTGGTAATTGATTTTGCTATTTAAATATGACAGGTTCATGACGTGTAAGACCTGGGAAATACAAATGGACTTTGTTTTTTCATTTGAAATTTGGCAGTCAGTGTGCGCTCGCAAAGGCGAATCAGCAAACGGTAATGCAAAGTTTGCAATTGCATTTGAATTATGGCACACTTTGTGCGTCCACATATGGGAAACGCAATTGCAAATGCTATTTGCAATTGCATTTGAATATTGTCCGCGATATCGTTCCATATAAATGACTCGAAAAAAGGATTCGTTCATTTTGATGAACGAGATTCAAAGAACCGAATCACTAAAACGATTCTGCGCATGAATCCACAGGCTGCTACCTCGCGGAGTTCTGACCAGGGAGAGGCGTGGCCAGGTAGTCACGTGGTTGCCAGGCAACGCCGCCGTAAGACAATCAGCGTGAACGCGCCTCACCTGGCGGCTTGTTTAATTAAGGGTCCTGATGACTCGGCACTTCGTGTGATCATTTAGGCAGCACCGGTAAGGTATCAGCGATAAAGACAAAGAAAAGGAGAGGAGAGGAAAGAATGAGAAAGAAAGACCCCGCCTCCTTTAAGCGCGCGCTCTCAGGTTAAGTATAAAAGTACACAAAAAGACACAATCCCCCCACTTCTCTCTCTCTCTCTCTCTCAAATAAATCCTCGGTAAGGGCGAAGCCCCGAGAGGATATTAGTTTCCAGAACTGTTTATTTTGTGTTTTCAATTTTCTTTTGTTTCCTTTTAAGTTTCTTAATCCCACACCATCTCAGAAGTGAAAGGATGAAAGTGTTTCCCTGACTGGTTTTGAATGTGGGGTTTGGCAGGCAGTTTCATCAAACAGAAACATCTTTTATTTTTTTTAAGTGTTCTAAAATCTCCTTTTAGGTGGTTGTGTTGACTTTGGACTTGATAAGACACAGTGGACCAACACCAGCAGATAACATGGCACATACACACCCTGGTTGGATGAGGTGCCAATCCATTGCAGGGCACTCACACACGTTACGGGCAATTTAGAAATGCCAATTTGCTTAATCTGTATACCTGTGGACTATGGGAGAAAACCTGAGTACCAGGAGGAATCCCACCAAACACAGGGAGAACATGTAAACTCCATGCACACAGACACCGAGGCGGCAATCGAACCCGGATCCACTAAGCCGCCGTGCTACGACATTCTTTTAAATTTATTTTCTATTTAAATAATTTTTAAAAAACATGCAAAGAAATTAGAAAAACATAAGAAAATGTCTAACATATAATTATTATAGATTATAGCACTATATAACCTACAATTTTGTCTCCGGTACCTACATTGGCACATATTTGTTTATTAATCCAAAGTAATAACTTTTTTGTAATCTAATTCCATCAGTTTGAATTTTAAAGGACACTGGAGTGTGACACGTGCTGCTACAGCTGCTACATATATATATATATATATATATATATATATATATATATATACACAGCCACCTACAGGAGGAATGTTTAACTTCAATGGAAAAGTCTTGTTTGATTAGATCAGATTAAAGACCATATCCATCATTTTCGACCTGCATGTAATCAAATACAAGTTCACCAACACTGAAATATTATAACGTGTTATCTAATCATTTCTAAATATTTAGCTGTATGCTACGCTACGCAATCTCCTTGATTCAGTCAACATTGTAGTTGACTGACTTACAGTATATTTAACCTCAAAGAAGCATAATATATGTATAAAAACTTGAATGGCTGAATGTTTAAACAAGGATTCAAATATACATTTAGTTTTTTTTTTTTTTTTTTTAAACCTGTATGCCATGAATATATAATCTCTCTGTCTATATATGTATATACACACAGTATGTTAGATGAGGTGCCAATCCATCACAGGGCACACATTCACACTCTTACTGTACACACTCACTTAGACACCAGTTAACCTGCATGTCATTGGACTGTGGGAGGAAACTGGAGTAGCCAGAGGAAACCTACCAAGCACAGGGGAACATGAACATTTCATGCACACAGACCCAGAGGTGCCAGGCCACAGTGAACACCATGCCACGCCATTTCCGTAGTCATGTGACCATGGCTCACTATAATATTCAAATCGGAAAAAGTGCCTAAACGACAGAAGAAAACTAACAAATTCTGCAAAGAAGTAACTTAACGTATCACTTATTAATCAAGTGTTAATTAATTGCTAGTGTTTATAGTACAGCCATTTAAAAGATAGCTATTGATTGCTTTTTATATGCTTTGCACAAATCTGCATCAATTTATCTTTGGTAAAACTTCCGGTCAAAGTCATGCACATTTCGATATAAAAAACTTTTTTATATCAAGGGATAGTATTTATGTTGTAGCTTTACAGTCCCAAATGCATTTTATGTGTTTTATCTTAAAGAGTCAAAATATTCAACAAGATAACTCGAAGATAACTCGAGATAACTACATCTTTAGTTAAAATATATATTTTTTAAAAACAAAAAAAGGCCCTTATATACAAAGTATAATGGAATTATTTAGGGTGAACAAATCAGTGTGATGGTGCCTAAGAAACAACCACCAAGTTAATCTTCATTAATATCCTATAACATTACATCCTCCAATACTGTGTTTTATTCCTCGAATATGTTAAAATGCCAGGGAGTATGAATCATTTCAAATAAAAAAAAGACAAGTTATTTCCCTTTTACAGCTTGCATTATATCAGCTATGAATCAGTCATTTCCTCACCAACATCACTCGGTCTGGAAAGACAAGAACCCACCCCCACAGACTGCTGCATTACTTTACCAAGAAACCTAAAAAGCCATTGCTGGAAATCTTACAGCTTTACCTCCGACTCCCACAAAAGCTCTCACCCTTCCATAAATATCCAGAGAACTCGAATATATACACGGTTACACAAAGCTTTTGATTCTGTTCATGCTGAAGCATCCACTATACAAGTCCCTATGTACTGTAATGAGCCACTGCAGAACAGAAAGGTCGCATTCATACGAGGGTGTTCAAGTCAGAGCAAGACTTTTCTCATGAATAAATTGATATTTACAGAAAATGCACAGTACGGTGACGAAACTCTTAGCTGAGATAAAATATGTGAACGGTGCAAACATTTTAAAGGAGGCCGTACGTCCGTGAATGACGAGCCAGACGCACCATCTTTGAAAATCAATGGATAACTTGTCTCCAACTTGTGAGACGCATTTGTCTGTGGGAACTGTACAACCAATCATTCCCGAACACCGCAGGAATTTGCCTGACAGTTATCGCACACATCCCCCGTACAGTCCTGACCTGGCGCCAAGCCATTTCCACATTTTTGGGTCATCGAAGAAGTGTTTGAGAGGCCAGTGTTTCGGACGTGAACCAGGCAGCCCGATCATGGCTCTGGCGTACTGAGATATCTTTCTATTCTAAGAGGAACCAATGCACTAGTGAAATGCTTTAGCGTAGCAGGCAATCAAAAGTCCCAGTTTGACTCGAATGCCACTCATACAACACTAGGTATTCACAGTTAATTACTACCTGCTGTCCAATCAGATGGAAAGAAATGACCAGTGCTGCTGTGTTAAGACAGAAGGCTATTTGTACGTATATACTGTATGTTTCAGTAAGGCGAAACATAATGATCGAGTTTAGTTTATTAAGAGATATTACGCAATATACAGTATATTTACACAAGGATAAAAACAACATGAGAACAGTAAACAGGAACATTCATAACATTGAGAACAAACAAAAATCAAAGCTGGATCTTCAGTGTGTAATCAGTCCTATGCACTGTACTCTGATCATAACACTGAACACTTGTTTAAAATTACTCAAGCATGTTTAGACTCCGTGAACAGATAAAGCTCAAACACTACTCCGAACTCAACAGGTAAAACTGCAGTAGATTCCCCAGTGATCGCTGGTGTAGCTGCCACAGTCCAGCTTCTCCATCCCGACCAGCGCCATGTGATCCGGACTCAACTTGCCGCCCGTTTTGGCAGGTCTCAGGTAGATACGATCGAAGCGACACCTGCTGATATACGGCACCGCTTTGTTGCTGTTCATCTTAGTGTCCCACGTGTATCTGCAGTGCTCCTGTTTGCCGAGTGCCTCCCACACGTCGATCACACCCGGAGGCAGGCCACCCACTTGTACTACCTACACACACACACACACACACACACACACATACATACATACAGTGGTGTGAAAAACTATTTGCCCCCCTCCTGATTTCTTATTCTTTTGCATGTTTGTCACACAAAATGTTTCTGATCATCAAACACATTTAACTATTAGTCAAAGATAACACAAGTAAACACAAAATGCAGTTTTTAAATGAGGGGTTTTATTATTTAGGGAGAAAAAAAATCCAAACCTACATGGCCCTGTGTGAAAAAGTAATTGCCCCTTGAACCTAATAACTGGTTGGGCCACCCTTAGCAGCAATAACTGCAATCAAGCATTTGCGATAACTTGCAACAAGTCTTTTACAGCGCTCTGGAGGAATTTTGGCCCACTCATCTTTGCAGAATTGTTGTAATTCAGCTTTATTTGAGGGTTTTCTAGCATGAACCGCCTTTTTAAGGTCATGCCACAACATCTCAATAGGATTCAGGTCAGGACTTTGACTAGGCCACTCCAAAGTCTTCATTTTGTTTTTCTTGAGCCATTCAGAGGTGGATTTGCTGGTGTGCTTTGGGTCATTGTCCTGCTGCAGCACCCAAGATCGCTTCAGCTTGAGTTGACGAACAGATGGCCGGACATTCTCCTTCAGGATTTTTTGGTAGACAGTAGAATTCATGGTTCCATCTATCACAGCAAGCCTTCCAGGTCCTGAAGCAGCAAAACAACCCCAGACCATCACACTACCACCACCATATTTTACTGTTGGTATGATGTTCTTTTTCTGAAATGCTGTGTTACTTTTACGCGAGATGTAACGGGACACGCACCTTCCAAAAAGTTCAACTTTTGTCTCGTCGGTCCACAAGGTATTTTCCCAAAAGTCTTGGCAATCATTGAGGTGTTTTTTAGCAAAATTGAGACGAGCCTTAATGTTCTTTTTGCTTAAGTCGTTTGCGCCTTGGAAATCTGCCATGCAGGCCGTTTTTGCCCAGTCTCTTTCTTATGGTGGAGTCGTGAACACTGACCTTAATTGAGGCAAGTGAGGCCTGCAGTTCTTTAGATGTTGTCCTGGGGTCTTTTGTGGCCTCTCGGATGAGTTGTCTCTCCGCTCTTGGGGTAATTTTGGTCGGCCGGCCACTCCTGGGAAGGTTCACCACTGTTCCATGTTTTTGCCATTTGTGGATAATGGCTCTCACTGTGGTTCGCTGGAGTCCCAAAGCTTTAGAAATGGCTTTATAACCTTTACCAGACTGATAGATCTCAATTACTTTTGTTCTCGTTTGTTCCTGAATTTCTTTGGATCTTGGCATGATGTCTAGCTTTTGAGGTGCTTTTGGTCTACTTCTCTGTGTCAGGTAGCTCCTATTTAAGTGATTTCTTGATTGAAACAGGTGTGGCAGTAATCAGGCCTGGGGGTGACTACAGAAATTGAACTCAGGTGTGATAAACCACAGTTAAGTTATTTTTTAACAAGGGGGGCAATCACTTTTTCACACAGGGCCATGTAGATTTGGAGTTTTTTTTCTCGCTTAATAACGTAAACCTTCATTTAAAAACTGCATTTTGTGTTCAATTAAGTTATCTTTGACTAATAGTTAACGGTTTTTGATGAGCAGAAACATTTAAGTGTGACAAACATGCAAAAGAATAAGAAATCAGGAAGGGGGCAAAGTTTTTCACACCACTGTACATACACACATACATATATATATATATATATATATATATATATATATATAGCTACCTTTGTGTGTGTATATATAGATATGTTAGACATTACTCTATTGTAACAAACAATGTGATACTTAATATTTAGATATAAAATAGTACTGTACGTAAGAAATAACACGTTATAGGAAAATTATCAACAGAAGACAGCTGTGATGTCAAAACACACAAAAAAATTACTTAGGTTTGTGTAAAATCACATCTTCTAGCAGCTATTCTTCAAACAGCTGTGTATACGGTGAAATTCAAAATAAATTCAAAATGCAAGAATAGATCAGTTAAGAATTGAAAAACGGTTGATGTTGGAAGTAGAAAAGTAAAATAAATGAAAAAGTCTTGATCGATCTTAGACTGAACTTTAAGAAACAATACTCAACAACAATAAATGAATAAAAGGTTAAGTATACAAACATTGTAATATGAATTTGTAATAAACATTAAAAACTTAAAGGATGTGCATAAAAGCAGCGTGGAATGATTTTGCAAAGACTTATTCTGCATTTTGTTAAGTATTCATGAAATACTCGTTTTTTTGTTGTTGTTTTTTTAAGAATTAGCCAAGTTATGAAAAGCTTATTAGATTCTTTAGAGAAGAAACCTTAGATGAAAGGCTTAAAACACATTAAAAATGTAAATCGTACGAGGATGAGTAAAAAATTATCCGCACTCCGGTTATATTAAAACCTCAGTTGGCCGCACTGTCTAATCGGCGCTATCCTTTTCCCCACTCAGTGCTGTGCAGATGTGAACATGTTACATCAGTTCATTTATACCTGTGATTTGTAGGAAAGAAGAGCACAGTACAGTCATTCATTTATTTATTTATTTTCTCACAGAGAATCATAACTGGTGACGAGACACAGATTCAACACTACGAGCCTGAGAGTAAACGTCAGAGTACGAAACGGAAACATCTTCAATTACCGACAGAGAAAGAGTTAAAAGTCAACCATCAGCTGGAAAAGTGATGATTATAGTTTTCTCGGATTCTCAAAACGGCAGTATCGTAGCTCAGCCGAAAACATTTCTTAATGAATTTGTAAGGCGAGCTCCAAAGATAAGTAGCTTCCAACATTAGACCGAGTCCCAAATCACTCTTAAACCCCTAATCAAGGGCACTACTTGTACCAATGGGATTGTACCAATTCCATTTTAATGCTATGTGAGATTTAACATACACAAAGTTAACGTAGCTGATATTTAAAAGTCAAATATTTGAAAAGAAAAAAGAAAAAAACTAAAACTAGCCATGATTTCCTGGACTGTCCACCACCTCCATAATTTATTCTCCTCACCATTTGGCTACAAAGGACCAGTAGAAATTGGTGTTGGGAAAAGGAAATCCTAATCTGTTGATGATCGATGCCATTGGTGGAACTGCTGTACGAAATAAATATCACACTCGAGACCAAAGCCGTGCTGATAACCAGCACGACATCACTCCCTCATCATGTGATATTGCTTAGTGACACATGGGACGCATGAATAAACTCACATTAGACCAAAAGAAACAGACAACGTCACGTCCTGCTAATAAAATTACCTCAGAGTCTCTAAGATTGGTGTCGCCTCCGAAAATAACCGTCCTGTTATCTGGCTCATCTGCTATGTTCTGCAACACCACCTTCAGCTGCTTCTTCCTCTCGGCAGCCTGGTCTTTGCAGCTCTCCAGATGGGAGGTCATCAAGCACAGATCCTGACCGAAAAAACTCACCTGTGGGTTACAGAAGAGAGTTCATGCATTTCATATTCTCTCAGATGTTGACGATGTGAACGCCGTGGTCGGTCGGTCACTCACTTCGGCATACAACAGATTTCTCATCATCTGTGTTGTTGGGTAAGGAATCACTCGACTGTTTTGCAGCTTGACACGGGATTTCTTCAGCATCAGGCCGACGAAGTATCCTTCTTCATTTCCTTCAATGTGAATAAAATAAACGATAAAAAAAAATAAATAAATACATGAAACGTCTCACGTTAGGAATCTCTACTGTGTTGGTTACCTTCGATGATCTGGTAGCTGACGGCCCGCTTCTTCAGATACTGAACATACTGAGGGATGAGCTCTTGTAGGAAAACCACGTCAGGTGTGTATCTAAGATAAAAAGGTATCAAATGAATCTACACACTTTAAATAATGATCTTAAAGAAAAACTCTACCCTGAAATACAATAACTGTAGAAGTAGAGAAGTTTAAAAGTAGCGATTAATCGATTATAATCGATAATCAGATTAGTTGGCAAAGAATTTAATTATCGATTCGGTCATGACGTCATCTGGCTTGATTCTCATACTTGATTATCATACTGTGAACGCTCTGACATTGCTGTATGTGTGCTCTCTCTCTCTCTCCTACACACGCTGTTGCACTCTACTTTTTCAGGTCAAAGCAACACACACACACACACACATGCTTTAATTAGCCATATTCTCCTCAGGTGTGCGCACCCTTTTGCTCAGTTACCTCACTCTCAGGCCCTTCACCACTGACCTAACCGCAGTTTTCTTAACATTCCGACTTAACTTGGTATAATTACCATCTGCCAAGAAGTTTTATTTCGGGTTTGTTTCATCAGAGAAGTTCAAATGCATGCATCCTTTCAATCCAATTAATCGATTAACAGTTCAAATAACAGATTAATCAATATTCAAACTAGTCCTTAGTTGCAGCCCCAGTGAGGCGATATTGATTATAACCAGTTAATTGACAGTCTTTCGGGCCTCCGAGTGGCGCAGTGGCAAAGCGCTCGCCCTATCATCGGGAGATCGCTGGTTCGATTCCCGGGTGATGTTGTAACCTCTCGCAGCCGAAGGTCTAGAGAGAACTGATTCTCTCAGTGGGGAGGGATGAGAGGTACTTCGTGCTCACACAGCCAATCAGGGGCGTCTGTGAGCTCACGCAAGCAGAAGGAGCGGATAGCGCTGTCCTCTGAGTGTGTTACACCACCCCCAACGGTGCATGAGCGAGCAGCTTGAAAAGATGCGGTTCAGAGGAAACACATGATAGTCTTCGGCCCTCCCGACTGAGTGATAGCAGTAGCCTTAATGTGGGAGCCCCCTAGTGACGGGGAGGAATTGGACACGACTAAATTAGGGAGAAAATCTGGAATTTTTTTTTACAAATAATAATTTTTTTTAAACTGTCTTTCATTAATTAATTCCATCAGACCAGAGAAAGGAGGAGAGAGAGCTGCATCATTTGTTTTTTAGAAATAAAGCGACAGCGAACTTTCACCAGCACTATTAATAGCAGCCAGTCAAACGGCACTGTGGGAAATAAAGAAAACAGATACTCATAGTGAAAACAGGTTACTTTGGGAAAAGGCTCTAAAAATATCACATACTACAAATGACACATTACAAACGATGATGTGCAAGTCTCTCAGGATGAAACGTCCTTTCCTGCAACACGTTATAATGTACTCACGAGAGCTATGCATTCAACAGCAAGCTTGAGATTCAGTCTGGAGCACTTACAGGGCCAGATAAGAGCACAGGCCTCTGGCTCGTTCAGCGATATTCCGCGTGTCCAAGCCGTCCACATTCCAGGACATGAGCGAGAGCTTGTCAACTTCGTCCTCCGAAGTGCGTGTGGAATTAGAGCAAGCAGGCTTGTCCTCGGTCAAGTCGATACTAGAGTTTCAAACAGAGATGAGGAAGAAATAAAAGATTGCTATGCTTATACCGTGTTTTCAGTCAGAGCTGTCTGGACTAATCTAATCTAACAAGGAACATCAGTGTGGACGGCTCACAGGATAAATAGAAAATATAACAAACCAACAAGTCAGCAGATACAGGAATCAGGAACAAACATATTAGGAAAATTCCTACATCAACATTAATGCATTTGAGGCTGTACTTTTCCTTTAACTAACTATCTTAAATAGGGCCAGGAGTAGCTCAGTGGTTAAGGCATTGGACTACGGTTCGGAAGATCCCAGGTTCAAACCCAACAACCACCAAGTTGCCACTGTTGGGCCCTTGAGCAAGGCCCTTAACCCTCAACTGCTCAGATGTATAATGAGATAAAAATGTAAGTCGCTCTGGATAAGAGCGTCTGCCAAATGTCTAAATGTAAATGTAAATCTGAAGAATAACCAATCTGCTGGTTTGGTGTTCATCTTCCTTTTAGACTCTGGAGCATCTCTGTCCGTCTCCTTTCTCTTATTCGAAGGTCTATCTTTTTCCTCCTCCGTGTCCTCGACATCAAAAACCGACTCCATATCCGCTTCGAAGAAAGAATTCAAGGATCTCTAAAAATAATAATTAAATAATAATAAAATTAATTATTATTACAATAAATGAAACATCCAGGACACTTCATCAAGCAGTATACTAGAAAGTGAGCATTGACTAAGTCAAATAATGTTTTAAAAACTATGTTACATTATGTTTGTTGTAGGATTACATAATTAAATATAATTAGCTTGTAAGAAGCACAGGGCTTGTGCATTAAATGTCTAAAATCAGGGAAATCAGACTTCAAGCTTCTTCCATGAAGTTCCAAGTGAAAACACAAGGCTTGAAAAGTGAAAATGCCTTCCTCTTAATAGATCAGTGCACTAAGTAGTGTGCAGGAGACCTTCACTGTAGGACACTAAAGAAGGGATGACATGGACATTTAGTGTTGAACCCTAAATGAATCCTAACCTCCAAGTCCCAGTCGTTTTCAGACAGGTAACACTGCGCCACGGCGCTGTCCGTCCCGGTGACGGTTCCAAACTGCTCACAGAGCCGCGACCGAGTCTCCACTAACCCGTCCATCACACCGGTGTGTCTGTCTGTGAGAGGCCGCACAGCTTGTTGTCATCTAATCACCGAGTAAACTGCAGGGCATGGCGCGCGCTCCGTTCAACTCTGTGTCAGCGGAATAACATTCCGGGTACAAACATGTGCTGTTCGGAAAAACGTTCCGCCAAAAACAATCCCAGGTTATTTTAAACGGAAAATATATACGTCACAATAAGTGCATAATCATTTTAATAACAGAATGTTAATAAATAACGATTTAAATAATGATTTCATTAAAACAATTTGACGATTCCTACCCAAAATATATGCATCATAATTATAAAAAAGAAAACTGTAAGCATATACAATATACATGCATGCATATATATATATATATATATATATATATATATATATATATATATATATATACACACACAAATGTTGAAAAGAATAAGAGAACACTGGAAAATATTCCTATATGCATGTATTGGTTAGGTGAACAGTTTTGTTTAATTTTTTGTAAACTGAAATTTTTATTCCCTAAATTCAAAATATAACTATTGCTATATTTAGAGAACAAAATGCAAATAATTAGTAAACACATTGTGTTAATGCTTTGGCTAAATAAGAAATCAATATTTGGTGGAATAACCCCGGTTTGCAATTACAGCTTTCATTCATTCATTTTCTATACCGCTTAATCCTGTGTTCAGGGTCGCGGAGGACCTGGAGCCTATCCCATGCATAACATATTGCTCTTGGGTAACTTTATACCATATATATACTCAGCAAAAAAAGAAACGTCCCTTTTTTAGGGCTGTGTATTTCAACAATAATGTTGTAAAAATTCAAATAACTTTACAGATCTTCATTGTAAAGGGTTTAAACAATGTTTTCCATGCATGTTCAATTAACCATAATCAATTAATTAACATGCACCTGTGGAATGGTCGTTAAGACCTTAACAGCCTACAGAAAGTAGGCATTTAAGGTCACAGTTCTAAAAACACAGGACACTAAAGAGACTTGTCTACCGACTGTGAAAAACACCCAAAGAAAGATGCCCAGGGTCCCTGCTCATCTGCGTGAACGTGCATTAGGCATGCTGCAGGGAGGCATGAGGACTGCTGATGTGGCTAGGGCAATAAATCGCCATGTCCGCACTGTGAGACGCCTAAGACAGCGCTACAGGGAGACAGGAAGGACAGGAATCAATATTTGGTGGAATAACCCCGGTTTGCAATTACAGCTTACAGCATAACAAATTGCTCTTGGGTAACTTGATACCATATATATACTCAGCAAAAAAAGAAACGTCCCTTTTTTAGGGCTGTGTATTTCAACAATAATGTTGTAAAAATTCAAATAACTTTACAGATCTTCATTGTAAAGGGTTTAAACAATGTTTTCCATGCATGTTCAATTAACCATAATCAATTAATTAACATGCACCTGTGGAATGGTCGTTAAGACCTTAACAGCTTACAGAAAGTAGGCATTTAAGGTCACAGTTCTAAGGTCAGCTGATCATCCTCGCAGTGGAAGACCACGTGTAACAACACCTGCACAGGATGGGTACATCCGAATATCACACCTGCGTGACAGGTACAGGATGGCCACAACAACTGCCCGAGTCACACCAGGAACACACAATCCCTCCATCTCACAGCAAGAACTGACAAATCTGGTCCAGTCCATGAGGAGGAGATGCACTGCAGTACTTCAAGCAGCTGGTGGCCACCAGATACTGACTGGTACTGACTGATTTTGAGCCTCCCTTCATTCAGGGACACATTGTGAAACATTTTTACTTTGTCTTATGGTGTTGACTCTTTTAGTGTTCATACAAATATTTACACATTAAGTTTACTGAAAGTAAAAACAGTTGAAAGTCAGAGGACGTTACTTTTTTTGCTGAGTATATAAGTATAAAACACATATATGCACACTTCAGGAAGAGAAAAAACTTGTATAAATATTTTTTTATTTATACAAGTTTTTATTTTCCTGAAGTGTGTATATTGTATAAATTTTTCGGCTGATTCTGTATATATATTATATTAATTTACATTAATGTACAGTTTTTAGATTGTCCACTTTAGGTTTCCGCCCTTGTAATTCATATTTCTACCTTCTTTTTTTTTTTTTTTTACTTTTACCCTAGCTCTGTACTATCTTAATATCCACATCCTGTGTCTTTGTATCTTGGCTCCTGTAAAAATACAATTTCCGTTGGGGTATAATAAAGTACTATGTCTGGCTGTCAGTCAGTCCTTTGTCCATTTTGTACTGTACTTTGCTTGCATTTCTTTCTTTTAGACACGATGTCAGAAATGTTATACCTCAAATAGTGTAAGTTATATTATATATTGTAATGTTAAACCACAAATATTATAAGGAGCCCTAGTCACATGACTAAGTAAATTACTAAGAAAATTGCATATTATAAAAAGACCTCCAGTTGTTTTTTGTTGTTGTTTTTTTTCATTCATTAATTCACACACACTCACATTTATTCACACATTACAGGCAATTTGGGAATGGCACTCAGCCTAATAATCTGCTTGTCTTTGGACTTTCGGAGTTAACTGAAGTACTGTTCCAGGAGGAAACCCACCAAGTACAGGGAGAACATGCAAACTTCACGCGCACAGACCCGAATGTGGGACTCGAACCCTCGAGGTGCAAGGCGACAGTGCTCAATAAAGATCATTCAACCTTTAGAACAATTGCACTTTGTAAAAAAAAAAAAAAAATCTATTATAATAAATCAAAGTATTCTATGTAGAATATAGCATAAATACATTTTGTTTATAAATAATTGTAATAGTTATTATTATTACTTTAAATCTTTATAGATTCATGGCAAATCCTACGGCTGAACTACAAATAGCTCAATTCTATATAACTAGTCTACTCTTACAGTGCATTTAACTCGTTAGAACGGGCGTCCCTATGTAGGCAGCGAGGATACATTTGGGACTGGGCCGTAGAAGCTAGCGTACTGCGGAACTGTTTGCGGGATTAGCTAGCTTTAGCGAGCTAGCAGGTATCACAACACTGGCTTTAGGAGGCTGGACTTGTCATTTTATTCTCACAACAGAAGAAAATAAGGTAGGCTTTCCGTATGGAAATTATGTTTTGGTCTTTTTCTTTTATATTATAAAAGATACAAATATATAAATAGATATGTAAAAACCGCTTGTGTTAGCTGAGCGTGCTAGTTAGCAAGCCCACAATGGATGCCGGTTGGGAACTAGTTAGCCATGCTAGTGTTCTGTGTCTGTCTGGACAAGATAGTATAAACTGAGTGTAGGGGTTTGAATTGTGTGTTTGTATAGTACATTTAGTGTAGAGAGCAGTGCTAAAGATTGGTGTGTGTGTGTGTGTGTGTGTGTGTAGAGGTCCATGGAGGAGTCTGGAGAGATCACTGTGACTGTAAAGACTCTGGACTCTCAGAGCAGGAGCTACACAGTCCGAGGAGAGGTGAGTCAACACTGTACTAATACCAATGATGAAATTATCATCAATGCATTGTTTATGCTAAAGAATCCTGTGTGTACAGTAGGTTTTACACACTAAGTATGATGAACTAATTATGAGTCATAATGCATTGGAGCCACCAGTCACCACCCAGTCCATCTTCTGGCCATGCTTAAAATAGCTCAGATTGTTTGTGTTAAGATTTATTTCTAAAACAACAAACACTACCCAGAGGTGCTGCTACTCCACGACAAAATGTTCTCACTCTTTAACATCTAGTCAACGTTGAAATCTGGATTTTGGAGAAGATCATACATCAGGAAGATTAGAGGGAAATGCATTTTGATGTGAATGCTGTTTGCAATGTTTGTTTGTTGTTGTTGTAATAAAGGCAAATAAACAAATGCAGTGCTTCATGATTGTTTTTTTTTTTTTTTTTTGGGGGGGGGGGAAACAAAATGCAATACAAGCTCTATTGAAGATTACATATATGTTTTGGGAATGCCCATTCATCTTGAGTTTTTGGCGTAATGTGGTAAATTTACTTTCCATAGTACTTTCTGTGCTCAGGTTTTAATTGTGTTAGTAGATGACTCTAACATCACTTTTGGAGAACATTAATGACAACTTTGACCGCTGCCAAAAAGACTCCTTTTAAAAGTCGGTTTGAAGCTGATACCCACTTGCCACTGAATTTTACATAAATTCAGTTATGTAGACATACAGTAACACCATGCAGAGTTTGGCAACTAATGAAGTAGAAATATTATTGCAAATAGTCTCCCAATCAAAAACTTGAAGCTCTCTGGACCAGACTGAAAGAGAACCTATGACCAGGACCTGTTATGAGTAATGAACAAATGATACAGATAAGAGCTGTTTGCAATATTTAATATTTTGACAACATCTCTCCTCTCAGTGGACGGTACAGGAGTTTAAGGAGCACATTGCCTCATCGGTTGAGATCCCCGTGGATAAACAGAGGCTAATCTACCAGGGCAGGGTGCTACAGGACGACCGGACGCTGACTGAATACAGTGAGCGTCTCTAATAATTTGGCAACACTTCACCCAGCTACAGATTGAATCTCATAGGTTTTTATTTTTTTCTCCTCCATGTTAACTTTCTTGGTCTTTCTCAGATGTCGATGGGAAGGTCATTCATCTCGTTGAGCGGGCTCCTCCACAAGCCACACAGAGCGGAGGTGGAGGAGATGCCGTGTCTGGCTTATCAGGAGGAAGCGGAGAGGGATCGTCCAGCTCCGCTCACTCCTCGACTTCGACCTCCCAAGGGGCACCACATGACCGTAACGGTAACAGCTACGTCATGCTGGGCACCTTTAACCTCCCGATGAACATCCTGGACCCTCAGCAGATTCAGGTAACTAGATTTGTACTCTCAGACACCTTCAGATGAATCAGAGAGAGTGATGGTGTGAACTTTACCAAAAAGATACCGAACTTTATCTTTGAGTTTCGTTCTTCAAAATGAACTAGTCAAAAAACGGTCAAATATATCACAACAACTGTGAGCAAAAATCCCAGAACCACACGGGGGGACCTAATGAATGACCTGCAGATAGCTGGGACCAAAGGAGGAGAAAGAATGCTGAGTTGCATCCAAAGAACACCAAACCTACTGTGAAGCATGGGGGTGGAAACATCATTTTTTTGGGCTGTTTTTCTGCAAAGGAACCAAGACGACTGATCCGTGTAAAGGAAAGAATGAATGGGACCATGTATCGTGAGATTTTGAGTGAAAACCTCCTTCCATCAGCAAGGGCATTGAAGATGAAACATGGCTGGGTATTTCAGCATGACAATGATCCCAAACACACCACCCGGGCAACGAAGAACCATTTCAAGGTCCTGGAGTGGCCTAGCCAGTCTCCAGATCTCGACCACATAGAAAATTTTGGAGGGAGTTGAAAGTCTGTGTTGCCCAGCGACAGCCCCAAAACATCACTTCTCTAGAGGAGATCTGCATGGCTCATGGAGGACTGGGGCAAAATACCAGCAACAGTGTGTGAAAACCTTGTGAAGACTAACAGAAAACATTTGACCTCTGTCATTGCCAACAAAGGGTATATAACAAAGAATTGAGATGAAATTTTGTTATTGACCAAATACTTGTTTTCCACCATAATTTGCATATAAATTCTTTAAAAATACTACAATGTGATTTTCTGGATTTTCTTTTTCTTATTTTGTCTCTCATAGTTGAGGTAAACCTATGATGAAAATTACAGGTCTCTGTCATCTTTTTAAGTGAGAGAATAAATACAGATTCTGTATCTGTCGTTATTTAGATGTCTGTGCAGCAGATGATGGCTGGAGTTGGGGATGGAGTCAACACACGCACCGGGGTAAGTGGCGTCTCTACAAACCGATCTTAACATGTCATAATTAGAGGTAAGTGATCTTGCAGAATATCATACCATGATACGTTTAATAAAATGTTGCATTATATCTCAGGATTCACTTTTGCTAACAGGTCGTCATGGGAATCACGGTCCTTGATAGCTTGCCAGTTACTAGGTTACTAACTAGTTACTACACAGATGTAGACACTCGCTACCTGCTCATTCTCTGTGATGTATCCAGAATACCATCATACCAACATGTTCACTGTTTCTCATCTCACTACCTCAACGTATTACCTCATTACCACAGGGTACTGGATTGTGTCATGTTTTTGTCATGTTGTGCCTCTTGTTTACACATTTGCGCATACACTTTGTTGTTTTCTTGTATTGTTCTCAGGTAGTTTGATTTTTGGTTATTTTACAGTGTTTTTTTTTTTTTTTTTTTTTTTGGTCTCAGATAGTCAGCTATTTAGGTGTCTTAGTTAGCTAGCTAGTTAATTAGTTTTTAATGTATGTTGTTAGACATAGCTGTACTGTATGTTGTTGAAATGACGCATTACTCTGGAATAGGCTCAATCTGGACTTATCAGACCATGTGACCTTTTTCCATCGGTCCAAAGTCGCTCCAATCTTTCTGCTCCCTAGCAAATTTAAACTTTTTTTTATGATTTGTTGATTACGCTGTTGTTTAGTCCACATCATGTGAGTTTTCGTCACATTTTGTTTTCACTGTTGATTTAAAAAATTTTTTTTTTTTACCACACAGTTTCATCAAGCGTTGTGTTTAAGTGACCTCCATTCATCATTTTTTTTTTTTAGTTATTTATTTTTTTACAGTCACATTTCCTTCACAAAGTTGGTGGTTAAGGACAGCACATGTGTTAGACAGATCCCAACTCCAATCATTTTAAATTTCAGTACAATAATTTTACCCTTCTGAAGACCTTTTTTGGGGTGGGGCAGTCAAGTGTATTTATATATAAAAATGCAAAGTCATTGTATTTATGCCTTGCTTTTTTTTATGCACACTATGTGATTCAGGCTGTGTTTCATTGCAAGTTTTAGAACTTGTAACATTTCAGTGTTTTTCCACTCTTGTCTTTTGCTCTATCTATGCCTGCATTTATTTTTCCTAATGTATGTACCTCCCTTTGTTTAAATGTAAAATTAATTAACTAATGATATAATTAGTTAGTCTTTATCTAACGATGTGTTATTTGACTTGAAGCATGACTTGTACAGTAGCCTTGTTTTAGCAGGTTTCTAATTAGAAACATGTTTTACCTCAAACGTTTCTCAGAGTAATGGATCTGTGGACGTGCATATTAACCTGGACCAATCAGCCCAGAGTGAACCGAGGATCAGGCTCCAGTTGGCAGAAAACTTGTTACGAGAGACTCAGTCTTTAATTCACAGACTGGAGGTGCGGACTCTTCCTGACATTAGAAATAGCTATTTTTATTAAAACTTTTTGTTAACAGTATATTGACTTTCCTCTTGGGTAAATGTTGTCTTTGTATATTATTATGATTATCTCGTTTTAGGGTCGGGTGAGTGAAGGATCCACTCAGCAGGAGCCTGCAGCTTCCTCATCTTCTTCAGGACATCCAATGGACACGTCCCCACCTCCACCTCCTGCCTCTTCCTCTGCCTCTACGCAGACAGAAGACCCTCCTCACTCTGGACCAAAGTAAGACCTCTTGCCCTGTTGGACACAGAGTTCTCTGCCTTCGAATAACTCGGAAGATTCATAATCTCCAATGAGTTAAACAAATAATTTAACATAGAAGGCCAGGTGATATGATCATGTCTCAAGGAAAACTTTCTACCTTGATGGTAAACAAGCACTAGTGATACGCAGGTATAAGTGCATTAGTGTAGCAGCGGATTATATATAGAGATAAAGGTATAACTGTATAATTATCCTATACAATCTATAGACCCAGTTTGACTTGAACGCCCCTCGTATGTACATGATTATGAGAAAGTCCCCAATTCTGGGAAAGTACAACAGCTGCTTAGTTGCATTCTGTTAATAAATGTTTAAGAAACATGATTATATGACCATGTCGCTGTATTGCACCAGTTTTGGATGTGTATTGACCGAGAGTGGGAGTAATTCTTTTAAAAAAAAAAACATTTTTAAACTGGTACTTAATTTTCTTAAAAAGAAAGAAAGAAATCACTGATCACTACTTAGCATAGGGTTTTGTTTAGTTTTTTTTGCACTTCTTTGCACTGATTTAATCCTTTGCATAGTTTATAAACTTTGGATAAACTTTTGTCTGCCCCAACAACTGTCTTTAAATTTTAATTTCAAGTAGGTTTACATTAAATACGCCCCCCCCCCCCCCCCTCCTGTGTCCCCAACCTTTTGCCCTTGTCCGTCTGCTCAGTCACCCGAGCCCATCGGAGCTGATGGAGGTGCTCTCCGAAGTGCGACGGGTAGAGGAAAGGCTCCGCCCCTTCATGGAGAGAACTCACTCCATCCTAGGAGCAGCCGGCTCTGCCGATTACAACAACAATGTACGTGCTACGTTTCTTTTAAATCTCATGAGTTTTTCAGGAATTATCATCGTCAAATGTATAAACATGTTTTTTTTTTGTGTGTGTATGACAGACTCAAGAGCGCGATGAAGACCAGCGCACCCTCAACGTGGTCGGCGAATCCCTTCGACTCCTAGGCAACACCTTGGTCGCTCTGAGTGATCTCCGGTGCAACCTGGCCGCGCAGCCTCCCCGTCACCTCCACGTGGTCCGGCCCATAACCCACTACACGTCGCCTGTTCTGCTGCAGAGCGGTCTGCCTCATATACCGATACCGGTGAGAGGCCTTGCATCTCAAAACGTTTTTTATTTTTTTTTTTAACGTAGTAATTTTCCTGACACCACTTTTTTTTTTTTTTTTTTGGATCAGATGAACATCGGAACCACCGTTACAATGACCTCTAACGGCAGACAGGCTGGCGAAGGTCAGCCTCAGCCGTCTCAACCGTCCGGTCAAGCAGAGGAGCAGGCGCAGGCACCATCATCTCAACCCAATGGAGCCAGCCAGGGGACTGGTCAGGGGACGCCACGTGTGATCAGAATCACCCACCAGACCATGGAGCCTGTCGTGATGATGCAGATGAACCTTGATGGTACCTACATTCGATATAACCGTATTTTCCCTACATTTTGTGTGGTTCATCACACAACCTTAGCCGTCCATTCCTGGTCTGAAACTCGACTAAAGATGGTATACGGATTATGCACATCCTCATAGAAGGGGAATGCGCTCAGACCTGGATTGGGAGGCGTTAGTGTTGACCAAACGCTAGCCACTGATCTGTGCATTTCTGTGCAACAGATTCAGGCAGCGGAGCTCCGGCCCCAGGCCGACAGAATCCCAACGCTGCTGGACAGACCGGTCAGTGTCTTAGTCAACACAGAATACCGACTTTATTGCAGCCATTTTAAGGGGTCTTTGAGTTTGTCATGGCTTACTTCCAACATCTCTATTTTGGATGTTGTACACTTTCTACAACCCCTGGCAAAAATGATGGAATCACCCTCTCAGATGATGTTCATTCAAATGTTTAATTGTGTAGAAAAAAAACAAGCACATACATGCCACAAAACTATTTTCACTGAACAATCCAAACTTCTGGCTGTATAAAACACTTAAAAAAAAAAAACAAAGAAAGATAACTACAGTCAATGACAACTGTTTTAACAACTCAAACAGAGGAAAAAAAATATGGAATCACACAAATCTGAGGAAAAAAATATGGAATCACCATGCACTTTGCATTTCTACAACTGCTAATTAGTCTACAGTTAAAAAAGAGTGCTTGCACACATTAGGGATGTGTTGAACCAAGATGATTGACATAACTCATAGCTCCAACACGAGAGATGTCAGTTGAAACAAAGGAGAGAATTATCAAACTTCTTGAAGGTAAATCTTCATGGAATGTTGCAAAAGATGTTGGTTGTTCCCAGTCAGCTGTGTCTAAAATCTGGACCAAGTACAAATCAAATGGAAAGGTTGTAAAAGGGAAGCGTACTGGTAGACCAAGAAAGACATCAAAGCGCCAAGACAGAAAACTTAAAGCAATATGACTTGAAAACAGAAAATGCACAACAAAACAAATGAGGAACAAATGGGCAGAAAGTGGAGTCAATGTCTGTGACCGGACAGTAAGAACTCGCCTAAAAGAAATGGGATTTACATACAGAAAAGCCAAAAGAAAACCATCATTAACATCTAAACAGAAAAAAAACAAGGTTTCAGTTGGCTAAAGAAAGACAATCTTGGACTGCGGATGACTGGATGAGAGTTAGATTCAGTGATGAATCACGAATCTGCATTGCGCAGGGTGATGATGCTGGAACTTTTGTTTGGTGCCGTTCCAATGAAATTTATAAAGACAACTGCCTGAAGAAAACATGCAAATTTCCACAATCATTATTGATATGGGGTTGTATGTCAGGTAAAGGTATGGGAGACATGACAGTCATTACATCTTCTATAAATGCACAAGTTTATGTTGAGATTTTGGACACTTTTCTTATTCCATCAATTGAAAGGATGTTTGGTGATGGTAGCATCATTTTTCAGGATGATAATGCATCGTGCCATAGGGCAAAATCTGTGAAAACATTCCTACAGGAAATACATACTGTATAATGTCAATGGAATGGCCTGCAAATAGTCCGGACCTTAATCCAATTGAAAATATGTGGTGGAAATTAAAGAAAATGGTCCACGACAAGGCTCCACTGCAAAGCTGATCTGGCAACTGCAATAAGACAAAGCTGGAGACAGACTGATGAAGTATACTGTTGGACATTAGTTAAATCCAGGCCTCAGAGAATTCAAGCTGTTATAAAAGCCAGAGGTGCTGCAACAAAGTACAAGTAGTGTTTTTATTTGGTGATTCCATATTTTTTTCCTCTGTTTGAGCTGTTAAAACAGTTGTCATTGACTATAGTTATCTTTCTTTATTTTTTTTAAGTGTTTTATACAGCCAGAAGTTTGGATTGTTGAGTGAAAATAGTTTTGTGGCATGTATGTGCTTGTTTTTTTTTCTACACAATTAAACATTTGAATGAACATCTTCTGAGAGGGTGATTCCAGAATTTTTGCCAGAGGTTGTAGTATCTGTAGGTTATTTATTTATTTGTTTTATCTTTTTTCCCCCCTTTCCTCTAAAGGCTCCACCCCACCCATGCACATTCCTGGCTTGCCTCCTGAGTTCATGCAGGCCATCGTGCATCAGATCTCTCAGCAGGCGGCTGCAATGGCCACCGCAGCCGGCCACCACGGACATCCGTCGGGCACTCCTGCGCCAAACGCGCCAAACGGAGATGCGCCCACCGTTCCTCCACCCCCACAGGCGAGGGTCGTCATCACCAGACCCGCATTCACCCCAAGGATTCCTCAGACTGCCGGCACCAGGGCAGCTACCATCAACCTGAGGGCATCAGTGCCACCCACCATCGGCCAACAGCCCGCACAGGTGTGGAGTTTTCACTTTTACATCACTTTTATATCACTTTTACATGATTTGTATTGTAACACTAATAGAAATACTAATCGTAACCCTTCTCACTAGGGCACTATGGGTAATTCTCCTCTCTCTCAGGTAGTGAGTGGTTTGGTCGGGCAGCTGCTAATGCCGATGCACACAGGTAAGAAGCACTACTTTTAATTTAACTGCAGCACATAAATGGAAAGACTTTAAGTGTTTTCAAAAGCCGTGGAATGTTACAAGCAGCAGACAACCGGAGTATGAAATCATGACCTACAAGGAGTCTTTTGGGTAATCTCCCTTTTGCTAAAACGCTTGCTCTGATGTTTTCTTCTTAGGTGATCTAGCATCCACTGGTTCTTCATCTCATTCGTTCTCCTTCTCTTCCTCTTCCTCATCCTCCAACTCAGCTGCCCCTTCTTCATCCGCCAACACTTCTACACACACCTCCTCTACCACAACCAGCACAGCCCCGACGAGCCAGTCACAGAACGAGGGTTCGGAGGGGAACCTGCCCCACTTTCTGGGCTCTCTATTGGGCGGAGCTGCCGGAGTAGGCGGGAGCGTCTCCGGGGGCTCTCCTTCCGTTACCGTGACGATGCCTGGTGTTCCCGCCTTCATCCAGGGCATGTCTGAGTTTATTCAGGTCGGTGTCGGTTTAAATAACATTGTGTGGAATCGGGATGTAAAGATGTCTGTCAGAGTACTTGCAAGTAAATTAGCGAACATGATAATACTGTACAGGTAGTCCCCGATTTACAGCAGATACGAGCGGCCCGCAGTTCTACAAACATTCATAGATGCGAACAAATCCCGGAAGTAGCGCACGTGTATTGTACAAAACATAGACACTGCAGCGTAGCAGATCCCAGTATTTTAAATTATATACAATATTTTCAGTGAAATGTATAAAATGTCTAAAGTCCGGTATATTTTATGTGTGAGGGGAGAGGGGGTGAAATAAGTCGACCTCACCGGTTTCAATAAATCAGTCCGGCAGCGCGATGAAAGAAAATGTCTGTCCTGTGAAGCTGTCCTGATGGTGAATAATCCTAATTTCGGAAAATCCTCAACCAAACAGTGTTCACAGTCCAATACAGTGGAAAACGGCTCTGAGACAAAATGCCGTCCAGGATTCCCCTCGAGATTTTAAAAGCGCAGATACAGTACAACGCTGTTACATTTCACATCCCAGTTAAACTTTGCATTGTGAGTAAATTAGTTTGGAGTTTAAGTGAAGTTAACATTCCTGTAAAGTAACAGTAAAGTAAAGTTAGCATGTGAAAGTTGTCTTGCACAATAACCCCCCCCCCTCCTCCTCTCCTTTCTCTGCTTCACAGGTAACGTGCAGGTTAATTAGTTTTATTTTTACTTAATATTTTTCTATTAATAATTTTTTATTAATCATCTGAGTTTCCATTATTTCCTATAGGGAAATTCGCTCTGAGAAAAAATGGTGTCTGGGATTCCCCTTGTGATTTAAAGGCGCAGAGACAACATTTCACTGCGAAATTAATTTCCTTAGGTGCGGTTATGGTTTTTGGCCACATGGCAGTGTTGGGAAAGGGGACAGAGATTTAGTCGAGTGGGTTGGTATGATTTATGTTTGTGTCCAAGGCGTATAATGCTCACTTGGTCCCCGACTTAAGAACAAATCCAACTTACAAACATGCTCCCGGAATGGAACTCGTTCATTAGTAGGGGACTGCCTGTATATAATTTTTTTTTTCCATTACAACTTTGAGAGTTATCACATTTAGTTTTTTTTTAGATAAAGAACACTTCTGTCCAGTTGTTGTTTAAAAACTTTCTAGACATTCTTCCTGTTTTCCTTCCAGTCCAACGAGCCTGTGTTTCCTCCTCCCCCGAGCCAACAGCCTTCCTCTGCTTCCTCTGCTCCATCCGCCCCATCAGCGACTCCTCCGAACCCTCCTCACCCGCCTAGCGGAGGGGGGGAAACGCTGAGCCCGGAGCTGTTCACGGGCATCGTGCAAGGCGTGCTGTCCACCATGATGGGCTCTCTGGGGGCCAGTCAGGGTAACAGCGAGAGTATCGCCCAGTTCATTCAGAGACTTTCACAAACAAGCAACCTGTTCACTCCTGGAGCTGGAGATGCTGTGGGTGAGTGAGTGAGTGAGTGGTAGTGAAGTTTACACAAAGTATCATTTATCTCATCGGTTCCAGGAAAGGTAAAAGCGCTTGATTATTCTTTAATAATTAAATTATTCTCTATTTTTGTGTCAGGTTTCTTTGGAGACCTGCTGTCTCTGGTGTGCCAGAATTTCTCCATGGTAGATATGGTGGTGTTGCTGCATGGCAACCCTCAGCCTCTGAGTCGTATCCAGCCCGAACTCGCGACCTTCTTCAATGAGCACTATCTCAATGGACGAGAGCCTACTGATGCCAATATTGCTGTAAGACACAATATTGTGAAGCCCTCTTCACAAAGCCATCAGAAAGCCAAAAAAATTTTTTTTTAATTAAGACAGGGTACACATTAATCGTTACTGTCTCTAGTGGGCTAGTTGCTGATGATAATTCCCTACAGTAACGCTCAGCTGTAATGTAGCGGTAGTCAGTGTGAGTAAAGTCTTTAAAGACTTGTAGGGAGTAAAACAGGGACGTCAGAAAGTTAACAAAGGACTATTTTCTGTACCCTCTTACACCACAGCAGATTTTTAAAAATTTGACAGTATTTTTTGTTTAATATTAATATTTGTTTAATATTAAAAGGTTAATATTGTGTAATGTCTACGAGAAGTAATCGCTACAACAGCTATCCATCTTTTCTTTCTCTTACAAAATTCTTCTTCTTGTTTTTTATGGCGGTTGGCATCCTGTAAGTTGTATTCCTGCCACTCCTTAATTCTTTTCTCTCTTCTTTTTCATCATATTACAAATAAATATGTCTTGTCAGCTACAATAGATTGCCCTAGAAATGAATACCTTCAGACAGAAATTTTAGAATTCAACAGCACTGCGGTAAAAATGTTCAATTCAATTTTATTTATATAGCGCTTTTAACAATGGTCATTGTTTCAAAGCAGCTTCACAAAAATTAAAGAAATTTAACAAAAAAAATAAAATAATAATAATAATAAATTAATTAAAAAAATAAATAAATAAATAAAAATAAAAAAATGTTGAACTTGCTATTCTGATTAACAATTCTCTTAAAATTCACAGAACACTTTAATGACGAGTGGTGTTCAAGTCAAACCGGGACTTTCGATTGAGCAGAATAAACGAACAGTTATGAGATAATCCCCTGGACACTAACTACTGCACTTACTGTATGTCAGTGTTTCACTAGTGCTTGGATATCATCAAGTTTTTTTTTCGGTACATGATCAGACTGCCTGCTTCACGTCTGAAACGCTGGCCTCTGAGGAACTCCTTTGGAAATAACTTCCAGCTGAGTTCCTGTAACGCGCAACAACACGTAAGTGAAGGATTGCGTGTACAACTCTTTAAACTTTAAAACTTTTACACCATTTAAAATATTTTAATGCGGCTAAGAGACTCATCACCGTATCTGCTTAAAGTCTTCTATAAATGTCAATCTTTTTCTTTTCTTTTTTCGCCTTCATTCATGAGAAATTTCATCACAAGTCCCGGTTTGACTTGAACACCCCTTGTAATTTCAGTCAGCTTAAAATTTCCATTATTATGTGGACCAAATGCCTCAGTCATTTCATTCCTAAATTGTCTAAAACTTCATGCTTTCTTTTCAGGCCGCTGCTGAAGATCTCATCAATGGGCTGGAGGAGTATATTGCTGAGAGTTTCGTAAGTTTGTACCTGCATCATACACGCGTGGTCATTTCAGTGTGTTTCTTCACTTCAACACCCGGCTGATGTTTTCTCTCTGTAATGCGTTCCAGTCCACAGTCACAGTGCGAGACGGAGTGGACATCATCCAGACAAACATGTCCTTCCTCAGACAGCAGTTCACTCGCATGGCAACGCACATACTGCGCTGTACAGGTACTCGCACATACGACAAGTTCATAGTTGTAGTAGTTGATCTAGTTGTTATTTCAGGTTATAACACTTGTAACCAAATCCAAATCATTCCAAATGGGATTTCGCTGCCACTGGCCAAGGCGTAAACTAAGTATTTTCATCATGTTCTAAATACAGTATATAGCCAGAAGTATTGGCTCGCCTGCCTTCACATGCGTATGAACTTGGAAAAACATCCAATTCTTAATCCGTAGGGGGTTTAATATGGTGTTGGCACCGCCCCCTTTGCAGCTATAACAGCTTCAACTCTTCTGGGAAAACTTTACACAAGGTTTAGGAGTGTGTTTATGGGGAATATTCGACCATTTTTCCAGAAGCGCATTTGTGAGCTCGGACACAGATGTTGGACGAGAAGTCCTTTCTGAAAGTCTCCGCTCTAATTCATGGTGTGGAACCTTTTATATTTGTGTCAAAGGTGTATGAGGCTCACTTTGTCCCTGACTTAAGAACAAATCCAACTTACATACATGCTCCCGGAATGGAACGCGTTCATTAGTAGGGGACTACCTGTATATAAATGTATTTTTTATTTTTTCCTTTAGAACTTTGAGAGTTATCACATCGGTTAAAGATTTTTTATTATTATTTTTAGATAAAAAACACGTCTGTCCAGTTGTTGTTTAAAAACTTTCTAGACATACACGTACACATACGCACATTCTTCCTGTTTTCCTTCCAGTCCAACGAGCCTGTGTTTCCTCCTCTATAACAGCTTCAACTCTTCTGGAAAGGCTTTCCACAAGGTTTAGGAGTGCGTTTTTGGGAATTTTCGACCATTCTTCCAGAAGTGCATTTGTGAGGTCGCACACTGATGTTGGACGAGAAGTCCTGTCTGAAAGTCTCTGCTCTATTCATCACGAAATTGTTCTATCGGGTTAAGGTGCATGTCACGTGTTTATGGAGCTTGCTTTGTCATGTTGTAACCGGTGTGGGGTTGTTTTTTTCTTGACTTGGGCTCGACTCCTTACTTTCAGTGAAAGGCAATTTTGGACAATTTCATGCTCCCAATTTTGTTGGGAACAGTTTGGGGACGGCCCCTTCCTGTTCCAACATAACGGCTTCAAGAGCGGAGATTTCGAGCCAGTCCAACAAATTGATCTCACAAATCCGCTTCTGGAAGAATTCCCTTAAACCTTGTGGAATGTTATCCCAAAAGAGTTGAAGCTGCTATCGCTGCAAAGGGGGCGGGGCCAACATCATATTATTAAACCCCTATGGATTAAGAATTCGATGTTACTCAAGTTTATATGCGTGTGAAGGCAGGCGAGCGAATACTTTTAGCAATATAGTGTAACTTGTTGTTGTTGTTGTTGTTGTTGTTTTTACAAGTAATAAATAAACAAAATAAACTAATTGCACCTTTTAGTAGAATAAATTATATTGTAAACTCAGGGACGTCCAACTGATGTATGATTTTACTTTCCAGGCAACATGTTTGGTCCTCGCTTGCTGTATCTCTGCACTCAGGGTCTGTTCGAGTGTCTGGCTCTCAACCTGTACTGTTTAAGAGGAGAGCAGAGGGCGCTCACGGCCGTCATCAACCATCGCATCGTTAGTCCACACTTAATCCTCTCATCGTTAGGGAAATTATTCATCATCAACAAGAACACTTAGTAAGCATTAGCTGGGCTTGGCTTATAAATATATATTTAATGTGTGTGTGTGTGTGTGTGTGTGTGTGTGTGTGTGTGTGTGTGTGTGTGTGTGCACAGAGAAGGATGTCTGCAGAAGTAAATCCCAGTCTAGTGAACTGGCTGACCAGTATGATGTCCATGAGGCTGCATGTGATCCTGGACCACAACCCAGTTACAGAGGACCAAATCCAGCACTACGTCCTCTACACACAGGTCAGGTTCTGATAAAAACTTTACGTGCTTTAGGACCCTGAAGAACGTATATATATATGATCCTGAAAAGTTATTTTCTCCATCGTCTTCCAGCCCGAGACTAACGCGAGAGTGGAGTCGAATACGGAGGCGGTCCAGGAGACGGAGAGTCAGAAGGTGGAGGTGCGAGGACGTGATGTACCACAGATGTTTTAATATAATAGGACTGAAGTGTAATGAGAGTCCTAATGACCGTTTCGTGTTACAGATGTCTCCAGCACCTGCCACCACCGCTGAGGAGGCCATGGCGTGTTCAGGAGAGAACACCGACTCCAGAACTCAGGACCTCGCCGCTCTACACAGGCCACGCCCAGCGAACACACGGGAGTCTGCTGGAACGGCAGCTAACGAGAGGGAGGAGTCAGGAGCGGAGGCGGAGTCATGGGCAGCAGCCGTGCCACCTGTACGACTTAATTAGTTTTTCATTTTTATTATAAGTAAGAGAGATTTCATAAGTAAAGTGTGTGTGTGTGTGTGTGTGTGTGTGTGTGTGTGTGTGTGACAGGAGTGGGTGCCCATCATCAGGCATGACATGCTTTCTCAAAGGAAAATAAAAGCTCAGCCTCCGCTGTCTGACGCTTACCTTCAGGGAATGCCGGCCAAAAGGAGGAAGGTAGGCTCTTATCTGATTATGTATATATACTGTATACGAGGGTGAGTCAAAAATTATCCGCACTCCAGGGCCCGTATTCACGAAGCTTCTTGAGCTTAAAGTGAGGAAATTGTAAGAAAATTCTGTGACATTTTTCTTAGAATCTCCCCTTAAATTTAGGACTAAATCTTAGTGAAGATAAAAATTATCTACGGAACATCTTAGACCTAAAAAAAAAAACAGCTCCTAAGGTAAAAGTCGTTAAGAGTAGAGAGGAAGACAAAGGAGAGAGGACAAAATGGCTGAAAGAAGAAATATTCTCCAAACACTGAGCGTAAAGCTAAAAGTAAACATTGCTCTAAACAACGTGTGGCCAGTCTGGTTTTCTATTTCTTTTACTCCCTTGGATTGTTGGCTACATAGCATCCAAAAGAGCAGCGTAAACAGACGGTCCTGCAAAATCGTGTAAATTGGTAAAAGCTGAGTCATTTTGCTCGCATCAATCTAAGTAATAAAATCAGGATGGCAAATAAATACTGCATGGAAATCGGTTGCTTCAAAAGCAGACACATGACATAATACATCATTTTTAAAAAATAATCTTGTTGCTTTTTTTAATTCGCTTTAAGAGCCTCGAGTGCGCAGCTGTAGGGCTGCTTTCAGGAGGCGGAACAGGTGACGGTCTGATGGAGCGAGATCCGAACTTTAGACTTTTTCATCTCCTCGATAGGCATCTCGCTGTAACGAGCACCGTTGATTGCTGAACCATTTCTCCCTAATGTTCCAATACTTCTGGCCCTTAAGAATCCCTAAGGGCTTAAGGATTCTCTCTTTAAGAAAACTTTCACCTTCCTTAGAGTATCGCTCCAAATTTGTTTGCAGATATCCGAACGCTTCTGTTCATGCTCTTCTGAGAGTTGTTTCAGCACCGGGTACACCCTCGGACCACAAAACAAGCACTGATGAGACAGTGCAGCCGATAGCAGTTTTAATATAACCTGAATGTGGATCATTTTTGCCTGAAGCAAGAGATCAGTGATGAGAAATAAAGTGCGATTTGTTTTATTACAGAAGGAGATGATGTTTAATAGTCGTACTAATGTGTGTCGTGTCTGATAGACTGCTCAGGGTGAGGGACCACACCTTTCCCTCTCGGAGGCCGTCACCATCGCCGCTCGCGCAGTAGGAGCGCGGCCCGTCACCACTCCGGACAACCTCCAGGGGGAGCTGGACACACCAGAGCTGCAGGATGCTTACACACAACGGGTGACCAAAAAAAAAAAACATGAGGCTCATATTGAAACCAGTTTGCCTGGCTGCATATATTTAGTGGGAGGAGTGGAGACGTCGAGGACGAGTAGACTGGATATTTGTAATTGTTAAGCAGACTCGTTTAGTACAGTAGTGGTTAAGTTATGAGACAGATAGATTATATTAGGCTTTTAAGGTGGTGTTTGCGACTAAAGGATGCCTGCTGTATATTTTATGGTGAACTAGTACATTCTCGATTCCTGCAGCCGAACAATCGATCGAGAATTTATTCTGTAATCTGATCCTAGGTGATTAGTCTTAACTGGGTAAATAAATTTCACAACCTTTTTTTTTTTTTTTCTGGTTACGATGCAACGCATCATGAAGGCAATATGGAACAGACCTACAAACCAGCGCAATGTAAAATCATTGGTGTAAAACCTGCACCAGGTTGTTCGTGACAGGAGCAAAACAAACCCGTTACAGCGGAACCTCGACATACGAATTTAATTTGTTCTTACGGCCAAATTCTGTTCATGTTCCCATGAGAAGTAATGTCAATGCAGATAATTAATTCCAGCCAGATTAACAGATTACTGGGCATCCAAACCCCCCCCCCAAAAAAAAAATGGGAAAGATACTTTGACATGGCTGGTGTTCTCTTTAATTAATTTATCATTTATATCATAATCATTCCACTTTAAAAAATTCTGTAGTCTTACTTATATTCCTGGATACTTCCGTTTGTTTCATCTCTCTCAGATCAAGACTGACCTACGGAAAAGACTTGACGAAGATCCGGACTACAATTCTCAGCGTTTCCCGAACACGCACAAGGCTTTCTCTGAAGACTCCTAATCTCACCGTTGAATTTGTGCGCATTTTATCACGAGTTTATCAGATCATTTAGTCGCCAGACGCTCTGTTTTAATTCAGTCAGTAGAGGAGCTGGATTCTTCTGCGAAAGGGGCCGATGCTCTCGACCCTCTTCACTTCCTCACCGTGTGCAAAAGCCATCGAGGGCTGTTTGTTTGTTAGAGCACATCTCCGTGGACTCGATGTCTCGCAGTCATGTTGTCTTTCTGAATGGATGTCCAACTTTACTGCGACAAAACGTTTTGATTGGACGATCTGTCACAAGTTAAGACATTTAAGTGAGACGACTAAGATTTCAGCTTTACCTGCCCACACACACACACACACACACACACACACACACGACAGTGTGCACTGTATCGAAACACGCTCGTAAGACAAGGGCTTCACAGAGATGAAAGCCGAGTCTCGTACACGTAGAAACGCCCCGAGCGAGCACGCAAGTGAACTTGTAGCATCAGAATTTCTGTAAGTATATTGTTGTATTTAACAGTTGTTTTAATAGTTTATGGTTTGCAGTCATTTTCAATATAAACCCCTTTAGGCTGTGATTAATTAACCCGTTCGATCTAGTGATAGCAGATCAGGCATGTGTAATTTGCTCTTTTTTATTTTCCTCTCTCTGGCAAATCAACGTCCTAAATTTTAACCTGTCCGTGAGATACGTACTCATTGTGATCGTGATATAAATCCCCAAAACCCATTTTAATCTACTTGTAACAGAATCAGTGTTTCAAAAAAAGATCGCACCTTTTTCCATCTCCGTGTCATGAAGTAATAAAATCATAAAATCCATGTTTTATTTTACTATTTAGTGTCGAATTGAATTTGCCAGGTTCTTTAAAAAATGAAAAAGAAAGAAAGCTAGTGCAGAGAAAGCTTTTTTTTTTTTTTTTTTTTTTTTTTTACTGATTATGACAAAGGATAAGATGTTTAAATTCTGCCTGTATACTTTATTACCCACATGTTTCCATCCCAGAGTTTGGGTTATTTACAGCAAATAAATATCATCAGCATCACAGCATCAGACTGAGGATTCAGTGTTCATGGTGATTTATTTTTTATTTTTTTGTGGGATTATTATGTTTAAATAATCCCAGATTACGACAGATCGTTAGGCCGACGTTTTTAAAGTGCACAAAGTAGGATGTAGAACATTTTATTACAGGAGAAAAAAAAACTTGGCTCTGAACATAACACTGACCGATATCACAAGCAATTACAGGCAAATAAATTCACATTCATACAGAAGACAATCCAACACTTTTTACTCACCCTACCAGTATTATGGATTTATCTTGAGCTGAACTACTCGGTGTAGCCAAAAGTATATGGACACCTGCCACTTCACACCAAATGTGGCTCTTCCCCCAACCCCAAAGTTGGAAACACGCGCACAGTTTTGTAGGATGAGTTTGTCGCTTGCTGTAGCAGCATTAGTACGGATGGGAATCATCAGGGACCTCCTAATACGATGTTCTCACGCTACCCTGTGTGTCGACTCAATTTGTATTGCGATTCTATAAGCATCATGGTTTTATAAATATCCTGATTCTATACACAGAGCCATTAAGAAATCATTTTTAACACTTCAGGAAAAAGTGCTGTGCTGCCTGCCAATGTGTGAACAGTGCCATCTGTTGGACTGTAAAGAAACTGCACCGTTTAACACCTTTTTTTTTACATTTTTTTTTTTTAATCGAATGTGTCTATACAAGAATCACAATACACACACACACACAATCTCTAAGCATTATGTTTCCCTTACTAGTCCTCTTGTAGCTGCATAAACACTAAAATCTAGTGGAAGTCTGTCCCAGCAGAGTGGAGCTCAATATAACTGCAGAGATGGAATAAATCTGGAATGGGGTGTTCATCAAGGACATACAAGGATGCGACGATCAGGTGTCCACATACTTTTGGGCACAATTTATCCAAATGATCTGAAATCGGTCGGTGCAGTGAGACTCGTTTTGTATTGTTTACGATGTGAAAAACAGATAGATACAGTATAAGGCCATGGCTGTGTTTCATTCAGAATCATGAACGCTCCCTTCCTGTCCTTCGCAGAGGCAGAAATGTGTTTCACTAAGAGAGCGTGACCAAAGTGCACAAAAAGCGGTTGTGTATTTATTTAATATTTTTTTAAGAGAGTCATTTTTACTACACTGTCTACATTGCTGTTTTAACCGTATGTGCACTCTGTAGGCATCACCACAGGACTGCTAGAGTGGTGTCTAGTCAACATGATGCAAATAGCCGGGTGAATATATGAAACGTGGTACGGTGTCACTAAACACTACATCGGCATTGATGAAGGAAAAAAACATTATATGACATGCTGTTATAGGAAACTAATCAACGTCGAGGTTAACTAATCAAACTCGAGATTATGTTACACGTGATTAACAGCAAGTGTTTTATTCCTTTTATACCACAGCAGAGAAGATATCTTGAATTTATTAGAGTCAAATCTTGTCTTTTATCCATTTCTAGTTGCGCTTAAGGACATGCAACATTTGCTATCGCTTTAGTTTCAGAGAGACGTCGCAAAAACCGCGGTCTTGTCTATTCTGATGACGTTGTGGACACGGTTTGGAAAAACTCAACATTGCTGTGGTAAAAACTGAGTCGACTAATTCTGTATTTAAAACTCGCAGAATTCGAACCCTTACTTTATTATTAAGTCTGTGCTTTATGCTCTGTGTTACAGCAAAGACAAACACCGCTTAAGCTTATACACCACAGGCGATTAAGGGTACTGAGTAAGTTCTATGTACTGTAGCTGTGCAGACTTGCTTTAATTGTGCTCACGTTGTGCAATGAGTCATGAGGTCATCAAAGGTAACTCCTTCTACATCATCATCATCATCCGGACCAGCTCCTCATAACAGGCAAAAAAAAAAAAAAAATCACCAACATTCTAGATGTTCAGTCTGTAGTTGATTATAATCAATCCGGTAAACAGAATGGTGTAAGTAAATGGTGAAGCAAATCCTGCGTGAACTTCCTTTCACAGAGCTTGGAGATGTCACATGGTACAGTATCACTTAATATTCAACAGTTAAGCTAATGTATGGCATCGAAGGTTTGTTTTCGTCTCCCATTTTGTTGGTCTTCTTCTCCATCATTATTCGCATCACTTCTAACTCGAGTTCTTCTCGCCGTCGGCAGAAACGTTAATTTTTCTCTCTCTCTTTCTACCCACACAAACACGCACACAAATATCCGTCATTTTAATCTCGAGGCTGTCTGAAGGACGAGAGGAACATCGGGAGAAGATTAAGAGCTGGCCGGTCCTCTTGAATCCCCAGAGCCACCAGAGCTCCCGCTAGCAGCGTAGTCACTTTGGGAAGCGCGGGGGGCTGAGCCTTCATTACCTGCAGGAGGAAAAAAAAAAAAAACAATGATAGGAAACAGCCATGATTCCTGGGCTCTGTTTTATAAACCTGCATTTTACATTTCTGCATTCACAAAGAATGTTGCTCATCTAAAACCTTTCTGACTCTCAAGGTTTCTCTTGCCTCTGCGAGTTACTTGTTAGAAGCGTCTCACATCTATACGCTTTAACCTAACAGAAAGTCTTAATTTCTTACTTTCATTCATCTTAACGATATTGTGGTCCCGCTGATGACACATATTTAGGTTATTCCTAAACGTGAATCCTTCTGTCTTAGAATGTGATCTTACTGCTAAAAAAAAATTACAAACTACACAACGCTTAATGTAACAAAGAGCTTTTAAATAATAAGCAGGGGTGGAAGTAGTTTTAAATTCTTGCTGGTACTTATGCAGCCAAAATGAGAGGATAAACCGTGGAAGTGGTAGACAGTCCTGTCAATCAAAAATAAAGTTTCTCTTTATATCTTCACCTATTCAACTTGTAAGAATAGCCTTAGCAAACTAAGCTGTTCGCGCGGGGGTTGAATCCCACATAGCATAAAATAGAAACCGGTGAAGTGAGTCATGAACCTGTCAGGGTGCTGGCGGAGGCTCACACTCATGTTAACTATCATTTCGAAATGAAAGCGCGAAACACATCATGGACGGTTCAGAACAACTGAGTGGACAAAGTATTGTTTTTATTGCTATAAAATTTTATGAAATTCTATAAAGAGTTAATTCTATTCTCTTCCTCTTGGATGGATTTATTAATAACATGCTGACTCTCTCTCACTAACTCTCACACACTTTCTTTCTCATTCTCTCTCTCTCTCTCAAGCAAACACTTACAAGTTCAGCTCCAGACGGTCATCTACACAACTTCCACTTAACTTCTTTGTGCTCCGGGATTTCACCAGGACATGTCAAAATGGTTTATGTTCAAGTAACATGAAATCAGGCATTTGGTCAAACATATAAAAACTCTGTGTATCGCTGTTAATAAATAGAGACGTTTCTGACAAGCGTTTGCATATTTGACTGTCTTTCCTGGTGTCAGTAAACGTATCGAAGCTGATAGACCAAGCGATTCGTTCATTCATTCATTCACCGAACTTTTCACATTAAATGTTTACTGAACATCCCAACACCAAAACTGCCCTAGCACCAAAAATATAATCACACACAAAGGTGTAAAAACTGGATTGCTCTTTTAATGGATAAAAAAAAAACGTAAGAAGATAAGCAAACAAAAAAGGCTTTTTACCTTCTCAACTTTATGACAGTGTATGAGTCCATCAGAGCCCAAGTAGAAGGTAGAGAATGCATCAAAGGTTCTGTACACACACACACACACACACAAATCTGATGTAAGTGAACCAGTCACCTCCTTAGATCATGAGCTCACACTCCGTGTGTATCTATAGTCCACCTTTACCTGTAAAACTGGCTTTTGTCCTTCTTGTAGAATCGGAGGAGGAGTGTGTGAAAGGGCAGCCCCTTGACCCTCCAGCGCGCTTTGATGGAGCCGTCCTCCGGGTGTTTGGTCAGCTTCAGCACCTCCATCCGCGCATCTGCGTAATAGCACAGGCAGAGGAGTCGCCACAGCGCCAGGGTCAGCTGATACACCACACGGCCTCTGAGGAGAAAGAAAACAGAAGGGGCGGTGTGTTAAGATACCAAATCACGTCTTTGAAGAAGATTAATAGTTTTCAATGACCGATGTGTTTTATTGCTCTTCAACCACAGCGATTAGAGAACGTTTCACGATTGTTATGTAATTACAAAAGAAACTGAACGCTCAGTCTGAATAAACAAACCTCTCTTCACATTTCGATAATTATAGACAGCTTTTAATAGCATTGTAACATTGTGTGATTCACTACTGAAATAATAACATAAGAACAAGCGCATTATTACAAACCTGTTAAAGATTTCTTTTTTCATCTATCTATACATATAATAAAACTGTACATTTGGCAAGTCTGTACATTGACGATATTTGCAAAAAAATTATTTTGGGGATGTAAGATAAGTAATAGAACACATCAAGATAGGTTTATGAATTTTTGTCTGTCTGTTTGTGCACGCATCACGTGAAAACTATTGAGCAAATCTTAATGGGGTTTTCACACGTGTATTTGTCCGAGCTTGAGGTAACATATAGGTTATGTTTCATCGCAATTGGCCCACGGGAGGAGAAGATATGCTACTTTGTAATTTAAATGGAAAATGCCCTTATATCATACAAAATCTCAAAATCCAACAGACGGCGCTGTACGTTTTTAAATACATGCTTATGAATGTGTGATTAAATTCCATGGGTGGAACAAAATCACGGGCACATCTAGCTATTATTAAGTCGACACCTTTTTGACCAATCAATTTAGAGAAGATCCATTTAATACCTGGTTTTCATGTTGAGGAGGTCATTGATGAACTCCACGTTGTTAGAATACATGCTGTAGTCGTGATTCTTCAGAAAAAACCTAGGAAGCTGAAACGGCATACACAGCACGTGACATTAACGCGAGGATAAAGTTGTCTACAACCAGATGCAAAAACGCAACAGAAGGCGTTACCTCCATGCGGAGCTTTTCATACATCAGTGCCAGTTTCTCTTCGTTCTCATGGTCCTTCTCGCTGGAGCCTCTGTCCATGCTTTCAGTCTCTGCGTAACTACATAGCGAACTAGAAGACGGTGGAAAGTAGATATGTCCGATCCTCAGTTTATCTCCAGCCTCGGGTACAGGCTCTGCAGCCTCTGGAGGACCGTGGAAGCAATAAAAGTGTGATCCCAACATGAACGGGGCGGGGCATCCTTCAGCCTCGAACAAACTCCGAAACGAGCTCTGCTCCCGATCCGGTTTTATCTCGGCCCTCGTCTTTCCGATAACGCTGATGTCGTCTTCTCTTCTTCCGTCGACGGTGGTTAAAGGGAAAGAAAAGTCAGCGGGCCGGTTTGCTCCCAACGCCAGGAGATCACCCAGCTTGATTTGTCCGAACAGTGGAACCTCCACCAGTGTATGCTGATCGACTGCTTCTCTGGGTTTGAGCAGGACGCACATGCTCAGGGTCTCCTCCCAGTCGCATTCTGTGGTTCGTTCTTTCGGCTGGGACGCGTGATGCAACGGGTTAGGCGGGGTCAATTTCTGGGAGGACTGATAATGTAGGCTGTTTGGAGGAGCCAAAACCCATGATCCACTGCTCAGAGATTTACAAGAGGGATTTAACACCGCCTGTAAACAAATTCAAACATACAACCAACTTTAAATACAAATCGCACCCTTATCCGGATGTAAAAATGTAAATTGTAAAATGCCTTTGCATTTTGGGAAACTAATCAAGAGGCAATCCAATCTCACTCATCATGTCTGCGTAAGTGGCAGGAACTTACGAACGCAAGGTAGCAAAGTGGGACTCCGATAGAATCTGTTATATATAAAGGACGCATACTGTACAAATCTTAATGGAAAGATGCCATTCTTGATGTTTTAAGGACAACAAGAACCTCTTTGCTAAGACTGATGAGTGTTAACCGTTGATGTTTATTTATTCTTGATTAATTTCTAACCCGTCATGGTCATGAAGGGCGTCATGGTCTCGAAATATGATGCACATCTGCACACTTTTGTCCACACTGTCGACATTCTGCAAAAACTAAACCATGTGTTTGGCCTCCTGAAAGCAGCCCTATGTGGACAAAGATTCACTTCTGATAAAAAAAAGTGAAGACATTAATGAGGAAATACTAAAGCTTGTTAACAGATTGACATTGAAGTGTATTGGAAAGCAAGGAGATTATGTTGAAAAATGATGCATTTGTCTACTCCAAAAGATAAATTCGACGGGGTAAAATTGCATAAAATTGTCTCACCCTCGTCATCAATGGCTAAGGATCGAACTACATGTCACATCCGATCTGATCCAACGCCGAGAAAGCGTTTAGGGTCAGTGCTGTGTCGGATAATCACCATCAGAACGATACGATCATGTTTAAGATGATAATACGACACATCTCACCTGTCGTACGTTCCAGTTCTGCTTCTTTATCAGCGGCTGGCAGCCGTGAGTCCGGATGCAACCGACCCAAAGTGAGACACCGCCTCGGCACACAGCCATTCAGGAGGACAGGCCGCTCGGTATCCTCACACCATCCGATCACCAGCAAAGGGAGCAGGTCACAGGTGTGGCTGTGGTTTTTCTGTCCCTGCACCACTGCAATGCAGTCTAAAAGCCAGAGAGAGAGAGAGAGAGAGAGACAGACAGACAGAGAGAGAGACATCATTACCTGTAGGATTATATAGAGTGTGATTAGATATTATAGAAACCATGATATAGTGAGGAAATAGATGACTAAAAACAAGAAAAGTAAACAGAATTGAACTTCCTGCACTGAGCAGTAAACCGGTCACGTGACCTGACCCTGGCTGAGTGACAGCAGCAAGCTTAGTGCAAGTTAAAATGAAAAAACAATAATACTAAATAAATACAGACGAGTTAAACCCTTTAATTTTAAAGCACACGTTCTGGATTAACTTTAGTCAAACCTAGCTCTTATACCAGAGTGATGCGGTCCTGTGTGAACCTGAGTGAACTGCAGCCGGTTAGCTCTCTACCTCAGTGAGCTGTATCGGCATTAGCATCCGTGCTAACCGTACCTCAAATAACGCTAACTCGATTAGCTTACCAGCCCCGGCGTCTCTCTAATTCAGCACTTTAACGCAGATCTGTCAATGTGGAAGCTGGAGGAAAAGGAATGTGTGGAGAAACGCCGGAACTACATATAACGGAAATACCGTGACACCGGACAGTCGGTTTATTACGTTACACCACACTAATGTCACACGGCTCTTCCAACGTCCTTCACAGGAATGCTACTGCGCGTGCGCATTCTGTTCTAGAAAAGGCGACGCTGCCTCCGCGGCGACTGTCAAAAAAAGAAGAAACCGGATATGACGTGGTGGGCGTGCTTTCCAAACCAAAAGTCTGTCAAGTGCAAGTCTTACCTCTGTGAAATTCAAAACCTCTTATTTTTCTTTCTTTCTTTCTTTCTTTTTTGTATTTTAAATTAGTGTTATTATTTTTTCTTTTGGCACAAAACAGCAACATGCAAAGTAGTAAATAAAACAGAGCAGGAAATAACACATAATAAAATATTTTTAAAAGTTACAAATAAATACCAGAAAATGAGCATTAGAACTAAAAACTAAAATTCTATCCCATATGACTCACATAAATGTACAATTCTAACAGCTTTAGAGATTTTTATAAACATTAATACTTTACACATATAGTAAAGTTATAAGATATACGAAAATATATTCCAGTGTCATTTTGAATACAAGAAAGAGGGTTGTACTATAATAAAATTTTTTCCAAAATTTATATTTATATGTATAGATTTTGTGTGTTTGCACAGGTATTTTCGTCACAGGCGTCCCTCGCTGAATGTAACAGTAAGCTTTTTCTCTTTTTTTCCCTCACCAATTGTAGGCCTCATTCTCCCTCATCTTCCTTGACTCTTATTTCTGTTTTTTGTCGGTCCAGCCTTTCTGTCTCGAGCTCTTCGTCTGCTTTATTCCTGCTATACTTCCACACACTCTTTCTTTCTTGGGACATGAGGCAGGGTACAGCCTAGACAAGGTGCAAAACCATTGCAGGGCACACACACACACATACAGTACACACACTCACATTCACACACTATGGGAAACTTGGGAACCCCGATTACCCTAATCTTTGGACTGTGGGAGGAAACCCACCAAGCATGGGTAGAACGTGCAAACTCCGCACACACAGACCAAAGGTGGGAATCAAACCGGACCCTGGAGGTGTAAGGCGACATTGCTAACTGCTAAGCCATCTCCATACCCTAAAGTTGTTATACCTATATCTGGCCATGTTCTAAAGTCACCATACCTACAGTACATCCAGCCATAACCCAAAGTTGTCATATATTAAATGGACAAAAGTATTTGGCCAAACCATTTAACTATTCAGGTTCAGGTGTTTCAATCAACCCCCTTATTTTCAGTGAAGGGCAATCTTAATGCTCAGGCATACCAGGACATCTTCAAAATGCTACAGTATACTATCAACTTTGTGGAAACTGTTTGGGGAAGTCCCTTTTCTATTCCAACATGACCATACCCCAGTGCACAAAGCAAGCATGGACTATAAAGACATGGTTTGATGTGTTTGGTGTGGAAGAACTTGACTGCCCATCACTGAGCCCTGCCCTCAACCCCATCAAGCACCTTTGGGATGAACTGGAACAGAGATTGCAAGCCTCATAAATGCACTACAGAATGAATGGACACAAATTCCTACAGAAGCAAAATCTTGTGGGCAGCATTCCAAGAAGAGAAGAAACTGTTGTAGCTGCCAAACGGGGAGAAACTCCATATCAAAGTTTTTATTGCCAAAAGCGTTTGCTTGCCTTCCTTCATATACGTATGAACTTGGATGAGTAACATCCAATGCTTAATCCATAGGGCTTTAATATGATGTTGGCCCCACCCCCTTTGCAGCTACAACAGCTTCAACTCTTCTGGGAAGGCTTTGGGGTTTTGGCAGGGTCCTTCCTGTTCCAACATGGAATTGGAAATATTTGGATGTTGTTCAAGTTCATATGCATGTGAAGGAAGGATTGAGAATAATTTTGGCGATGTAGTGTATATATATTTGGATTAGTGATAGGTTGTTCACGAATGATTCATTCTTTTTGTGAACGAGTCTTTAATGTAATTTTTACGTAAAGAACGTGAAGAACAAGTCGTCTCAGAGTGCATGGGAAACAGTCTTCTGGTCCGAATCGTTCGTTCTTTTGTCACGTGACTCTCACAGAGTCTCTCAGGCTAAGAGCGTAAAGGAAAGAACGATTCGGACCAGAAGAAATGAGAGGTGACAAAATCATTCGCTCTTGTTTTAACTCTATATTACATCCAACTTTGTTATATTATAACAATATTTTACAAACTTATGAAAAACCAACCGTTAAAATATTATGAACACAATATATTGCCTTTCCAGTGGCTCCTAAAGCAAAGGAAACCCATTTCAAAATATTTAATGGTATTTATCCATCATTTGAGTTTTTAAGACACCGGTTTAATTTCATATTTTTGTAAAGTTGACATTGATCAGATACTGATCACCTGTTCTGTTCTTGTGAGTATTCTGCTATCTTTTGGGAAAATATGTTTTATTGGTTGGATCCAAAGATACAATCACTGCTTTGCTTTTGAAAAAAAAAAAGATGTTTGGAATACTATGATAATAAGTTTTCAATAATATAATGCTGATTTTAGGCAAATTTATTCATAAACGCAAATGTATAAAAACTGAAACTTATTTTTCAGTCTTTAAAAAGGATTTTATTTGCAATTATGTTTCATCTTTGGAGCATATGAAAGGTAAAAAAAAAAAAACAAGAAGTTTGGTGGAATAATAAGAGACTTTGGTTTATTAGAAGAAGAATAAAGAGTTGCAGTTGTGTCACTTATTTATTTTTGCTTATTTATTTATTTATTTCTCTTTTTATATATATAGTTTCTTTATTTTTCCTTGAGTGCTTTCCTTAATTAATACGGAGCCCCCCAGGGTATTAATTAATTCCTTCATTAGTAATTAATGTGTGCCTTGTTTTTGTTCTATATTTTTGTTCAATAATAATAATGTCATTGCAAGTTTGGCCAAATAATGCTTGCACCTGCAGTTTCCCCACCCAGCCTGTAGAGGCGCTGTCATTTTCCAAACTACCGGCTTCTGAGACTCTGTGGTGCTCTTGTGTAGTAGTGAGTAGGGAAGTGTAGGCCGCGTGCGCGCTGCTCTGTCACACTCAGGCTCCGCTACGCGTCCAATTCGGCTCCGGTTCGCCTCTTCAATTCGTTTAAACGCCGAGAAAGATGCCGAAGAAGTCTAAAGAAGTGGCGGAGTGGGAGGGAGACGATGAGCCACAGACGGGTAAAAAGCTGAAACGGTCCACCACATGACCAGAGAGCAGATTAGCTAAACGTCACATGTGAAAACTAGCGGTTAGAACTCCGGGCCAGAGGAGCTACTGGCTGTTAGTTTAGCTGATACACTGCGAGCCCCGTGTGTTTTATATATGCGGCTGAGTTATGATTACATCAGTACGAGTCTCTGATATAAAGAAGTGTGTGTGTCCTAAAGAAGTGTGTGTGTGTACTAAAGAAGTGTGTGTGTGTGTGTACTAAAGAAGTGTGTGTGTGTGTGTACTAAAGAAGTGTGTGTGTGTGTACTAAAGAAGTGTGTGTGTGTACTAAAGAAGTGTGTGTGTGTGTACTAAAGAAGTGTGTGTGTGTGTACTAAAGAAGTGTGTGTGTGTACTAAAGAAGTGTGTGTGTGTACTAAAGAAGTGTGTGTGTGTACTAAAGAAGTGTGTGTGTGTACTAAAGAAGTGTGTGTGTGTGTGTGTACTAAAGAAGTGTGTGTGTGTGTGTGTGTACTAAAGAAGTGTGTGTGTGTGTGTGTACTAAAGAAGTGTGTGTGTGTGTACTAAAGAAGTGTGTGTGTGTGTACTAAAGAAGTGTGTGTGTGTGTACTAAAGAAGTGTGTGTGTGTACTAAAGAAGTGTGTGTGTGTGTGTGTGTGTGTGTACTAAAGAAGTGTGTGTACTAAAACCTCACACATGCACTGGGGTTCATCAGATCTTTTCTCCTCCCTTTAGACAAAGTTGTCAAGAAAGGAAAGAAAGACAAGAAAGGGAAGAAGAGCGTAAGTAGGAAAAAGAAACAGTTACTTTACACTTTGAAATATTTGTACAATGTACATATTTGATGTGACGTCACTGTGGTGTTGTCCCCCAATCCATAATATGTCCATAATATATATAGGATCTAGTATTTTTGTCCTTGCTCACTAGCCGTCTTTCTTTCGTTGGTAGTTCTTCGATGAGCTGTCCACAGAGCATAAGGCTGAGAAGGCAGAAGAGCTGGCAGTGAAAGAGACGCAGGCAAAGCAGGTACGATGATGATGATGATGGTGATAAAGTCAGGCCGGACACCACTGATGATTTCTGCAGACCACACAAACATTTTGTTTAGGGTGTCCCAAATGTGGTCTTGTTAAGACAGAAATAACGGTCACATGGTAAATACAGTCTTCATTCATGTTCTGTGTCTTTTACTATCGTTTAAATATCAACAAAAAAAAAAAAAACCCAAGATACTTGATCGAAGCAGGTCTCAGTATTAGGCAAATGCAACCTCAGACTAAAAGCAAAATATTACCCCCCCCCCTTCTATGCAAATTATTCATAAAAAATGAAACCAAACATAAAAAAATAAACAAGTACCCTCCCCTCCACCTCCCTTGACTCAATAGCTTGTAAATCCACCTTTAGCAGTCATTACTTGTATGGCTTTATCAGTCTTTCACATTGTTTTGATCTATTATTCTTTACAACATTGCTTCAGTTCATTTATGTTTTTTGGGCATTTGTTCATGCACAGTTGTGTTAAGGTCCCACCCCAGCGTTTCAGTTGGTTTGAGGTCTGGACTTTGATTAACCTTGATTTTTTAATTATTTTTTTTTTTGCTGCTGTGATGTAGATTTACTGGTGTGTTTCAGATATTGTCCTGACCAATTTTCATCCAAGCTTAAGCAGTCACATGGCCTCAGTTTTTAGACTGCTCATGAAGTTCATGGTTGACCCAGTGTCTGTGAGGTGCCCAGTTCTTTGAGGCTGTAAAAACAGGGCCAGATCATCATCCCTCCACCATCGTCCTTGACAGTGGGTGTGAGGTGTTTCTGCTGAAATGCTGTTTGGTGTTTGCCGAACGGGCTGGGCATTAAGCCCAAACAACTCCACCTTGTTCTCATCTCTCTATAGGACATTGTTCGGTTGCAGTTTTGTGATCTTCAGTCTTGCATTGCAAGGGTTTGACCTGGGATGTCTATTCGTGGGAAGATTGGAAGACGTCTGAATAATCTTGTGAATAATCTTTCTCACTGTAGGATGTTAAACTTCAGATTGGTCACCATTACCAAACAGTACTGATGACAAAATTAAATATATGCACTAAACAGTAAAAAGAAACAAAAAATAAATGGAATGGATTCCATGGAGCTTTATAAATGTAAACAGACCTATATTATATTAAATTTGTTTTGGAGAAAATGTTCAAGTTCTATGTAAACAAACAAATATTTTATACTGTACTGTATTTGCAACAGCCCCAAAAGAAAAAGAAGGACCGGCGGAAAGGGAAAGCTGGTGACGCGGATGATAAAGATGAAGAGGTCATGCAGCGACTCAAGAAACTCTCCGTCCAGCCCAGCGACGAGGACGAGGAAGAGGGTAATGTCAGGAACATTAGAGCTACTTATAGATTTTGCTTGTCGATTGTAAAACATTGATTGAGGATATGCAATGTAAGGTTTATTTTAAAAGCTCGATCCTTAATCATTCTGATTATACTTTGATTCCAGTAATAGCAGCTCCTGCAAAAGGTGGAAAGAGAAACAAGGTGAGCTTCCACAAAGAAAGTGTTTACATTCTTACAGGTGAATGCATGTTACGGTACACCAACAGTGAACAAACCTATATATATATATATATATATATATATATTATACACACACACACTGTACAGATACACACCCAGGTATCGGATCAGTACTCGGTATTGGCCGATACCCTGAGCTCAAGAATCGGTATCGGGAGGGAAAAAATGGTATCGGAACTTCTCTAGTTTAAACATCAAAATATTTGTGTAATTATCTAGGCTCTTAGTTTTGTAAGAATATTAACGGCGGTATCTTTAGCAAAATATTCGTTTCAAAGAAAACACTTTTTAATGATATTTTGAAAATATTATTTGAACTATTTCCTCCTGGTGATGGCACTGTACACTCAGTGAACGCTTATTTTTACACCCAGTAAATGGTGAACTTGTCTTTCATGTCAATCCTCACTGATTATTCAAGAGTAATCAGCTTATACATATGTTCTTTTGTTAAAACAAATTGATTAATCTTAAAAAAAAAATTCCTGAAAAAGGCTTCGATTTATTACAGGTAAAATACACACTTTCAGCAAATTATGTAGAGTTTGTCAATAATTTTGGTGTTTTTTTTTTTATATATTTTTTTATCTATATTTATCTTGAAATTATATAATTTATCCAGTTATTTACTGCTAGCCTGGATAAATTTGTTTAAATCCAAAACTGAAAATGGTACATTTAATAGTAACAATCTCAATATCGGTCAACATAATCAAATTATCATTTTATTTTTATTTTAATTAATAATTTTGTTTTGCATAATGCTTGGGCCCGCTCATCGTTGCTTGCAACTATATTTTACTTATCTATTTTCCTCCTCAATCAAATCGTGCAGCCCCAATCTGAAACACTGAACTATACAGTGCCTTGTTTGAGAAAGACAATACAGGTAGTCCCCGACTTATGAACATCCAAGTTATGAATTTCCACAGATATGATCAGACCACAGTTCTACGAACATTCTTAGATACGAACAAGTCATAATGAAGTAGCTCATGTGTATTGTACAAAAAATACACACTGATACCAATATTTACGATTACATACAATATTTTCAGTGTGTAAGTGATTGTATAAAATGTCTAAAGTCCGGTGTGTGCGTGTGAGTCGGCTTTGCCGGTTTCAATGAATCAGTCCAGAATGACGATGATGGGAAAATGTCTGTCCTGTATAGCTGTCCTGATGGTGAATAATCGTAATTTCGGGGGTAAAATCCTTAACAAAACAGAGTTCACAGTCCAATACAGCGGAAAACAAAACTAGGGCCTGGGATTCCCCTCGCGAATTAAAGAACCAGAGACAACATTGTTATATTGCACATTTCACTGTGAGATTCATTTCCTTATGGTTTTTGACCACATGGTGGCAGTGTGGGGAAAGGGGAGGGGGCAGAGATTTAGTCACGTGACTTGGTATGCTTTATATTGTATATTTGTGTCAAAGGCGTGTAAGACTCACTTTGTCGAACTTCTTCATTCATAAGTAGGGGACTGATTTAAGGCGCTCCTTTAATTATAATTTAAATAAACTTATCATTCTGACATTTCGAACTTGTACAAATTATACAGAAGTGATGTATCTGCAGTTATCAGTCCGTTTTAACAGCTGGTTTTTCTCCAAAAAAAAAGAAAAAAAGCAGAGAAAAGAAGGTTTCATTATCAGCACTGTTAGATTTTTCCAAAGCGCAGACACAGTTGTAGACACACAAGGACCTCATTGTTTAAAAAACGTTGGTTTCTATCTCTTGCTTTTAGGGTGGAAACATATTCGCCGCTCTTAGTCAGGGTCAGAGCGATGAGGACGATGCAGAGGATGATGATGACGACGACGACGAAGACAACGATGATAAACCTAAAAATAAGAAAGACTCTAAGGTGAGAGGGGATACATTTTGTTCAACAATTACGATATTACAGTGCTGGAAAGTGCGCTATAAGATTAAAAACAAAAAGCAGAAATCATCAGCTAATAAGAAGATTAACATCAGGACATGATGTGATGCCTGAAAACTTTTTTTTTTTAAAGCTTAAATTAATCTCCACCTTGGTGTTCTGTTCATTATTGCGTATCAGATATTTATTGTTCTCTCTTTTTGTTACATAATCTGTGAAATCAACTAGAATTTGTCAGTTTATTATAGAGTATTATGAGTGTAAATAAAGAGGTACTTGTGGCGGCTCAGGAAAACCCTTCATTCAATTCAATTTTATTTATATAGCGCTTTTAACAATGGTCATTGTCAGCTTCACAAAAATGAAAGAAATTAAAAAATAAATAAATAAATAAAATAAAAAAATAATAATAATTATAGAAAAGAAAATAATTGGAAGTGTGTATGTGTGAGAAAAATGTGCAGATAATAATAATGAGACGAATGAATGAAATGTCTCTGATGAGCAAGCCAAGGGTGACGGCGACGGTGGCAAGGAAAAACTCCCTGAGATGGCATTAGGAAGAAACCTTGAGAGGAACCAGACTCAACAGGGAACCCATCCTCATTTGGTGGATAACAGATAGAAATGATATAACATCTTGTGTGTTGTGCAGGTGAAAGTTCAATATGACAGAAATTATTTAAATTGACATGAAGACCAGTTCAGCATAGGGAAGAGTCAGTAGGTGCAGAGGGCAGATGAGGTCTGGATCACTGGAAGCACAGGAGCAGCATGTGTAGCTCCAACCATCATAAAGCTGAATCCAGCTGGAGCTGGTCCTTCTCTGGATGCCTCAGGAACCTCGCAGGGTCGGCGATTTCCAAAGTCAATGAGTAATCGTGTAAAATAATCGTGATTTCAGTCATGACCAAAATAATCGTGATTATGATTTTTTCCATAATCGAGCAGCCCTAATTTCAAGTGTTTTTTTTGTTTTTGTTTTTTTCCATTTTGATGATTATGGCTTGTAGCTAATGAAAAAACTAAATTCAATATCTCAGAAAATGAGAATTTTGTAATGAAAATTTAACAGAAATGTTGTACTCAGCGAGTGGCGACACGGTGGTGTAGTGGTTAGCACTGTCGCCTTGCACCCTGTCCAGGGTGTACCACCACCCACCTCATGCCCTAAGCATCCTGGGATTGGCTCCAGGCCCCCCACGACCCTGAATACAGGATAAAACGGTATTGAGTGAGTGTCTCAATGCTTCTGGTCTGGCCGTCTTTTGCATGAATTTAGCTGATAGACAATGTTCTCGTTTCATGGACATTTACCAGAATTCAGTCTCAGATGGGTTTTTCCCAGCCCGCCACACGCCTGCTTACCTTTACAGCGTTACTGAGCGTCAGGACCTGGGAATCTTTCAGTTCTTGCATCTCTAACCAATATATGCCAAAATATGTGTATGTATGTAATTCAGGAGGTTTCCAGAGGAAAGCAAAACGATAAGGCTAAGCCAAAGAAATCCAAGGTGGGTAAATAGGACCGTTCCTTTTTCTTTTTATGTCCTAATCTAACCATACTTACATTTTTCCTGTATGTGTGTTACAGAAGACCAGTGTATATACTACATACTAACAACTCTTTTCCTTAACCATCTTGTTTCCTTTCATCTGGTGCAGTTATTTCCTGGAAACTGTATTTACATTAATTAAAAGGTCACAGTAAACATATTTAAGATGTTTTGTCAAAAAAAAAAAAAAAGATGGGGGTACGTTCTCATGTCTCTAAGCTCACGTTTTAACAGGGGTCTGACGATGAACCTGACGAGGAGCCGGAGAAAAACGGTGAGAATGAGAAGAAGGGAGTGAAGAAGAACCAGAAAGCAGGCAGCAAAGCATCTAAGGTGAGAGCAATTCATTGTTACAGTGACTCACTGGCCGCTGAAATGTGACTCCTGGTCACTAGCTAGCTCCTCAGCAGATGGCTGTTTAAACAAACATCAAAGATGACACTTTTCCCCATTTTAATGTTTGTCGTGAAAATGAACTGAATTGGTCGGAACTCGCGTGTTTTGTACAAAAAAAAGAAACACTGCAGTGCACCAGATAGCAATATTTACAATTATATACAGTATTTTTAGTGTGTAAGTGAAAGTATAAATAGAAAATTACTGTCCTGATGGCTAATAACCCTAATTAAAAAAAAAAAATCCTCAACATTTCACAGTTCAATACAGTGGAAAACAGCTATGAGACAAAATGGCGTCCTGGATTCCCTTCATGACTTAAAGGCGTACATTTAGCTTTAGTTTAGAGATTTATGCTTTATGTTAAATATTCGTGTCAAAGTCGTATTAGACTCACTTTGTCGGACTTAAGAACAAATCTGACTTAGGAACGCAGCTTGTTTGTAAGTCGGGGACCTCCTGTATAACTAAATCTATAACTAGATTTATACTAGGGCTGCAACTAACGATTATTTTGATAATCAATTAGTTGGCCGATTATTGTTTCGAGTAATCGGATAAAAGCTCAGCGCTTCTTTAATTTGATGTTTTGCTTATAATATATATATAAAATCATACCAACATTTGTTTTGTTTTTAACAATAATTGCAGATGGCAAGTTGACTGTTTATATATATATATATATATATATATATATATATATATATATATATATATATATATATATATATATATATATATATATAAAATAAATAAACACTGGCAAGTTGACAGTGTGTGTATATATATTAGTTTAAAAAAATACACTGACATTCAGTTGTTAAGAATGACCTCAATTTTAAATTATCTTAAATTAATTCAACTTAATAAGAAGAATAATAAACTTCTAGATTATGATCTTATTTTTAATTGAAGTGTTTACTACATCCTTTTCACGGTTTATACATTATTTCGATCCTCTTGTGTATTTTATCCTTTTTTTTTTGTTGTCTCAATAAAAAAGAAAAAGAAAAAAAAAAAGATAGATAGAGAGAGACCATTTTGCTATACTAGACATTCTCGTAATACGGCGACGTAGGGAGAGAAAAAACTCGCCGCTACTGGGTTCACTCTAGTTATTTTGCCCTTTTCCCGCATTTCCCTCTGTATAGCGTGTAGGATCATGGGATATATCCGGTCCTCCGAAGTGTAAAATGAACGTGAAGAAAACGCACTAGAAGTGTTTTCCTTGCGTTCGTTGGGATTTGAGCGGCAAGAAAAAGCTGCATGCAACGTTTTTTTGACACCGTATAACCGCGCAGCCGGACAAACGCACGTCACCAAAGCCCGTGTGAACTCCCTCACTGACTTCTATGTGTAGAAAACCCTCGGCACTTCATCCGCGCTCACCGGACACTACGACCGGCAGAAAGCCGCTTAAGAGATAAGAGGCGTTTAATGTAAATTGCTCCCATACCTGGGAGGACTTGGAGCGCGCGCTTTTTCCTGCAAACGCTTCTGTAACCTCCATTGCGCGAGCGACTGTGTATCTGTGTCTGTCTGTGTGTATTTGTGCATCTTGTGGTCGCGCGCCTCTAACGTGAGCAGCCCAACTAATCGATAACGGCATTCGTTGACAACAAATTTCATTATCGATAATTATCGATTTTATCGATTAGTTGTTGCAGCCCTAAATTTATACAACCTTTAGTTCTGGTCTAGTATTCTAAATGGACGAGATTTATTCCAAGAGTGGTGATAATAGAGCACTATGATGTTTAACTACATGTATCGGGTCAATACGGTCTGCAGTACTTTAAAGATGGGGCAGTAGCTGTCTGCCAAAACACGCATTCAAAACCAGTCACTGAAGCACTTACAGCAAGAAAACACATCTGATAACATTACGTCATCGAACATTTTTCTTCTGCCTCTCCTTATTGTTATAAATCATATTAATAATAATGTAATAACTTAAACAATGGGGAAATGTTTGCAGGTGGAGGACGAGGAGAAAGAACAGAAAACTCAGAAGGCTGCTGGAAAGAAAGAACAGCCAAAGGTTGGGGCATATATTTAAAAAAATAAAAAACATCTCATATGTGTGTATTTGGTGTGGCTGAATCAGGAGCTGATCATCACTTGTCGTTCTTGTACAGAAAGCCAAGCCTGCTCGCCAGCCTTCCAGTGAGGAAGAGGAAGAGAAAAGCGATGACAATGACACCATGAGGGTATGATCGTAGCTAAACTGATCATTAATCACAATCTTGCTGTTTTTTCCACGTGTTCACAATTTTCGATTCCTTTTTCGGTAGAGTGCCGAGGATGCTCTGGTCGCGGAGCAGAGCAAAAACCAGGAGGAAGACCCCTACGCCAACCTGAGCAAAAAGGAGAAGAAGAAGAAAAAGAAGCTGGTCTGTGTCCTGAGAATGTCTGTCATTTGTTGTTGAATCTCTGCTTGAGTGTTTACTGACCGGTTGATCTGCTCCGTTGTCGCTTCACAGATGGAGTACGAGCGGCAGGTGGCCAGCGTCCGTGCTCAGAGCGCCTCCGAGGGAGATTTCTCGGTCTCTCAGGCGGAGTTGTCTTCAAGACAAGCCATGCTGGAGAACGCCTCGGATATAAAGGTCAGAAAACTGGATCGGACTGTCGGTCTATTGTCTGTTCATTTTCAAACAACACAAGTGAGAATGGTGGAATGTAGGTCGCCAAGATGTATATGCTTGAAAGAACAATAACCATAAATAACCACCATATATACTGATTTCGACTACTTCCAAATGATCTTTCGATCAATTCGTTATTATACAAGGGAATAAATGAATCAAAACTATAATGATGCTTTAAGGAAACTGTATATATGTACAGTACTGTGCAAAAGTCTTAGGCACCATATTACATGCTGTACCAATTTTGAAATTTATGTTGATCAAGTCTGCATAATTATGTATAAAATCATTCAGTATTTCCATATATAACTTAATAATTAATAAATAAATAACATTACAGGAGAATATATGCATGGCTGTAAAGAATTTTTCAGATGAAACAAAAAAACCTGATGTACGCTCCTGGGATTTGCATAAAAATTGAAAGGAGCGAGTGTGACGAAGTTACCAGAAGAACTCATATTCTCCAGCAAGCTCAGTAAAACCTAACAGCTGTTTTACTTATAGTATTGTGCAAACGTCTTGAGCAAAATATGGAATAAGCAAAAGATGCTTTTGAAAACATTTCTGCATAAAAGAAACTTCAATAAAGAGCAATAAAATAAATGGTCAATATTTGGAGTGAAAACTCATTGTATAAAATCAGGAGTTTTAGACACAGATTTGTGCAGTTTTATAAGAAAACAGTTGTTAGGTTTTACTGAGCTTGCTGGAGAATATAAGTTCTTCTGGTAACTTTGTCACAGTCGCTCCTTTCAATTTTTATGCAAATCCCAGGAGTGTATATTAGGTTTTTAGTTTCCATCTGAAACTGGTCCGTCTTATACTACAGTGGCTTGCAAAAGTATTCGGCCCCCTTGAACTTTTCCACATTTTGTCACATTACAGCCACAAACATGAATCAATTTTATTGGAATTTCACGTGAAAGACCAATACAAAGTGGTGTACACGTGAGAAGTGGAACGAAAATCATACACGATTCCAAACATTTGTTACAAATAAATAACTGAAAAGTGGGGTGTGCGTAATTATTCAGCCCCCTTTGGTCTGCGTGCAGTCAGTTGCCCATAGACATTGCCTGATGAGTGCTGATGACTAAATAGAGTACACCTATGTGTAATCTAATGTCAGTACAAATACAGCTGCTCTGTGACGGCCTCAGAGGTTGTCTAAGAGAATATTGGGAGCAACAACACCATGAAGTCCAAAGAACGTCCAGTTCCACACTCACCACCAAGCTGGAGCACCTTGGACTCAGCTCATGTATATGTCAGTGGATCTCCAATTTTCTGACTGGCAGACCACAGGCAGTAAGGATGGGCGGACATGTCTCAGCTACACTCACTCTCAGCACTGGAGCCCCCCAGGGTTGTGTTCTGAGCCCCCTGCTGTACTCCTTGTACACCCACGACTGCGTGGCCACTACCAACTCCACCTCCATCATCAAGTTTGCTGACGACACCGTCGTGGTCGGACTGATCACCAACAATGATGAGTCGGGCTACCTAGAGGAGATTGGAAATCTGGAGAACTGGTGCCAGAGGAACAATCTCCTCCTGAACGTCAGTAAGACAAAGGAGCTGATAGTGGACTTTAGTACAAAGCAGGAGAGGAACTACCAGACCCCCGTCATCAACAGGAGCCCAGTGGAGAGAGTGGACAGCTTCAGATACCTCGGTGTTCACATCACGCAGGACCTGTCATGGTCCTGTCACATCAACACCGTGGTGAAAAAAGCCCGGCAGCGTCTCTACCAGCTCAGACGCTTGAGAGACTTTAGACTGCCCTCCAGGGTGCTCAGGAACTTCTACTCCTGCACCATAGAGAGCATCCTGACGGGAAACATCACGACCTGGTTCGGGAACAGCACCATGCAGGACAGACGAGCTCTACAGAGGGTGGTGTGATCAGCCGAGCGCATCATCCGCACTGAGCTCCCTGACCTGCACTCGATCTACAGCAAGCGGTGCTGGACTAAGGCCAGGAAGATCATGAAGGACCTCAGTCACCCCAGTAATGGACTGTTCTCTTTGTTGCGGTCTGGGAAGAGATTCCGCTCCCTAAAGGCCAACACAGAGAGGCTGAGGAGGAGCTTCTTCCCGCAGGCGATAAGGTCTCTCAATCACACCTCCACACAGGACTAATAACATCTTTTTAAGCTCACAACACTGACTGGACAATCATGGACACATTCATACACACTTGCACTAAATACTCATACATCTGGACAATTGCACATGTCACTTTCATTAGTCACCTTTCATGCATATTTGCACAACCACTGACACTTAAATTTTATATAGCTACATATATACTCTATCTACCCTATATTTCGCAATATTTTATTATGCCCTTACTGTACAGTTAATTGTACTAGTTAAATTTATTTCTTTAGTATTTCCTTTTTATTGATTATTTATTTTACGTACAAGCTTTTATTTTCTTTTTAAGGTCACTGGCGGTCGTGTAAGCATTTCACTGCATATTATACTGTGTATGACTGTGTATGTGACAAATAAAATTTGAATTTGAACACACCAGACAGGTCAGGGATAAAGTTATTGAGAAATTTAAAGCAGGCTTAAGCTACAAAAAGATTTCCAAAGCCTTGAACATCCCATGGAGCCACTGTTCAAGCGATCATTCAGAAATGGAAGGAGTATAGCACAACTGTAAACCTACCAAGACAAGGCCGTCCACCTAAACTCACAGGCCGAAAAAGGAGAGTGCTGATCAGAAATGCAGCCAAGAGGCCCATGGTGACTCTGGACGAGCTGCAGAGATCTACAGCTCAGGTGGGGGAATCTGTCCATAGGACAAGTATTAGTCGTGCACTGCACAAAGTTGGCCTTTATGGAAGAGTGGTAAGAAGAAAGCCATTGTTAAGAGAAAACCATAAGAATTCCCGTGTGCACAGCAAACATGTGGAAGAAGGTGCTCTGGTCAGATGAGACCAAAATGGAACTTTTTGGCCAAAATGCAAAACGCTATGTGTGGCGTAAATCTAACACTGCACATCACTCTGAACACACCATCCCCACTGTCAAATATGTTGGTGGCAGCATCATGCTCTGGGGTGCTTCTCTTCAGCAGGGACAGGGAAGCTGGTCAGAGTTGATGGGAAGATGGATGGAGACAAATACAGGCCAATCTTGGAAGAAAACCTCTTGGAGTCTGCAAAAGACTTGAGACTGGGGTGGAGGTTCACCTTCCAGCAGGACAACAACCCTAAACATAAAGCCAGGGCAACAATGGAATGGTTTAAAACAAAACATATCCATGTGTTAGAATGGCGCAGTCAAAGCCCAGATCTAAATTCAATCAAGAATCTGTGGCAAGATCTGAAAACTGCTGTTCACAAACGCTGTCCATCTAATCTGACTGAGCTGGAGCTGTTTTGCAAAGAAGAATGGACAACGATTTCAGTCTCTAGATGTGCAAAGCTGGTAGAGACATACTGTACCCTAAAAGACTGGCAGCTGTAATTGCAGCAAAAGGTGGATCTACAAAGTATTGACTCAGGGGGCTGAATAATTACGCACACCCCACTTTTCAGTTATTTATTTGTAAAAAAAAATGTTTGGAATCATGTATGATTTTCGTTCCACTTCTCACGTGTACACCACTTTGTATTGGTCTTTCACGTCGAATTCCAATAAAATTGATTCATGTTTGTGGCTGTAATGTGACAAAAGGTGGAAAAGTTCAAGGGGCCGAATACTTTTGCAAGCCACTGTATATATTTTTTCTTTACAGCCATGCATATATTCTCCTGTAATGCTATTTATTTATTAATGTTAATTTATATATTGAAATACTGAATGATTTTGTACATAATTATGCAGACATTATAAACATGTATAACAAAATTGGTACAGCATGTAATATGGTGCCTAAGACTTTCGCACAGTACTGTGTGTGTGTGTATGAATGAATGAATGAATGAATGAACAGTCCTGACGCTCCTGCTTGCCCTCTCACGCCCACAGCTGGAGAGATTCAGCATCTCTGCTCACGGAAAGGAGCTTTTCGTCAACGCCGATCTCCTGATTGTTGCCGGTCGCCGCTATGGTCTTGTCGGACCAAACGGGTTAGTAGTCAGCGATCATGGCGCTAACTATCATTGAGTCGAAATGCACAGAATGTTCCTTGCTATCTTCCCTAAATGTTCCGCTCTTCGTTCGTCTTTTTGTAGAAAAGGAAAGACGACGTTGCTGAAGCACATTTCCAACAGAGCTCTCAGCATTCCTCCCAATATCGACGTGCTGCTCTGTGAACAAGGTAACAGAAGCCTCCGACAGTCTTAGATTCTCATATCGCATTTCTCTCTTATTACAAAAAAGCAACCAAGATGAGCCAGGTGTTGATTCATTTTTGTTTAACTGCAGCTATAACAAGAGGTTTATTTTAATCCTTTCGTTCAAACATCTTCGTTTTCTTTATCCACTCTCTAGGCTTTTTAAATTTTCCTGGCATTTTCATTTTCAAGTAGAAAACTCAATTAGCATGAGTATATGTAAAAAGCATAAATCTTTATTTGGTAATTACACTGAATGGCTGTGGTGTTTCTCAGAGGTGGTCGCCGATGACACTCCGGCTGTGCAGGCTGTGCTGAAGGCGGACACGCGGCGTCTGAGATTGCTGGATGAGGAGAGGAAGCTGCAGGCTTTGCTCGAGAAGGGCGAGGACTCGGTGTCTGAGAGACTACAGAAGGTCAGATCTGTTTTTTTTTTTTTTTTTTTTTTTTTTTTTTTTTACGTGATCAGTGTTGATTACTGTCATTAGAAAGTAATTAGTTACATTACAGCGTTACTTTGTGATCAAAGTAACTAGTTCGAGTACTTTTCCATTGCAGAAAATGAAAACTCCTTTGTGATTCCTCATGCATGTTGATTTAGTCAAGACCTTTATAATTATTCTACCATCATCACTCAGCCAAGTTTGACCCATAATCTGTTAACTACTAATACCCCTATCTCACCTACGCGGTTTCGCGCGGTGCCCGTAAGTATGGTTCATCATAATTCAACGCGGGTTTTAATGCTGTGATTAGGTTTCCATCTTTCCGCGCGTCGGCCATTTGCATAGTCAAACCATATAGATGAGATAGGGGTATAACCACAGGAATAACAAAATATTACCAATTTCCAACACTGTAATGATATTTTTGCATATAAAAACAATCCAGACATCTAGAAAAGACATGCAAATGAAATAAATAGACATTAAACCTCACGTAACCTTGAAACTGGCTGTTTTCTTGCTGCCGTCCTTCATTCATGTGACCCATGGTGGTGTGACTTCACCAAGTCTTGGACAAATTGCAAAAATTCCCACAAAAAATATGTAAACTTGCTTGTAATATGTAATTGATGCTTCATATTAGGTTCTGTGTAAAAAGTGTTCACGTAAATCATCTTATCCGTGTCCAGGTGTATGAGGAACTGAGGGCGATCGGAGCGGCGGCGGCAGAGGCCAAGGCTCGCAGGATCCTGGCTGGTTTGGGTTTCACCCCTGAAATGCAGAACAGACCTACCAAGAAGTTTTCGGGTGGTTGGAGAATGAGAGTATCGCTCGCCAGGTATGTGAAATATCACCTGTGAGAAGGAAAGCAAGAGATTATTTATATACAGTGGTGTGAAAAACTATTTGCCCCCTTCCTGATTTCTTATTCTTTTGCATGTTTGTCACACTTAAATGTTTCTGCTCATCAAAAACCGTTAACTATTAGTCAAAGATAACATAATTGAACACAAAATGCAGTTTTTAAATGAAGGTTTACGTTATTAAGGGAGAAAAAAACTCCAAATCTACATGGCCCTGTGTGAAAAAGTGATTGCCCCCCTTGTTAAAAAATAACTTAACTGTGGTTTATCACACCTGAGTTCAATTTCTGTAGCCACCCCCAGGCCTGATTACTGCCACACCTGTTTCAATCAAGAAATCACTTAAATAGGAGCTACCTGACACAGAGAAGTAGACCAAAAGCACCTCAAAAGCTAGACATCATGCCAAGATCCAAAGAAATTCAGGAACAAATGAGAACAAAAGTAATTGAGATCTATCAGTCTGGTAAAGGTTATAAAGCCATTTCTAAAGCTTTGGGACTCCAGCGAACCACAGTGAGAGCCATTATCCACAAATGGCAAAAACATGGAACAGTGGTGAACCTTCCCAGGAGTGGCCGGCCGACCAAAATTACCCCAAGAGCGCAAAGACGACTCATCCGAGAGGCCACAAAAGACCCCAGGACAACATCTAAAGAACTGCAGGCCTCACTTACCTCAATTAAGGTCAGTGTTCACGACTCCACCATAAGAAAGAGACTGGGCAAAAACGGCCTGCATGGCAGATTTCCAAGGCGCAAACCACTTTTAAGCAAAAAGAACATTAAGGCTTCTCAATTTTGCTAAAAAACATCTCAATGATTGCCAAGACTTTTGGGAAAATACCTTGTGGACCGACGAGACAAAAGTTGAACTTTTTGGAAGGTGCGTGTCCCGTTACATCTGGCGTAAAAGTAACACAGCATTTCAGAAAAAGAACATCATACCAACAGTAAAATATGGTGGTGGTAGTGTGATGGTCTGGGGTTGTTTTGCTGCTTCAGGACCTGGAAGGCTTGCTGTGATAGATGGAACCATGAATTCTACTGTCTACCAAAAAATCCTGAAGGAGAATGTCCGGCCATCTGTTCGTCAACTCAAGCTGAAGCGATCTTGGGTGCTGCAGCAGGACAATGACCCAAAACACACCAGCAAATCCACCTCTGAATGGCTGAAGAAAAACAAAATGAAGACTTTGGAGTGGCCTAGTCAAAGTCCTGACCTGAATCCTATTGAGATGTTGTGGCATGACCTTAAAAAGGCGGTTCATGCTAGAAAACCCTCAAATAAAGCTGAATTACAACAATTCTGCAAAGATGAGTGGGCCAAAATTCCTCCAGAGCGCTGTAAAAGACTCGTTGCAAGTTATCGCAAATGCTTGATTGCAGTTATTGCTGCTAAGGGCGGCCCAACCAGTTATTAGGTTCAGGGGGCAATTACTTTTTCACACAGGGCCATGTAGGTTTGGATATTTTTTCTCCCTAAATAATAAAACCCCTCATTTAAAAACTGCATTTTGTGTTTACTTGTGTTATCTTTGACTAATAGTTAAATGTGTTTGATGATCAGAAACATTTTGTGTGACAAACATGCAAAAGAATAAGAAATCAGGAGGGGGGCAAATAGTTTTTCACACCACTGTATATTTTTTTTATTATTATTATTGATGAATGAGAGATGAGGTTTGTCTTTGCTTTATAATACAGAGCTCTGTTCATGGAGCCCACGCTGCTGATGCTGGACGAGCCGACGAACCACCTCGACCTCAACGCCGTCATCTGGCTCAACAAGTAACGTCTCGTGTTTTTTGCTCTTGTATTTAAGAAAATATATTAAAAATTGCGAGACAATTTAGCTAATCATTAATGAAAATCACATGGCTGCTGTTTAGAATGATGCCAATTTAATGCTTCAGCACAGTTCAAACTATAGTTTGAATCAAGAAAAATAATCCCTCCACCTCGATGGGTGATGTGCGTTCTGAGATGCTTTTCTGCTCAACACGGTTGTATAGAGTGGTTACTTGTTGTTTGGCTTAAATACCAAAATGAAAACTTGGAGCCAAGCTTTTACTTACTCAGTGAACTTTCTAATAAACGTATCATTTGTCCCTGCCAGCTCTCCATCTAACTTGTATCTTATTGCTCTTTTTTTTTTTTTTTTTTTTTTTTTTTCAAGCTACCTGCAAAGCTGGAAGAAGACCCTCCTGATCGTGTCCCATGACCAGAGTTTCTTGGACGATGTCTGTACGGATATCATTCACCTGGACAACCAGAAACTCTATTACTACAGGGGCAACTACTGTGAGTTAGCAAATTTCAGAACGCGTGTTTTGTTTTTTCTCTTCCAATAGGAATCGATATGTGCGGTCTTGCGTGCGTCATGAGTTATGAAATCCTAAAAATCCGTTTTGTAGTAACGTTTAAGAAGATGTACGTGCAGAAGCAAAAGGAGCTCCTGAAGCAGTACGAGAAACAAGAGAAAAGGCTGAAAGAGCTGAAAGCTGGCGGCAAATCCACCAAACAAGCTGTGAGATTTATTTCTATTAATTTTTCCCCTCGTATTTGAGTTACTTGATATTTATATTGCTTTGCTCACGTCCTGTCCTGATCTTTTCACAGGAGAAACAAACAAAGGAGGCGCTGACAAGGAAACAGCAGAAAGGCAAGAAGAAGGGACAGGAAGAGGAAAGCCATGAGGCGCCAGAGCTGCTGAAACGACCTAAAGAATACACTGTGAAGTTCACGTTTCCAAACCCACCGCCCCTTTCTCCACCCATTCTCGGTCTTTACAGTGAGTCCATCTTCTGGGATGTAACCAAACACGGGTGCATTAAATACCGAAATAGATATACAAGCGCAAAATAGAGCCAAAGATCATATGAGTATCATACGCGAGCCATGTGCAAGGGGCGTTCAAGTCAAACCGGGACTCATAATGAAATTTCTCATGAATGAAGGCGAAAAAAAACAGATTGACATTGGGCTATTAAAGGAGTTCCTGGGAGGCTGGCGTAAATCGGGCATATTCAGCAACGCTCGAATATGTGCATTAGTGTAGCAGGTGATTATATACAGAAGGAAGGTGAGTTTTAATTCTTCTAACTGTGTTGTGTTTCAAAAGTCCCGCTTTGACTTGAACGCCGCACTGGCTTGTACAAAGCAAAATAAGGATTAAAAGACTGGTCTTCCACACATGGCTAGAAATTGAGTGATGTAGATGATTTTGAGGAGCTGTGTTTTTATGACATGGTGTTGGGGTTTATATTTAATAGTAGTAATAGGAGAAAACACCTTTCTGTTAAGACCACACACACTTTCAGATTCATCTATTTCAGGCACTATACAGACAGTAGTATTGTATAGAACATCACCATCTAAAACAAATCATAAACTAACAAAACATGATCACTGTAAAATAAATAAAAAGTAACATTTTCTGACCAATCAGATTTGAGAAATAAATAAATATGGTGCTTAATTAGAATTATCCGCACAAATTTGGTCAGAATTGTCCAATACTTTCGATGTTTCAATGTGTAGAGGTACTTACATTTTCAGCAAAGGGTTTTTCCCCCCTTTTCTTTTTTCCCCCTCTAGTTGAGTTCTTTTATGAGGTCACATTAGGGGAGCCATTTAATTGTCTAAAAGTTTGGGATCACTTGCAAATTTCTTCGTTTTTTTCTTTAGTGATTTATTTTCTACATTCTACAACAACACTGGGGATTTTAAAACTATGAAATAACACATGGAATTAGTTAATTATGTAACAACAACTACAACAGTCAGTTGTTATTTTAAGACATGAAGGTCAGCCTTTCTGGAATGTTTCTTGCAAGAACAGTATTGTGTCAAGTGCATTTGCAAAACCCATCAAGCACTATGATGAAACTTGAAAGAAGACCTCCCCAGGAAAGCAAGAGCAAAACTTACCTCTGCTGCAGACGAGACGTTCATTTAGAGTCGCCAGTTACCTCAGAAATCACCAATTAACAAACAGCACCTCAGATTAGAGCCGCTATGAAGGATTTACAGCCCATAAGTAGCAGATACATCTCAATATCAGCTGTTCAAAGGAGATTATTGTATATTTTGGACGCCTAAATATAAAAATCAGGAAAGACCATGGAGATGGAAAGTGATCCCAATCTTTGGAGCGGTAGTGTATATAGTGATCCCCATGTACGAATTACTAAAGTCTAAAGAAGTGAGTTTCTCGTACTAGGTTTATCAGAACAGACTTTAAATGATGATATACTGTGCCTAGGCATTGTAACATGTACATTTCAGTACATTTGATTGAAATCTAACGTTTCGTTCTGTTCTTCTCAGCCGTGGACTTTGCCTACGACGGTCAGAAGCCTCTGTTCAAAAATGTTGAATTTGGTATTGATATGGAGTCTCGAAGTAAGTCATGCTAAAACCTTGTGCACCATTTTCAAAAGAAATAATATAACAACACCACCATACTGCATTCATTGGAAATCATCAACCACTGACAGTTTAGTTTGGGAGTATCTGAACAGTTGATGGAAATAACATTGGGTGTCTCTTTTTCCTCCCTCCAGTTTGTATAGTCGGGCCAAACGGTGTCGGAAAGAGTACTCTCCTCCTCCTGCTGACAGGGAAGTTGACTCCTGTAAGTGTGCGACTCTGTAAATCAGTGTCTGTCCATCTTATTAATGGATTTTATTCCATCTAGCTATGTGACAGAAAATGTCACAGTGATGTATGTCATCATACGCATAATCAAATCAAGCACTCACTGAATTACGGAAAAACTAATATTTTATTTATTTATTAATTAATTAATAAATAAGTAATTACTTTTAAGGCAAATAATAAATAAATAAATAAATAAATGTCCAACCTGGTAAACACCTGCACCAGCTCCTCCTTTTATGATGAATAATACAGGTTTTCACACCAGTGGTGTAAAAGCAATGCAAACATATGTCAAGGCTGTGTAGAATTTGGAGAGAAAAAATGAGTCTTTAATAATAAACCTGACAAGGAAGAAAGGGACAGAAAGAAAGCAGAAAGTCAGTCCCACAATAATTTTATCCAAATATCCACAGAAACACACCCAACTCGATGCTAATGGTCACAGGTTCGCATCACTGTTGCACAGGAATTAAATAAATCAAATACCTTCCAATGGTAACAGATGGCATGTCCATGTTTATTTTTCAGTCCAGAGGTGAGATGAGGATGAACCACCGTTTGGTAAGTAGAAAGTCCTAACTGTTCAATAACAAGTTAGAAAGGTTGCGTTAATGTGATTGCTCTAATACACTGCCTGGCCAAAAAACATGAATAAAGTAAGTTGCAGACTGTAATTTCATTCAGCACACAACATGGTGTCCAGTTCATGTGTGAAAATTCTTCCTCGTGCTCCCAGAACCACTCTTTTACAATTTTACAAGTAATTTACCTGAGAGCTATCAGAGAAGAAGAACTCCATAGATGTATAAGATAACCTGGTCTTTCAGTACATTCAGGTCAGCAGCTGACTTTGTTTTATTGCCACATAACACAACAGACCATAACACTGTCTCCAGAGGCTTGTACAGTGGACAGTATACATGATGGGTGCATCACTTCATGCACTTCCCTTCTTACCCTGACGCGCATCACTCTCAATAGGAATAGGCTCAATCTGGACTCATCAGATCACATGACCTTTTTCCAGCACTCCAAAGTCCAATCTCAATCTAATTGATGAAATCCAATATAAAGATATCCCTGGCCAATTAAAGCCTGTTTTTTTTTTCTGATTAGCTTCACTGAGGAGAGGTTTTCTTATGGAGACACAGCTGTTTAGTCCCAGTCATGTGAATTCTCATCACATTTTGTGCGTACGGAGATGCTTTTACTTTCAATATTAAACAGCTTTCGTTTTCAGTGCTGTTTTTGTCTTTTACCATGCAGCCTCACCAAGTGTTTAAGTGATCTCCATTCATGATTTATTTTTTTCAAAAATCTAATTTCTTCCACAAAGTTGACGGTTCAGGACTAGATCCAGGTTTTCATAATGCGTTGAAGTGTTCTCAGTTCAAGTGATTTTAAAATCTCCTTAATTGTTTTCTTTGCTTGATGAAGCCAAATAATCTGACCCATGTGACTTTTTTTTTTTTTTTTTTTTTTTTTTGGGCGAGGCAATCATATTATTCCCGTAGTAATGTTTAATTCCCAGGGAAGTTATCTATAATAATGTGAAATTAATATTAAATAGATTTTGAAAAATAAAAGTGTATTAATTAGTATAGCGTAGCTTTATGTAAGATGTTTATGCAACATTTATGTAACGTTGAGATGAAGATGAATTAAGATTTACATGAATCTCCAGTGTCGGTGTTTTATTTTAAAGGAGGCCTATTGTGTAAAAAAATCGCTAATGGCCAACACAGCTATCTTTAGATCTCACTTAGGGCTAGGTTATTCATTAGCAGTCAGGAATGTAGTAAGTTTTCCCCCATGGGGAAAAGTCTTCATGGCAGATTAATTTCTGTAATTTTTCAGTAACATGAGCATAATTTTTTTTTCCTTCTATAAAGAGGAACATGACTGTTTAGAGCTGTGATTGCAGAATTCTATCCCTAATTTACTCTAACGATTTATTTGGAAATGTTCTGTTTTGACGTGTACAGAAAGTGGGCTTCTTCAACCAGCAGTATGCTGATCAGCTGAACATGGAGGAGGCTCCCACCGAGTATCTGCAGAGGAATTTTAATCTGCAATACCAGGATAGCAGAAAGTGTCTCGGTCGATTCGGTCTGGAGAGCCACGCGCACACGATCCAGATTTCTAAACTTTCCGGTGAGCACTCGACCCGCTCTACTGTCTTCACTCTTCACTCTTGTCTTTTCAACCATGCTGTTCAGTGACCTGCCACATTTTACACCTTATTTCAGGTGGCCAGAAAGCGAGAGTAGTATTTGCTGAACTTTCTTGTCGCCAGCCGGACGTCCTGATTTTGGTGAGTGGTTAAGAGGGAAGTAGTTCGGAGGACATCGGTCACATGTGGTGCAAAATATACTCAACTGTTTACTTTTGTTTTAATTCCACTTTTTATTTTAAAGGATGAGCCCACTAACAACCTGGACATTGAGTCAATCGATGCGTTATCAGAAGCCATCAATGAATACAAAGGAGGTAAGTTTTCACAACGAACACAATGAAAAATCGATTCAGTGATTAATAGTGATTGGGGAAAAAAGTGTCAATCCTGGCCACGATTGAAAGCCACCGGGACACCTAGTGCACCACAGACTGCCACAAACATGGCCAAGGAGTCAAAGATCGCCAATTTGGCGTCCAAACTCCTCAGATCCCAATCCGGTCAATTACTTTGGGGATGCACCGGAAAAACAAGTCCAATTCACAGAGGACCCACCCCAAACACTGGTTCCAGACACTACAGCACTCACCCAGTGGCCCTGCAGAGTCGCACCATGAGGAGTCAGGGCCACCCCAGTAGGACAAGGGGGACCCAAAAACCCTAGGTGGTCATAATGTTAATGTTTTAAACATTAAGGCTGATTGGTGTATTTTTAATTAGATCGTTACATGTAACTTCATAATACTAAATTAAACAAACAAAAAAAAAATCATTCTTTTTGTATTTATGGTCTTTTACAATTTAAGCGCCGACGTACATTTAGTTGTGCTAGATGTCGCAGATTTAAAGTCCAACATGAACATTATTTATTTAAAAATAAAATTGGCAACGATCGTGATTTGTCTTTCCTAGCTGTGATCATCGTGAGCCATGACGCGCGGTTGATTACCGAGACTCAGTGCCAGCTGTGGGTGGTGGAAGACCGATCCATAAACCATATCGATGGAGATTTCGAAGAATACAAGAGAGAAGTGCTGGAGGCTCTCGGAGAAACGCTGGTGAACAAGCACAAAGAGTGAACGTGCCACTGCTTCAGTCTCATAACGTACAATAAAGTTTTTCCCCCCAGAGTGATGTGTGCAGGATGGTTTTGAATGATATGTCAGCTTTTTCAGGAAGTTCAGTGTGAGCTTCACATACAGTGTTTGTTTGCCCCCAATGACCTGCAATAGGGCTGCATGATATTGATCACATTTGTGATTTTTGCCTTGCATTGGTTGGACACCTTTTCACTACAGTATATCATATCCTGTCCAAGAATAAATCAGGTGCTGTGCTGCCAGCGCGCACAGTTGGATCTCGTTTCTTTTTCTTTCAGATATCAGCTGCAAAAGTCAATATTGTAGAAATAATGTTATATATCGTGCAGCTTTAATCTGCAGTAGAGCCGTACTGGTCAATTTGTACGTAGAAAATTAGTGCAAAAATGAAAAGCAACTAAATGTAACAGGAACTTGAGTATTAATGAAATATGCGAATAAATGAATTTTGCAGTAAGGATTTGTACTTTCTCTTTATTTCTGAAGAAACCATAAAACATGAGCAAGTGAAGTGAAGAAATTCCAAGGTACATATTTTGGTTTGAGTACTGTGGTTGTATCAGCCTTTCCTCAATTTCACTATACTTAAGTTATAACACTATTGTACCATGAGTACTTGTACTCAGAATATATACTCAGCAAAAAAAGAAATGTCCTGACTTTCAATTGTTTTTACTTTCACAATGTGTCCCTGAATGAAGGGAGGCTCAAAATCAGTCAGTACCAGTCAGTATCTGTTGTGGCCACCAGCTGCTTGAAGTACTGCAGTGCATCATCTCATGGACTGGACCAGATTTGTCAGTTCTTGCTGTGAGATGGAGGGATTGTGTGTTCCTGATGTGACTCGGGCAGTTGTTGTGGCCATCCTGTACCTGTCACGCAGGTGTGATATTCGGATGTACCCATCCTGTGCAGGTGTTGTTACACATGGTCTTCCACTGTGAGGATGATCAGCTGTCCTTCCTGTCTCCCTGTAGCGCCGTCTTAGGCGTCTCACAGTGCGGACATGGCGATTTATTGCCCTATAGCCACATCAGCAGTCCTCATGCCTCCCTGCAGCATGCCTAATGCACGTTCACGCAGATGAGCAGGGACCCTGGGCATCTTTCTTTGGGTGTTTTTCACAGTCGGTAAACAAGTCTCTTTAGTGTCCTGCGTTTTTAGAACTGTGACCTTAAATGCCTACTTTCTGTAAACTGTTAAGACCTTAACGACCATTCCACAGGTGCATGTTAATTAATTGATTATGGTTAATTGAACATGCATGGAAAACATTGTTTAAACCCTTTACAATGAAGATCTGTAAAGTTATTTGGATTTTTACGTTATTGTTGAAATACACAGTCATGAAAAAGGGGTGTTTCTTTTTTTGCTGAGTATATTTAGGCCACATTCACATAAACAGCCTGAAGAGACTCTATTCCCATTTTTTTACCCTGATATGACACTGGTCTGGTGGAGGCAGTTGTCCAACCCAGATGGTGTGAGCAAAGATGCATCAATGTGTGCTTGTGTCCACTTTAGAGTCAGATAAGACACTTGTAATAAATGTTGAACCGTCATGACACGAAAATAATCTGAACAATATGGCTTGTAATGTGAATGTAGCCTTTGTGTAATGAATAAACAGATCTAGTTCTTCAATAATACAGAGTCTCATCTCCCATCAATTTCAGATCACTGTTTAATTTAAATAGTACAGTTTCAGCACATTATATCTCCGTGCTTTTTTATGGATAGTCCACGACCAGGTTAAACCCGTGAAGAAATCTCTCTACTTCAGGTAAGATTTGTAAATCTTCTTCACTCGGGCCAACTCCCGTTCATCCGGCTCAATGTCGCCGTACCACGCGTACCAAGGTTCGCCATGGGTGTAAGCATGCGGCAGAGGTGTTCGCCCCACGGCACCGTGGGAATTGGAGAAGTCTTCTCCAGAATAGTCCACTAAGGGTAAGTGGGTTGGAATCAAACCTAAACGAAAAAGAAACGATATCAGGAACGCTGCTTAAATGCAAATGCTATTATCTCAAAGGTCGCGGTGTCTCACCATGGTCTCTTGCGGTTTCGATTGCGTTGTTAAGCAGTTTCTGTTGCTTCATGCATACACCTGAAGAGATTAAAAACAGCACATGTGATGGATGTAATTGACTATAAAAAGTAAACAGATTGTGAAAAGAAAGGTGTTGGCTTTACCAGTCCGAGTAGGATCGTACACCATTCCAGTGTGGGGGCTTATAAACTGCTGCAGCAGGTTAACATTCTATAAAGCCAAAAACAAAATTTTGATTTGAAATCATTTTTGTAGATACACAATCTCTTTTAAAAAAATAATAAAGTGTATAAGGTAGTATCTGTCTTGACTTAAGGAGGTCGATAGTCTCTGTGATGGACAGTGTGCCAAAAGACATCGCGGTGTGTAGCTGGGCACGTGCGTTACAACGTCTGCTATTTTATCATGGTTATGACATTTTTCTGTATGTACCTGGGAAAAATCTTTTGAGACTTTTGACATGATTCGGCAAGTTTTACGGCGGAGCTGCAATGAGTCATTCAAGGTGTCTCTTTAGGGACACACGCGATTCAAGTGTGGAAAAACATGACTGGAAGATGACGAGATCATGAAGACCTCAACCCCAAAAAATTTTTAAACATTTGGCAACTTGTTCATGATGAGCGTCGGATGTCCAGGAAACCCTCACAGGTGATTTGAACCGGCGCCTTGTAGCCACCAAGTTCGTCCACAGGCTGCTGACCCAGGAGCAGAAGGAATATCACGTCAAAGTTTGCCAAGATCTCCATCCTTAATGTCGGGAGCGTTACTGGTAATGAAACTTGGGTTCTAATTCTACTGCTAGGGTTTAAGTCGTCGGATGGCGTACGTATGGCGAAAAAAACAACATTATATTGATGTTAAAAAGTGTCTCAACTAAGGGGTGAACAACTTAATATAACATACAACATCATTTTTCCATAATACTTAGTATCTCCCGATCCATCCATTTTCTTTTGTAAAATTTCACGACCTTTTATGGAGCGTCTGTAATTTTTGAAAATTAGTATTATTCAAATCTTTCAATGATCTTAAATGTCATTCAGATTAAACTTGGCCAATTTAGATATCACATGAAAAGATGAACCTGAAAAAGTGTATTATTCCAAAATGCTAATTTTACAACAAATATATTATAGATAGATAGATAGATATTACAACAAGAATTTGACATGGTTACGGACACTACAGATGTTTTGAGGAAGGAAAAAATCCTTAATTTTGCACGGAATGCTTTAATTTGGGACAAAGAAATTACAGATCATATGCTTCTAGAAGCGTACACCAATTTGAGTATCAATCCTCAAAGAAATATGAATTTGCATTTAAAATCATTATAGTTTGAAGCAAGCCAGTATAACGTTGAAAAATACATACTGTATAAAATACTCTCTCCGTTGGCCACTTGAAATTTTTAGGGAAGCACTTCCATGTTGCATAAACTTTGGCACACACATATCTGTATTATTATATGTATAAAAATATTTAATAAAATCAAACAAACAAATAAATAAAATCAGCACCAACATTGTGTTTCAACAGCTAACCTCCAAACCTTTTTTCGATATATACAAACCTGATAGTGGATGATTATATTCGGGTCACGACAGATCGGACAGGGGTTCCCGCAGATCTTGTCTCCTCGCTGTGGAGAAAAAACAATAAACGATGAACAAAACCTGAAGGACCGCTCTGCAACACGATTTATTTTTTATTTTTTTGCAAATGACTTACTATGCAGGTCTTCCTGGTCTTTTGAGGAGGGATACCACCTTTATGGTTCCTTCTGTAGTCGGTCCAAACAGGTCTCGATCCGTAGCGCTCAATGTACTCTGAAAAGAACAAACAGAGTTTAAACTGAACCTGTCCACATGATATCATCATAGAGAAGGATATGTTGTGTACCTTCACTCTCCAGGTATTCCCACGGTGTGTCTTTATAACGAGAGTGTGTCTCTACAGCCTGAGCTGCCTGAACACCGACTCCTTCACAGGCCAGTCGAGCAGAAATAAACAACTGTCGCAGGACTGGAGTCACAAACACGACCCTGACTCCAGTCTGTCATTAAAAACAAAAACATTTTAAAATTATCATTATTATCACTCCTCACACAGTTCACTAATTAACGCGCATTAATATGAATTTAGTCTGATTCCCGCATTTACGGCTTTTATATGACAAAACCAACGAACCTGAGCTCGATGAATTCTCTGTAAAACAGCCGGTGAGACGCGACAAGCCGCCCTCACGATGTTCTGTAAGGACGCCGCCATTTTGTCTTTAAAAACAAACCCGGAAGTCAAAGTTGAACTCAGAGGAAGCAGGAAGTTTCCTTACTGAGAGAGAACTCCTGTATTTGTTTTATATATTTTTTTACTGTTAGTTGTTTATCTATTATTTTATAGCTGTTGTTTACTCTTTATTTATATCTGAAATTTAAATACATGAATTCAGTGAACTTATTACTGTTTAAAGTCAACACTTTTTTATTTGCTAGTTTGTTTGTTGTGTGATTTTTTTCCCAGGCAAAATTATGCACAACATAAGATAAAAGGAGAAGTAAATAGCAAATAACGACAGGCAAAAAAAAAATGTAACAACACACTTCGAAAGGAGAACTGTAAACAAAAAATGTATGAATGTAAATCAATTCCTGCTCTCTGTTCCACCCAAAAAAGGATGGGTTCCCTGTTGAGTCTGGTTCCTCTCAAGGTTTCTTCCTTTTGCCGTCTCAGGGAGTTTTTCCTTGCCACTTTCGCCCTCGGCTTGCTCATCAGGGACTATCTGACCATTTTGATTCATACACATTCACTCATTCGCTTACTCATCGTCTATACCGCTTTATCCCTTATACAGGGTCACAGGGGCCTGAAGCCTATCCCAGGAGGCCTAGGGCACGAGGCAGGGTACACCCTGGACAGTGTGCCAATCCATCGCAGGGCACACACACACTCACATGCCCATTCACACGTTACGGGCAATTTGGGAACGCCAATTAGCCTAACCTGAATATTTTTGTACTGTGGGATGAAAACGGAGTACCCGGAGGAAACCCACCAAACATGGAGAGAACATGCAAACTCCATGCATACTGGCCGGGAATCGAACCTGGACCCTGGAGGTGCAAGGCAAAAATATGTAACAACACACTTCGAAAGGAGAAAAAAATGTCAACTGTAAACAAAAATTGTATGAATGTAGATCAATTCCTGCTCTCTGTTCCACCCAAAAAAGGATGGGTTCCCTGTTGAGTCCGGTTCCTCTCAAGGTTTCTTCCTTTTGCCATCTTTTGGCTTTTGGCTTGCTCATCAGGGACTATCTGACCATTTTGATTCATAATTTAAATTATTCTTTTGATTGTGTAAAGTTGCTTTGGGACAATGACAATTGTTTAAAAATATATAAATATTTATACCATACGACACATAACGTTTTTTGTGTTTTATAAATCTTTAATCCATCCAGAAACCTCTGTAGTCCAAATAGTGACTGTTGAGGCCATTGTATTTATTCACATTTGTACAACCGTATCAGGACCTTAGGTCAACATTCACATTCACACACTACAAAGAATTTGGGAACGCCAATCACCATGCCTTTGGACTGTGGGAGGAAACTGGAGAACCTGGAGGAAACCCACCATGGACAAAGACCTGACCTGGGAATTGAACCCAGAACCTGGAGGTGCAAGGCAACAGTGCTGAACACACAAATGGTTAATACTTTCAAAAATACCTCTCGCAGAAAAAATAGGCAAGCAAGCAAATAGGCAAGCGTTAGAATTTGAGTGATTTTGAAAAAAAATTGTAAGTTACTGGCTATGTTAACTCCTCTGTACAAAACATCAGATTTTCCTCATGTTAAATCTCTTCTATTGAGGTATGGATTTTACCTGACATGCATCACCAGATCAGATTTTACACAGTCTGTGTATAGGAATTGTACTAAATATTCAAATATGAAATATATGCAAAGCCTTAAATGGCTAAAAGAATGCCCAACAGGAGCATGATCATCAATGGTGCTGTGAGACTTTTGCATCATACAGTACATATGACACTGAATATTTACGATACACATTCTATATAATGTGTAAATATATTAAACCACACTTGTCTCCCATAATTAAATTGATATTTTAATTATAGTCACAAAAATAATACTAGATTTTTGACAGTAGTTGGCTTCATTTTTTTTAGTTAATAACAAGTATCTAATATAACTTGTAAAAATGTCAAAGTAAAGACTGATGTATTGCTAGAAAAATACACTATTCATCCTAAATGTTTTACCTTACATCTGCATCATTTCTCAATATTTACAATATTTTTGATGAGTTTTACTTCTTTTAAATGTACTGTAAACCCTTTAAAACCTGTGCAAGCACCAACAATCCCATTTGCAAAACTCAATTACGTGCCATATAATCATATTCAACTTGACGGTGACTTATTTTTATTTCATCAAATTGTTGTTTGTTGATTACAAACACAGTGTATAAAAATAAGTAAATCTTACAAACTAATTGATGTAGATGGACCAAATACATATTGTGGTGTTTGAAAGTATTTTCTGAAACTTTTTTTACTTTGACAAGTTTGAGGTTGACATTTGTGGCACTTCTCTATTAAGAAAAATATATTTGAAAATAAAAACTTGTTTTTGGTGGTTTATTCTACTTTTAAGCAATTTATCTTGTTGCCTGGCATTTATTATTACTACATATAGTGTAATAATATAATATAATACAATACATATAATATATCTCCCTCATCCTCCCTGCCTTAAAAAAAACGACCCTAATCTTGGTCTTGTCTTGAACTCTTTGTGTGTTTTATCTGGTACTGTCACACACTCTTTCTTCCCAACACACTTTCTCTCGGTACCACTCAGCACCTATTTGGAGTTCTGTAGGTTGCATCACCACCACCTATAGATCTCTCTCTCCTCTTCTTCCCTGTTCTCTAAACCCTACTTTCCAGTCCAGTCTTCCTCAAAAACAACATTAAATGCTTCCTTCCCTGATCGGTGACTCTGGCATTCTAAAAATTGTCAACTTAAAAATTTTACAAATGTTAAAATACATTCTGGTTATTTAGTTTTTTTGCAATTTATCTATATTTTGGACACATGATATAAGAACTCTATGTATGGAACTAAAGGGAACTCGCAACTCCATCCACGTGCAAATCCTGATGCCCGCGTTCTACCATTATCTGCAAATGGAGCGTGCGGTCAACTCACTGCTGTTCTTGTTTTCAAAGTAAGAAACGCCAGTGACGCGCTCACAGTATGTCATGAAAGTTGCTGATGATGCTGCCGACTGTTACATCACACAATGTCTACTAGCCTACTGTTCCTTTCAGCAAGAGGATGCCTATGACAAGCCTGACACAAAACCAAATATATACAAACTAAATTAAAAGTAGACATATTAACAAAGACAACATGATTGTTTTGCCTCTTGTCTAGTATCGCAAATATAATTCGAAAATTGTAATGGATAATATAAATGGATAATAAATATAATCTATTGTTTTAATTTTGACATTCATTCTCATATTTAACAAAAAAACCCACCACATGTTTATTTTATATTTTTCCTGTGACTGCCTCTAACGATTCTATTGTTTTGCTTTTACATAATGGAGAAGTGTACGTGATGGGGGGAGGGGCGGTTTGTCCTTGATGAACAAAAGGTCGTTAGGAGGGAGGGCTCGTGCGTTCGAAATGCGCATGCGCGAAGATCACTGTGACGAAATAGTCGTCATCGGTATAATAGAGCCAGCCCCACCCTTCCAGATCATTCCTGGATTTGTTTGAGGTAAGTCTCCATGTCGGGGTGGTTTCCGCGATTTTGTCGTTATTTTTTTTTTAAAAAAGGAAACAACAAGAAAAAGAAATACAACTAAGATTAATATTGGGAACTGTTTTTTTTCCCCCCTTTTTGCTGCATTAATCTTTTTTTAATCTGCTTTCTTTCAGGTGTCGAACCAATCTCCCAAAGAAGATTTTTCTCTTTGGCGTCGAGGGATTTTTCCAACTGTATGAAGATCCAAATCCCCCCAAAATATTTTTTTCTACTCGAGTAACCGGACATTTGACTTCTACGGTTTTTTGCTCCAGATTATTTATTCAAGAAGGAAAAGCTAGCATTCTAGCCACATCATTCCCGCCCATTAACTCATTTTCAGTACAAATGATGTAGAGTCAAGGCAGTTTTATCTGTCTAAAAAAAATTGTTGCTGTTAAGCACACAATATTATAGGTACCCGAGACGCAGAGGAGAGTTATAAATAGTAAGTGTTTGCTTTCAAACCAATTTGAAATTCGAAATTATTTAAATCTTAATCAATTGCCTGTCTTGAGAAAAATGATAAATCATTAGATAGATAAATAAGCTGTGATAAAGCGAGTAAAAGCTAGCTAGATTAGCGTATGAGCTCACACCGCAAAGTTAGCAGTGGCTCTCTCAACGCCCTGTTTCTCTTTGTGTGTGTGAGACGGATTCATATCCTATTAATCCATTAATTAATGACTTAAAACAAAGTTAAATATAAGCTAGCGATCGCTTCTCATAAGCAATCTGTTCATAAAGATTGCCGCAGCATTGGAAAAAAAACAATCAGGATGTAATAATTAACTTGTTTTTGAAAGGAGAGCTCATTGGGACATCCAACGCACGCAAATGCAATCTGCCCATAAAGATTGCACCATGACGACTTTTTTGGATGTATATATAACTGTATATTTTTATATATATATTACATACAGGGGCTGAAATGTTTGTGCTATTGTTGTAGCTGTGGGTGGAAATAAACCTTACAAAGTTAGCTTAGAAAGGAATTTTAGCTGCGCTGCTAAAATGTAGTCGTGGTTTTGGCTGTTAAAATGGCGGACAGGTTGTCGTTTGTGTAAACGGGTTAGCTCCTTCGGCAAATGGTGGCTTTTTTGGCTTTCGAGTTCGTTTTTTTCTTTACTCTTGTTTTCTTCGTTATTTTAATCAGTTTTAGTGTGAACGTCGTGGTGCAATGAAAATGACGTGACAGTGTTTCTTTATTCAGCAGGGTTTGTATTATTTAAAAATGACGTGACTGTTTCTTTATTCAGCAGGGTTTGTATTTATTGCGTGTACAGTATGGTTCAAAATGGCGCCCGGGGCTGCTGCTTCTTCACGAACGCGAAGCGGTTAAAGGGAAATGGAGGGAGGGGCGGAGCTTAGCTCTTGCGCGCCTCACGCGCTTGCTTCAGGGACTTCAAAGGGCGCACGCGCAGGACTCCTGACAGATGGCGCGAGCCGCCACCGTGGGGCTTCTGTAAATCTGTATAACTCCCTCCGGTTTATTATACAAAGGAGCATGTGTTAAAACACAGCGTGGCGTGGGTAGTGTGTCAGTGCTGAGTGATTGTGTGGTTATTGGAGGATCTATTTTCAACCAAATTTTGTGTAACCTATTATAAAATACTTTTATTAATTTATTTTATAAATAACAACCTACCTCTATAAAGGTATATAATCCAGGAATAACTGATAACCTAACCTACCTTGCAGGTGTATTATCTTATTTATCTACAGAAAACTTTCAAATAAGTTAATTCTCTATTAATATTTATTCTTAACTGATGTGATATTTCCAGCAGTTCCGTTCACTTATGTTTCCCAGGTGTCCCCCCCTTCATGCCAGCTTTTGTTTTACTCTGTGTAACAGTTGTGACATTTTCAGGAGTGTATGTTGTACCGTGTAACGGAGGTCGATACTGAATTCAGAGACTTAAAAAAAACTTCAACACTTTCACGGGTAAGACACGACACCATTTCCTCATACGAGTTGCATTATGTCTGGTTTATTTCTATCGTCATTCGGGAAAAAGAAAGTACATAGAGTAGTGCAATACATACAAACATTCATTATAAACATTCAACCAAGTTGCATGCTGAGTTATAATATTTACCTCAAAAGCGAGATAATTAAGAACGTTTGCCGGTGTGTTATGTATTAGTTTTGCAGTTGTACGGTACAAAAGTAAAAGGCGCGCGCGTGTGTGTGTATGGAGTGAGTTTGGAGAGATCTCTCTGCTTTTACACTGAAGGAGAGCCTTAAAACCTGACGACGCACAGTGGGCGGGGCGAAAACGCGCAAGTAGCTCCGCCCACCACTCCGCCTATTTAGTAAAAAAAAAAAAAAAGGGGGGCATGATTTCCTCACCGGCTGCTCTGGACACTACCAATTGAAATACTTACTCATCTAAGACAAGGGTTTTTTTTGTTTGCTTTTAATTGTGTAAAAAGTTTATCTTTAGTCAAACATTTCCCTACACAGCCCCATAAACAATGTTTTTCTAATATTTTTAGTTTTTTTTTTTAAATATCATGTCTACCAAGGTGTTCTTTTATATACAAATATAATTGTAAACATTAAACTCAAATATTTTTTTCTGTTTCACTTATTTGTAAGCAGCCTCTATGACCCGCATTGATTTATCATTTAGTACATAGATAATAGGTTTTAATTAATACTTTATTAACAGTTCTAACAAATTAATACCAACCTAGTTACCTTAAACACTGAGGATTTTTTTTCCTCTTCATTAAAAGATGTATGTTGATATGATGCATGAATTTTGGTAATACATTTTTACAATATATCTAATTAAGTATTAATATACATACGTTTCTTTAGTCTAAGCGGTCTTAGAGTAAGTATTACACAATCCTGTAATTATTGGGGAGAGTTCAGTCTGTGACTTGGTGATTACCTTAAGCAGTTCCTACTGCTATCCAAAACATAAGGTTTGTATTTAGAGTTATGCTGACTAACGCTTATATTTTAATTTCAGTTTTCTGACACATGGTCATACAACTTCTTAAAAGAGATTAGTACTTAGTTTTTTTTTTTATCACAGGGTAAAATATTTATGACAGTGCTATTGTGGTACGCAACAGTGGAATAATGATGATAATCAAATTGTTGATTAGTGTTCAGCTTTTTGTGCATTCTCCTCCAATACATCTATTTTTCTGTATGTAATTTTCAATAATTCCTCTGTAACAAATATGCAATTGAATAAATTTGACATGACTACCTGTTTAAAATGACAATCAAGTATACTGTAAGTTATTATTATTATCACTCCCCATAGTTATGCTTAGGTTTGAGAAATATCCTGGTCAAAACAATTTTTGAATATTGACATACATCTCATAATAAGAGAGCAGGTGGGTCATGTGTTGGAGGAATGCTGTAATAATACACAGTGTGTACCACAGTGACAAATTGTAAGCCTCCTATGAACAATATTATAATGAGTTGCCTCCCACTTAAAGATCAATTACATAGTCTTGTTGTATTTTGTTAATATGTTTATATATATATATATATATATATATATAATTGAAGAATATGTTTAAACCGTACTAAATGCCAGAGGGCAGTTGATGTGTAATCATATTGTAGTGCCAAGTCTTTTTTTCCCCTCTCATATTCATTATGCCTAGACTTCTTCTTCCATATCACACAAGTTTGTCAGCTTTATCATATATTTAGTTTTTTATTCATTCCAGTTTGCGCCTAAACTTTGTGTGCACCTCGCAAGCCATTCTTACAGTCACATGCCAGAGCTTCTTATTTTAATTGCAGGCCCGACTAGGTTCATGAACACACCTATGGAAATACTCATGCTGATTTAATGCCACGTGACCCATCCTGCCTCGTCAGTGCTTCCTTGTTGATTTGGGATCATGATTGACTTTGGCATGAGCTTTATTGCACCGATGCGATTGTACAGACAAACTCGACAAACAGCTTTTTCATGTGGATTGGCTAAAATCCAAATTTTATCCATTTTGAAACGTCTGTGGTGGGAGGTTGTTAAGAATGACAGCTGACTAAAATTTCCTGATGGATTGTATCATTGTTATCATTGTATTGGCTTTGTTTTTTTCTGCATACATTGTGTTGTGTTGACTTCAGCCCCTGTGTGGTAGTTTGTGTCCCAATGAGCTCTCTGAATCTACTTTGATGAAACCATTATTAAATCTTCAGTGCCGGTGACAGCCTTGGCAGTTCAGCCACATACAGTGTATAAAGGCCACTTATCCTCATTCTCTTCCTTCCTCTCTTCTTCTGTCTGTCCCTCTTTCCTGTCTTCTGTGTAGGCTGTAATGGCAGTGGGCCCAGTGGACCCTAGGGAGGTGCTTAAAGGAGTGGAGCCTCTTTTGGGGAAGGATGGTGAACTCAGAAGCCTGGAAGGTGTTGCCAAAGTATTCAAGTGAGAAATCTTGAAATTCTTCTTAATGTATAGAGAAATGTATTTATTTATTTTGAATTGTTATTATTATTCTAATCTCATGATCTCTCACTTTGTTTGGTGCAGTCAGATGAAGGCTTCTCATAAAATGGTCAGCAGGTGCATGTACCTGAATATCTTACTACAGACCAAGTCGCATGACATTCTTAATCGGTATGTATTTATATAATACTGGTATACACACTGCAACTTTATAGTCTTATCTATGAGTCTGTATTAAACTAAATTCATCCCGCTTTACAGATTTATTCGTGTCGGTGGCTACAAGTTGCTGAACTCCTGGTTGACTTATTCTAAGACGACCTCAAATACGCCACTGCTGCAGCTCATTCTGCTGACTCTGCAGAAACTGCCTCTCACAGTGGATCATCTCAAACAGGTAGCTCTTTACAGCAAGTGCTTGATACTGACTTTCAGAGAACACACATTTAAAAAATGTTTTTAAATGTTTCAGTGTTTTTTGTCTGTTATTTTAAGACTTCTATAGAAACCCTTTTTTAAATATTTAAAAATGTTCGTTTTGTCTGTTTCTTTCAGAAACATTTTGAAAAATATCTTAAAATTTCTCTGTGTTTTGTCTGTTTCTTACTCTAGAACAACACAGCCAAGTTGGTTAAGCATCTGAGCAAGAGCGGGGAGACGGAAGGTAAGAGACCGTTTGTGGTGTACACTGACATTTACATGTTTGATGCATCTTCAAGAGAACAGTCGAGAAGCACATGTCTCCTGATACTATTTGATTAGATTAGATTCAGCTTGATTGTCATTGTGAAAAGGACACGTACAGAGCTAATGAAATGCATTTAGCATCTAACAAGAAGTGCCTATTTACAATAACGAGCTCTGTGGTAAATACGGGTCTGTAACTACAAGGGTGAGAGTTAAATAATAAGAATAAAAACTGGTCATGATGTGGTTTCTATAAACTCTGTATTAAGATTTCTTCCTGCCTGCTCAGTCATGCCTGTCTTGTTTGTCCTTTTCAGAGCTGAGAAAGCTGGCTTTGGTCCTCGTGGACGGCTGGATGGCCATCATCCGCTCACAGAGTGTTTCCAGCGCCGCCTCGCCTAACGGTAATGTGTTCTCCTCCTTTCTTCCATCGCGTTTTTGTACGGCTTTTATTACTCACTCGTGTTTCATTCTCACTCGCATCATTTTGTCATAATACAATAAATAAATCGAGTTGATGTTTCTTTTTTCAGACAAGAAAAAAAAGAAGGAAGACATCAAATTGCGTCCTGAGGTAAAGGCTGGAGAGAAGGCGATGGAGGAGGAGAGGAAAAGGGAAAAACCAAAGGCTCACGCACCCAGTCATGCAAAGATTCGCTCCACAGGTCTGGTCCCGCATTATTTTACATTGTGTTTATATTTTGTGTTCTTCTGAAATGTAAAAAATATTATGCATATTGTCATGTGTTTATCGAGACAGTGTTAAAGTCAATTGATAGTAGGTTTAATAATGATTTTAGTTTGACTGGATGTATTTAGAAGCACTGCTTAATTTGTGTACTTTCATTTGAACAGGTTTAGAGGTAGAGACTCCAACACTGGCCCCTCCAAAAAAGGTCCCCACAGTCCCCCAGCTCGGTGACAAATACAACATCAAGCCTGCTGTCCTTAAGAGGCCCAGGTACGTTATTGACTCAGCAACGACATCCCTTGGCTTTACGCGCCTTTCGTTAAGTAAACGTCTTGTGTTTGCTGCCCTCTGCTGGTGATATGGTTGAATTTTAAGCCCGGTCATTGCACTCTTGTCTTTGCAGCTCTGCCCTTTCAGACGCACCGCCTGTGGAGAAAAAGTACAAGCCTCTAAACACCACCCCGAACTCAACCAAAGAAATCAAAGTCAAGCTCATTCCTCCACAACGTAAGCATTGATTTAAAAAAAAAAAAATAATAATTTTAGGTGTTTTGTGCACATAATGGTGTAGTAACATAATTTTTAGGGTTTTTTTTCCCCCCTCTATGAAGCTTGCCAGTCTGGTTTAAATGCATTTCATCTGTTTATCTATTACATTAGCTATGGAGAGCTTGGGCTTTCTGGATGCTCTTAATTCTGCTCCAGTTCCTGGTATCAAGATCAAGAAGAAGAAACCTAAGGCAGCCTCTCCTACCTCTAACAAGGTAGTTTTGAAGTTGTTATTATTATTGTTATTTTATTGTTATAATTATTCTAAAAGAAATGCATAACTAAACAGCAAAATAACTATTTGTTTCCCATCTGAATGTTTCACAGCCATGTCCATTTGAAAGCAAGCCCCAGGCGTACTCAAGCACTCAGACCAAACCGTCTTCCCCCGAGGCTCCTGCGTCTCCCCCACATGAGCCTCAAGAGCTGGAACAGCCAGGCACACCCGTCCCCACCGAGGACCCTGAGGCTATGGACACTGGTGAGTTCACTCGAACCCTCCCTTCCCCCCCCCCCCCTGCGTTAGAGAAGAAGCATGCTACTAGTTATTAAACGTGAAACCCTGAGGTATAATAATGATTTGTACGTTTTTCCTTTTGCAGATAAGCCGAATGCGCTTGCAGAGCCACGTGGAGAGGAAGAGACCCTGACAAAGAAAGGCAAGAAAAAGAAGAGTGTTCGCTGGGCCGAGGAGGATCAGCTCAAAGAAGTTTTTTACTTCGATCTGGATGAGACGGAGCGAGGTAAGGACCGAAGCGTCTCATTCGTGCGCGTGTACGTCTGTTCAAACGAGAATAGTCTTGCAGTTGATGATTCTCGTCCGCTTCTCTTCCTCAGTAAACGTCAACAAAATTAAAGATTTCGGCGAAGCGGCCAAGCGGGAGCTGATGATGGACAGGCACACGTTTGAGATGGCGCGTCGACTCTCGCACGACACCATGGAAGAGAGGGTTCCCTGGACACCCCCGCGACCTTTGACGCTGTCGGGCTGCCTGGTCGCTCCAGGGTCCATCAGCACTGAGAAGCTGACCCAGAGGGACCGAGAGATGGGCATCCTCCAGGAGATTTTCCTCAACAAGGAGAGGTGAGCATCTGTTCACTAGGAAATTTCTTGACTTTTTTTTTTTTTTTTTTTTTTTTAAATGGACACCACATTCATTATTATATTATACTCTGTTGTAGATCTAAAGTTGTCCTTTTTTTCTTTCCCCTCCCCTGTCTTAGTGTCCCTGACAGCCCGCACGAGCCAGACCCAGAGCCTTATGAGCCAATGCCACCACGTCTCATTCCTCTAGACGAGGTATGCATATTGATGCTCTCACGCAGACATATAAGTGATTAAAGTAATATAATTTCTCAGCAGTGATGTCACAGACATGTGTATATACTGTACGTAAATATCGATTTGGTGGATGATTTCTTTTAAACTGACGCATTCTCTGTCTCTGGTGACGATCCAGGACTGTACGACGATGGAGGACAACTACATGGAGACCGCCGATACCACGGCCTCAGGTCCTCCCCCCGCGTCCCAGGAAGGTTCCAAGCTCCCTCCGGTACTCGCTAATCTCATGGTCAGCCTGAACAGCAGCCGCAGCCCCCAGTCTCAGAGCAACGCTCCACCTACCAACAATTCATCCGTCAACGTCCAAGAACTCCTCAGCTCCATCATGGTGTGTTTCACAGGCTCCTCCCCTAACCGCTGTCTTTTTTTCTCTCTCTCTCTCTCTCTCTCTCTCTCTCTCTCTCTCTAATGAGCGTCTTTGGTGTCGAGTGGCTAATTTATTTGTCTCTGATGTATTTTATTTTTATTTTTTTTTAGGGTGCTCAAGGGTCTAACCAGTCAGCAGAGGACCTCATTAAGCAGCCTGATTTCTCTGACAAGATCAAACAGCTTTTGGGGTCGCTGCAGCAGAACCAGAACCAAAACCAGAATCAGCAGGGCAATGCTCCACCCAGTAAGAAGTTGTTCAGTTGTATACGGATGAGTGTGTGAAAATGTTCTGTATAAATGTCATTTAGTTGTGTATAATATTAGAACTGGATTGTTAATTGTGATTTCCGGTTCTTAGTGAACCCTGGACTGCTCGGCCACGGTCCGAACATGAACAACAACAACATGAACATGCAGATGCCCATGAACGGCGGTTTCCCACCGAACAAGCCCCCTGGCGGACCTCATTTCGGGCCCCCTCCCCCTCCCCACGGACACGGACCCCCGTTCGGCGGAGGAGGGCCGCGCATGATGGGCCCGCCGCCCGGACCTCAGGGCAGAGGAGGAGACAACGGAAACTACTGGGGAGACGACTCTATGCGGGGAGGACCGCACCGGGGTGGGCATTTCCATCGTGGCAGAGGAGGAAGAGGAGGAGGAGACCAAGGATTCCGAGGACGGGGTGGACGAGGGGGGCCGCGCGGAGGACACAACAACATGGGCGGTAAGATCGTATCTAGTGCTTTGATTGAGTTTGTTTGTTTTTCCCCTTCTTGCATACTAATGGTGTCCTTGTAAGTTGATGTTTGACTCATTCCCATCTTCTCTCTCTCTCTCTCTCTCTCTCTCTCATTAGACATGTCCAAAAGACCAGTATGTCGGCATTTCATGATGAAAGGGAACTGCAGATATGAAAATAACTGTGCTTTTTATCACCCGGGTGTGAACGGTCCTCCTCTACCCCCTCAGCACGGGCATTAACTTTATTTCTGACCTCACAAGACTTGTCTCTCCTCAACCCTGAACACTTACACTGGTCGTGGTCCTGCCATGTACTTTCACTAGAGGGCAGTAGAGCACATTTTGAAGACTTTAAGGAAAAAAAAAAAACAAAGTCCATTTTCATTCAGTGTTTACAGCTCCTGGATCAGAGACTATATGAGACACCGCAAAAGTCCAGCCGGACCGCCACGTGGCTCTCCCTCTTCCTGTTTCTATGGAAACTGAAAACTATTATTGACTAATTTACAAAAGAACAAGCTAAAACCTGCAGTGATTGTGTGTAAATAGTCTCTTCCTGTGTAAATACAGAAACTCAGTGTTAAGATCACTTTTTTTGTAGATATTATAAATATATAAATGTATAGTTTTTTTTTTTTGTGGTCATGTTTATGACACTGATTTAAAACTGCTGAAGAATGTGCCACTCTTTAATGACCACTATCGCAGCTTATTTTTGATTTACACTGTTCTAAGTTGTGTTTGCTTTGGAGGTACCAATGATGTATGTTTTTTTTTTTTTTTTTTTTTTTAATTATTACTATTATTATTTCGAGACTATGAATTTGGTTCAGCACTACAGAACCTTTCAATTGTGAATGTGTCCCCATTTGTAGGCCTTTTTTTTTTTTTTTTTTTAACAGTGTAAGTGTAGAACGGGTATAAAATGCGCCATTTCCCCGTTTCATCACCAGCACATTCTAGCATCTCTCTCCATTTTTATTCTGAAGTCTATTGGACAAACAGCTGTTTCCTAAGCATCCTGTATGTCAAGCTGTATTCACACAAACACACAAACATAAATAAGTGTGTGCCTCATTATAGCGTTCCCCAGATTGCTATTAATGTTTAAATACTATAAACCGGACTTGTGTTTAAAAAAAAAAAATTTACAATCAGGACAATTAGGATGTTATCATTCGTTGTCATTTCATTCTGTCACACACACACTTAAGCTGGGACAAGTCACAAGTAATGCGTATCCTCATACACTAGTGCTGAGCTGAGCCTAAGGCTCTGAACCACTCTCTGGGCCAATGCTAGTGTTTTCTGTGAAAACAGTGGCCATTGTGTCTCTTGTGGGACTACATTGTTTTTCTTTCTTTCTCTCCTGTTTTTATTTTTTGTAAAAATCAGGATTTTTTTTTCCTTCACCTCTATACAATTGAGGTTTTGTTTGTGTTTATAGAGGTATGTGTGAGTACCAGTATCTTTCAAAGACACACATTTATAAACATATAAAATCCGTTAATGTTTTTTTTTTACATGTATTAATAAATGTTCTAAAATTGTTGAGTTATTGTGAGTGTTTATATGTTTATAGAGCGATTTGCGCACATGTCATGCAGCTCGAAGTGCTTCACAAGTAGAGTAAACTAAGTAATGCATCTAAAGTGTAATCTGAGGGTTAAAATGATTAAGATATTTAAAAAAAACAGCTGATTAAACAGCTTGTAGAGCAGGAAAGTATAAAATCATTAAGAAAAAACGACAATAAAAGTAATAAAAAAAAGCAAGAAATATAAAATTCATTTTTATTTATGCTTTTATTTGTTTGTAATTGTGTAATTATAAAATTTCCTGTAAGATGTTTAGCATTTTTATTTTTAATGAGTCACTTCGTGTAGGAAAAAAAAGAAAAGGGAAAAGCAATCTAGAGGTAAAGCTGTAACTAAATTTCTCTGGTTTCTCAGTAACATATTCTGTGTATAAGAGATAAATGAGAGGGTGGTGAAAAAAAAAACAGCTCTTTATATCTGGAACTAACTCATTTGTACAGTTGATATTCCTCTTTCATTGAACATAATTATACAAACCAGATTAAAAACAGAATACAATGAAGTTTCAAATTTCAATATTTTATTCCGAATAGAATATATATAACTTATCAAATGTTGAAAGTGAGACATTTTGAAATGTCATGCCAAATATTGGCTCATTTTGGATTTCATGAGAGCTACACATTCCAAAAAAGTTGGGACGGGTAGCAATAAAAGAGGCCGGAAAAGTTAAATCTACATGTAAGAATCAGCTGGAGGACCAATTTACAACTTATTAGGTCAACTGGTAACATGATTGGGTATAAAAAGAGCCTCTCAGACGTCAAGATGGGCAGAGGATCGGCAAATCCCCCAATGCTGCGGCGAAAAATATTGGCGCAATATCAGAAAGGAGCTTCTCAGAGAAAAATTGCAAAGAGTTTGAAGTTCTCATCATCTACAGAGCAGAATATCATCCAATGATTCAGAGAATCTGGAACAATCTCTGTGCGTAAGGGTCGAGGCCAGAAGACCAGACTGGATGCCCGTGATATTCGGGCCCTTAGACGGCACTGCACCACATACAGGAGTGCTAGTGTAATGGAAATCACAACATGGGCTCAGGAGTCCTTCCAGAAAACATTGTCGGTGAACACAATCCACCGTGCCATCCGCCGTCGCCAGCTGAAACTCTATAGGTGAAAAAAGAAGCCATATCCAAACATGATCCAGAAGCGCAGGTGTTTTCTCTGGACCGAGACTCATTTAAAATGGACTGTGGCAAAGTGGAAAAATTTGAAGTCCTTTTTGGGGAAACTGGGACGCCATGTCATCCGGACTAAAGAGAACAAGGACAACCCAAGTTGTTATCAGTGCTCAGTTCTGAAGCCTGCATCTCTGATGGTATGGGGTTGCATGAGAGCATGTGGCAGCTTACACATCTGGAAAGGCACCATCAATGCTGAAAGGTGTATCCAAGTGCTAGCACAACATACAGTATGCTCCCATCCAGACGTCATCTCTGTCAGGGAAGACCCTGCATTTTCCAACATATCAATGCCAGACCACGTACTGCATCAACTACAACATCATGGCTGCGTAGGAGAAGGATCCAGGTACTGAAATGGCCAGCCTGCAGTCCAGATCTTTCCCCTATAGAGAACATTTGGCGCATCATAAAGAGGAAGAAGACCAGAGGTGTCAAGTAACGAAGTACAAATACTTCGTTACCTTACTTAAGTAGAAATTTTGGGTATCTATACTTTACTGGAGTAATTATTTTTCAGCCGACTTTTTACTTCTACTCCTTACATTTTTAAGCAATTATCTGTACTTTCTACTCCTTACTTTTTAAAAACAGCCTCGTTACTCTATTTTTATGATCAGAACGCGCACAACGCCCCCCCCCCCCCCCGTCACATGATCAGAACGTGCACAACGCCCCCCCCCTCCGTTGCATTATCAGAAAGCGAGACCTTAATGCTTTTGTCGCCCCTCACGGTACTTTTACTTTTATACTTTAAGTAGTTTTGAAACCAGTACTTTTAAACTTTTACTTAAGTAAAAAGCTTGGGTTGATACTTCAACTTCTAAAGAAGTATTTTTGAACCCTAGTATCTATACTTCTACTCAAGTAATGAATGTAAATACTTTTGACACCACTGAAGAAGACCTAAGACAGTTGAACAACTAGAAGCCTGTATTAGATAAGAATGTGACAACATTCCTATTCGTAAACTTGAGCAACTTCTAAAAAGACGAGGGGACATGGCCTTGTCCCAACTTTTTTGAGATGCATTGATGCCATGAAATTTAAAATCAACTTCCATTAAAACATTTACTGTCATCTATTTTGCATTTTGAATAAAATATTGATTTTGGAATCGAGAGGAATAAAACGCTCGATAAGAAAAAAAAACGGTGTTTTATTCCCTCCTTGATGGTGATTCTACGTAATACTACGATGTCGAGTCATTGATAAATGCGGAGAGGTTTATAAAGTTCACTCTGGTTTAATGACTGTTTGCTCTCTGCTTGGTTACAACAGGCGACAGCAGTGATCGCGATCTCATTAGCTCGTCATTGCAGGCCGATCTGGTCGCATCTGTTGATTCGTTTGTCTTCCTAGTAGGCACATCCGTGTTATCAGGGTGGGCCTGGACTTGAGTGTGTGTGTGTGTGTGTGTGAGAACAGGAGTGGCCTTAACACTCCGCCCTTAGAAGCAAATATTGACAAGAGCCAGAGGCTTTCAGTCCAGCTCAGCATTTCACTGATAGAAAATCCACACACCCATTCACAGCTCTGTACCTGATCCTGATAGCCTTCCTGTATCCGCTGAAAAGCCGCCTCGGGTCGAGTGTTCAGACGGAAAGAGAACACGGCCTCTAATAAATCAAGTCTGATAAAAACAACACGTTTAGCAGACAATAAAAAAAAAAAAAAAAAAATATATATATATATATTATTATTATTATTATGTATTTGCTTGTGCCATCTCAGGTTACTCATCATTTTGTTGGTTTCTCAGAGAGACGGAGGACACGTTGTGCGTTTGCGTTTTGTGAGGACATGGCTGTAGAAGACGCCTGGTGCTGCCGGAGCCCCGAACAAAGGCGGCATTGATCACTGTCAGTCCGCCATTATCCCAGAGGCCTTTAATCAGCTTTGAATCCCAGCATTGTTCCCTTCAAGATGCCGACTGCTGAAGATGTCCACGGGGAGGGCGTTCAAGTCAAACTGGGACTTTTTTTTGATTGTGCAGAATAACAGAACACAGTTATCAGAATATAAACCCCTCTTTATTTCTCTACATATATATAATCCTCCAGCTACACTAACGCACTCATCCCAGGGTGTCACTAGTGCTTGCATACCATCAAGGTTCGAGATTCTGGGCCTCGCAACCCTTACTTACAGTACCCCCTTTCACAGCATCTCTGCTACCAGGAACTCCTTTAATAACCCAAAACATGTGGAAATAACTCGGTTAGGACAGTACGGGCGATAACTCTCAGCCGAGTTCCTGTAATGTGCAAGTGGTGTTGGTGAACGATTGCATGTACAGTTCCTACAGACAGACGCGTCTTTTCCGGGAGTTATATCCGTCGAGGCGTTGCACTTACTGAATGTCCACGGGAAAACAACTGGAGTGGACTTTGAGACACCTCAGTCCGTCAATCACGGACGTTTGCGCCGATCAAATGTATTACAACTGTAAATGTAATAAATGTAAATGTAAAATTTCCCGGTTTGACTTGAACGCCCCTCCTAGAAACCAAGATTCATTCGCGTATTCATTCGCTTATACATTCGCTTATCTTTATACAGATTTTCTAATGGAAATTCTTGTATAATTACAAGCAATGTAAATTTTCTCTAATCCTCTTAGACATTCAGATCTCACTGTAGACATGCGGCATCTTATTTGAATCTAGGTTGATTTGTTTGTTAAGTGTATACATGGCAAACAACACAGGAACCGTGACCATACAGTACGTGTCACTAGAGGACTGGCAGTTTGTTATAGACACGTCAGTGCTCGCAAAGTCTGTTAACAATAAGCCACCTTCCTCCTCCAGGGCACAGGGGAGACGCAGGATTCTCAGCCACTTAGAATGGACATTAGCAAGTCAAAAAAAAAAAACTGTGTACATAAAACACACCCCGAATCTGAGACTGGAAGGGATCTCATTACAATCTCCTTTCTCTATAAATTCCACATAAATTATAGAACAATAATTGAAATAATAATAAAAAAATGATGAAGAAGAGGATCTCGTGCTAAAGAGGAATTCCAAGTGCTTAAAGATCAACAAGACCAACCTTCTTCCTTCCTCAGCCTGGGATTCCGTCCAGGCAAACAAGCACTGTGGCACAATATGAGTCCTAGTCATATTCTACAGAATAATACTGATTTACAAAAACGTATATATTTATATCGTTTCCAATCTTTGTTTTATTCAATTCAATTTAATTATGCTTGTGTAGCACAATTTTATTTTAACAATGGACATTTTCACAAAGCAGCTTCATAGACATTTAAAACTATATCGACTTTTCATTCATATATTTAAAGATTTTCATAAAAAAAAAAAAAAAATTCATAAACCTCATTTTAAAACTCCTAATTCTTTACAATATGAAAACCAGTATAGGATCTTTCGTAGATAATTGATCATTTATTTAATCATTTTAACTGATGAAATTTCTTAAAATTGCTCAAGCATTGTATTTTTCTATATATTCATCTAATATAATGCCTGATTTATTTTATTGCATAATAACTACTTATAATTAAACCTTATATAAACTCTATATAATCAAGTATTCATTGCAGTGCTCAGAATAAATGTCTTAAGCATCATTTACGCATTCTCTCTCTCTCTATATATATATATATTGTATACATTATTGCTACTATATGATACTTTATGTCTTATCTGTTTGTATTTTAAATGTAAATTAAAAGACTTTTGACATTTATACACAATGATTTTAATTATAAAGCAGCAATTATTTGCGGTACTAAACAATAATGCATTTATACAGTTTATTTATATAGTTCATACGTTTTACATTTTTATATATTTCTATTTTAGGTTACTTTATTATAACAAAATTACTACATATGATAGATTTTATATTTTACATTCTTTTCTATCGCCGTTTGTCAATCTTGGTTATCTACTGTATATGACAAATAAAATTCAAATTTTGAATTAGTAGATTTTGTTTTATTACATTTACATATTACAAGAAAAACTGTTCATTAATAAATTTTTTGCCGAAATAATTATACATGTAATTCATACATAAATTTTCTAAATAAAATATTGTTATAAACTAAAGAATATAAATGAAATACAATTGTATTAACTGCACTACGTGTTGTAAGGAAGTTTTTCCTGATTCCGAATAACACGTCATGCTTTTGGTAGTGAAAGCTGATCAACAGCTTGAGCCTGACATCACGTTTAACATCTGAGCCAATCATAAAAAGCCCAATCATTAAAGGCTTTACCTAGTTCTAATGACATTCCGCTGACCTGGCCTTGGATCAGAGCCAAACATAACCAAAAATTAAATTTTTTTCTCAATTTTGGAGGAAAAAAGACAAACATTCAAATATGTATCATCTATATCCTTGTTTTTACTTTTTTATCAAACCGATCTTCAGAACTGTTGTGCATGTAAAAAAGATTTAAATGTAAAAGTAAATAGGACGTCTTTGGGGATGGTGTCGAGTCAGACATTCCAGAAGAGGAATAGAAAAGGGGCGGGACATGCAGGTGGACAGGTGTATAAATGCTGCTCAGGTGAGAGTCAGTCACCACAGCAGGACTTCGAGTCTGAAAACACTCTCTCTCTAAAAGGAAACCTGAGAACGGGTGAGTCCTTCGGCATTGACAAAACTTTCCCTTTCTGCTTTCCTTCTGAGACCTCTCTTTGTTGGATACTTGGACACTCTTCTTGATTTCTATTTCACATTGTACAAGATAAAAATATATATATATATAAAAAAGATAGAATTTTCAGCAATCTCTAACACTGCAGTGATTGCTCTTCCTTGATCAGCCTGTGAAGATGATTAAAGGACTTCTGTCGGTGCTCCTGGTCCTGGTGGCCGTGACTTCCACCATGGGGAAGCCGGAGAAAACCTCTGAGAAGGCTCCAGTCAAGAAGGAGAAACGAATCCCTCAGACTCTCTCCAGAGGTGAGTGTGGAACAACTGTTTCCTTATATTGTCTTGTAATGATTGGAGTATTTGAATTTATTCTTCTTTGCTGTTTCTCCTTCCCAGGATGGGGTGATCAACTGATCTGGGCTCAGACCTACGAAGAGGCACTCTTTCTGGCACGCTCACAGTAAGAAATATTTTCATTTCCTTGATGTAGAATCATTGAGAGGCAATGATGGCACATCCAACGATGGATAAGTTACTCATTTACTGCTTTACTAATCACTACAATGAGTTATTAGGATTTGCTTCATTGTCCAGTAACTTTCACAAACGCATTGACGTGATCATGGAACGTCGCGCGGTCAGGGATTGCTGCACATCTTGTCAAGTATGAACCGTGTTTTTTGGTCTATCTTTACAGGAACAAGCCCCTGATGGTCATCCTTCACTTGGACGAGTGCCCACACAGCCAGGGTAAACTTTTCTCCAATCCCACTATTCATACCCGTTAACGTTTCAGTGGTTATTCGGGCTTGACAATCTAGGTCAACCTCATTGGCAAATGTTAGATGAGCAAATATTTGCTTCGTTCCTTCAACAGCCCTGAAGAAATCTTTCGCCGATGATAAAGAGATCCAGAAAATTGCCGACGATGACTTCATCCTTCTGAACCTGGTGGTGAGTTTTTCGTCTTTAAACTTTACCGTACATAATTCTTCATGGTGGATGTAGTGGAAAGGGTGTGACTCGAGGAATCTATGTATTACAGTATGAAACTACAGATAAGCACCTGTCTCCCGACGGCCAGTACGTTCCCAGAATCATCTTTGTCGGTAAGTGTGTTATACCTTATAACACAAAGCGAATTAAAATACCTCTTGTTCACACAATGACAACGAGGTTCTTGAATCTTGTAATCCCCCCCCCCCCCCCCCCCCCACAGATCCCTCAATGACTGTCCGTGCTGACATCAGTGGCCGTTACTCCAACCGCCTGTACGCCTATGAACCCACTGACATGAAACTCCGTAAGTGGCCTCGATTTATCCGAATAATTTATTATACTTCCAATTTTAGGACCATCACTACAGTTAATGTCTACAAAATGTCCGAATTCTAATCAATGCATTACGTTTCTATTCATTCCAACAGTGTTGAACAACATGCTCAGAGCCAAGAAGCTCCTGAAAACCGAGTTGTAACGTGCACCCCCGTGAGGTCCTCCATCCCGGAGAGGATTATCCTCCCGTTTAGATTTCATCATTCTTATTATATTATAATAATGTAAAAAAATTTTGTTGGATGCATTTTGTTTAAGATATTGTTACTGCCAGCCTACAGATCGGCTTTTCAGCTAATGTACTGTTTGTTTTGGGTAAATAAAAAAAAATTTATGTTAACCTCTGTTGCATTTTGTGTATTCACTATTATTATTATTATTATTATTATTATTATTATCAAAGTGAGAAATGAGCACCACCATCACATTCGTAGCATTATTGCTAGTACAGAAAGGGCCTCAGGTGTTTAAACAGGGATGTTTTTTTACCCAGAGCTACCTTGAGCTTCAGAGACTGACTTAATTTTTGATATATGTGCATACTTTTGCTTTTGCTTGTATATAAAGGATATAAAAAGTTTACCATGCAAGTGTCTGGTTTCCGGCCTATATTAATAGACTTGACCCTAAGAAACACAAGAAACACACACTTTTTAAAGCTAAAATTTAAAGAGCAAATAGGTTAAATATAAAATCTTTATGATCCAGTTTCTAATTTAAAACATTTACAAATTTGAATACCAAACACTATTTTAATAATTAAAGGGCTCTTATTATGCAAAATTCACTTTCCGGTCAGTTTCTAGATGATCGGATGCGTCTCCAAGTGCGCCTTTTCCTTACTCTTGTCATTTGTTTTTTAATTTTTTTATTGGCCATAGTTAAATGAAGTGAACAAGCCGGTTAGATTTTCCTCCCTAATGTGACCTCACATAAGAAGATGAGAAGATACTTTCCCGCAGCTTGATGCTCAGCTCTTCTGTTCTCTGGTAGAGTAGCTCAGTAGTAGCTTATCTACATGGACACCGAAACTAAAATAAATAGGAGGAGAGGCGAATGAAAAGTTTTTGTTTGAGGTTTGAAAAAAATGCTTCATCTGAATGATGCTTCATCTTTCACCTTAATAATAAGTACACTTTGGGGCATCTCTGGTACACTCTGAGGAAAAAGCTTTGTCTAGCATCACACAGATGCTGCTGGTTCCTGGTGGTTTTTTAGTCTATAGCCCAAAAACAGAGCAAAATTTTCATCCCAGGGAGAAAAAAAAAACATTCTTTAGAAAGCTTCAACTATAAATAAATCATTTCTAAGCATGAACTACATAATATATAACAAACCGTGATTATAGTTTTGTTGCCATCATGTTCGATTGTACCGGTGTGTTGCACCTTGCAGTTCCAGGGTCCCCAGGTCAGAGCTCAGGTTACTGTCTGTGTGGGGTTTTGTCTTCTCACTGTGTGCATGTTTTTTTCTCCAGTTTCCTTATCTTCGCCCTGTTTCAGTCTCATGCACAGTAAGACCCAGACCTTTTAGGATTCGTACCAGGATAAATAACAGGAAAAGAATTACTATATGCTGTTTTTGTTGACTTTGAGCACAGTCAGGTCCATACATTTTTAAACAATTATACTTTTTTAGCTTGTTTTTTGACTTCTGTACACTACCACACACTTACACACATTATATATATATATATATATATGTGTGTATGTATATATATCCCTCATTTTATGTACCAAAATTTTTTTTGTTTTAAACTCTGCTACTTCAGACAGGGCTCCTGTTTAAGAGCTCCCGTTGCACCTGTTTGAGGGAAACTAACGGATAAATGTGTTGAAATAAAGCCCGGCTCGAGGGACTGCAGCATGCCTGACTGGTTTGCCTGGAGCCAGAGTTAAAGGAAGTCCCCCAAAGCTCACGTTCTCCAAGGCGGGATCGAGTGAAGTGTTTTCCAGGAAAACCCCGTTGCTTAGTTACCTGGTTACGAAAGCTTCAGCGATTGCTGCTTTTCTTGTTCAAGCTCTAATGGAGGAAACAATTAGTCAAAAACAAAAACACACAAAAAAAACCCACCCCTGAGAACAGGAAAGAAAACTGAAACTATTTGCTTTCTAAAGACCCTGTAATTAAGCGGAACAAAAAGCTTGACCACAGAAACAGAGGATTATCGGCCCTTTATTTAAAGTGTTCATAGTTTTCGTGATGGATGAAGGCATAGTTCACAGATCTGTGATATATGGATGCACACAATATATATATATACAGTAGTGAGGTGTTCATGCACAACATCAAAAAAAAAAGAAGCACACATTAACACACACACTTTAATGATTCGATACACAAGTGTGATCAGTTCCAGAGCTACAGTACTGTATGTCCAGTCAACAGGCTGTCGGATTCATATTGCATAGCATGGATAATGATTAAAGCCCATGCACCGATCCTAATGTCCCAATTAAATTAGCTTCATTTTTTTTTTTTGTTCATGCAGAAGAATAATGAAAATGTTGGTTAGAAAACCTTAATTCATTTATTGCATTCGTTATCAGTAGCCTTTGTGTGTTTTTTTTGTATACGCTCACATGGCCAAGATCATTTTCTTTCTTTCTTTTTTTTTAGACAGTACTTATGACAATCACTTTTAGCCCTTAACTATTTAACAAAAGTAGTGTTTCCTCCATTAAAAAAAAAAAAAGGTATTGTAGTGGTAGCGTCATTCAAAACTAAAAAAAAAAAAAATCATATATATATACATGATTGTTACTGTTTTTTTTTGTTTTTGCCTCACATCACCGCACACTTTCGAAATGATCAACACAGGCAGCAGCAAGAACGAGCACTGATCCCTGCTTCAGAGAAAAGCAAACACACACACTTTTGGTGTCGTACAGAGCTCTAGTAAGAAGTCCAGTGGTTAGAGGAGGACAGGAAGTCGCCCCGGTGTCCAGGCCGGGGTTTACAGGAAGGCGCTCGGGTTAGCCCGTGGATCTTTCTGGTTCCTGTATCTGTAGGTTAGCCACACCCCCAGGATCTAAAAAAAAAAAACAGGAAAGAGGAGAGGAAAAGAAGAGGAAATGTAGAGGCAGGGTTTTCACCATACTGTACGCAGGAAAGGTGTGGTATACATGCTTTATTCTGTAATAGACTTCTAACAGTGCAAAAGTGAGATTATTGTGAGATTGAGTGCGGGACCAAAGTGATTGACATTCCGGTTATATTAAAACTTCTGTTCTGGTCTTTCCAGCGCTTTCCATTCAAGGTCACTGCTGTGAACTTATTAGATGCCCCACTTCTTGCACGAAAGAAGATCAGCAAACAGTTATCTTTCTCGTGATCTGAGGATGTACCCGGTGCCGAAACAACCCTCAGACGCGTTCAGATATCTGAAAACAAAATTTGGTCTGATACTCTAAGGAAGGTGAAAGTTTCTTAAAGAGAATCAATACTATTGACGAGACACGGATTCATCACTACGAGCCTGAGAGTAAACCGCAGAGTCTGGACTAAGAAGGCCATCAGTGAGACGCTTATTGAAGAGCTGAAGGCGGATTAAATGCAGAGGACTGATATCCGAGGGCGTTTTGATCTTGCATGACGATACACACTATCGACACTCTGTAAAAAAAACTTTTTTGTTGTGAGGTGTTAAAGCTTCCTCCCTATAGTCCTGATCTCGCTCCATCAGACTTTTCACCTGTTTCTCCTGAACGCAGCCCTATGAGGATGAAGATTCACTTCTGATGAAGAAGTGAAGACAGCGGTGCATTTGTGGCTCACGGCTAATTAATGACGCAATACGAAATCTTGTTGACAGATGAACAAAGTGAACTGAAAAGCAAAACTCACAATAAAACTTTGTCTTCACACATGTAACAACAAAGTTTCATAGAAGAATAAAAAAAAAAACATACTTAAATTTTTCATGCAAAATGTCATGCTGAAAGCTGATTGGATGATGGTGATGATGGTGGAATTTGAAGTAACCCAGTCATTAAAATCCATTGACCATTGAGCAATAAAAAACAAACAAACAAACAAACAAACAAACAAACAAACAAACAAAACTCCTGATTGAACTTTGCACCCTGCATTTAAAGAAGACAACCCAAATTTTGCAATGTCTAAAGCCTGACTTGTGTCTTTGGTGTAGCCTGACGTGCGTCTCCATACAAACGTAGCTACAAGTCACGGTGACGCAGGCCACAACAACTCCTAGTACTGGTTGTGCATTATTGGTCCACCTGGTAGCATCACATTTCCGGATTTCTATTCTACGCTTCCATTTTTGGGTTGGACGTTAAATAGACATGGACAAATTCCAAAAGAGCCAGACAAAATGTGTACAATTACTCGTTCCCACACTTCAAGGATGTCAATTTGGACACCAGTTTTCTTCACCACTATTCTCGGCATTGACAGTGACAATGAAACCTCACTGCCAACTAGTGGCCTGGCGGTGCAATTGCACCAGAGCACAAGTTTATCCCTTACCTCGGTGAAGCTGAAGAAAAGGCCGATCCCTCCAACGATGCGCAGCACCTCGCCGACGTGCTCCAGGATCTTCGCCGCACACGTGTCACAAGTGGAATGAAGAAAACATGCCTGCAGGAGGAACGGAATAAATCAGGACGGAAACTTTGATAATCGACTGTAGCTGTGATCTACGCCTGGAGGTTGAAGAACAGTTATTCTTGTGCAGAAGAAAGAAAAGAACCAACGAAAAATCGATTAAATCATTCAGTGTAATCTCAAAACCTGGACAGCGCTGGGTTTCTAAATAATCCCCGATGGAATCTCACTAGGAGGAAAGGTTTTCATTCCTCCAGTGTACTAGTTTAACTCCCCGTTAACACACATTATGCTACTATTTCCTTTAAACTGGCATCCAGTTGAACATATCTAGACTCTATGATACTGTTTGCGGGTCTCTTTTAGACTCGTATTTATCAGCAGACAGTCGGCTGGGCGAATAAAACGAGACTAAACATTCCAGACGTTCATAAACAAAATATCATGTGATCTCCACTACAACCAGAGCAAAAGTGTTCAAACCAGTAGATATCCATTGACCTTGCACTTATTGCTTAAATAACACAAGAAGCACAAAATGTCCTGGGTTTGCCAAATAAAACAAAAAGATGGGGGGAAAAAAATCTATTTATGTATATTAAAGCTGACAGTAGTTGTAAGGGGCTCTGGAACTAAATCTCAGTGACATTTATGACACTTAATACAAGTCATGAAGACGTAAAGACGTAAAATAAATCAGTGTGCATATGCATTGTGTGTATTTAGCCTTCTGTGCGGAAAGGTGCATAGAAAGAAATTCATAGAAAGAATGAATTTATAGGGATTATTTAAAAAGAAAAGGAAAAAGTTCAAAGTAGGTTCGGGTCAAACAGGGACTTGTGAACGCCTGATTCTCGGATTACTCGTCTCGGCTGGGAGTTATTGCCACAACCCCCCATGTACAATCCTGACCTCGCTCCACAAAGTTATTTCAACATATATGGCCGTTAAAGGAGTTCCTGGGAGGCCAGCGTTTCTGATTTGAAGCAGGCTCATCAAGGATCACGGCTCTGGCGTAATGAACAAACGTTCTACCTTGATGGTATACAAGCACTAGTGAAACACTGGGATAAGTGCATGAGTGTAGCAGAGGATTATATAGAGAAATAAAGCGAGTTTTAACTCTCAACTATGTTCTGTTATTCTGCACAATCATCAGTCCCGATTTGACTCGAACGGCCCCTTGTATTTACACTATTTCTGGTTACTGAGGCATATTGCTCAGATAAGACCCACAATAAACTGGATTCATGTGTGTGTGTATGAGTGTGTAAGAGAGAGAGAGAGAGAGAGAGAGAGAGAGAGAGAGAGAGAGAGAGAATTACAGCAGGACAGGTGCTGTTGACTTCCATGTGAGAAAATCCACAGCAGTTCAGGCTCTTCTCCACATCCTTTTGTGTAGTCTGCGAGTTGTTCCAGCCCACCTCCAACAGCTCATTCTGCACACACACACACGCACACGCACACGCACACACACACACACACACACACACACACACACAAACATCAAACGTCATTAAAATGTCATTTCTTCTAAGGCATCTCTGTACTTTTCTGTCTCTTTATAGAAATGTCTTAAAGGAATGAATAAATCAAAAAACAACAACACCAATATAAGGTCACACTTGGCATCAATATCATATAATATTATTTGCTGTTATCTTAAATTCTAAAGATTATGTAAGATATATGTGAATCCTAGCACAACAGCACCACCGGTGGTCACCAGTGGTCATGACAGAAACAATAAGAAGAACTGAGGTTGAGGCTGATTTCTTTCTAGCCCAGAGTGTTTGTATATTTATGCAGCTGATCAGAGAGAATCATGTGAATATTGTAACACTACTCAGATATGATCTGTAGGCTTTTATTTCCAGCCACATCCATTGTGTATTATGTACAGACCAAAGTTTTCAAAAGTTTGTGAAAATGTGACCATTACACACATTTCGTTGGAAATCCAATTCCAGATGTAGTCTTTCATCATCATTATAATAATCTTCATTCTTCTGTGAAAGAACAATGTGCCCTGTTCTCGGGTACGCTTGTGCACTTACACCCTCTGATACAGCAGGTGGCAGTATGCACCTAATGTACTTGGATGTGATGGTCAGGTGTCCACAAACTTTTGGATATATCCATGCCTTTCATGCAGGAAAATCAAGACATGATGAAAGATTAAAAGTTAAACAGCAACACTGGATCAGCCTAAGAGGTTTCTATAAATACACAGTGCGATATCTAAAATGATCAGAAGTGAGTGCGGAGAAAAACAGCAGCCACCATGAAACCTCGAAATGAGTTTGCTTAGAGATCCATCGAGGCTGATTCGGTGTCTGGATATAAGAAGGGTGATTTGATCAGACTTTACCTGCTGCTCTTTGTTAATGGCCAGGCACGCGCTGGACACCGAGAACTGGACCACGAACACCAGGAAGAGGATAATCATGTACTGATAATCAACCATTAAGGACGAATGAAGGGTTAAACACACAGCATTACTTTCATAAAAAAAAAAAAAAATTCTGTGCAGCACTATAGGGTTGCTACACAGCGAAAATGGACACCGAGCAACTTATTGCATGCTCAGGGAAAGTGAGAGAGAAGAAATGAAGGCTATAAATAAGGGTAGACGGTCGAGGTGTGACATCATCGAAACGATGAAAATGCACTTAATTATGGAGCTTAGACTGTAAAAAAAAAAAATCCCAAGATCAGAAATAACTTGCATTAAGGAATGTTTACGGTTCAGTGCTTATTAAATGTCCTAACATGTGTTAAATACATCCTTTCAAGCAATATATAAAGTAATAAGATTCATTTACAAGTGCTGTTGTAAGATATACTGGGGACTCATATTGGAGACTCTTTCCAAAATGCAACATAACATGTCTTACAAATACACTTTCCATAGTCAATCGGCAATGGTGTGACTGTATTTGTTCACATTTTTGCCAATAAGCTACATCTGATACCGGTTACGATTCCAGTAGGGGGCACACCAGACAACTCAATCAGACAGTTTTGCATGAAGTAAACAAACATGATGACACTTGAGGAGCTTAGTTTCCATCTAATTTAGTCATATCCTATTCCCCCCCCCTGTCACTAGGGGGCGTCCACATTAAGGATACTACTACTACCACCAGTCAGGGAGGGCAGAAGACTATCACATATCACATATAACCTCAAAACCATGTGACCGCATCTTTTCAAACTTCTTGGGCGCGGCGTAACACACTCGGAGGATGGCGCTATCCACTCCTTCCGCTTGCATGACCTTACAGACGCTCCTGATTGGCTGTAGAGCCGTGATTGATGTGAGAGCACTAAGTGCCTCCCATCCAATATTTATATTTTCATTCATTCATAAAAAAAAAAAAAGATGCTAGCCACGCTTATTCTTTTAACATGTCACTCTGTTCACTGTTGATTTTTGTTAACGTTATGTTTCACAGCGAAGGATACAAAGAAGAGAAGAACTTGGTGGTGCTTTATGGCACCGATGAGTCCGGCCAAAGCGACGAGGAACAGAAAGACCCCGATGCCGATGATGCCGCCCACCACCTGGAAACTCGAGACCAGGCCGAACCACTTTCCCCAGGCAGCGATGCCGATCATCAATATGCTCACCATCTGCAGGAGGACACACAGGAGACACGAGGCGGCAGTTAGAGTCAGAGTGAATAAAGACAGTTGAGCTTCTAGAATAGATAGATAGATACGTACTGTATTGATGGAAACATCCTGTAGGAAAGTAACACAATGGGTATGTAGTTTTACAACAACAAATTAAATAAATAAATAACGAAAATGTAATAAAATACAAATTATGTCAATATATACAGCATATCCACTACCATCTTCAGGAATAAAAAGGAAGATCTCTTTGCATGGAAAAACCCAGTCATTCAGCAAACAAGTTTTTTAATGTCTGTTTCCTCAAAGGTTAATGTAAAAGGTTAAGGCCCGATCAAGCGTCTTGAAAGTCATGTGATTCTGCATGTTAAGATACTTCCTTTATAGTAGGAATAGTTCAGGGTGATGAAGGCCCCCGTTGAAGTGCTTGACTGGTTTCCACCACACCTCCATTAAATATAAACAAGCTCAACATTAGCTTAGTGAACTAAATAAATACAGAGAGTTTAACAAGAGTCTTTTTTTTTCATGCCTAGATCTTTTCATGTTAATGAGGATGATATCCTAGATGACAAATTGCTGTAGTTTGGAAGTTAAACCCTACATGTTTGAACTGAAGTCTGGGTCAAGTGGTCAGCAGCACTGATGGTGACAGAGAGGCGCAGGGTGATCACCAAGAGGAACCTGACATGGGTAAATTAGTTATAAATATACAAATAATGGAGAAGGTCTAAGGGGGTAGGCTTCTCACCTGCCATGCTTCCATTCCAAGTCAATGGCCCAAATCGAGCCACTGAATTTGGGGCATCCTTAGTGCTGGTCACGGGAAGGTTGTGTCAGAAATGGTATCTGGTATAAAACCTGATGGTCTGCTCTGGCAACAGACAACACCTGACACTAACAGTGTATGGAGAAGAAATGGCAACATTCAAGCACTAAAAGTCTTTCATTGATAAAAACCCTCCTCTGAATAACCAGCACCATAGCACATCTACCAAGGGATTGGTAGACAAAGGGAATACAAATGGGCAGGACATAGGGTACACTTTGTACTTTGGGAGGGTTTGATTGATTTGGGAGGGTTTGATTGAATGTAATAGTTTACCTAGTGGTGACAAGCCAACCTGCGAAGGTTTACAGTGCTGTGAAAAAGTATTTGCCCCCTCCTGATATATATATTTTTCATATTTGTCACACTTATTTGTTTTATTTATTGAGATCATTAAACTAATTTTAATATTACACAAAACAGCCTGAGTAAATACAAATTGCAGTTTTTCAATAAAGGGAAAAAAAGCTGTCCAAACCTACGTGGCCCTATGTGAAAAAGTAACCCCCCCCCTTGCGATTAGCCACATTTTTTAGAAAGCTGAGCTAAATTTTACTTGTCACATTCAGGCCTGATTACTGCCAGACATGTTGAATCAAGAAATCACTTAAACAGGACCCGTCTGACAAATAATGGAGAAGGTCTAAGGGGGTAGGCTCCAGGCCCCCTGCGATAAAGCGGTGTACACGATGAGTGAGTGAGAGTGATTCGATTAGTAGCTTTTTATTTCTTAAACAACCAGAGACGTATCCGGTTGCGATCGACATGACATGACATTTACATTTAGGCATTTGGCAGACGTTCTTATCCAGAGCGACTTACATTTTTATCTCAGTACACATCTGAGCAGTTGAGGGTTAAGGGCCTTGCTCAAGGACCCAACAGTGGCAACTTGGTGGTTGTGGGGTTTGAATCTGGGATCTTCCGAACCGTAGTCCAATGCCTTAACCACTGAGCTACCCTTGACCCACCCTACACTCAAGGACTCAAGGACTCAAACTAAAGGACAGGAAGGAAGAGATAACACTAAAGGATGATGTAATGGTCTCAACAATATACAAAGGACACAGTGGGTTGTGTTTATTAGGAATGGATCAGGTTCTCATGTGGAGGGAACACATGGGGAAATGTCTTCAACATGAAGGTGAAAAGCAAGATCTGAAGGAAACTGAAAGGAAACTGGGATTTGGTCCAAACTAGTAGATAGACAGATACAGTAGTGGCCGCGTATCTAAAAGAACACCGTTGGTCGCCATGGTGACGCACCCGCGCACTCTAAATGGAACGTTCGAATTTTCCAAATGATAACAATGTCGCACACTTCAAAGCCTTCTGTGGTGTCAGATGTGTGTCATGTGTTGCTTTACAGTATGTGCCTTAGCGCCAGTTGAGACAGCAGGCACCATGAAACCAAAACCCGCTGGTAAAAGATCCTGAATTATTCATATTAACCCAGAGCTACACTGCGTACCAACGATCGTACTGGAAAACTTCACTAAAAGCGTTTGAAACATAACAATACATACATACGATTGCGCAAAAAAGGTGTCCATATGGTTGCAGTTGTTGTCCATTAGCTAACGTTACTCACCACATAGAGGATGTTGAGGGCGCAGAGGGAATTCTTGGAGCAGGTGAATCCGGCGCAGCCCATCTCTCTCTCTCTCTCTCTCTCTTTCTATCTATTACTCTTTTTACAAAAAAAAAAAAAAAAAGAAAGAAAACACCTAAAGACAAGACGCAATTAGATCTCCTGCACTGAGTTAAACGATAACCCTGTAGCTCCAGCCAGCAGATCAGGTGGATGAATGGATAAAACGCAGCTGACTGCAAAATGCTGTACAAGCAGAAGAAGGAACGGGGTTGCCAGATCCTCGAAATGGTCTCCAAACCAAAGCAGATATGGCTAATCCATATCTAATTATTTATTTATTTATTTATTTATAATTTTTTTAATCAGTGAGCAGTGTTTATTCTTTACTGATTCTATACTGCTTACTCATTAATGTATACAGGTTCGCAGTAAGCCTGTTTTTTTTTTGGGGGGGGGGGGGGGGGGGGGCGGTACAAGGCGAGGTACACCCCTGGTGTGGCACAGGCTGCCCCATCCATAGCAGGGCGCACACCACACCAACTCTACATGCAATTTTGGAATACCAATTAACCTAATCTGCATGTTTTTATAGATTGTGAGGAAACCCATAGGAAGGCATTAAAGGAGTCATGTGGTAGGTACGGTGGCACTTCAGTGGGAAATTGTTATAGTACTATGGTGTATACAACAATACCATGAATACCATGAATACCATGGATGGGGCGCTGGGACATCACAGGGAATGCCGGCAGCACAGCATAAGTCAATGCCGATTAAAAAAAAAAAATGCTTATATGGAAGTCTTGCTGGTGAGTCTTAACCGCAGGGCTTCAGCCTTCAAACTTGTGTTTTTAAATATGTCAGGTAGTTATCATTAGTTTTCAATCAAAAATAGCAATAAAAACACATGATTATGTGCATCAGTGATATTTCTTGTCATGTTCGAGTAGGTGTTTAAAATGAACTAAAATTCAGTTAATCATATTGCCTATATTTTGTGTTGAAAGATAAAGAAAAAGGATATGTCACTCTATATTGCACAATCTTGAGCCCTACAAAACAAAACAGTAAAATGAATAATGGCGAAAATGTTCTGAGCTTTAAGGTCTCAATCTCCATGTCTTTGGACTGTAGGAGGATAACGCACCAAGGACGGGGAGAACATGCAAACTCCACACACACACACACATCCACACACACAGACCCCGAGACGGGAATCTTACCCTGGGTCGTGGAGGCCACAGTGCTAACCACTAAGCCACGTTGCTGCTATTGTATATGCACTAATGCCTGGTCAACAAAATACAATTGACATTGTTTTATGTATAAGGAATACTTGTGAAAATTACTAATGAACAGGACCATGGTGTATTTTTTTAACATAACATTATATTTTCTTATCCATAGACTATCTACTGTATACACTTTCTTGGGAAATTTTGGAATTAATTAATAAGCCAATGATGTTTGCACAGGAGATATGGGTCAACAGCTTTTTGGTAAAAATGTGACTTTTGGTATGATTTTGATAACTACTGAACTCTTAGGATGTTCAAAAAAAACATACAGTGAGAGGCAGTTCTGTGGGTAGAAATGACTTGTTGATGAGAGAGGACAATGTTCTCTTCAGAGGATGTTCAGACTGGTTCAAGCTGACAGATAACCACTCTGAACATCTCTCGTGAGCAGAAAAGCATCTCAGAATGCATTAGATGTCGAACCTTGAGGCAGACAGGCTTCAAACGCAGAAGGCGACATATTGTAGTGTTCCACTCCTGCCAGCCACGAAAACAGAAAGCCAGTCAGATTAAGATTGAGTTCTGCTGAGGCACACAAAGGGTATTGTCAGAACTTGTCACTTACAGGACAAATCCATGGACCTAATCTGCATTGTGTCAACAGTCCAAGCAGGTGGGGGTGGTATAATGATGCGGGGAATGTTTTCTTAGTGCACTTTGGGTTTGTTAATACAAATAAATCATGGCTTGAATGCCACAGTCTATGTGAGTATTGTTGTTGACCATCTGTTCCCTTCAGGACCACAATCTACTCAGCTCCTATAGGCTATTCTTCTTCCAGCATGATGTGACAAACCAAATGTTGTCTAAAACTGGTTTCATTACCATGACAATACGTTCGGTGTTCTTCATAGGCTTTCGCATCACATGTTCCTAATCCAGTAGAACAGATTTGGGAATGTGAAAAAGCACTGGATAAATCTGCAGAAACTGTATGATGCATACTGAACGTGTCAACAAATTAAATGAGTGATTCCAACATATTGTGGAAACCATGCTGTGGAAAATTTATTTAAAAATATATATATATAAAGTAATGTGAATTTCTATTCTAATAAAGTATTCTGTAGGTGTATAGTGTCTGACTGTATTATACTGTATATAACTACAATAAACAAATCTGTACGGCGAGGGAATACAAAAACAATTCCACCAACATGGCAACCCGGATTGAGGGAGGGCGCGTATCTGTTAGCTGATTGGTCAGTTTATTGGACTGACGTTCCCAGTTGCTCTCATTGCTAAGCATCCACAGTGCAAGAGACCTATGTGGTGCAGGACTGCTGTTATTTATAGCTGATGCTACGATGCTATATATAACGCAGGTATTGGGCTTATATCACACATGTAGCACAGGCTGCATGGTGGAACACACTCTTTAATGGCCTATTGGGTATATAGTTATAGGAGCATAAAAATATATAGGTTTACTAGTATATAGTTATAGAAAAAGATATATATAAAGATATATAGTTATATACTATCATATATAGTTATACAAAAAGATATATATATATATATATATATAAAGATATATAGTTATATACTATCATATATAGTTATACAAAAAGATATATATATATTGTATATATATATATATATATATATATTATGGATGTAACGGTATTGTAATACCATCGTACCGCAATAACACTTTATTTCGATAATACCGTGGTCGCATGACGGTAAAATGATGGGTCTTCTGAGAAAAGTTTGCTCAGGCGAATGGAGCGAACGGGAGGGAGCGGGAACTACAATTCCCATCAGCCCAGGCATGACCATCATCCTTTGCGGTCTGTTGTCGCTACAGATCCAGTAATGCGCACATCCGATTTAAAACCCGCTTACTCCGTAATGATTAATTACTCTTTCCATCTCTTTTCCTTCGCCGCTAATAGCAGCACCGCCATTTCCGCATTACTGGATCTGCAGCGACAACAGACCGCAAAGGATGATGGTCACACCTGGGCTGATGGGAATTGTAGTTCCTGCTACCTCCCGTTCGCTCCATTCGCCTGAGCAAACTTTTCTCAGAAGACCTATAGTTTTATCGCGTCATTTCGGTTTCTCTCTGAAAAGAAACGAGAAAGGAAAAAAAAATCCTGTCTCTGTCTGAATAAGTGAGTGAATGAGGTGATTGTTTTCAAATACTCATTCAGCACATGGGCTGAGTTTTCAAAACTAAATTGAAACTTTTTTTTTTACATGGTTTAATAATTCTTTGTTATTAAAATTGAAAAATTGAAGTTTATGTTTCAAAGTTTACAGATAGATGGCTAATTTGTATGCTATTGATATGTTCAGTGTTCATGTATACTGTTTAATAAACACTTCTGGCACTTTTTTCGAGTCTCTTCATTAGTTTTGTTTTTCCTGTTAATGATTCAGGCGGCACGGTGGTGTAGTGGTTAGCACTGTCGCCTTGCACCTCCAGGGTCTGGGTTCGATTACCCGGGCCAGGCTCGATTCCCGTCTCTGTGTGCATGGAGTTTGCATGTTCTCCCCGTGCTTGGTGGGTTTCCTCCGGGTACTCCGGTTTCCTCCCACAGATATGCAGGTTAGGCTAATTGGCGTTCCTAAATTGCCCGTAGTGTGTGATTGGGTGTGTGAGTGTGTGTATGTGTGTGTGCCCTGCGATGGATTGGCACCCTGTCCAGGGTGTACCCCGCCTAGTGCCCGAAGTCTCCTGGGATAGACTCCCTAAATACAGGATAAAGCGGTATAGAAAATGAATGAATGAATGTTAATGATTCAATAAATACCGTACCGTGCCATTCATACCGAGGTATTACTGTACCGTGAAGTTTTGATACCGTTACATCCCTAATATATATATAGATAGATAGCGAGAGAGAGAGAGTTATAGTATCATAAAGAAATACAGGTATATAGTTATATAGTATCATATATAGTTTAAATAGTTTTCATATATAGCTTTATAGTTTAAACAAAGTGCTTTTTTATGATCAATTCTACTTGGTCAGAAAGTGTTGTGACAATAGTTCCACCTACAATGTTTAACTTAATTCACTCATTTTATTATTATTTTTTTATTTCTGTAGTAGCAACACAAACATTTTAATGTTTTTAATTTTTAAATTTTTTTATTTATTTTTTATTTCTGTAATAGCAACATACAAAAAGTCTCAGCAGACTCCATAGTAAAGTGGCACGGCGGTGTAGTGATTAGCGCTGTGGCCTCACACCTCCAGGGTATGGGTTTGGTTCCCCCCTCTGTGTGAATGGAGTTTGCATGTTCTCCCTGTGCTTGGTGGGTTTCCTCCGAGTACTCCGGTTTCCTCCCACAGTCCAAAGACATGTAGATTAGGTTAATCGGTAGTTCCAAATTGCCTGTAGTGCGTGAATGAGTGTGTGAGTGGGTGGTGTATATGTGCCCTGCGATGGACTGGCACCCTGTCCATGGGGTACCCTTCCCTGTGCCCAAAGTTTCCTGGAATAAGTTCCAGGCTTTCTGTGACCCTGTAAATAGGACAGTATAATATATGAGATGAGATTTCTTTAATGGGGGGGGGGGTACATGTGTGTGTAACCCTGTGACTTCATTTCAGATTGGTCAACATCACACCACCACATTGTTGACTATTTTCTGAAGTGTTTTATTGCTTACTTTGAATGCCAGACTAAAATAATACACTGGGTGACAACCAAATCCTATGTTTACTTTTACACTGGCTTTATGTGCTAGTAAAAACCCTTCTGCATGACTTTCTCATTAGTCACCTACTTATGTCAGAATGAGCATACAGTAAATTCATATCTGTGTCACTGGTCGTTCTTCACTCTTACCACTAGAGAGCAGTGTTTCATCATAATCTACCCAAGTTTCAGAATGCTTGGCTTTAAAAATTCACATCACTCACATAGTTTCTCACATTACATAAACAGAACACTGTTCTGGATCACTGTGTTTCTGAGAGAGAGAGAGAGAGAGAGAGAGAGAGAGAGAGAGAGAGAAAAGCAAAATGGATAATCTATGTGCTCATGGTTCCCCAGGCACACTGAGAGAGAAATTGGGATTCTGATTAAATGGGGTTTAAATGGGGAAAAAAGAATAGGTTTGAGATAAAAGATATAAAACCATCAGTGCAAGAAGGTGATTTTCTGTAAGATATGAATATTTTAGATTTTAAAAGCTGTGACTTGGTCTCTGTAGGACTGTTCCTGTATTCACTGATGATAAAGAACGTTAGTAACACTAAGACATTTACAAGGAAGTGAGACAAAATAAAATCTTCAGGGTCTAGCTCAAGGTCTTAGCAGTGGCACTTGTGAGATTTTAACCCACAGCTTGATTGGATTTCTATCACTGCAGAACAAAAAGTCCTTAGGTCGGAGTCTGACCTGATCCAGCTTGTCCTTCCAAAAGTCCACCCGAATGTCCATGAAGGTTGCTTCGGGGAACTGCAATGTAGTGAGTGCATTTGTTTACTATGTACTATTTCGATTCCTAGCCAATGCCCAAATCTCAGCCACTGGACGCAGCGCCAGTCCCAAGCCAGGATAAAGTAGGAGGGTTGCATCATGTGCCAAGTTGTTGTGCGGATCTGATGGTCTGCTATGGCGACCTCTCATCTGGAATCACCTGAAAGACCAACAACAACTGGCCTATGTACCATGCATGTTACTGTAGGATTCCAGAAGGGGGCACTCCAGAGAATTCAATCACTGTGACACTTGAGGTCTCTATGTTGCCATTAAAGGATAGTCCTTATTCCCTCATACCTCATACAGGTGGGAGTAACTGCAAACCTTGTCACACAACTTCTCACACTGACTTGGATCAGATACAGCTCCATCCCCTGGAATATCTCACTTCAGGAGAACGAGCACGTAATGTATGATTGTTGACATTTGTGCATGGTTCTCCTCGACAGGCTTTTGAATAGATTTACAATAAGCATAATAAAAATGTCTGTAAATGCACATTTGTCCTTGGAACATACACAACAATACAGGTGCACTGTAAATAGTTTTAGCAAAACAAATATCTGGTGATTCTGATATACTGTACTGAGTAAAGCAGAATGTAAATAACAATAGCGCCATTTTTCCTGGTCAAGAGAACCCATTGCATGACACCTTCTTTAGAGAAGACGATTAATTTTTTTAGCAAAAAAAAATTCTCCTGTCCTGCCCCTTTTTTCTTTCATCTACCTCTACCATGTCTCACACACCTCACCTTGACTCTATATGACTCTCTATATGACTCTATTTTTGTCATCTCACTTCCACTTCTAATTATTTTCGCTCCTGGTATGCATCTCTTGTGCATTACTCTCCCAATTAGCAATGAGCGGGAGATCAAAGGTTGACACGTGTCTTAGCCGGCACTCGCACTTACTATACAGCAGAACAATCTGCTAATTTGATGCCTGAAACATCCTTTACGCGAGTAGAGCATATTACATTATTATTATTAATTATAATACCACAATCCTGTTCAATTCTCAAATCAGAGAGGTTTATTTATTTTCTAGCTCAACTGCAAAACGAAGCACATGCTTATATTTATATGTTTGCCGTATTGCAGCATGTCATTGTTTTGGAGTAATTAATTCTAGAGATTTATTGTTAAATTATTTGGTATTTTTTAAAATTCAATTTAGTATTTTTAAAGGAGTCTCTGATGTCATGTGAAGGTTTTTCACTCCATTACTCAATTAAGACTTTTCACACTCCATTACAATACTAAATTAAATGTCAGTGATCAGCGATTTTAAAAATCAAACCATTTGACCCATATAAGCAGATGTTCTATGGGTTTGCTCATCTTTCTCATCTTGGGGCAGTGCTGTCTCTGCCCCATTTACATAGCTCTAGACTTATTATTGCACCTAGTGGTCCAAAATTGTAACTGCGGCAAGAGCTAACAGGAGTCCACTGGGGCAGGTCTTCCTCTGCACCATGCTTTGGGGAGAAATAGTGCACATGATAGATAACGACAGCACTAGCTTTAAAATAAATATCACAAAAATGGCAAAAACTTTCTCTAATGTGAGACACAATACTTTATATAGCACTAAAATCTATGCTTGTGAGCTGCTGTTTGCCTTATACACCATTTGCACCATATATAGACTAATCCAATATCAAATGTTAATATTTCCCTTATAGTGGTGGACAAAAATATTAAGTTTTAATGATTAGTCTTTAAAAAAAATGCCAATCAGGATAATACGGATCATTCGTTATTTTTTGCAATGTATCCAGCACATGGGGAGTAACCTCCTCTCCACCCTGAGGATATATCCGTTGTTTCTATGTTTTCTTGTTATTTAAGGGGTGGGGATATGAATTACTTTCATTTGTACGAGTTTGCTAAGATGTTGCATATGATTTTTAAAAAAGTGGAACATGTGGAAAAAGTTTTTAAAGCAGTAATAAATATTGCAGGAGAATGAGTAGCAATTCCTTTAATACTATGTGTGTTATAACTTTTCATGGGTTGTCTAATTGCTTTTTTCTTTCTATAGGGTTCTTATGGCTAAAGTTAAACTAAACTGTACTGCTCTGCTTCCAGAAAACTAATTATCTGAGATTCTCACATTGTCATGGCATTTTCGTCAGCATTTAACGTCTCACATCATAAAGAGATCTATCTCGCTTCTGTGCGAGTGAACTTGGACGCATGAAAGAGCCTGTAACTTCACTTTTAGAGCTGATAAGATTAGCAGAGTATGTCTCGCGAAGTCGAATGCCCGGGGGAATATTTTATATTTTAAGAGCCTTCTGAACTATACAAATTGCATGAATTATACCTCCAAGCTAAGACTTTTTTTTGTGTGAAATAGACTCCATCGTAGAGTCGGGGTCCCTTAAAATGTTAAAAGGTAAATGGATCGGTGTGTAATGATTCAGCCGCATGGTGACTATGGTGCACTTAGTCCATGTCTGAGAGATGATCTACTGTGGATAGCAAGCTCTTTGTCCCATTACTGCTGCTGGAGCAGAGAATAACTATTTTAGAGTGATCTCATCTTGGACTCTCCTGGGTTTTGCGTTCCTTGGTGCATTATCACTCTTAGCCTTGCCTTCTGAAAGAATGTTTGCTCATTTATGTCACTGTTTTAAAACTCACTAAAGCTTCTAGGACAGGACATTGTTCATTGCCAATGTAGAGCAGAAGATGTGGCTCTAAAAGGTTTCATCCATCACCTACTTCTGCATTTTTTATGCCAGTCGAATGATGACTGAAAGGCCACGTTTGTACGGGAGAAGTTAGGATAGATTGTAAAATCGTATGTATGCATATGTATCATGTGTCTGGTTAATTTTCATTCAATTACCTTTGTCAATTACCTTGGCGGCCACATTTCATGTTGAAAATGATTCGCTCATGCTTCCAGAACCACTCTTTCACAATTTGTGTCGTGGAATATACCCGTGCCATTAGGGAAGGAAAACTTTGTAGATGTGAACCTGGTCATTCAGTACATTCAGGTCATCAGCTGACTTAATCTTTTGCCACATAACATTGCTGAGTCTTGAGCTAACCAATTGAAACAACTTCAGACCATAACAAAAAAAGCAGATCACATGACCTTTTTCACTTACTATATTCCTAGTATCCTTATTATATCTATACTATAAGTTTTTAGAATGTGTTGAAGGGTTCTTATTCCAGTTCCAGTAATTTCAAATCTCCTTAGTTGTTTTTCTGAAATTGTGACTGTTTGAAGACATGTCCTCTTTATAGGCTGTAAATATGGAGATGTGGGCATTTATAAATACTTGTACAATATACATAGAGTTTGCTCACTTTATGTCTCTCACAGTCACATGGATGTCTCTCTCCTTTCCTCACATTCTTGAATGTCCTCTGAGTGAGTGAGCCGTCAAGGCAGCATTTGTCTGTGATAACTACACTCAAGGTCAAGTTGTCAAGTCCTGAAATCTCTTGTTAAAGTGCTGACAAACGTTTACCATCAAGCACTGGCTAAAAATCCGAAATAGCTCTCCTCAATTTTTTTTTTTAGATAATCTCTAGTGAGATCTCTAGTGAAAAAATCTGTAGTGTCCGTAACCATGTAAAATATTGCCTTTTAGAATAATACACTTTTTCAGGTTTATGTCTTTTTATGTGAAATCTAAATTGGCCAAGTTTCATCTGAATGAAAATTAAGATCATTGAAAGAGTTCAATTCAAAGAAGTTATGGACACCACATAAAAGGGCAAGGAATTGTCTTTATCAAATGTGATTCTTTTTATCTGATTTAAATATAAATGTGTATGGAAATTTACAAAAAAAATATATATTTTGGATAAGAAGCACTGAGTATTATAAAAAATGGTGTTATATGGTCCTATCTGAAAAAACACTTTTTCTCCCAGCAGCGACCTCATTTTCCCTCTCGTCTGTTCCAACCACTTAGCATTCTGCATCACCAGTATAATCACCAGCTTGATCGTCTGTCATCATCTCCCAGATAGCAACGTCAGCAAAATTAGGGTAACTTTTTGTCAGTGCTCCAACGTCGGGCCAACGGCAGTGCACATGTTGGGCCCATGCTGGCATCAGTGGTTGGTCCAACGTCATTTTGTCCATGGGCCCAATGTTGGTATATTGGTGGGGCCAAAGGTAGATTGGCCCAACATTGGTTAGTAGATACTATAATGGCAAGGTTGAAAATTGGAAATAAGAAATTTCATTATATTGCTTTAGCTTTGTGCATCAGGCTCTCTCGATGATGCCATCACAACAAGATCTCATATGAGGGTTGGTTACTAATCTAGTACATAAATAACATTGAAAGAACTACCTCTAACTCAGTGGACCAATTTTGCTAGGTTATTTACTGTTTGAATTGCTGTGTTTACTTTGTTTCATCTGGAGAAAAATGTGTGGCTATAATACTGGAACTGTTGTTAAACTGAGTTGAGCCAAATGTAGAAAATGATTTTGTTGGTTGAAAAGGAATATTTTGAAGAGCATTTTAATGTACAATGCTCAAATTACTGATGTATTCACATGGATTAGAGTCACAGTTTTCCAAAGATGCTGTAATGTTGATGTTGTTGTTGTTGATGATGATGATGATGATAAAGAACAGCTGAGCTACAGTGACCAAGCTAATGGTGAAAGTACCAAGGTGAACGATGATGATGTGGAAGATGCAGAGCCACCTGATATAAAAGACAGTCTGAGGCAATGGAATACTTTGCACTTTGTAAGCATGTATTTAATTTATTCACCTTGCTGAGAGAAAAAAGTATTTGTACTAGGTGTTTATTTTGTAGCTTATCATCATAATGGTTACATATATTTTCTTAGTTTGTAATCATTTTATCACAAATAAAATTAATAAATGCATTTCTGGAGATATAAATGTGTGTTCGTATTATTGGCAATGATGAAACTTGTGCCAAAAATGGGCCAGCCTATCTTTGGCCCCATCAATGAGCCAACGTTGGGCCAATGAACAAAATGACAACAAAATGTATGTACAGTGAAATCATGGATTTTGTGAGTGTTCTGCATGACGAGCAAAGACTTTTAATAAATTTTCGAGTGTCATTAGCGATGTTTCTTGCGAATTTTTCCGATAAAACAGTCTTTCCGCTAATGTGTGTGTGTAGGTGTGTTTTGTTTTATTTTTACTTTATATTTTGTATTCATTATTCTTATGTACAATAATTTTTTTGGGGGCTGTGGAACGATTAATTTGAGTTTCCATTATTTCTTATGGGAAGATTTGCTTTGGTTTACGAATGTTTTGGAATATAAGCCCGCTTCTGGAATGAATTATGATCGTAATCCATGGTTCCACTGTACGGCCATTGGCCAGCGTTGGTCCTTCAGCAGTGTGTCATCTGGGCTGTACCTGTTTCTCACTGAAAAATGAGAACAAAATAATGTGCCATAAAATGATCCATAAAAGTCCTTAAGGAAGCCTCGAGAATTAATTCTCAAGTACACAAAGGTCTGACACTTTGGAAGCAAAACATAAAGAAACAAATGGTAGCTCAAGACTTTTGCACAATACTGCATATATTATATATATTATATGAAACATTTTTGAAGATATTTCCCCTGTGGATGGAGACTTTCAGGAGACCCTGTTTAATGTCACTGGCCTTGGACATTCTTGAAGGGCTACTTGGCACTGATTGATAGATCGCTGGGAGTTACAGGGGATAAAAAAAGAGCTAATCTTGATTCGTGGGTAATTAAAAAGGCTCTTAATGCAGTGGCACGCTGCCCAGCGAAGGACGCTGGTAAGCGATGCGAATGCCAATCACTGAACATAGAGGAAAACTGAAAGTCAAGGCAAATTCTAATTAAAGAATAAGAAAATCAGTTCATGAGCTAATTAACAAGTTGTTCATTGTGACCATGATAATGGATAGCTAGGGAAGTAGATTCTTAGTCAATCTGCATGTGTACATCATGCAAGTTTTGAGCAAAGTAGCAGCAGTGGGACACGGAGGTTCAGCCAGAGGCGATCGCCGCAATGGGAAGGTCAGTGTTGACTGATGATAAGACAGTCACTCTAAGCCCTTGACCCAAATGTTAGATTCCATGAAAGTACAAGCTGGAAAAATAGAGAAGTGTCAAAGGACCTCCCGAAGGCATCCTGGGGCAAAGAACATTTGGCAAATGCAGCGGTGAATGAAAGTTATACTAATTACCCAGACACATCATCATGTGGCTGACAAAGCCTTTAAAAACAAAAATCTAAAGAATCAAAAGAAAGAACAGAAATCTATGGGTAAAACCTGACATGATATACATATTGTGGCCTTTATATTAAAATCATTATCCAATAAACAACTAACCATTATCCGTAAAATAACACCTTTATTCTTACAATTTACCTTTTACAATTTTCTGTTTTTATTAATTAAATAACAACACGCCATAGTTATTTTACATTCATGGCTAGGGATGTTCTGAAGTGCCTGTTCAACAAGCTACAGATAAATAGTAATTTCCTTATAACTCTGTGTTCTCTCTCTCTCTCTCTCTCTCTCTCTCTCTCTTTATTCAGAGAAAGTAATGCAACTTCTTATGTTAAGACAATTCTTCCTCCATCAGTAAAGAAAAAAGCATAGAAATGGGCATTTCTTCCCGTTCAGTGGGCAGGTCAAACCACTAGCTGTCTGCTACGTATCACTTTAGCTAATCAGTTAACTGGAATCATAGTAGTTTAACTTACCATAAGAAATATAGGAGTTAACCATGTGTAAAACATGGATAATTAAGTTCATTCAAAAGAGATGTAACGTTAGCAAATAAATTAACGCTAGCCACCGTAGCAAAATTGAGCTAAGCTAAAGCTAGGCTAGCTAAGTTGTGGTATCTGAAACTGACGCATGTTCCAACCAAAAACTAGGCTCTGTTTGTGCCCATTTATGGGTTAACTGGGGTTTAGGTGGAGTCAGCTCCTGCCAAGATGGCGACAACCAGAGCTCCTACAGTTGATCTCCAAAAACAGCTCTCCGGGAAACCTATGAGTGATGTCACAGAGTGCTTGTCCAGCTCTTACACAGTGTTATACAGATGGTGCCAATCCATTGCAGAGCACAAACATATGCACCATCCACACCAGCCATCCTATACCACATGTATTTGGACTTTGGGGGGAAACAGGAGAAAACCCACCAAGCATTGGGGAGAACATGCACAAATAAACATATATATAAAAAATTTACTTTCTGTGTCATTCATTACTATGATAAATATATACAGTATATATAAGCAAGTGTGATTTGCCTTCTAGCCAGCACTTTTGTCTGCTGTTAAAAACAATTAATCAACATCTTCTGAGTCACAAACTGAGAATTCCAACTGTGCCGGGGCTTAATGAATTATTCATCCAAATGTGTTCAGAATAGAAACCCTTTTGTGGTCATTTGTTATTAATGTTCAGTTTGAATCAACACCTTGTCCCAAAGTCTATTCTAGCAAACTTACTTTTTTAATGTATTCCCACAATATTGGAAAGTTGAGTAACACTCCATTAGAGTGAGAAGCTTTTCTAAGACTTTCTCTCGTGTCAAATCCGAAGACCTTTACGATTAGAATGTAATAAGTGTAATATTGAATTTGTATGATATATGCACATATTTAATGCATTTCAGCTCCAGGGTTCTGGTTCAATCCTGAACTAGGGTTACTGTACTGTATGTGTACAGTTTCACATGTTCTCCTCCGCACAGGTAGGTGGACTGGCTACTTGAAATTGATTCACAGTGTGAAGGAATGAATATTTTCATTTTATCATCGATGCCCTCGTGACTGGCCTTAGATCCATAGGAGAGTACATGGAAATGTGTCACATACTATATAAAGCCTGACAGATGGGGTTAGATAAGGATTAGATTAAAAAGAAACTCTTATAAATAAATATTGTTCAATATTGTGCAATATTTACTTTTTGGAAAAAGTTTGATCCTATTTGTAGTAGTAGTTCGGTTTAGTCCCGTGTGGAAATCCATGAAGCTTCATTTAACTATGATCATTTAATTATTAAATATATTAATTATGTAATTCCAGATTCAAATATGGGTACCACTGCCACTGTACAAATCCCTGCGTCGATTCTGAGCGTTTGATATTTCACACATCCTTATGGATTTCCTCATGGTTCTGTTTCTGGTTGCCTTCCAAAAACTATCAATGCTCATTGTTCTCTATTCTGCTTTATCCTGTATACAGGGTCGCGGGTCTTGGAATTGGGGATCGAACCTGGACACTGGAGGCACAAGGCGACAGTGCTAACCACTGAGCGACTGTGCCGCCTCCAAAAACTTGCTTAATGCATTAAATTGTCCATATAATACGTGAACATGTGTTAGCAGGGTCTGGCTTTCTGTACAGAGTGAGCTTCTTTTTCATGCCCAGTGCACCCGGAGCAGGGTACGTGACACCACATGATGAATATACAGTATTTATGAATAATTTAACAGGAATAAGTATAGAAAAGTGTTGCTTAGGGACCAAGTGGAAAAAAGAAAAAGTTCATCATGCATCTAAAAGAGAGATCACTTTAATGAAATTTCAAAAACTTTAATGAACATTATTTGCATTTGACAATGATGTAAAATCTCCACGTGTCCTTTTTCTTTTTTTTCTTTCTTTTTTTTTTCTTTTGAGGATCATTACTATGACTGACAATCTCAAGTCATCTGCGCCTGCGGTGTACATCTCCACCTTTTCCACCTTCTCTCCATCATTACAGGTTTGAGTCAGAAATCAGAGCCCAGTGGTACAGCTATGTAGACCCCAGGCATGAGCACTGATCAAAAAAGGTAGCAGATGATGCAGCTTTCCCTCAGCGTTTCACTTCTTTGCTCTCGCTAAGGGAGTGAGTGTGTGAACGTTATGAATGTGTGTGTGTGTGTGTGTGTGTGAGAAAGAGAGAATGTGTGCGGCCATCTCTTTGAGCGAGTTGCTCTGTGATCATTCCCACATCATTAGCGTGGCAGTGTAATTATTTTTGTTTCTTGCTGAATATATGACGCCTGAGGCGCTGCAATGAAATCAAACCTAAGACAAATTAAAGATCGGATTTCTACATCCCTGGTCAGTGTCGCCTGCATTTCTAACCTGATACTGTCAAAAAGACAAAAACAAGATTGTCTGTCTGGTTCTTTTAAAAACTTCACCATACTATTCCTAATAAGATATTTTACCATAGTAATCCCAAGATACCTGTACCATAGTATATATAATACCTATATATGGTATATTGGTCTATACATATGCATAATTCGGTACAGGGGTGCATGTACTATGATAGAGTACATGGTTCTACCACATACTATGGAACATGAACCATATGCTATACATGTTCATGGTAATATTTATATTAATGCAGTGGTGTTTGCAATACTTCTATACGATGGGATGCATTGGGTTCAGCAGGCATTTAATATGTGACTGCTTGTACTATACCATACCAGGAGTATGTACTAGGATAAATACCTGCTGAACTTTGGTAGACACCGTGATACCCGATAAGTACCATGGTATTCACTCAAGTATTGTTGTACACACCATAGTGCTATCATGCTTCCCATGCACTAAGGTGCCACAGTACCTATCATGGCACTCTGTTAAGACCAAAAGTGCCTTCCCCGGTAATGTAATGTCTGTAGTACCACAGTAATATATTATGGACTATTTTAGGGCTATCAGAATTTTTTTAACGCAAATTAATCATACGACCAAGTTTGAACCTAATGGTTTCCCATAATCGCAGCGCATGTGATAATGGCACGCTTAACACAGATAATATGGTGACTCTATGAGGACACTAAGAACTGAAGTTGTTTGCTCGAGCTACCTTCAAGGGGAACTATTTTTACAAGAATACATTAAATGTAAGACAGGCTATAAATGTAAGGCAGCTTGGCAGAAGCTGTTTTTTATTGCACTTACAGGAGACCCCTGGACATCAGCGAGTAACCATAACTACCTCGGTGTAACAGCAATGACAAATGGCAACTGCACTCATTCACTCCGGTTGTGTTAAAAACAGAAGAAAGACATTTTGCAGAAACATGCACTAGCTGGTTGCGGTAGCCAAGTTGAAAAGGAGATGACGGCACTGTAGGACCTGTAGAAGGAGTTTGAGAGATTTAAAAAATTTTTTAAACTTTGATTGAAATTTTTTATCAAGTTTGAGATATTATCAAACTGTATAATCTATTTCCTCTAGTCTGTCGTGCATTTCTTTATTCCAACATTGCACAGTCTTTTAAAATGACTGTGATTAACTAGATGAATTTTTTTAATTGATTGCATGGTGTTTGAATGTTCTTCCAGTGCTTGGTGGGTTTCCTCCATGTACAGTACCAGGCCTCATGCACTAAGTCTCCTGGCATAGACTCCAGGCCTACGCAACCCTATACAAGATAATCAGTATAGAAATCAAAATTTATTGCATTTCTACCAATTTCATTTTTTTTTCTCTAAATAAATAAATAAATAAATAAAAAAAGACAATACAAAATAATACAGTTTAGCATTCTTACATTTTTAAATGTGAAATCCTGAATTAGTTAAACCGGTAATATCAAACTCAAACTTTTATGTTATACAAGACAGATTTTTCTCCCATAACTCCAAAGTTAAGTTTTTGCTAAAATATATATATTTTTTGTAACATGCTTATGCAATCCTTTCTGGCACATCTCGTCCTTCTAGTTTTAAGCATACACCTCACACACACACACACACACACACACACACACACACACACACACACACACACACACACACACACACACACACACAGAATCCTGGGTGGCTGCAAGTCAAACAGCCCCTGGCAATTTTGGAATAAAAATGTTTACTCTCCCCAAGGTGTTGTTTTTTTATTATTTTTTCTTATCAGGGTATCACTTATAAAAATATATAAATGGAGAGAAAATGCGAGCATGTTACAGAAGAAGGAAATGAGTTAAAATGATTAGATATGGGTATTTAGTCTGTGTTGACCTTGAAACGACAAAAAGAAGAAAGAGAAACAGAAAAGAGAAACGTGTGTGTGAGAGAGAGAGAGAGAGAGAGAGAGAGAGAGAACGAAAGATGTGTGAAGGTAAAGAGCTAAGCAGGTGTGACAGCTCTGAAAGCTTTCACAGGACAAAAAGGTTTCTCATGCCTCGGAGCAATGCTAAGCTGTGGTTGACCCCATCACTGACCCTGGCATACACTTCCACTGGGAAGGAGGGGGAAACTGTGTTCAAAAAGTATATAGCGTCTCGGCAAGAAAATCAGAGGAATAGAAGTAGATGTATTTGTCGAGTTTATAGGATAGGACTGGTACAGCTTCAGGTTTAATCAGGGACGAGTCAATCGTGTTGCGCATGAGTGTTAACAGCTGTTTATTCTCAATCATGATTAAACAATTTGCGCATTCGTGGACTAGAACATTAGCTCTAGCTGCGAGCTGAATCATGGCTTTATACTGAATCTACGGAATGGTTTTCTCTAGCGAAGACTCATTCACAGGGACTCGTAGGCAGACATTCCACAATAATCTAAGGACAATGTAGCACATACTGTATACTGTACGTCTAGGCGTCACAGTAACTACAGATACAAAATATCTTGCGTCAATGGATGCTTTGAGTGGGTAGGTATATTAGGCAGCAAGTGAACGTTTTGTCCCTGAAGTCAACATGTTGCAAACAGAAAAAATGGGCAAATTTAAGGATTTCAGTGACTTTGACGAGGGCCAAATTGTGTCGGCTAGACGACCGGGTCAGAGCAACTCCAAAAGTGCAGCTACTGTCTAATGTTCTGTGGTGTTGTGCAGTGGAACCGACTTAAAGTGGTGCAAGGAATTAAAACCGGTGATCCGGCAAAAGGGTCACAGGCAGCCAAGGCTCACTGATGCATGCTGGGAGTGAAGGCTGGCTCATGTATTTTGGTCCAATATAAGAGCTACTATAGCTGTAACAGCTGAAAAGGTTAATGCTCGTCTCCATAGAAAGGTGTCAGAACACACAGGTCATTAGTGTTTAGGTGGCACAAGGGGGACCTACGTAATATTAAGGTGGTGGATATAACAATTTCAATTATTAAAAAAGGAAAAAAAAAGCTGTCCAAACCTGCCTGGCCCTATATGAAAAAGTCATTCCTCCCAAAACCTAATAACCTTTGGTGCAATGAGTCTTTCACATCGCTGTGGAGGAATTTTGTCCCACTCTTCTTTGCAGAAATGTTTTGGCTGGACATTCTCCTTCAGGATTTTCCGGCCGAGCGCAGAATTCCTGTTTTCATCAATTGTGGTAAGTCGACCAAGTCCTTAAGCTGCAAATCATCACAAGTACCACCACAATACCAACACCATGTTTGACTGTTGGTATGATGTTATTTTTATGAAATGCTGTGTTAGTTTTAAACCAAATTACTTGTTGTTGTTACTTAATTACATTTGGGAAGAGGTCTGCAGTGTCGGCGTTTCACAATGTTCAGTACGGGATAATTACTTATAACAAGTGTTATAAGTAATCATACGGTACGATCGTGGCTTACTGGTGGGGCGGGGGGGGGGTGTCAAGCTGACTTGGTGCAATTCTATCTTGCTGACTTCATCTACAAATAACTTGAGTGTGTTCAAAAAAAGCTACTCCTAGGAGCTACTCCACCGTATGCTTCCGTACACTAATTTGCAATCAATCATACCCAGTTGTAGCCAGGCAATGTGCTACAGACGCCCATGTGTAGAAAATGGGGCTACAACAAGCTATGGAGTAATTAGGGAAGCTTCCTATTATACCACTGCACACTATGGGTGGCTATGAAAGCATGTGCAGCACAATACAATTATCTCTGATAAACTACAGCAACAGCTATGTTGTGCTATGAAGGGTTATGGAACCTGCCTTAGTAGCACGTAATGATAAGAAGTTATTAAGCAACAAGCCTCTCCGTTGGGATCCATAGACCTGTTGTTTATCCTTAAAAAAAAAATGTGTGTAGCACCAACATTATTCGCCTTAATGCCTTGCAGCTATGCTGTGCTGGAGCCAAGACAAGCCAATTGTAGCAATTCGTAGCAAAAGTCTGGAATCTAGGAACTAGGACGAGAGAGAGCCACTACTATGTCCAATTTGGGAACAACTGCATGTCTTTGGACTGTGGGAGGAAACCTTCATCTTCTTCTGTACCGCTTTATCCTCTATTCAGGGTCGCGGGGACCTGGAGCCTATCCCAAACCAGAATACCCAGAGGAAACAAGCACAGGGAGACTCGAACCCGGACATGACTGGCATTCCAAAATTGCCTGTAGTGTGTGAATGAGCGTGTGAGTGTGTGTATGTGTGTGGCCTGTGTGCTGTGGATTGGCACCCCTGTCCACTGTGTCCTCTTCTTTAGACTTGATGCTCAGATCATGCAATGTTGTTTAAATCCACTGGGGGGCAGCAGATATCAATGTTTAGTTCTTAAATGCAATATTAAACCATTATTTTGTAGTTTGCTTTATTTTCTCCTCAAATCAACTCTGTATTGAAATCTATTAAAGCTATCTGTTCTGCCTTGTGCTCATTCAGCCACTGAACCTGAACATTTGCCTACATGATGAGGGATTTGAATAGAAAATCAGGTTTTATCATTCATACAAATACACAGCGCTGATCAGATTTAAGAAACAAAATAAAATCATAAGAAGACCCAGAGCAAGACTTTATTACAGATTCATATAATAACCCTGCATTTTCAGCCTCAAAATAAACTTTTATCCCAAAGAAGTAGGCGGGGCTAGAGGAGCGGGTTCGTTGCGTGACATCACTTCCGCTCTCAGGGCGCCTTTTCGTCGCTCGCGAGCAGTATTGTTCTTCCATTTCCGCACGCCGCGCGCAGGACCGCTGCTGCACTTGTGAGCCGCTCAGCGTTTCTCTACAAACCGCGTCGCCTCCATCTATTTGTTCACCTCGACCGAACTCGGAAGGAGAGAAAGGAAAAGGAAGGAAAAAAAAAAAGAAAACTTGGATTTTTGCCCTAGTTTCACCGCCGGATTTGTACAGCTTTGCGAGGTTTTCTATCGCTTTGTTAACTTTATTTACGAACTCCCCAAAATGGAGAACGAGAACAAGTACCTCCCGCAGCTCCAGGCGGAGAGAGACAGCCTCGACTCGTCCTTCATGCACGCCATGAAACTTTTATCTGCAGGTAAATACATTTGTTTGAAAAAAAGGTACATCTTGCTTCTCGTTATTTACGCATAATATATAAATTCATCCGGAAAAAAATTGAGCGTTCACTGGCCGAAGAGGAAAACGGTGCTGCTGCTGTGTCTCAAATGACTCGGTTCTTCTCATGTTTGTGTCCTTCTCAGGGTGCGTCTAAAAGGGCTTCTGCGCCCTACGTAGCTTGCTTTTATGTTTATTTGAGACAGAACCTTTGGGAAAGCGTCCTGTATAAACTTGTGCAGTTATCTATGGTAATTATAGATTGCGCGAGAGGAAAACGGATGCTAAATAACTACCCAGGTGCGTTTATATGATTTATTTTTAAAGTTTTATTTGGCTTGTTTTTTTTGTCTGAACAAATTAATGCGAATATTTTGCTATGGCGTGGAACTGGTTTTTTTTTTTTCCTTCTTTCTAAATTGTGTTAATTACATCCCTAAAATGTAAACATTTCACCCAAATATAATACACACTCGTGGAAGTATAAACTGACGTTATACTTCTATTGGGATTGGGACGGAGCCGGTCAACGGTTTTTTACGTATAGAGTGTCCTGCGTATACGTTAAAAACCGTTGATTAGTTCCGTTCGAATCCGCTTGACGCTCCCTACGTAGATGCACTACATGGCGCGTGCACTAATGAGCGCGCGCGCACTCTATGTAGTGCTCCCTCCATTCACCCTGCGCTGTAGATGAGGGAGAACGTGGCTGTGTGGATCTGGAGCTGAGTTAGATTTACGAGGAGTGTAATTAGACACATGGCCTCCTCTTACCTCCTTGGTTGGATTCCTGAGTGCATAAATTCACTGAATAGTCTTTTCTGTCCTGCACTGTGCACTTCATGCTCTGTTCATAAACCAGGGGAAATGTTAGATTATCCCAGCCTGGGTGTATTTTTTTTCCAGCAGGAAATGTTTCTCGTTCTTTTTCCCCCCCTTTTTATTATTTTCCTCTCGGCTGTCCTGCGCGCAGCAGATGTTTTCCATCATGAGCAGCCTTCTTACTGCGAGCGTTACTGTACATATCGAAGGCACACGGCTCAGCATCTGGATCTTCTCAAAGCTGTTGATGAACTCATGTTTCTTCAGATGTGTGTGTGTGTGTTAGGAGTTCCGACGGTGGCAATCTGGTTCTTGTTATAATTATTCATTTTTTGTACCCGGTTGAGATTGACCAGATCAAGCGGGCTCCAGCGGATTATGCCGTGTAACCTGGATTGACCCTGTAACCTCTCGAAATGGGCATATGGTTCAAACAGAAATGGTGACGCACATAAGAGCTTATATTTCATAGAAAATATCAGCAATCTTTTGAAGTACTTTTGAGGTTTCAGATCACCCAAGGTCAGTGCGGTCAGACAGAGATGAGATATAGTGATGCTCAGACCATACACGGATGTTAAGCCCTTCTGGCTGGGCGAAAAAAATAAAATACATGGATAAAAACATCCAGCTATGTGTATTTCCCAGAGCAGCATGGCTGTATCCATTGCCGCTTCTGTTGTGTATAAATGACGGCGTTATCCACCTTTTCCTTGACCCTTGCCCTCTTGTTGAAAGCTTGTCAATTCATTAAAAAAATGTGCCATTGATCCATTTCCTGATTGATTAACGAGGAACTTGTTAACATCAGCCTTGACTCCGGTTTCTGTCATCTGCAGTCGTTATTTGTCATGCCGTCTCTCTCTCACAGCCATGTCTATGTAAAGGAAAAACAATGTGCTGCTGTTTTGCTTGACTGGTCTGGATGAAATGAGACTTGTTCTCTTTTTTTCCTCCTTTTTTCTCTCTCTCCTCTAGAAATCGAGAGGGTTCAGAAGGACGAGCCGGAAAAAGACAGCGAAACCTACTTGGATTTGTTCACAGCGAAGAATATCAAACTGAAGGAAAGAGTTCTTATCCCAGTCAAACAGTACCCAAAGGTCAGCATTATATATTTTGCAAATCGTCCAAATATCTGCACGTGTTTTGTGATTGAGCACTCACCTGTTATGTTGCCTGTCCAGACGCTTGTGCATACTGCTTACTTCATTAAAGCGCAAAGTTAAAACACACTTACACACACATGGATTCTGGTAAACTTCTCATGATTAGCTGTTCGACTGAAAGAAAAGGAAATGCAAACAGATGATTATACTGAGGTCAGTCAGTGAATCAACTCTTGTTTGTATTAAGATTCTTCAATGTGACTCTTAGTTACACTTTGAGTGATGGGGATTACATCTTTAACCTTCTTCCATTAAAGAACAGAAATGTACTTGTCCTCTCTCTCCCCCTCTTCTCTTTTTGCACTGCGTAAGAGCTACAGCTCGGTAGAGCAGTTAGAAGGAAGTTGTCTACGTTACTTTAGTGTTTATGTTGCTTAAATAGTAACAGGTTTTTCCATAAAGATCGTTTGATTCAGGAAGAAAAATGTTGCAGTTGGAAAATTTTGAGCAAACCTGAAAAAAGCCTTTTAAGTTCATTAGCGGAGCCAGGGAGATTATAACGCTTCATATTTTGACATGTGCTTTTTTTTCTATTATTAAGCAGCCGCTCTGCTATTGAGCCGGAAGGCCTGGTGATAAATCAGTGATCCGTTACAGAAAGTTCATTAACCTGTGTCATAACACAAAGTGGCCATTTTTAAAAATTTATTAATTTATTCACTGGCATGAGTGGTACAAATTGCACATGTTGGTAAAGTGAGTCTATATACGAATTTACAATTATTTACATATTATATATTCACACTCCATCACAAGTGCTGCATTTGCACCATGGTTGCAACTGACTTTTCGAATCCTCTTTGAAAAGTCCCTTTGTCACACTTGATGGTATCAATGGGGGTTTGTCTTCTGTGCTGGTTTCTCCTTCAGCTGTGATAAAGGGGATTTGAGAGTTGCGTTCAACAATGGCGGAAATGCATCGCTGGTGAGGGAGACTATGATGTGCAGTAGAGTTATTCTACCAACATGTGCGATTTAAACCGCTCACATAAAGGTTTAAAGTTTAACCTTGCAAGTGCCTTATTAACAGTCTGTTGATGTTATCCCTGATGATGTTACATCTGATGATGTTTTTGAATGTCGAGTGCTCTCAGCACGAATGGAGCATTTAATAACTTTATCCTCAAATGACTCCACCCTTTAGTCATGCACTTGGAATTGTTCTCCTTTAGTTTATAGTGATAGAAGTAGGTCACGTCGAACCCTTTTATCGCCGTTCTCACAAGACTAATCTGCTTTTACTGCCCTAGTTTACTCTTTCTGTGCTGCAGTTTTTTTTATAAAGTTGCTTACATTGTCAGATTTCCCATCACATCCTGCCCTGTTGTGCCGAGCACTTTAAGTGATTTATCTGTATCACAAGAGAGAGGGGAGAAAAAAAAAAGACTTTGATGGGATCGGCACACACAGAGCGCCCCTGCTGACTGTTTCTGCCGCTTAAATGCACTTTTCCCTTCACTCTGAGACTCTTCGGCATGATCTCTTAAAGCTGGAGAGTGTTTCGAGTTTAGCCCCTGTCGCACCCACCGGACGCACAGATCACAGATCTGTCTAAAGTTATTGAACGTCGAGTCCCTCAGAAACCATTTCAGCCAATCCAGCGAGACAGTCGCTTCCTACACACCCTGAATTTAGTGTTTTAATCTCACCTGTGCTTTTATTTTTTTTATATTTATCCATAGTTTAACTTTGTTGGGAAGATTCTCGGGCCTCAAGGAAACACCATTAAGAGACTGCAGGAGGAGACAGGCGCCAAGATCTCAGTCCTGGGCAAGGGATCTATGAGGGACAAAGCGAAGGTAATGACACGCAGACACAGGTTGCTACGATTTCACGGTTAGTCGCCATGTCTAAATGCATTTCCATCTGTTACCGTCTAAACGGGATTTATTATTTATTTAGATTTAGCGAGGCTAAGTCCTCACTCCAGAGGTTCTTATTTGTTTGTTTGTGCAACCTCTTTATTCTCGTTTCTTTTTGCTCAGATTTCATTAATATTTTAACCTGCTTGATTTAAAATTCTTGATTAATACTACAACAGTGCTGTCTTTTTCCTTTCTTTTTCTTGTGAATATCCAGAATCAAACTTACAAGACATGTAAGATCAGAAGATCTTAATTTTTATTTATGTATTTTTTTTTTTTTGGTGTAGCTTCATTTATTGAATAAATTCTGCCTGATCGTAAATTAAAATAGTTTTTTGGCTGTTTATTAGAGGCTTCCTATTACTGATGTCTGCACTGATGGATTACATCAGATCCATGTTGACGTTACTTGGTTTTCAACTATTGAGGTCTGGAATAATTCAAAAGGCCATAATTTTCTTGCTCATGTTTATAAAATTATTTTTTTTTTTTTTGGGAAACGGATGAAATTCCTTGTGATTTTCAAAGGCAAAAAAATCTTTAGGACTTAAAACAGAAAACTCCTGCTCTAATTTGTCTAATCGTTGTGGTCTCATTAGAACGTTGCGATGCAAACCATTTCCGACTCGTTTCGGCTTCAGCTCAAGGCGCTGCATGTATATAAAGGCCTGTAATTGACTAGATTAGGGCTTAAATGAGCCATTACTGCTCTTACGATAACCCAGCCCCTCCACGCGCACAATACTCTTCATTGTGTTAACGAGTTTAAGTCATCTGATGTAAAGTAAGGAAGCACAAAGTGTAAGGTCAGTGGTGATTATCTAAATGTAAATATAAAACAATTTGTGATGTCTTTAAAGTTCTATACTTCATTTGTAGTAAAAAAAAAAAAAAATTCATAATCAACTGAAAAGAATATGGAATACAGATGGCTTTTGCTTATTAAGCTTTGAGCAGCATACTGTTTATCAACTTTCAAACGATCGCGATCTGAACAGATGGAAATGTAACGTTCTGACTGGTAGGTTTTTGCTGTTCTCATGGTAACGTCTTCTTTACAAATTTTCTTCCTGCATCAGTGCGTCTCATGAAATCTTTCAACGGTTAGTTATTCTTAGAAACTTTTTCTTAGGACCGTGTGTCTCAGTAAGTCCATTGCAGTCGAGTTCACGCAACAAGTTCAACCCTTCGCACCGTGCCTTCGGCCCATGTCTCACCCTGCACCCTGTCTCATCACACATCTGTTGTAGCCGTCTGCGCGCTAATGCCATGCCACTAAAACAGAATTGATGAATGACTTAAATAATCTGATGAAATATTAATTAATTCCCGGATCCACATTCACAGCTCATATTCAACATCGCCTGTCCGTGTGCCTGGCAGCGGTCTAAAGCGCCCTGGATGTTCCACCGGACACCTGTTGTTTTAATGTTGTTCCATACAGCAATCACAGAAAATTTGGCCTGTTTTTATTTGCGCCTGACTGCCTGATGATGGATTAGCAGTCAGGTGAGTATGGACAGGGCTGGGAAAGGCAGAACCTAGTCAATGAGTAAATCTTGTACCCTGAGGAATGATGCGTAATCGGGCTTTGTTGTGTCTATGCCGATTTTGAGTTTACTTCCTGTATTCGTAATTTTAATGTTTGTAAAACTGCTGCATTTTAATTAAAGTAATTGTAATGTGAGGACAGGTGGTCATTAATTTAACAGAACAATGATTACAGGAGAGGTGTTGCTTAGCCAGAAATATAGTTATCTGGTGTAGATCTGTCACGAATGTCATGGTGCTCTTCGTGTTTAATGATCAAGTTTAGATCATGCGAGGAGCAGCAGCGGTATTTTTGCCCAATGATCTAAACCTTGCACCTACATCCATTGCTAAAAGCTGGTGATGACCGAGTCATCAGTACAGATCTCCTCCCCATGGACGGCATGCCTGAGAACTTGAGACAAATTTTTTTTTTTTTAACAATCACAATGTGAGAGTTCTGGGGCTGTTACTGACCTGCCCATGTTTAAGGACAAAATTAAAACTCACTTATTTAAAGTGGCTTTTGGTATATAATACATTTCAGGGTTTTGTATTTTAGTGTCATTTTACTGGATATAGGCGTTTGTAATTTTGAAGCACGTTGGGTTTTTAAAATTTGGGTTGATGTAAACAGTTTGAATTGGGAGGTTTGCAATCTATTTCACCCCTACTTAAAAACTTGAGCTCATTCTCATCCAGGATTTGGTCTCTCTCTCTCGCTCTCTCCCTCTCTCTTATTTATTTATCTTTTAAAGCTATTTTGACTTTGTATTTAATGTTCTGGAATATTCCAAGAAAAAAAATTCATTATGGTTCTAAAGTCAATAAATAATCATCTCAATATTGCCCAATATCATTGTGACTATGATATTTGCCAGAATCAAGCGGACCTAGTAATAGTCCAACCATACAGTGTGTGACAACTCAACCTGTGTGAACCTGTGCTTTTTATTGAGTTTTCATTTGGCTAAACTACACAGGATTTCATGTTCTGTAGTTTTGCGAGGTCTCGTCTAGGGCTGCAACAACTAATCGATAATTATCGATAATGAAATTCGTTGTCAACGAATGCCGTTATCGATTAGTTGGGCTGCTCACGTTATTGAGGAGTGCGACCACAAGATGCACAAATACACACAGACACGCACAGATACGCAGTCGCTCGCGCAATGGAGGTTACAGAAGCGTCTGCAGGAAAAAGCGCGGCGCCCCAAGTCCTCCAAGGTATCGGAGCAATTTATATTAAACGCCTCTTATCGGGCGTTAAAACCGGTTTTCTGCCAGTCGTAGTGTCCGGTGAGCGCGGATGAAGCGCAGAGGGTTTTCTACACACAGGAGTCAGTGAGAGTTCACACGGGCTTTAGTGACGTGCGTTTGTCCAGCTGCGCGGTTATACAGGGTTAATGTTGCATGGCAGCTTTTTCTTGGCGCTCAAATCCCAACGAACCCAAGGAAAACACTTCTAGTGCGTTTTCTTCACGGTCATTTTACACTTCGGAGGACCGGATATATACAGGCTATGCGGGAAAATGGCAAAATAAACCCAGTAGCGGCGATTATTATTTTTCTCTCTCCCTACGCTGCCGTATTACGTGACTGTCTAGTATAGCAAAATGGTATATATACATTTATTTTTTTATTAAATTTTTTTTATTGAGACAACAACAAAAAAGGATAAAATGCACGAGAGGATCGAAATGTATAAACCGTGAAAAGGATGTAGCAAGAGACACTTTCATTAAAAATAATATCATAATAATCTAGAAGTCTATTATTCTTCTTTAAGTTGAATTAATTTAAGAGAATTTAAAATTGAGATCATTCTTAACAACTGAATGTGTGTTTTTTTTTTTTTTTTTTTTTTTTTTTTTTTTTTTTTTAAACTACTGTGTGTGTGTGTGTGTGTGTGTGTGTGTGTATATAGCAGATGGCAAATTGACGGTGTTGATACGGTGTGTGTGTATATATTGTTAAAGAATGTTGATTTACATAAACTAAGGTTACATGTCAAAATTAAAGATCATTAAACTCTATGTGGCTATTGCATTTTTTTTAAGTGTACTTTACTTTAATACCCTGATTTATGGTTTTATATAGTTAAGCAAAACAGCAAATTAAAGCGGTTACGTTTTATCCGATTAATCGAAAAAAAAAAATAATTGCCCAACTAATCGATTATCAAAATGATCGTTAGTTGCAGCTCTAGTCTCGTCTACACTGATGAGCTGTACGTCAGTCAAAGCTGTTTCTCTGTGCTGTATCTCGATGTTTATTCAAAACTAATCTGTGATGCATAGCTGATTGACGAACTGCAGAGTTTTGCCGCTTGGTTTTAATCATTGACTTTTAAACGAGCGATAATAAAAGGTCTGCTCCTACGTATCCGATCCTTTTAGCAGCTGGGTCGGCTGGTTTTGGTTTAATTAAATTAGTCTCAGAACAATATGCGGGGTAATTCACACGGGTGACTGTAAACACAATAAACTAGGCTACAAAAACATAATTGAGGTCTCTGCCTGCATTATGCCTACCCTAAACCGAGGGAAGCCTGTGAGCTTATGTTTTTATTTATCTCTTGGTAGATTTTAGAAATACGCAGGCAGATGCTATACTCATTGCCCTGAGCTCCCTGTTGCTGATAATCGGTTTAAGTTTGTAGCCCCTTTTCAGAACAGAGCCGCCTGTAAAATGTGTTTTAATGCGTGTTTATCAGGAGGAGAGCTTGAGGAAAAGCGGCGAGCCCAAATACGCCCACCTGTCCATGGAACTCCACGTGTTCATTGAAGTGTTTGCTCCAGCGCCCGAAGCGTACATGCGCATGGCCCACGCTATGGAGGAGGTTAAGAAGTTCCTCTTCCCTGTAAGTATCAATTAAAAAGCTCTCCCAGAGCCACAGGATGGATCGTTCATTAGAGCCAAAAGGGCCGATGTTTAAAAACTGATTAACCACTCATGCTGCTAAATTAGAGCTTTGGCTTGTGTAAGCTGTGGCTGCAGATTAATGCTTATGAGTGAGAAGTCCAGATAGCAGGCAGCAATATTCTCACTCGATTATGTCATTACGCTCGCATCAGTCTTCTGGATTGATTGATTGATTGCTGATATGTAATGGCACCTCAGATGTGTCTATTGCTGCTGCTGTTTAAGTTTCAGTTAATAGGTGATCTTAGATTTCCTGGATGCAGTTTGGCCAGTTTGAAAAGGAAACAATGTTGCAGTTGGATTTGAGAACAAAGTGTTAAATTCAAACATTTAAATTGTTTCATACACACAATGATATGCAGTGAAATGTTTCCTGCCCATGACCTAAAAATAGTTTAAATTATTTAAATAAGTAATATGAAATTAGAATATAATAATAAAAGACAAAGTATGAAAAAAATATATTCAAATAAGGATTATGAAATAAGAATATAATACTTAAAAAATACAGAAGAGAAAATTTAAACTTTTGGCTGTAAAATTTACACAATATGCAAGTAATAAAAATTGCCCTGCTCTTCTCTCTCTTTAGGACATGATGGATGAGATTTGCCAGGAGCAGTTCATGGAGATGGGGTATCTCAACGGCAGCCACGAACACGGTGCCCGAGGCAGAGGAGGCCCGATGGCAAGGGGGCGTGGAGGACCCCCGCCACCACCACCCAGGTATATCAAACATCTAATCAAGTTTAATTAGGAGCGTATAAACAAGCAGTTATCACTTGTGTAACTATATATTCGTACAGTTTTTCATCCTTATTAGGGATGATCCTTCAGCCATCACGAGCTATGTCTTAAAATGATTTATCTTCGTGGTTTATCTTATTTATCTTGTATATTATGTTTGTTGTTCCAGGGGTCGAGGCATGACACCGATGCGCGGCGGTGTTCCTCGTGGTGGTCCAGCCAGAGGTGGAGCAGTGAGAGGAGCTCCAGCGGGTCGCGGAGGACCACCGGCTCAGCCTGGCCGGGGCGCGGCCGCCAGCAGAGCCCGTGTGGCCGCACCCGGAGCGCAGAGGATGCCTCCTCCGCCACGTCCTCCTGCCCAGGAGTCTTACGAAGACTATGTGAGTGTGAAACGCAGTATCGTCAAAGGCGTGCTTAGGATTTATCATCTTTCTAACTAACACGGACATTGTTTTGTTTGCTCAGTCCTACGACGAAAGCTACACAGAGTCTGGCTATGAATCCTACGACAGCTACTACAGTCAGCCACAGGCGTAAGTTTGAAGCACTTTTTATTCTCTTCGTCATAAGGACGCATCACTAGGGCATCCTGGTTCACCACTGGCTTTGGGGAATCCCCGCTGTATTTAAGAGATTAGGTCAGGACTTCTGAGCAATACTCAGGATACACCCTGACCTGCTTTGTTGGCTTAAAAAAAATTTTTTTTTTTTTATTCCCCCGTGTTGTAATATGCCTGAATCAGCTAACACGGGTTTCTGCTAACATCATGGACTTGGGTTAGGTCTCTGCTTTTTTTTTTTTTTTTTTAACCTGTGAGTTTGGATATTGTGAGCACAGCGTACCTGTTCAATGGCATTTCCCAATTTGGTATGAAACTCTTGCAGATCTCAGCAAGGTTATGACGTATTCACCAGTGAAGGTCATGTATCTACAGTGTAACATTGCTTACTTATCATCGCTTTCATTTGGTTAATTCTGCACGTGTTCTGCTCAAGGACAGTGTTAGGGTGACCTGCAGAAAACAAAAGAAAGCTAAAAATTCTCTATTTTGTCAGTCAGTAGTTATGGGACTGTCTTGGCCCCTCATAATTCAATTTAAATTCAGTGTAGAGGGCTAGTGAAAGCAGCTTTCTTTTCAAGATTGATTAACTTTTTTTATTTTTTTTAACCTGCAGAGAACCAGAGTATTATGACTATGGACACGGGGAGACACAGGAAGCATATGAGAACTATGGTGAGTATTAAAAAGCTCTGTTGTAGGTTGTAATTATAAATTTAGAAAATCTTCCAGATTTACAGTTTTTAGGCATATTGATTTTTTTCCATTTCAAGTGTCTTTAGATGGGCTCATGGTAATGTCAGATCAGTTATTCTGTGGTCATGTGTTAGATTTTGAGGTGATTTTCATAATGAGTTCGAGCTGTATTAATGTTTTGGTACGTTCAGGGTTTCCAGAGTATGGCTTCATTTGGTTTGTGTGTTGTACCGTCATAGCTCAAGATGACTGGAATGGAACGCAGCGCGCCGCCACAGGCGGGAAAGCGGCCACTCCGAGACAAACGAAGGGAGCGTACAGGGAACACCCATACGGACGATACTGACCTCTCGACAAGCACACCGTCATCACCCATAATGTCCCATCATGACGACTGTCTCCCACGGCAGCTCGCTCTTTAAGCAACCTGACAAAAGTAATTGTCCGCCTTTCCGTTTCGCATTTCTGCTCTGGACATTTTTTTTTTTTTTTTTCTTTTAGAAGGAAACCTGAAAAATCAGCAACTGAATGCATCGGGACTCAATCGAAAGTGCAAGACAGTTTGGGGGGGTGGGTGGTGATGATGGTTTAGGTATTAAAAAAAAAAACAGCCTGTTTTTATTTTCAGTTTTATACTTCTAATCTCTCTCTGCTTTAATCTCTGCTTTTTTGCATTGTTAGTTTTTTTTTTTTTTTTTTTTTTTTGTCCTCTTATTGCTTTGGTTAACTATTTAAATTGAAGAGATAAAGCCTGACTTGTTGATGAGTTGCAGATTCCCAGTAGGCTACATTTCAAAATTCTCTATTAATATTCAATATTAGGAATTTAAAAAAAAGCCATTAAACCAAATCAATTATGTTACAATGTAAAGGAGCGGTAATTAAGGAAAGGAAAAACCCTCTTTATTAATGACATTGACGACAATTGATTATTTGTTTTAAATAGTCTTAAAAGATTAGTTTAGCTTTAGGCTTCAATATATTTTACATGATATTTTAGAGTTTTGAAATATAGCCCTAATAGACACTGTTGAGATGGACTGTCCTCAAATCCTTAATTTGTTAAAATAAGTTATGGCTCTTCAAAATCTGTTCTGTAAAATGCTAATTGTGTTTGGATAATTGTGTTTTAAAGATATAAAATAAATCCGATTTTCATAGCTATAATACCATGTTATATAAAATGCATGCTCAAACTGTTTAAGAAGGATTGGGACAACAATCTCTACAAGGGTCATCTCTTTCTAATGTAAAGGGATCCTGCAGCGAAATCCGAATTTCTTGTACATACTTAAAAGAAAGAAAAGAAAAAAAAAAGAGAAAAATTCAAATACGCCCAAACTGTACTTACTGCCATCTAGTCTCTGTACGCTCTCCAGAAAATGCAGAATGCTACCTGTGTAAGCTTGCCTAAATAGGTAACTAAATCTGTCCAAAAATGTTTTGCAGCAATTGTCAATAAAGCCTAGATTGTTTTTTATGAAACTCTTAACCTGGTTTATTTTTCTGTTTCTGTCATCATAAAAGCTGAACTGGCCTTTTAAATAACCTGATAACCTTTAAGTACATCAACCATTTTTTATTTTTTTTAATCTTCAAACCAGAGCTTAAATCTAAAAATGGTGCATGTAGACTGGAGACGTAAATGGCACTAAAGGACTGTTCAGTGTTTCCTCTGTTAATAAAAAGCGCCATTTAATCTTTCTCTCTCTTTTTATACTTAAAAAGGACCCTAGAGGTAAGACCCTGTGCCTTTTAAAATAACCCCGGATAGCTTCCTAATGTCTTTAGACAGCTAAGCATTCAGTGCTTGGGTATGTATAAAACTTTTCTTGAATGCCGTTTTATTCTTTTGGTCTTACGATGACAAATGTTATTGACTAGTTTGAAATAACTTGAGTTTTTAATAAAGTTTAGCTTTTATATTTGTCAAGTTTGAATCTGCTTTTCTTAATGAAAGTAATGACTGAGAAAAGGAGAGGACTGCTAAACCATCAGTGCAGCATTGTAAAGGTAGCTCTAACCCTAAATTTGTATTTAGCCAGTGTATGTCATGTCTCTTATCTAAACCTCTTGGCGTGTAATGAATTAAACGTTTCAGTCACACAAAAATATATATATATAAAAGTAACGGGGTGGGGGGGGTAAAATTTTAAATTAAAATATTTTGGTATGCTAACTCAGCTTAGTCTTAGATCAGATATGTAATGCAACTCTTGCTAAACGTTTTCTGTACCAGTGTGTGGTGTTAAAGCTGCTGCTACTACTTTTTTCTTTTGCCTAATCGAAGTGAAAACTTGTACATAATTCCATAATTGTTTTTTAAGACACTTCTTGGAAAGCTTGAGTTGCATGACCTATACGTGTTTCTATAGCTGCATGATGTTCTTGTGTACCAAAAGCACTTTGTTCAATGAGTTCAGAGTCTGTTTTCTTTTCATAGGGAACTGTTCCTCAAGAGAGCCAAAGATGGAATCGGGGTTTGCCGCTTTGTTCTCAGGTCAGTGTATATTTCCGTTTTTTTTTTTTAAACTCATCTTTAATTCATTGGGGATTTTTTTTCCACTGACGCTGCGTTTGTGCTGGAGCCTCATCTCAAACTATTCCACAGTTCTACACCACAAAGTGACCGGTTCTTGGCTACGTAGCTGATTTGTAGATCTCGGTTGAGCAACTGCAGTGACGCAAGAAATATCTTATCTGAAACATTCAGCCTAATTGTTATAATGCCTTTCTTTTTAAAATGTAATTTCTCTGGAAAGACCTGCATTTGCATACAAGAACCTGATTGGCTTTTACATTTTATGATGTAACAACACTGTCTCTAGCTTCCTGGAAAAATCTGCCATTTCAATAGATTGGCTTAGACCATTGAATAAAACATCTGTAATTAGAAAATTACCAACTAAAGCCAATGATTCTATTCTCACTGTCCGCTTTATTAGAAACACCTGTCCACCTGCTCACTTATTCACTCAGCCAATCGCTATGCAGATATAGGGTCAAGAGCTTCAGTTAATGTTCAAATCATACACCAGATGAACGATGGGTCTCTGTGACCTCAGCTTCTGGCATGACTGTTGGTGCCAAATGGACTGGTTTGAGAGTTTCAGGAACTGAAACATGTGGGAATTTCTCACACAAGTTCACACAGGATGGTGCAGATATTAATTGAGGCTCGACTTGTATGTGCATGAAAAATGAGCAGGTGTTCTGGTGTACGTACATGTACTGGTTAATGAGTTTATTTATGAATGTTTTACGTTCATTTATTTGAATAAGCTTCTGCTAACACTCTACTATAAACAGTCAGTCCCTTACCAGTCTTTGGGAATACAGGTTTTTATTTATTTTTAATGTTTTCTCTTTGCCACTATTACCAAGAAGACATAAAGTACAAAATCATCTGTCATAAAGACTTTTCAGTTTTGGAAATTTGTCTCACACTTAGAAACTCCATCCATATTTGTTAAATAATGGATTTACAATTGGACATATTTTGTCATAGCACTATATGTTTGTTAGGATTATCTGGTATAGAAGTTCCTGAGGTGTTACTGAAGAAACCATTGTATTTGAACATGCAGGTTAATTTAATTTACCATTTATTTAAGCCTGTGATTTGTCTTGTCTAATAGATTGCAGATATGCTGTGATGTATACACTGATTAGTCAGAACATTAAATCAGTGAAGTCAGTTCTTGAAGTGTTTAATTTTAATGATTGCGGCAATTCTGAAAAAGGCCAAAGTGTGATGATCAGAAGAGCAGGTCTTCTGGGTACACAGTTGATTGGTTCCTACCAAAAGTGCTCTAAAGAAGGGCAACTGGTGAACCGATGAGATCGCCAGGGGTACTCAAAGCTCATTGAGGAGGTTAGGGAACAAAGACTAGCCCATCTAGTGTGGCCTGGAGCAAAATCCATTTATTAATTATTTTTTATATATATATATATATATATATATATATATATATATATATATATATATATATATATATATATATACACACACACACACACAGTACTGTGGAAAAGTCTTAGGCACCATATTACATGCTGTACCATGTACATGTTTATCATGTCTGCATAATTATGCACAAAATCCTTCATTATTTCCATATATAACTTATAATTAATAAATATATAAATAACATTACAGGAGGAAAAAAATAGTACAAGACAGACAAGTTTTCAGATGTAAACAAAAAACCTAATATACACTCCTGGGATTTGCATAAAAATTGCGACCCTGAATACAGGATAAAGCGCCATAGAAGATGAGTGAGTGTGAGAATAATAGTATTATTATTTTACCAATATAATATAGATTATACAACCCCCCCCCCCCCAAAGTGTGTATACATTTTTTGCCTTACTCTGTATGTATAAATAAATATAATGTAAGGCTGACTATGATAAAGGTGTCAGAACACAAAGAACTTTGTGGCTTGCTGCGTATGGTGCTGTCTAGCCACAGATCTGTCAGATTTCCTATGCTGACCCGGGTACACCACTACAGTTTGCATGTGAGCATCAAAACTGGACCATGGGGCACTGAAAGATTGGTGGTCTGGTCTGATAAATCAGCTCTTGCTTCACTTAATTCATCACACTCCTTTAAGTCGGTGGATTCTTTATGCTGCAAGATAATGCCCCCTACCACATTGCAAAAATGTTCAGGGTTGGTTTTAAGTACCACATAGTTCAAGGTTGACGCGGCCTTTAAAATCTCGACATTTAAATTCCGTAAATGTCACTGCGATCAAGCAGTTTTGGGATGTGCTAGATAAACGTCTGATCCACAGAGGCAATACCTCATAACTCGCAGTACTTAAAGGATCAGTTGCTAACGCCTTGACGTCTCGGTACACCCTCCGGGGTTGTATGAAGTTCATGCCCTGATGGGTCAGACCTGTTTTCGTTTGAAGAAGCGGGCTTACACAATATTTATTAGGCAGGTGGTTTAAATGTTCTGGCTGTTCGGAGTGAATTTATCTGGAAAGTCTAATGCTTCAAAATAAATAAGCAGTCTTAATCCTGTTTATGTTGAATAAGCATACTTTTTATTTATTTATTTATTTATTTTTTAAAGAAATGGTTTTCCTTTTGATAGCCTTCAAGAACAGACTCATCTAAAATCATGTCACGTGCAATCCAGTCAACTGAGTAATGCGAACAAACCAGACATAAATTATGGGAACCAGCACCGGCTCAGTGTCTGTGGAAAAACTATGTAAAAGTGTTTTCGAGCACAATACTGTTCATTCTGGTGGGTTTTGGGCTCGAATATCTCGGGATAGCTGTATATTTGATTGTTTTAGTGTTTCATATTGCTGCATGTCCTGGTCATTGTTACCGATTTGATTTGATTTCCTGCAGGGAAGACCGATTTGCCGTAAAGAGGCGGTCTTAAATTTCAGCAGTCAGGCTTTTTTTGGGGAAAGAACTCCTGAAATCTGCAGAGAATGGGAATCGAACCGAAGTTCTACCGGACGCCTTTCAAGAAGCCGGAGTGCTAGGAAAGTGCATCCTGCGCGTCTTTAAAAAGGAAAGAAAAAGGAAATCGATGCTCTCCTCGGTGCTGCTGCCAACGCACACGGGCACTTATTGAGCTGGAGCGGAAAGCGGCTTACGTGTCCTACAGCGTCCAGTGGTCGTGTTTCTGTGCGTGTATGTGGTCATGTATTGGAAATGTGTCTGGCTCATTGTGGTCTTTGTAAAGCTTCAATTCTTATTTATTTTTTATTAATGCTGTCCTGTAAATGACCAGTGCTGTTTTATCATGTTCTCTGCTTGTCTACCTCATTTTAAGAGCACAGTGGGGTATATATTTATATATATTTTTTTTTCTTGCACCTGTCTGAGCAACTGATTTAGTGTGTGTGTATACTGTTGTGACATCTTACAGTATTTCCTGGACACTCCTTGAACTTGCACTTTGCTGTACGTTATAAATTTGTACTCTGGTACATAAATACAAACATGAAAACCAACCAGAACTGTACACTTTGACGATTGTTGTGTCAAACAATAAATGCAGTTGTCATGGCAATAACCAAATTATTAATAATTCCACCTGTTTTCTCTGCATTCTAGGACTAATTCATGGTGCTACACATGCACAAACACACTTCCGTTGTATTGTACAGTGCTGATGGAAAGTTCTCGCACCCCATTAAATTTTCCATGGTTTGTTGTTTCAAATCCTTTATACATACATTGTTCCACAATGGTGGAAAAAACAGGTGTTTGGAGTGTTAATTTATAACAAAAAAGAAGAAATTAAATAAAGATTAAAATATTTAATTCACATAAGTATTCAGACCCTTTGTTATAACACTTGTAATTAAGCTCTGGTGCATCCTACTACTAGTGATCGTCCGTGAGATGCTTCTTGTGCATACACCTGCATAAGTAAGGTGTATGTCAGAGTGAAAACAAAGCCATGTGAGACAGGTTTTTGTCAAGACAGATCTGGTGAAAGACATGAGAAACCTTCTGGAGTTTCTCACATCAGCAAAAGCCAAGAGCATGGGCGGCTTTATCATTCTCAAGTGAAAGTGATTTGGAACAACAAACAGTTTTTCCAGATCAGGCAAACTGGGAATGAATTGACTTTGGTCACTACAAATGAGATCCAGAGTTTCCTTTCACTGCAGCACTCCACCAATCAGACTTGTAGGGTAGAGTGGCCAGGCAGAAGCGGTTCTTCAGTAAAAATCGCATGAAAAAGCACCTGAAGGTCTCTCAAGCCACGAAAAGCAAAATTCTCCGGTTTGATGGCACACAGATTGAACAATTGAAAATCAGGAACTTTTTAAAACTTCCCGACAGTCAAACATGGTGGTGGCAGCATCAGAAATGGCAGCATAAATGCTTTACTGTTCAGTCAATGTAGAGGGAAGAAAAATAAAAAGCCATCCTGAGTGAAACCGTTCTTCAGTTCAACAAGAGCATGACCCTAAGCATAACCCCCAAGAAAATACGATTTTTCTACAGATCAACTCTGAAAGCCCTGGGGCAGCACAGCCCAGAGTCTGGACCTGAACCCAGTAGAGCATCTCTGGAGAGAAAGTTCCAACAGAATGGTGCGCCAAGCGTGTAGCATCATTCACAGTACAAGCAGAGAAAACACTCCAAACACCGGTTTTTACTTTGTAGAATTGAATGGAATCTATTTTAAGATGAGTGTGAAGCAAAACGTCTGGAAAAAAACCTTCCTTCGGCACTGTACCTAATGGTCGTACGCCGTGTACACCGGTGTTGCTTATCGTGTGAAAAATATAGTCATTAATGTAATTTGTCTTGTTCTACACTAAAAGATATCCTAAATGGGTGTTTTGTTCAGCTTATGGGGAACAATAGTAGACTCATTAGTGTTTGTGTTGTATTTGGAAGTCGCATTTGTGGTGTTAGGCAGCATTTTAACTTGAATAGACCCTCAGCGGGTGGCACAGACGGGACTCATCAGACACCTTTTAAGTCTCTCACTGGGTTGTTGGCTCTGACAGAAACGCGGCAAAGATAATGCTCATTATTAAATATTGTTGTGTTTACTCTTGAATATTGAAATATATCATATTACGGATAACAGGCACATAGCGGCTTCGCTATAACTAACAGCTGGGTCTTTATTTTCATGCCGCAGTGCCACCAGGGCCTGTTGCTCCACCGAGCCAGAATGATCCCTTTGCCCTTTTGAGGAAAGAAGTGTTTCTGAAATACACAGCAGTGTGCACTGGCGTGACAAGCTGAGACTTGGCTTTGGAACTGAAAAGCCTTACCCCGGGCATTGTGTGTGTATATATATATATATATATATATATATATATATATATATATATGAGTGTGTGTGTGTCTCTGAGAGAGCATTCGAGCAGTTTTTTTAACCACTATGTTTTTTCGACCATATTCGTGCCAGATGGCAAAACCACGCTAGCTTACATGATGAGTAAGCAGAGGGTCTTTCAGAGAATGAAAGCTTCAGTTCAAGCCTAATTAATAACAGAAAGGGATAAAAACCAGTGTGTGGATTAGGACAGATCTGTTTACACTCACCAGCTGCTTGAATAGAAATGGGTTTTAAAAGGCTCACCGAAACTGGGGAAGAAAAAAAAAAAACCTGGAGAGATTTTTAAGTTCAGTGAGCGCCAACCAGAACGAGTTTTTTTCAATTAATTAAAAGTCAGTTATATGAGTTGCTTTAGAATTTATCATCATTTCAAGCCAGAGTCTGGTGGTTCCACAAGGTGGTTCTGCCCACTGACCTCCCGCATAAGATTTGTGTTTTAGCACCAATCTTTAAACCATCACAGCTTTGTGCATTCTGATGTTTGAAATGTTAATTCACTAAAACCAATTGGTGTATTGAGCCTCCGGATTAGATAACTGCCTGACATGATATGCACAGTATACTAGTTTTTATTGACGCAGATAGAGCAGGTACAATACATTTCCTAATTGCATCATGTTATATATTTTAAATAATAAGACAAAACATTAATTCATTCTGAAATCTAAGGTGTCTCTATTTCTCTTAATCCCTCACAAATACACAAAAACGTGTATGAAACTGTAATACATAATTTTTTTTTTTTTCATGTAACTCACTTAGTGACATCGTGTTAATTCAAATCACATAACTAGAACAAAATATTAAAAAAACTTCAAAAAATATATCAGAAATATAAAAACGTATCGATACAATAATGATCGAGATAGAGATGAAATGTATGATAACTCAGGACGACGATGATGCCCAGAGCACGGGGAGTCGAATGGGGGCCGGGGAAAAAATAAAGGTGCTATCCGGAGGGACAACCAGCTTGAAGGCAACGCATTGTTTACTCATTCTCAAGATCAAGGTTTTTTCTTTCTTTCTTTCATTTTTGTATTTTTTATTTTTTTGGAAAGACCATCTCCAGAGATCATTTATGGCTCTGCAAAATGAATAGCGCAGAAAAACCGCATGATGATCTTTTTTCTAATGAAAACCACTAACAAATGGGAATATTTCAATTAGGGCTGGAAAGAAAGAAAGAAAGAAAAAGGGAAACAAAAGGTAATTTCTGTATAGGTAGAGGCACTTACATGCACTTTGCGGCTTCTTTAATAGGAACAACTGTTCAGTCATGCAATTAGCCAGACATGTATTAGCAACACAGTGAAGGGGGAAAAAAAAAGCATCTTTTGTTAATGTTCAGAATGGGGACAAATGCGATTTTTGACCATGCTTTTGATTTTGATTTCCTGATACGCGTCAAGGTTTAGTGGTGTGTGAAAATGTAAAACATAAAGGAAAGCTCTTCACGTCAATCACATATTGGTGTTTGAATAATCACATGAATCACAGCGGCTGGGGTTTGGACATCGGCTGGGAATTGAACCCGGACCTTCCTCATGGCAGGCGAGAAACTACCGAGCCACCAGTGACCACCTTTTAACACAACAAAGAAATAAAACTGCGTGAATGAGCTGGTGGTCCTAATAAAGTGGAAATCGTATATAAATTCTATTCGTATTAATTAATTTTAATCCCGGAGTTTGTGCTGTAATCGACATGGCTGGATCTGTGTGTTGAATGTGTTGGAGTGTTATCGGTCCTCTTTTAAAAAAGTCTGTGTTTCCGTCAATCCAGCCAATTAATGCTGATGTCTGTGTCATTGCCCTAGAGCTAGTGCTGATTGCTGCCTGCCTAACAGGCTTTTCTATTATTATATTAGACACAAGTCCTCAGTGCAGATTTTAATGAGCAATACCGGGTGCTCAGGCTCCATCCAACAATCGAGTGAGCTTGTTTGTGTGTGAGTAGGAGGTGGCTCAATCTGCAAACAGTATAATGAGAAACTGTGAAAGCAGATAAACAGAATAGGTCTATAGAAAAAAGAAGGAAAAAAATAGAAAAAAAAAGAAAAAGCCATTCAGCCTATCTTTTTTCCAGTTAATGATGACATACAAGCCCTCCGAGTGAGAAGTGTGTGTGTAGGACACTATGACCTTTATGGCCTACAGCAGCAGGGTCGTGCTTATTACACCTGTGAATATCATTCACCACCATATATTTGAGTGTTTTCGCGTTTCCTTCCTCGACACGTATGGTGAGAAAAAGGATGTCATGAATGTCATGCAGCGAGGCTCATCCTGTTGTGTGTTCACACGTATTTAATGCTTGTACCGGGGGGAGGGGGGATATATATATATATATATATATATATATATATATATATATATATATATATATATATATATATATATATATATATCACCATCATCAGAACGTACTGTAAAAAAGCATTCAGATATGCCTACAATGCGTGTTTTCCCCCTAATGTGACCTCATATAAGAAGAAGGGCGTGGCTCAGCAGTGGCTCGTTTACATAGACACTGAAATGTATTGTGTAAAAAAAAAAACACATACTATCTAGTGTGTTAACACACACATTAGGGGAGCTTTAAAAGCTCCGTACAGATTGTGGATGGAATGTTAAAATGTCTGTAAAATGACACTTCAGTGACTTTACTTCAGATTAACTTTAGTTGATGATGCTGAGGCTCATGTTTAAACACTGAATGACTTTTACCTCAGGTAATGAGGAGACATGCTGACACTCATGGCTGATTTCAAGTCAAACCAGGAATTTTGATTGTGCAGAAGAAGAGAACACAGTTATGAGAGTAAAAACCGCCTTTATTTCTCTACACTAATCTACTTATCCCAGTGTTTCACTAGTGCTTGGATACCACCAAGGTAGAAAGTTTTCTCAGTACGCCGGAGCCATGATCAGACTGCCTGCTTCACGTCTGAAACGCCGGCCTCCCAGGAACTCCTTTAATAGCCCAAACGTGTGGAAATGATCAGGATTGTACGGTGGATGTGGCGATAACTCCCACCTGAGTTCCTGTAATGTGATGCTGGTCAATGATTGTGTGCACAGTTCCTACAGACAGGGGTCTCTCTCTTTTTTTTTTTAGGTTCTTGATTTTTTTTAGGCTCTCTGAATGTTCACAGGAACGGCTGCAGCGCGATCCGAGTCACCTCGGCTGGGATCGTCATCCATTAAAGTTGTTTAAAAAGTTTGCATCATTTAGATGTTTTACCGCGGCTAAGAGTCTCATCATCGTACTGTGCTTGAAGTCTTCCGTAAATGTCGATCCGTTTTTTTTTTTACGCCTTCGTCTCTTTTTACTGGAACTTCCATTCTAATGAGAAACACATTTCCAGGGTGTACCCTGCCTAGTGCCCGAAGTCTCCTGGGATAGGCTCCAGGTCCCCCGCGACCCTGAACACAGGATTAAGCGGTATAGAGAATGAATGAATGAATGAACATCTGAGGTAATATATAATATTATATAATAATAATCTGAGATAAGCAATTATATATTATATATATATATATAAAAAAATATTTGATATATAAGATTATTATAACAGTTATAAAATGAAAAAAAGCTTTATATACAGTATATATAGATTTTTCTTTCATTCTATAACTGTTATAATGATCTTCAGCTCTTTCGTAACCATCTATTTTTTTCACCTTTTGAAATGAAAGCTTAAGCTTTCTAAAGGTATTTGACTTCAGAGTCTTTGTATGTTCAATTTGGCTCGCACAGGCTTTTATGCTCATAACCTTTCATTGCTCTCTTCTCCTACATCCTGATAAGTACAAGACTTATTTTTTTTCTGGCTCTATAAAAAAAAAGGATTTAGTGACACTAACATGTTATAAGAGTCAGGGTTTTTTTTTTTGCCTCGTAAAAGCAGAGAGGTAATGCACGCTGTTTAGAAGCTGGATATTGCCATGTGATTAAATAAGTTAATGAGATCGCTCTGCTTGTCATCGCTCTCCTTGCTTTTGGAGCCGAATTACAAAATTCCATCGATTCGATCTTGATTGTCTTTAACGAACAGGTCGCGCGGTGTACATGTGCATGTCGGTGGGTTACGATGTTAGGCAAAATCGCGTGGTTAGGCGGATAAACACTGTCACAAAGGAATGTGTGAATAGCTTTATGTCTTGAAAATAAAGGATATTTTGCTCTCATCCTTTAAATCCTGTCTGTCTGTGTTTGTTCATCAACTTACAGTTAGTCTGCTGGCAAGGATTCAGTTCAAGGCCTTGACACGCTCTTTGCTACCCAATCTGCTGAAAGTAGGGCAGCTGTAAAAGGCTGATAGATACGTCCACAAAAAGTGAAAAAAAAAAGAAAAAAAAACCTACTCGGCCAAAATAAATACATAAATAAATAAATAAATAAACAACCCTATGGTGTTTGATATGAATCAGAAAAAACCCCTCATATAAATCATCTCTTCTGGATTGTAATCTGATTAGAAAGTTATATTGAGTGGCCGAGCCGTGTACGTCGTGTGCTTAACGTCTAGACGTTTTAATGGAATGTGTATTCCAGGTTGGAGTGCACACGCTCAGGTTTCCTACACCGTGCTAGCCTGAGATCAATGAGACACTTAGAGCTCCTCTTCATCTCGGCCTGTCAACTCCGCCGGCGCCATCGCTCCCATCCCGCCTACACCCCCAACACACACACACACACACACACACCACCCAACACACACATAACGCTGTCTATTAGATATAGAAAGGAAATGTTCAGCATGTCTTGCAACAAGCTGCACTTGAATGTCAATCGTTATGAGCCTGACCGCAGCTCCCAGGTTGAACAATGTTTACTTTTTTTATTTGATTATTTAAAAAAAAAAAGTAAAAAAAAAAGCTGAAACACATGACCGGATGGATGCCAACCACAAATATTCACTTTTGATTAACGCTTCTGTAAACATGATATATACTCGGCAGGCACTTTATTACAAATGCTTTACAGCTCTCCGGAGAGTTTCACACACACACACACACACACACACACACACACACACACACACACACACACACACACACACACACACACACACACACATACAGAGTTTACACAAGGTGAATGAAGAAGAAGAAGAAAAAAAAACCATTCAGTGAGTGGCAGTTATGCAGTTGCTAATGGTAAGGGAAGGTAACTTAAATAACCTGTTTACAATCTTTACCAAAAAAAAACACACACTCGTTAAAACCGGGCAGTTAGGTCAAAAACAAACAAACAAACAAAAAAACTTGGTGACCATGTAGGACGAAATGTTTCTTTGATCTCACCCAAGTCTCAGAATAGCAAATAATCCTGTATACTGTAGAGAGCAACAGACACGAGGATATATAACTTATGCATTTAAGTCAAGTTCTACAAAACATCCTTAACATGACCGTTTATGAATGTAGACGCTATACCTGCCTGTTGAAAACTAATTAGAGGTGTCTATTATAACTTGAGATTGATTTGATTCGATGCGACTCTGTCATCTGCGCTTCTCAGACACTTTCTATTCACGTCTCACTGTTGGCATGGCAACCGGGGGCATCTCGTTAACAGGAGCGCTTGACTCCAGACGTCTCCCGGCCACACGAGCAAATCCCTCCAAAACAACTTAGGCCTCGATATGAATCAATTTTCATGTTAAACAGCTGCAGCCGGCTGACATGAGCAGAGACGGCTGTACAGTACTTTACTGAGCTTTAGGCACTTGAATGTCCCCAGAGTCTCGAGTCCTTTTCTTGGGGGGGATTTTGTACACGTCTCTCTCTCTCTCTCTCTCCTTCGCTCTGCAGAGATTCGAGGTTTCCTGTATGTTTTCTGGCACCGCTTGCAGCTTCTGTCTAATTTTAGGGTGCTGGCCAGGGAAGGACAAAACTTTGGCACAGCTCGGTGTTTTAATTCATTTTTAATTACTCGGTCCCTCAGTCTCTCACTAGAGAACGTTTCTTACTGCAACTTAGCACAGGTCATGCTAACTCAGGGGCTTGATCACTTACAGTACATAAGATTTAAGATGAAATATACAAGTTTATATATACATAAAGCATTCAGAAGGGTCAAATCTCTTGCATCTTTATAAAACTGAAATTTTGACTGGGTTAAGACCTTTCAAGCTCATTATGAAAACATGGAAGGATGGTGCATGGAAAACTACTTAAACTCTTGGTGAAGTTGCATCATTAAAATAGCACAAGCTAGAAATCTGGCTGATAAGCAAGTGATCAAATACTTATTTGACACAGTAATTCACAAATAAACTGTTCAAAAATCATACAATGTGATTCTTCTTTTTAGATTTTCTTTGTCTCTCACAGTGGAAATGCACCTATGCTGAAAATTGTAGACCCCTCCATGGTTTCTAAGTAAGAGAACCTGCAAAATCACAGGGTGATCAAATACTTATTGACCTCACGGTATATGCCAGAACTCAAATTATGAAAGAGTGATTCTGGGAGCATGAGGAATCATTTTTACAGATCACAATTTGACCATTTTATTTTTTTTATTCTCAGTCTCATTCACTCATTGTTTATACCTCTTTATCCTGTACTCAGGGTCATGGGGGGCCTGGAGCCTATCCCAGGAGACTTAGGGCATGAGGACTTACTGTAGGACAGGGTGACAATTCATCACAGGGCACACACACATACACACACTCATTCACACACTATGGGCAATTTGGGAACGAAAATTAGCCTGACCTGCATTTCTTTGTACTGTGGGAGGAAACTGGAGTGCCCGGAGGAAACCCATCAAACATGGGGGGGGGGGGGGGCTTGAAAACCCCATGCTCATAAAAGTGGGAATCGAACCCGGACCCTGGAGGCGCAATTAGACAGTGCTAACCACTAAGCAACCATGCCACCTAATAATTCATTCATTAATTTTCTATACCGCTTAATCCTGTGTTCAGGGTCGCGGGGGACCTGGAGCCTATCCCAGGAGACTTTGGGCACTAGGCGGGGTACAAGGCGGGGTACACTCTGGACAGGGTGCCAATCCATCGCAGGGCACACACACATACACACACTCACAATCACACACTACGGGCAATTTAGGAACGCCAATTAGCCTAACCTGCATGTCTTTGGACTGTGGGAGGAAACCGGAGTACCCGGAGGAAACCCACCAAGCACGGGGAGAACATGCAAACTCCATGCACAGAGAGATGGGAATCGAGCCTGGCTGAGGAATCGAACCCTGGACCCTGGAGGTGCAAGGCGACAGTGCTAACCACTACACCACCTAATAAGTTATTATTATTATTATTATTATTATTATTTTCCAGCCAGTTATATATAGAACTCTAAAATAAAGCTGAAATGAAACTATGATACAAAATGTACTTTATGTTAAATAAGCACAGCTGTTATAGGAAAATAATTGACATTGTACTGGTGTGATGTGGCCCAACACAGAGCAGCATTGCTTCAGAGTTGTTACTCTCATGAAGTGGATTAGTCTTGAATCCTGAAGCGTTTTACTCCACTTACACATCACAGTTCTAAGCATTTCGAATGGTTAAAAAAAAAAGAAAAGAAATAATGAACATCCATGTGAGAATTCCTCCCAAAGAGCAAAAAATAAATTAATAATAATAATAAAAATACAACTAAGCATCTTTTTTTTTTTTTGGTTTGGCATTTTATAACTAAAGTCTGATGATTATAAAAAGGATCAATAAACAATTGATCCTGCAGTTCACACACAAATATGCTTTCCCTTTTCCTCATTCCATAGAGATCTACTGACATTTATTCTGATGTACTGTTGCCTGAATGGGACATTAGTTAGATGCAAGAAGGTTTATGATGATTATGATTATTGTTATTATTTTATCTAAATGAATCCCCCTGCATTGCAATTATAGCAGAAACAGGTTAGCTTAAAGCCTAAATGTGCTCGGGAATTAAACCACTAGCATAGTGGTTACTGCAACACCACTGCAAGATAATGTCAGTAATATCCAGTGCTTGAATTATATAATTTAAAAAATGATTGCATTTCACAAAAGAACATGTCATCGACTCTTTACAGAAACACGACTGAATTAATTAATTTGCCATCTCAATTCCAGGCCTCCCACATTTCCCAGCACACTGCAGATGGTGAAGCATGCCCTGTGCTTAGAGTGTGGACTTGGCAGCGGTGGTAATAGCGAATCCCCGATGCTTTGTTACGAAACCTCTACATTTTAGACGGAACTTTGACAAATGTGCTCTATTTCACACTAGTCTGGATAGCAAAGTCCCAGCTTTGGGGAATTCACTCTTGCGTCCGTGTTCCTCCGTTTTCTAGCCGGCGGAATCGAGTCACATCTGGTGCCTTCATCCTTTAAAAGGAGTGGAGATAGATTTGGTGAATCTAGCAGCTGCCAGGAGAAAACGCCAGCGCCTGTCACTTGGGACGTCATTAAGCGTCGAAAGAAGACGGATAGAGACACCAGGCTGTCCCGATCTCCCCTGATTCCCTCGCTCTTTCTCCATTCCGTCCCTCAATCTCTTTTTCTGTCGTCTTCTTTTCACCTTTTCACCTTTTTTCCGCTGCCGCTCATCTCCTCCTGGTCCGTCACTCCTTCCCTGTTTGAAGCTTCCTGTCTGTTCCCCTATCTCACCTCTGTCTTTCTTTTGTCCTTCTCAGGCTCCTGCTCTCTGTTATTTCAGCTCAGACAGACCGTCTGCCCCATGGTCACAGCATTGCCAGTTTCAGCCTCCTATAGTTCGTTCAGCCTTGTTTTAATTGATTTCCAGTGCTTGTTAGCGAGAAAGAGGCCATTGGATGCTCGGGGCTGAGGTCAGATAGCACAAGCCTTTGTGCTGCGGCTTGGTTTTAAGTTCTGCCCTGACTCTGTTCGTCGGCTTCACAGCTCCTTTTGTCATCCAGACAGAAAGAACGCGAACAGGAAGGATCTTTTCCAAGACACCAAGTGTGCACACACAGGAATGAGGACATTTTCAAAAAGTGGAAGATTTATTTCTGTCATCAGTGCGTGGGCACATGCGCAGTTGAGTACATTTCCATCGTCTGCAGTTTTTCTTCTTCTTTGATTTAAACAGAAAATAACCCGCCAGGGTGTCAAATAGATTCTCTGTTTCAAGTTGAAAATCCATTTGCATAAGATGAACATGACTAATTAACTGTTAGCAACTAGTTCATAGCTATTAATGTTTTGTTTCAGATTGGCTCTTTGCAAGACCATTTTGGCTTTCAGTGTCACAGTAAAAAAATAAATGCATATTTCTTGGTCCAGCAGATAAATCCAAAACATCAAATTTAAAACATGATGACAAATCAAGATTACACCTACAAGTAAAAACTGCAACAAATCAACGTTACAACTACTGTACAAATAAAAAAAATGCAACAAATCAAAATCAAACCTTTAAATACAACAAACCGAAATCACAACTACAAATAAAAAAAAGGCAAGAAATCGAAATTACGTCTACAAATAAAAAAATGCAACAAAGCAAAATTACAAATACAAAATAAAAAAATGCAACATATCGCTATGAAATTACAACTACTAATGAAAAAATGCAACCAATCAAAATTATACCTACAAAAAAAACGAATCAATTAAATTAAAGACAATACCAAATCATAAACACCAAAAGCAAACAAATAAACAAAACCCCCACAACATATAGTATATAGAACACAAGAATGATTTAAAACACAACAAAAATCTGAAAACAAAGGAGCAGCTGCTTATTGACCAGTACATGCTTGTTTCTTGCTTGTTGGGATGCCCCATGTGTCTCTTTGGGATGCGTCTGGTGTCTGGGGATTGATTTCACTCTACCATAAGACGGTTCTGGCCTCGACTGGTGTTGACAGTTGTTTCTCTGAGGACTTGACTTGGCTGCGGTTGCTCGATAGTTCAAGACTGCAATTGCATCCAATAACTACCTGAGACTCCATTTTAACATCAATTAACATCAACTATTATAGCTGAACTGCCTGCCACCTAACACACTGTATAATTGCAGATAATTTCCTGCTATCTGTTTCACCCAGATGAGGATGGGTTCCCTGTTGAGTCTGGTTCCTCTCAAGGTTTCTTCCTATTACCATCTCAGGGAGTTTTTCCTTGCCACTGTCGCCCTCGGGCTTGCTCACCAGGGACTATCTGACCATTTTTATTCATACACATTCACATTCCATACAAACTTAAATCATTCTTTTGATTGTGTAAAGCTGTTTTGAGACAATGTCAATTGTTAAAATAAAATTGAATTGAATTGAAATTGAATTGTTTCCGATCGGCTTTAGCAAACATTTGGTAGAATTTTTACATTTACATTAATCTAAAACAAAAATAAAAAAACAACATTTGGGTTGTTAAGGGATCCTGGGAGGCCAGCGTTTCAGACGTGATGCAGGCAGTCTGATCATGGCTCCGGCAGACTGAGAAAATGTTCTACCTTGATGGTGTCCAAGCGCTCGTGAAACTCTGGGATAAGTGCATTAGTGTAGCAGGAGATTGTATAGAGAAATAAAGGCAGTTTTCACTCTCATAACTGCGTTCTGTTATTCTGAACAAGCAGAAGTTCAAATTGGCGTGACCACCTCTCACAATACCACTGTCTTACCTAGGAACTTATTGGGTTCCTCTCAAAATAAGAAACTCTCCACCGCTGTCTGCTCAGATTTCAGTGAGGCTTGGACAGTAATATTTAGGATTTGCACCTGCATTTATTTAAAAATCATGTTCTTTATCTTTAACCCTATTGCACGGCCTGACTGATCCCCCCCCCCATCCCCATCCCCATCTCCCTCCATCCTCCATCCTCCCTGGAGTGCTCTCGTTTCTCTCTTCCTCCATTAATTGTGCAGGAGTGAGCTGTCTGAGTGTGTGAAGCTCCTGCGGCTTGTCTCATAGCTCACGCTGTTCTGTGGCCTAGTGAAAATAGGAAGGGGGAAAAAAAAAAAAATGTCAGAAACACACACGTACATTACAGCGAATAAGGCTGGAAAGCACTTCTTAAGCCTACATAAGCTGTAAGTGTTCATGTCTCAGTGATATATGATCCTGACCGGAATCAGCTGGAGAGAAAAAGAGGGAAATCATGGCTCTCTCGGCTCGCCGTTTGGCACCACATCAAGCCGTGGCGTCGTATAAAGGGCTGTAGACTTGCTGTACTTTGCCTACTAATGAGATCTCTCTCTCTCTCTCTCTCTCTCTCCAGCTCAAACCCCTCCCCTAGGTTGTGTTTAATCTCCTGTAAAAGAAGCCCATCTCTGCTGGCACGTCTTCTTCTTCTGCAGTCCGAGTCCTCGTCTCGCGCTGGATCGTTTATGAAAGAGTCTGAAAGTGGGTGAAAAAGAAGAAGAAGAAGAAGAAGAAGAAATAAATAAAGCTGGCACATATGCAGAGTCAAAATGGTGTAATAGACACTCTAAAAGGTTCAGTCCCTTTGTGCTCGCTTTCTCTCGATGAGTAAGATTTTTTTTTGTGATTTTGAAAAATGTCTAGCTCCTTTTTCTCCATACCAGTCGAGGAGGAGCTGAGAAGATGTGCACTACAGGCCCAGCTCGCTCCTGTCCGCTGCTGGCGCTCGCTGAATTATTAACACTTATCTCTAATAATTATTACTTGTTATTGATTACATAACGCGTTGCCAGAATAGAAATGGTGCGATGTTGCACTATAAGCTCTGTCATTACCAATTTAGGAAATGGATAATATGAAGACCAGGCATTATTTAATATTTAAGGAAATTGCTTTTTGTCCTTCAGCGGACGCCGATATAAATGTTTGAAATGGATCGTAACTGGATTTTAAAGCCTGCACGAGGAAATGACCCGCTATTACACAGTGTGATTAGACAGAAGTAAAACCATGCCGTTCGCGAATAAAAAGAGCTAACAGACCAGCGGATTATTCGGCTTTAGCTCTCAGGTCTGAGCTCAGGGACAGCCGTGACTCAGTGGTTAATGTTCTGTGTTAGTGAGTAGAACATTCAGACTCCACCACTGCCTCTGAGTCTCTGCAGTGCTTCTGCAGCTTTCTTCTCCTTCTTCTTCTTCTTCTTCCTCCTCAGAATGTCTTTACACCTCCTCTTCTCCTTCTTAAAAAACCTCTACCTCATCTCCATTTTCCCATCTTCTCCCTTTCCACTCCTTTATTGTACTGTTTCCATCATCATCATCATCATCATCATCATCATCTACTACTCCTCCTACTTCATTCTTCTCCGTGCTTCACCTCTTCTTTATCCTCCTTTGCTGTCTGCGCTCCTCACTGATTGTTCATCATTTCTCCACCACTTTACTTTCCTCCCAATCTCTTCTTCTTCTTATGTTCTTCCTTCTTATTCTTCATCATCTTATTATTTTTGCTCATATATCTTGCTCATTTTTCTTTTCTTTCCTCTCCTTCTTCCCACATCTTTCTCCATCACATCCTCATTTTCTTCTCTTCGCCTTCCTCTTCTTCTTTACCTTCTTCTCGTTTCCTTCTCATCCTCCATCACCTGCTATTTTTGGTCGTTTTCTCCATCTTTTCTCCTCTGTTTCCTCCTCCTCCTCCTCCTCCTCCTCCTTCCCTCCTCATCCCCATCACCTCCTCCTATCCTTTTCTTCTCCTTTCCTTCTCCTCATCCCCATTACCTCCTCCCCATCCTTCTTCTTCTTTCCTCCTCCTCCTCCTCCTCCTCCTCCTCATTCTTCGACTTTCTTCTTTTTACTTTCCTCCTCATCCTCCATCACCTGTTACTTATCTTTCTTTTCTTCTTCTCCTTCTTTATCTCTGCTTCCTCCTCCTTCTTCTTCTTCCCATTTCCTCCTCATCCTCCATTACCTTCTGTTAATTTTCTTTTCTTTCCTCTTCCTTTGTCTCCTCCTCATCCTTCTTTTTCTTTTCTCTCCCCTTCTTCTTCTTCTTCACACTCACCACTTTACTTATATATATATATATATATGTATATATCTATATAACATATAGATTTACATTGAAGCCTTGTGTCATTGTTTTGAGGACTGCCTTGCAATACACCATATCTCTCTGATTTATGATCCACTTTACGAGTGATGTGACCTGACCCACATAACCTGCTTTTTTTCATCTTCCGGAGGGCAAGACGCCAGACGAGGCAGTTAAAGTGCGTGAGGGAAATGCTGAAAGACCTTGAGGAGAAATTCACAGTGCATCTTTCCTGCAAATTCACTTTACATTTGCGGCAGTTTACACACACACACACACACACACACACACACACACACACACACACACACACACACACACACACACACACACAGCTGTATCTGTATCTGATTGTTTTTACAGCCCAGCCTTCTGACCTAACAGTATGTTACACTGCAAACAAAAACATGAATGAAATAGTTAAAGAGCGATGATGATGATGATGATGATGATGATGATGATGATGATGAATGGCATATGCATTGTGTTACAGCCGTCTGATTTAAGAGAAGTGTCACATGAGTAACGGCGCTGCCTGCATAGGCATAATTGCATTCTTACTCCACAGAGGAGAGGCTTTCAGCTCCATTACACTCTAATGGAAGTGTGTGTGTGTGTGTGTGTGTGTGTGTGTGTGTGTGTGTGTGTGTGTGTGTGTGGAGGAAAGAGATTCCTTGACTCACAAACAACTCTCACACACCACAAGTATTTGTTATCCAAGTTATCTAGATACCACAGCTGTGTATCAAGTGTATAGAACACTGGTGATGTTATATGGAAGTGACTGAGCAGTGTGTATGTGTGTGTGTGTGTGTGTGTGTGTGTGAGGATTGCAGAGTTGAGCTCCTGAGTGAAACAGGTGGCCAAAAAGGAGAGAGAGAGAGAGAGAGAGAGAGAGAGAGACACTGGTCTCTGTACCCGCTTGAGTGCGTCTCTCATGTAATGGATTTTGAGGCTTCTTTTGTAATGGATTATTGATGTGGTGGTGGGAGGGAGGCAGGTGATAATTGAATTCTGTTCTGGGTCCCATCCTACAGCCCAGCAACGCGTGTTTTTAATGAGCCCACTTCTTTCTTGCCACCAACAGCTCATTTTCTCTCCTTTCATCGTCCAAGAACGACTTGGCGTCATCTCCCTCTGGAGAAGCTGTTTAGTCACGGGTGGGCTTAAGCAACCCGGCAGCAAAAGGGATTAAGTGCAAATACTGCGTGTTTTGATCACTCAGTCGATCACACCTGCGCGTTGGTGACGAACACTCTTTTACTTACGCTCTTTACTCAAGAAGAGCTTTCATCATCCCTTTTACTGCACTTCACTCATTCTGCTTTTATTAACCTCGGTTTTTAGGACTCTTTAATGCGCTTTCTTTCTCCGGAAATAATTACGCCGGACCGAAAAGGTCGTAAAATGACGATAATTAGGAACATCCTAAACGCGGAAGGAGTAAGTCGCTCAGATGTCCTGTCAGCAGGGAGTAATCAGGTCTTAAATCCAAGGTGAATTCACTAAAAATGGGGATAAAATGGATTTATGAACTAAAATGGACCCATTGGCTTTTACTTCTTATTAGGGCTGAGGCTGGTGTCTGAAGGAGAGCTAACGCCAAGCACTCTCAAGCAGGTCACGCTCTCAAGGTGGGAGGGATGGTATGGTGGGAAATAACCTTTTACCACAAAGTAAAGAGTTGCTTAAGGGCGTTTTCACATTAGGGACCCAGGATTGCTTCTGAGAACACTTGACCCCAAAATCTGGTTCATTTTGATCAGTGGGAACACAAGTGTTCCAGGCTCAGGAACCGTGCCCGAGTTGATTGGAAAAGGCGGTCTCAAGAATGGGACGGCAAGGATTGATATTGAAATTGATAATTTCATGATTTTTTTTCATGAAATAGCAATACTGTAATATTATCCATGACTTCCTCGTTCTCTTCTTCTCTCTGTGTTTAATGGCGATTCACACAGGTGCATACTGCCATCTGCTGTATTGGAGGGTAAAAATACGCAAGCATACCTGAGTACGAAAAAAATAATCATGTGAACGCTGGCCAATGCGGGATTGGGGGAGGGGACCAAACATTTTGTTGTAAACCTCCAGCCTTTCATTCTAGCCAGTTTCTAACACAGACTGTATAAGAACTTGATAAACCCTCGATGACATCACCCATAGCTTTTCTAAAGAGCAGTTCTGAAGCTCAACTGAAGGAGCTCTCTGGTTGCTCTGCCTAAACCCTGGTTAATCCATAAATGGTTAAATGGCCAGAATGAATGGAGTCTGGCTGTTGGTATGACTTACATAAATATACAGTACAGTTGCCATAAATGGGAAATCTAGCTATTCAGACCAAAAACATTGTATTGCACCAGGCTGAAAATGTATTTATTTCCGTTGTACATTTGAACATCTTTACATGGGAATATTCAAGGACCTGGATGTTTTGCCACTTCCATGTTGAACTTATTTTTCAGAACTACACGCTGTCTTGGCTTCTACAAACCGGGAGGGTTGGTTACATTTTTCAATATTGGTTACATTCTTCCAATAGTGAATGGTCACCACTTTATAGTTTCCATAGCTTTGCACGTACTGCATTTAAAATTATACTGGATTTTAAGGAAACTCATGATGAGTTATGATGATGACTTGGTACCCCCATTATGTAAATATTAAATTAAAAACAAGATGCCACTTGAGAATTTGGGTTACTGTTGGTATGGAGTTTAGTATGTGCTCACATGGGTTTCACTGGGTTCTATCTAAATGTGAGCCTGTATTGTCTCCTGTAAAGATCCCATCCAGGATGCTTACCTTAAGCTCATTGTTCCCGAAAAAAAAGCTCTGGTTTGTATTGGAGTGAATTTTTAAAATTATTAATACAATTGTATACCAAAAGCTAGAAATTGGGTTTGTGACAGTTATACAGTAATTTATGCACAAAGATTTCCTTTGAGTTTTTCTTTTTTGGGCTTCATCACACTCTCAGTTTGGATTCTATGTATCTAAAAATGGCTGATATGCATATCAGACATACTTTCACATCTACATTTGTTGATTCCTGTGTGAATTGAAGCCAACATCATTATCACACTCTTCTATCTCATGATTAATCTCCAAATGCTTTAAATTTTTATTTATTTATTTATTTTTCAATTACACGACTGGGTCATCCCCATGACCTTCCATTTTATGGTTATAGATCTGAAGGCAGATAGCATGTGAGATCTGATATCTTCTCTTGAAGGTTTGATGAGGTTTCAGTTTTTTCTCTCGCTTCTCCAGATGTCTCCTGTGAGTGATGGAGCGTGATGCTAAAAGACTCCTGTCCCTGCCTGCCAGCGCCTTCACGCATGACACACAATCTGATAGCAATGGTGTGTCAGTCTGAAGCTGCCATTTCTGTGTGTGTAACATGAAATCTCTGGAAAGATGTATAGGCTGAAGTTCTAACCTTGTCTGAAGGCCAGAGAATGATTTCAGTTATTAAAGGTACTGTAGTTTGATGTGAGTGGAATGAAAGCCTTCCTTTGAAAAGCATCAACTATAGACATAACCTGTCTAGAATGACGAAAAGCAGTGGTCTTAACAACTGGTATCTTATGCCTAATGAAATATATATAAAACCTGGTGGTGTGCTGTTATATGAAAATAGCCAATGGTTCCATGGTGTGATGCATTCAAATGCAAAGTGGCTATTGTTACTACCCAAAGTTGAATATTTTCCTATAACATTATACAGTGTTGTATTCTGCTTTATACCACAGCAATTTGTGAACAGTTATCAGTTTTTCTTTATTAAAGAATGGCATCTTATAGCCAGTATACCCTAATTCTTGGTCATCACAACAGTGCAAAAATGACTTTAAGATAACAATAATACCAAACAGATGGCCTGAACGGATCTCTGAACCACTAGGAAACATGTCATTGAAAAACACTGGACAACAGCAATTTCTCTGTGGCGGCTCCCAAATTATGGAATGACCTACCATTAACCATTCGTGAGGCCACATCGTTGAGGGTGTTTAAGTCTAGTCTTAAAACTCACATGTTTTCTCTGGCATTTAAACCAACATGAGATGTTGATTTTATATACTGCTTGATATGCATGTGATGTGATTTTAATTATGTTCCTAAGTTATAATATGTTTTATTTATTTTATTTTTATTATTATCTTGTATTTATTTTAGTTTATTTTATTAGATTACTGCTATTACTATTAGTTTTTATGTGAAGCACTTTGGGACATTCTTGTTTGTTAAAGTGCTATACAAATAAATATGAGTTGAGTTGAGTACTATAATCTAGGGCTGAAACGATTCCTAGAGTAACCTGTTTACAAAAAATTATCAAGCCAAAACCAAAATACAGTACAGTCATTTGGTAACTAAGATGCACCACATGGTATTTCAGAAAGAAAATTAAATAGAGAGATTATATTGCAACATTAAAAGATGCATGACATGAGATACACGTGCTGTGTGCAGGAAGCTGTTTTGAAACAAAGGGACTATGGATCTGGTTGAACATTGTGGAAGTAAATGATCACCTTAAATGATGTAAATACAGGTAACAATTTTATAGTGTTGAGGTTGTATTTGCAATGTTGTTTTCAGTGTATCTCTACGTCCTTGAATAAAAGTCATTCTAACTTTCAAGAGCAGCCTTGGTGAACATCACTGACGCCTTTACACTTTACTACATTACAATGCTCATTCAATGTTAGGGTTCCTGTTGGGCATATTTTTTTTTTAATCCATCTTTTTAATGTTTTGCAACTGCTCTGATGCAAGTCATTTACTGTTTACATTATAACAGTGATTTCCTAACTTTTAAAGTTAAAAGACCCAAATAAATACAGTAAATGACATCATGTAAACAAGAAACTGCAACATTCTCTGCTTTGAAGGCCTTCCACTCTAGGAAGACTCTAGAATCCTACCCCTACGTATTCTTCCATGTATTAGTGCTGTACTGTATGTAATGTAATTATCCACCACCAAATGGGATTAAAACATGTCCATGGCACGACTGGGCAAAGTGCAACACAGGAACAGGTTAGGTTTAGAGGATCATTAAGTCAAGCCAGGCTTCTCCCACATGGGACTTGTGGTCTGAGTTAGCCAGATGTTCATTCTGAATGACATTTATTGTAAGTGACTAAAACATTAACAAAGTACACAGGGCAATTAGAGAGTGAAATGATCCACTCATATTCAAAATAGCTGTTGTTGCTGTGGCTGACGTAGCTTCCCCTATTACTTTTCACTCCACTGTTTTTGAGTCATAGGTGCTTATTAGCTCTTAGTGTAGTTAAAACGAGGACTGTGCTGTGTATTGTTTCTTAAAATAAATATACCCTGGGCATAAAATCTCACCAGTAAAGAACCACAGAGACACTTGGAGACAGCACATCAGGGTCAGAGGAGTGATGAGTTTTCCTGCCGAGATGACACTCAGGATGAGTGTAAATACTTTATGCATTGAGCAGTTGCAGTTTATTGGTAACTGATTTGAGAATTGATTATTGATTGAATCACTGGTTTAGGTCATAGCCAGAGGAAACTTGAAATTGTGCAGAATAGTACACGTCTAGGATGTTGAGGTCTGCTAATCTGGCAAGTAATTTAACAAAGCGTTTAAAACAAAATTGTAATTTTTTTTTTTTTTTTACAATTTTAACGGTACATTTGTATCATTAAAGTAAACAAATATATTATTGAGCATGATAAAATAATTCAATTAAACTGTTTTTACAAATCTTTTAACCTGACAACAGATTATTAAACTATTAATCAAATGTATTTTAAATTGTATAACAATGATTATTTATTAATACATCATGAATCAATCAGTCTTCAATAATTAATGTAAGTACTAATTCACTTTTAAACTGTTTACCATTGAACATTAATATTGGCATGGCTTTTAACTTTGGACATACCAGAGTCAATTGTATAGAGTATAAAAAAAGTAAAAAATGATCTCTGATTACAAACATTCAGGGAGTTTTTTTTCCAACCACATTTCTTCCTCAAAGATGATGGTTCATTACTATCCTTTCAGGTTTTAATATTGCATTGAGTTCTTAACCAAATTTTAGTAGTTTCAGAAATCTCCTTAGTTGTTTTCTTTGCTTTATGCTGGGCAATAATTTGAGTCTTTTGAAACAGAATAAAATCTATGCCCTGACCACAGGATATGTTTTTGACATAATTGACTAAGAAATGAGAAACTATTCAGTCTATCAGTTAAGCTTAAAAATCTTGTTGGCGGCTGAACCATATTAATCACTGCAGTAATTATCCAATGGAGGACTTTTAACTGGTTGATTATTTAAACCCATGTAGTGTTTTTTTTTATTTTTTATCTGAGGTGTGAAGGAGATTCCTTATGCATAAACATTTAGAGATTTATAGAGCATTAGTGGCCAAGTGGTAGGTTTCTCACCTACTGTACCATGCAGAAGACCTGGGTTTGGTTCCCAGTTGATGCTTGGTGCTGATCACAAACACAAACAAACAAATAAAAAAAAAAATGGGAAGGTTGTGTCAGGAAGGGCATCTGGAGTAAAACCTGTGCCAAGTTGTTGTTTGGATCAAATGTGGTGAGAGAGATTTGCGACCAGATTCATAAGTTCCTTCTTTAAATCCTCTTTGTTCAGCTTGTTTTTAATCGTCCCGGAGAGTGCTCATTTCCCTGATTGAATGATAATATATACTGCCGTAAAAGCCTCTTTTATGTCTTGATGGCCTGCTGATTGTCAGGTTAAACTCTGCGCCTTGGAAGGTTGCAATCCAAATCAACCTCCATTACTCCTTGAACATTGAACACCCTTGTAAATGTAGATATTCATTTAGCTATTTGAGCTGTAAGGAAATTGATGGTGAAAAATGGCAGCTTTATTATTCTGAAATGGCAACACTGGAAAGCAGTAAACTGGAAGTTACAGTCCACTGATCCATAAACTCTTAAGACTTGATATGTGAATTAGTTTTACTGGAGTGGTTTTTTTTTCTCCTTTTCTGGAAACTCGGTTAAACTGCTATATTGTTTGACATCCACAGAGACAACCTAGAAACATTTATTGCTTTATTTTATTTGTTTTTATTGCTTGTAAAAGTTAAATGCAGAACTCCAGTCTTTCCACTTACTTTCATACTTTCTCAACTTAGTTGTAAAGAAAGCGCACTGTAAGGTAGAGGTTGCATATTATTCATCGGCAGGGATGATGATTGTTAATTGAAGTGCGGTTCGGCAAGCTCTTTTCCGCACTAATAAAAATAGAGATTTTCCCGGAAACAAATTTTGCTTTAACTACTCTGATTTAATGGTTGTGGTAAAAATACCTAACTGTGTATATCAAATGACATTCATTTACTTTAACATTTTTTTTTAAGACTGCACCATTGGAGTAATGCGTTTAGTTCAGATCCTAATCTAACACAGCTGATCAACCATTCAAGGCTTTAACATCTGAGAACTAAAGGAGGTGTGATGAATTTGGTGTGAAACGCTCCAGGAGTCAAGCTGGCCAGACTTGTGGCTCCTCTTTTCTGATTCATCTCATTTAATGTCTAGTTTTACCTCAGACCTTTAGGTTTTCTGCTCCCCTGGTGTCCAGCTAATGACCATCCCCATGCTAACCAACATATTATTAGGGTTGACACTTGGTGATTGTGTTAATTGGGGACCTGTTAAAGGTCAAACCTGTCTCTGGGTGTACGGTATTCCTGTGGTGACTGGGCAACAGACAGATATCAGCTTTTCTTTCTTTCTTTCTTTCTTTTTTTTTTTTTGCTGTATGGGGAAAATGTAAAAAAATTATCTGTGGTATTTTAAGGATTTTTATGAAGCACATATTCAGCAGAGCTCATGTATGAGGTCCTTCAGTTTGTGTGTGTATTTTACCAGAGGTATGAAAATAATAATTTATGCTAATGTGGTTGATGTGTATTATTTTAGCTAATATGCTATAGCTAACATGTTTCATGTCTGTTATGAAATTTTGAAAATCTTACATTTCTACTCACAATTTAAAGAACAACAAACAACCTAGAAACACAATTATTCAATTTCTCTATAATCATGTAGTTTTTGTTTTCTGACTTTCTAGCATCAGGTAGATTCAAGGACAAATCGACACTTTCACAATGAGACCTAACAACGTTTAGAGTAATCTATATGATGCTATGTATACTTTTGTCTTTTTAGCTAAGTATTAGCATTCAGCTAGTTTGTATCACTAGAGTTATGATGCCAGCTAATGTAAAAAAATAAAAAATAAAACAAAACTTGTTAGCCTGGTTAGCCTTAGCTAATCCTAGCTGCTTGGAGTAACGTTAATGAAAATCATTGTGTGATTTTGAGTCATGTCCTTTTGTGAATCTTTCTTGTACTCTTATTTTCATACACTCGTACACATGTAAAAAGGTTATACAGTGGTACAAATTTAATCTATTCTGGAGGCAATTTCTGTGTTGAAATTTCGTTTTAATGTAAATGCAGATAATCAATTCAAGCTACCCAGAAATATTATCCATATTACCAATTTCCGACACTATAATCATTTTTTGCATATAAAAACAATCACAACATTTAAATAAGACATGTAAATGAAGTAAAATATGAAATAGACATTAAACCTCACTTAACCGTAATTTATGATTTCTCCTGGCTGCTTTAAAAACAAAACTCCTCTACTTTAACTTGTAAAGTATTTGAAGCTGTATTCAAACTTTTATGAAGACGAGTACCTCGCTAGTACTTCTAGCACTCAAATAATAAATAAAAATAAATCTTTCAAATTGAGTAATTAAAAATTTTTTTTATCAAAGCAATACATTTCCTGAAATTAATTTACAGGTTGTCTTATGCATATTTGTCACATGCAGATATATATATATTTTTTAATTCAATTTTTTTTAAATAGTGCCAGGTGTAGCACTCAAGCTGGCATAAATCTTGGCCTCAGGGTTTCAGCTGCTGGAATCAATAGCCATCTCTGTACAGTATGAACATGTTTTTATTTGTGGTTTCTAGTGAACATGGCCTTGTGCGAACATGACCATGCTGCGTGACATGTCATGACAAATCTCTGTCTTACTCCTCACAGCTGTTACTCTAGTACACTGCATCTAGTACACTGTGGAGAGAGAGATGTATTGTGTGACTGAGTGAGACAAAGATGATCACGGAGTTGCTGTCGGCTTTTTAATACTATGCACTTGTATGAGAGAAGACCTCACTCCGCCTATTTGCCAGTTTGTTTTGGGAATTATTTAGTGCCAGGGTGTGGAGATTGAGGTCAGTGGCTTTCGAGCAGGCTGTGTTTGATTAGTCCATTTTGTCTCCTGTTGTCCCCGACGAACCTGAGCACGGCCATCATTCATGCAGATTAATGAGAGCTCATGAAGACAAACAGCATTAATAAAGCTGAATTATGCATTCGAGCGGCTGTCAGCTCAGGCCATGGCTGGCTGCAGTGTGGAAAGGACACACACATAAAAAAAAAAATGATAAAAACATGTTTGGTAATCGAAACTGCTCTCACTTTCTCAGCCAATCTTTCACCTCTGATCTGTTTTACTGGGGAGCTTTCACACCTGTTGCTGGTCTGGTTGCCAAGTTTGTCTAATGTTTTTAATTTAATGCTGTTGTGCTGTTGTGATTTTGGTGTGGTTTTTTTGAACAACTCTACTGTGATTTGACTACAGTGAAAAGCTGATTTGACCCTGAATCCACCCAATTGCTGGAAATGAACCAAACATGGAATGTGTTTTGGGTTGCGGATGATATTTTTTGTAGATAGTGACCTATTAACCTGAGTGCTAAGCTGAAATTCTGTGGAAATATGATGTGTTTCGGAGATTTGGCATGGCATGAAAAAGAGAGAGGGGAAAAAAGTGGATAATGTCAAAATTGTCTGAAGCTAGCTTTCCCTATAATTATCTACCAAATTATAGAGTGAATTATTTCTATACATTTAAAAAAAAACGTAGTCTAATTAAGTTTAAGATATTTTCTAATTTTGTCAAATGAAGTTGTTTCTCAAACAAGATGTAATTTCATGTTCATTCATGAATGTGATTTTTATGTCAATGTGGACAGAAAACAATAGCAACGATGATGCATAATGTTATTAATCTAGTTAGTTAGAATCATCCATATTAAGCTAAATGAAACTGTAGCTATTTTATATTGTATTCTCAATTATGTCAATCCATCCATACAGGAACCTCTGCAGTCCAACTAGGAACTGTGGAGGCCAGTGGTGACCATTTGATTTTCTTCACATTTGTATGACCGTAGTAGGATCTCTTGCCAACATTTACACACAGTACACACTACAGGCAATTTGGGAACACCAATTAGCCTAATCTGCATGTCTTTGTACTGTGGGAGGAAACTGGAGTACCCGGAGGAAACCCACCAAGCACGGGGAGAACATGTAAACTCCATGCACACAGACCTGATGTGGGAATCATAGAGCTAACCATTAAGCCACCCTGTTATCTCAATTATATCCAGTCAGTTATTAAGTGCAATTATTTGTTAGTTTTTAATAAACAGATTTATGAGTCCTGTGAGGGGTGTTAAAAGGACTCCTGAAGAAATTTCTCACGAATGTGAGCATAAAACTGTTCATAAAATAAACTAGGGGCAGGAAAATTGCCTGTTTGCTCACTATAAGTTTTTTATTATTTAAAGAATGATTTGTACAAACAAAAATGGTTTATATCACCAGCAAACAATACAGAGTGCAGCAGTTCGTCGTACCACTTCACCTACAAATCCGCATGGGACTGAACTCTGTAGCACTGATGTATACTTCAGACAAGCTGTCAATCAATAAAGGGGTTCCGCCCTTTAAACAGCTCCTCCAATCATCATGCAGCAGCCCAGCGTCCTGTCCCTCCCACTGCTCCATTCACTCCCAGAGAAGCTGAGCTTCGCTGCAAGTGACGATTTTGGCGCATTTATCCAATTACCGTCCAGCTTTTCTGCAGGGAAAAAAAGCTCCTTTGTGCTGCCCATAGCGCTCCAGTGAAGCTGGGCTTCAGGAGGTTTTAACATGCTGTGCTGCACGGAAATGTTTGGCAAGAAAATCGCCTCAAACAATCTACAATAAATACCGGATTCTGAATGAGCTAGTCATGAAGTTGAACGTGTTCTAGCGCACTTTTATTAAAACCAATATACTGTAAATACATGCATATATGAACATTTATTTTCTGACATAGTAGAGGGAGCTGAGCTTCCCTTGTAGTCCTAGAGCAGCCGCCACTGCTTAAAACCTGGCAGTAGAATTCGCTATTGATGGTCTGGCCACTGGGGATGAATTCTCGATGCACAATGCTGCGAATATCGAAAAAGACGATGAGCATGCACTTATTGGGTCATGGAGATGATGTGCCCATACACCCACGTTTCGTCACTGGTAATGTTCGCTCTTTGTTGCAACTTGCTGTCCATGATGAAATGGCATACGCGGTAATGCACATGGTCAGAATAACACAAATTACACAGATCCCAACATACACAGGACAATGTCTTTTGGCACACTGACCTATGACTGTTGGTGCTCTCTGTAACTGTGCATACAGCCTTGTGTTGCCATTTGTTGGAATGTTACAAAACTAATCTAAACTTTTAGCTACACCATGTGCTAGTCCTTGCTGTAGTTCCTATTTTTAACCACTAGGGGCAACAATAATACGTTTACATTTAGGCAGTTGGCAGAAGCTCTTGCTGTATTTATAGCAACTTAGAAAAGTGCTTTAAAAATGGTGCTATGTGCAATTGCTCACGATTCTCTCAATTTATTTTTAATTGTTGTTCACTTAAAGAGGTAGCGTTCCTTAAATGCATTTAAGGCCACTTCCTACCTTAGAGAGTTCAGGTAGTCTCAGCTGCTTAAGGTGGAAAAAAAAAAGAATTTTGGATTTGGATTACCAAACATCCCCCGCCCCCCCCACACCCCCATGCTGTAATTGGCCATGCAGTGGAAAAGTGATGTAAGTGTGCCTGTGTTGGGGTCTGTTGCCATGCTCGCCACACATCAGTATAAAAACATACACATACACACATCTGGTCTGCATTTCTATGTGACTGAACCTGGAGTTGAAAAATTGCTTTTTAGTGTAAATAAAGCTGCTATTTATTTCTTAAAAAGCTGGGCTTCATTGTGTAGCTCATCCTGCCAAGAGCTCCATGGACCTGTGTATGTGAATGTTATTTTTACCTACATTAGCTGTCCAGGAGAAATAGAAATAGTTCTACTGGGACTAAATACCTCACACAAGCTTCATAAAGTTTCAAGTGTTTTTACAGAGTGATCATGTTGTAGTTTCTTTTCGCTGCAAGGATGGTCAGCACCTTGAGGGTTTATAATAAGTAACCAAATGGAGAGAGAGGGAGACTGTGAGAGAGAATGAATGGGGGAACAGGGTGATAATGGAGTTTCCTTGTTCTGGTTCTCACACTGTCTTTAGGGCTGAACTATGACAGATGCGCTGAAGTATTTAAACCACTTTCGGGGCTGGATGCTGTCTGGTCATGGCGCCAGCTACTGTGATGACAGATGTACAGTAATGAAACCGGATTTGAAGTGGAAACTCCCTCAAGACCTGATTCTGGTGCCATGGCCAGGTGGTACATAGTGTGTGTGTGTGTGTGTGAGAGAGAAATACCGTATATGAAATGTCTGACATGATAGCTTATTATATCTTGAGGATTACATACTGAAGGAAAAAGAAGACTATTATCGCATTTCCATTTTCATTTGACAGAGTAGATCCTTCTGCAGCCACCAGCTCTGTAGATTGTTCATGTCAGTGAGCTGCTTGGCTCATATAGAGAGGGACAGATGCCACAATACAAACTCATTCGCTCCTTATAAACAGTATGTGGAGCCTTGTTTAACATAATGGAACATTTATGTTTTTTGTTCAGTAAAATGAAAAATCTTTTTTAAAAATACACAACCTACTGTATCAATGGAGCACAAATCAGCAAAAAAATCAATGTCGGCCATGATAGAAAGGTACCAGAACACCCAGTGCAGCACAGCCCACCGTGCATGGGGCTCAGCAGTCAAGGCCACTGAATTTAGCACACATGGAACGCACAGGACAAATAAGTAAGATTCAAGGAGGTCCCACCCTCCCAACCCACAACACTCAAAGGATCTACTGACAACATCCTGGTGCCAGACACACCCCAGGAGGCCTCCTGATCATGCTCAGATGGACCAGAGGTGCCACATGGGCACAAAAGAAATCTAAAAATTAGGTGTTTTAATGTTAATGATTTTAATGCTTTTACTATTTTATAGTGATGATGAAGAGATTAACTTGTCACGTATGAAATTATGTAGTAACTTGGAACAGTATTAAACAAACTCATTAATCAAACTTTTTGAAATTCTTAAAAGTATTTCTTATGTAGCTTCAAACAGTCTCAGAATTTTCTTAACTAACTTCATAAAAGCTTTTGTTAGCAAAAATAACATTTGTTTTGGAATAGTAAAGGCAGTTCTAACAGAGTGGGGAAAAAAGATAAGAATTTTTTTTTTATATGCTCAGATGTATTTGCATGTCAGAAACTAAAACATTATTTAACCACAGAAGAGAAATGAGAAATAAATAGAGCAGGAAATGATACATTATTGGCTTTAATGAGTTAAAGAAAAAGCACTGTGGTGGACTGACCTTCCATCTAGGATGTACTTTTGGCTCACCCTGCAGAACACCCCCACAGTGTAAATGAAGCTATATAAAATAAGCTTTATATGGATTCAATTATTCCTCTGACAAATTGTATGACATTGTTGCACTTCCCTTCTTACAGCTTAATTTTTAACCGTAATTAGTACTCATTTACTGTTTAACTTAGAACTATGATTTGACCAAATCTTGTCATACATGACCTTTCATTGAATGGGTATTAAACCATGACTATATATATATATATATATATATATATATATATATATATATATATATATATATATATATATATATGAACACATATAAGGACAACGTGACAATGGCAGTCTCTCACTGTGTTTTCGAAGCCTTTTTGGAGTGAGAGTACGCGTTGTAGACGGAGCCAGATGGCCCATTAGTGATTGACACTCGTCCACAAACTGATGTTATTTGAAGTGCAACTTAAAGCCTCGTATCAGCTGTTGTATCAAAGTGGCAGACACAGCATACTTAATGCCAAATATATAAAATACTGAGTTGTAGTCGCATCTTTGCCAGTATATAGATTTTTTTTCCCACTGTTGGCTGAAGATTTTAGAGGTTTGAGTCATAACTGATGGAGCTTGCTAGCTGACAATTTCCATCATTTTATTCTATTTAATGTAAGTATAAATAGCTAATGTAAGAAACAATATACTGCTTAATAGTAGTCAACATATATGCGTGATCTTTTGAGGTGGAAAAAAAAATCACTGCGTTCCACAATTTGTTCTTGCTCTTCTGGTGAAGTACATGTACAAAGGAATGACTTGAATGTTTGAATGTCTGACGTAATGTTCGGCATAAATTGAAACATACTGTAGATTATTATGTCAAAAATATGCTATACGCATTTATGGACCATAATTGTAATATTTACACATAACTTCTGCTGAGGCGGCACGGTGGCGTGTCGTCTTGCACCTCCAGGGTCCGGGTTCGCTTCCCGTCCAGGCTCGATTCCCGTCTCTGTGTGCATAGAGTCGGTGGGTTTCCTCCGGGTACTCCGGTTTCCTCCCACAGTTCAAAGATGTGCAGGTTAGGCATTCCCAAGTTGCCCGTAGTGTGTGAATGAGTGTGTGTATGTGTGTGCCCTCCTTAAGGTTAATACACAATTCTTTGGTGAATACCATGGTACTTATTATGTTGCACCGTGGCTATCAAGGTTTAGCAGGTATGTGATAAGTTACTGACTATACCACACCATGCCAGTAGCATGTACTAACATTTTTAATATGGTAAAAAATTTACATGAAAAGGTTAGCGCTACCATCAGTCCTGTGTCATGCCAGTGGTAAAGACCATTCATGAATAGAGTTGCTCCTCAGCCAAGGGAGAGGGCTCCCTCGTTATTTTGCCTAAGAATGAAGAATGAATGAATAAAAGAATGGTACGAATACATCCTCCGAGAGCAACTTCTCCCAACCATCCAAGAACAGTTTGGTGATGAAGAAAGCCTTTTACAGCATGATGGTTCAGCTTGGCATAAGGCAAAAGTGATAACTAAGTGGCTCTGGGAATAAAACATTGAAATTTTGGTGCATGGCCAGGAAACACTCCAGAACTTAATTAAATTGAATCCTTGTGGTCAATCTTTAAGTGGTGGGTGGACAAACAAAAACCCACAAATTCTGACAAAATCCAAGCATTGATTATGCAAATATGAGTGATTATGTGGACACGAAGTTGATTGACAGCATGCCAGGATGAATTGTAGAGGTCTTGAAAAAGAAGGGTTAACACTACAAACATTGACTCTTTGCATAGATTCAATGTGATTGTCAATAAAAGCCTTTGACATTTATGAAATTATATGTAATCGTACTTCTACAGTATAACATCTGACAGAAAGATCTAAAAACACTGTAGCAGCAGACTTTATCAAAATTAATATTTGTGCATTCTCAAAACTTTTGGCCTTGGCCATATCCTATTAGCTATATGAACTTTGGTGCCGACTGTGCTACCCAATAAGCACCATGGTAGTTACCAAAGTACTGTTGGTAGATACCATAATGTCTGTAGTACCACAGTAGTACTATGATATATTATGTACTATTACCATAATAAACATTAGTGCACACTATAGTAAAAATTCTGCTTTGGGGTTTGTTCTTAATTTAGTGCAATTTAGAGCAGAACAAGATATTGTTTTACTTCTTGTGCTGCTAAAAAATACCTTTATGAGACTCCCAGTCACCAAATCAATCAGCCCCTTTTATTTTTCATTGAGTAGCTTCTTTAAAATGCATTTATTGTTAGGAAAAAATATCAGGGGAAATATTAAAGCAAACTGAACTGGGCCTCAGAGGCATTTTTTTCTTCTTCACTTTTTAAACCCCGCCACATCATCAAACATACTGGCTTTGGTATAAAGCCATTATGAAGAAAAATGAAGCTTGGAAAGAAGTAGGAGAGATTGCTGGTGTCTCTTGAGAGTACAAAGTAAAATCCCTAATGTTGATTTAACACTTTCAGAGTTTGAGTCCAACTGGGCTCATATAAACACTGCTGGGTGTTAATTCAACATTCGGGAGTTTGCTCTGTATTTGTGATGCTAATCTGCTAAGAAGGCAAGCAATGTTTTTTCTTTTTTTACACTAATCATATAATATTTTTGTTTAATCAATTAGACTAAGATATATTAATAAGCCAAGGTGGTTTTCAAGTGTTACGTAAGTACTGCTGCTGCTACAGTAGGAGACACTGCTGTCAGTCTATGACTGGACACACCCACAGTGTTCTTCTTAGCTTGTTACAGTATCCAGTTCTCATATAGAACAAACAAACAAACAAAGAAAAAGAAGATATGTGCGTACTGTATATTACAAGACTGAGGTCTGCAGCTGGAAGCCTGGAGAGGTTGAACGTCTCCTCCCCATTTTGTCCTCATTCTTCAACTTTGTTCGAATAAGCACTTTCGCCTCCCCTTCCTACACTTTAAAGATATTCTTGACGAAAAGCAAACAATGAGACAAATGGTCATTGAGTGTTGTGTAAAAAATACATTTGACTAATTGAAATGAAATCATTCCATATATACTCAACCTTACATGTTTTACTGAAAAATGTTTGTCGTTATGTCCTAAACTATTGCTAAATAATGGTTTGCTGTTTTTCATGGCGACCCTGTTAATTAAATAATTAAGTAAGTAATTAAATAATTACGATTTCAGAATGTAATGTGAATTTGATGACTCGACTATGGCAGTGGGCGTTGGCCTTTAAACATTCAGACTGATGTATGTGATTTCTCCTTTATGTGAAATTTGTGATTTCTGCGGAGGCTCATAACTTCTGATTGATTCAACGTGGAATGAGCAAATATAATTAAAATATCAACTCCATTTACTCACCTATCACAGCGGCTGGTCGTTGGGCTGGGAGTGTTCCCTTAGTATGGAGATTGAGACTTGCATATTCTATTAACAAAAGACAACACATAAAGCAAATGCCTATCAAGAAAAGTTGTCCAAATGCCCACCATTGGGTTACTAAAAAAAAAGAAAAAAAAGAAAAGAAAGTGGATCTTTGGGAGACTGTGTGAGATTTTAGATAATCCTGGAATTTGTTCATCAGGTAAATTCCAACCACACGTTTTTTCCATTGAGTGATGTCTACCTCCTGAAGTCATGCTGACACCTGAAGAGAGAAAGGTTTAGGATTGACTACGCATAAATATAAATGTGCTTCAAAATCTTATCATGCACCAGACAAATCTGAATGACTAAAAACATTGTCACAAACTTTAACAAAATAAATTTTTCACGAACAAACATAACATCTTCCCCTTTCCCAGAGTCTGCTGTGATGTGTTAAGAAGTACACTGGACAGAAAAGAGGAACACAGCCTTCCTTTCAAGCTTCTCTCTTGTACAGTATAAGGGCTGATAGTCGACTACGGAAAGAAACACAGGAAGTTTACAGCCGAATCATTTTATGAGCTTCTTAACACCTCTCGCATTGTGTCGTGTTACACATTAAGACATCAAAATTTGCACTTATATGGTCTTTAATTAAACTTGGCTATGCATTTTCAACTCAACTCAATGCTAGCAGTAGGTTACCACAGATTAACCTAACTAGCATGCTAGCTGTATAGCAGCTAAGTTAGCATTAAAAAGCACATGGAAAATAAATGTTTAATGTAAAACAGTGAATAATATTAACTTATAATAATAATAATAATAATAATAATAGAATAACCTAGTTAGGATAACAGCTACTGCAGTACAGTACAGGACTGCAGGACTTCAGTGCAGGATAACTACAAAAAAATATAACTGCATTCCAACTGTATTGAACTTCACAAAACCCATAGTATAATGATGAATAAAGAATGAATAACTGAAAACAACAACAACAACAACAACAATCCCACATGTTCTGCTCTCTACAGCAATGAATGTCATATTGACCTAAGCATTCATAACATTTTTTCCATCCTTTCATGCAGTTTTTTCCCCCAGAAACGTCTGGCAGGTTACCTACTTCAAAGCAAAGCAACCACATTTTATACTTTTCAAATATTAGAAAGCATTTCAAATGTATGGTTTAATTGTGTATTGGATTGAACTACAAATGCAGACCTGGGCTAGACTTCAAAGGTACCTTATGCAGCATGGACCAGCATAAAGCACTTATTAAAGATGAATGAACAAACAAAAGTGTTCCTGTAGTTTTGACCTGAAATCTCCTGCCGGAGATCAAAAACAAACAAACAAACAAACAAAAAAAAAAAACGGTACTTCAAAATATGAAGGTAACTTTAGTCCCTATTCCCATTTTTTCCACTTCCTTATTAGATTAGATTAGATTAGATTCAACTTTATTGTCATTACACATGTACAAGTACAAGGCAACGAAATGCAGTTTTAGGTCTAACCAGAAGTGCAATTAGCAGAAAGTGCAGGATAAAGGTATACATTTAGAAAAAAAGGGATATGTGCAGGGAGAAGCTATGGGTAACTATTAAAGAAATATATTATGTGAGTATAATATACAGATTACTAGTAACTATAGTTATAAATTTACAATGGATGAACTGTATGTACAGGTTGCTATTAACTGTAGGCAGGAATTTGCAAATAGATATCAACATAATGTACAGGATGTTATATGATCATAGTATACAGATTGCAAGTGACTATAATTATACATGTATAAAAATACATACATTTACAGTGTATGAACAATATATACAAGTTACTGTTAACTGTAGTTGGGAATTTTCAAATAGATATGGGCATAATGTACAAGTTGCTATTTTCTATAGACAGGAATTTACATATGATATGAACATAATGTACATATGAACATAATGTACAGGAATTTATCAATAGACATGTGTGAATATATATTCAACCAGAAGTTTACAAATATGTTGTGCATGGATATTTGTGTTTTCAAATAGGTGTGTACATTGTAGTGCAGTCCATATTAAATAGTGTAAAGTGTAAATAGAGTAATGGGAAGAGTATAGGGGTGTGTGAGGGGTGAGCAGGTGTCAGTGGGGGGCAGAGTTCAATAAGGAGATAGCTCTGGGAAAGAAGCTATTCCTCAGTCTGCTAGTTCTTGACCTGGGACACCTGAAGCGCCGACCAGAAGGCATAAGAGAAAACAGTTTGTGGGCGGGGTGGGAGTAATCCTTAAGAATACTGCGTGCTCGACGCACACAGTGCTTCCTTTGAATGTCCTCGATGGCTGGAAGTGGAGTCCCTATAATACGCTGGGCAGTTTTCACCACCCGCTGCAGTGCCTTGCGCTCAGCAACAGAGCAGCTTCCATACCAAACTGTGACACAGTTGGTTAGGATGCTTTCTATTATGCAGCGATAGAAGTTCACCAGAGTAGATGATGACAGCTGGTTCTTCTTAAGTGTTCTTAAGAAGAATAGGCGTTGGTGAGCCTTCTTGACCAGGCTAGAGGTGTTGGTGGACCAGGATAGGTTCTCTGAAATGTGGGTCCCCAGGAACTTGAAGGATGGGACAGGTTCAACAACCATTCCGTTGATGTGAACGGGTTCATGTGAAGCTCTTCCTCCTTTTCTGAAATCTACGATGAGCTCCTTGGTCTTCTTGGTGTTAAGGAGCAGATTATTGTCCGTGCACCAAGTGGCCAGGTGCTTGATCTCCTCCCTGTAGGCAGACTCATCGTTGTTGCTGATGAGGCCGATCATCTTATGAACAAGATCGTACCATTGTAAGAATCCCAAGCCTTAGGAAAGTTTGTGTCACTCATTCCATAAATATTGCTTAGAATGATAATTTATGTAGTAACATGTATTTTATATTTTACACTAATGCCATGAAAGCTTAGGTCAATATGACATTCATTGCAGTAGCGAGAAGAACATGTGGTATTGTTTTTTTCAGTGATGCACTCTGTTTTCATCCTCAGTTCACCAAAGAGTCATCAATCACCCCTGAATGGTTCTGTCAGTGTGAGTGTGTATAATCCAATATTGAAGCATGTGAAAAGCACCCCACCATGCCTCTCAGCCAGAGTCTGTCCATCTGTGCAGGACAGCTGCAGGATGAGTCCCAAAGAAAAGGGCTTGCCTGGAATGTACCTGCCTCTGTTTGTAGACAGAGGCAAACAGCAAGCAATAGACCAATGCAGCAGCTAATGCATCATCCATCATCGTTCATCATCAGTGTATGCTCTAGTGCCCACTCTGTCATGAGTAGACTGGGTCAAATGGAAAAATGTCAAGTGTACTGAAAAATAATGCCCAAATCTCTCTTTAAATTGCCTCGAAAAAAAAAAAAATCAGAGAGAGTTTTAAATCCAAAATATGTGTAGGTGGATGACAAATTAAGGGGGAGGGGGGGGGGGGGGGGGGGGGGGGGGGTAAAAACAACAACAAAAAACATTGACTCTGTTGTGATGTGAAAGCATTTTTCTACCCTACTTTGACGCCGCTTTTCTTATAAGAGAGCCTGCAAATCAATACAAAATTCTTCTGACTGATCACCCTTATCCTATGATAAAACATTTCTATCCTGATGGGCGTGCTCTCTTCCATGACGGCTCTGCTCTCTGGCACAAGGGCTCATAGAATTATTTGATTGTTGAGGATAGAAGTGATGTAAATCATATTATATGGCTTCCACAGTCATAGACGTCAATCCAAGTGAACATCTGTGGAGAATTTGTAGTCATGTGCTAGACTCCACTCCCCACTTCCATCTTCAAAACATCAGTTAAAGAGATGTCTTTTCAAAGAAGGATGCTCATTGATCCAGGACAGATAGCCAAGAGATGTCAAGGTGCATTGAGGCTGTTCTACTGGATACTGGAGGTCCAACACTTTATTTATATGCTGTAGGTTGGGTTTCTTTAGACACTTTATTTTAATACTGTGTATGATGTGGATATGCGTACAGATAGCAGACCCATAACATACAAATTGTCTTTTTGAAGGGAATATGAATATGGATGGATGAATGAATGAATATAAATATTAAAACAATATGAATGTTCATAATGTTCATTGCCCAACCAGTCTACATGTGCTTTGTGGACTTGGAGAAGGCATTCGACCGTATCCCTCGGGGAATCCCGTGGGGGGTACTCCGGGAGTATGGGATATCGGATTCCCTATTAAGGGCTGTCTGGTCCCTGTACAACCGGTGTCGGAGCTTGGTCCGCATTGCCGGTAGTAAGTCGGACCTGTTTCCGGTGAGAGTAGGACTCCGACAGGGCTGCCCTTTGTCACCAATCCTGTTCATAATTTTTATGGACAGGATTTCTAGGCGCAGCCATGGCGTTGAGGGGGTTACAGTTTGGGTCACTGCTTTTTTCAGATGACGTTGTTCTGTTGGCCTCATCACCCTGTGACCTACAGCTCTCACTGGATTGGTTCGCAGCCGAGTGTGAAGCGGCTGGGATGAGAATCAGCACCTCCAAATCTGAGGCCATGGTCCTCAGCCGGAAAAAGGTGGAGTGCCCTCTCAGGGTTGGGAGTGAGATCCTGCCTCAAGTAGAGGAGTTTAAGTATCTCGGGGTCTTGTTCACGAGTGAGGGTAAAATGGAACGGGAGATCGACAGGCATATCGGGGCAGCGTCTGCAGTGATGTGGGCTCTGTATCGGTCCGTCGTGGTGAAGAAGGAGCTGAGCCAAAAGGCAAAGCTCTCAATTTACCGGTCGATCTACGTTCCTACCCTCACCTATGGTCATGAGCTGTGGGTAGTGACCAAAAGAACAAGATCGCGAATACAAGCGGCTGAAATGAGTTTCCTCCGCAGGGTGTCTGGTCTCTCCCTTAGAGATAGGGTGAGAAGCTCAGTCATCCGGGAGGGGCTCAGAGTAGAGCTGCTGCTCCTCCGCATCGAAAGTAGTCAGATGAGGTGGCTTGGACATCTATTTAGGATGCCCCCTGGACGCCTCCCTTGTGTTCCCCACCGGAAAGAGACCCCGGGGAAGACCCAGGACACGCTGGAGGGACTATGTCTCTCGGCTGGCCTGGGAACGCCTTGGGATTCCCCCGGAAGAGCTGGAAGTAGTGGCCAGGGAGAGGGAAGTCTGGGCATCCCTGCTGAGGCTGCTGCCCCCGTGACCCGACCTCGGATAAGCGGAAGAAAATGGATGGATGGATAGAATGGAAGATTTCAGTTAAATAGATGGCGAAGAAGAATTTAGAAGAAAATGAATTGTATATCTCGAAACCAAAGAATGAGACAGCCTAATGAGGGTGACCTAACACAATCCCATAAGATTATAAAGTCAAATTCACTGCTTCATCAACCCTGCGTATCTCTCAGTGCTGATTAGCATATCAGCTTGTTTTTCTTTTTAAACAATGGATCTTATTTTAGCACTCGTTCTGTAAACCAGTCTAATTTGTTGGATTGATTTAAACAGATATATTCAAAGCAAATTGGTGTGAAAATATCAAATATGGATAAAATTATATAAAAAAACAACTATTTGTATATATATGAATTGAAGTGAGAGTAAAAGAACCAGAAATTGACTTTAGAATATTACTTGAGTACCGAAGTTTTAAAGCATCTGATATTACCCAGTATCAAAAGTAATTTTCTGATGTTAAATATAATGGAAGTAAAAGTAAAAGATTATTGGAAGTTAAATAAGTGAGCAGTTAAAAATTCTGATTATGGACTGTGTTGGGGCTTATGTTTAACAAGCACCTTGTTAAACATAACATTTTGAATTAATTGCGTGAAAAAGGCTAATCAGCGATGGTAGCATGCACATATTAACCTGACCATCACATTAGCCAGATGTTGGGGCAGTCTTATAACCAACCAACCATGGCTCCACTAAATCAATCTTAATTAAATAACTGACCTCAATGTGCTTTTTCAGGTTAGACAAGTAGTTTTTGAAGGCCCATATTTTAGTATCTCTTAGTATCTAGACTTTCGGGAAGTTATAAGAGGCACCTCATTTGGTAACATTATCTTTGTCACCACCACCACCACCACCACCACCACAGTGTTTATCAAATTCACCACTGAAATTGGGGTCATTGCTATCATTGTAGGCAACAGAACCTGCAACATCTGCTTCCATGAAAGTATCGGTCATCATTGATTCTACTGTGTTGATGATGCAGGCCTTCCACACTTGGTAGTTGGCAAAAGATTGGCATTATGTCACCAACTTAAAATGGTGCAGTAACAAATAAATGAAGATACTTGGGGGGAAATGTATTGGAGTAAAAGTACATATTGTATTTAGGAAATGCAGTGGAGTAAAAATTAACGTTGGCAGGTAAATAACAAGGTAAAGGACAGATGTGTGAAAGTTCTACCATATTACCTTACAATACTAGAAACAACACAAAACAGCATTTATGCAAAGTTGGCAGGGTATGAAAGCTGTACAGTTCTGATATTTTTTTCATTCATCTTGGCAACTGCATGCTCCTGATTCCAGCTGTGCATACTGTGATATATAAATCTAGCAGTGTTTGTAATTAATCAGAGCAAATCTTTATAACAGTTTTCTCATTCCACATTAAATAAAGACATACAGTACTAAACACTCAACAATACATAATCTGTTACATTTATATATGTAATTTTAAAATGAGAGGACTCAGAGAGCAGACAATTGCTCCAGAATGAACAAAATGAGAACACACGATTGGTGGCGGAGCCCATCACCATGCCGGCTCAACCCAACCTCGATAATCATCATAACACATGAAAGCGCAGCTGTGTTTCCTGCGAGTAGGTATTTGAAATCCATTTCATACCTAACGGATGGGCTTGAAAGTAGTTCATTTCTAACACAAAGAAACAAGATAAGGAAGGGTTGACTTCTAAATCAAAATGTGAAATTTTACAGTAGCTGTTTCTAATAGGTTATTTATTCTAAGCTCTGCTGGGGGAAAAACCCAACATCTGTTACATCACCATGGCGAAAAGGCAGAAAAAAAATCATGTCACAAGTAGATGCTGTACAATGATATGAATTTCATTAGATCATTCCCACATGTGGTGTGTCCAGTAGAGTGGGCTAAGGATCTGTCTCATAACCTAAATGATAATTTATGACTAATTAAAATTATTAGAGATATTATAAGAGTTTGCAATTATGAGTAGTCAGAACTGTATTATGAATATAATCAATGGACCCGAAAATTACCAAACTCAATAATGCATGTCAATTTCGTCTCAGGTCTGTGTACAGGGAGTTTGCATGTTCTCCCCGTGCTTGGTGGGTTTCCTCCGGGTACTCTGGTTTCCTCCAAGCCTCCGCTGCAAGCCTCCGTGATCCTGCATACAGGATAAAGCAGTATAGACTATGAGTGAGAGTTTGTGAATAATGCATATTTTAAAATGACCACACAGTTGGGTTCGAAAGTCCAAGACCACGTTAATAATCTGGTATTTTTCTGTCAGTAAAAAATATAACTAAAGTAAATAAATAAAAATGTTTTGAATTTTTTAAGGGGTAAAAGTCAACATTCAATAACTTAAATGTGTAATTTTCAGTATTTTGCACTATTTCAAGGTCTTTATTTAAATATAACTTAAATATGTCTAAATTATTGCAGCATATGTCCAGATCTCACACTTATGGATTTGATCTGAAATAGATCATAAGGTTTGGTCAATGACGCGGCCGCGACAGCTTCCTGTTTACTACTCGCTGCCGTTCCATGTCTGTGACCATGTCAGCGACCTGATTTGCCTGTAGGACCCCCAGGTTATTTTGTTGTGATTTTTTTTGTTGCACCAGTGACAACCGTGTCATGGTAAACTCCTTTAAATACCTTTTGCAACATTTGGTTTTTTTAAATTGAAAAATGAAGACGTGACGGTGAAGCGTGTGACTAGGCCGGGAGTCCTCTGGGTTTCCTGAGCGAGGTGTCCGGTACTCGGTCGGGGTGAGAGCGGGTGGCTCGGACACAGAGAATATGAAACTGGTCAGTGGACGAGAACCGTCGTGCTCAAGCAAAGTCATTGTTTTCTTTTGTGAACGGACGAATCTGACAGTTTGTTAGCGGTGGTTTGTGCGTGTTGCAGAGAAACGCTCCGTGTTGTCGCTGCTGGTCCCTGTCACGGAGAGAGAGAGAGAGAGAGAAAGAGAGGTTGACTAGCTCGCTCCGCTAGTTAACGGACCAGTAGCGTAGAGAAGGATTCAGCTCGCCGGTACCCTGAACTCTCGACGCCTCCCCGACTCGGGCCCCCTGAAGCGGGCGGTGAGGAAGAAGCTGGCCGGGAAGGGATGGCCTGGAGGCGGCTCCCGGTCTCACGGAGCGGCGCTGTTTGAAGGAGGCCAAGTTCGGATCGAGCACGAGGCGGCGGCGGGACGCGGCGACATAAAAAAAAAAACCTCTCCCAAGATGGCGCCGGTGAGGTCGGCTGCCGTCACGAATGCTCCGACCACCTTTTCTTTGTTTTTGTTCTTTAAGTTAGTTTTCAGTGTTTTAAAATCGGCAAAATCACCACCATTGAGTACATTAGGTATGATAGAGACACTCTTGTTTCTATTGGTATACAATGTACTCACAATTCGACGTTTTTAACTCTGGATCCGAGCTGGCCGAGTGAGATCCTGAGGGAGAACAATGGACGCGACGCGAAGCGGAGGCCTCGAGGGAGACGAGCTGGGGTGAGGAACAGGCTCAGGGCCCGTGCACACCGCACACCTCTGCCTAGCATCCTGCTCGCCAACGTCCAGTCACTGGAGAACAAGCTCGATGACCTGAGGGCCAGGATAAAGTTCCAGAGAGACATTCGGGACTGCAATCTCCTCTGCTTCACCGAGATATGGCTGAACCCAGCGGTGCCAGACCACGCCATACAGCCGGCCGAGTTCTTCTCGGTTCACTGCATGGACAGGACGCGGGACTCGGGGAAGTCAAGGGGAGGCGGCGTGTGCTTAATGGTGAACAACAGCTGGTGCAACAGCGCGAGCGTTGTTCCTCTTACACGCTCCTGCACACCAAACCTGGAACTACTGTCCATCATGTGTCATCCATTTTATCTTCCACGGGAGTTCACATCGGTCATAATCAGTGCCGTTTACATTCCTCCACAAGCAGACACAGACAAGGCCTTATGCGAGCTGCATGAGGCACTCACACAGCACCAGACACAGCACCGGGACGCTGCGCTCATTGTGGCGGGGGACTTTAATAGTGCCAACCTCAAACGCGCAGCGCCGAACTTTTATCAGCACATCACATGCCCCACCAGGGGCGAAAGGACACTGGACCATTGTTATACCACGGTCAAAGACGGTTACAAGGCACAATCTCATCCAGCGTTTGGTAAATCCGACCACGCCGCCATCTTCCTCATGCCAAAATATAAACAAAGGCTGAAACAGGAAGTTCCGGGTCAGAGGGAGGTCGCGCGCTGGATGGACCAATCGGTGGCTGCGTTACAGGACGCACTCGATGACGCAGACTGGGACATGTTCAGAAACAGCTCCGATGATGACGTCAGCGTGTTTACGGAAGCGGTTGTGGGATTTATTGAAAAGCTGGCAGACGATACGGTGGAAAAAAAGACTATCAGAACGTTTCCCAACCAGAAGCCGTGGGTGGATAAAACCATCCGCGACGCTCTGAGATCTCGCACCGCTGCCTACAACACGGGACTTGCGTCGGGGGACATGGAACCGTACAAGGCTGCGTCATATAACGTCCGGAAGGCGGTGAAAGAGGCGAAGCAGCGCTACGGGAGAAAACTAGAGTCACAGCTTCAACAGAGTGACTCTAGGAGCCTGTGGCAGGGACTAAGAACAATAACGGACTATAAAGCACCAGCATCCGGTATGACGAACGCGGACGCGACTCTGGCAGACGAGCTGAACACATTTTACGCTCGCTTCGAGGCTGCAGCTAAAGACGCTAGCAATGCTAATGCTAACGGCGCTAATGCTAACGGCGCTAATGCTAGCGGCGCTAACGGCTGCAGACAGGAAGACACAGCCAGCACCGGGAACGCGCTCATCATCTCCGAGCACGACATGAGGAGAGCCTTCAAGAGAGTGAACACCAGGAAAGCAGCAGGACCAGACGGCATCTCAGGTCGTATTCTCAGAGCCTGCGCAGACCAGCTAGCACCTGTGTTCCCTGAGATATTCAACATCTCTTTATCTCAGTCGGTGATCCCCACATGCTTCAAAGAGTCCATTATTGTTCCTGTTCCAAAGAAACCACATCCTGCTTCTCTCAATGACTATCGCCCTGTAGCCCTCACCTCAGTAGTGATGAAGTGCTTTGAACGCCTTATCAGAGACTTCATAATTTCTTCACTACCCGACACACTGGACCCACTACAGTTTGCATACAGTCAGAACCGCTCCACAGACGATGCAATCTCTCATCTCCTCCACACATCACTCACTCACCTGGACACTAGGAAAGGGAATTATGTTAAAATGCTCTTCATCGACTACAGCTCTGCTTTTAACACAATAATTCCCTCCACACTCACCACCAAGCTGGAGCACCTGGGACTGAGCTCATCTATATGTCAGTGGATCTCCAATTTTCTGACTGGCAGACCACAGGCAGTAAGGATGGGCGGACATGTCTCAGCCACACTCACTCTCAGCACTGGAGCCCCCCAGGGTTGTGTTCTGAGCCCCCTGCTGTACTCTTTGTACACCCACGACTGCGTGCCCACTACCAACTCCACCTCCATCATCAAGTTTGCTGACGACACCGTCGTGGTCGGACTGATCACCAACAATGATGAGTCGGACTACCTAGAGGAGATTGGAAATCCTTAGAACTGGTGCCAGAGGAACAGTCTCCTCCTGAACGTCAGTAAGACAAAGGAGCTGATAGTGGACTTTAGTACAAAGCAGGAGAGGAACTACCAGACCCCCGTCATCAACAGGAGCCCAGTGGAGAGAGTGGACAGCTTCAGATACCTCGGTGTTCACATCACGCAGGACCTGTCATGGTCCTGTCACATCAGCACCGTGGTGAAAAAAGCCCGGCAGCGTCTCTACCACCTCAGACGCTTGAGAGACTTTAGACTGCCCTCCAAGGTGCTCAGGAACTTCTACTCCTGCACCATAGAGAGCATCCTGACGGGAAACATCACGACCTGGTTCGGGAACAGCACCATGCAGGACAGACGAGCTCTACAGAGGGTGGTGCGATCAGCCAAGCGCATCATCCGCACTGAGCTCCCTGACCTACACTCCATCTACAGCAAGCGGTGCTGGACTAAGGCCAGGAAGATCATGAAGGACCTCAGTCACCACAGTAATGGACTGTTCTCTTTGTTGCGGTCTGGGAAGAGATTCCGCTCCCTAAAGGCCAACACAGAGAGACTGAGGAGGAGCTTCTTCCCGCAGCGATAAGGTCTCTCAATCACACAATCACACCTCCACACAGGACTAATAACATCTTTTAAGCTCACAACACTGACTGGACAATCATGGACACATTCATACACACTTGCACTAAATACTCATACATCTGGACAATTGCACATGTCACCTTCATGCATATTTGCACAACCACTGACACTTTAATCCTATATTTTTGCAATATTTTATTATGCCCTTATGCACAGTTAATTTTACTAGTTAAAATTATTTCTTTAGTATTTCCTTTTTATTGATTATTTATTTTACGTACAAGCTTTTATTTTCTTTTTTTAAGGTCACTGGCGGTCGTATAAAGCATTTCACTGCATATTATACTGTGTATGATTGTGTATGTGACCAATAAAATTTGAATTTGAATTTGGTACAAATGTGTGAAGTTCATGCCAGCTCGAGTGCAAACAAAACTGCCAAACAAAAACTCTGAAATCCATGAAAAATATTTCAAAGACTCTACTTTCAACTCAAGTTATTGTCATCAATAATAATAATAATAATAATAATAATAATAATAATAATAACAATAATTAAGCAATGTCACACTTGAGTTCTTGGTACTGAATATTAGCCTGGCTGTGATGCACAAGGGCCTGTAAATCTCATATTTGTCTCTATATTTCTCCAATTATTCTGCTTTAGAATAGCCTCAATCCAAACTGTTTCAGGGTTGAATCTCAAATAGTGTATAATGGAAAACACTATGTGTAGAGTAGAATCCCTTGATCCACACACCAAGTAGCTCCCTTGTTCTTGTGTGTGTACATAAATATAAATATGGAAAAATGGAAGTACATTCAGAAAGAAAGCACATCTGATAGCATTGGCATCTAAACAACTCCTTCATAATTCGTTATAAGTATAAATATGAATTACATCTGAATAGTCTGTGTTCTTTTATTCTAATGAGTCCAGATTGAGCCTATTTCAGAGTGTTGAGTGTGTCAGGGTAAGAAGGGAAGAGCATGAATTGATGCGGCCATCATGCATAGTGTTCACTGTACAAGTCTTTGGAGGCAGTGTTATGAGCTGGGGTTGCTTCAGTTGGTTAGGTCTAGACTCAGCAACGTTATAGGGTAATAAAAGTCAGGTGACGACCTGAATGTACTGAATGACCAGGTTATCACATCTATGGCGTTTTTCTTTCCTGATGGCACGGGCATATTAAAGGACACAAATTGTGAAATGATTCACACATCAACTGGACACCATATCATGTGCTGTAATCAAAGCGAAAAGTAGTCAAAGAAATCTTGGAATGTGTGATTTATTTATTTATTTTGGCAGTGTATAAAGTAAATCTTCTCGGGTTTTTCTTCCTTTTTGGCTACATTGTACTAGTGAGAACTTAAAGCTTCTTCCACCCTTGTTAATTAAACTAACTGACAAAATATATAAATGTATAAAATAATTCTTGCTAGTATTCAGTCTTTGAAACCCCAGTGTTCTTTTCAGATACTCTCAGCAGACTCAACAACCTGTCATAGTCATCAACCAGTTTATATTGTTTAGAGGTGGTAGATGTTTAGTAGATACCAAATGACTTTTTGTGTTGTCTTCTTTGTTGTTTTCCCTTTATTTGGATAGTCTGGTTTAATAGTTTTAGAAGTTAATAGTTTAAAAGATATTAGAGAGTAGACATTTTTAGTTGATGTATTTTGTTGAATGACATTTAAACATATTAAGAATCAGTTCATAGTCTGTTTCATTAAAAAGGTTCTACCAGAATTAACTGTGCTGTATTTAGAACCACCTGAGTTGCAACGATGTGGACCTCAACTTTGGAAAATACCACCGAAAAGAGCAAAAGAACAAGATGTCATGAATTGGAGGTGAGGCAGATATGTAAGAGCAAATTCTTCTTGTATAGTGTGATGTTTGATTATTATAAAGAGCCAACATTAGATCCCAAAAGGAACACAAGAATTAAGGCTATAACACCTGATAAATACTCACATCAACCACAGAGATAGTAAGAAAACACAGACGCAAGACGAGAAACAAACTGAAACCTGGACTTTAAGTAGACCAACTAATCAGATCAAACCAGGTGCCAGTGAACACAAGTTCATGTGACGTCAGGTGTAATGCACACTGGGGACCAAAATCCAGAACGCAGAAACGAGAACACCCAGGACATCGAGCAACTGCTTCTTTGGGGATTTCAGACAATTTTATTTAATTTCAAAATTCATATCTGATCCCACAGCTATCCAGTAGTGATGTAATATTGCAATCTCTTGTTAGTTCAGTAGAATGAAGAAAACACACTATTGCACCAATTATAATACATTATTCTATTTTAAGCGAAAAAAAAAAAATGCTGTTGTCTAAATGTTGCATCATCAAGTGAAGCAGCTTACTTTGTCATTTAAATGTTTAAAATGACAATAATGCATCATGTTGGTAATGGTACATGGTATAAAATTGAGTTCATTCTTCTTCATGGCAATGAGAAGCAGATTCATTAAGAGCATTGGTATATAACGAAGCCATTGCAGATTGTGCCACACAGAAATCCAGGAGGAAGATCAAGGGTAATTTATTCCGATGCTTTTAATTGCAGGGACCTGAAACACATACCGTGCTTCGGTGAGCGAATCCCTTTAGCTGACATGACATTTTCCAGTGTTAAGAATACATTTGTTTATTAAATCTGCATTAGCTAAACAGTAAGCTTTTTAGCCTGATTTTGTACCTTTCAGATTTATCTCGCCAGGATTACTCTGCATTTCAGTGAGCAGCTTTGCACATACACTTGTATCTGTATACTGTTTCATTAATACTGTATACTGTATAATGTTTCATTACATTTCCTTTATTTAGACCAGGTATAATACGCGAAGGTCAATTTAAAAGTAATTGTTTAAGGGGGAAAATATTCTATTACTGTATAGTTACTGTATAGTATAAATGCAATTCAATAATCTTGGGTTGTTTTTGTCTGAAGTTCAAATGCTTAAAATTCTCAGCCATACATCTCAAGGATATTAAGTAAGTAATCCTGAGGTAAAATCACTTACCACATATGGGTTGCATTTAGAGTTATGAGAATTAACATTGCATTATGAGAAGGAGATTGAGGACAAAGACAAAACGGTCTTTTGTCCCTTTTTAGCGGAAGATACAGCATCCTAATCAGTCATTGCTTAACTCAAGGACTGAATTTTTTTTAGGGTTAAAAAATTCTGAATTAATTAGCAGATGGCTGCTTGGTCAGCATATCCTTCAAACCATTGGCAAATTTTCATCAAAAGACAGCACACTGAATAAACAAAAGCACTGCGCGCACATCCTGCACACACAATGCGCCTTGACCTTGATTTCGTATCTTGGGGCTACATTAAGTCGCTCACACTGGGAACTCTTAGCGAAAAAAAAAAACTGAATGCAAATGAACAGCATGTGCTGGATAATGTGTGCGTGGACTTGCATTCTGTGCCTCTAATAAACACCGAACAGAAGTAAAGAGGAGTGGTGAAGGCATTTGGTTGCTTATAAGTTAAAGTGTGTCTGCATGTGCTAGTTAGATTATAAGCGACGGGCAGAGGTGGGTAGAGTAGCCAAACATTTTACTCAAGTAAGAGTAGCTGTACTGTACTTCAAAATAATATTACTCATGTAGAAGTAAAAAGTAGTCATTCAGAATATTACTTAAATTAGAGAAAAAATGTATTTGGTGAAAAGATACTCAAGTACTGAGTAAGTGTTTCATCGTAATGTCTGATTTTATTTTTTAGAACACAATGATAAAATAATGTACAAATTCTGACGTTTGCAAATAATTAAAAACATAAATAAAACTAAATATCTTCACAAAATAGCAAATTAAGGAACAAGAAAAACAAATATCCTAATCTCACTTTTTTCACAACATAAAGCTTTTGAAACAAATGCTTACTGTATGTATGTATGTTTGAACAGTGTAAACTACTTCCTGTGTAAGATCCAGTTGGCCTCCAAAATGACTCAGCAGAAAATAACATTGGAACATACAGTATGTACAAGTGGTCTCACTTTACCATAAACTGTGTCCAGCAGAACAAATGTAAGAAACTTATATTTTTTAGCCTCTAGCTTATTTGCTAATTATATATGTTAACATTGCAACATTAAATAAAACAGCTAAACTAACCGCGACTTGTTTCCTTCACTGTCTACACGTGGTTATTATTATTGTGGTTGCTTGGTCAAACAGAGTCATGTGACTATTGTTGCTACATCTGATTGGTGAAACACAGTCATGTGGTACAGTAGATCCACCAGCTGCATTACTCTGGGAAAAACAAAGAATATCTAATGTGTAGAATATAAAATATAAATATATATAAATATATAATATAAAATATAATGTGTAGAATAAATGGATAGTAAAGTAACGAGTCGAGTGTAGCCGAATGTAACGGAGTAAGAGTAATGTTTCTTCTTCACAAATCTCCTCAAGTAAAAGTAAACAGTATGGTGCAGTAAAAACGTAACAGAGTAAAGGTACCTCGTTACTACCTGTTCGAGTCAAACCAGGACTTTCTGATAATGAAATTTCTGAAACTGATTGACATTTGCAGAAGACTTCATCACTGTACGTTGATGAGACTTAGCTGCAGTAAAACGTTTGACTGGTGCAAACGTTTCAAAGAAGTCCGTGGATAACAATCCCACTGCAATTGTTCTCATGACCATTCAGTAAGCCGTGGATTGTTTGTCATCACCTGTATGCACAATCATTCACCAACACCACTTGCACGTTACAGGGAGTTATCGGCACATCATCTGTACAGCCTGGACCCTACTCCAAGCCATTTCCACTTGTTTGGGTTTCTGGGAGTCCGCGGGATCCAGACATGAAGCAGGCAGCCTGATCACGACTCTGGCGTATTGAGTAAACTTTATACCTTGATGGTATCCAAGCACTGGGATAGGTGCATTAGTGTAGCAGGGGGTTAATTGAAGAAATAAAGGGATTTATCCTCTCATAACTTTGTTCTGTTATGCTACACAATCAGAAGTCCCAGTTTGACATGAACATGTAGATTAAATTAGATAGGGAAGATAAATACTAAAGACTGATAGCTATAACTCTTCTACTCTTTTATAATAACTGTACAGTATAATACCTACAACATGAGTCAAAAGAAACCATGTACAAACAATGTTTCCCAGTAATGAAAAATACATTTAATTCTGATAGGATATGTTATTCAAAACTGAGATAAATCCATTCTTTTAGCTATTTGTGAAATCCATTTATGCAACTAATCCTAATATCATATTCACAAATCATTCATGGCTCTATTTTTGACTCGGTGAAGAATGATATACTCTTGTTTCATTATCATTTATGAATGTGCTCCAGGTTTTAAATAATTGATAAAATAAAAACAGCACTCTCTAATAGATGCTGGCACCCTGCTGTAGTTGTAACAGAAAGCATTAAGAACCCTGAGAACTTAAATTGCTTTTAACGTGCACATATGCTGCCACCCTTCCTGGTAGAGATTAGGGCATTGTAGAAGCAGTGTGTGTGTTGTGTGTTGTGGAGGGAGCTACACACACACTCAGATTTATCAGCAGAGTAGGGTCTGGAATGGAAGGTGGTAAGAGCTGATTAAAGATACGAGATGGATGGGGAGTGATTAGGAGGTAATTAGACATAATTACTTCAGTATTGTTTTATAAAAGCAGGAGCTGTGAAATGGCCAGCTGCTCTCTGCTTGGCACCTTCGCCTGTGCCAGAATCATGTGATGCAAAACAAAATTTAACAAGCAAAAGCAATTTCAAGTGAAAAATATTATTGCAGATTCGGGACATATCTAACTTTATATGAGTTAGGAATTATTCAGATTTCCAATTATGACTCCACATTAACTGACTACCAAGAGGATTACCTGATGCTTTGTCAGGCAGATAAAAGAGCGACCTAGCAACAGATTACTTCTGTTCTGCTGATTATTTTCATATGCAATATGTCGTAGTGGACTTTGTAACTTTAATTTAAAAGAGAAACAAGGTTCAATTCCCAGCCCGGTTCATTTCCAGCCTCTGTTTGCATGGAGTTTGCATGCTCTCCCTGTGCTTGCTTGGTGGGTTTCCTCCAGGTACTTAGGCTAATTAGCATTCCCAAATTGCCCGTAGTGTGTGTGTGTGTGTGTGTGTGCCCAGTGATGAATTGGCACCCTGTCCAGGGTGTACCCCACCTCGTGCCCTAAGTCTACTGGGATAGGCTCCAGGCCCCCCCTGTATACAGGATTAAGCGATATAGACTATGAGTGAGTGATTTGTTATCATAACCTGATCACCTTAATTGTTGTACAAATATGTTATTTCCAATGGATTTGGTCGCATTAGCTAGAGTTAGCATTAACTAATTTGGTGCTTTTGGTACGTAACAGTCCCTTTTGCCGTACAGAAGTGACTGGGATCATGGCGGACAGATGCCGTGACATAAAGTGCAAAGGGTCTATAAACGCATTGAGCCAGCCTACTGAGACACTAGGGTTTTTCCTATGTTTTTCAGTGGTAAAAGAAAAACATTTGTTTATTTTTGGCAAGCATATGGGATTATTTAATGTAAACATATCAGAGTTTTTTATTTATTTTTTATTTTGTTATTTTTTTAAATAAAAATAACCAAAGGTTTTAAGAGGAATAATATAAAGAAGCAAGTTTGGGACTGGGCGGCGCGGTGGTGTAGTGGTTAGCACTGTCGCCTTGCACCTCCAGGGTCTGGGTTCGATTCCCCGGCCAGGCTCGATTCCCGTCTCTGTGTGCATGGAGTTTGCATGTTCTCCCCGTGCTTGGTGGGTTTCCTCCGGGTACTCCGGTTTCCTCCCACAGTCCAAAAGACATGCAGGTTAGGCTAATTGGCGTTCCTAAATTGCCCGTAGTGTGTGATTGGGTGTGTGAGTGTGTGTATGTGTGTGTGCCCTGCGATGGATTGGCACCCTGTCCAGGGTGTACCCTGCCTAGTGCCCGAAGTCTCCTGGGATAGGCTCCAGGTCCCCCGCGACCCTGAACACAGGATTAGGCGGTATAAAAGATGAATGAATGAATGAAGTTTGGGACTGATTTCCTTAACCGGTGCATGTATTTAGCCTGTGGTAACTGTTAAGTCACTGGAAAAGGTTTTGTTTTCATCTAATAAAACTGACTGCATGGTGGTTTAGTGGTTAGCACTATTGCCTTGCACCTCCAGGGTCGGGGTTTGCAGTCCCACCTCGGGTCTGTGTGTGCATGGAGTTTGCATGTTCTAACTCCATGTGTTTGGAGGGTTTTCTCTGGTTTCCTCCCACAGTCCAATACAATATGAGCACAGGACAGTCATGATTACGGCAACAGTTACAGGTGGCAGAGTGGCTTAGTGGTAAACACTGTCGTCTTGCACTTTCAGGGGCCAGGTTCAATTCCCGCCTCAGGTCTGTATTCATTCAAGTCCTCCTTGTACTTGGTACTCCGGTTTCCTCCCACAGTCCAAAGACATGCAGATCAGACTAATTGGTGTTCCCAAATTGATGGTAGTGTGTGAATGAACGTGTGAGTGTATGCACTGCGATGGATTGGCACTCCATCCATGGTGTACCCCATCTCGTGGCCTAGGTCTCTTGGGACAGGCTCAAGGCCCCCTGCGACTCTGAATACAGGATTAAATGGTATAGAAAATGTACAGCACCCAGCTAAAATGATCCACTAATGCAAAATTGAGATTGCATAACTTGATTCGACTTGGTTGTTATGCTCATAGCAATCAGCAAAAACTGACTGAAGCTATCTTTTTGTCAGTAGACACCTAGTGCTACTGTAAACTCATTCAGTCCAAGAGCGTCCTAAACTTTCTTCTTCGAGTCTTGATTTTACTCTCCTTCCTCTCCGTTAACTTCACCATTTTCTTTTCTTGTTGGAAAGTCTCACACTCACCCCCACTTCATTTTTATTCTCCAATGTTCCTTCCTGTTCTTGGCTGATCTCAGACGCTTTCTCAACCTTCTTTTCAGACCTGACTCTTGCTGTAGCATAGAGTTGTGACTAATAATGAAAAAAAAAAAAAAACGTCCTTGAAGGTTTCCTTTAACTCAGAATAGCATATAAATATATATTTTAATTTGTTAAAGGCAACAAAAAACACAAAGGCTTGGCGGTGCGCTGTACGTGTCCAGACTGGGGCAAAAAGGTCACATCTTTCTTTTGGACCGTCTGAGTGAGCTGTCTCAAGGAGAACTGTCTGCCAGAGTATGAATGCAGAGAAGGATGGGAAATGATTGAGCAAATGTGGAACTCGTTGTCAATTCTCTCGTGCGAAAAAATGGAAAGAATCCCAAAAATGACTAACAGTGATTGGCTGGACTTTTTAAAATGATGTTACAATACTTTCTATCTTTTTGCAGATTTTAAGGTCAAATTATACTGCAGAGTTCTACGACTTTCCTTAACCTTTCTTCATTTTTTTTATGTTGGTTTGACATAGATGGACCGAAAATGATATAAGTGCTGCAATTGGGCCCTCATTCCCCATTTGTAAGGATTTTCCATTTCTCAAGCCAAAGTAATGCAGTCTCAACTTACTGTAAGTGTGAGAGTGCTTGACTCATTTCTAGGCCATGAGTAGAAAAATGACTGCAGACTATTTCTTTTCAGACTCAACTCAACTCAACTTTTTTTTTTAGGATTAGAATTTAAGTGAGGATCACAAAAATAAAACATAGTTAATATAACACAATGCAAATTGTATCCTTCATCAATTAACATCATCAATATTAATAATAATAAAAATAATAATAACAATAATAAACTTTTAAACACTGTTATTTTGTGAATACAGATTTCCCACAATTTACCAGCTGGAACATCAAACCAACAAAACTTTCTGAGACTACCAGACTACTGATGACCTTGGTGTCCTCACACCTAGTTATGGCCATGCCTACTTTTATATATCGAAGGCATCCTCCACAGTTTGGAGCCACACAGAGGAGACCACACTGCTGCATATGATGAGCACATATGCTGTCTCGCTGCAAGAGCAACCTGCTGTCCTTTTAACAGGGTGAGAGACGGTATCCAACGGAGGGCGCGAGAGCAAGAAAGCTCAGCCTCGTAAGATGGCTTTTTCTATTTTCTCCAATTCCCTCTCTCTTTAAATCTTCCAGCGCTCAGCAGGTTCTGAGCGTAGTGTTGATTGGCGTCATGCTGGCAGATCAGACGGAAAGAGGAGGACTTCAGATGCCTAGCGTGTCTTCTCTCCTCAGCCTTGCTCCCTGGAGGATTGTGGAATCTAGCGCAATAGAAAAATAAAAACTCCCTTTTATGGGGGGGAAAAAAAAAAGCCTGCGATGATCGCTTATCAAGATCGCTTGCTTAGGGATCTTGAACTATTTGCTGTTTGAGTTATTTGTCATGTCTCTTATCAGATGGCGCTGATAAACTTCGTGCATGAGTGATGTCGCCCTACAGGCAGCTGATCTAATGAATTATGTAGCTATTCTAGCTTGCTTAGCTAGTGTGAAAGAAAAAACATGTGAGTTTTGGCACATTAATTGGCTATGATATTGTTTTTTTTTGACGGTGATGAATCAGAAGAGTTGACATTTATGATTTATGGTTATATACCGTAAAAAACAGTATGATGTATGTATCTATATGTTAAACTCACAGGATATGGAAGAGATTAGGGGGAAGTGAAGCGAAAAGGAAAGAGATATCCTACCAACCATGTTATAAAACTATATGTATTGTGAACATCTATAACCTGACATTTTAAAGGTCTTTCTTTGTTTCTTTTTTAACCTATCCATTTTGTACTGTTTAAATTAGACTCTTGCTAATTAATAACTGTCACCACTATCGAAATAAATAATTGCTTTAATCACAAATGATAAAGATAGTATTTACTTAATAAATCGTTGTATAGAATTTGGATACCTTTCTCTGGTTAATTTCCAGTGGCCTACTTTTGTATTTCCTGGCTTTTGACATGTTGTTATATAAAGTACTCATTATAGTGATAACAATAACGGGGCAAGCTGTGTTAAATAACATGCTGTATTCCGCCGTAGATGATGGCGTGCACTCTAGATGTGGACATAAATGGGAATAATGACTTGATGCCTATCAAATAATTGGACAAATGGTAGTAAAACAAAAGTCTTGGTGCATGAACAGGTTTATGGGATTGCTCTCTATGAAAGCGTAAATGTGTATGGTGGGGGTGGTGCTACAGTATATGGTGTTATGTGATGCCTGAACCCTCTCTTATACTGTATGGCTGTTTAGCCTCCTGGAGGCTTAGAGGAATAGGGGAAAAAAGGAAAAATGAAGAGCAACATTCAGTGCACTTCAGATGGAAAGCTCTACCTCAGGCTGTGCCTAGCAAATGGATTGTAACATAAGAAAATTGAGGGGGAAAAAAAAAAGAGTCAGAGGAGCTACAGTATTTGAGAAAGTTAAATTTAAAAACATTGTAGAAAATGTTCATAGTACAGAATTCATAGACTAGATCTGGATAAATAGCTCATCAGTTCCTACTTCTTTTTATTCTGTTAATATCCACACATTCCTTTGTTTAAAAAAATCAATTTCCAACAAACTGATTGCTCTCATGGCACTGAGACCATACCGGATATTTATTTTAAGAATAATTTCTTGGCTTCCCATCTCCCATCTTTGTTGGCTTTCATTTCTTGGCTGAATGATAGACTCTTGGCCTGAATATTTGATTGCATGTATGCCTTTGGGAGTTGCATTAGATTGTTGAGCAACAACAACGGTGGGTTTGCTGAATTTCTGAATCAGAGTCATTGAGCTGACATTGCGTTGGGAACGGTTGTAAAGTTTATTTAGGTTCCCACACACAGTACTTTTCCAGTCATTTTCACGTATTAAATATAATATTAATAGTGTGGTTGATGCTGGGTTTTCTGTTTTAAAATTGTCCTGGGCGCAGAAATGGTGTTAAACCTAAGATGAGGTTCAAGTTGAACTCACATGGCGATTTGAGACTCCTAAGTCCAAGTCATGTGACTTAAGGAATGACATACACTGATCAACAATGTAGAGGTAATAGGGTGACAGGATCATGGGCACCCGAGACTCCTCCTCCTATACCTGTGGGGAATAAGGGCCAGCCCATTCGGTCCAAAAAGCCAATGCTGGCTATGATATAAGTATCTTAAGACTTGGACACCAGCAAGCAAGGGGCGCAAGACTTGATTGAGCACCCAAGGGCAAACAAGTCCGATCTATGTAAGCCCAACCAAAAAAACCACGGCACCCAAAGGACGCGCTGACATCCCAGTATTAGGCACCACAACACACTCCTGAGGTCCTGTGGAGTCATGCCCAAAGTAAGGGGAACCCAAAACCTAGATGTTTAGGATGTTATGGCCGATTGGCATATTTTGGGAAGTGATTAATAAAGTTTCAGCATGTTTAGTTCAGGTGTAGCATAACTGTAATTGGTCAAGGTCACATCCTATGACCATGTCTAGATGTGGACAAATATCTTATCTGGCTATATAGATGTCCTCTATATTCTTTTGCCCATTATACATATAGATTAAAACATAATCAGATACAGTATCTTCTTCTGTAGGATGATATAGACTATACTGCACATGAACAGACATTAAAAATCTCCTGTGTTTCTACACAGGTTAGGAATGCTGAATACATGACCTTCTTTATAAATTCTTATTCAAATGGAGAATCTTAGATATTCGCCAAGGGCACACTGATCAAACATTATTCTACCGCACCTAAAGAGTGTTTAGCATTTTAATGGACGCATTTGCAGTCACATTAGTGTAGACGACTACATATAATGGAGATGGATCTCTTTTTCCACTAATCCCAATGAATTATAAGCGACAGGCTACACAACAGTAGTTCTCAATTCCTGTTGGGCAAATTTATCTGTTTATCCTGCTAATGCAATCAGTATATCTAAAAAACTAAAAAAAGCTAGAAAATGATGTGGGACACTGCGTTTGACCTGCTCCAACGACCATAAGACAGAAAATTGCAGTTCAATTTGAGAGGATGTATATCATACTGAGTGAGCAGAGTTTCATCAAGTTGAGTTTTATACAGAAACATCAGTCGAATCAGTATTCAGAACACAGATGTGACTATGGATTTGAGAGCTGGGTTGGGCTGCACACACACTCACACACAAGTTCGATTTCTTGTGCAATATTAGCCTGTGTAAGGAACAGTATCAAGTCCAGCATCTCTTTCTGCCAGTTTGATGTAACCACAGTAGGTCACACTGAAACTATGAAATGGAGTTTAAAGTCAGTTTTAAATACCATGAGGGGGAATAAGTACAGTATTCATACTTTTCTTATTTTGCTTATTTTCTTATATGGCATAAGCATAAACAAAAAACCTGTCTGTATAAGCATAACAAATATATTTCATAAACAAAACAAGCACAATGGACTTTACATTACGTCATTGATGTACTGTATTCATAAGTGTTAAAAAGGTAAGAGAAATGTAGTAGCAGTCAGAAAACCAAAAAGAAAAAAAGTTGCAGAATGATTTGAAAGCAATAGAAACAACAGTTATACAGAGAACAACAAGCAATGAACTGCTCACAGTGCCTGCAATCCATCCAAAAAAATAAAAAGAAACACCATGTTTTTCTAAAAGGATTTAGACAAATCAGACGAAACAAAAAAAAAAAAAAAAAAAAAACAGAACTCAGCAATATTTACTGTAAACTCAAGCACAAGGGCATCATCATACTCACAGTGAAGCACAAAGGTAGAAGCATCATGACTTTTTAAAAATTTATTATTGGAGGTGGTACTGAGATTGGTATTACACAACATTCAAGGAAACATCCAATGGTGGCCAAAAATACTGAGACTAAAGTAAAATTAATTTCTTTAGATAACAAAAAGCAAAAAATTTCCTATACAATATAGTATATTAGCTACAGTGGTGTGAAAAACTATTTGCCCCCCTCCTGATTTCTTATTCTTTTGCATATTTGTCACACTTAAATGTTTCTGCTCATCAAAAACCGTTAACTATTAGTCAAAGATAACATAATTGAACACAAAATGCAGTTTTTAAATGAAGGTTTACGTTATTAAGGGAGAAAAAAAACTCCAAGTCTACATGGCCCTGTGTGAAAAAGTGATTGCCCCCATGTTAAAAAATAACTTAACTGTGGTTTATCACACCTGAGTTAAATTTCTGTAGTTACCCCCAGGCCTGATTACTGCCACACCTGTTTCAATCAAGAAATCACTTAAATAGGAGCTACCTGACACAGAGAAGTAGACCAAAAGCACCTCAAAAGCTAGACATCATGCCAAGATCCAAAGAAATTCAGGAACAAATGAGAACAAAAGTAATTGAGATCTATCAGTCTGGTAAAGGTTATAAAGCCATTTCTAAAGCTTTGGGACTCCAGTGAACCACAGTGAGAGCCATTATCCACAAATGGCAAAAACATGGAACAGTGGGTTAGGGTTAGGGGCGACCGGCCGACCAAAATTACCTCAAGAGCGCAGAGACAACTCATCCGAGAGGCCACAAAAGACCCCAGGACAACATCTAAAGAACTGCAGGCCTCACTTGCCTCAATTAAGGTCAGTGTTCACGACTCCACCATAAGAAAGAGACTGGGCAAAAACGGCCTGCATGGCAGATTTCCAAGGCGCAAACCACTTTTAAGCAAAAAGAACATTAAGGCTCGTCTCAATTTTGCTAAAAAAAACATCTCAATGATTGCCAAGACTTTTGGGAAAATACCTTGTGGACCGACGAGACAAAAGTTGAACTTTTTGGAAGGTGCATGTCCCGTTACATCTGGCGTAAAAGTAACACAGCATTTCAGAAAAAGAACACCATACCAACAGTAAAATATGGTGGTGGTAGTGTGATGGTCTGGGGTTGTTTTGCTGCTTCAGGACCTGGAAGGCTTGCTGTGATAGATGGAACCATGAATTCTACTGTCTACCAAAAAATCCTGAAGGAGAATGTCCGGCCATCTGTTCGTCAACTCAAGCTGAAGCGATCTTGGGTGCTGCAGCAGGACAATGACCCAAAACACACCAGCAAATCCACCTCTGAATGGCTGAAGAAAAACAAAATGAAGACTTTGGAGTGGCCTAGTCAAAGTCCTGACCTGAATCCTATTGAGATGTTTTGGCATGACCTTAAAACGGCAGTTCATGCTAGAAAACCCTCAAATAAAGCTGAATTGCAGCAATTCTGCAAAGATGAGTGGGCCAAAATTCCTCCAGAGCGCTGTAAAAGACTCGTTGCAAGTTATCGCAAACGCTTGATTGCAGTTATTGCTGCTAAGGGTGGCCCAACCAGTTATTAGGTTCAGGGGGCAATTACTTTTTCACACAGGGCCATGTAGGTTTTGATTTTTTTTTCTCCCTAAATAATAAAACCCCTCATTTAAAAACTGCATTTTGTGTTTACTTGTGTTATCTTTGACTAATAGTTAAATGTGTTTGAGGATCAGAAACATTTTGTGTGACAAACATGCAAAAGAATAAGAAATCAGGAGGGGGGCAAATATTTTTTCACACCACTGTATATATACAGTACAATAATCAATATTCTTATTATAAAGTTCTTTATGATTCAAAACCTGCCAGATGTAGATAGATATTCTGGTGTGGCTCAATCCATGCCTGCTTGATTACTTCCTGAAGATCATGTATAGAACTTTTCCACACCAGTTCACAGTTCACTTAAGAGATCATTAATTTTGGCATTTTTCTGCAGAGGTGTACACTCCGGCTCCAGTCCTGCCATGCAGTTGTTCCTTTTATTAACTAAACCAGCTGATTATAATCAGTACAATTCTTCAGGTCAGATAATATCCATAATACTGTATATGGCAACACATGTTGTCTTAATACTTACTACTGTATACTGGTAGATATCTGAGGAGGCTTTAATCTCATCAGCTGTGCAGCTGAGTTCTCTGTATGGAGGGTTTTGAAATAGACAGTATTTTTGAATTGATGAAACCTTATATTAACTTTTAAACATGATTAGTTACCAATTTAGGGCACTGGTGGCTCAGTGGTAGGTTTCTCACCTACCATGCGGAAGACCTGCGTTCGATTCCTAGACAATGCCCAAACCTGTGCCACTGGATGCGGTCCCAAACCCGAATCTTAACAGAGGATCTGGTGTAAAACCTGTGCCAAGTTGTTGCAGATCAGTTGGTTCGGTGTGGCGACCCCTCAACTGCTATTGCTAATTATAAATTACAAAAAAATCAAATGCAAGGTGACATCATGGTTAGGGTGAAAAGTTCAAGTTCTGCATTCGGGTTTGTGTGCGTGTTCTCCCCATGTCTGCGCTTCCTCCAGGCTCTCTGGTTTCCTCCCACAGTCTAAAGACTTTTGTAGAGAATGTGTGAGAGTGCGAGAACGTGTGCTGGATCAAGTGCTATTCCTGAAGGGGCATGATGTATGTGCTGGATTAAGTGCTATTTGAGGCTTTCTTACCGTCCTCTCTGCGTTAAGTAATTACAGAAAGTCTTTCCACCCTCAACAAGAAATGTGCAATAGACTAAACTTCTATTAAATATTCATTAGTTTCCCCTACGCATAGCATCTCTTAGCTGATTTATCATTTTCTGTTGCTTTTATGTTTCATTGTATTGCCCTTGACAGCAAAGAAAAATGTCTACATTCTGCGTTTCCTCTCATCCAATATACACAATTTGACTATTTTATTTACATAAACATAAACAAAACAGATGTATATAATACTTACATGAAAATTCTTTGCATTTTTTCAACACTGTACTGTACATCTTCATGATTCTCTGTCAGGCCTGTAATGCCACTATTTATTTATTTATTTATTTATTTATGGTTCCTACTTGTATCAAGGGATTTTCACTGGGATCCACATTGTTGAATGAGTTGGCTAGTAAAAGAAAAGTCTACTTTTCTACCCTACAAAACATCATAGTTTCTTTATTAGTGTGTTTATTGTCCTGCTGCAGTTAAACTACTTCTGTTCACTTCTTACCGGTGATTCATCCATCTTTCTGCCATGCTTTATTTCATGCCTGAAAGTGTGCTTTGGTAATTTACTACTTCATCTTCAGTGGTCAGCCGGGTTGTATTGCCAAGTTCAACACTGTCTCCTTGGTTTATGGCAGAACAATTTCCACAGTGGTTTTAAGAATCTTTAGGTTTTATTCAAGGGGAAAATATGGGGAATATGGGAATGTTTTTACACGCTGTAAAACGTACTGCAATGGTCTAGTAAGCTTTTCAGTTGTATGTTTCAGTATGCAATATAGCATTATAAAAAAAGACGGTGTAAATGCTCGTTCAACCCTGTCCAGGGTGTACCCCGCCTAGTGCCCGAAGTCTCCTGGGATAGGCTCCAGGTCCCCCGCGACCCTGAACACATGAATGAATGAATGAATGAATGCTCGTTCAGTAGTCGGAAGGTTTTGATTCATTTTAGTTTACCAGCAGCTACGACAATATGCAATAATTTCTACTAATATGCTCATTTGAATGCTTCAAATAATAATAATATTAAAAATAATGTAATTATCAATAGAATGAAGTTTTTTGAAGGATGAAGGACGGCAAGCAGGTTGCGGGTCTCAGAAGTGACTTTTTCTTTTTCTATATTTACTTTTAATGAAAGACATAATATGTATAGGCACACACATTTACCTGCACACACTCCATCACTGGTTTTGTCTAGCAAACAAAAAATAACACCTGAATATCAGTGCATTACATATTACCTGCTGGCCTCATCTGTCCCTTCACCTGGGGAGCCATGCAGCCTGAAACAGACATAAAGTCTCCAACCATGCAATATTTCTTTTAGGGAAATTCCTGTGGAGCCTTCACTGTGCTGCAGTGTTAAATGATGGGCCTTGAACCAAATTGTGAACAAACTAGTGACTCATCATGTTTTTAACCATTGTAATTAAATCATTCGACCATTTCATTCTTTTGAAGATAATAAACGCTGGTGCAAATCGCTAATAATTTGTATAAGGGTAGTGTCATGGATTCAGCAACTGTGTCACTTCCACTGAGTGTCCCGTGTCCTGTGGGACTCTGGTACAACATGTCCTTTTTCATCGCAAAATAGAGATGGGGAAAGTTCCACATTATGCTGGATTCTCTGACCACTGACTACACTCACTTGGTTAAAGGCATGCCTGAGGGTGTTGTCATGTGTCAGGAGTGGTTATTTTTGTGGACATCCTAAGAATTACAAGGTTGATTATTTTACCCTGACTGCGCTCCTCCGTCTGCAGCCAGAGTGGCTGTCGAATAGGTGACTGTGCATGCCTAAGGTCGGCCTGCGGAAGTGCTGCCAGTGTTGTTCTGGGGAACAGATCTGGTATTGTTGGCAGCTGTTTGGCTATGAGCTGGCCTCAGCATTAAGTGCCGGCTACATTGATGAAGGCCGTCAGCTCATCTTGAAGCCCCATCTTTGTGAGTGCCCGTATGGACTGGTAGTGCTCACCTTACAGTTGGAGGTGCTCCAGAACGTGGGCATGCTGTATGCCCATGAAGGTGTAGATGTTGGTAAGGGGCAACACCTCCATGGTGACATATTTCCTTCAATTCCTTAGCTTTGGCACCAGTGTGGCCAGGCTGTGGGTCTCAGAAATGACTTTATTGCATTGGCGTCACTAGACCCCTTTTATAGGGAACATGCTCCAGTTTTTCATTTGGTTTCCCAATTAAATTTCAAATTCGAGTATTAACAAGCTCCTAAATTTGCCTGTGCATTAACTCTGATTGACAATAATGGGAATGAAACAATGTCACCACAATGTCACAATGTCAAAGCAATGCAGTTTAACCCAAAATACAAGCCGGGGCACACGTTGTGATGCAGATCGTTACACCACACAGTGTGAGTGTGCATGCATGGTAGTGTATGTAATCTCGAAGCTGGTGAAATGCAGCGTGCGTTCACCTAACCATGCATCAGTAGCCAAAACAAGAATTGTCCCATTATTTTGATGCTTGATACCATGATGTGACTAAAATGAATATTTCAGATGATCTTATTTCGACTCTAGCCGTATTGACCTCTGTAACTGGACATCAGAAAATTCTTCTGTGATCATATTAAGGGGGGGGGAGGGGTTCGTTGGGGCTGAGCATAATGTCCAACAAGGATGATTCCATCTACAGTACACGCTGCTCAGCACACCGGGCAACATATACTGTAGAGAGCTGCTGATTCTATGGCAGATATTTGGTTGTGGTTTGACCAGTGGTGTCAAAAGTATTCACATTCATTACTTGAGTAGAAGTATAGATACTAGGGTTCAGAAATACTTCTTTAGAAGTTGAAGTATCACCCCAAGCTTTTTACTTAAGTAAAAGTTTAAAAGTACTGGTTTCAAAACTACTTAAAGTATAAAAGTAAAAGTACCGTGAGGGGGAAAAAAAGCATTAAGGTCTCGTTTTCTGATCATGCAACGGGGGCGGGGGGGGGGGGGGGGGGCGTTGTGCACGTTCTGATCATGTGACGAGGGGGGGGGGGCGTTGTGCGCGTTCTGATCATGTGACGGGGGGGGGCGTTCTGCGCGTTCTGATCATGTGACCGGGGGGGGGGGGGGGGGGGGGGGGCGTTGTGCGCGTTCTTGTCATGCGACCGGAGGGGTTGCGCGTTCTGATCATAAAAATAGAGTAACGAGGCTGTTTTTAAAAAGTAAGGAGTAGAAAGTACAGATAATTGCTTAAAAATGTAAGGAGTAGAAGTAAAAAGTCGGCTGAAAAATAATTACTCCAGTAAAGTATAGATACCCAAAATTTCTACTTAAGTAAGGTAACGAAGTATTTGTACTTCGTTACTTGACACCTCTGGGTTTGACATCCAATTTTATCTGAGCACTTACAGGGTGAAGGACCTTGCTCAAGGGTCCAACAGTAGCTACCTGGCAACATCGGGGCTCAAACCAGGGACCTCCTTCCAAGTCCCCAGCTTTACTTTTTCAAAATAGGAACGTTAAGAAATACGAGTAGAGTATCAGGTGAAATGAGGTAATTCAGTATAGTGGGAGGAGCCACAGCAGAATTGTATTACACTCTGGCATCAGCATCTATTTTGCTTTTCAGACTGTTCTTGTAAACAAGTCAAAGACGTTTACTTATAAGCAGCTATTATGATAGAATATACATAATTACAGAGTATAACAAGCATAAAATTATGCTTCTTTGCTTCTCAGTCCAGTTCCTACAGTACATGTGGTTCGAGAGCAGCCTTTTTAAATAGGAAAGCATGATGAACCCGAAGCATGTGACTCACTCAAACTATATATATATATATATATATATATATATATATATATATATATATATATGAGGTTCTCTTTGGTCTTTGGGAGTGACAAGGATGGATAGGATCAAGAATGAGTTCATCAGAGGGACAACTCATGTTAGATGTTTTGGAGATAAAGTCAGATGGAGGCAGATGATTCGCTGTGGCGACCCCTGAAAGGCAACAGCCGAAAGACAAAGAAGAAGATATATATATATATATATATATATATATATATATATATATATGACATCGCTTTCGATGCAGATCTCCTTAACTAAATGTGAATACTTGCTTTACACTTCAACTCATTTACTTACCACTTGGAAGAGAAAACGGCTCCATCTAACAGCTTTTCCAGTGTTCTGCAATGAGTTGCTTAAAATAGTTTCGTCACTTTGACAACTTCAGCAGCTCGAGTTTTCCTTACAAGCAATTTACACAAGAATGACACCAATATGAGATTTTGAAAAGTCTGTTTATGCTTACACAAATGTGTTTGTGTGTGTGTATGTGTGTGTGTGTGGGTAGGTGTGTGTGTGGGTGTACAAGCCGATGATGTATGTGATATAAACAGATGGTTGTTTTATAATATGGAGAAAAGTGAGTGACAGGAACTGAAAATGGATGAGCTCACTGACCTCTTTTTCATCTTTGTCTTCAACTGAAAAACAGATCACTGAGCCGTTAATCTCAGAAAGAAGCCAAACGGTGAACAGTTCTAAAGGTCTTTTAATACAGCTTACCAATTTTGCCATATATCTTAAGTAAAGGTGAGGGGGGTGTCGCAGGAGCAGTGGCGCAGTCCGTACAGAATGTTTTGTAGTATACAAACATATTGTGAGGATGATGGCTAGTGATGATAATTGATATTAGATGATTGGATATTTGATTCATACAATGACATCTCAAAAACACCTTGTACAATTGTTCCTAAGCTGAAGGAGGGTCCAGTCTTTCATCGCAATTTGAAATTTCTTGGTTACATTCATTTGACACCTGAATGTTTTTTTCCTTATTACGTTCAAAAGAAAGAAGAGACGCTGGTAAAGAAGGGTTGTTTGTACCTGTACCTAAAATGCATGAGTGAAAATAGGTAAATTCTTGACCATACTACGTATGTAGCCAAAAGGTGAGAGGCTTGGTCTGAGGTTGAATTCCAAATAAAGCATAAAATGGAAAGCTAGTGCGTTATATACTGTATAAAGTGGTGGGGTGAGAAGTCTTGCATTTACAGGGTCCTGGGTTTCCTCTCACAGTCCAAAGACATGCAGATTAGGCTAGATTTGGCATTCCCAAATTGCCCATTGTGTATGAATGTTGACTGGAGGTCTTACCATGGTTGTTACAATAGGAATAAATACAATTGCCACCATTGGCCTCAATGGTTCCTACAGTAGTTAAACTAAAGAGGTTCCTAGATGGATGAATAGAAAAGATATTTAAGATGAGATAATATCAGATGTGTTTTCTTGCTGAAAGTGCTACCTTGACTGGTTTTAAATGTGGGTTTTGCCAGGCAGCAGCTCTCTCCACTGCAGACCATACCAGTCTTACATTTAGGCATTTGGCAGACGCTCTTATCCAGAAAATTTTTACATTTTTATCTCATTACACATTTGAGCAGTTGAGGGTTAAGGGCCTTGCTCAAGGGACCAACAGTGGCAACTTGGTGGTTGTGGGGTTTGAAGCTGGGCTCTTCCGAACCGTAGTGCAATGCCTTAACCACTGAGCTACCCCTATTAATATTTCATGAAGGTACACACATTAATTTGTGTTGTGGCAATTCCACAACGTGAACTGTAACTTTGAATGAAACATAACATGAGATATATTATGCATTGATCTATAAGAAATTATAATTATACTCATTAAAAACAACACTGAAAAAGAAAGTAAACACTGCGTATTGCATGCCGATAGGACCGAGATGTAATATCTCATCAAGATCACGTAGACGGAGTGACAGAGTAGTTTCTTTTGATGCTGATATGAATAGATCACACTTGGCGGGAAGGAGAAAATCTAAAATTAAAATTATGAGCTTGTCGTGACATCATCATAACAAGCTGAGCTCTATGTTGTTGAAACATAAATTTCACCCATTGGATCCCTAGTATTTATACTAATAAACCCGTTGCTGGTTTGAAGAGGAAATTGCATCAGATCCCAGTACTTCTGGTTAAATTCCACTTGTGAAATTCATGGTTGACTTGTCCATGCCCCTAAGGGGCTATCTAATTACGTATCTTCACTTGAGCTAATAAAATGTTGAAAAGGAACATGTAATGGCAATAGGTTGCACCAACACTCCAGCCCAGGATAGAGTACATAGTACATCTAATAATAATCATTTATTCCTATTATACTGCAGCAAACACTTTTTAAACCCCGACAATTATTTATTCATTAAATAAGATTTGAAAGATTTATGTTTAATTCATTTTAATTGACATCTTGAAAGATGTTATTTCCTGTCATCCCTTATTAAGCCCAATTTATGCTTCTGTGTCAACTCTATGTAGAGCCTATGGTAGGAAAGAGAGAATATGATATCTACAAACTTCTTCTGTACGTCTCTCCTCGATTTGCTCCATGCATAGTCGACTTTCACCTCACCTCTAAAATTGATGGAGAATGCAATGGTGGACCAATTACAGTTGTTTCAGTCTGCATGGTACTGTATGGTACTGATTGGGTACACAGCAAATTCCCCAATGTTGAATTAACACCCAGCAAAGTTTATATGAGTGCAGTTCAAAGGGTTCAAATTAACTCTGCAAGTGTTAAACCAACACTGGGGATTTTACTATGTACAGTGTAGACTTGACACAGAAGTATAAATCAGCCTTAACAGCTACAGTATAAACTTTATTCCCTCACTATGTTATTTTTGTTGATTATGTTACTTAGAAACCACAAGTGGCCATGAGACACTATGAATGCAAATTCCTCCATTCTGAAGACTTTCAGAAAAACTTTACCTCTGTTACAAAGCAATGACACTAGAGGCTGTTTAAATAAAAAATGTTTAAATCAATGTTTCTTAAAAGAAAATGTCACCATAGAAACCAATGCACACTTTTCCCCCTCATTTATGTGTAGGATTTGCGATACAGATCCATGCACAAATTGTCACCATAGAAACCAGATCATATTAGAATGAACCCATTAATATCAAGAAAATTAATGAACCAGAAAATTACGACCAACAAGAATCAATTGCTCAGCAGTGCTCTGGTATACACATCGAGAATATGACACTGTGCACAGTCAGTACAGACGATTGTGAGAACTTCACAGTTACTTGAGGATCCCGTTTAAAAATACAATGTCACAACATACAATGTTTGAGGGATTCCCATTTATCTTGCGTAGATTTGAATAAAAATATATAAAGAAAAGCATGCGTAAATCACAGGAGGCAGATGTGTGAATAGACCTAAAGTAGGAATAGGAAATAGGGAGTATATTCATTAGGTCCACCTATTCAACTGGCCTTTAACACAAATATCTAATCAGCCAATCACATGACAGCAACTCCATGCATTTACGCATGTAGACTTGATCAAAGTTGTAGACAAGTTCAAACCGAGCATCAGAATTGGGAAGAAACTTCAAGTAAAGTCACTTTGCATGTGGGATAGATGCTGGTGTATAGTATTTCTATTGGGATTTTTATGCCTAAACATCACTAGGCTTTATAAAGAATGGTTTATGTACAAACCGGATTCCAAAAAAGTTGGGACACTAAACAAATTGTGAATAAAAACTGAATGCAATGATGTGGAGATGGCAAATGTCAATATTTTATTCAGAATTGAACATAAATCACGGAACAAAAGTTTAAACTGAGAAAATGTATCATTTTAAGGTAAAAATATGGTGAATCAAAATGTCATGGTGTCAACAAATCCCCAAAAAGTTGGGACAAGGCCATTTTCACCACTGTGTGGCATCTCCCCTTCTTCTTACAACACTCAACAGACGTCTGGGGACCGAGGAGACCAGTTTCTCAAGTTTAGAAATAGGAATGCTCTCCCATTCTTGTCTAATACAGGCCTCTAACTGTTCAATCGTCTTGGGCCTTCTTTGTAGCACCTTCCTCTTTATGATGCGCCAAATGTTCTCTATAGGGGAAAGATCTGGACTGCAGACTGGCCATTTCAGTACCCGGATCCTTCTCCTACGCAGCCATGATGTTGTGGTTGATGCAGAATGTGGTCTGGCATTATCTTGTTGAAAAATGCAGGGTCTTCCCTGAAAGAGATGACGTCTGGATGGGAGCATATGTTGTTCTAGAAGCTGAATATATTTTTCTGCATTGATGGTGCCTTTCCAGACATGCAAGCTGCCCATGCCACACGCACTCATGCAACCCCATACCATCAGAGATGCAGGCTTCTGAACTGAGCGTTGATAACAACTTGGGTTGTCCTTGTCCTCTTTGGTCCGGATGACATGGCGTCCCACATTTCCAACAAGAACTTCGAATCGTGACTCGTCTGACCACAGAACAGTCTTCCATTTTGCCACACTCCATTTTAAATGATCCCTGGCCCAATGAAAACGCCTGTGCTTGTGGATCTTGCTTAGAAATGGCTTCTTCTTTGCACTGTAGAGTTTCAGCTGGCAACGGCGGATGGCACGGTGGATTGTGTTCACTGACAATGGTTTCTGGAAGTATTCCTGAGCCCATTCTGTGATTTCCTTTACAGTAGCATTCCTGTTTGTGGTGCAGTGTCGTTTAAGGGCCCGGAGATCACGGGCATCCAGTATGGTTTTACACCCTTGACCCTTACGCACAGAGATTGTTCCAGATTCTCTGAATCTTCGGATGATATTATGCACAGTTGATGATGATAACTGCAAAGTCTTTGCAATTTTTCGCTGGGTAACACCTTTCTGATATTGCTCCACTATCTTTCTGCGCAACATTGTGGGAATTGGTGATCCTCTACCCATCTTGGCTTCTGAGAGACACTGCCACTCTGAGAAGCTCTTTTTATTCCCAATCATGTTGCCAATTAACCTAATTACTGTTAATTGGTCTTCCAGCTCTTCGTTATGCTCAAATTTACTTTTTCCAGCCTCTTATTGCTACTTGTCCCAACTTTTTTGGGATTTGTTTTTGGGAACATATTTTTCCTTTAAAATGATACATTTTCTCGGATTAAACTTTTGATCTGTCATCTATGTTCTATTCTGAATAAAATATTGACATTTGCCATCTCCACATCATTGCATTCAGTTTTTATTCACAATTTGTTTAGTGTCCCAACTTTTCTGGAATCCGGTTTGTAAAATAAATGGTTTATGCAAGCAGAGGTGGAAAGTAACGAATTACATTTACTCGCGTTACTGTAATTGAGTAGCTTTTTTGTGTATTTCTACTTTTTAAAGTAGTTTTAAAAATCTGTAATTTTACTTTTACTTAAGTATGTTTTGTATTGTAATTTGCTACATTTTAAATCATATTCGCTACTGAGTAAAAAATAAATGAATGAAAATTATAAAATACTAAAAATAATATGCTTTGTATAAATGCTCCGTTGCACCGCGTGTGTGTATCATGTCCTGGTCGCGCGCCGCTCCAGACTCCACTCCAGGTTTTCTGACATCGGCAGCTACCTGACCTTCCACACGGTCGCTTCCGCCCTGAGTGACGTCATCGACTAGCGCGACCATATATAAACCGGAGAGAGACGCGGGAAAGATGAAAGAGGTTGTGATTTTGGCGTTTTGATATTTGGTTGTGTATTCTGGTTTTGACTTTTTGCCTCCAATTGACTTTGATTATTGCTTTGTCCCTTTGGTTTGGTTGGTCTTTGTATATATTTGTAGATAATTTCATTGTTTTTGGTTTAGGGAGTCCGGGAAGGTACCTGTATTTTTGTTTGTGTGTTTTTTTTTTGTTTTTTTTGTGTGCAGGTAATCTAGCTACTAAATATAAATACCATTTTGTTTATTATTTTGGCCTGGGTCCACCCTGAATCTGATCCTCCTCCTCCTGTTGTGTGTGTGTGTTTGTATATACAAGCGTCATTATTTCATCAGTTAATGATTGGATCTAGTTCTTTCTGCCATATGCCACCATTTCCTTACAGTTTAAAATAGAACCCTGAACCATTCTTTTGCTGTTTGGCCCTAGACTGAGACGTAACACCATATTTAAGTGACCACTTTGATTTTCAAGCACAAGAAAGACAACAGCTTTATTATGCAAAGGTGTTCCTTCAGTGAAAAAACAACTAGTTTGAGATTTAGATCTACTCATCTTTTTTGAACTACGCTAGAATGCCTCATCCCCCCCCCCCCGCCCCCCCGCTGTTAAAAAAATAAAAATAAAAAAGTAACTCGGTAACTTTTACTTTGAGTACATTTTTTAATGAGCTACTTTTTACTTTTACTTGAGTAGATTTTTATAATAGTAACTTTACTTGTACTTAAGTAAAATTTCACTGAAGTAACAGTACTTGTACTTGAGTACAAAATTTTATTACTCTTTCCACCTCTGTATGCAAGATAATGGAAATATCTAGTGAGTGTTGATTCTCTGGGCAAAAATGCTTTGTTGTTGCTAGAGGTCAAAGGAGAATTACCAGATTTCAAATTCAAATCTTATTCGTCACATACACAGTCATACCAAGTATGATATGAAGTGCTGTTCAACAAAAGGTTAAAAAAAAGTTTTAGTGCGAATAAGAGAATAAAAAAATTAAATAGAAATTATAGATGGTATAAAAATTTTTTATTTTTAATAATAAAAATAGAAAAAAATATATAGTAAAATGAAATATATTTGAAATGTAATGTTGTGCAGTGTAGAACTGTGTCCAGTTATTGGCAAAGTAAGATTGAAGTTCAAGTTTACAGTGGGCAAAAATGTGCAAATGTTTTGATTTGAGCTTGAAGAGCATCTCTGGAAGTATGTTGAACCTTGAAGCAGCCGGGCTACAGCAGCAGACGAACACACTTGGCCACTCATGTCAGCTAAGAACAGAAAATTGAGGCTACAATTTATATGGCCTCACCAAAATTGGACAACAGTATATTGGTGTGATGAGTCACAATTTCTGCCGTGACATTAGGATGACAGGGTCGGAATTTGGTGTAACCAACATGAAGGATCCGTCCTGCCTTGTATCAGCAGTTCAGGCTGTTGCTGGTGGCGTAATGATGTCGGGGTTTCTTGGCATATTTCAGGCCCCTTTCCAATTGAGCGTCGTTTAAATGCCACAGCCTACCTGAGTATTGTTATTGATAATGCCTCTTTATGACCACAGGATAATGAGTCATGTCACAAAGCTAAAATCAGCTCAAACTGGTTTCTTGAAGTTCAATGGCAATTCAATAGAGCACCTTTGGAATGTGGCGGAATGAGAGATTCGCATCCTGAAAATTGAAAATATGTAAATATGAACATATGAAAATTATGTGACAACTGCGTGATGATGTTAAATGAACCAGGAGGAATGTTTCCTGCGCCTTGTTGAATCTATGCCATAAAGAATTAAGGCAGTACTTTAGACAAAAGCGGATCCAACCCAGTACTAGCAATATGTACCTACTGTAATGAAGTGTGAATGTATAGTCAAGGACTTTAAACTCAGGTTTATGCCCATAGGCAGAACACTGCCTAAAAACCCTGCCTCATCTGGAGGATGGCTCATACAGTACTTCCCATAGTGGCATGTTTCAGAATGCATTGGTAATAAATTCTTGATGGATTTACATTTATATACAGTCTGTTAGAGATGTCTGAAACAAAGACTGAATTAATCGGCCACCTTCACTGGATCCTCCAGGATGACAAAACCATAAGTGACACATTGGAAGAAAAGCAGTCTAGCTTGGCTGCGTCCTTGGCAGTAAGACTCGTCTTGTGACAGTCATCGTGATCAGTTCTAAAGAAATCATGGCTATGACATCTATAGTGACAGCTCTAAATGGTTCCTTTCTGTTAGGATCACTAGGTGTGCACTTCACCATTATTTTTCTAAAGCAGGAAACCATTGTTCAGCTGTCTCATAATCACTGACACTTAAACAAGCTACAAGATTCTACTAAAAAAAGTGACTAAATAGGGAAAAACTTGGCTACAATGTCAGCAGGTTTCTTTACAAGTCACAGTTCACTGAGCATGACGCTTGCTGCTCATGTCTGGTTTTGTAAAGCAGGTTTATTTAGAATTGCTAATGGTGCATCATCATGTGTTTGTGGGAGGATTGTATGGACTATGATACTCGGAGGCATGCTAATATAGGAAAATAATGTGTAATGGTTTTACAAAACTTTAATACTTTATAAAACCACAGCCATGTGCCAATGGTTAAAGAATCTATAAACCCTTTTGAACACTCTTATTCATAATAGGATAAAAATGCAGCTAGTCGTGATACCAAGATAAGTGTTCAGCTTAACCTACTGTATGATATAAAGCACTGACACTGGAGGCTTCTTTCATAAATTTAAGCAAATCATTCCTCCCGAAAAACTCTATGAGCATTACAGGAATCAAGAGTTTTGGGCCAAACTGTACACAATATACTGCACAGTACAAATTATTTCTAAGTAGTTTTACATTTAAATACTGGTACTATATAGAGAATTTCTCTTTGTCTCCATTCATTATGCCTCTGTTAACTGACTGTTCCAATAAAACAAACAAAAATGACAACAAAAAAATTTAACTGTTCCAGGGTTGAATCCATAATGTTGTAAAATGGGAAGCTAGTGTACTAGGTAGGATGTACAGTAGAATTCCTTGTTCCACAAACCAAGTAATGCCCCTGATCAGGGGTTAGAAAGGGATTTGAGTTTCAGTCATTTGTTAGAAGCTAGCAAGCTTTGTAGCTCGTGTAATCCAAAGCATTGACATGAGTTGTGACCTTGTCAGCAGGTTGGTGAAAGGTCAAGGTCACGTTAACTAGCAGTAATGCATGATCTAAAAACAACTTGGATTATTTAGAGGCAATTCAGAACAACTTAGAAGCAATTACTATGTAAGTAGACTGAGCGTGTTTAAGAAGACACAACATTATCAGATGTTTACTGTGAAAGTAATACTTTAGTACTGGAAAGAGGGGAGAGCAGCTTCCTGCCAAAACCCACATTAAAGACCATACCGACCTACTTTCAAAAATGTGTAAATATAGTAATAAAGGTAACTAATTTGTTTTGTAGCCATTCCACAATGTTAAGGTGAACAAATGAAATACAACATAAAACATATGTGTTGATCATTAAAAAGATGACAATTATTTTATTGAAAAATTACTTATTCCATGCCGATGGTACAGAGATTAAATCTCTCACCAAGATCACATAGACTTTAAATTTAATATATATAGATCAGGTAAATAAAAATGTATACAATAAATAAATAAAAAAATAAAAAAATATATTTTTTATTTATTTAACATACATTTCTTAAAGACATAAAGTTCCTAGTATTTGGATATTAAACCAGTTGCTGCTTTGAAAAGTGAATTGTTTCAGATGGCAGTGTGTATGGTTCAGAGGCATTTCACAATGACATAAAAGCAATTAGAGTAACATTACTGCGGACCACCACTGAATCTTTTAATGGTCCGCAGGGTAGCCTACTTTTACTGACGATTTTACTACTACTCTGTGCAGTTGCATAAATGTAATGGTAATTGACATTGAACATTTTCTTCCAACTGCATTATGTGTACAGTAAGTTTTGACCCCCCCCCCCCCCCATTTGGGAACAAAAGTGCTCAAGGATACAATTTAAAAATTGCTTGTTTATGTAACAACCTCAGCAGCAACGTCATTTCACCTCTCATCCGTTCCAATCACTCAGCAGTCAGTATCACCAGTATACTGTACTAACCACCGGCCTGATCATCTGTCATCATCTGCACCTGTTTCTCACTGGTTGCTATCTCAAGTTGTTGCTTTAACTTCATGTTTTTTTAATGATGGCATTATTCACATGAGTTGCTTTGTGTTTTAACAAGCAAAAAACATTGCTCTGAAACTGTGCAGCGACTAGAGTGAAAAAGTCCTTCAGGAAGCTTTGAGAACTAGTCCTCAAAACTACATTAAAAATACAAGAAAGTCTCTTTTGTAACAAAATATGAAGAAATCAAGGGTGGCTCAGGACTTTTGCACAGCACTGTACTGTATATCCTTGTAAGATCCTCATAGGAGGTGCACTATGTGTTGCTCTTTTGCTAAGCTTCTAACTGTTTGAAGACCTTGATCAAGTTCAAATGTTAGAAAGTGCTAATCAATAGACGTAGGAAGTAATTTCAAGGCTTCACGGCATTAGAGTTTGGCCCTTTCGAGGTTAGGCAAAGACAAAGTTACCTGTTCCTGGTCCATTCGAAGCAATGACAGTGCAAATAATGCTGAGAGGAAAAAAGCTCATCAGCTGGTCCCCTCAGTATTGGCTGTTTAGTAGGGCTCTTTAAAGTAAGTGCTTTCTGACACTTCAGTTGGAAAATATCGTGCATGCCGCTGCCACAGGCATTCTGCAAAGGTTTCTGTCATTATGTTCGGACCTCACAGGAATATATTTGGCCAACTGCTTTTATAGAGGATTAACTACCACCATAAACATTTAAACACATTTTGGATGTTGTTACACATTCACTGCGGCACTGATTTGCAATCAAATAATGCTCCTTTCCTTTGAAAGCAAATCCTTCAATGTCTGCACAGTCACAGGGCGTTTTGTTCACATATTGGATCGGAATTTAGTGATGATTTTATGCGCATTATGATGAGAATTCAGGGCACTTAATGGCAAGACAGATTTGTTTCAAAGCCACTGGTGACCTTTTTCTAGACGCTCCCGCTGCTGCTGCATTGTTTTCTCCCTTGATTCATTGGCGACATGGAGACCGGGCAAGTAAAGTGCTTTCTTTTTCACAGGAAACGAGATTGTGGACAGGATCAGAGAGACGGCATGACTAATTCTTGCTTTAAAGCACTGTGACAAGGAAGCAACTACAAAGCTACGAACCTCCAACAGCTTTTTTCCCCCTGTAAATCTGCCAATTTACAGATACATTTATTGAAGTAAACATCTGTTTAAATGAGTAAACAACAGCACAATGAAGTCTCACCATACTTGTCCTTTGTTTACTTGTTTCTCAATGCAACTATAAATTGCATTTGTAAAATATACAGTATAAAATGTCTTCATTCCAGTTGTAATATATATAGTGTTTATGGAACACTTATGGAAACAATTCCTAATAATAATAATAATAATAATAATAATGATAATAAAGGAATGGTTCATGCAGTGGCACTGTATCTATCAGTGAAACATATTAAATTTTATGTTGGGAGAAAAAAAAACCCAGATTCTTCCACTGAGGGTAAATTTGATGATGCCAAATTAGTCATTTTGACCTGTACAGGAAATAAAATCTAATGGCATTATGCAGGGTTTTGTTGCCTGTGGTCTGCTCAATCAAAGCGCCCATTTCCCAGGAGCCTGAACAGATGACGACAAGCCCACCTCGGAGTGACAGTTGTGTCGTGCAATGCCTGATGGAGCCAGATTACAAGCATCAATCAGCCTGTCACACCATGTCTGCTTCACGATTTTTCCACAGGAGTAAGGTCATGGATTTTGACTAGTTCCTCAACTGTGATGTTCTGGTGATTACATACTGTACAGAGGAGGGTGAAAAAGTCAGAATTTACTAGCAGGAACCATTTGTTACACGTTGTAAAAACTACAATGTTACAGTACACTTCAATCAAAACTTCAATCAAGTACATAAAAATGTTTATTACATACATTCATAAACAACATTCATTCATTCATTCATTCATTCATTTTCTATACCGCTTTATCCTGTGTTCAGGGTTGCGGGGGACCTGGAGCCTATACCAGGAGACTTTCGGGCACTAGGCGGGGTACACCCTGGACAGGGTGCCAATCCATTGCAGGGCACACACACATACACACACTCACACACCCAATCACACACTACGGGCAATTTAGGAACTCTTAAACAACAGTGCTATTGAATTATAAATTCTGATTGGTCAAAAGATTTTAGTCAGTTTTCTATAACAGCAGGATGTAAACAGAATTATATTAATACAGTAGGCTTGTTCTAATCTGTTAACAAGCTGGTATCAAAACGTTTCGAGACTAGTTTTGTAATACACCCACAGCCACAGGGAGCACCTGTCATAAGTCAGTGTATCAAAAGACATCGTCCTATGTACATTGGGAGCTGTGCAACTGGTGCTATTCTGACCATGTGCATTACCATGTCTGATTATTTCATCATGGACAGCGAGTTAGAACAAAGAGTGAATGTGAAATTCTGACCAAAATTGGGCAAATCTGCCCCAGAAACATTATTTGGCAAGTTTACGGCTATGCTGCAATGAGTTGAGTTGTTCAAGGTGCTTTGAGTTCTGAATGGCACACTTGTGTCAAGAGTGGAAGAACATCACTGGAAGACCTTGAGAGATCAGGAAGACCTTTAATAAGCTCAACCGCTGAAAGTCATGCATAATGATCGTTGGACAACAAACCACAACATTACTGCCATTGTCTGTGTGTCATTCGGAACAGTCCAGGCAATCCTCATGTGTAATTTGAACGTGCGCTGTGTTTGCTGCCAAGTTCATTCCCAGGCTGTTGACCCAGGAGCAAAAGGAACATCGCATAGAAGTCTGCGAAGAACTCCATCAAGCATGCCCGTCCTTCATGTCAGGAGCGTTACTGGTGACAAAACTTGGGTCTATGGGTATGACCCTGAGACGAAGCAACAGTCTTCATAGTGGAAGAACCCATCATGTCCACGACTGGAAAAGGCGAGGCAGGCCTGCAGCTTGGCCAAATCTATGGTCATTGCCTTTTTCGGTTTAACTCTCTAAACTATTTGATACCACCTCAATCGGTTGTTTGCCAGCGACTTTCAGCCCTTGAACTGGTCCTGAGGTTGTACGTGTATTTATAACCAGTGTTGGTGGACGAGGTTCTATGAGATTGTGTCCCCATGTGGCGTTGAGAATGAGTGAAACCTAGAAAGGAAAGAGCTGAGTTAAGAGAGACCCACATGCCAAGGGCTGGCTGATATCCCACTCAATTAAGCACCCAGGTGCACTGATCCTCATTCGCACATACGTAGATGCAGGGAACATCTGAGCTTTGTGACTGCCCTGAAGGCAAAATTAAATTCACCAAACACACGCTCACACACATACACACTTATCCCTCAACTCAGCTGACTTTACTCTGACAAGTCTAGACAGGATGGCTTTTCGAGGAGCTTATAATCACTACACACTTTCTCCTTATTTTACACATAGTCATGCATATATGAATGACTCTGATCACTACATGTCTGAAGGCCAGAATAGAGGAGTACTCCTAGACCAAAGATATCAATTCATCCATCTGTGTGCTCAAATCTGTTTTGCAAGATGGAAATCAACTATTTCAGCTCTTTCGGCAAGAGTAAATTGTTTATTATAGTGTACATATTTCATGCAGTTATTTATTTACTTTGACATTATAAGTATATCTTAAAAAAAGGCATAATTTTTTATGACAGTCTAATATCCTCCCTGTCCTGAAGAAAGCCTGCCTGCCTGAATACCTATTGCCCTAAAGCTCTGACCTCAATTCTGATGAATTGCTTTGAAAGCTGGTCAGACTTCATCGTCTCTAAACTTTCTACTATACTGGACCCAATGCACTTGGGGTACCATTCAAACTGTTCAACTGTTGACATCCTCGCACACCTCGCCCCACACAGACCTTGACACCAGAAAGGGCAATTGTTAACTACAGTTCAAAGTTTAAGACTATTATTGCCTCCATACTTACGATCAAGCTGGAAGATCTGGGACTCTGGGTCTCTATGCCAGTGGATCTCCAACTTCTTGACTGACAGATGAATGGGCAGGCATGTCTCACCCTCCCTCACCCTCAGCGATGGAGCCCCCAAAGTGTTCTGGCCACCACAACATAATCTTTAAGTTTGTTGTAGGTTCTGGTGCCAGAAAATACCATCCTCCTAAGAGTCAAAAGATGAAAAGAAATTGATGGTGGACTATGACAGGAATGATACCCAGCTCTAATCATCAATCGAACCTCAGTGGGGAGAGTGGACAATTTCCAATACCTTGGGGCTTACATCACAGGATCTGTCATGGTCTTGTCACATTAACATCATGGTGAACAAGGCCCTTCAAGATCGCAAACATTTGAAGGAGCTTTTACATGTGCACCATTGAGGGCACCCTGATGGGAAAGATCACAGCCTGGTTTGGGAACAGCACCAAGCAAGGCTCTACAGGACTCTACAGAGGGAAGTGCGATCAGCTCCCTGATAGGACCTCCATCTACTGTAGAGTGACTGGTGCTGGACCGTGGCCAGGAAGATAGTGAAGGACCTTAGTCACCCCTAAGGATTCCTCTCTCTATTAGAGCCAGGAGCGTCAGGGGAGTATTTCCACTCTTAAAAGACATGGACATGGACACATTGCATTCTATTTTCTGACAATCATAACTGCTGCTGACACCCATGCTTTCCAAATTTTTTAAATATACTGATTTTAAGAACATCTGTCTATGGTTTTGGGAACATCTGTGTGTGATTGTGTGTGTGTATGCTGAATAAAAATTTTATTTGATTTCATTTGAAAAGTATAAAAAGGATAAAAGATTTGTATCCTGTGTGCAGCCATTAAATGAAGTGTTCTTTGGAAAAGATGACTTGATGAATACTTGACTATGTCATTTTGGAATTATTAATCAACTAATGTCATATACATTTTAGTAGTCATGCAAAGTCTTAGAATAATGTAAAGTTGGCCCAGGAATCCAAATTCATAGTCATTTTTCTTTACATGAAATAAGATAAGGTTCTTATTTCATATTAGAGATGACTTTGTAACTGATCGTAGAATATCAAATGGAACCAAGTCTAACACCACTCAATAAATCAGCCCAGAACAAAAGAGCGATCATCTCTGTATTTATACACAGTGGAACCTTGGATTGCGAGTAACGCGGTTTGCGAGTGTTCCGTAAGACGAGCAAAGATTTTAAATAAATTTGGACTTGGAAAATGAGAAAGTCTTGGTTTACGAGTACCGAGTATCATGTATCACGCCTGCGCTTCTTGTTTTGATGCCAAGCGAATTGTGGGTAATCGTCTCCCCTGTTGGGACTTATTCATTCTCGTACGTGTCTCTTATTGGTATAATCAACATCCGTGCACGTGTGTACTGTTTACTATAACACTGTGACCACGTGTGTAAAAAGAAAAATAAGTGTCATTAGAGAGGTTAAAGATCCATTTTCTCTCTCTGCTCAAGGGTCAGCCTGCGTATTGTGTTTGTGTGCGCATGTGTCATTGGACCCCTCTAATTAATTAATTAGAGATATTTCTTGTTTATTTTTCTGATAAAACAGTGTTTCCGTTGTGTGCGCGCGTGTGTGAAAAGAGTGGAGGAAGGGTAACTGTGTAAGACGAGAAGGGGGGAGAGGGGAGCTTACTTTAGATTCACACTCACACACACACACACACACACACACACACACACACACACACACACACACAACCTATTTTTACTTTATATTTTGTGTTAATTATTTTTATGTATTTATTCTTTTGGGCTATGAAATGAATAATTTGAGTTTACATTATTTCTTATAGGAAAATTTTATTTGGTCTACAAGTGTTTTGGAATACAAGCCCACTTCCGGAACGAATTATGCTCATAATCCAAAGTTCCTCTGTATACAGAGTCAGCCCCCCCAAAAAAGTTTACACACATCAGGAAAAGACAATTAGTATGATGTACAGTATACTATATTAATATATTATTATAATATATCAATGTATAATGTTTAGCAATACATTTAATACAAGTTTTTCTTTTCCTGAAGTGTGTATTCCTTTTTGTTTGGCTGACTCTGTATAAAAAACATTTAAATATATAAATGTTCAGAACAAAAAATATGTGATTTTTCTTGTGGTATATTTTGAATGCCCACAGAGGTTACCGATCTCTTTGTGGTTCTTTGCCTTCAAAGCTGCAAATAAGATAAAATTATTTAGTTGTTTTTTTTCCCGCAGTGGTCCTTCACATTAGCAATTTTAACATGTGTTCTTGACCTCTGCACTAGACCTTTTAAAAAATCAGTAATTAATTTCACACAGGTGATTCAGTTCTGAGCTTGTAATAGGAATTTGACACTTTTTCTTTCTACCAAATATCTATTAAAGAAAAAGGTCCGTCATGAAAAGGAGAAGGTTACAACCAATTACCTTTTTCCTTCCAGCTCTCCAGCAATCAGATCTTTTCATTCAGGTGAAGTGAGATGACCTGAGCTCACTCCTCACTCATCATTTGTCTCATCCCTTTAACTCTGAGGACACTGCAGCCAATGTCAATATAGCATAATGTGTGTGAGGCAGACATAACAGAAACCAGGAACTCATCCAACTGCCATTTGGAGCGGTCCGATGATCTAATTGCTCGCTACATATTTGCAGTTTTGACGAGTATAAACAAATCCTTCCATTAGGATTCTTTCAGTTTTCACCGATTCCGACTATATGTCATATTTCTGGTAGGTGAGGACATGAAAATGCTGCTTCTGGCTTCATTCTTTTAAGTGGGCACTCTGTATTCACTGTGTTTAGTCTTGCTCAGCACCTCACTTACCTTGTGTTATGTGTGGGAGAAAAGTAAACCTGAACTCCCCTTCCTCCTGCTCTACACCCTGTGGAAGATACGCACAAGTGGCTCTATTGATTTCTGCTGGCAAGCTTCCACCTGTGGTGACACAGCCAACAATTCCCAGCAGGCCTCATGCATTTTGCTCACATTAATATGTGACAGATATAAGCAGGCAGCCTATGAATCTTTAATGTGCAGCTTTTTTGTGTGCTTGCCCTTTGCTGTAGACCAGGTTAAGGGAGGCACTCAGGGTCAAGTGAGATAGAGGTAGGGAACATACTGTATTTCAGGCGGAAAAGAAAAGATGGGTAGTTTGTGAAAATAGCAGTTGCAGATACATTCGTGGTTGGATCAGGATTACCCGTTTCTGCTTATATAACAGAGTATTATCTAGGACAAATGATAGCCTGCAGCTTGGGTAGAATGGTTAAACCTACAGTTACTCAAATATTACAATTACAATTTATACCTGATTTCAAAGACATGTATTTTTTTAACGTAGCTATATAGCAATCTCTAGGGTTTGAGTACAAATCTTGTATCTGGTCTGTTTGTGTCCATTTTGCATGTTCTCCCTGTGCTTTATGGGTTTCCATTGGGCACTTTCTCAAGCAGTCCAAAGACATGCACTATACACTGAGTCGTATTTCCAAGTTTCCAGGGTTTTCCCATTGGGTGTGCATGTGCATATTTGTCTGTGGATTGACCGAGGTTGTGTCCCCAGCAATTTAATTTCCCCTAAAAAAAATGACCACTGGTGGGAAATCATAGGTCATTGAGGCCAAACATTGCTTGGCAAAGACAGCTTGAACGGATCGAGTCCCACTTCGGGTCTGTGTACATGGAGTTTGCATTTTATCCCCATGTTTGGTAGGTTTACTCAGAGTACGCCAGTTTCCTCCCAAAGGAAAGTTGCCTAAATGCCTAATTAGCATTTCCAAAGTACTGTATGTGCTTGTGTGCCTTGTGATGGACTAACACACCATCCAGGGTGTCTACCCCACCTCATGCCCTGAGTCCCCTGGGATATGCTCCAGGCCTCACATGACTCTGTACAGGATAAGTGGTATAGGGAATGAATGAGTGAGAACGAGTGACATAATGATGTCTCAGTTCTACTGAGTTCTGCGTACAAAATGTGTTTAAATGTGTGAAGAATTAAGCAAGTGTAAATATATTAAGATATATAAATATACTATTTGGTAACAAACAGTCTCAAATCTGTGTCTACTCTAAAGCATGACAAGCATTGTGGCAAAACTCAAACATTTGGGTGCTATCCAGGGTTGACAATAAAAGTTATGTTAATATTAATAAGGTGAAAATTCCTCATCCTTAGGGCTGACTTACTGTACATGCATTCTTAAAGTGATCTTCTGGTGGTTTGTCAGGTTATTTAAAATGACAAATGTAGTTCACTTGTCTTTCACCTTTATCATGGTTTTTGCAGCGTCTTCTAATTTTTTTTTTTTTAAAGCTCTTCTGGAGTTTTTTATTTATTTTTTTATTCACTTGATGAATCCAAGTGTCCTTCCTGTTCCTCTCCTTCTCAGGAGTAATTTTTCCTCACTCTTCTTTATTACTGATCACCAATATTTAAATACAGAGTGCAGCTTATATTTCCATATCACATAAGCCAAAGTCCTGTGTGTGTGTGGGGGGGGGTATTTTTTCCCTTGCCATTTTGATTTCCTTCCTTTGGTTGAGTGTGCTGCTGCAGCCTGGGGCCTTTGTATATGCGTGTGTGTGTGTGTGTGTGTGTGTGTGTGTGTGTGTGTGTGGCAATGGGGAGGGTTATCTGCACATCACAGCTCAGTGCTTTTGATGGGTCTAAAGAAGGCGGCCTAGCTTTTTTCATAATTTTGTCAGATCCTGTGCCATGATTTAGGTGTCAAAACTGAAGAGAGGTGGAGAAATGAGGGAAAACTAAGATGAAGGGCATGTAGTGGCAGCAGGACCATTCATAAATTGAAGGAGGAAGACATTTAGCCTCCACTAGGGGGAGCCCATGAGACCAAGTGTCATGCCAGGAAATATACCTGAGGTTAATAGGTTAATTCAAGTTGCAGACTGGATAGCACAATTATTTAGTAATATGATTATCTAAAGTGATATTATTATTATTATTATTATTATTATTAATAATAATAATAATAATAATAATAATAATAATACAGCTTTGTTTATTCAATGCAGGATGTTCTGTTACATGAAAAGGTACATCTGTCAATAGCATTTGACATCACAGGACTTAATGTTTTGTAGCAGTGTACAGTAGCTATAATATATTGTGATAAATAAATCACAATATGCAAAACTCATGAGTGTCATAAAATGTCCTAAGACTGGCCGCAAGTTTTAATACATCAAAGTTTTCAGTTTTTAATTCAGTATGTCATATGATGCATGGTGTCTCAATAACACAGACTATTTTAAACCAAACATGCTGCATGAAATTCAAACTGCAGCAAGTCCATCAAGGATAAATGACCCGAGAGTGAACCAATACGTAGACATTTTTTTGAGAACTTTGAGAAAATCTTAAGTATTTATGTATATGATGCTTTCTGGATACATACACAGTAATATTAGACTGTGCTTCATATGTCACTGACTACTTCAAAGGGAGCTGAGATGACTGTTTGTGTATGTGAGAAGCATTTTAAACGATATCTATAAAACTATTCCTGAGGTGTTGGATCCTTTACAGACTCCTCGATCAAGCTCTCCATTTGTCTGGGAAAACACGGCTCATTGACCAGCTGCTTCCTGTGTCATACTGGCTAAATTATGCAGAAAAATGGTGGTCTATGGTTGGCCAGTTCTGCTGCAAGGGTGCAGCAAGGGAAAGGAACCACGACACTCACTACCATATGGGCATCCTTTTGCTCATCATCACATGCAGAATTTCATCTAAGGCCACTTGACATATTTTCCTCTCAGATCTTTGGAGATTTGTTACATGACTATTCACATCAATTTCTGTTACCTTTCAGTTATTCCTAATGGAGTTTTAAAAGCTTGATGCTTTCTTTTCCTCCACTGGTAAACAAGTAAAGTATTTCAGCTCTCTCAAAAAGCTGGATCTGAGCCCAACAGATCAGGGACATCTGGGTTCTTTTGGCTGCCAAGTGTCATTGGTATTAATGTCACAACATTTAAGGGCTGATAAATACCTAGAGATAATAGGTGTGGCTTTTCATGATGTTAAACAGTAATGTACAGTAGGATTTTCCTAGCTGCTGTTACAATTCATACCAAAACAATTTCAGTGAACATCTAGGGACAGACAATTCGAGATTGATCAAACTGGACAAAAGCCAAGTCCTCCTCCACAGACTTATGTACAGTAAGATTTGGCTCACCCCATGACTTGCCAATTCATTGTTGAAAGAAATAATAAAAATTGATGATGCAATAGTATGAAAGTGTCAGGTGCATGGTCCACATTGACTTCATATCCACTCGTAATTATTTATATTTGATCTTGGATGACTCACTGTATATATAGCAGTTCCAAAACATAATGAATCTACACAGTAGTAGCAGATATATGATCTGGTAAAGGAGGTAAACTGGTAAGGGAGGAAAGTGGTAAAAGACTAAAATTAGTATTCTGTACAGTCCTAAACTAATAAAAGAAAAGAAATACATACCCCCCCCCTCCTCCTTAAAATAAGATAAGCAGTGAAGCCATTACACAATCCATGAATAAAAAATGGACGGATCGCAACATAGACTTGAGATTGAGACTGTGACTGAATACTGAACACTAATTGGCAGCTGGGTAGCTTTGTTTTAAAAGCTCCCTGCTGTACTGTTCATTATTCTTGGTGTTAACAAAGAGTCTGCACCTTTTGAACAAAGCAGATGTGGTGGATTATAATAGACAAAAGGCTCACTCAGGAACTGTGGAGTGAGACCATTCAGTGGCTTCTAGATCAAGATTTTAGAATCAGTTGGTTACTTGGAGCTAATGCAGTGTGGATAAGGTGGTGATTTAATCACATTTTCTCTTTGTAGCAAGGACTTAGGAAGGATCCTAAGCTGATTTATATATTTACATTATGGCTTGAAAATGTTACTGTAATCGAACCTAAATTTTAACAAAACAATTTACACTTTAGATATTTTACACTGAAAAAAAAAAAAAAAACAGTTGTCACAATGGTGGCATGGTGGCGCAGTGTTTAGCAAGTTTAGGTTGCCTTGCACTTCCAGGGTCTGGGGTCAATTCCTGGCCCGGTTTGATTCATGCCTCTGTTTGCATTTACAGTACAGATTAGGCTAACTGGCATTCCCAAATTGCCTGTAGTGTGTCAATAACTATGTGTGTGCCCTGCAATGGATTGGCACCCTGTCCATGGTATACCCTGCCTCGTGCCCCAAGTCTCCTTGTAAATTCACCAGGCCCTCCGCAACCCTGTAAACAGGAAGTACAGTAAGTGAGTTGTCACAACATTTATTTCCATCCAGAATCACATTACTTTCTCTCCAAGATCTTGTACTGATGATGGGAGAGTTGGACCGCTGTTTAAAGCCTTCTCCAGCACATCCCAGTGATTCTCAATGGGGTTAAAATCTGGACTCTGTGGTGGCAAATCCATGTGTAAAAATGATGTCTCCTGCTTCCTAAACCAATCTTTCACAATTTTAGCCCGATGAATCCAGGCAATGTCATCTTGTAATAAAAACATTGATGAAAAAACCTAGTCATTCAGTATATTTAGGTCATCAGTTGACCTCATTCTTGGTAGGTGTTTCGCCTGCCATGCGGAAGGCCCGGGTTCGATTCCCAGCCAGGGCCCAAATCCCCCAGCCACTGGATGCAGTGCCGGTCGCAAGCCCGGATAAAATGGGAGGGTTGCGTCAGGAAGGGCGTAAAACCTGTGCCAAGTTGTTGTGCGGACCAGATATTCCGCTGTGGCGATCCCTTGCCGGGAGCAGCCGAAAGACTAACAACAACAGTTGACCTCATTCTTTGGGCACATACAGTACAGTAATGTTGCTGAACCTAGGCCCGACCAACCCCAGATCATGACTCTGCCCCTACAGGATTGTATGATAAGCACAAGACATGATGCTTCATCTGCCTCTTGTCTTACCCTGATGCACGCATCCATCTGGAACAGGGTAAATCAAATCTGGACTCATCAGACCTCAGGACCTTTTTTCAATGCTCTGCATTCCATTCTTTATGCTCCCTCGCAAATTCAAGCTGTTCTTCTGATTAGCCTGACTGATAAGTAGTTTTCTTCATGGCTCCACATTTGTTTAATCTCAATCCCTTGAGTTCTTTTTACATTGTACATGTGGAAATGCTCTTACTTTCACTATTAATCATTACATCATATGCAGCAAAAAAATAGCTCTTGCTTTTTGTGCTTTCACAATTTGATTTCACTAAGCATTTGTGATCTCCCGTCACACTCATTCAAGATAGTTTTCCAAACACATTTCTTCACTTGAAGATGATGGTTCGCTCTTATATCCCAGGTTTTTGGTAATATGTTGTTCAGTTCTTAACCAAATTTTTCTTCTTTGTTCTTTTCTTTTCTTGATGCAAGACTCTTCTGTAACAGAATAACATCTTTGCTACATCTGTTTATCAACATGTATGTATACTGTATGATTAATTGAAGGTGAAGTTATTTAACCTTCCACTTACTATCTTCAAGAAGTTACTCCGCATCCAGTGTCCTTAGCCTTATTTATCTGATATTGATAATCTGCCCCTAATATAACAGTTTATGAATAATAAAAAAAATTGATAAACATTAAGGGAATTTCCTTGCCCATGAATTTAACAAAATTATCTTTTCTGTCTGTCTGTGATACAGTAGATGGCGTCAAAAACTGTATGGAAATTGAAAAACATGTCCCAAGCAAACGGGCGCAACCCTGACTGCAAATTATTTATTACTCTTACTAGTACTGTTTCTTTCTATACGGTGACGAGTCTTGAACCCAGAATAAAAAAAATGTGTAAATAGTCTAAGCTATGTTTTCTAGGATATTGGAAATTAAGCGGAAGTTTGATAGAGGACTACAGTTTGACAAATGACATATAGTACATATACTGTATTACATTATCGGTACTAAGAGAGGAGTTAATTATTCTAAACACGTTATATTGGTTCTGTTAGTATTTGTTTAAAAAGATGCCTATGATGCTTTAGGGGAATTAGGAATTTGGTTAAGGTATTTAATCACTCTACTGATAATGTTCTTGATCCTGCATTTCTGTCTAATTTTCTAATTACTATGAAATAATTCATTCATAAATTAGGAGCAGATGTACTGAGATCTTTTTATACCAAGTAATCGCTCTCACCATGACTGTTAATTTCCTCATCTCCTTTTGTGCCCTCATAAGGGATATTAGATGGTTTTTAAACACTTCTTCTTGTTAGGGATGAAAGCACTCCAACATGAGACACTTGATAGTTCTTCTTAAATAATTCTCTTGGGTTTTTGGCCATCTTAAGCAGTGAGATGAACCGTGGCAGCACTGCAGTGCTTTTTGGATGCTATGAAAAATGAGCTTGGCAGTAGAGAAGTAGCAAACCTCACATGTCGTATATTGCTGGGCTAAATTGATAAAATTAATAAAATGATCTAAACTTGTTCTTCGATATTTTTACCTTTCGCTACAGTGAGGATATGATCGGAACATCAAGTACTGAGTCACTTCCGAAATTTCTACCTTCCCAGGTGGAACTGTTCCTTGACAGTGCACTACGCCTTCTATGGAAAAGTCCTATATTTCCTTTGTAATGTGTACATAGTAAGACAGACCAAGTGTGTGAATGTGAGAGGGATAAATGTAAGTGTGTGAGAGCACTGGAGATGACAGTGACCAGACTTAACGCAAGTTTAATGGCAAAGCTTTAAACTGAGCTACTCCGCGCCCTGAGGCTGATGATTTGGCATTCTTATTGCGATAGTGTTTTTCTGGCGGATGGTATTCTAATGACAGAGCAGAGCAAAGGCCTGAAAAGGTCAGAGTTAGTACAAGCTCAATCTGGAGTACTGTCTCCATTCTCCTACTAATTAAATGTCAGCATCATGCCCAGGAGAAGACAGCAGCGGGGAGAAAACCTCACTCGAAATGTCACTCCTCCTTCAGCGAGCCTGTTTCCCTCGATGACAGCCAGAGGTGCAGGGGAGTAATCCGTGCAGATGGAAATGACAGGTTTCTTCATTTCATGGAAATTAATGAATTGTTCTACCAGTCTGAGGCAGAAACAACTTTTAATTGCCTAGAGTTTCCACTACAAATGGTATGTGGACAAATATCGGTGCTATCTGAGCTAATGGTCATGTTTGATTTATCATCATCCATATCTCCACCACGTTTTCAGGCCTATTATACTGTATTTCCATAAGACATATTGAAAACATTTCCTTTTATGTGGAGGAAGCTTGTGAATAATTCATGATGACCCACTTTCCTCCCCATTAGCTTGATATAGTGCTTGAGCTCAATAGCAGACAGTCGATGACAGGTCCTGGAGGTGTGGGAGGTTTGCTTTCGAAATAGACTTCGCTCACTTTTTCATTTTTTCTAGCCTTTTTTCTAGGAAAGCATAGAACTGATGGTGAGGGTTAGTAAGTGAAAGAGCACCACTTGTGTATGTGTGTGTGTGTGTGTGTGCGTATTGTATCTAGGGTTCATTATAAGGCCTCTGTCTCAGGGGTCAGCACTTGCTGTCTGGGATTGGCTATTATCCCAAACTGGGGTGGCAGGGAGCAGTAGCCTAGTGAAACAGGTTACATTTACATGTATTTAGAGGCACCCTGAAGAGAATGTTTGGAAACCATGCCTGAATTACAATGAACTGAGTGGCATATCAGGTGATAAGCGGTGGCCTCAGAAAGGTACGCTTTCAAAAAATAACATGGTATCTGAGAAAATGAACGGCCCACATGCAGGAGAGGAACAGATAAATTGCAGTGCTCAAGGGGAAGAGGAAAGCAACACAAACAGGAAAGCCTTTAAGTCAGGCATATTATTCTTGGACCATATACTGTATGCAGATGCAGAGAGGATTTGGGATAACACTTGCGGCGCAGCAGTTATGACTCTAAGTTACTGATCTGAAGATCAATAGTTCAAGCGGCTGCCACACCTGACTAAACCCTGGAAAAAACAGAATTATTCAAATTAGCCAACAGTCATAAAGACTGCAATTCATTTCCAAATAACCAAATAATACTAAGATTTAAGGAAATTAAGGAAATTTGTCAGTTTTGTTGTTTGATGTACCCCTGAGATCCATTTGTAACATAATTGGGTTGTGTAATGAAGCCTGACTTACTTTGCAACGTCATAACTTTTAGCTCAACTCATAGATCATGGTCACGTAATGGTGTTGGTTGATATAAAACATAAAAACTATTAAGGCCCAAATAAAACATTCCTAACTTTATTCTGACAATGTAATGGCTTTCTTTATTGAAGTACTTCACCATGTAATACTGTAATGTGTTTAAGCAATACCACATGAGAGGGAGTGCCGTTGTGCTTGAATATCACCATAGCTACTGTATGATGTGGCCATAGGCATCACAGTCATGCTGATATTAGGTACAACACCACCATGATGTTGCTTTTACATAACAGTTCCGCAAACATTATTTATTATCAACAGATTAGGATTTGAACCATGAGTGGCGCAGCAATAACGGCCTCGCACTATCACCCGAATATTGCAAGTTCAAATCCCAGGGGATGCTGTTGCCTCCTGCAGCTGGAAGCCTAGAGAGAGCAGATTGGTCAAGCTCTCTGAGGGGGGAGAATGGCATTCTCACTATAATCACGGCTTTAGCCAATCATGGGCGTTTGTGAGCTCACACAAGTGGGAGGAATCCTCCAAGTGTGTTACAACACTCTCAATACCAGTTAAAAAAATGTGGTTGGTTGGCATCACATGTGTCGGATATATAGTGTATTTAACAGCAGTGAAAGTAGTTTTTTTAATTCTTTCTGGTACTATGTAGCCAAATATTGAGGAGAATAAACCATGGAGGTGGTGGGCAGTCCTGAGAGACTTATGAGATATACTTACTTTTACAGTACATTACTTACTTTTGAATATCAACTAACTTCATGAGGTCTTGGATTGAATCTCAAATAGCACTAAATGGAAAATTAGTGCCCTATGGAGGGCATACAAAGTAGTGCTCTTGTTTAGGGGTTTGAAAGCGATTTAGGATTCAGCCATGTGCTAGAAGATGAGATATCTGTTCTATAAGTTACATGGAAGCAGAATGCAAGTAAGGGAAAAAAGTGGGAATCATCATTGTAAAGCATGGCAACAAACCTTTCCATAGTTGCATTTATAATAACATCAGGTCAATGAGAAAATGTGCACTAGATGCGGCATCACAGGTTGGAACAGCAGATATAAACTAACTTAAGTCTTTGCAATGGAAAAACGGAAGTAGAAGGGTATAAATAGGCAAATTCAATGAGTACTTGGAACAGGTTTGTTTGTCCCTATGGAACAAACCAATGACAAAACGGAAAGAAAAAGCACACTGAGAACAAATAAGTTCAATCTGCACTCAGTGTGTCATGTGTTGAAAAAAAAAGGTGAGTTACTGTAAATCATGACGTAAATGATGATGTTATCACCATGTTCTGAGTTGAGGAAACACTGCAGGGTATCTGCAGTTTTTAACCTCACTTGGCAAGCTACACACATTATCACTTTTCAACAATGTGAGTCTGACATACCACACACGTTTTATTTATATATATATATATATATATATATATATATATATATATATATATATATATATATATAAGCTAGAGAGTCAGTTGTCATGACAACCTAATGAGAATCAGCCCAAAAGGTGTATATATACTGGACTAGATTACATTTACTGGATTAAGCCATTTTAAGTGGTCATATGCTATAGCTGTCAATCAGTTGCCATGCATGGTGACATAAACACTACTCCTACAGTAAGTAAAGGGCTCCTGTTCCTGGTTAAAGAATTGCATTCGGTGCTTTAATTTTTAGAAAGAGATTCTGTGCCTTTATTCTTATTTCCCCTTTATAATCAGTAACAGAAACATGACGTCCAGCCCTGTGTTCTAAAAATACTTGCCCATAAAATGTCAATTTATCTTCCGAGTAATCTAAAATGTGTTTTGAAATATTGAACGCATTTGAAAAATTCATGTACTGTATTCCAGGCTAATCTCAGAGACAGTAATCTCAGCTCTTCATTCCATGCCTAATGCTCCACTATGAATATTTCAGTGAAGATGAAATTAATCTCAGTGCTATTATTAGGGTAACTGGGGGTCTTTTGATGTACAACAGAATCCATCAAACTCACATGATTTTTAAAATTCAAGAAGTAACATTTCAAAGCTTTTCTCCTCAGCAAATACTGAGGCATTTTGTATATGATAAACAACATTGCATGAATGAACAGCACTAATTACTTTGGCAAAAAAAATAAATGGTTGCGAACATGCTGGTGCCCTGGGTTTGAATTGTTCTCGATACTGTAGGTCATCCAATTATTTTTGAGATCCAATCCACATCTTAAGAAGCACATGGTATACTGTATGTCCAACAGCAACATTCTGACTCATTTTGGCTTTTGACTTTGACCTGAAATTCCTGATGGTCAAGTATAAGCATTGCAATATATCTATGTTTCAACAGCCACATCGGGTGACAAATAGACGTAAGATACTCGTCAATTTCCGTGGAGGTTTCTTCCAGGCTTGCCAACTCGATGTCTGGTTGTACTGTATCTAAGTGGTTGAAAGGGGAAGGACCTTGCTCAAGGGCCCAACAGTGGCGAACCAAGAACCTCCTGATCAGCAGTTCAACACTTAAGCCTGAACAATGCAGACAGATCCAAATTTAAATGATAGGCAAAGTATGAAGAGATCAAGAGGCAGATTTCACTAGACTTGGTAGAACTCCTAGACATTACTGGAAAAGTGTGTACACAAACAGAAGGCTCAGCTGGATCACTTTCACAGCGCTAGTCTGGGTCATTTATGGGAACTGAGTTGATTAATAATAACAGGTGGCTGTGATTAAAAGTCTAAAGGAATTAGAGCAAAGTGGCAGATCATGTGACTGGGAATGAAGCGCATACATGCAAAGTAAAGACATTTGCAGTATTTCAAAGTAGCATCAATATTTACAAAGGGAAACATTTTACATATTCATAACTTTGGTTGCTCACCTACTTAAGCTGACTTTCTGGGTTGGCCATTTAGTGTGTTTGTACAGTATGTAGTTCATGCTTCAATGTTTGACAGTTTTTTTTTATTTGAGTAGAGATGTTCGACATGGAGTTTTGTGTCTAGACGCCTCTTTAAAGGGCACCTATTATGCACTTTTAAGTCGTTTTAAAAATATAGAGGCATCCCCTGTGTGTCATGTATAAAGAAATCCCGAGAGAAAACAACATTTGTCCTTTTTTTTTTTTTTTTACCATTTTATTCTATGACTAAAACAAGCCAATTAGATTTTCCCCCTAATGTGATCTCATATAAGGAAAGCCCCTCCCCCTCCTTGTTACTCAGCTTTTCCTTGGTAGAGAGTGGCGCAGCAATACTCATTTAAATAGACACTAAAACGGCACATTTGGAAGAGGAGTAAAACAGAGAGATTTTAAAGTATGAAAGAAGAAACATTATCCAGAGACTTTTTTAGTTGGATCTAGTTGGTCCTTTTTAAGACATAATAAAATATAGCACCTTTAAAAGCATGTACTCGCTTTTAATCTAAAAAAAAAAAAAAAAAAAATCAAGGGCAGCAAATGTGTATTGAAATGTACTTACATGAAGTAACACTGAAGCAAAGGACCATTTATAAAAGTTAAATACAAATTCTAAAGCTGATGATATATGAGCATAATGAACAGTTTATAAAATGTAATAAGTGACAACTATTATGCTAATATATTATGAAATGTATACAGTGGTGGGCAAAAGTATTGAGATAAAAGAGAAATTCAATATTTTAATGACATTCTTAAATTTTTAAAAATGGCATACTGTAGAGTCAAGAAGAAACCTGCTGGTGTCACT